>OX453023.1:5328250-6594120 GCA_949699075.1 Asteroscopus sphinx
CGGAAATTAAAAGAATGCTTTATTGCTACAAGATTAGAGTCTAATTTAGATTGTATACTGTAATTCGTTGATGTGTCTCGTGATAGAAGGAACATTAGTGTTAAGGTCTGGGGTAAATGAGATTAAACATGTCGAGTATAAATGGCGCTTGTTCACGGTGCATGTACACACGGCTACACATCAAGCTGTACATTTCCGGTACAAGCTGACCTCGCATTGTATCGGCTTTCCGTACAATGCGAGATCAGCTTATACTGGAAATGTACAGCTTGATGTGTAGCCGTGCGTACACTCAACCAAACGGAATCATGACCCACCATAAGCTTAATTTTCTACAAACATTAGGTTGAATTTCGAAATTAAACTAAGTGGAACGACAGTTAATTCGAAATTCAAAACCAGTTTTATCAAAAAAGTTATTTTTTATCCAATTATTATTCTATTGCATTCATAACAAAGCTCAAAATTGCATAGACCTTTGACCCGTATTGAAGTAGTTTCAACTAACTGTCATAAGTGCAGCACGATGGTAATAAGAAGAAAATTTTACTGTTTTGACAATTTCATACGAATTATCGGCTGAGTGGGTCATGATCCCGATTGGTCGACTGTACCTAACTGGAGCATTTATAAGTGCGCAAATTAACTTGGCCGGAGTGAGGTTAGGCAATGCGCAGGCTACCCCGCCTCCAACTGACCCATAAAATGATTACTGCAACGGTTTTGTGACAACTTCACTCGGTACCCGGCCATGGTATAATAATATGTTTGATCAGGTACACCAAGGTACTCTCTTCCCGTGACAGCTAGGTCACGTGATTGCCTCCGTACTACGTCATTGGCTGTGGACTGGAGCCAATCGCGGGTTGTTAGCGTGACACTTATCAGTTTGATGTGCTGCCACTTTGTGTAAATAAATTACCCGAGAAAAATTTTTTTTTTCATTTACTTGCTTCTATAAAGAAGCACTTTTGAACTAGTAATTTTGTACAGTTTCAAGGTGGTAACAATTGGTTAGGCTAGTACGAATTTATTTTATATTCATTATGAACAAAAATCTCCTTAATTGTATTGAAGACGTCAATCAATGGCAACATTGATCGTGACGTAGCACCGAGGCATCGCGGGAAGAGAATACCTGTGCCCTGGGGCCCTAGTACGAGTTTGACACTTACCGATACTTCCATCGAATTCGACGACTTTCATTCATAAATCAGTAGCGCCCCTGGCGGATAGGAGGAGGAACTACTAGTTTATGAATGAAAACCGACGAAAACTATGAAAGTATTATAAAGTGTCAAACTCGTACTAGGCCCCCGTTTATCAAAAGTTACAAGCCTTGTATTACAAGGATTTTCCTTGTAAATTAATACATTTTTACAAAGATGCGTTTATCAAAACTTCACGTAGAAACTACAAGCTACAAGTATTTTTTCATACATGTTGTTGCGGTTTTGTTTTGGTTGCCAGTGAATCCTATACCCTATTTGTCAAAAGACAAAAGTCTGGAACCTACAAGCTACAAATTACAAGAACATTTTCACAAGGCCTTGTAAATTACGTTTATCAAAAAATGTCACTAAGCTTGTAGATTTATTAGGAAATTACAAGTCTTGTAAACCTTATTCGATGTAACTAGTAGTTTATAATGTTTTATAATGATTGGAGTATGTCACATTTTAATTAAAAGAAAAAATAACAAAACGAGAAATAGTCATAATTTTGGTTTTATACACCAATAAAACTAATCAGCCTATTATTGTTCCACTGCTGAGCATGGGGTCTTCTCAGAATGAAAAGACTAAGGCCACCACGCTGGCGTAGTGCGGGTTGGTGGACACCACCGAGAACTGTATATGGAGCACTCTCAAGAATGTAGGTTTCTTCACGATGCTTTCTTTCACTGTTAAAGCAAGTGATAATCAAATTATGATCAGCACACGAATTAGAAAAGTAGGTATAGGTCCTGTGCGAGCCGGGTTCGAATTTGACACTCCTGCACGGCAATACATTAGCAAGTGTATGTAGGTTATCATTAGGTACGCTACGCAAATTTTATAAAAAATAAGGGTAGACTCTGATCATCAATGAATGATGATTCTCTTACAAATTTGGGGTAAGCTCTTAATATTTTTTTGTAATGTTTAATGGCGATGCACTCATATTAGTGGTGCCTGCCATGTAATACAGAATGATTTATTTATCAAATGTTCCATTTCATTACCTGTAATTCTGAATCTTAAGATTGAAACGAACGGCAAAATTTGACTCACGATCGGTAGGTTGAATCCTATCCTACCAATTGGTAAGTTGTTGCCTATTTACTATTGCAATAGGCCATTTGGTCCCTACCGATAGGCCCAAATTCGAGATTGTAAGCCCAATTGTGCCGTTTGTATTAAACCTTTATATTTAATTCGTAGGTCGTTTTAATTTGGGTACAATTATTTGCTTGTATGCTAGTAATTCTTATTTCTTCATCGTTACTGGAACCATTTGGCCACATTTTGGCTAGAAATAGTAAAAAAAAACGTTTCTTGTTCACTTGTAAAGTAGAATTTAGAGTCATCGGCCACTCTTAGACTTGTAAGCAACAAGCTACAAGCTACAAGTTACAAGAACATTTTTGATAAACAAAACCATAATACATGTGTGAAACACCACTTGTAATACGAGAGGAATCACTTGTAGCTTGTAGTTTACAAGTTTAGTTTTGTAAAAATGTTCTTGTAATTTATAACTAGTAGCTTGTAGACTTGTAACTTTTGATAAACAGGGCACTGGTGAAAGATAATATTATACCATGACTGGCATGACTCCAACTAAGTTAGATTGCTCGTACTGTATACTCGGAAGGCATATTGAGGTAATATGTACTACGTACTAGAGTAGACATTACGAACAAAAAATAACGCGCAACTTGCTGGCCGCTGGGGAACTTGCGGCGCGAGCATGGCTAAGCGAGTGAGAGTGCTCTAAAACGTGCTACAAACATTCGATTCGAGGTGTCTTCTCTAGTACGTAGTACATATTACCTCAGTGTAAGGCATTGGACTCGTGCACAGTCGTTAAATTCGCACAAGTGCTCGGACTTGCGCATATTACTTGCGTCGTGTACAACTGTACAAGCACCTTTAATACCTCACCTCACCTTATGAAAGTCCGTACCACAATTTCGTAGTATTATTGTTTGGTTTGGTTATTATTGTTTACTTTGGTTTTTGTGTCTGTCAAACTTTGATCACCCTAAAGCTGTCTGTATAAAAAGCATACCTGTAGAAGAATAACAAGAGCCCGATGACGCTATTACACTCCTCCAGGAGTCAGATAAAAGTACAAGCACACTCCGACGCCGTCGTCCAAAATATCGTCCCCGCCGGTGAGGACCGACGCGACACACACACAGAATCCGAGAGTCCGACTCTCGAGAAACAGAAACACATGCCGACGCAGCACCGGCTGCTGGGGGGATCAGTGGCGGGGTCCCCCTGCTGCACCCTGAGTCGAGGTCCGAGCTCCCCCCTGGGGACGCCCTCACGGTGTAAGCAACCGGAGATAATCTCGTCACGCGAGACCGGCCCTATGCTCTAGAGTAGTTCCTAGGAGCAGGCTATTGCGTAGCCACTGGTTAGGTTTTAGGTAGGTCTTAGCCTCGCCGGCGAGGCTTGCCGCTTCACGGCGTTTAGCACGTCACCCGATAGAGACCGAAAGTCCGCTACTTTCGAGGTAACCAATTCGATGCAGCAACGGCTGCTAGGGGACACTTAAGGTATTTTCACACCGGCGAGGCGTGGCGTGGATAGACCGAGCAAGAATTTTGTATAGCGAAATTTCAATTCACGAGGCGAGGATGTGCGAGGCAAGAATTGAAATATTTGTTGGTACATTAAACTTTATTGCTGCATGAATAGAGTATTTATTACAATGGAAAACGGTACATCGCGAGCAGGCACGGGCGCGTGGCGACGCATGTCGGTGCGAGACGGCGCGTGCTCACGAATGTACATCTTTCGGTGTTAAAGTGTCAGCGAGATTTCAATTCACACCCATTCCATCCAATCCTCGCCTCACCGGTTTGAAACCACCTTTAGACAGGTGTTTAGAGTTGCTGTAATAATGGAATACACACCTCAGAATAGTTTCAAAATATTTCATGAAAAAAAAGAGGTGGGCCTCTTTTCGTGTGGACAGCAATAAATGAAATACCTACCATAACAAAAATAATGTTTTCAACAAAACCCATGAATACAGTAGCTGGTATAGGGTTGGTATTGGTACAGCAACCCCTCATTATTTATTTACATTGACCTTTAAAATCCACACGTTCCTTTCCTACCCTATAGACCTAATGTACTTCTACTTACACACTTTTGTGTAAAAGGTACCTAAAGAATCGCTTGATTTTTGTTGACTAGTAAGCGTGCACGATACAAAGATTAGATTTCGCTCCGCCGCATGCATTAATGAGTTAATATAATAAATAATAATGCACGATACGTTGAAAACTCTTAATAAAACTTTTGGTTTTTATTCAAGATCCGAGTTGGGTTGGAGTAGTTTCCATCTTTCTCTGCATTTCGTCTCTCTTTTGACTTCCTGATAGGAGATGTCATTTATTTTTTGCTTTACGCATGGAAGTTCCTTAAAGAAGAAAAATTCCTCTTTTGCAACTGGTTGCGAAACAGTTATCATCGCGGCCGAAAGGAGTTCAAGTACTCGTAGGGGCCGTAGGGTACGGAACCCCTTAAAATGATTGCAGTAACAGATAATTCGGAGGCCATTCATCATTACAGCCGAAAGACGTCCACTACTGGACATAGGCCTCCCCCAATTAAGGGGGGGATATGCCATAATCGCCACGCTTGGCAGGCGGGTTGGCGATCGCAGTTGGTTGGTTAAATACTCAGAGAATGCTGCTGCCCATCCTCTGGTGAATCCCTTAGTCGCCGTTTACGACACCCATGAGAAGAGATAAGGGTGGTGCTATTCTTTAAGTCCGGCACCACACGGACTACTCGGAGGCCATTCACTTACCTTGTTTTTTTGGGACATTAGTATAACGTGCGTAGGCCTAATCTGTGTGCTAGGTTTACGGTGAAGGAAAGTATCATGAGAAATATGCATACCAAAGAAGGTTCAAAATGTACTAATGTTCCTTCTATCACGAGACATATCAACGAATTACAGTATACAATCTAAATTAGACTCTAATCTTGTAGTAATAAAGCATTATTTTAATTTCCGCTTGTCTCCAGATTTATCGCTGGTCCGACTTTCATCTTAAGATGTCCGCGGTCGTTTTATGTAGTAGTTGTAATCTCTTCGAGATGTAATAGAGTTTTTGTATCTTCAACTGGGAATTCAGTTACTTGCTTGCTGGCGTAAAAGTCTAGTGGAATATCTGAATTGTATTGTATTGTTGTATTGTCATGATGTTAACATGGCAACTTTAGACAGAGATATGCTTCACGTGTCAATGGCCTAAATGCTTGCCCATAGATAATACACTTCTACTGGTATTGCCGTCCAAGTACGACAAGATGAGCTCAAATACCATCAATTAACCTACTGTTATTCATTGAGGAGTTACAAACGGCGAGAACATTTCACAACTCCGCTTGCCGATGAGATCGTTGTAACAGCAGACTCTGGAACAACTAACCAAAATTCTGTACAGCATAAATGGAGCCTCTTGGCTTGTTGGTCTTGGGATGAATCTAGACAAGAAGGTCTTGCGCTGAGGTCGGTTCTTGTCGAAGAGAAAGCACTCGAAAATGTGCAAGAATATGTCAGGGCACTAAGATCCGATTATTCAGCTTGGTAGACACATCATCGAGAAAGGAGCCCACTGCATTTAGCAACCTTCGTCGAATCTTCTCGTTGCCTTTACCGCAAAGTCTGAACCAGTACGTCCTGTCTGTCGTGTCCTACGACGCCGAGCAGTGGACACTGTTAGTTGGACTAGTCAACCCACAAGTCACTCAGCAAACTATGCTTGGGTACTCTTTAAATAAAAGATCCTCTTTAAATAAGAAGATTGTCTACCTTCTGTCTCAATCAGCAGATCAGCTCGCTATCGATAATCTTTTTTTTCATATCTTTGTAGACATTTTAAGTATTGGAGGTCGCTAAATCATTCGCTGATTTAAAAAAGAATATTACTTAGTTTTCCCTTTACTCCAGTATAATAACAGCAAACCACAACGTTTCCCCCAAGGCATTAACCATTACTAATCGATCACCCGTGACCCTATGAAACAGAACCGGCAAAGTTGATGCATCACCATCCCTGATTGTGGATATAGAGAGGGATAATGTCAGCCATGATGGAATTATTTATTTTTGTTCTGTGAGTTGGCCATGACAGGTTTTAGATTTTTTGAAATCAATGGGGTAATTGTGTATCGTAGGTTGTATAACATTTACAATTAAATAGCTTTAATGTAATGACATTAATATTAGAAAGATGATAACAGATGATGATCTGATATCTCTTATCTACTTTTTAGGGTTCCGTACCCAAAGGGTGCAAACGGGACCCTATTACTCTCGCTATGCTGTCCGTCCGTCTGTCTGTCACAGGGCTGTATCTTTGTAACGGTAATAGATAACCAGTTGAAATTTTCACAGAATATGTATTACTACAGTGCCTATCACAAAAAATACTAAAAATAAAAATGAAGTCTAAAACCAAAGGAGGTCCCCATACAAGAAACCTTGAAAAACATGCATTATTTTCAACGTTTTTGTTCCTATTCTATCTTCAAAACGGTAATACATACCAGCGTCAAACTTGGTCTGATTATAGTGCATACTATGTAGTTTAATAGCAACAAGTACTAAAAACAGGACAAAAATAGACATATGTGGTGGTACCTACGTAAGAAAGAGATGCAAACATTCACATTTCGCGTACGTTCGTTGATGTCTTTTGATAAACTCTCGTAAATTAAATCAGTGTGTAAGGGCTTAAGCCTATACATATAATGTTGAGGATATAGGATAAAGTAAATGTTAAAATGTTAGTTAAAATAATGTTTAATGGAAAACTACACCGTAAATAATGTTCTTAAAAATAGTTAAAAAATGTTGAAAAAAGTAATAAAAATGTTATATAAAATGTTAGGTAAAATGTTGCTGGTATGTTTGTACGAGCTCGCGATGAAACGAAGACTAACGTACTTTCGTACGTTATGGTGCAACATTGCTTAAAATAACAAAAATTGCAATACCTATTTCTAACTAAACTAGGCTACGGTACAATGTGCGGATGCTGACCGTACACAGTGTATATGGGGTATCATGTCGATGGGTGGTACGGAACCCTTACTGCGTGAGTCCGACTCATACTTGGCCGTTTTTTTTATTAACTGTTTCCCGATAAGTATATGTCGTAGGATAACCGAAAAAATCACTCACGTAATCAGCGCTGATTGGCTGATATGAGCGCTATGCACTGACGGATGCACTTATTGACTTACGGCTACATTCCTTCGTCTTTCGAGCCATGTTCTGACCACCCAGAATAGATATGATAAAAATCAACTGTTAGATTAGCCAATCAGCGTTCAAATTTCCAATCGTCCTAAACAAACTAGGATTTTTGCAATGATACTGAAAACACCTCGGATGATTGCGAAGGTTTCTCTTAGTTTCCTATTATCCGGTACTTTGAAACCTTCCTAGGATTTTCGCAAATATACGATTTTTCCGATTATCCGTCGACATATGTATGTATGTATTTTATAGATTGCATTAAAAAATACAACAGATAAGAGCATACCACTCATCTTTCTACTTCCAAAATTCTTCCTGATTTTTTATTGCGAAACTCCAAAATCGATTGATATTCAAGACGTTAAGAGAGCTATCACTCATCATTGCGGTTTCCGCGTTCTCTGGGTTCCGTATTAAAGGCTTTGCTCACTAATCATTTTTACCTCCGCTAAAGTAGGCGAGTACGCACCCCTGTCAGGAAAAAGTGCTAAATCGTATGATTATGGTGAAATGAAATGATATTTCCTGTTATTTTTAGATGTTTCCTGAATCATTTCGTTATTCAGACATCTGAAATGTTTTGATAAATTTAGTACGTCAGTGGTAACACTTGAATTACGGAAACCGCTCTTACTGGTTACGTAATAAAGACGCTGTCAAGGTCAATCTGTTATCACTGACGTGCGGTCGACTGCACGTTGAATGATATTTTGTAGATGTCCACCATCTAGGGTCCGTATCTATGTGTCACTGTGCCAGTCATTAGTGATGTTAACACATTATACATTTCTACACCGGCGATTTTAGGTTTCTTCCACAAAAAATCGGTTTTTCTCCGGTTAAAACTTATAAATATAAATAAATAAATACTTTTGGGACATTTTTACACAACACCATCTAGTCCCATACTAAGCAGAGCTTGTACATATAGTACTAGACAATGGATATAATACTTATATACATATTTTTTTTGTAAATACATACATATAATACATAAGAAATACCCAGACCAACACAAACACTTATGTTCATCACACCAAACACTAAATATACACCTTATTTTTTATCAAATTTTCTATAATATCTAAAGGGCTTTCTTAAAGATGGCCAATGATCGGCGAATACATAACGTCGTTGTTCAAAACCTTCATAGTAACTTGACATCTCTCTGATATCTCTATTCTTTCTTTTCTGTACCTTCTTTTATATAACATAACATTTTTGGTAATTTTTGACTGTAGTTGATACGGGATTAACAGTCTATCAAAACACGCCATTAAGTATTGTGGCTACAGCAGCCATGAATCTTTTAATTACTGCTTAAGCCACAAATAACACTGCCTGGCCTACCATTATATGTTAACCAATTAACTCTCTACATAATAATTAAATAATTATAAAAAGCAATATAAACCACATAAAATAATTACAGTCAACTGAGTAATTATTCAGTAATAGTAATAAATGTGTAACGGAAATTAGTTTTAACTTTTTATTCACTTTTGTATTTAAAACGACACCATATTCAACCTTATTCTTAGTTTATACTAAACCTCTTAAGGGGTCATTGTACTCATCATTATGATAAAGTTTTACTATAAAAAGCACCAACCCGGAAATGGCAAAAAAAACAGCTGATCCCTACATTTGTGTCCACATAAATTGACAAAATGTAGGGAACAGCTGTTTTTTTTCGCCATTTCAGGTTTGGTCTAATAGTAAAAGTTGTTCATAATGATAAGTACAATGACCCCTCAAGGGAAATGTAGCAGCCTTAAGTTACTAGGTACTTTTAATATTAATATAAAAACCAATTTATTTATTTTTTTAACCGTCTTCTACGCATGATGTGTTCACTGCTACAGGGTGGACACCTATTATGTATTTTAATTGTATTTGTAATCCTTGCTTTGTTTTATCTGTTACACCCAATTGTGAAAAAAAAAAAATAACATAGTATACCTGCCGGAAAAAAACGATGACATAAAATTGTCGTACATACATAAAATTTATCAAACTGGCCTGCATCGACTGGCAATAATGACTGGCTGGCTGGCCTAACATTATGAAATTAAAGAGCGTTTCTAGTCGGAAATGTGCGCGACACACTCGCTGGGGACTATAAACCGCCGATGACCATAAAATTACTGGAGTGCATGCACTGGGTAGGAAAATTGCAGCCGGTTTTCAGCGTTTTGTTGAAGATTTTCCACTGTTAAATACTTGCTTAGAGAGCAGTGACTGCCTAGCGGTTGAACAGCCTTCTATGCAGGCGGGTCATCAGTTCAAAACCAGCCGCACCTTAAATTTTTCGGATTCGTGCGGATCAGAATTTGATGATCACTTACTTTAACGGTGAAGGAAAACATCGTGAGGAAACCTGCACATCTGAGAGTGCTCCATACAGTTCTCGATGGTGTTTGTAGTCCGCCAAACCAAAGTAGGCGATCGTGGTGGACTAATAACTATAAATGCTTCTCATTCTGATAAGATGCTCGTGGCCAGAAGTGTGACAGTAATGGGCTGGTGAGGATGATACTGTCATGATAATGTATTTTATTTTTACACTTTTCCTTGTTTTTGAGGTTATGTGTCTCAAAAACAAAATCTTACTTACAAACTTCGTCTAACTGCAGCCTCCAGCAAAAAAGAGGTGACGCACTTATTCCCTCAAATCTCCAAGGCGATATGAGAAAGTTATTGCAGACACAACTAAATTCTTTGTGTAGGTCACAGACGTTAAAAAATATAGACGAAGTGCTGCGAACAATTTTAGTGAAGCCAACACCGTACTCCTCCATGTACAAACCAGCGCTCACGCATACACCATGTACCTGAAGGATATTTGTTTTCTTGATGCTTACTGGACGATGCCGCAACATGTGTACTGAGAGCGGTTAGCACGGTTTGAGGTGCATGTGTGTGCGTGAGCGCTGGTTGTCCACGGAGGCGCACGGTTTTGTTGGCTTCAATATGATTAAATAATAAATAAATAAATAAATATTTTTGGGACATTTTTACACGGCACCATCTAGTCCCAAACTAAGCAGAGCTTATACTACTATTGGTACTAGACAATGGATGTGATACTTATACACTTTTTTTTTTGTAAATACATACTTATAGTACATAAGAAACACCCAGACCAACACAAATACTTATGTTCATCACATAAACATTTGTGTCCTGTGGGAATCGAACCCACGACCTTGTGATCAGTGATCAGCAGTCTGACTGACACTCGGACAACTAGACAAGATTTTTTTCCTTTTTAGGTACCAAAGTAAACCACAGACGTTGTCAATTGTAATTGTAATATATGAATGTATATACTCTGTATCTGTTATATATACTTAAGTATCTATATTATTATTAGCTAGTACTGTATGTAAATAAAGAAGGTATAATTTATGTTGTACACTTGTTTCTGTCCTCTCAATTCAACATCTCTCTATCGCTCTAAGGTTTGCTGTTAGAAAATTCAGTTCTGAGTTAAGCTCGCCAATGGTGCCGATTCTCTTGTAGACCCACCTAAACCTAACTATAACTAAAATTTACAAATTTTAGTTTAGAAAATCATAAAACTTATTCTGTGTTTATCTTTTTCTTATTTTAGAAAACTTGTTGACAGCTCTAATAATTGAGTTTGACGCATCTAAGTTGAATTGGCGGTGTTACCAGTACATCTTGAAAAATTTATTAAAGAGTGAATGGAATGACCGAAAGTTCACAAAAACAAGGAAATTAAATAGTAATTATATTTGGAATTATTAGTTTATCATTAAAATTAAGAAGAAAAAATCATGTCACGAAATAAAGTACATTTTTGTTTTATATTTTCAATAAAATATATAAATTGGAATGTGATCAGATTAAAGAGCTAGGTTATTATTTTCTACGGCCCGTATTACAGAACGATACTCAAGCGTTGATCACTGTTTAAAACTAGTTTTGAGTTGAGCTTTGATTTTAGAACGTTCCTCAAGCAGAGATTTATTGATCACAGTTCAGCTGAGTTTAGCTTTATTTTATACTTTCACCCGTTTCGGTATTTGAGCAGAGATTTGATCTGTAATCAATCACTCTAGTGTGGTCCAGACTACGCTTGAGTAGAGATTTCTATTTTAATTCAGGTCAAATTCGTGTGTTATGTTGTTGAATTAAAGTTTATAATAATTACCGTTCTGGAATAAGACCGATACTCATGTAACGATTCTATCCTTAAGTAGTGATCAGGTGATTGGAGTTTAAACTGTACTTGAGGAACCTTCTGTAATACGGGCCCAAGAGTACCTATCAAAGGAGATATATTGTTATTATTGCAGCGTATCATATTGTATATCTTAAACAACGAGAAACAGAGCTATTTGCAAAAAGCGCAAGGACCTTTGAATTCCATGGGCAATCACAATAATAAACTATTTCTTTAATTTAAAAAGCTGGAATTTCCCTTTTTAAAGACGTGGTTAAAAAGTTCTAGCACCCAGGACACGAAATTTCTCAGAAAAGTTGAATAAATTAGAATATAAGCCAAAAAGTACCACGCAGGATTACAAACACTGTTGCCAGGTCTCCCGATTTTCCGGGAAATTCACAGATTTTCCTAAAAATCTCCTGGTCTCCCGATTTTCGACAAGATCTCCCGATTTTTTACAATCCCTGTATAAAGCTAATAATAGGAATAAGATCAAAACCTGGAAAAAAAACTGCATAAAATGAAACGGATAAGTTGCTGCCCTGAATATTTCCGTCACTTGTTACACAGTGCAGTAAAATATCAAACTGCTTTGATTTTAATATTATAGCTGGAATGTTAGCAAAATGTAATACCGGGATTACTTCAAAACCTTTGATTTTTGTTGAAAAACATAATCTCCCGATTTTTTCCATTGTTCCTCAATACATCTCCCGCTTTTTTCATAATAAGCCTCCCGGATTTTGAAAATCGGACCTGGCAACACTGATTACAAACTTGGCGACTTTCTCCCCAAAAGAGGGAAAATTTGTGAATTCAGGCTTTTTAGGTACACATATTAGCATAAAATGATAGAATTGAATGTTAAACATAGTTTTTTTTTTCCCATTGTATGGATTTATGTACTTCTTAACCTTTATTATATAGGTACCTCTTCTTATCGAAATTATAAATTTCAATGTATATTTCCATGAACAATTTACCTTTCTGCTGAATCTACAACAGCTGCAACCACATAGTAGGCATCCATTATTTATTTTAAACTACCTAAAAACTATAAAAATGAATAAAATAAGCTTTGCAATTTTAGTTGTTGGTAACTAATTATAGTCGACATGTATTTTGATGCCTTCTAAAAATAGTCAGATTTAGGTTGACATTTCTAATTTTAGGTGAAAAACGTCAATTACAGAATAGCAAAATGTAAATTTTTACTAAGTTGAATAACTATACTAATTTTGGTCCTGTCAAACCAAAAATTAGTTTTAAAGTGAATTTCAGAATAGAAAACGTCGTTTGACAGGACTAAACTAAATTTAGGTGATTTTTAGTCTAGTTTAGAGAATTTTGTGACAAGAGAATCGGCACCAATGTACATAAACTTTTCTACTGTAATATAAATGTATACAAGTTGTTGATCTGTAGCCGTGCCATATTTCTAGAGCAAATGATAAATAATGTGCTTAGTCATCTAAAAATACATAAAAAAACTACAATTATTTAATATCAACTCAGCCTATCGCAGTCTACTGCTGGACATAGGCCTCTCCCAAGTTGCGCCACAACACTCGGTCCTCTGCCTTCCGCATCCAGTCCCCCCCAGCCATGTTCTTTAGGTCGTCGGTCCACCTGGCAGGGGGGCGCCCTACGCTGCGTTTGCTGATTCGCGGTCTCCACTCAAGGACTCGTCTGCTCCAACGGCCATCGGTCCTTCGACAGACATGACCAGCCCACTGCTACTTTAGCTTACTCATCCTACAAGCTATGTCGGTCACTCCGGTTCTTCTTCGGATAATCTCGTTACGGATTTTATCCTTCAAAGAAACTCCAAGCATAGCTCGCTCCATAGCTCGCTGAGCGACTTTGAACTTGTGGACTTGCCCAACTGTCAGTGTCCACGTGCACGATTATTTAATACCTAAATTTTAACTAAGAGACCTGGCTAGGGTTTTAGAATAAATCCCGAACAACACTGAAAATAAGTCATCGGTGGCATTGTCAAAGGGTGGAAATACCTGCAAATTGTCTTGGTGGTTTCGCAAGCATAGTTTTTGTGTCGCACGCGACACACGTAGGGAATCTGTTTGTTTTACAAATAAGTATATAAAAAAATAATTGTTATTGTTTTATTTTTATTGTTCGTGTTTAGTATCAGTGGCACAGAAATAGATAGAATGGCCATGTGGGCAGGGCGCGCGTGGCAGCACCATGCACCATAGTCCAGGATATTTCAAAGCCTTTCTCAGCACGCCTTATGACTTGTTTTTATAAATACTGTAACAACAACCCGCAAAAATGCCTTATTGTGCTGTTTCTAACTGCAGAAACAAAAGCTGTTAAGTACATTTGATTAAAACATATTTTTTTTAATAATGATGTCAAAATGTAAGGCGCAGTTTGTTCGGAAAGTTACTACGCATGAATCGCAAGTAAAATTGTGATTACGACCATTCTATCTATTTCTGTGATCAGTGGTATATAATAGAACACAGATCAACATGTTGTATATGTGTGTATAATAAAGAATAAGAGTAATAATTGTTCGCAGCACTTCGTCTATATTTTTTACTATATCTGTGATGTAGGTACACTTTTTATATGGAGTTTCCCGGAAACGTTTTACGGGAAATAAATACAGCTGTATTATGAGTTAAGTGGTTGCAATCGTGTTTGGGAAGACAGAGGTATTGATTTTGATGTCTGCGTCGGGTGAAATGGATTTCAAAATTTTTTGAAGAGACATTTTTGACTTACAAGTTAGTAGTAGTAGAGTTCAAATTCAAGTTCTGGGTTTGATGCCTGCGTCGGGAATTAAAGGTTTTAGATTTTTTTCCAGTCCGTAACTTTCCTGCTGCAGGGCATCGATCCCTTCTCATACAGAGAAGGAACAATATAAAATTGATGACATGATTGGTGCAGTGGCGTATCGATCGGCTTCTGCGTAACGGGTCGCGGGTTGCATATAAATTCAAATTGTTTTCAAACTAAAATTCACAACAAATTCAAATTGTTTACAAAATCAAATTGTTTACAAATTCAAATTGTTCATGAATTCAAGTTATTTTCCAATTCAAATTGTTTCCAAATTCATGTCGTTTTCCGATTTAAATTGTTCTCAAATTCAAATTGTTTTTATTTTAAATACCTAACACTAATTAAGTGCCCTTATAAAAAAAATCAACTCTAGTTGCGTAACCACACAAAAAAAAATTGTATGGCTTACAGAGTTACAGATGATAAAATTGTTTCAATTCAAAAAATAAATCCTAGTGTAAGCTAAAGTAAAAAAAAAAAAACGATTCACATATCACTTTCAAAAGAAAAAAATAACGACCATGAAAAAATTCAGAGCAACTTTTATATTTTAGACTTCAATTCACGGAATGAAATGAAATAACTCGGGGTATTTGCGTAAGCTTCTTATGTTACGCAAATTGTAAAGTCAACAAGGGGTTGAAAAAAAGGTTGGTTCCGATGCGAAGTGGGAATGATTTTGCTTTAAAAATAGTGGGACGAGAGGTTAATTACACATATTATGTTGTATACATGTTTTGTTCTCTGTTATTTGTCCTGTTACCTTTTCATATAATATGTATACATGCTGAAATTTTTATGGCTTCTTTCCCGAAAAGGGATTATTGTACTCATCATTATGAACAACTTTTACTATGGGACCAACCCTGAAATCGCGAAAAATACGACTATGGATGGACTATTATTTATTTTTGTGATTTTCTTGTGTGCTATAAAGAATAAGAATAAAAAAAAATCTGTTGGTCCCTACATTTGTGTTCACTTAAATCGAGAAAATGTAGGGACCACCTGTTTTTTTCGCGATTTCAGGGTTGGTCCCATAGTAAAAGTTGTTCATATTGATGAGTACAATGATCCCTTTTCGGGAAAGAAGCTATTAAAATTTCAACACGTATTGTATGTGTGTGTGGCAACTGAAAACTGCAAAATACTTATAAGGTATCTTAGTTTAAAGGTCGTAGAGCTTAGAAAAAAAAATATCTAAGCAAATAATGCTCCCCATTTTCCCATACCACCATTGACTCGTTTGTAATTATAGTAGGCGAGGCAGCGTTGTATTTCAATAAGACATTTCATACTGTCTGAAAATCATAACGCTAATACAGCCATACTCAACCTTTTTTTTATAGGGGCCACAAACACGTTTCAGTCATGGTGTCGAGGGCCGCAAGCAAAAATTATTTAGGTATAAACGTAATTCCAAGATAACGATATATTTTATTATGAAAAAAGAAGTTTAAACAAAGATGTTAACATGTTTTAATACGATTTTTGATACTGTGAACTCTTTTTCAAAACTTTATCAAGATCTGGCTTGTCGCTACTTGTTATTCTTATAACATCATCCAGATGAGAATATGTAAGTTTGTTTCTGTAAACGTTCTTTGTGTATTTCATTTTTGAAAAAGACGATTCGCACACATACGTAGACCCAAAGAATGTTAGTAGGATTTGAGCACATCTTTGGACGCTTTTATATTTTTGGGGAACAAAAAATCGCTGATAGCGCTCGGCTCACATTCCCGTTCTGAAACACCCATTCTCTGATTGGCGCGACATTTAAAATGGTTTACAATAAATTTGTAGCTTTAGATGGGCCAATAACAAAGGCCCGGCGGGCCACATGCGGCCCGCGGGCCGTAGGTTGAGTATAACGGCGCTAATAGTTTTGCCGTCATAGATCTCCGATCTGATGGTCAGCTACTCAAGTAGCGGTGGAGCTAAAAGTTACAGCATTTGAAAGTTGTAATTTTTTTTTGTTTCAAGTGTTTTCATACCGCGCCCAAATTCCTGGGATGATTATTTAGATCATTTTGAACAAAAAATAAAAATCTGTTGTACGGAAGAGGGGGGATTATACGTCAGATTCGTATATGAACATGTAATTTAAAAAATAAAAGTATTTTCATACTTCATGAACTTTATACAGATGAATTTTCATACCTTTAAAGTAATAAAAAATGTCAGCTGTACATGTTGATCTGTATTCGTGCCATATTTAAGGAGGTGACTATACCACTGATACTGAACACGAATTCATAAAACAAACAATAAAAAAAATTTTTTTTTTGTTATATACCTATTTGTGAACGAACAAATTCCCCCCGTGTGTCGCATGCGACACAAAAACGATGCGTGCAACACCACCAAAACAATTTGCAGGTATTTCCACCCTTTGACAATGCTGCCGATTACTTATTTTCCGAGTCGTTCGGGATTTATTCTCGAACCCTCGCTATGTTTCTAAGTGAAAATTAAGGTATTAAATAATAGTAGAATTTTTCAAGTATTTTTAGGTGATTAAGCACATTATTTATCATCAGATCTAGAAATATGGCACGATTACAGATCAACATATTGTATGTATAACGGGGGAAACACCTTCAGTCAGCGTCATAAACATGCTGTGCTCTCAGTACATCTGAGCGTTGCATAGTCACTTTGACAAATAATCGTAATCGGCTGGATTCTATAGAAATCTGAATGATAAGGTAATCAAAGCGGCAAAGGCGCGTGAACTTGAACCGTTTGCATATCATCAGTGCTGTTTTAGACGCAGAGTCACTAAAATTTAATTTTGCAGCATATCCAACAGCGGTTTGTTTTTTAAGCGTAATTTATTTCGCATTGAATGCTAGAAATGGTGGGCATAATTGCGTATACACACTGAAATTTGAATCGCTTATTTCCCAAAAGAGGGTCATTGTACTCATCATTATGAACAACTTTTACTATGGGACCAACCCTGAAATCGTGAAATAAAAACCAAGTGGTCCCTACATTTTATTGATTTAAGTGAATACAAATGTAGGGACCAACTGTTTTTTTTTCGCGATTTCAGTGTTGGTCCTATAGTAAAAGTTGTTCGTAATGATGAGTACAATGACCCCTTTTAGGGAACTAAGCGGGACTCAAATTTCAGCGTGTATTTATGTGTTGGTAACGGCAAACCACACACGCGTTCGGCTGCCAAATTGCGTAACTCACTCGCGATCACATTCATCAGGATTTCAACGTTCATTGCTCTGTGTTTTGACAATCCGTCAAATTGACAACTACGTACCATGCAATGAATATTGCTGTAATTTCAAAATGAAAGCTGATGTCAATGTGAATGCATTACACAATTACCCCACCGGTATTAAAAGACAGATAACATTTCTATTACCTTATTATTGAGATTTCTATGGCCGGATCCAAGTACCTGATAAAGTTTTTACGTGATATTGATCATTTTACCAGGTTTTTATTATCTCGCTTTCCTTCTAGTCCGTCTATTCGGTACAAATTTTGCAATCGATTTCCCGACTTTAAACTTTAAACATAGCTCAGAACTGGGTGACAATACAATATTAACTCGCTTTTGTTTTAAAAACGTGGTGTATTAATAAATAAAAATTCATCAAATTATTCTACTTTACATACATACATATTATCACGCCTGTTTCCCACTGCGGTAGGCAGAGACTATGGATTTCCATCTGCTACGATCCTGACACACCTCTTTCGCTTTATCTACGTCCATTCACTACATTATTTTATTTTAGCTTTCTCAATTCATAATTACTTATTTTTGTTTTCTTAAAAGGACCAAGCCTAAATAAAGAAAGACGTTTTATTCTCAAATCGATCCACATTTCTAAAACATAGCATCCAAGGGCTATATTTATTTCAGCCGATATATTGAGACGGTCCAACCCTCGGATTGTCCGTACCGATTGTTTTAACCCCCCAATACCGACTGGTTAATATTTAATGGTTAACCTTTAAAGGCGTTTAATCAAAATTGACTATTGCGTTTCCGCTAATGCGCACAGCCATGTTGTGGAATTCACTGCCGGCATCTGTATTTTCGGGCACTTATAAACCTAACGCCTTTAAAGCTGGAGTGAATCGGCACCTAATAGGTTTGCTCGCTCCATCGTCGACCACATCCTGACAAAGCTGTCTAGATTGCGACCAAGAGCAGATCTATGTATCATACTATACTTTTCTTATTTTTTGTATCGACTGTCCTTGCTTAATTTTTTACCTATGTGTTTTTTTGGTTTTACTTTCTATGTAACCCCACCTATAAGTTGCCTGCTTGTGTTTATCACTGTGTTTTAAATGTTGCGCGTCGTTAACTGTGACACTATTTTTATTTCTTTCTTTTTTTCTTTATAAAAAGAAAAAAAAGAAAACCGGTGACACGCGTTCTGGTACGAAAAGACAGTAGATAACATTTCTATTGTAATCGTAATAATATTTTGTGAAAACTTGATTTCCGAATGCGACTGTTACAAAAACGTGTAGGGCCTTTACTCCCGACTAGATCGAGTTCTGTATCAATAGAATTTGAATTCGAGTTAGTGTCAATTCGTACTGCATTCCTCTAGGTATTGACATTAGCTCGATTTGGTTTAGAGCTCGAAACAGTCGGGAGTAGGGCCCCAGGTGGTTGATTCTACCACTTTTGGCAGTAAGCTAATAACAATATTCATTAGGGTTATTAATTAATTAAAAATAACCCTGCCCCCCTAGCCAAGTTGACAATCTACAATCTTCAACGCAATAGAAAACAATCAAAATGTATGGGAATGACATGTCTCAACGAATGACTTTTTCGTTTAGACACAGATAATATAATACTATATTTAGATATGTAATTCCCATACATTTTGATTGTTTTCTATTAGCGTTGACGATTGTAGATTGTCAACTTGGCTAGGGGGGCTCATTATGTTAGTTTGTTGTCATGAATACTCATGTTGTGGTAAAAAGATTAGCCACTCAAAAAGGTTCGTACTCGTAGCAAGGCTACTCTGTTTTATGCTGGACGTACAGTCAACGGCATAATAATAGAATAAACCATTACAAGCGAAACTGGTTCAGTATGCAAGTTATATACAAGAAAGCCTATGCTTATACTTGTTTTGTTACCGTCTACAACCTCATTCTTAGTTTATACTAGACGACGACGTCTGTGGTCTAGTGGTTCGAGGGTCGGACTGCTGATCACGAGGTCGTGGGTTCGATTCCCACAGGACACAAATATTTGTGTGATGAACATAAGTGTTTGTGTTGGTTTGGGTGTTTCTTATGTATTATAAGTATGTATTTACAAAACAAAAAAAGTATATAAGTATTATATCCATTGTCTAGTACCCATATCACAAGCTCTGCTTAGTTTGGGACTAGATGGTACTGTGTAAAAATGTCCCGAATATATTTATATTTATTTTTTATACTAAACCTCTTAAGGGGTCATTGTACTCATCATTATGAACAATTTTTACTACAGAACAAGACTGATGTTGCGAAAAAAAATCAGCTGATCCCTAACGACAAAATACCAGGCCCCTCAGAAAGTATTGCGAAAAAAAGTTTTTATATATGGGAGACTGGCCAGTTATAATGTTTTTCGAAAATATGATTATTTATAAGTAAAAATAAGTAAGTTCCAATTTCAAAATTTCCCTCCACATTTTTTGCGAGTTAATTCAAAGTATTGTGTCTCACTGAAATATGGATCTGCGCCGGGAACATTTTAGAGCTATGATTTTATACGATTTCAAGTGTCGCCTGAAACCGGATGAATCGTACGATAGACTTCAAATGGCATTCATGGATGAAGGCCTTTCCAAGGCAACCGTGTATCGTTGGTATAACGAATTCAAGCGCGGTCGACCAACTTTGGGGGATGACGAAAGAAGCGGTCGCCCTTTGACGGCTGTTACCGAAGAAAACGTGCTAGCAGTGAAAAATTTAATCCAAGACAATAGGCGAATTACATATCAGGAGATTCAACACATATTGAAGATTGGATCGGGAAGCGTTCACGAGATTCTACACAGCCATCTTCGCGTGAGGAGGATAGTATCACGCTGGGTGCCGCACAACCTCACCGATGCTCAGAAGCAGGCCCGGGTGGAATGGTGCCGTGATATGCTTAACAAATTTGAAGCAGGCTCGTCTCGGCGTGTTTACGACATCGTTACAGGTGATGAGTCCTGGATTTATCAATACGACCCAGAAACCAAGCGCCAGTCGACTGTTTGGGTGTTTCAAAATGAGCCAACGCCTACCAAAGTGAAGCGATCTAGAAGCGGGGGTAAGATTTTGATCGCTAGCTTTTTTAATTTGACTGGCCACTTGGTATCAATTCCCTTACGGGATCAAAGAAGCATTAATGCCGAATGGTATACTACCAAATGTTTGCCAGAAGTTTTCTCTGTTATAAGCAACAAGCGACCAAACACAGGGCTCCGCGGGCTACTGCTCCACCACGACAATGCACCTGCGCACACCGCACTCAAAACGAGGGACTTCCTGGACAGCACGCCAGTCAAACTCCTGGGTCACCCTCCTTACAGCCCTGATCTAGCACCGTGTGACTTCTTTTTATTCCCAAAAATAAAAAATCAGCTCAAAGGGATACAATTTTCGTCGCCGGAAGATGCGCTGGCTGCGTTCGAGCAGGCTGTAAACGAGGTGTCTGCGGCGGACTGGAAAAAGTGTTTTGAAAACTGGTTTAGGCGCATGAATCTTTGTATAGAGGCTGGTGGAAAGTACTTTGAAAAGATTTGATAAAAATATATGTACGTATAGAACAATTTTTTTTAGTTTCGCAAAACTTTCTGAGTGTCCCACGTATAGGGAACACCTGATTTATTTTTTGCGATTTTAGGGTTCGTCCCATAGTAAAAGTTGTTCATAATGATGAGTACAATGACCCCTTGAGAGGTTTAGTATAAACTAAGAAAAAGGTTGTATATTCGTTTGACTGTACTTAAAAGCATCATAATTCGTGAACGCTCTAAAAATTTTCTGAAATAAAACTATAAAACGCTCCAAAACCGTCACATTTCCTGAACCAAGTGCGTCCATAAACTATGTTAATTTTAAAGTACATTTTGCGGTGAACAACACCGCTGCTTTAACGTCAACATAATTTTGCAACTTTATAATAGAGGGCGTCGTAAATGATGCGAAATTCGACTACCCGCCGCGCCGGTCGGGGCGACCATGAAATACATTGAAGCGTGTTATTTGTGGTTACTAAGAATATTAGGCTCCAGCACTTATTGATATTGTTGTGAAGGAGCTTTTCAATAAGTTTATACCAAAATGTCCTAGTAAAAAGCGACTTCGAAATTTACATACATATTACATGCATACATATTATCACGCCTGTTTCCCATTGGGGTAGGCAGAGACTATGGATTTCCACCTCCTACGATCCTGACACACCTCTTTCGCTTCATCTACGTCCATTAACCTCGTCATGCATGCTCGTCGGCTTAGAGTACTCTTAACCTGGTATTTTTTGAGAACATCCGCAATTTGATCGCGATACGTTCGCCGAGGTCGTCCCCTTCCAACTCTTCCATCCACACTCGCTTCGTATACTTGTTTCGTCAATCTCCTCTCGTCCATCCTCTCTATATGTCCAAACCATCTTAACATACCTTTCTCAATCTTTGTTACTACATCTTCTTTCACTCCACAACGACATTTAAGAATGATAAAATACTCCGCTTTTAGGGTTCTGTATCCAAAGGGAAACCTCATGGGTTCAGGGGTTCCTCATGACTAGTCTCGTCTATCCAATTTTACTTTAAGGCGCATGTAGCACCCAAGTGGCGCCCCCATCAGTAAAAAATAAATAGTACTCGCTGAATACACCATTTATCAAAAATCGATTGTACAGGTGAGTACAGATACCCACTGTAGTTTAATCAGAAACTGTAAATACTACTTCGATGTAGTTGTAGATAGAAAAAGTGCGAAAAACGGCCCCTTTTGGAATTTTTTCTATACTACAGCGAACTATATTTTACAGAGTCATACAGAGTTAATAGTTTCTGATTAAACTAAAGTACCTGTACTTCAATAGTTAAAACAAATTTTCGTTAAATGATGTATTCAGCGAGTAATATTTTTTTTACTGATGTGGCGCCCCGCCACTTGGCTTCTACATTCCCCTTAAGACACAGATAAGTCTCAATTTGCAAAGGCCCTTAACTAGTAGGTATACCTCGCTCTCAAAATGAAATTAAATGTTTAACCAGTAGTATTATGCAGGCAGTAAAGCAAAAGAATTAAAAGTTTACGACGAACGTAAAAACATAGAAAAATAAAACCAGGATCAAAAATAAAACTTAATAACTGAATCTGATGTAAAAATCTATTTCCCATTTTAATTTAATTAAGTTCCTGCATTAATTTCCGCAAAGCAAAATTGGTACGTGACTTTACGTGAGGTAGAAAATTTATTTCCGAATTACCATCAATTATTTCACGATAATAACTTAATTTCCATTGTAATTAACTGTAATTTAATTGCAATTTATGAGTGATAGCCTTTAGGGAGTTGCATCAGAGAATAATAAAGGTGGCATCCCATGGTGCGTGATTTTACGAACAATACGACGCGATGCATAGCCAACGATCACGGACGGCCACGCATAGGGTTCCCAACCTTATGCTGTTGAAAACAGTGTGGAAGAACGAGGTATCATGCTTCTCCAACACAAAGGGAGGATCCTCCGACCAGGCTGAGTCTGCGCCTGTCGAGATACTGCCCAACAGGTGATGTTGGGTGCATGTATGTATGCTAACATGCGTGTAAACTCTGCGTGCGTGATTCAGGATAGTTCTTATGAAGCGAGATAGATGTCGCTACAACAGTATTATACTTTTTTTCGCTCGTTATTACTTTTTACTGTTCTATCAAAAAAAAAGTATTCAAAATACTATTTTCATGACCGCTGGTATTTGGAGCTATAATTGATCCTAAAGTAAAGACAAACTTTATTTCTTAACCTAAAATAATAAAATACTGTATACTTTTCTAAAATACTGTTCATTTTATTTCCGACTTTAATATATCACACGCGGTGTGAGCTCATGTGTGCTTATCTGTAAAATCACGCACCATGGGAAGTCACAAGTAAGGTATACACTGCACTTTTACCATTTGTGTCCGTGAATTCCGGTGAAGAATAATAGATCTAGTCTCCATCCATTTTGCGTCAGTTTTGAAAATGTTTAGGGTTCTTTATTTTTTCAGTAACGTTGCCCCCACACTAGGAATTCTTCTGTTTCTGCAACGTGCGTGAGTATTTTGACAGACAGCAGTAGCAGGTTTCTTCTGTCTACTACTAATAATCATCCTCATCATTTCAGCCGAACGACGTCCACTGCTGGACAAAGGCCTCCCCAAAAGGGGAGCCATAATCGCCATGATTGGCAGGCGGGTTGGCGATTGCAGTTGGTTGTTTAAATACTCAGAGAATGCTGCTGCCTATCCTCTGGTGAATCCCTTAGTCACCTTTTACGACACCCATGAGAAGAGAGAGGGTGGTGCAATTCTTTTCGTCCGGCACCACACGAAACACTAACAATAGTCTGCTATCATTATTACTCACTGCCTCGTTGGTCTAGTGGTCGCAAGCGCGACTGCTGAGCGTGGGGTCCTGGGGGTCTACTCCCGTTCGACGATATTCGATAAATCGTACGATTCATCGCACAATTTGCTACTCCGGTCACCCATCGTTCCCTTATCGCATGCGATGATTGTGTTTTGACGTTTGTTTTTCTCATCTCCGGTAAATTGTATACGACTATGAACCGTAGTCTATCTTAATTGTGCCTTTTTTATGTGCCTATCTTTATTATGTAAGTATCGGTCGGAACGAAAGTTCGTACTTCGTTTGTCGTTCGTAAAACGCGAGAAGACCTACTGGGTTCGATTCCCGGGTCGGGCAAAGTGTTATTGGGTTTTTTCATTAGGAAATTCTCAGTAGCAGCCCGGAGTCTGGATTTGTGCCCGGTCAATGGCGATAGGCTCGCCCTCTATTACATGGGACTATAACATAACTGGCGCAATGTGGGTGTACTATTACAGCTCTGCCTACCCCTTCGGGGAAATACAGGCCTGATGTTATTTTATGTGTTGTTATGTTAATATTTAATTTGATTATTTTTATTGACATAATCACTGAGTGAGTGAGTTTTGAGTGATATAATCAATTTACAATTAATACTGATTCAATATTTAATTTGATTATCTTTACTGAAGATTTTTTCCAAATGAGTTGTGTCCTTACGTATGAATATCGATTCTGATAACGTAGCTCACAGGAACAACACGGTTTTTGTTACATACTGTATAAGCTCTACAAGCTCGATAATCGATAATTTGATCGTAAGTTAATATTATCGAGCTTGTACAGATTATAGAAAGAAGAAAGAAAGAAAGAAAAAATATTTATTTGCTTCAAAAGTGACGCACAAAATTACCAAAAATTCAAGAACACAGAACAAATACAGGTACAGAGCCCAGAAGTGTGGTAAGATATGCGTCACATTCGCGCAAAACGGCCACCGCTCAGCATATTGCTGTGCCTCATGCACAGAGCAAAGACACAGCGCTGGTATTCAGCGACAGCCGGCGTCGACACAATAACGTAGATCAGTGCGGCGAGATGTTGGTAAATAACGATAAAAAATAAATCATCATCATCATCATTGGAGCCTGTCACTTATCCATTCTTGGATGTAGGCCTCTTCCCTCCTTTTCCATTCCTGGCGGTCTTGTGCCCGACTCATCCAGTCATGACCTCCGTGCCGTCTAATGTCGTCGACCCATCGCTGCGGTGGTCGGCCTCTTCCTCGAGTATTGGCTCTGGGTCTCCACTCTAAAATTTTTCTCGTCCAGATGTTGTTAGAAGTGGGCATGGGCAGGACACATTGCAAGAATGGATACCAACAACTGGACGAGAAAAATAAATAAGTGAGATTAAATACAATACGATAAAAAAAATGTGTAATATTTAATAAATACGCAAAATAAATACGCAAAAGTGACAACGTTACGCAACACAATAAATGCATTTTTTATTTTTATAGAGCTAGGTTTATATTTTTTATGTAAATTATTCAGTAGATATATTGTTATCACTTCCGCGAATCATACTTTGATTGATATACAACGCGAAATAGAGCTACTATTTGCAAAAAACGCAAAAAAAAAAAAAACATGGGCTACCCTGTAGCGTTCACCTTAAGCTGCTAAATTGAGGAGCTTCTTCGTCTAATAATATTATTTTTACACCCCCGGATTATATAAGGTTTGAGGGTGTTTACGTAGGACAGTAATGAAATAATGATAGGGAACGGCTAATCTCTTTTGAAATGTATGTCTCGAGGGTCTGGCCTTATTTAGAAAGGACATTTTGTTAGACATTTTTGACACCGGGAATTAAGTAAGTGATGAGTTTTCCCGCAGGGTACTTGGGAAAATTGTCTGTGGAATTGATCCGAGATTGTATCTTATTGATAGAAGGAAGGATAGTTCAGGATAGGATCAATGAAAAACTAAGTAAATAAATACTTAAATACTGTAGAAGTTCTTGGAGGGACTATGTGGCTTTTTCATTTACGGATGAAAAATTGATATAATTACTTGCGTCAGCGATAAAGGTAAGCAATTGTTTTTTTTTCAAGTGGTCATCTATGGTATCAAGCTTGAGACGTTTCCGGAAATATAAGTCACTAAAACCATAAACATAAAAAAAAATATAAAATAGAAAAAACCCGACTGTGAAAAACAACTTAAAAACATCTAAAGGAGTGACTACATTTATTCAGCTCAATACAGCTTTTGTCCATAGAAAACGCAATTTTTGTATGGTATCCTTGTTTTTTCTGTATTCTGAAGCATCCATCATCGTCGTGGCGTATGACGCGTACGATCTCCATACAGAAATTGTGTTTTTATGGAAAAAAGCTGAATCGAGCTGAATAAATGTACCAGATAAAATGTCACATCACAGATTTAACTGAAATTACTGCCACCGACTGCAGAAATTGCACAAATTCCGGCTCGCGGCTAAGTAGCAACCGCGCGGATGTTATGATCTGCGAGGTTAAGCTACACTTGTCGCGGTCAGTCCGTGAATGATAACGCGGTGACCATTTCGGTGCACATCGAGACACCTTTGTGCTTCGGAGAGCTGTCGATCCCGGTTGCCATACGAATATCTATGGCAGTCGTGACGGGTAGTCAGATGCCCGAAAGTCTGAAAACTGGTCTAACCTCCGAACGTCGGTGTTGCCCAGCTACTGGGTTGCAGGGGTCTGATGGCAGTCGCTCCGTGTAAAATACTGATGTTCAGCCGCATCTGGTTAGACTGGAAGCCAACCCCAGCATAATTGGGAACAGGTTCGAACAATTTTTTTATATGTGAAAGATTTTATTTATTATATTCTTTATTCTTCATACACCAAACAAAATTAAAGACAGTAGTTTACAGAAAGAATAATATAAGTATTGTATACACCAAGACTTTTTAATCACCATCCTAATTGTTTTATTATGATCTTTGCTGAAAATAATCAAATACGTTTTTTTTCTTTTAGTCATTCGGTACTAAAATATTGAGATATGGCATCACAAACTTTACGTTTGACTTATAAATCACTGTGTTGAAAATAATAAAACACGTGTTTTTCCTTTTATTAACACTCAGTACTAAAATATTGAGATAGGCATCACAAAGTTTACGTTTGACTTATAAATCACTGTGTTGAAAATAATAAAACACGTGTTTTTCCTTTTATTAACACTCAGTACTAAAATATTGAGATAGGCATCACAAAGTTTACGTTTGACTTATAAATCACTGTGTTGAAAATAATAAAACACGTGTTTTTCCTTTTATTAACACTCAGTACTAAAATATTGTATTGTTCCGTGTGGTGCCGGACGTAAAGAATTGCACCACCCTATATCTTCTCATGGGTGTCGTAAAAGGCGACTAAGGGATTCACCAGAGGATGGGCAGCAGCGTTCTCTGAGTATTTAACCAACCAACTGCGATCGCCAACCCGGGCGGATGGAGTCCCTAACGGGACTCTCCGCCCCCAAAGCCCGGTTAAGCAGAAAGAGCACTATAGTGCTTCCTGTGAGTAGCCAATTCGAAAAAAAAAAAAAAAAAAATCGCCAACCCGCCTGCCAAGCGTGGCGATTATGGCATATCCCCCCAATATATGCTTGGGGGAGGCCTGTGTCCAGCAGTGGACGTCTTTCGGCTGAAATGATGATGACTAAAATATTGAGATAGGCATCACAAAGACTTATAAATCACTGTGTTGAAAATAATAAAACACGTGTTTTTCCTTTTATTATCACTCAGTACTAAAATATTGAGATATTGCATCTCAGAAATGACGTTTCACGTAGCAACCACACAGAAATTTATAATTTTTCCAGGAAAATTATTTTAATGCAATAATTTTACCTACCAATTTTTTTTCCAAAATTGGAGTCTTTGAATTATATCTAATGCCTATAAAAATTTGGATGGTGTATATATTATTTATTAATCTATTATTATATAATATAAGTATTATGGAGCATTTCCTCTCAACATGAGTTATAGTACATGTTATGTATTATATATATATATATATATGAATGTATATATTCTTATGTATCTACCTATATATTATATATATTATTATTAGCTAGTACTGTAAGTAAATAAAGTAGGTTTAATTTATGTTGTACACTTGTTTCTGTCCTCTACATTCAACATCTCTCTATCGCTCTAAGGTTTGCTGTTAGAAAACTCAGTTCTGAGTTAAGCTCGCCGATGTACACAAACTTTCCTACTGTAATCTAAATGTATATTTGTGTGTACAATAAAGAATAAGAATATGGAGTTTTGTTTACCTGCAAGCAAAAAAAATACATCTATCCGCTTCAACGTAGCTTCTGTTACTTAGAAAGGATATTTCGTCAGACATTTTTGACACGGGAAATTAAGTAAGTGATGAGTTTCGCCGGAGGGTACTTGGAGAAATCGTCTGTGGAATTGAGGTCTTGATTCCGATCGAGGTCAAAAGTGTTTTTTTCTTTTTGTTAGAAGAAATATTTTTACAATCTGAGGTTGTTTCCTTTAATTGGACAATGTCTTGGGGGCAAGCTTTCGTTACAAATACCTTAAGGATATAGTAAATTAACTATTTGATGGCAAAAAAGCCGTAAAATGTATCACCGCTGCACCGGGATGGATCGTGACCGAACATTTTACGCTCACCTGTTGTGTGTTGCTCGCAGAACGGATGGCCGATGGGGCAGTAAAGTTCTGGAGTGGCGACCGCGTACTGGAAGGCGCAGCGTGGGTAGGCCCCCCACAAGGTAGACCGACGACCTGGTGAAGGTCGCAGGAATCTGCTGGATGCGAAAAGCGCAGGACCGGTCGTTGTGGCGATGCTTGGGGGAGGCCTATGTCCAGCTGTGGACGTCTTTCGGCTGAAATGATGATGATGTTGTGTGTCGGTGAACATTTTACTTGCCGCTTGCGCGCACACATCGATTGTTTTTGTGCTTTTTTGAGTGGAATTTTGAATGAAGGTATTACTCTATGTCTTATTATTCTATGTCTGTCTACTACAGTCTTTATAATCCTCAAAGCATCCTCAAAACCTGGCTAGTGGTTGATAGTCTTTAATCATTTTAATTATGACGTCACTCCCGTGTTCGGACAGGGGACAAAAAATTTCAACGCCGACATATATTCCGCATCTCATCGTTTGTGCCTGTAAACGCACCTTTGATGTAAAACAGGCTCAAAAAAACTAAAAAGTAGATGTATAATTCTGCTATAGTCATAATAATCCTTAAAGCATCCTCAAAAACCTGGATAGAGGTAAACAAACTTCAATAATTTTAATCAAGACGTCACTCCCGAAAAGGGGAACTAAAAATTGTGTGGCTGACGGATATTTGTTCTGCGTCACAGCGTTTGTGCTGTAAACGCATCTACGATGTAAAACAGGCTCAAAAAAACCAAAGAGTAGGTGTATGAAGGTTGACAAACTTTAATAATTTTAATCAATTTCAATTT
The DNA here is from genome assembly GCA_949699075.1 of Asteroscopus sphinx. Lineage (NCBI taxonomy): Eukaryota > Metazoa > Arthropoda > Insecta > Lepidoptera > Noctuidae > Asteroscopus > Asteroscopus sphinx. Next base: position 5,357,876 of record OX453023.1, read on the forward strand.
CAATTTCAATGTTTTTTATTTCAAATAAACCTAATTACAGGCACTTTTGAAAGGTCAGGCTCTAGTTGCACGGTTCCAAATTGTGGGTCCTATGGAGAAGAACCGGCAAGAAACTCCATGGATAAACTCTTTTTAAAATAGGTTATTGTTTATTACATCAAATTTATTCAAATAATGTGAGTATAATGTAGGTTAATGTCAGAAATAAACAAGAGTTTAAAAGTGAGTATATTGCCTTTAGAAATAAACGTAAAACGAGTTGCCATAGTATGTAGAAGCTGACCTGTCCCGACAGACGGCACCCGTTCACGAGCATGACGCGAGCATCAGCCATCGCTTAACTCAACCATATTGAAGGGAACTTAACGACCCGACACTAACGCCACCATCAGCATGACATTTAAGTGAGCATGACAGACTCATACTGCTAAACAACAAATAGGCAGGAATATATAGAATTACTGTAAAAAACATTAATGGCCACATGATACTTACATTTTACATTTTAATCACCTATTAAAAATTGTAAGCAGTTCATACACGTTGCAGTTCTATGTCAGAAATGCAATATTAGAAAAAAAGTGTAAATAAATTGTATAATTCCGAAACAGTAAAGTTAATAAAGTGTAAATAAATTTAATAATAAACAGTTAATAATAACTGATAATAACATCACTAATCATAACATCACTCCCGAATAAATGAAAAAATCCCGAAAAAATGCATGGTGACAGATACCCCGTCTCGGCGTTTGTGCTGTGTGATATTTGTGCCTGTAAACACATAATCTACGATGATTGGACAGGCTTAAAACCCCAAAAAAATAATGTATAATTTTGTGCCTTAATTTTGCAAGTTTCATCCTACGTCAGAAAACAGAAACAAGTTTAGCTAAAACACTTTTATACCTGCCTGCTTCTTAATAATCCTCAAAGCAGTTGGCCAGCGGTTGACAAACTTTAATTTTAATTATGACGTCAGCTCCAGAACACAGACACTGTGAAATTTTGCATTTTTTCATATTTCTATATTAAAAGCTGAGAGCCTTGCCAACATTGTGATGTTAATTATGAAGTTAGGATGGATCCTGGTTTATGGTGATCCGGGTAAAAGAGCAGACTTTTGGTCTCTTGAGAGGTAAGATTAGTTGTCTAAACATGGTTTTTGTTTTTCCCAATTTTTGCGAAAGTTTAATGATGCGGGTAAATTAGCAGTGGCTCGCGGGCTCGCCATTGTCCTAGAGCGGAGTTTCATGGTGTCAAAAATCTCTGAATATGCCTCAATTATGAGAATTACGGCTGTGTAACTTCAACATATACAACATGTTATTGAAATTACTGAAAACCTCTTAAGGGGTCATTGTACTCATCAGTATGAATAACTTTTACTATGGGACCAAGCCTGAAAAACAATATATTATATTGTTTTTATCTATATACAACGTGTATCAGAAATGCGTGGTCATATTTTACGAGCTCATTCAGGGCATAGCATAGAACAACTTTTACTATGGGACCAACCCTGAAATCGCGAAAAAAATATCAGCTGTTCCCTACTAAATCATCGATGTCGCTCGACAAAATGTAAGGATCAGCTGATTTTTTTTTTCGCGGTTTCATGTTTGGTCCCTTAGTAAAAGTTGTTCAATAGCATTCCCTGAATATGCTCTTCAAATATGACCTCGCATTTCTGATACACGTTGTATATTGTTGAACAATATAATATATTGTTGAACAATATAATATATTGTTTTTATTGCCGCGAATCATATTTAGATAGATATACGACGTACGTGAAAATAGAACTACAGTTTGCATCATCAACTCAGCCTATCGCAGTCCACTGCTGGACATAGGCCTCTCCCAAGTTGCGCCACAATACTCGGTCCTCTACCTTCCTCATCCAGTCCCCCCCAGCCACCTTCAGGTCGTCGGTCCACCTCTGGCTGAGGGGCGCCTTACGCTGCGTTTGCTGAGTCGCGGTCTCGACTCAAGGACTCGTCTGCTCCAACGGCCATCGATCCTTCGACAGACATGGCTAGCCCAATCCAAACAAATTCAATAAAAAAAAAATGCATTACGTGGGTTATTTGGTCGTAATCACCTTAACTAACCGACGCGACGATCGTATGTCATCTCAAAATACAAAACGAACGTCACCGAAAATGACTCCAAGGACAGGCCATCCAGATCGAACGTGCAGATTGCATATGAAATTGGGGCAGATCGGTTATCTCCCAATAACCCTACCCAATTCACTACGAGTAACTTCGAAAGCCAACTCATTCAGTCGCCAGTTGCATCCTATCAACAGAATAAAAAAACCGGCCAAGTGCGAGTCGGACTCGCGTAGTAAGGGTTCCGTACCAACCATCGACCTGATACCCCGTATATAGAAACTGATATAATTTAAGAGAGTTCATCAAAAGACAACAACTTGCCATGCGAAACCAACGTGCACATCTGGTAAAATATAAAAATTTGCATCTCTTTCTTACGCAGACCACACATGTCTGTGTTTGCCTTATTTTTATTAGTTTTTGTTAAACTACATAGTATTCCCTACAATCACACCTAATTTGATGCGTGTATGTTACTATTTTTTAGATAGAGCCAGAACAAAAACGTTTTACTAATGTATTTTTTTCAAGTTTTTTTGTATGGGGACTCCCTTTTGGCTGAGACGTTTTTAGGGTTCCGTAGTCCTACAAGGAACCCTTATAGTTTCGTCACGTCCGTCCGTCTGTCCGTCTGTCCGTCTGTCCTAATCCTTTACAGCTTAATAACTTCTACAGTTATAAACATAAGTAAATAAAATTTTGTTAAAAAATAGTCTGCATATAGGTCTCAATTTTAAAAGAATAAAAAAAATAGTTTTTACGTATTTTAGGGGTGGCGTCCATACATGTGAAATGGAAATGAAAAAATTTTTTTCGCTGCACCCCCTCTTGTGGGGTGTGTATCATTAAATAGGTCTACTAAAATGAAGGTAATGTTTCATACACAACTTTTTTATCAGGTATACCATCTGCGAAATATAGCCCGCCAAAGTGGCATGCAATGTGTACCCCCCCCTGCCATTTCTAAACTATGCAACGTAGAAACTTATAATCTTCCACATTGATAGACCTTTGTGAAAACTCTCTTTTAAAATTATTTCGAGTATAATGTGATCATAATTTTTTGAGTTATAGACAGAAAACTGAAAAATACTTAAAACGTCCTAGTTCAAAGGTCATTGACCTTAGAGAAAAATTATCATAGCAAATAATGCTCCTTTAGCTACTTTCTATTTGAAAAAATCACAAAAAGTAACTTTGACATGACAGACTTCTTAAATTTGGCTTCTTGAATTTATCGCTAGATGGCGCTACTAACAACACGCTCTGAGTCGCGAATGCTGCCGATTATTGCAAAAACTAAAATAGCCATGATTAATATTCGATTTGATTCGTTTGTAATTACACCTACTTAAGGAACCCTATAATACTGAGCATGGCCCGACATGCTCTTGGCCGGTTTTTATTTTTAGTATTTGCAATGATAGAGACCACAATAACACATTCTGTGAACATTTCAACTGGCTACCTATTACGGTTAAAAAGATACGGACGGACGGATGGACAGACCGCGTAGGCAGATTAATATGGTCCCGTTGGCACCTTTTTGGCACGGAACCCTAAAACACCACCCGTTCACGATTGCGAATGCACCTAAACCTACGTTGCGCTGTGCCGAAATTACGCTACTACCCGCATCGGGGCTAATTGGACCGCGCCATAACTGCCGAGTTCATAAATACTGTGAATTTGAATTCATGTTAGTTAGAATATGAAACTTGTATTATTAATCGGAATAAGGGGTGGTCGGGTTTAAAACAAATCCGACATGTTTTTTGAATACAGGTGATGTTTTGGTGGTTGGGTTCTCTTTTAAGCTAGGATTAATAACACCCGTAAGCTGGTTTTTTTACACCAGCACGCGTAGCATGAACACTGTAGACAAGAGATATGTCTACGGAAGAATAGACTAAACGACATTGTATAGTACTTTAACTGTCATTTTGTCTACTCTTTCGTAGACATAGCCCTTGTCTACAGTGGTCATGCTACGCGTGCAGGTAAAAGATAAAATAAAATTGAGACTATGATTTAATGGGATAATTCAATAAAAATAATGACTACATTTTAAAAACTTTGTTACATGTAAATTCGAAGAGAAATGCACTATGTATGATGACTTGTTGTCAGAATTTGTTCTGAAACCTGAAACTTATTATGATAAATATAATTGCTGTTGAATTTTTTTTAAATTGTGGGGCAAATATGTGAGTGTGGTAGATTGCTTATTACTTATACTGAACTATATTTTCGGATAAGAAAAAACAAAATTTTTGATTAACCTCGACGTTTCGGCCGTGGTCACGAGCTATAAAGCAACCGCAACCCCACACTGTCACGAGCAGACTGTTATTATGCTTATAACGTATAGAATAATAACAATAATTCGGTTTTAATCTTATTTCTTTTTTTTTATAGGTAAGAAAGAGATACGTCATTTGCGTAATCAAATCGCAAATATCTTTGTAAGTACACTTTATTTGTTGTATTCAATTTAGAATTTAAATTTAATTCTTTATTCTGATTCACTTTCCTCATTGGAAATTTAAAACTTTCGCAATACCGTAAAAAGTCCTACTAATATTATAAACTAGCCTATGCCCGTGGTTTCGCCCGCATATAATTTGAATATCACATACAGACTCATCGCGCATCATCTCGGGAACTGTTTATACTCCCAGGATAAAAAGTAGCCTATATTTCAACGTTAACTTATTTTTCTGTAAAGGTAATTTATGTTTTTTTTTTTAATTTTAATCCGAGCTATGGTCTAGAATATGTGCTAAATTTCATCCAAATCCGTTGAGCCGTTTCAGTGTGATTGAGTAACAAACATCCAAACATCTTCATCATCATCATCATCATTTCAGCCAAAAGACGTCCACTACTGGACATAGGCCTCCCCCAATTAAGGGGGGATATGCCATAATCGCCACGCTTGGCAGGCGGGTTGGCGATCGCAAAAACATCTTCACACTTTCTTATTTTATAATATCAAGTATGATGTGAAAGTATGGATTTTTGTTTGTTTATCCTTCAATCACACTGAAACGGCTAAATAGATTTGGGTTAAAATTAGTACACAGATAGACCATTACCCAGATTAATAAAATTATAAGCTATAAGCTTTTGTCCTTATTTATGTTATATTTTATCCTATATTTTATTTTAGGAAAGATGCATAGTTTCCGAGTGATGCGCAATAACGTCTTTCTATAAACCGAACTATACGCGGACGAAGCCACGGGTATAGGCTAAGTTATTTACAATTTTAAAAGAAGAAAGAAAAATAAAGAAAGAAAAACTTATTTGGCACAGAACAGTGACATCACAACAATCACATAAATAAAATAACTAAAACCACCCGCGGGTAGTTTGAGAAAACACCCGCCGCTCAAGACGATGACACCCGCATACTTCAGTCTGCTCGTGACCACTGCCAATGCAACTTGGCCGAAACGTTGAGGTTAGTCAAAAATGTTGTTTTGTTTTAAAATTACTAAAATTAGACATAAGTAAACATGAAGTTGCTGCCGGATGCCCACCACACTTGCTTCACCACAACTTCTGTATATATTCACACAACATCATTTAAACTAGCCGGAAGAAACATTTGATATTTCTATAAGCGAGTGACTCTTCAGTAATTTGACCACCTCGCCAGCTTTGATGTTTTCCGGCACAGCGCGATCAATCATCTACAATTGTTGGCAACGACGGAGTGACCCGATTTTGTGAGTCGATTGGTGATACGGCGAAATATTTGAGCGTCATGGCGCTGGTTTAAATGCTAAGTGGGTTTAAGTAGTTGGAATCGAAAGTGGGTTTTTTTTTAAGTATAATATCTTTACGCACGCTTGACTTGGGGAGTAAGCTGGTAAATGCGTTACGAAAAGTAAGGCGAACGGAGGGGGTAGTGCGGAACGCGGGGAAGGAGGCGCGCGTGACGGCCGGTCACGACACAGTGCCCGCAGATGTAGGCGCGCCGAGCCGCCATTCCTTTGTTCTCATTGAATTAGTATGTATTGAGGGAGATATAACTTTAAACTAACTAACTTTAAAGAATTAGTGAAGTTTTACTTCAATCGTGTGGTCTAAACATGGAGAAAAGAAGGGAGCGGAGGTGTTGCAAGGCAAAATCTCTTTAGAAAGAAGCGTCGCCTGAATGCGGGTGACAGGGGGACGAGGTACAGCAATGGCTCCACCTCACTATGGAAAATCCGCCCATTTTTTGTAAATCCATCTAGCGGTGAAATGAATTATTACAGCGTAACAGCACTAACAATTTTTCATTTTAGTTTGTCTACTCACCACTGTGGCGTACAAAGCACATTATTTTATTCCAGAACATTCTATGTGCGTTTTTGTGGTGAGAACATAACACTAATGAAATTGAATTTTACACAAATGACGTGGTCTTTAAAATGACTGATTAGAATTTGAAAAAAAGTAACGAAGTTGAAAAAGGTTAAAAGGGTATAATGTAAGGGTACCATATGGCACTTGCGGCTTGACCTTCAGATTACCAGTCCAGTATGAGTATTAAATAACGTCTAACTACACAACTTTTGTTTTACAACTTTACACAAAAGTACGTTAAAAACGTGCCATACATAGCGCCTAGCGCAATAAAGTATCCTCATGTAGATCACCTTGAAAATCACTCAAACCATCTTTTTAATTGTATAAACTGATTGCAAATACAACAAAAAAAAAATTGATTGACAAAATTATATATTTTATTATTTTTAACGCATTTATGCATGCGAAGCGAAATCTAACGATTTATTTAGTATTTATTTATTTATTCATACATGTATAAATTTTGCAATATCACTGTGCCCCACAAAACCGTGTTATCGGTATTTAAATAGTGGAAAAAAAAAGAAGAATCACTGTTTCTTAATAAGATATCGCTGACGTCACCCAAAGACTGGCGTACTGAGCCAGGAGTCTCAGGTTCGAATCCTGCTCGTGAGCGATTTTTTCTTTCCACTATTTAAATAATTAAAAATATATATTATAAGAAATTAGTAGAAATACCTACTTATACAAATATCCAATCTTATTCTTAGTTTATACTAAATCTCTGGGATCATTGTACTCATCATTATGAACACATTTTACAGTGGAATCAACCCTGAAATCTCGAAAAAATCTGCTGTTCCCTATAATTATGTCGATTTATGTGAACACAAATGTAGGGAACCGCTGATATTTTTTTCGGTTTCAGGGTTGTTCCCATAGTAAAAGTTGTTCATTATGATGAGTACAATGACCCCTTAAGAGGTTTAGTATAAGCTAAGAATTAGGTTGTAGGTTGTAGGTTGTATATAGAAATATAATAAAAAGTATGTTACATTCTGTTCATAAAAAAATTTTACCTAATGTTATTTTTTTTTTATTAATTAAAGTATTCAATACATTTTTGCTGAAATAATGCTACGTAATATTTGGAATTTTTGGATTATGATATATCAAGATTGCAGTTAACTATTGTCATAAAAACTTATTGGATACAAATTGAATAAAAAAAAACTAAATGTGTGCTGGGACACATAGTACAAGTGAAACTTCAACGGACAAGTAGAAAAACGAATCGCAACGGACAAGTGGAAAAACGAATGGCAACTGACAAGTGGAAAAACGAATCGCAACAAAATTTTAAGTTGAAGTTTTACGGGCAGGTTTTCAAATTGAATAAGTACATTAACAATCAGCCCGTAAAACTTCAAGTTAAAATTTTGTTGTGATTCGTTTTTCCATTTGTCAGTTGCCATTCGTTTTTCCACTTGTCCGTTGCGATTCGTTTTTCCACTTGCCCGTTGAAGTTTCACTTCTACTATGTGTCCCAGCACACATTTCGTTTTTTTTTCGCAGTTTTACTGCAAATTATGTTTTGGTTAGGTTAGGTACATTTTAAGTGATTTTAATGAATGCATTTTTTATTTAAACATATTTTATTTTATCAAACAAAAAAACTGAATTAAATAAATAAAATAAAATAAATAAATAAATATCTTTGGGACATTTTTACACAGCACCATCTAGTCCCAAACTAAGCAGAGCTTGTGGTATGGGTACTAGACAATGGATATAATACGTATATACTTTTTTTTTTGTAAATACATACTTATAATACTTAAGCAACACACCCAGACTAACACAAACACTTATGTTCATCACACAAATATTTGTGTCCTGTGGGAATCGAACCCACGACCTCGTTATCAGCAGTCCGACACTCGAACCACTAGACCACAGAGGTCGTCAATTAAATCAATTAAATCCGGAACCAAAAAAAACATCCATTTTTCTTTCTCTCCCTCCGCCGCTATATATCGTCTACCCCCTCCACGCGGCCGTAACGCTTTTTCGTGAGAGAAAAATCCTAAAATGTATAGAAGAAGATATATATATCTATCTTCTATATATAGAATTTTCACCATCATCATCATCATCATCATCATCATCAGCCTTTCAATCCCTCCGCCGCTGCCGTCTCTCGCCAAGCGATATATTGTCTACCCCCTCCATGCGGCCGTAACGTTTTTTCGTGACTAAAAATTCCTAATACCCCCCGTCTATACAGAAGTTTCACTTCAAAAAACGTATCCAAGGTTCCTTGTTTTTATTTCTCACTTAGATACCTTAGAATCACCATCGCCCGCTTCATTCAAGACCTTGTTATGTATTTTTGTTTTATAAAATCATGGTTATGAATGTTGTCCAGCTAGCAAATCATTAGTGTCCTACACATTTCATTCGCGATTAAAGAATTTCATTTGTGTAAAAACTTATTCATTCGTGTTTCTATTTTTTTGGTTTTCTTCTATTTTTAACAAGATGCGCCCTGTATTTTTACATAGTATGTGTATAACTTCATTATAGCAAACGTTAAATACCATCAGATAACAATAAAACGGGGGTTTACAAAAATCGTCAAAAATGTGTCATTTTAATTCGAAACATGAAATCGACCCTATTACTGACTACTCACCGATAGATGGCCTGATGGCCTATTTTTCTTATTTTAAATTGCTCTTATTTCATGTAATTATGTAATTTATCTATGAAATAACTAACATTTTAGAATTTAAAATGAATTAAAACAATGTGTTTATTATTTTCGTCATAATATGCATTGATAATGTAAAAACATGTTATCGGTGAGAAGTGATTAGTATGCATCTTTTCGACGACAGATGTCCCGAGCAACAATTTGGCGAAGAAACGAGAAAATGCATGTTTTAAAATTGAAAATATAAATATATGTGACTTACACATAAAATGTTATACCATCAATATGTTTTAGTTTTGATCCTGAACAATTTTTACATCCAACAACAGCGCACTTCATTGTTAAAACAAGAAAAATATTCAAAATCCTCTCAAAATCTATTTAAATCGAAGAGAACCGAACGCAGTGATGATTCACTTGAAATTAAGCTTTGCGGCTCCGCCCACTGTGACGTCATGACCAAATTGAAGGCGCATGACCAAATTGCCTTGCAGCACCTCCGCTCCCTTCTTTTCTCCATGGGTCTAAAGCACACTCGTTTTTTTTTTGTGTAATGGTTAGATTCCGACCGAAACAGGATTTTCAGCCGAAACCGAAACCGTAACCGAACCTTCGGTCTTGGTCCCAGTTTCGGCCGAAACCGAAACCGGAACTTATTTGAATTTTTTATAGCATGTTAAATCTAATGTATTTTTATTTTTTTATAGGCAGTTAAAACGTGTAAAAAAATAAAATGCAACAAAGTATGTAAAAAAAAATCGGTCATGTGTGAGTCGGACTCACGCAGTAGGTTCCATACCACCCATCGACCTGATACCCCATAGAAACTGATTTAATTTACGAGAGTTTATCAAAAGAATCAACGAACGTACGCGATATGTGAATTTTTGCATCTCTTTTTTACGTAGGTACCACCACATATGTCTATTTTTGCCCGGTTTTTAGCATTTGCTGCTAAACTCCATAGTGTGCACTATAATCAGACCAAGTTTGACGCTGGTATGTATTACAGTTTTGAAGTTAGAGCAGGAACAAAAACGTTGAAAAAAATCCATGTTTCTCGAGGTTTCTTGTATGGGGACCCCCTTGGGTTTTAGACTATTTTTATTTTTAGTATTTGTCGTGATAGTAGTCATAGTAGTAGTAAATAATGAAATTTAACTAGAAAACTTTCCCGTACGTACTACGCGTCCGAATTGACTAAGCACCTCGTTTACTAAAAGGAAAAAATGCAACATGACTAATTGTACTGAAGGTTATTCACGGTAATAGTTAAATCACCGGAGGTAGTTTTGTATCGGATTTACGGGGCAGTTCGAATACGGGTACAAAATTTAATCAACAACAATTACAAACAAATATAGTAATGTTTGAATCAAACATCAAAGGTATCTTCACACATCTTTTAAGTGTTACATTAATTTCTATTTCTTCTAATTAGGGAATAACTCAACAGAACCAAATAAAATATCTAATGAATTATATTCTATTACAACTTACAACCTATGGCTAGTAAACTCAACTGGCAACCACGTTCACTCACTCGAAGTTAGCCGAATGATGCGAGACAATTCACGAATACCTAGTTTTGGCGGGGCCGAAGGTTCGGCCGATTATTGGCCGAAACCGAAACTGTGGCCGAAACTAGATTTTTTGGCCGAAACTAGCCGAAACCGAAACCGAACCTTCGGTCGGTCCTTAGTAATGGTGCTCAAAAGAAGCCGACCTTCTCGTCACCTATACCGCAAAGTTTGAAGACGAAGGTCTTCAACCAGCGTGTCCTGCCTATCATGACCTACGGTGTCGAGACGTGGACTCTAACAGTTGAGCTAGTACACAAATTCAAGGTCGTTCAGTATACTATGCTTGGAGTTTCTTAGAAGGATAAGATCCGTAACGAGATTGCTTATCTGGAGAAGAAGCGAAGGGACCGACATAGTTTGTAGGACCAGTAAGCTGAAGTGGCAGTATTTGTCAGAGGGTTTACATCATCTCAGCCTATCGCAGTCCGCTGCTGCACATAGGCCTCTCCCAAGTTGCGCCACAACACTCGGTTCTCTGCCTTCCTTTTGTTGGGCTTGCATGGCTTTTCTAAAATTATAAATGCAAGGTTATATTTGCTTTGCCAAAGTCATTATGCAGTAAAATAAAGATAAAAGGATTTGACGACCTCTGTGGCATAGTGGTTCGAGTGTCGGACTGCTGATAACGAGGTCGTGGGTTCGATTCCCACAGGATACAAATATTTGTGTGATGAACATAAGTATTTGTGTTGGTCTGGGTGTTGCTTATGTATTATAAGTATGTATTTACAAAAAAAAAAGTATTGTTACGAGCTGGGGGTTCGTATATAGATAGAAAGCCGATTAAATGCGTAGAGAACACTTTATTACTGAACAATTACACTGAATCGCTTATTAACACACAAAGTTACTAGTTAAATCGCTCCGAATATCGCTTCGATGTTATCGCTTGTATCGCTTGATCCAAACTGAACTCCAACTGAACTCCACTGGCACTCAGCTGCGCCGTTTATATAGGCCGCGAGTCGTGGTACTGGAAAGTCCTCGAACGTCATCTATCCTTGTCATAAGATAACTCTTTCTCACTTGCACATTCTCGAAATAGAAAGTTCTCGAACCTCGTCTAACCTCATCTATACTCTATCTCACTCACTCACTTCTAGAATGGAATGTTCTCGAAGCTTGTCGAATCTCGTCTATCCTTGTCTTATATTAGCTCTATCCTGCTCACTCTCTTCCAGAAGGTTCTTCGTCTATCCTTGTCTGATATTTAGCTCTATCTCGCTCACTCATCAACAATTTTACATGTGGGTGTCAAATGGCCATAAGGGGTCCTGAAAACGCCTGAAAATGGGTTTTCAGGAAATGTCGGCATCGGATTTGTTGGCTCCTGAAACGGCCTGAAAACATGTTTCAGGCGCCTGAAAACAACGGCAACTTACTCAAAATTTCGATTCTTTGGTATGTGATAGAGCCTCCTCTGATATGGACTGAAAATGCATTTCAGCCTGCTGAAAACGTCTCTAAGTCCAGGAAAATCGAGGTTGAAGTATTTCAGTCCACTCTGCTTAACCCTCCGTCGTAACAGTATATAAGTATTATATCAATTGTCTAATACCCATAGCACAAGCTCTGCTTAGTTTGGGACTAGATGGTGCTGTGTAAAAATGTCCCAAAGATATTTATTTATTATTTATTTATTTATTGTTCGTTTATGTTATTTATCGAGCATACGACTTTCCTTTTAGCTAAGCGAGCTCTGAAAGCGAGCCAGAAAATGTAAGTATAATGACCGTATAATTCTAAACCAAAGCAAAACCTTATAGTTTACTAATAAAAAGTACAAAACTATAATTTGGAATTTAACCGGTATTATGCACCAACCATTTTTGAATATTCAGCACAATAAAAACCGGAACAAATGCGGTTCATATTTCTTTTATACACATTATCCATGATGCAACGCGCAACGGTGGCTGGCAAACTGCCAAAAACCGTAAATGATACTCATTTCATAACATTTGATAAACATATCATATTATTACCCTTTTCATAGCGTGTCATGGTCTATAATTTTCCAGTAATTCTCTATGAATCTGTTTAATGAGTAATTTTGTGTCATCATTATAGAAATGTGTGGTCGTGGTCGAATTGACCGCAGTCGGTATTTTTGGGTTGATTCGTTTAATTTGTAGAACAGATGAGAGTTTTGTGAAAATAGTGGCCCTCGAAACGCTAACTTCATCAAAAAAATTATGTAAAAAAACCAATGTAGTTAAAGATGTATCCAAATCCTCGCGGCACGTACGGTCGACCACACGTCTGTGGTAACAGTTTGATATTTGACAGCGTCTTTATTTCGTAAGCAGTAAGGGCGGTTTTCTATTTCGATTGTTACCACTGGCATGCAGTCGACTGTACCTGTTAACAGTTTATTCATAGACCTTATTCCCCTTCCTGTCGCTTATAATTTACCAGGATGACAACTAGGTGGCGCTGTCTCTCTCTATTTTACATCAATATGCATATGAAGTGAATGAAATCTGAACGCCGGGGAACGGAGACTGTATTGTTACATTGTTTATATTTTATTAATATTTTTTACAGTACCCTGTAACATGCTTGACATTATTTAGAAAAAAGTTAAAGGCCCTTTTTTGCGAAAAAGGTTATTTCACTTACGGAATTTTTGAATGACACTTTATAACCTGCATGCATGTCTTTAGTTGTAGAGTTGAGTTAAGTTTAGTTTGATTAGATTAGTTTTGATGACTCTATTTTTTGCTTTATATTTACCTATACAATTTTGTTTAATCTTTATTTTTTATTTTTATATACCTACTATTTATACGCCACACATAACAGAATATGATTTTCACACCCTCAGAGCAACAGAATAATAGAAACAGGACAAGCCGCCACGTAAAGGCTGACCGTTGTATGCACAGTGGGCATACACTGCCGCTAGTTCACCGTCATTTGCACCCGAGTGACTATGCGCGCTAGTTTGAGAGAAAACTTTCTTTTATTTCCAAAATGCCGTAATAATATTAGTGTGCGTGTTTTATACGTATGTGGGTGTTTTTTTTGTAATTTATTGATGTGTTTCTTGCGTTGTGTGCGTAAGTTGAGCTTGCGACACTCGGACTTCATGCAAACTAGACGGCTTGCCCGTTCTCCTTATATTCCGTTATCTGTGGTCACATGAATGTTTTATAAGACCTGTATTTTACCATATTCATGCAAATAAATACACTGATTATTTTCCCTTTAATTATAATCCGTTTATAAAGCTTAGTTATTATGTAGCACAGACCAGTAAGCTTCAAGACGCCGCATAAGCAAAGTTTTGCATGAGAACACAGTCGTAAAATGTTGGCGGGGACCGGGGGGCGGACGGCGCGTTATGGTTGGCCGACTCAAAAGTTCGGTGGTATGATTCCGTGTGATTGGAACCGCTCGCTGACGGAGTGACGTCCCGATTAGCGGCGGCGCCAATGATATGCAGTGTTACTGCATATGCTTGGTGACCGGGGTTCTCCAGCTAATCAGCGTCTAGAGGCTTACTGGTCTGTGTTATGTAGTTATTTCAGAACAATAACTAAAACAGTAGTTACTTAGTTTTCCAAACGGACTATAGGTAACAACATCAACCAATCATCACATTCCTGACGTTGTCCCTTAGTTTATTGCCACGTCAACATTTATTGTTCTTCTCTCCAATATTTCTACTATAATTGCTTGACAAATAAATACACTGTATAAAATTTCTATGAATTTAAAACGCTCTGTTGTCATTTCTTTTATTGTCAAGTGTCTTATTTTATGTCGACTGCCTTCGATGTCACGGCAGCGGCAGTGCATTTGCAAATCAGTCTACGCTTTTATTTTTGCTGTATGTTTTCTCTCAAATTTGAATACTTTTTTCGATGAAACGTTTTTCGATTACACAAAATTGATGAATTGAAAATTATGTGAACCATATTTTATGTGAAACAATAGCTATCTGGGAAATAAAATTCAATGTAAAAAGTTTCGGTAACCCTAAAATATCGATGTATGCGTTCGATATTTTGGGCATTGGATATTATGAATGTTCAACCAATTGGAAATTCGTTTTATAATGTTCGATCGAATGTGATTTGATGTTTTGGAATTCTATATGACGTAAGATACGTAAAATTAGTGATCAAGAACTAAAGTCACGACCATTGTTATTAATTCCCCATAAAAGTTAAGTTTGATTTGGACTGAAAGCTACGTTCAATTTTAATTTTAATGGCCCAGATTAATAATGAATGAAAAAGCACAAAAACTATAGTGGAAAAGTTGATAACTGGAAACTTTTACGTTTTACAAAGATGGACACTCGAAACGGTGCAAGTTTCGCGACACGATATTGTGTGAAAAGTAGCGCGTGGTTTGGACTTAAGATGAAGCGGTTCTTATTATTGAAAGTTGAAAACTTTTGTCTATATGTCATACTCAAAGACAGTAAAAAATATAGACGAAGTGTTGCGAACAATCATAGTAAAGCCAAAAAAATATGCTCCTTCGTGTACAACCAACGCTCACGCACACACCATGCACCTGAAGGATATTTGCTTTCGCGATGCTTACCATACTGGGCGATGCCGCGACATGTGTACCTACTGAGAGTACGGTTTGAGGTGCATGTGTGTGCCTGAGCGCTGGTTGTACACGAAGGAGCATAGTTTTTTTTGGCTTTACTAGACTTTTCGCAGCACTTTGTCTGTATTTATTACTATGTCTGTGGTCATACTATAGTATTATTATTAATGTGAAAGTATGTGAAGATGTTTGGATGTTTGTTACTCAACCACGCTGAAACTGCTGAACGGATTTGGATGAAATTTGTCAGATCGAGTCAAAGCATTAACTTGCTTGAGTTTAGATTTATATTATAATATTGATAGTTCTTAACGTAGGGAGGAGAGTTATGAACAGGAGGAGGATAAGTTACAGGAGTGCAAGGCTTATTGTTTGGGTTTCACCGGTGGTCGTGAAAGGAAAATGCGGACTGTAGTAAACACGCTGGTAAATATATTAAATATCAACAAAAGTATGTGTGCACTCGGCGGTGGTCCCGAGCGAAGAGGTCGGCCGTAGCGATCGCGCGCGCCTCGTCACCCGCCGCCCTCGCCCCGCAGGGCGATAGATACACTGATATACCTCTCAGTAGCAACCCAGAGTCAGGAAGTTGGCGGTGCAACACCCCCGTGCCTCGGAGAGCACGTAAAGCTGTCGGTCCTTGGGAAAATATACAGTTCTCAAGAGATGCATGATAAGTCTTTCTGTTATTAGTCGAATTATACGCGAGCTAAGCCGCGAGCCTGATAAGAAGGCTCAAAGTCACTCAAAGGTCAATGGAGAGGGCTATGCTCGGAGTGTCCCTGCGTGATCGAATCAGAAATGAGGAGATTCGCAGGAGAACGAAAGTGACCGACATAGCCCGAAGAATTGCCAAGCTTAAGTGGCAGTGGGCGGGGCACATTGCTCGCAGAAATGATGGCCGATGGGGCAGTAAATTTCTGGAGTGGCGACTGCGTACTGGAAGGCGCAGCGTGGGTAGGCCCCCCACAAGGTGGACCGACGACCTGGTGAAGGTCGCGGGAATCCGCTGGATGCGGAAGGCGCAAGACCAGTCGTTGTGGCGATACTTGGGGGAGGCCTATGTCCAGCAGTGGACGTCTTTCGGCTGAAATGATGATGATGATGAAGCCGCGAGCATAGTCTAGTATATAATGGTTTATCTTCTTTATTTACACCGATGTTTACAAATAAACATTTTGATTGATTGATTGATTGATTGATTGATTGATTAATGGATGCTTGATTTGTAAATCAAGAGGCACAGTATTATATTAAATAATATGAGCTACCCAAAGAAGCCTTAACGTTTTTAGGCCTTTTATTTATAAAAATAGCTTCTCTGTATCGAACGAAATGGTCTGAAATGGAAGGCAAATCTAGGACCTAGATCTTGGTTAATATAAGCTTAGTTAAATTGTTTATAGCACCTTACGACCAACGTGGTGTCGATAAATGTGGATTAAAAGGTGTACCTTACGTCATATTGATAGTAATCGATTTTCTCAACATCGAACACGGTGCTTCGATGAGTCAGACAACGATGGCCGGCTACATCGATGGTACGCCACATCGAAAGTTTCGATATCGAAAGGTTACGATATCGTTTGGTCAACATTGGTTATGATATAGATTTTTCATCACATGGCTGTATTTATACTTGCTTGAACTTTTAAGTAACTATTCTAAAATATTTTTAAATAAGTACTAAAACTAAGTAAAACAACTTTCTACAGTTTCATCACTCCTACATATTAGAATCAGAATAAAGGTAAAAATATAATATTTGTCAAAAATTGTATCAACCCTTCGCCTATCGCTTTCACCACACAAGAACGACAAACTGTAAGACAAAGAGGTCCGCGTACTAAACGCGTGAGTCGCATCCCTGAATGCTGGGACAACGGACACTGATCATTTTAGAGACACGCGCGCAGCTTGAGGGTTGACGATATAATGACACGATAGAGCTTGAAAAAAGGCTCGGACAAATAAAAAAGGCGGACGGAATCTCACTAAACAAATTTTTCCTATACCCACTAAAATTTGGAAAGCATTTTAACACACCAGATTTATACTGTTATTTTATTTGTGACACTATAACAATGACTACCGTCACACTAGATTTTTTGCGTAATCTCGGCTTTTTGGCATACTATGGATGTGAATGTGTGCGTGCCCGTACTTTTAAGCGAGCCGGCCATACTATGGATGCTTCACTTATTGTTTAGCGAGATTCCGTCCCCCTTTTTTTTGTTGTCCGAGAGAAAAGGTTGTTCTTTTGAAAAGATATGTACGGCTGTACGCCTGTACAGTCTCACTTTTCGTTTGGAAATTGAACTTGAAGGAACTCGAAGAAATAGGAGAATATAATATACTTCAAGCACATGCGAACTGTCCAAAAAGTAGGGAGTAATAATAACAACAACCAAACATAAAGAAGATTTGTTCTTTAAGGAGAGCCAAGCAGTTAGAAACCTTTTTTACGGATCGTCTACTACAATAATAAAAAAAACTAAAAAGATCAAATCTTAGCTTCGCCGGAGTCTCCTAACACTACCTCAGTGCCTAACACAGGCATTAATTGGTTAAAGGAGACTCCAAGCACTAACTTGTAAAATTATTTGTTTAAGCACATAAACATAACCAGCCCATTACTGTCCCACTGCTGGGCACGGGCCTCTACTCAGTACGAGAAGGCTAAGGCCTTAGACCACCACGCTGGGTTACTGCGGGTTGGCGGACTACACACACCATCAAGAACTGTATAGTCAACTCTCAGGTGTGCATTTTTCCTTACGATGTTTTCCTGCACCGTTAATTTAATGCAAGTGATATCAAACTCTAATCCGCACATGAATCGAATGAATCTCGCAGGTCTGCTGGAAGAAATTCCTTAAAGAAATAAGCAGTGCCTTTGTACACACGGCTACACATCAAGCTGTATTTTTCCAGTATAAGCTGACCTCGCATTGTATAGGTTTTCCTTCCAACGCGAGGTCAGCCTTTACTGGTTTTGTACAGCTTGATGTGTAGCCGTGTGTACTATTCATTTCTATATATTTCTATTATAATATGTCTGTGTGTGCATCATTATCATCATCAGTTCAGCTGAAAGACGTCCACTGCTGGACATAGGCCTCTCCCAAAAGGAAGGGCAATGCCATAATCGCCATGCTTGGCAGGCGGGTTGGCGATCGCAGTTGGTTGAATAAATATTCAGAAAACGCTGCTGCCCATCCGTTGGTGAACCCCGAGGATGGCAGTAGCGTGTGTACATAAATTTAACAAATAAATAAATAATGAATCCAAAATGTCAAAGGAGCGGGTAGTAGTCTTCAAGGCTCGAATGAGTAGTTTTTTGCTGGGAATGCGTCTATTATCGTCGACCGCACCATCGCCTAACATCAATTGAAATTGTGATAAAACACAAGCCTATTGCGGCTAAAAAAATCTGTATTCATAACATCTGCATAATAAACAGTTGCAAACGCGAAATTGATCGCAAATTCAAAGTTAATGAACATGGATCCAAGGAAGGAACTGAATGTAAATGAGTTGAATGTGTCTCAGAGGCGTGAGCTGCTTTCCTGAACAGTAATTCTGTCAACGTCTTGCTTTTCATTGTTTCCTGGTACCTACGTTGGTCCTTTGGTTAAAAAAAATAGTACATTACTGTCCAGCAGGGCAATTGCGTAACTCATTTGACAGTTTCATTTTGATGTAAAATTAAAGACAATATTGATAACATCGCAAGCAAACATTGGAATTGTGTTACGACAAAGAGGGACTTCATTATGAAGTAAATGACGTCAGGAAGGAAATCCATTGCGATGTAAATGACGTCATGTACGTGGGACACTCAGAAAGTTTTGCGAAACTAAAAAAAATTGTTCTATACGTACATATATTTTTATCAAATCTTTTCAAAGTACTTTCCACCAGCCTCTATACAAAGATTCATGCGCCTAAACCAGTTTTCAAAACACTTTTTCCAGTCCGCCGCAGACACCTCGTTTACAGCCTGCTCGAACGCAGCCAGCGCATCTTCCGGCGACGAAAATTGTATCCCTTTGAGCTGATTTTTTATTTTTGGGAATAAAAAGAAGTCACACGGTGCTAGATCAGGGCTGTAAGGAGGGTGACCCAGGAGTTTGACTGGCGTGCTGTCCAGGAAGTCCCTCGTTTTGAGTGCGGTGTGCGCAGGTGCATTGTCGTGGTGGAGCAGTAGCCCGCGGAGCCCTGTGTTTGGTCGCTTGTTGCTTATAACAGAGAAAACTTCTGGCAAACATTTGGTAGTATACCATTCGGCATTAATGCTTCTTTGATCCCGTAAGGGAATTGATACCAAGTGGCCAGTCAAATTAAAAACTCTAGCGATCAAAATCTTACCCCCGCTTCTAGATCGCTTCACTTTGGTAGGCGTTGGCTCATTTTGAAACACCCAAACAGTCGACTGGCGCTTGGTTTCTGGGTCGTATTGATAAATCCAGGACTCATCACCTGTAACGATGTCGTAAACACGCCGAGACGAGCCTGCTTCAAATTTGTTAAGCATATCACGGCACCATTCCACCCGGGCCTGCTTCTGAGCATCGGTGAGGTTGTGCGGCACCCAGCGTGATACTATCCTCCTCACGCGAAGATGGCTGTGTAGAATCTCGTGAACGCTTCCCGATCCAATCTTCAATATGTGTTGAATCTCCTGATATGTAATTCGCCTATTGTCTTGGATTAAATTTTTCACTGCTAGCACGTTTTCTTCGGTAACAGCCGTCAAAGGGCGACCGCTTCTTTCGTCATCCCCCAAAGTTGGTCGACCGCGCTTGAATTCGTTATACCAACGATACACGGTTGCCTTGGAAGGGCCTTCATCCATGAATGCCATTTGAAGTCTATCGTACGATTCATCCGGTTTCAGGCGACACTTGAAATCGTATAAAATCATAGCTCTAAAATGTTCCCGGCGCAGATCCATATTTCAGTGAGACACAATACTTTGAATTAACTCGCAAAAAATGTGGAGGGAAATTTTGAAATTGGAACTTACTTATTTTTACTTATAAATAATCATATTTTCGAAAAACATTATAACTGGCCAGTCTCCCATATATAAAAACTTTTTTTCGCAATACTTTCTGAGGGGCCTGGTATGTTAGATCTCGTTTTGTTATGCAAGTAAGCTGCTGCAAGTAAGCTGCTGCAAGTATGCGTTTTTAAGCTTTATCATTTATTAAATTTTATGATGAATCCCTCCGACATCGTAATCAACAGTTTTGCAGTCACGCAATTCGAATTGTATCATTTTTCCGGAATCAAACGTCAAAATCGTCGTTTTGTTGATTGCGATGCAGTTAAATAATTGCCCTGCAGGCCTGAAATGAAGCAATTGACGGCCGAGTAATATTGGGAGGATGAGGCGGAGCCGAGTATTTCCGAAGTGATTTTGACTCGGCTGGCGCCTTGTCCTTTTTAACTAAACGAGGCCGTTAATTGCTATTTCGGCCGGGACTTGTATAGTACTTTTCTCTCATTTGAGAGGAAATAATACACAAATTAATTCAACAGTATCTTATTTTCATTCGCTCCACTTCGCCCGTGCGTGGCGAAAAATAGCTTATCCCTAAATTTTTTCGATTTATGTGAAGACAAATGTAGGGATCAACAATTTTATTCGTGATATGAGGGTTGGTTTCCGGTTTTGTTGCTGTTGCGCTAGATGGCGTGGCTTTGCCAGTCTGCTCCGACTTTCGGTACCTCGGTTCACTTGTGCAAAGCGATGGCGAAATAGACCGGACAGTCAAGCACCGAATTAACACAGGATGAGGAGAACTGAAGGGGAAAATCTATAAGACCATGATAAGACCTGCTGTCCTGTATGGATCGGAATGTTGGGTTACGAAAGGAATTAATGAAAGGCAAGTGCATGCAGCTGAGATGAGAATGTTAAGAGGAATGTGTGGTGTAACGAGAATGGATAGGATAAGTAATGAATATGTAAGAGGGAGCCTGAAAGTAGCGCCAGTGACAGAGAAGTTAAGTAGCAAAAGACTATCATGGTATGGACATGTGATGAGGAGGAATGAGGAGCATGTTACGAGAAAAGTTTTAAGTATGAACGTTGATGGCTATAAGAAAAGAGAGAGACCGAAGAAAATATGGATGGATTGTGTGAAAGATGATATGAATAGAAAGAAAGTGAAAATGGAGATGTCGGCTGATAGAGATGCATGGAAGAAACATGCTGCGCCGACCTCAAATAAATTGGGATAAGGGCAGGAGGATGATGATGAGGGTTGGTTCCATAGTAAAAGTTGTTCATACTGATGAGTACAATTACCCCTTAAGAGGTTTTTAGTTATTTCAATAACACGTTGTATACCTACTATCTTGTAACCTAGTCGGTAGGTTAAATCCACAGTATAAGCGTGACCTTAATACAAAGTCGTCATGCTTGTAAACTAAGTAACACGTCAAAGGTCCAAAACTAATTACAGCAGTGAAAAGGAAGTGAAAAAAAGTACGTGTGTCCAGGACGTGTGAGGCATCCTGTCCACATGTCACGTCGAAGGTCGAAGACAGCCACACCGAGTTTGCGTAGGGTTGTGCAATATTTTTTAGAAAATTCTTCTTTTGTGATTTTTGATGGTGGTACATACTGCGGTGAAGAAACAAATTAACATGGTACTAAAATACAAACTTAGTTTCACAAGAACTTTAACAAAATGTACTTATAAGCGATACGTAATTTGTGACAGCAACATTCATCGAAGAGCATAATATACTTGCTGTTCAATATCTATAGTAAAGGCAATCTATGGGCTTATAGAAAAGAAAACTGAAAAAAAAAATACGAACCAACCGCGAGTCAGACTCGCTCAGTAAGGGTTCCGTATCATCCAACAACCTGATACCCTTTAGAAACTGCTTTAATTCATGAGAGTTCATCAAAAGACAACGTAACGCGCGCGAAATATGAACATTTGCATCGCATTCTTACGCAGGTACCACCACAAAAGTCTGTGTTTGTCCTATTTTTAGTTTAGTATTTGTTGTTAAACTACCTACATAGTATGCACTATAATCACACCAAGTTTGATGCTGGTATCTGTTACCGTTTCGAAATTAGAGCAGGAACAAAAACGTAGAAAAAAATGCATGTATATCGAGATCTCTTGTATATCCCTTTGGTTTTGGACTTTAATTTATTTTTATAAATAGTAATAATAGTATATTTGTCATGATAGGCGTCATAGCAATACATATTCTGTAAAAATTTCAACAGGCTACCTATTACCGTTCAAAAGATACAGCCCTGTGACAGACAGACGGACGGACAGCGTAGCGGGAGTAATAGGATCACGTTGGGTACGGAACCCTAAAAAAAGGATCACCAGTGGACATGAGACGAGATTGATTGCTTACAAAATAAATACTTTCTCAATCAACTAAACTCAATCAAACTCAACTCAATCTCAATAAAGAGTCAAACGTTATTAATCAAAATCAAACACAAAACCAAGTATGCGTAATTAAAAGATAACAACCATCAAATATTCCTGTAATCAAACAAAAGTAACGCGAATTGCATTTGAGAAAGGAGCCGAATTGCTAATTACATATCATGCAGCCATGTTTTTTGTTCCATGACGATGGAATGAAAGCGTTGACAGTGTGCCGCATGTATACTATGACTTTATGGTATGATAACTCTGCACAGGACTTTTAAAAATACCCATTTGTTACTCTATGATTTATGCGGAGTACATGCTTTACCGTCAAAGGGGGATTAGGGCTGAATTCTTCTTTCCTCAATTTTTTGATGCGAAGATTTATAGTGTCTATACGCGATCGATTGCCGTGTAGTAAACCAAGAAATAATAATAATGTCCTCCTGGCCGAATTTCAGTCACGGCGGCCAATCTCAATGGAGACTAGCCATCTGCACGGGACATATTATAGTGCACAAGTGTGTACGCTAACACAGGTGCACTCTCTATACCCTCACTCTCATAATCCGATGGGACGGCAATTGGACACGACCGGAGAGAGATCAGGCGCAGGACCGACGGCTTTACGTGCTCTCCGAGGCACGAAGGGGTCTCGATGTGTAACGAAACGGTCACCCATCCACAGACTGACCGCGGCTAGTGCAGCTTAACCTTGCAGATCGTACAATCCATACGCTGGCTACTTAGCCACGAGCCCCTTACATGCATAAAAATTCATACAGAAGCAAAGCTAGCTGCTGTGGTATACTCACACATAAAATAAATAAAGAAAGAAAAATAATTTATTGCTACAACAAGACATGAGGTAGGTGTACATTAAAAATAACTACTCATCTTAAGTTTTAAGAAATCTATAGTGATAGTTGTAACATCATAAGGAAAGTAACTTAGCTTGTTGTAACTGCAGCAATGAGGTTGACACTAAGCATGATGCTGTGTGAGCCACAACACAGCGCTGATTTTCAGTGTCCATCCCAGGTGACGAGCGGACGCCAAGCCAACAAAAATAAACCAATACTAAAACCATATAGCGCGGCGATGTGTGCGTGACATTCACCGACAGGCTCACGTACACTCCGCTGTGGTAAGGACCGGATTGCGCCGGCTCAGCTTGGCTTCTGTATGGATTTTTATTCATGTGCTGTGGTCTTCCTCCAGACACCGGTCTGCGGGCGCTATTCTATCCGCGCTTGTTTCGAAGCTTCGCTTCCAGTCAGTCATCCATATACGCCACCCGTTTTTTTAGCTTTAAAGAAGGAAAACTGATACTCAGAAGCTATGTCGCTACATTACGATCAGTAACACTGGAAGCAGTTAGAAGTATAACAGTGTTTACTTCAATCACAGACCAGTTAGCCTCGAGACGCCGCGTATACAAAGTTTTGCATGAGAACAGTCGTAAAATGTTGGCGGGGACCGGGAGGACAGACTCCCCGGGTGGAGTGTGTCCATGAGGATTTTCCCACGAAAAAAAGGCGTGGAGTGTAGTCCTAATAGGCTAGGCACTGGAACGGTTTCCTTTCCAGCGTCACCTTCTCCGAGCGGGATCGGCCCTATCTCAAGCCTGAAACTTTTTTACCATAGCGTAAAACATCACCTTTTGGGTAGCCAAAAAATTTAAAAAAAATTGTAGTAGTGCATTCATCGTTATTCTTTAGACATCGGTCCGGCCTTTGGCCAGATCCCATTGAAAAGCATCGATTACCTAGAACCACTGACCTAAAGATCTCCCAAATAACATCATCATAAATTTTCTGATGAAAGACGAGACAGCATCGGTCGAGCCATAAATAATATTCACACTCGTGACTAACGCTGGCTTTATGACACATCACTAATTTATGACTGTTAATTTTATTATGACTGAAAGTTCAAAGCAGTTTCATTTAGACTTGTTTGCTATATTTGGAATCGTAAATGGGGCGATAATAAGGAAAATATAATATTGTTTCTGAGAATGGAAAGGAAATGGCGATCCGCATTTTATTTAAATGATAATATACTGTGTAACTTAAATATAAAAATACATTCAATTCAGACTATCGCAGTCCACTGCTGGACATAGGCCTCTCTCAAGCTACGCCACAACACTCGGTCCTCTGCCTTCCGCACCCAGTCCTCCCAGCTACTAAAAATAAATATATTATTACACCATTTCCTTATCAAATTTCTGCAGCAGCAATCCTTTAGCCACAACATAAGCTCTCAATAATAATGAGCACAATTCTGCTTATGATCACAGAAATGCCAGCTAAACAGAACATTCGAGCCACGAGCCACGACTCAATTAACTTGGACACAGGGTTTAGCGTTTGCATCTGTTTTTTAAAAGGAAATTCTGGTTTTAAGCTGCTGGATTTTGCTGCTATTTTTATTCTGAATACGGAAGTTCTGTAATGAAGATTTTGCTGCTATTTTTATTCTGAATACGGAAGTTCTGTAATGAAGATTTTGCTGCTATTTTTATTCTGAATACGGAAGTTCTGTAATGAAGATTTTGCTGCTATTTTTATTCTGAATACGGAAGTTCTGTAATGAAGATTTTGCTGCTATTTTTATTCTGAATACGGAAGTTCTGTAATGAAGATTTTGCTGCTATTTTTATTCTGAATACGGAAGTTCTGTAATGAAGATTTTGCTGGATGGACACTATAACACAACACAGTACTTAAAGAAGACATACTTATCGTTTTGCTCGTAGGTCGAAAAAGTCTACTGCCCAATGACATTTAAAAGTACAGATATTTATTTATTTAATTCTTTATGCACAACAGGGTACAAAGGCGGTCTTAACGCCATAGGCGTTCTCTACCAGACAACCTTAGGGTAATGCAGAGACAAAGAATAGGGTAGATGCACCAGTAAAGTAGTAAAATATGTTTCGTACTACGGACTTATAATTACATATAATAAAAAATAAAAAAAATAGATAAATACATATGTACATTATACATATAATAAAATATATATATTATACATACCTACATATATAACTATAAATATATAACATCAAGATAATTCAAAGTCGAGCTGAATCTGCTAAATTGTTTTCACGGAAATATTTCCTTAACTTATTTTTAAAGGCGAGCCGACTGTTGGCCATCCTGATTTCCTGAGGAAGCGCATTCCATAATAGGATAGATTGCACGAAGAATGTAGAGTGAACGAAGTTAGATATGTTACTGCGCTCGCAATTTGAAGACTCGAAAACATCCTAACACACTTTTCATCATCATCTAATACATTTTTCTATCAATCCGCGTCAAGTAAGGCGCCGAGCGTGACCGGTGACAACAAAAAAACTAAAATGTCGTCGTGTGTGTATAAAAAATGTCCAATTATAACACGAAAGTGACTTGAAGTAACCAACTTACTTACTAGTTTATGTGTATTGAAGAATTGCCAAAATTAAATGGCAGTGGGCGGAGCACATTGCTCGCAGAACTGATGGCCGATGGGCAGTAAAGTTCTGGAGTGGCGACCGCGTACTGGAAGGCGCAGCGTGGGTAGGCCCCCCACAAGGTGGACCGACGACCTGGTGAAGGTCGCGGGAATCCGCTGGATGCGGAAGGTGCAGGACGGCCGTTGTGGCGATGCTTGGGGGAGGCCTATGTTCAGCAGTGGACGTCTTTGGGCTGAAATGATGACGATGAAGATGTGTATTGTGCTGCCGCTGCGTAAGGAACATTTTTTTCATTTGATTTGTTAGGATATGACATATCTATACTTTTAGATATAATTGCTTGAGTTGAAATGTAGTTGCATCCATACTACAACTACTATCAATTGTTAAAAACTAATTTTCGATAAATGATGTATTCAGCGAGTAATATTTATTCTACTGATAAGGCGCTACTGGGCTGCTACATGTGCCTTCAGCAGCCGTTAAGTAAAGTAACAATCAATGCTGAATCACTACTTGAAACAAAGTCTCGCATTTATTTGCCGAAGGGAGTTGCAAAAGCCGGCTAAAGTATTCTACGTGGGACACTCAGAAAGTTTTGCGTAACTAAAAAAAATTGTTCTATACGTACATATATTTTTATCAAATCTTTTCAAAGTACTTTCCACCAGCCTCTATACAAAGATTCATGCGCCTAAACCAGTTTTCAAAACACTTTTTCCAGTCCGCCGCAGACACCTCGTTTACAGCCTGCCCGAACGCAGCCAGCGCATCTTCCGACGACGAAAATTGTATCCCTTTGAGCTGATTTTTTATTTTTGGGAATAAAAAGAAGTCACACGGTGCTAGATCAGGGCTGTAAGGAGGGTGACCCAGGAGTTTGACTGGCGTGCTGTCCAGGAAGTCCCTCGTTTTGAGTGCGGTGTGCGCAGGTGCATTGTCGTGGTGGAGCAGTAGCCCGCGGAGCCCTGTGTTTGGTCGCTTGTTGCTTATAACAGAGAAAACTTCTGGCAAACATTTGGTAGTATACCATTCGGCATTAATGCTTCTTTGATCCCGTAAGGGAATTGATACCAAGTGGCCAGTCAAATTAAAAAAGCTAGCGATCAAAATCTTACCCCCGCTTCTAGATCGCTTCACTTTGGTAGGCGTTGGCTCATTTTGAAACACCCAAACAGTCGACTGGCGCTTGGTTTCTGGGTCGTATTGATAAATCCAGGACTCATCACCTGTAACGATGTCGTAAACACGCCGAGACGAGCCTGCTTCAAATTTGTTAAGCATATCACGGCACCATTCCACCCGGGCCTGCTTCTGAGCATCGGTGAGGTTGTGCGGCACCCAGCGTGATACTATCCTCCTCACGCGAAGATGGCTGTGTAGAATCTCGTGAACGCTTCCCGATCCAATCTTCAATATGTGTTGAATCTCCTGATATGTAATTCGCCTATTGTCTTGGATTACATTTTTCACTGCTAGCACGTTTTCTTCGGTAACAGCCGTCAAAGGGCGACCGCTTCTTTCGTCATCCCCCAAAGTTGGTCGACCGCGCTTGAATTCGTTATACCAACGATACACGGTTGCCTTGGAAGGGCCTTCATCCATGAATGCCATTTGAAGTCTATCGTACGATTCATCCGGTTTCAGGCGACACTTGAAATCGTATAAAATCATAGCTCTAAAATGTTCCCGGCGCAGATCCATATTTCAGTGAGACACAATACTTTGAATTAACTCGCAAAAAATGTGGAGGGAAATTTTGAAATTGGAACTTACTTATTTTTACTTATAAATAATCATATTTTCGAAAAACATTATAACTGGCCAGTCTCCCATATATAAAAACTTTTTTTCGCAATACTTTCTGAGGGGCCTGGTATTAAGTGGATGGACACTGAACGGCTATCAACGTTGCACTTTACTATGTAAGTCGTAAAAAACGTCTACGAAAGCTGGAATGAATCAAAGTGAATGGGGTCAGCGACATCAGTCCTAGTCTTAGTGATTATTTTTCTTCTTGTAGCTAGTACAACTAAGTGTAGGAGGAGTAATTTTGTATGATATTATTATAGGATTTCAAAGCAAGCTAAAAGCCCACCTGATATGAAGCGGTTAACTTTATCCTGTCTTGTCACATGCCTGTAACTTGCACGCTTGCATATCAGCTTCTTCCACGTGTCAGCTACTTTCATGTGTATACGTTAACTGGCATACCTGTACTTGCAACCAAGTAGATTCCATAAAATTCGATTTTCTGGCATGCAATATGAGTTAGGGATCGCAGGGGTCTGCAAAAAATTTAGCTATAAATTCTACTGCTAGTAACAAATTATGACACTATTTAATTCACTTGGAATTAAAAAAAGAAAGAAAGAAAAAATATTTATTGTCCCAGTTAACGGCGCGCAACATTTAAATAACAATTTAACAGAAACACAAAAACAGGTAACTACAAGTGGGTATACAATAAAAACACACAATATAAAGGTACACATACAATATAAAGATAGTACACACACACACAAAATCACGCCTGTATTTCCCCGAAGGGGTAGGCAGAGGTGTATAGTACACCCACATTTCGCCAGTTATGTTATAGTCCCATGTAATAGGGGGCGAGCCTATTGCCATTTACCGGGCACAAATCCATACTCCGGGCTGCTACTGAGAATTTCCTAATGAAAAAACCCAAGAACACAATAAAGAACAGAAGAAAGAAAGAAAGAAGAAGAAAGAAAGAAAGTACAGTCGACATAAAATATAAGGAAAGTACAGTAATTCTTTCCGTTGATGCAAAAACTATAAAATGTTTTGTCAACACGTCGGTAGCGTGGCGTACTGGCTCCTGAATACCTCTTGGAAGTTACAGGAATGCTAGTAAGCAAATTGCATGCAAGTTTACTTGCAAATGTATTCACAGTGTGACAATTACTTGCGTATGTCGTTGGCTGGTCTGCCAGCTACTACTCCATTTTACATGCATTTGTATTCCGGCCATTAGCAGTGATAGTCTAGTGGTTGAACGCTTGCCTTCCATGCAGGAGGGTGCGAGTTCAA
Source organism: Asteroscopus sphinx (assembly GCA_949699075.1). Taxonomy (NCBI): domain Eukaryota; kingdom Metazoa; phylum Arthropoda; class Insecta; order Lepidoptera; family Noctuidae; genus Asteroscopus; species Asteroscopus sphinx. The sequence goes on from OX453023.1 coordinate 5,387,121, forward strand.
TCCCCGCCCGCACCTCTGACTTTTCAGATTCATGTGCGGATCAGAATTTGATTATCACTTGCTTTAACGTTGAAGGAAAACATCGTGAGGAAACCTGCACACCTGAGAGTGCTCCATACAGTTCTCAATTTTGTGTGTAGTCCACCAACCCGCACTAGGCCAGCGTGGTGGACTAAGGCCTTAACCTTCTCATACTGAGAAGAGGCCCGAGGCCAGCAGTGGGACAGTAATGGGCGGATTATGTGTATTCCGGCCATAACATCTTCAATACCTAAATGGTATTGCAATTCGTGTTGGCCATATTGAGACACTTCTTCTCGTCGCCTATACCGCAAAGTTTGAAGACAAAGGTCTTCAACCAGTGCGTCCTACCAGTCATGACTTACGGTGCCGAGACGTGGACACTGACAGTTGGGCTAGTCCACAAATTTAAAGTCGCTCAGCGAGCTATGGAGCGAGCTATGCTTGGAGTTTCTTTACTTGAAGGATAAAATCCGTAACGAGATTATCCGGAGAAGAACCGGAGTGACCGACATAGCTTGTAGGATCAGTAAGCTGAAGTGGCAGTGGGCTGGCCATGTCTGTCGAAAGACCGATGGCCGTTGGAGCAGACGAGTCCTTAGACCGCGTATCGGCAAACGCAGCGTAGGGCGCCCCCCTGCCAGGTGGACCGACGACCTAAAGAACGTGGCTGGGGGGGACTGGATGCGGAAGGCAGAGGACCGCGCGTTGTGGTGTAACTTGGGAGAGGCCTATGTCCAGCAGTGGACTGCGATAGGCTGAGTTGATTGATATTGAGACATGGAGATGGAAAGTTTTATGTGATTGTAATTTTATCGGCACCCGTACCCTTCACACCGGAACAAAGAACTACTGCTTGGCGGCAGAAATTAGTACGGTAGTAGTATTTCCCCGGACGAGCTCTTTCACGAGGATTATACTAATGTGAATATTAATATTTATGTATAAGAAATTTTTCCTCCACTTGCTCGGAAATTGCTACATTATTAAAAAAAAGAATACATCAATCGGCTCTTTTCCGTACCCAACAAAATAACACGCCAGCAATACCCGGCAATAATAGAAATAGCTGGACAGTTTTTTTTCTATTATGAATGCGAGGTTTTTCTTATATGAATAAGGTGTTTTTAGGTACACGATATTTTATAATTATAAAGGCTGAATGCGCATTTTTTTTTATTTAATGTTTGAAATTAGAACAAGAACTGCGTGCGGATGAATTGGCGCGAATGAAAATTAGATAGCGTTGAATTAATTTGTGTATTGTTTCCTCGCAAATGAGAGAAAAGTACTATACAAGTCTCGGCCAAAATAGTAATTAACGGCCTCGTGAAGTACTTAGCTTCGCCTCGTACTTCCAATATTACTCGGCGTAAATTGCTTTATTTGAGGCTTCGACAGTAATGTACTATTGTCTTGATAACTTGTGTTCACAGGAATGAAATTTTTAACCTTTATGGTCTTACCACAAAAGATTTAACCACGTCTTAGTTATGAGTCCGACAGATGTTTCAGAAAATTGTTACTACAAATCCACGTCTTTCACTCGCCTTGAGTTAAATACGCTACCACTGCGTGTTTATACTAAACAGCCCAGGACGTCTGTTTTAAAGTGTCTCACCCTTGTCTAACCCCTAAAATTCGCTTGTGGTCATTTCATAATTTTCTGATAATAATGTATTAGTTATGATTTGAATGTTATTAGTGGCTGTAGTTTTATCAAACGTAAATTTTCTAAAAAAAAAAAAAAAATTGTTCTCCAAGGTCTTTTTATTAATCGAAACAACTTTATAAGCCTACAAAAGTTATTAATTTACATTGTTATTACATTTCTTTTACTAAAATGAAACATTGCAAAATATATGTTTCATCAAACCAGTTCTACCTGCAACTGGCTGCATTGAAACCTTTCCTGGGGTTTACCGTATTGGATAAAAAAGGGTAGCGCCTAAGAGCATGGAAACAAAGCTCGCGCGCAGTAGGGGTGTGTGCGTCCTTTGATTCCGTGCTCTGAGACCAGCGCATAAGCAAACAGATGTTAGACATTGTTTTGTGGTAAAATAAATGAAACACTCGGTCACTGCGCATTTAACTTTTAAACACTGTCTCGCCAAACACGCATCGAAAGCTTGTTTTAAATTATTTTTGTGGTAAGACCCTTACTGTCTTCATCATTATTATATCAGCTTGTAACCAACGCCAAATATGACCCTTTATACCACCACACTACATAGTCAACATTACAATTTCAAAATCAACCGATAAAATTGCAGGTACAAAAACCTAGCCAGATTGTAGCAAAAAATCTGCAATATTTGCTGGTCCTAGACTGAATGTGCAGTCATAACTAAAGGATTGTATTGCACTTGTAAAACGAATGCATATTTCTAGTCTGAACAAACTCGCTTCGATAGAGAAATTTTACAAATGCAAATTGAAACCAATGCTAAACTGACTTTGTTTTACAAAGGGTGTGTAAAAGTTAGTCGTGGTCATAGACCAATTAATTGTTCATCCATGCTTGTGGTACACTTTTATTGTATCATCATCATCATCATTGACGACGTCTGTGGTCTAGTGGTTCGAGTGTCGGACTGCTGATCACGAGGTCGTGGGTTCGATTCCCACAGGACACAAATATTTGTGTGATGATCATAAGTGTTTGTGTTGGTCTGGGTGTTTCTTATGTATATTATAAGTATGTATTTACAAAAAAAAAGTATATAAGTATTATGTCCATTGTCTAGTACCCATAGTACAAGCTCTGCTTAGTTTGGGACCAGATGGTGCTGTGTAAAAATGTCCTAAAAATATTCAATTATTTATTTATTTATTTATCATCTGGCCTATATTAGTCCACTGGCCATAGGCCTCTCCAATCCCATGCCACTGACATCGATCCTCGGCCACTCGCATCCAGTTGCTACCAGCCACCTTGCCAATATCATCGCTCCACCGAGCCTTAGGGCGTCCTACCCTACGTTTACCGATTCGCGGTCTCCAGTTAAGAACACGTCTACCCCAACGGCCATCTGTTCCTCAGCTAATATGGCCGGCCCACTGCCACTTCACTTCAGCTTGCTAATCCTGTAGGCTATGTCGACAACGTTCTCTGTCGGATCACCTCGTTTTGGATTCGATCCTTCAGAGACACTCCGAGCATAGCCCTTTCCATAGCTTAAAAGGAAAGAAATACAAGAAAGGAATGGCAACAATTTTAGGACTGTCAAATTATTTTTCGTGTTAAATTTCTTTGTATTTTAGTCGGCACGTTCCGAAATCACGACTAAACTTGCATGGAAAATTTTATTCAGACTAATATAACAGCACTAAAATTGTTGCCATCCCGTTCTTGTAATTATTAGTAAAAGAGAACGATAGTTTAAAATAAGTTTAGTTCGTGACACCATTGTCTGTTTGATACTTTGCTCGAGTTTTTGAGTGATGTCAAAAACTACTGGACCGATTTTGATAAAACTTTCTGTATCCAAAAGTTTATGTTTAGACTTAAAAACCGGCATAAATTTTATGAAAAAAGAAACACGGTTCCTGTGAGATGGATCTAAAGAACCTAAGCGAAGCACATGGGTATAATCAAAACCAAATGTAGTAGTAGAGAAGCAGAATTATAATATTCATTCAGTAATTAGGTGAACGCACAGGCGTGCGTTGAATACTCAACTCCGGTTTAATTAACACATTGAAGGTGAAATTTCACGTTTATACAACGTGGATATGACAATACGACAATAAATGAAAACACGGTTATAACTACCCTATAGAAGCATTTTAAACACATTAATAAGTTGTTTATCGAAAATTAAAAAAACGAAATTTTTGAACAAAAATAATAATAAAACATCGTTTAATAAGTAACACCATTTGTAATCATCTGTAATAATTGAGAAAGAGAATTTAAAAAAATGTGGACTCGCCACAGTATACAAATTTCTTTGGGACTCGCACAGGTCTTTGACCTAACGATCTTTGCCTAGAAAAATTGTCCTACATTCAAAATCACAGACCAGTAAGCCTCTAGACGCCGATTAGCCGGTCACAACGCATATGCAGTATCACCGCATATCATACGCCCCACCGCCAATCGGAAAGTCACTCCGTCAGCGAGCAGCACCAATCATTTCACCGAACTTTTGAGCCGACCAATCATAACGCACCATCTGCCCCCCGGCCCCCGCCAACATTTTACGACTACGTTCGCATGCAACATTTTGTTTATGCAGCGTCTTGAGGCTTACTGGTCTGTGTTCAAACTTAATGAAATTAAAATAATTTCCTATGGCTAAGCTATTAACTGGATTTGATTGATTTTTTGTATACGGTCAGAGGACGTGGTTTTATTTAATGTCGTATTGTCATATCCACTCTGTATACAACTTTACTTTTTGTTAACGCAATTTGAGAAACTAGATTGTTCAGAATCACGAGGAAAACCGATAGAGATAGTATATTTTTAACAGACTTCAAAAAATCCTTTTTTCTGGAGGTTCTCAATTCGATTGTATTTTTTTTATGTTTGTAACCTCAGAACTCCGTCATTTATAAACCGATTTGGATTTTTATTTATTCATTTGAAAGGATATACTTCCAGATTGGTCCCATTTTTAACAAAATCGAGTTCTAATAATGGGATCCATGTGGAATTGAGGGAAATCCTCAAATATTATAGGCAAACATATAGCAATTATGGTATTTTCATCAATCATTTTGATTCAGAAAGTATCATTTGGTGATGAAGATCTTCGGATATAAAGAAGGGAACTCTTCAATGGATGACAGCAAATAAACAACAATAGGTAAATATTTTGGGACATTTTTACACAGCAGTCCCAAACTAAGCAGAGCTTGTACTATGGGTACTAGACAGTTGATACAATTTTTTTTTTTTTTTGTAAATAAATACTTATAACATAATAAAACATAACATAACATCACGCCTGTATTTCCCCGAAGGGGTAGGCAGAGGTGTAATAGTACACCCACATTTCGCCAGTTATGTTATAGTCCTATGTAATAGGGGGCGAGCCTATTGCCATGGACCGGGCACAAATTTCTAATGAAAAAACCCAATAAGACTTTGCCCGACTTGGGAATCGAACCCAGGACCCCACGCTCAGCAGTCGCGCTTGCAACCACTAGACCAACGAGGCAGCCTACATACTTATAATACATAAGAAACACCCAGACCATGCAACACAAACTCTTATATTCATCACATAAATATTTGTGTCCTGTGGGAATCGAACCCACGACCTCGTGATCAGCAGTCGGACACTCGAACCATTAGACCACAGACGTCGTCAAAACAACAACAACTAACTAACAACATAACAACATAACATCACGCCTGTATTTCCCTGAAGGGGTAGGCAGAGGTGTATAGTACACCCACATTTCGCCAACTAACAACTAACTAACTATTTACAATTTAAGATTTGACGCGATTTCTGCTTTTGAACGTTGGAAGCAAGTGTCTTCAATATTTACACCTAAATATTAGTACAGCTAGGCGTAAGGTAGGTACTAGCTATCTGATATATGCTAAACTGGACCTATTTGGCGCACAAATTTTTTTTTTTTTTTTTTTGCCGTTGGGAAGTCCTCATGTATGCACTCCGCCCGGGGTAGGCGGAGCCAGTGTCGGACTCTTACCGACTAAAACCACCACGGTGTTCCTTCAACTACCTTAGCCGGGGCCGTAGGAACCCGTGAGTATTCACACAACCACCCCCGACAGGTCCTGGCCCGCCACAAGCAGGCGAGCCCCTTCTCCCCGTGCGGCCTAACGTTGGCCGCTACCTCCTAGGTGGCGCACACGGAACCCTGCAGGCCACCTCACCTCATGGGCCTTTACCAGCTGCGCCAACTACGCCGGCAGTGCCAGCTACGCCAGCTGCTGGTCGGGCAGCAGATTACCCCGAGTCTGCTGCTCGCACGCCCTACCTCCCGTAATTTTTTAAGGCCAAGCAATGGTTTGTAAATCTATAATTTTTTCATTTTTTTTCGTGTATTCCTGTTGTGTCCCTGGTTTGTGAAAAATAAATCATTTATTTCTTTCTTTACATGGATAAATACTACGGCTTTATTATTAAGTTCTTTGTTTTTAAATATTTTTTGGTATCTCTCTGCTACATAGCCTTTTCTTTCCATCTTCTTTTCTATTGTTGTCTATAGAAAGAAAGAAAGAAAGAAAGAAAAATAGTTTATTGTCACAGTTAACGACGCGCAACATTTAAAACACAGTGATAAACACAAGCAGGTAAGTTATAGGTGGGGTTACATAGAAAGTAAAACAAAAAAAACACATAGGTAAAAAATTAAGAAAGGACAGTCGATACAAAATTTAAGAAAAGTAAAGTTGACCGTATGACAGTGGCAACACCCGAGTCTGAAAAACCGCCCTTACTGCTTACGAAATAAAGACGCCGCCAGAGCCAAACTGTTACCACTGACGTACGGTCGACCGCACCTAAAAAATTACATAATAAAATAAAATATCTTCGTTAGTTCTCAAGACAACCGGCCAATTGCACGCCGTAGCCGCGACAATGAGCTATATAGCTAAATACCATGCTATCCATTTTGGCCTCAGTTTACTTTCAATATATGGGTATATAAATATAATACGACTGAAGCTGCCGATGGCAATATCACTACAATTAATTAACATCTGCCAATTTAATTGCTAAAGTTTGCTCAATAAACACGCTGTGTCAATAAAATTTATTGTTTATATCTGTCTTATGACGTTAACAAGAACGCTTGAAGTGATAGCTACCTAGAAGTTCGAAATTTCTTGCGTTTTCTGCTAATTGTAGCTTGATTATACATCTTATATTGATCAGAATAATATCTTATTCGCGGTAATAATAACAATATATCTACTAAAGAACATTAACCTAGCTCCTTAACCCGATGTTAGAGAGATTAATTCTTGAAACTGACTGACATCAGCTGACAACGCACAGCCTAAGCCGGTGGGTCTAGGAGGATGAATTTTTTTAGAATAAATAGATATATTAAAATGTTTATTTAGTACAAAAAACTTTTTAACAAAAATAATCCTTGTATGTATTTTTTTTTTCATAAACCAACATTTTGAAGGCGGTGCGTGATTGTAAAAAACTACTCAACCTAACTCAATAAAATTTATGTGGGCCCACCGCGCGGGCTTATTCTACCAAATAAAAAAACAACCACGTAAATCGGCCCAGAAATCTCAGAGTAATCGGTGTATATAAGGAAAAAAAAGCCGCCGAATACATAATCTCCTCCTTTTTTTGAAGTCCGTTAAAAACAAGACACAGGACATACAAGTAAAAATACAATAGAAGTCATACGAATCGATCGATTTCCGATAGGAAAACAACATTACCTATAGCCTGCCCTAGATTCCATGACCAGTAAATAATAAAAGCGATTGTCTTCTAGTAGAAAATAGAGGTGAATGGTGGTGAGGTGAATGGTGGTGTGATGTGGTGTGTAGAGATCGCCGTGGAGCGATAAGACCGCCAGTTGTACACTAGCGCATAAGTAGTTATTTAAGAAATTAATATAATCTTGTTGTGCAATAAAGAGGATTTGTATTGTATTGTATTGTGAATGAAAAATAACGTCACGATGAAATCCGGTAAAAAATGTGATGAAAAATCACAGTACAAAAATCACGATGATAAATCATGGTGTTCTTCTCGCCTGGAATGTCACAGTGATCTATCTATTCCACAAGAAATGACGTTCCGAAGTTACAGCAACGCTAATTGAGACGCAACGCAGTGAGTGATACGGAGAAAACATCAAGTAAATCGTGTAATAAATTTACTTCTTCCTCGAGTCTCATCATGTCTCGCTGGAACATGTTATTCTATAATATTTGTAGAATATTTTTTTAATATAGGTATTTATCTATTTTTACTATATGTAATTATAAGTCCGTAGTACGAAACATATTTTACTACTTTACTGGTGCATCTACCTTATTCTTTGTCTCTGCATTACCTTAAGGTTGTCTTAAGACCGCCTTTGTACCCAGTTGTGCATAAAGAATTAAATATTTAATGACTAGAACCAACGTGAAAAGTCACGGTGAAATGTCACTGTGACTTAATTACGAAAAATCACTGTGGTTTTAGGTAACATGAGCAACTGTCACAGTGACATCGCTTTTTATCACCTCTAGAGACCACCTTGGATCGATGGTGAATAGTCAATAATTAATGAGTTTTCAAGTCTAGATTGACCGTAGACATTGATGAAAATGTTTTCTAGGAATTTAATGAAGGCAATTAGAAATATAATTAATTGCTTTGATATTATTAATTTCGAAATAGGTACCAACAACATTGGAGTCTAAGGCAAAAGGATAATAATGTATAATCGAAGAAAGAAAGAAAAATGGTTTATTGTCCCAGTTAACGGCGCGCAACATTTAAACAACAGTGATACAAAACACAAACAGGTACCTAACTAACAGGTGGGGTCAAGACTGTGCCAGTGAGGAATTAAATAATCTATCTTCAACATAAAAACATGCACCAACACAACAACACGACAAAAACATTTAACTATTCAAGGTCAACATATTATTTTAGCGTCAAAAATACCTATGACAAAAAAAATTGTACAAATATCATAACATACTAGAGAAGTTGGAGCAGTTTTAATATTAAAAAAAGATTTAAATAGTGGAAAGAAAAAAAAGAAAAAAAAACCCACTACTAATGAGCCAGGAGTCGCAGGTTCAAATCCTGCCCGTGAGCGATTTTTTCGTTCCACAATTTAAATCTTTAGAATTCGCTTCGCATGCGTAAATGCGTTGAAAATAATAAAATAATAGTTTTAATATTGATCCTTGATTCCTAATTTTCGGCAATTCATCATCATCATCATCATCATTTCAGCTGAAAGACGTTCACTGCTGGACATAGGCCTCCACCAAGTAGGCATTTAATTTAATTTAATTTAAGATATTTTAGAAACCTGAAAAAAATCAAAGTAAATTATTTGAAGTTGAACTAACCTTAAAGAGCTTAACCTTATAGGTTTTTTTTAATTTATCGGATACAGCTAGTTTTAAGTAAGTCCATACCACAGATTTGACATGTGCCACCTTATACGGCGGTACATGTCAATCACAGGTACAATTTATTTAGTTTTAGGTCTTGGAATCCACTAGGTTATTACTTAACCACGAGCCCCTCATTTCCACTGTCCCTGCGGTTATATAATCTCTAAATCGCCTTTTAAAAGTTTTTAATTATTCATAATAATTTTACTAAATCCATTAAATATGTTTCCTCAAAATTTTGTTTCATTAAAGTTTAAAGCCGGTACGGTAGCGTTCGTATTGTGATAAATTATGAATGGTAACATTATTTTAGGATGGAGTCGACCATCTGGCCTTAATAAAGGACCCTTTTCTATTTTTGGGTGACTTAGTTTCACTCAACCAATTTGAACCACAAAATTATGGAACGAATCCTGCTACTATTATCAAGAATAATCAAGATCTTACGTCTTCTTTGTCCATCCTAAGCTTGTCTGGAAGATATCGCTTTTAGCGATAAAACCGCTCATGTACCCATAATTTATACGCTGTTCCTGTTTACTACTATTTTCTTGGTGTACAATAATAGTACATTACTGTCGAGGCCTGAAATGAAGCAATTTATGGCCGAGTAATATTGGAAGTACGAGGCGAAGCCGAGTACTTCCCAAGTGATTTTGAAAGGACGAGGCACAAGCCGAGTCCTTTTTAACTAAACGAGGCCGTTAATTGCTATTTCGGCCGAGACTTGTATAGAACTTTTCTCTCATTTGCGAGGAAACACAACAAAAATTAATTCAACAGTATCTCATTTTCACTCACACCAATTCGCCCGCGCGCGTTTCCAGTTCTATTTTCAAAGTTTTGAAAAAAAAAATGCACACGATAAATATTTTGTACCTAAAAACACCTAATTTATGTAAGTGTGTACTTAAAAACCTCGGTAGCATAATTTAAAAAATAAAAAGTGTCCAGCAATTTCTATTATGATCCTGTTGGATATTACCGGCCTGTTTATTTCGTTGCGTACGGAAAAGAGCCGAATGTTGTATTCTTTTTTTTAAATAATGAACCACTTTCCAAGCAAGTGGGAGAAAAGTATATTCTATCTATCTATCTATCTACCTACATTACACGTACTTACGGCTGCCATAGAACATTGAGTCCAAGTGATTTTAGCCTTAGTGGTGGTTCACCGGAAATATTTCTGAGTACGTACCTATTGTTTTTTTGTTATCATCATCATTTCAGCCAAAAGACGTCCACTGTTGGACATAGTATTCCCCCAAGCATCGCCACAACGACCGGTCCTACGCTTTCCGCATCCAGCGGTTTCACGCGAACTTCACCAGATCGTCGGTCCACCTTGTGGGGGGCCTACCCACGCTGCGCCTTCCAGTACGCGGCCGCCACTCCAGAACTTTACTGCACCATCGGCCATCCGTTCTGCGAGCAATGTTCCCCACCCACTGCCACAAGACCTATTACTAAGCATCATCATCGTCAACTCAGCCTATCGCAGTCCACTGCTGGACATAGGCCTCTCCCAATTTGCATCACAACACTCGGTCCTCTGCCTTCCGCATCCAGTCCCCACCAGCCACGTTCTTCAGGTCGTCGGTCCACAAGGCGGGGGGGGGGGGGGCGCCCTACGCTGCGTTTGCCGATTAGCGGTCTCCACTCAAGGACTCGTCTGCTCCAGCAGTCATCGGTCCTTCGACAGACATGGCCAGCCCACTGCCACTACAGCTTACCGATCCTACAAGCTATGTTGGTCACTCCGGTTCTTCTCCGGATAATCTCGTTTTTTATCCTCCAAAGAAACTCCAAGCATAGCTCGCTCCATAGCTCGCTGAGCGACTTTGAATTTGTGGATTAGCCCAACTGTCAGTGTCCACGTTTCGGCACCGTAAGTCATGACAGGCAGGACGCACTGGTTGAAGACCTTTGTCTTCAAACTTTGCGGTATAGGCGACGAGAAGACTCGACGAAGTTTGCCAAATGCTGCCCAGCCCAAACTATTACTAAGCAATGGGTCGAAATCCTTCTTATTTTGAGACGAGGCTCTAGACCAGAAATAGGCTGATTGTAAGCGCCGATTATGTCACGTATAATGTAAAAGCCCATAAACCAAGAGATATTTATGAAGATTAGCCAAAATTAGGCAGAAATGTGTCACCAGGGCTAAGCTTAAGTGCTACTTAGCAAACGCCGTAAAATTACACCTATTAAGTTATATTAGGCAAAATCTGGGACACTGACCTAACAGTGATGATAGTTCGTATTAATGGGTTGAGAATAACATTGATTGTATTGATTTTGGGGGGTTAAATAATTATGTCTTCAAGCATTATAATTTGTGGGAATATTATAAGCCGAGATAATAATTATACCCTTTCTTTACAGGATTAGTTAGGAGTCAGGTTTAGGAGCCTCCACGAGTGACGATATTTAATTGATCGTCCGGCGCACCCTGGGCAGTCAGCCCCGCTACCAACCTGCTGACTGGCTGATCTTTCCCCACGGCATAAGCTATTATCATTATGTAGCTCATGTCAACGCGATAGAAGAAAACAGGATTCGTTTGTTTCTCTCTCTATTTGAACTCTGTATCTTTCCGGGATAAAATGTATCATTTTTGTTACTCCAGGATATACCTACTCTACTTGTGTACCAAATTCTATTCAAATCTGATCAGCCGTTTTAGTGTCATTGAAGGAAAAACAAACATCCATACTTTCGCATTTTATAATATTGGTTTTATACCACTTCTTTTTTTCAAGGTATGCGGTAAGGCTTGGGCGTGTTTTAATTAACTAATAACCCTTTAAACACATTTATAAGGTGTGCGGTAAGGCTTAGTTTTTAATTCACCAATAACCCTTATAAGGATGAGTGTAGGTATTCATCAATTTCAACAACTTTTACTATGGGACCAACCCTGAAATCGTGAAAAAAGAATCAGCTTTTTACTACATTTGTGTTCATATAAATCGTCAAAATGTACAGCAGTTTTTTTTTTTCAGGCTTTTGTCCACGGTTTGGTCCCTTAGTAATAGTTGTTCAAATTGATGAGTACAATGACCCCTTAGGAGTTTTTCAGTTTTTCAGTTATTTTAATAACACGATGTGTAGCCATACTGCTTAATAAAGGTACAAGTAAGCCCAAAACAGTTCTGAAAACCTCCAACCTATTTACGTATGTGGCACATAGCCGGACACGTCACGACAAAAGCAATATTTCAGACAAAGTCTCGGTAAACACTGGTTAAAAGTTGCCAACACTTGGCCAATTTAACTTGGCTAACTGGTGAAAAAGTGGGGCCACTTTGGCCAGTTGTTTCGAGTGTTACCCAAGGAAGTTTGTCACACCGAAGTGTAACGTGACAATAAATAAGTGGCTGACTTATTTGTGTTTGCTGTGAGGTGAGTTTTAGGTAGATTTCCTCGAATGGCGATAACTTTTTTTACCGTGAGAATCCTCTTGATTCCCTTCGTCTGGGGAAGGCAGAAGGGTATGTGGAAGGCGAAGATCCTAGTGTTATAACACGACTTCGGAAAAGTCTATGGGTAGGTCTGCTATCACAGAAACATATAGAATGGTTGTAATCACAATTTTACTTGCGGTTCATGCGTGGCAACTTTCGAACAAACTACGCCTCCCATATTGACGTCATTAATTATTTTAAATTAACTTTAATCAAATGTACCTTACAGCGGTTGTTTCTGCAGTTAGAAACAGCACAATAAGGCATTTTTGCGGGTTTTTGTTACAGTATTTACAGAAACAAGTCATAAGGCGTAGAGAAAGGCTTTGAAATGCGCTGCACTATGGTGCAGAGTGTTGGCACGCGCGCCTCCCCACTTGGCCATTCTATCTATTTCTGTGGCTGCTATAGATGACCTGTGATTCTTAGCTGGCTGTATGCCACCAAACATTCCGATCAGAATAGCACCTTCACTTAAGCACCCATCAATAATTTTGGTGGGTGTTAAAAAAAACACTAATGGCGCCTACGGCACGGTTAGTGATGGAAAATATTTAAGAAAAAAAATATACAATGTGTAATTGAAATGATAGAAATGACATCAGTAATGTTTTTTAAATGTAATTTTTATTGTATTGTAATTTGTAATATTGTACCAACCTATGACATTTTTATTTTATGACATTTGTAATTTTGTATGCCATGAGGCTGATCCAGTGAGTTGTACCTATGGAGGCGGTGTATTCTTCTATATCCACCTAGTTTATACGAATATCTATTAAATCGTTATTGAATCATGAATCTATTCTTTGTCTCTTGTTAACCAACGTGTTATGTCGTCTGGTGAAAGAGATCGCATGCTATTTGTATATTCTCTGCTTGGCAACATCTTTACGGGATATCAAAATACCTACTCCGCGTGGCAACCCCGCTTACCCCGCAATGTGGCCCATAGTACATGAGCTGTCAAGTAAACAAACCAGGGCTGTTGATTTTTTTTTTATATCAGATTTTCGATATATAGATATTTTTGAATATACAATTGGAGTTCGATATATTGAAAAAAAATATCGATATTTCAGCCAAATTTCATGATTCTAGGTCAACGCGAAGTATATAGGTTTTTTATGTGAGTTTGCGAGTATCAAAATATGAAAGAAAAGAAAGAAAAATAGTTTATTGTCACAGTTAACGACGCGCAACATTTAAACAACAGTGATAAACACAAGCAGGTAACTAATAGGTGGGATTTCATAGAAAGTTAAACAAAAAAACACATAGGTAAAAATTAAGATAGGACAGTCGATATAAAATATATGAAAAGTATAGTTGACCGCATGACAGTGACAACAGCTGAGTCTGAAAACCGCCCTTACTGCTTACGAAATAAAGGCGCCGCCAGAGCCAAACTGTTACCACTGACGTACGGTCGACTGCACCTAAAATAACATAATAAAAATAAAATATCTTCGTTAGTTCTCAAGACATTGTTGATTGAGATATAAGTTAGTGTAGTTTTACTTCAGTCGTGTGGTCTAAAGCGCACTCGTTTTTTTATGTCTTAGGGACAGCTGAACTTAGTATTTGATATAATTGCATTATTTATTACTACTTTAAAATGATTTTAATCAGCACACATCTCTGGTAAGAAACACGAGTATCGATATCGATACTTTTTAGTTTTGATTACGTACTTCCCTAGCTATGACCGCCATTATAGTGGCCCGGGTATTGTAGGTATGCCACGCTTATTTCGTAGGTATGACAAGTCCATAGATATAAGACAATGGGCTGATCACATATTATGGTACTGTATTGTATTTGATTAAGATCTATTTATTACCTGTGTATCACAAATAAATGAATTGAATTGAATTGTTATGGGCTTATTGTACTCTTCATTATGAACAACTTTTACTATGGGAACAACTCAATATGCAAAAAAATCAGTTGCTCCATACATTTATGTTCGCATTACTCGAGAAAATCTGCAGATTTTTTTCGACATTTCTGGATTGTTCCCATAGTAAAAAAAATCCCAATGATGAGTACAATGACTCCATAAAAAGTTTTCCGTTATTTCAATTACACCTTGTTTATGTAGGTACTATCAGCAAACTTTCCGGTGAACCACCACTAAGGCTAAAATCGCTTGCGCTCAGTATTCGACGGCAGCCGTAGGTACGTGTAATGTAGCAGGATTCGTTCAAGGGACTTTGTCGACAAAATGTATCACCGGGAAGGATCGTAACTGTACGTGTCTCCTTTGTAACAATACTCTGAAAACAATCTTAATTTGCTACAATAACAATAAAAATCTCGTGGTACAGCCATAACCCTTGTTAGTATTCTTTGCCTGTAGTTTGTTGTTGGTAAAAATTTTTACGCGACTGTCGAGTTTACTACTGTACCATTATATCATAAAGACGGAGTGAATTTTATAATATTGCGGCTTTAGACCAGGATTTATTGTTGCCTTTGTACAAGAAATTGGTTCAGTAATTTTTATACAGGGCTATTGAAAATTTTACGCAAGTTTTTTGCTGCTATTTAGGAATTACTCATCTAAAAATAAGTATAGGTACGTTTATTATCCAACCATAAACATACGTAGACGAAAGTCTTTGACCAGTGTGTGTTACCAGCAATTACTCACGGCACTGAAACGTGTACACTCACAATGGGCCTGATAAGAAGGCTCAAAGTCACTCAAAAGGCAAAGGAGAAGGCTATGCTCGGAATGTCCCTGCGTGATCGAATCAGAAATTCGATTCACAGGAGAACGAAGATAACCGACATAGCTCGAAGAATTGCCAAACTTAAGTGGCAGTGGGCAGTGCACATCACTCGCAGAACGGATGGCCGATGGGGCTGTAAAGTTCTGGAGTGGCGACCGCGTACTGGAAGGCGCAACGTGGGTAGGCCCCCCATAAGGTGGACCGACGACCTGGTGAAGGTTGCGGGAATCCGTTGGATGCGGAAAGCGCAGGAATGGTCTTTGTGCAATGGCGATGCTTGGCCTCCCCTATGTCCAGCTGTGGACGTCTTTCGGCTGAAATGATGATGATGATGAATGCAAGAAAGGAATGTCAACAACTTTAGTTCTGTCAAATTAGTTTAGGCGTAGACTTCTTCGTATTTTTAATCGGAACCTTCCGAGATCTGTGGTCTAGTGGTTCGAGAGTCGGACTGCTGATCACGAGGTCGTGGGTTCGATTCCCACAGAACACAAATATTTGTGTGATGAACATAAGTGTGTGTTTTGTGATTGACCAGATAATATAACCATAGCCGTATCAACTATGAATAATTCATATGGGCTGTAATACTAATAACACTAGAATATTAGAAGAATCTTAATAGCTTGGGGAGGCTCATAATAAGTAAATTATTACAAGAATAATAAGTAATTATGATATAACAATATTCTCTTTAATTTCCATTGAAAGGCTCTTATTTCTCTTATGATTTCACCCGCCGCGCCGTGCGTCGCTTCGCCTGCCCGCGCTTTTACTTCGTTTTCACATAGCGTTCTTTCTGACTTTTTTGCTCGGCTCCTAAGAGTTGTAGCGTGATGTTAAATAATCTGTCTAACATATACAAAAAGAATTATTCAAATCCGACTGGTAGTTCTAGGGATTAGCGCGTTCAAACAAACAAACAGTTAAACAAAAAAAACTCTTTAGCGTTATTATACACGCTGAAATTTGGGTCGCTTAATTCCCGAAAAAAAAATCAGTTGGTCCCTACATTTATGTTCACTTAAATCAATAAAATGTAGGGACCACCAGTTTTTTTTTCGCGATTTCGGGGTTGGTCCCATAGTAAAAGTTGTTCATAATGATGAGTACAATGACTCCCTTTCGGGAAATAAGCGATTAAAATTTCAGCGTGTATAAGTCATGATTTGACATTGATTTTATAACTACCGTGTGATGCCAACAGCTTTCGAGATTGTAGGTTTAGGATTCCATTTAAATTATGTGTGGACATAGAGAAAATAATATTAGCTGTGTGTCCTACAAAAAGGCTGCCTTTCTTAATCCGTGCGTGCCATAAAATGGGAATAAAGAATTATGTCCTAACCCATCAAGCAGATTGATAGGTTTTTAATATAGCTATCTATTTACTTTAACCCTTAATTTTCCTATTACTCCTAAAAGTATTCTTCGTACAGTGAGCAAAAATTGATTTTTTATTTTTTAACACCATAACAAAACTCATTCCAAGGGGATGTTACAAAACATACACAAAACTTACAATTATAATACTTAACAGTTTACAGTACTATTCCTTTTTCTTTACACCTCTGAACTACTCCCATGAACTTGGGCAAACTATCAAATAATATGTCAACGTCTTCATCAACTATAATTTTATTAATCAAACGTGCGGCGCGTGACAAGGGGGCAAACTTGAGGAGAGTCCTAGCCGGCGCCACGCTGAGCAGCGCGGGGCGGCGGCGAGCACCCACATACCCTGTGGGCGCGCACAGCTGCAGCGCCTCCAGTACCTCTGGGTGGTGTACAGAACCACGCAGCACTCTAACCACATACTTAACCAGTGATCATGACATACTTAATAAATAATCATTCATCAACTCAGCCTATCGCAGTCCATTGCTGGACAGAAGCCTCTCCCGAGTTGCATCTCGTTGCAACTACTTGGCCCTGCCTTCCGCATCCAGACCCCGCAGCCACCTTCTTCAGGTCGTCGGTCCACCTGACTGGGGAACGCCCTACGCTGCGTTTGCCGATTCGCGGTCTCCACTCAAGGACTCATCTGGTGCAGCGGTCATCCTTCTTTCGACAGACGTGGCTAGCCCACTGCCACTTCAGCTTACTGATTACAAGCTATTATTTATTTATATATGCTTTATTGTACATCATAAAAAAACATTACATTCTTCTTCTTCGTGTCGACATGAGCTACATAATGATAATAGCTCATGTCGTGGGGAAAAGATTAGCCAGTCAGCAGGTTGGTAGCGGGGCTGACTGCCCAAGGTGCGCCGGACGATCAATTAAATATCGTCACTCTTGGAGGCCCTTTAAATGCACCCACAACATACAACAACAACATTACATTGAATATGAATTTAAACTATTGTACAAATGGCGGCCTTATCACGATCAGCGATTACTTCCAGGCAACCTTAGGATGGACAAGAATGAACCGGACAGAAAATGGGGTTGTCAGATGTGTAAATTCGATACATAATTTAATAATAAAATTAAATACCTAATATACTACTACTATAAAATAACAACAAAAATATGTTCTATAAATCCTAATACCTACATAAATCAATCAATCAACTCAGCCTATCGCAGTCCACTGCTGGACATAGGCCTCAAAAAAAAATACAATACATAAATACTATATGCATATATAAATATAAATAATAAGCAACGGTAAATTAATGTCGGTCACTCCGGTTCTTCTCCGGTCTCGTACCGGATTTTTTCAAAGAAACTCCAAGCATAGCTAGCTCCATAGCTCGCTGAGCGACATTGACTTTGATTTGTGGACTAGCCCAACTGTCAGTGTCCACGTCTCGGCACCGTAAGTCATGACAGGCAGGACGCACTGGTTGAAGACCTATTCGTCTCAGTGATCATTACAAAATTGATTTATTTTTGAGTTTTTTTTGTGCAGTTTTTTTAGTACTTTGAAAAAGCTTACTTTGATAGCTAGTTGCGTTATGAATTTAGTAACTCATTTTAAGATCCTGTCAAAATTTTTGAAACATTAACTAACAGTTGAATTGACTGTATAGTCAACCGCTATATCAATAGTTACAAAGTAGAACTGGCTTAGTATGTAAGTTTCATACAAGAAAGGTTCGGCTTATACTGGTTAAGTTACTATCGATATGCACACAGAGTCGACCGCACTTAGTGGTAACACTTTTTATTTCGTAAGCGGTCTTTCGCAATTCAAATGTTACCACTGACGTGCGGTCGACTGTACCTATATTTATACAATATTCTCCCGATAATTAAACAACTTTAACTCCATTAAACTTTTTTAAATTCGAAAATAATACAAGCGTTTAAAGAGTTTAATCCACTTTTTGTCACGGTGAAATTAAGGTCGCTGTTAAAAAAGTTTGTAATGGTATTTTGATACATTCAGCCTGTTAGGAGTTTGTTAACCAAATAGTTTTGACGGCCATGACAGTTAGAGTTACCTAGTTGTGAAAATATTTGGCTGAATCGTGAATCGGTTAATTTGACTTTTAAAATAACGTTTTAGTAGGTAAAGTAATTATGCGAATTTGTGCTTCGTTTTCTTTTTTGATGGCTGACAGTATACGAGAAAGTTCATGCCATTCATAAAAGAGGTATTTGCTGCTATTCAAACTATTAGAAAATAGAAAACAATAGAATAGCATAGAAAAGAATAGCACACAACGACATCAACAGATAGACACGCGATCTCATTTAAGCAGCATGTTCCAAATTCAATTGACGCAACCGTTGATAATATTTACGTGTGTTCGCGAGACAGCTGTCACTTGTGAACTAATGACAGATGACAGTGTGGTTCCGGAACACGGAACACGGTTGGTGTGTGCTGGTTCAGTGTGGTTGGTGTGGTTACTCGTGTAACCATGTTGTGCTTCTAAACAGCGCATCTAGTAGGTAGTACATATATATCGAGGATAGCACAGAATAGCATAGAATAGCATATAATAGATTACAATAGTATATAAAACATCATCATCATTTCAGCCGAAAGACGTCTGCTTCCGGGCATAGGCCTCCTCCCAAAGGCTGGGGAGGGAAAGGGAGGGGGGAATGTGCTATTATCGTCACGCTTGGCAAGTGGGTTGGCAATCGCAGTAGGTTTAATAAATACAACGTTGAAAACAATAATAGAATAGAATAGAAATAATATATTCGTAAATGATTTTGGGGAAAGTACATAAGATGAATTATTATTACAAAGGTAAAGGTAAAGGTCCTTACAAAATCAGTGAAATTAAAATCAAATCAAATCAAAAACATCCAAGTTGAGCAACAGTGAAAAAAAAAAATTTTTTTTTCATCATTGTTGGTATAACCACAGAGTATGTATAACAGCCAGAGATAGTACTTCTGGCCATTGACCTCATAACACATTGCCTCCATGGCTGTTTCGACCGACAAGTACTTTTGCCTCTCTTTCTCTATACTCGCAATTTTCTTTTCTCCAAATATAATAATAACAACCTCGGACGAATAAAAAAGGCCTTTTATATTTGTCCGAGATAACAAAATTAACAATTGATTAACAAACAAGAAACTAAGAATTTTAAATCAAATCGATACATTCTCGATACCGAATCAACATCGGTACCATCAGAACGAATCGATCCAATAACACTATTCTCGAATATATGTGACTATTTCGTTCGTACGTGTTACTTGTGGAATGGGAGGGTCAAAGAATTGTTTGGACCCTGCTCCCGCTTTATTTATTTTTCGCTGACTGTACTATGAAGGAAATTTTCAATTTAATTAATTGTATTATTTTTATGAGATTTATTTCTTTGTTTGTTGAGTAAATTTTGACGAGTAAAACTCCCCAGGAAGAGTTCTCGTGTTAAAAGGCGATTGAGGCAAAGTGCGATGAGTGGTGGTGATATGGTAAGTGGTGAGTGTTGGTGGTTTTGGTGATGAGTGAGTGGTCGTGTGGTAGTGATGGTGTTGTGGTGAGTGGTGGTGGTAAGTGTGAGTGTCAGTAGGGTTCTTTGATGCATTACAGCATAGTAGCAATAGGTTATGTGATCCATTTATCTCATATTATGTTGAGACAGGCGGTCCTTAAATTGATTCCTAGGTAGAACAAAGTTAAATGGAATTCTATTTTTAAATACAACATGAGATTTACATTTATTGTACAGTGGCTCGTAAAAGTAAATGTGCGGTGGACTAACAAATACATCTCTGTCTTCTTCTTCTCTTAATTCAAGCGTAGGTACAGTGAAAACCTCAATAAGAATAAAGGATTAAGAAAATAATAATAGTAACAGTAAATTAAGAAAATAATATTTTAAACTCGCAAAAGGTTGGTTACACCGCACAGTTATCTTACCGCGCGGGGCTGCAAACATTTTCATTTCTTTCTTTCTCCACAAAATATTATTTTCTTAATTACATCTTCCTCGTATCACTGAGGATCGTAAGAAAACAAATTATCCCCTGTAATGAGATCTTACTGAATTAATAAGATATTGCGCTCGCGAAAAATTAAGAGTGCTTTTTGTAATATATTTTCTTTCTGTGATGAGATTTTTAATGTTACAAAGGTATATATTTTAATATTTTTAGTCATAAGTATGTATTTACAAAAAAAATAGTATATATGTATTATATCCATTGTCTAGTACCCATAGCACAAGCTCTGCTTAGTTTGGGACTAGATGGTGTTGTGTAAAAATGTCCCAAAAATATTTATTTATTTATTTATTATTGCTTTATGATCTTCAGGTAAAATATCTGAATATTAATATCAGACAAATGGTTGTTCTTATTACGAGATGTCACTCATTAACATTTACTAACATCGCTTGTAGTCCAAATGCGACCATTAATTTTGTTTGTATAGGGAATTTGTTTCGTGTGTTTTGACAGTAGCGTTTTGTACAGGGAAAATGGGGAAATCATGTCTCATGTTCACTTTATTTTATACACACATGTTTTTTTGTGTAAATCTTAGCATAGTAGGTAGGTACCTTTCGAATGATACATCTTTCATTCCCCTCCTTTTATAATAAGCTAGACTTTTCTCGCGGCTAAGCCCGCACACTGAAATAAAATATAGCCTAGCTGCCTATGTTA
Organism: Asteroscopus sphinx; assembly: GCA_949699075.1. Lineage (NCBI taxonomy): Eukaryota > Metazoa > Arthropoda > Insecta > Lepidoptera > Noctuidae > Asteroscopus > Asteroscopus sphinx. Next base: position 5,408,522 of record OX453023.1, read on the forward strand.
CTTCTGGATAAAGTAGCTTTTAAAGAATGATCCCTGAAATAAAATATAGCCTATGTATCTTCTGGATAAAGTAGCTTTTTATCGGTGAAAGAATGATTAAAATCGGTTCAGTAGTTTCAGAGTTTATCGATTACAAACAAACAAATAAATCTTTCCTCTTTATAATATTATTAGTATAGATAGATAAATACTAAAACAAGATACATAACCAGCCTATTACTGTCCCACTGCTAGGCACGAGCCTCTTCTCAGTACGAGAAGGCTAAGGCCTTAGTCCACCACGCTGGCCTAGTGCGGGTTGGCGGACTACACACACCATTGAGAACTGTATGGAACACTCTCAGGTGTGCAGGTTTCCTCACGATGTTTTCCTTCACCGTTAAAGCAAGTTATAATCGAATATAAATCCGCACATGAATTCGAAAAGTCAGAGGTGCGGGCCGGGATCGAACTCACACCCTCTTTCATGGAAGGCAAGCGTTCACCCACTAGTCTATCACTGCTCATACCTCAAAACAAGATACCTACTGCAATTTTCGATGCTCACTCACATAACATTAATGTATAGATTCTGTTTTTAGAATTACCAACATTTGCTTAGGCTAAAAAATTACCAGTAACTAAGAAACTAAATTAGAAATAAATTTAACAAACTATTAGGTAACTACTGGTGAATGGACAGCAGAATATAAAATATCTAATCTCTCTTAATAATAAAGTAACTGTTGCGTTGCGATTACTAACGTATACAAAAGTCAATGAAATGTTTGCAACCTATTAACATCCTACTTATTATTATGAATACGAATTTAAAAAAGCTCAAAGTCACTCAAAGGTCAATGGAGAGGGCTATGCTCGGAGTGTCCCTACGTGATCGAATCAGAAATGAGGAAATTCGCAGGAGAACGAAAGTAACCGACATAGCCCGAAGAATTGCCAAACTTAAGTGGCAGTGGGCGGGGCACATTGCTCGCAGAACGGATGGCCGATGGGGCAGTAAAGTTCTGGAGTGGCGACCGCGTACTGGATGGCGCAGCGTGGGTAGGCCCCCCACAAGGTGGACCGACGACCTGGTGAAGGTCGCGGGAATCCGCTGGATGCGGAAGGCGCAGGACCGGTCGTTGTGGCGATGCTTGGGGGAGGCCTATGTCCAGCAGTGGACTTCTTTCAGCTGAAGTGATGATGATGATGATGAATGCACAGTTCTGCTGGGATAAAGAAACATGGGAGCCAAGCCGCGGGTAAAAGCTAGCAGGCATATAAAAGAAACAAAATGATAGACTCATACATTTACTTTTTTCTAAGTCTGATACGTTATTATTGGTATTGCCACAGTGTAATTATTTATTCCACACAGTGGTTCAACGAAAATTGACTTTGACAGTTTTTAAAGGCAACTCGGGACATTGTTTGACAGTTTTGAAGGGAGCTTGGGACACTTAACTCTCGCGTTAGGCGACTGAATTGACATTAATACTTTTTAAAGGCAACTCAGGATATTTTTTGACAGTTTTAAAGGCAGCTTGGGACACTTTACTCTCGCGTTGGATGACTGTTTGGAGTGGCTAGACTGTGGTATTGCTATCCATTCATTACCAATTTATCCCATTCACCCATAGAAATCTAAATAATAAGGTAATAGAAATGTTATCTGTTGTCTTTTACTACGGGAACGCATGTCGCGGTGTCGCCGGTTTTCCGCTACGCATATAAATACGCAATCACGCCCACCATGTTTCTAGCATTCAATGCAAAATAAATTAAGCCTAAAAAATTCCGCTGCTAGCTATGCTGCAAAATACAATTTTAGTGACTGCGTTTAAAACAGCACTATTGAAACGGTTAGAGTCTACGCAGGTAAGCTGCGCAGACCGCTACAAAAGAAAAGGTGTCACTACGGTGTTAGGCACCGCAGTGACATAGGGATGTGTGTTGAGAGATAATTAGATAACACTCTGAGATTTAATACATATATTGAAAGACACTCGGCTAGGTCGCGGGTAAGGCTATTGTTCACTGAGCGTTCGCACACTTTGGAAGGAAGGTGGTAAGGGTACCGTCCCTCGTCTCCGCCACGTGGATGGTACGGCAGGCCGGCGGGCAGCAGGTAGACACTGCCTCGTGGTTGCAGCGGGTACGCCTCTTGCCGGAACGTAGAAGTACAGCCGGAAAGTAAAAGTCCAGCCGGAAGGTAGAAGTCCAGCCGGAAGGTAGAAGTCCAGCCGGAAGGTAGAAGTCCAGCCGGAAGGTAGAAGTCCAGCCGGAAGGTAGAAGTCCAGCTGGAAGGTAGAAGTCCAGCCGGAAGGTAGAAGTCCAGCCGGTAGGTAGAAGTCCAGCCGGAAGGTAGAAGTCCAGCCGGAAGGTAGAACCCTGGAAGCGTGCAGAAGGGTGCGCATGTTAGTGGCGGCCAGGTTAATACAACCGCGTGCGATGTGGTAGCTTCTCCGCCCTCTAGTGACACAAGGAACGGTGATGAAGGAGGATAGTGGAAGCTCATACATCACAGCGGTTAACAAGCAGTAAAGGGTGCAGTCACAGCATAGTATATGACAGGTGCATAATTGTAGGTTAAGTGACACGAGGCGTGCAAAACATATAGAAGGACAGTGATCTTCGCTGATGGTACATGAAATAGGTTGCAGCACACTGTAAGGCATAGCATAGAGCTGATGCAGCAGTTAATTACACATATTTTAGCTTCTTGAGACAGGAAGTAAGCATGACCGCGTGGCCGGCCATGAAAATGTTAGAAATTAAACATTAACAAGATCGTATGATAGAATCAGTTCCCTAATACACTGTTTATAATATATTAGCTAGATTAATGAAGAACTCACCCGAGATTGGGGATAAAATATGTATTCCAGAAGGAATAGTTACTTCCTTGGAAGCTGCTGTGTTGAAAATGACAGAGGCCAACGCGATTACTAGTGTTGTGCACACATTTTAGGGATGCGCAACACCGGTTAAGTTTTATATCGTTCACTCGACTAAACTAATGAGATCCACAACGCTACACTATCAAGCAGACGGTTCGCGCACTGGTGTCCTAAATGACACCTGTACGCATCGGCAAGTTCAGGCGCCTTTGCCACTTCTATTACCGTTATTTAGATTTCTATGCATCCACCCACACTATTATAAATGTAAAAGTATCTCTGTCTGTGTTTATGACGGTCTATGACTGTGTCACCTCACGGAATCAATGATAAGCAGCTACCACACTGCCTGCCCAGAGACCATCCCGCCCAAAACACCGGGCAAACAGCCCTGGTGGGGCGCGGAGCTGGAGCGCAAACGTGTAAAGGTTAGAAGAGCTCTGAACAGAGCCATGAATACTTGTGCGGACGAAGACTGGGATGTCTACTACGCAGCCAAACTCAGCTACAAAACATGCATCAGATTCAGGAGTACCATGGGATGGCGTAAATTCTGTGGTAACATTGAATCCTGCCAACAAGCCAACAGGGTAAGGAAGGTTCTGGCGCAACAGAGTTCATCTGTGCCTGACACTCTCCGCAAGCCTGACAACACGCTGACAACATCACCAGAAGAAGTAAGACGCGTCCTCATTGAAACTCACTTCCCAGGGTGCGTATTTACTCATGCAATTGATTGGCAAGATGTACCTCAAACACCATCGGATGGCGACTGGCTCTGCGCGCACAAGATGGTAACTTTGGAAAAACTCCAATGGGCCATCCGAAGCTTCCATCCTTTCAAAGCAGCGGGCCCGGACGGAGTGTTCCCTGCCCTACTACAGTGGGGTGGAACGTCCGTTGCCAGAAGACTGGTGCCCCTAATGAGAGCGTGCCTGGCCTATAGATACGTTCCCAAAGGATGGAGGGAAGTGAAAGTTATATTCATCCCAAAGCCAGGTAAGGGCGATTACACAAACGCCAAATCCCACCGACCAATCAGTCTGACCTCCTTTTTGCTAAAGACCTTGGAGAGGCTCTGCGAAAGGGAGCTGAGGGACGGCGCGCTTAAAACTATACCACTGCACGGCAACCAACACGCATACAGCTCAGGTAAGTCCACAGAATCTGCTCTCCATCTGGTGGTTAGTCAGATAGAGAGAGCGATACACAACAAAGGTACTTGCCTGGGAACTTTTATAGACATCGAAGGAGCATTCGACAAAACAAACTTCTCCAGCATAAGAACAGCCCTCTCCAAGCACGGAGTGGAGCAGGTACTAACTGACTGGATTGCAAACATGTTAAGTAAACGGGTGGTTCGTCTTGAAGGAGAGCAACAGATGGCCATGATAGCTAGAGGCTGCCCCCAGGGAGGGGTGCTGTCTCCCCTTCTGTGGAATCTGGTAATTAATGATCTCATTACCAAACTCAACGACAACCACTACTACACAATAGGATATGCAGATGACCTCGCCATCCTCGTATCGGGTAAGGTGACTGGGACCATCTGCAACCTCACCCAACAAGCGCTTCGTATTGTAGAACGCTGGTGCAGAGAATTTGATCTTTCAGTGAATCCCACCAAAACTGAGTTAGTCATGTTCACCCAAAAGCGAGCATTAGGACCCTATTGCTTACCCAAACTGTTCAGTACTGAACTCCAGCTGGCCAACGAAGTTAAGTACCTCGGTGTCATTTTAGACAGTAAGCTAAGTTGGAGTAATCACCTAGAAAACAAACTAAACAGGGCCTGCATCACCTTCTGGCAATGCAGGAAAATGATAGGTAAGAAGTGGGGCCTATCCCCTAAAATTATACTATGGCTATACAGCGCGGTAATCCGCCCCATGATTGCCTATGGGGCCGTTGTTTGGTGGCCTAGAACCAAGCTGATTACAGCTTCAAACAAATTACAGCGCATGCAAAGACTTGCCTGTGTGGCGATTACAGGCTGCATGAGGACTACCCCGACTGCAGCACTCGAAGCCATGCTGGGAATTCCACCGCTCCACCTTTTTATACAACAGGAGGCAGCGATGGCGGCAGTACGTCTAAAAACACTAAATCTATGGAGTAAGAGTAGTACACAACACACCGCGTTGATAGAGGAACTCAGCAATGAATTCCCTCTGTTGAAATCCATTAACGACCGGATTCCCAAGCAATTTATTTTCGACAAGAAGTACAAAATCCAGCTGTATGAGGATCACCGATGCGAAGGGCTGTGCCCTGCAGAGGTGCGAATCTTCACGGATGGATCCAAAACAGGCACAGGTACGGGTGCCGGGATCTTCTCGGAAGACCTCAATATACACATAGCCACACCATTGGGGGTCCATAACACGGTGTTCCAGGCCGAGTGCATGGGCATTTCCCTGGCAGCTTCGGCGATTTTAGCCAGGAAGGTTAAAGACCACTCAATTCGTATACTCTCGGACAGCATGTCCGTACTACAAGCACTAAGCAGCCATACGGTAAACTCGGGGCTGATACACGAGTGCCAGCAAAACCTCAACCAGGTAGGTAATCTCAATAACATAACCATTCAATGGATCAAAGGACACAGCAGTTCCCGAGGCAATGACGCAGCGGATGAACTGGCCAGAAGGGGATCGAGTATGGTAGTCGTGGGACCTGAACCCATAGTGCCACTCCCCTTTGGATACCTACGCAACTTGGTAAGGAAACGCACCAAGGACAAACACTACAAACTATGGAAAGACCATGGTGAGTGCAGGCAGGCCAAGGAGGCACTTCCCACAATCGACGGCCGGTTTACGAAACAGGCCCTCCGATTGTCAAAACAACAGCTGCGTACAGTCACAGCTGCTATTACTGGCCACGGGTCCTTTAACAAACATCTTTTTGTCATAGGTGTTACGGACAGCCCACTGTGCAGAGCCTGCATGGTGGAAGACGAGACAGCAGCCCATGTGCTTCTAGACTGCCCTGAGGTCGCCACATACAGGGCCAAGTACTTCGGTAACCCAGGTACCCTCAGAGAGATCACCAGCAACACCAAGGCGTTGCTGGCCTTTTTCGAGGAGTTAGGGTGGATCGAGTAAGTTCCCACCCGTACGCAAAATACACGCTTGATCGTGGAGTTGCGGAAACCAGCCCGTTATAATATACTATACTATACTATACACCGGTTAAGTTTTATATCGTTCACTCGACTAAACTAATGAGATCCACAACGCTACACTATCAAGCAGACGGTTCACGCACTGGTGTCCTAAATGACACCTGTACGCATCGGTAAGTTCAGGCGCCTTTGCCACTTCTATTACCGTTATTTAGATTTCTATGCATCCACCCACACTATTATAAATGTAAAAGTATCTCTGTCTGTGTTTATGACGACTAAAGTACTGACCCAACTTTGATGAAATTTGGAACCCAGAGAGCATAGGCTATTTTTATTCGCGATAAACGACACCCAAGCGGGCAAAGCCACGGATGACCTCCAATAAGAATAATAATTGTAATAGTTATGGTATTGCTCCTCCTATTCCGTATTTTTTCCAATGGAGATATTAATCTAGGTCTTTTTAAAAACAACACTCAACCCTCCTTTTGTCATTTTCATTTCTACTCGGAACTGTAATAACGGAGGACTGTTTCAATATGCAGTGTAAAAGTTTCTGTTACGGTTTAATGATAGAAAAAAGTATTCGATTTTGTAGTCTGTCTCGTGTTCAGTTGCCCAAGAGAGTGAAGCGTACGAGTGAAGCGTACGAGTGAAGCACATGTTCCCTGGCACCGATGACACCTCAAGAGTAGCCGACGAGAAGCTTAATTCGTTGCGCACTTGTGAGCTTTGTTTTCTGTCTACACTGGAAGATTTTTTAGGTTGAAAGACAAGCCTTTCAACGGGTGGGAAGATGTCGCCGCCAGCGCCTAACGTTTTTACAACAGCAATGTGCTGTTGTAACAGAATAATATAATTCTGTCAGGCGCTAAAATAATAACGCATAATTATGGTGGTGGAACTAAATGAAGTTAGAAAAATATCAAAAATTACTGGTTCATTGTCCGATCAGTCGAGAACGTTGTCCTCTGTCATCAACATCAACTCAGCCTATCGCAGTCCACTGCTGGACATAGGCCTCTCCCAAGTTGCGCCACAACGCTCGGTCCTCTGCCTTCCGCATCCAGTCCCCCCCAGCCACGTTCTTTAGGTCGTCGGTCCACCTGGCAGTGGGGCGCCCTACGCTGCGTTTGCTGATTCGCGGTCTCCACTCAAGGACTCGTCTGCTCCAGCGGCCATCGGTCCTTCGACAGACATGGCCAGCCCACTGCCACTTCAGCTTACTGATTCTACAAGCTATGTCGGTCACTCCGGTTCTTCTCCGGATAATCTCGTTTCGGATTTTATCCTTCAAAGAAACTCCAAGCATAGCTCGCTCCATAGCTCGCTGAGCGACTTTAAACTTGTGGACTAGCCCAAGTGTCAGTGTCCACGTCTCGGCACCGTAAGTCATGACAGGCAGGACGCACTGGTTGAAGACTTTTGTCTTCAAACTTTGCGGTATAGGTGACGAGAAGACTCGGCGAAGTTTGCCAAATGCTACCCAGCCCAGACGGATCCTTCTGTTGGCTTGTGTTGTCCTCTGTAAAATATTGAAATTATAACATGATAATTTGAGTAATTAGCGTTTTATTCAAGAAGAAGAATTACACCTTGTGTCTGAACAGACATAAAATTGGCTTCTCAACCTGGGGTACAGAATAGATATAGTATTAACAATCAGATCGGCCGATTCGAATCAAAGCAGTATCAGCGCCACGGAATAAAGGGAAGAGCCTTTACGATTACTTAGTACGGGAAAAAGTGTCGCTAAAATCACACATTTACAACTGAAATAGTACACAAATATGATACACAAACACAGTTATGTGATTGGTTCTGTTTAAAATTAAAATTAAGCCTAACATAATAATTTTATTATTATTATATATATATTATTTAAATTGGTTTTCCTGACGTTTCGAAAACTTTGCAATCGAAAGCAATGCAAAATAAATTAAGCCAAAAAACAATTTTTCTGTTAGATAGCTGCAAAATATAACTTTCGTGACTCTGTGTCCAAAACAGCACTGATGGTCAAGCAAACGGTTCGCGCACTGGTGTCCTATGAGACACCTGTACGTGGTACCATGTTCACGCGCGTATTACACATCTAATACATTATATTATTTTGATTTCTATGGTATGGCTATTCGTCGATGGTAATTGACAATGAACGATAGGCTACCAAATCTTCCTTCTAACTTAGCCGTAGTAAACAAAGCAGTGTATAGGTAACATCGTTGCCAGTATTTTTTTTGACTAGTCTGGATGCTGAAACTTTTTGAGTGAAAAAAGCGGGATTCTTCGTCGAAAGCGGGACATAGTAAAAAAACGTATTTTACCAGAAGTTTTAAATACGTTTCTTTTTATTTGAGTTTTAAGTTACGTTTACGTGACAATAGATAGAAAAAATAGCCATAGAAAATGTATCTTAATAAAAAAATGACATTATGATGATGATGATGATGATGAAATTTTAAATCAGATTTACCCTATCGTTAGATAGTTGACCCGGCCGCGCTTCCTCAGCATACTGCACGCACGCACGGTCGAGTTATTCCCGAAAAGCAGGACTGAGCCTGTCCAGTGCGGGACATTTAATTTTGATATAAAAATCGGGACGTCCCGCCAAAATCGGGACGTCTGGCAACGCTGATAGGTAAATAGATTGGTGATTTAGTTATGTCCATAGAAGAATAGTGTCGATTTTTTTTCCAATGGACTCTCGCAGATGGCACCCAAGATAGGTACCTTAACTGCTTAACCGGGTGGGTGGCAAAGAATCCCGTTAGGGACTCCATCCGCCGAAGAATAGTGTCGGAATCTTTCCTAGGTATGTATACCACTCCCATTGAAGTTGTTTTACGATGCCTGTGTTGAAAATAATGTGGGTTCCCAGTATTTTATTGCGTCGCAAACCTATATGTTTGAAGTCCCTGTGATTTATAGTGTAGTTTGGCAAGAGTTTAGAGAAGGAAGTATAGGTATTAAATTATTAGATTTCATTGGTGCAGTTATGAGCTGAGTATTTAATAATGTTTGTTACGTTGCTAAAATTCCAACATTCGTTTTGATAGAAGACAAAAGTATTGACAGGCCTTGAAAACCCATCTTCTTAAAGCCCCTTCACACTAGCATGTCTCCAGCGTAGCGTTCGATAAAAGTATGCGCAGCGCGGGTGCCGCGACAACGCGACGCGGTGTCGAGATTTTAAGCTGCGCTTGTAAATGATAATACTAAAACGATATTGTGATCTTACGTTCCGTGTGGGTGAAGAATTGCACCACCCTATATCTTCGCATGGGTGTCGTGAAAGGCGACTAAGGGATTCACCAGAGGATGGGCAGCAGCGTTCTCTGAGTATTTAACCAACCAACTGCGATCGCCAACCCGCCTGCAAAGCGTGGCGATTATGATTATGATTATTATGATTGTGGGACCCTTGGGGGAGGCCTATGTCCAACAGTCTTTCAGTCTTTCGGCTGAATGATTGTTATCTTGTGGCATCTGCGTGGCGCTAGCGCGATAACGCGACGTATGCGTCGCGAGCGTCGCGTCGTCGCGACGCGTCGGCTATGCTGGAAAAACGCTAGTGTGAAGGGGCTCATAAGATAATTTAGATTATTATCATTTTATTTAGAGTATAATCAAAAATTCATGTCATTCATGTCCATTTTAGTGGTCAAAAACAATACCTCAAGCATAACGGTACTGACCATTTAATAAAAGGGTTACATTTATTTTCCGGCGACAAATATTTTCTTTTGTAAGTCAACAAACAGTAGATGTTGCCACTCCAAGCGCGTACTACTTATTTTTCACGGTCCCACAACTGTCGCCAACTTTTTAAGTATTTTTGCTCTGGAAACATTGTTATAACTTCACCTAGACATAAAGGGGACAGAAAAAATGGCCAGTATAAGTTTATTTCTTTTATGTGCGTTTTTACGATAGTAAGTTGAACTACGATTCAACAACATAGCACTTGTAAATTAACAATGCCGGCCAGAAAAATTGTCATAATATTATTTAGTAGTCGTAAATTTATTCCGTAAATTTAAATTAGTATCGCATTATACACTATTTAACGTTACTGAGTGTATCTTCATCATCATCATCATCATTTCAGCCGAAAGATGTCCACTGCTGGACATTGGCCTCCCCCAAGTAGTTTGGGGAGATATGCCATAATCGGTTGGTTAAATACTTATAGAACGCTGCTGCCCATCCTCTGGTGAATCCCTTAGTCGCCTTTTACGACACCCATGAGAAGATATAGGGTGGTGCAATTCTTTACGTCCGACACCACACGGAACATCATCATCGGTGTGTATCTTAACTGTAATAAATAAATAAATATTTTGGGACATTTTTACACAGCACCATCTAGTCCCAAACTAAGCAGAGCTTGTACACACGGCTACACAGCAAGCTGTATGTTTCCAGTATAAGCTGACCTCGCATTGTATAGGATTTCCGTACAATGCGAGATCAGAATATACTGGAAATTTACAGCTTGATGTGTAGCCGTGTGTACTATGGGTACTAGACATTGGATATAATACTTATATACTTTTTTTGTTATAAATTCAAACTTAATATCTTTTTTGACATTTTAAAACTTAGATTTCTCGAATTATTGTAATGGTATAAAATAAAGCATATAATATTTATCGCAACCATGATTCCCAAGTTTACAGAACATTTCAAAATAATTTCTTCAATAGTTTTTACGACACCAAAAGCTAAGATAAAGTGACCATTCAATTGAGGTAACAGCCAATGTCGCAAACGGAATGTCCGATCATTAGTCACTCCCTGGCGCTTAAGTGACGTTTGGAATACGACATGAATTCCAACTAGCCTATCAATCAGCTAGCCTGTTATATTATTTTCGAAAACTCTCTTATGGCAAGCCTCCTTATGTCACGGCGACCTAAAAGATCTATTGTAACGCCTGTAATAGTAGACTACAGCACCTCCCCAAGCCGCAGGCCAACCATAAAGTCGACTATTGCCTTGGGGTTTTAGGATCTGATCTCATCAGCAGAGATTGTGTGGCCTCCAAGACGCTGACTTCTAATGTGGTGCACTGCATCACATTTGCATATGATATGAATGGGCGTTTCATCCTTTTCACTACAAAATCCGCAAACTGTGGTATGTACCTGTGAGGCCCATTCTGTAGATGTTTGTTAATTTTTTTCAACGTTTTTGTTCCTGCTCTATCTTCAAAACGGTAATATGTACCACCGTCAAACTTGGTCAGATTATAGTGTGTATTATGTAGTTTAGAACACAAATACTAAAAATAAGACAAACATGGACATATGTGGTGGTACTGCGTAAGAAAGACATGCAATAATTCATATTTCGCGCACTGTGTGTTGATATCTTTTGATAAGCTCTCGTAAATTAAATCAGTGTTTATGGGGTAATCAGGTCGTTGAGAGGGGTGGAACCCTTACTGTGTGAGTCCCACTGGCACTTGGCCGGTTTTTTTATACATACGTACGAATCAATTTTGAGTGTTAAAATTTAAGTAAACCTAATTACAGGCACTTTTGAAACGTCAGGCTCTAGTTGCACGGTTCCAAATTGTGGGTCCTATGGAGAAGAACCGGCAAGAAACTCCATGGATATGTTACCAGCTTGACCTTTTTAAAATTACATCAAAGCTGTTAGTTATGTTCTTTCTCGGTTTCCCCTCCGGCAGTTTCTCACAATAAATCCTTTTCGTTAATCGCTTCTATAAATCTGTCATTTCAGATTTACAATGAGAATAAAATCTCAGTTATCTTTTCTTTTGATTCATATCTTTTACTGCAAAATATTAAATATTGAATTACTGTGTAATCATTTTGTTGAAATTGACAATTCGGATGGTTTAGATGGAATTATGACTCGAATGAATTAGAAAAGTCATTTCGAGCATTTGATTCGATTTAAAATTCTGCTTGTTTTGTACTTGCAGGCACGACTGTTTGAAGGTGGACTGAAATGAATCATTAATTAGCTTAGCTCTTTAATAATAAAATAATAATAATTCCTTTATTTCAGATCAAATCCACAACATATCATAATTAACCAATTAAAATAAAATCACATAATCAGGTACATACAATTAAAATCACAATAATATAAAATCCACTGAAGTGAACATTTAAAAACATAATTAAAAATAAATAAAATTACAAAAAAACCACCACCATGAACCATGCCAGACTTCAATATTAAATGAAATTACTTAATAAATATAAATCATGTTGGATAACAAATAAAATGAAATTTACCACTAAATTAATTATGTTAGTACATGTAGCTTACTTAGGTAACAGGAAATAGGACAATCCAGCTTGTTTGCAATGACGCCCAGGAGGCTGTTAGTGCTGGCATGTACTCTGTATAACAGGGACGCAGAGCGATTACGGTCGCTGTAAACCCGTCAGTGTGCGCGTCTGCGAACATACCCGACGCGCTGCAGAAGCGTTGCAGCCCCAGCAACATCCTGGACGCATTGTTGTGCTGCACACGAATAGTGTTGACGGTCCTAAGGCCCGTATTACAGTACAATAGTCAAGCGTTGATCACTGTTTAAAACTAGTTTTGAGTTGAGCTTTGATTTTAGAACGTTCCTCAAGCAGAGATTTATTGATCACAGTTCAGCTGAGTTTAGCTTTATTTTATACTGTCACCTGTAGGGCAATTGTGTAATGCATTATCTTTGAAATTAGCTTTCATTTTGAAATTAAAGCAATATTCATTGCGTGGTACGTAGTTGCCGATAACACGGATTGTCAAAACACACGGAGCAATGAACATTTAAATCCAGATGATTGCGATTGCGAGTGAGTTACGCAATTCGGCCGCTGTTTCGGTATTTGAGCAGAGATTTGATCTGTAATCACCCTAGTGTGGTCCAGACTACGCTTGAGTAGAGATTTCTATATTTTTTCATGTCAAATTCATGTGTTATGTTGTTGAATCAAAGTTTATAATTACCGTATTGGAATAAAACCGATACTCAAGTAACGATTCTATCCATAAGATCACTAGATCAGGTGACTGTACTTGAGGAAGCTTCTGTAATACGGGCCTAAGAGTACAGCTATTCCAAAGACAATAAACCAAGTCAATGTATGTTTAATTACGACATTAGCATTGAATGAAGTGTCACTTTGGATTCAATGGAACCCACGCTACTCGCTACGCAATGAGCACACAAATTGTTTTTTAAGGCCCGAACAAACCAAAAGCATGTCAGTAGCAGTGCGCGGGTTGAAAGCGGGCCCACGCTTGTTGTAATACAAGGAACGGTATCAAACGCGACACACCAAATATTAGTGCGGGCCCGCTGGCAAACTGCGCCGCTCCTACCCTGCTCTAGACCCGCCAGCGACAAACTGGGCAGCGCGACGCGTGAAATGCGTAGGACAGGAGCGGTGCAGTGGCGTTGTGTCACTATGGCTACCTTACTAACTCGTCACACTGGAGCAGGGTACGCCCCCGGCCAAGGATCGGTAGAGGAACACCGTGGTGGTATTTAGTCGTAAGAGTCCGATACTGGTTCCGCCTTCCCCGGGCGGAGTGCGTCTATGAGGATTTTCCCAAAAAAATAAAATAAAGGTGATGTGTCAGAGTGATGTCAACCGAGGTCGATTACGAGGCAGTCGTATTATTTTAAAAACGCACAACATGTCGAAGTCATCTGAAAGCAGTTATATCGCGGGCCCGCCTTCAAAACGCTTTAAAACTGCCAGCCTTTTATTGTGACGTGTGCCTGCCACGCTGCTCATGCCTCGTTTGTGCGGGCCTTTACGAAAACTTCTCAATTTAAATCTTTGATCTTTAATCGGTTAAATACTGTTTTCCAATAAAAACAAATCCTGAAATCCAAAAAATAATAAAAATCCAATATAAATAATATACGCGGTTAATTCCGGTTAAACTTTGTTTTATTATAACAAATCCTGACTTTTATGATACTATAAAACCTATTAAAGATTTAATTTAGCCTGGAATATAAAGATAAATTCTCACTCTCTCCGAACGCCACTATTTCTGTATCAAATTATATGTTTAGCACTAAACATGACATAAAAGTCGCAACACATACTGAACTATAAACATCCTAGGTCTTAAACTTAGGTTTAACTCCGATAGAAACCATCTCGACTTTAACAGTGGTCTTGAAATTGCTTTAGAACCATTGAACCAGCTATTATAATTGAACGAGCGACTCTGTTAGACTTCTCCAAATTAAGTTATTATAATTGTTTTCAATATAATCTTTGGTGGGATACGAAGGGTATGTTGGATGTAGTAGCAAAAAAATAATTGTGTAATTTTGATTGTAATGTGAAAAACATCGTTTTATATTTCCTGACGTGACATGACGTGTTTTCCTCCGTGGGTAGGCCCCCCACAAAGTGGACCGACGACCTGCTGAAGGTCACGGGAATCCGCTGGATGCGGAAGGTGCAGGACCGGCCGTTGTGGCGATGCTTGGGGGAGGCCTATGTCCAGCAGTGGGCGTCTTTCGGCTGAAATGATGATGATGATGATATTTCCTGATTAGCTTTTTCCCGCGACTCCATTTACATGTCCTTTTTATTCACTGTCCCGTGGATACAAAAAAATCCGGCCTTAAGCGCAAACCACACACAGAGCGAATGCGGGTCGGGCGGGTACGCGTGGCTTCCGACCCGCACGGCTCGTGCTCTGTCTGTAGTGGCGGGTGACACGCGCGGCTCCCGCGCTCCACCCGCTGTAGGTCTGATAATTAATATAATGCCCCCTCTCCTTAATAAAAAATAATAATAGTCCCTTAAACATTATGATATTCTCTGATCACCAAGTAATATTTATAAACTTCAATCACAGACCAGTAAGCCTCAAGACGTGTTAAAACGTAAACGAAGTTTTCCCGAGAATGCAGTTGTTAACTGTTGGCGGGGAACGGGGTGGTCGGCACGTTATGATTCAATCAATCAACTCAGCCTATCGCAGTCCACTGCTGGACATAGGCCTCTCCCAAATTGCGCCACAACGCTCGGTCCTCTGCCTTCCGCATCCAGTCCCCCCCAGCCACGTTCTTTAGGTCGTCGATCACGTTATGATTGGTCGGCTCAAAAGTTCGGTGGTATGATTGGTGCCGCTCGCTGACCGAGTGACGTCGCGATTGGCGGCGCAGCGCCGGCTGAGCGTATGATATGCAGTGCTACTGCATATGTTTTGAGACCCCATATCCGACTAATCAGCGTCTAGAGGCTTGCTGGACTGTGACGTCAATGAACCATACCTGACGTTAGATATCGATAGGTCACGAGATCTATTTATGTAATTTCGATGCATTTTACTGACGTTTTTAGGGTTCCGTAGTCCTACAAGGAACCCTTATAGTTTCGTCATGTCCGTCCGTCTGTCCGTCTGTCCTAATCCTTTACAGCTTAATAACTTCTACAGTTATAAACATAAGTAAATGAAATTTTGTTACAAAATAGTATAGATATAGATCTCAATTTTAAAAGAATAAAAAAATCGTGATTACGTATTTTAGGGGTGGTGCCCATACATGTGAAATGGGGATGAAAATTTTTTTTTCGCTGCACCCTCTCGTGTGGGGTATCATTGAATAGGTCTACAATAATAAAGGTAATGTTTCATACATCACTTTTTTATCAGGTGTACCATCTGCGAAATATAGGCCACCAAAGTGGCTTGCAATGTGTCCCCCCCCCTGCCATTTCGAAACTATGCAACGTAGAAACTTATAATTTTTCACATTGATAGACCTTTATAAAAACTCTCTTTTAAAATTATTTTGAGTATAATGTGATTATAAATTTTCGAGTTATAGAGAGAAAACTGAAAAATACTTAAAACGTCCTAGTTCAAAGGTCATTGACCTTAGAGAAAAATGATCTTAGCAAATAATGCTCCTTTATTTACTTTCTATTAAAAAAAATCACAAAAAGTTACTTTATATTGATATGACACACTTCTTGAATTTAGCGCTAGGTGGCGCTGTTTGCAAAAACTAAAATAGCAATGAATAATATTCGATTTGATTCGTTTGTTCGACCTATTGAAGGAACTCTATAATACTGAGCATGGCCCGACGTGCTCTTGGCCGGTTTTGTTTAATACTTTTATCATCAAAGATTGACATATTTTATAAAAGCAGGATTGAAGATAAAATCTTCATTTATACTGATAGTATAAAACTGTGTTACAAAACTTTGTATCTTCAAAAAGGCACCTGTAGGTCTACTCGCGTTTTACGAACGACAAACGAAGTACGAACTTTTGTTCCGACCGATACTTACATAATAAAGATAGGCACATAAAAAAGGCACAATTAAGATATACTACGGTTCATAGTCGTATACAATTTACCGGAGATGAGAAAAACAAACGTCAAAACACGATCATCGTATGCGATAAGGGAACGATGGTTGACTGGAGTAGCAAATTGTGCGATGAATCGTACGATTTATCGAATATCGTCGAACGGGAGTAGACCCCCTGACCTTTTAAGATAATTTACTTGTAAACAACTTTTTTCTGGCCGACAGTGTACGAAATGAAATAGAGTATGCCGTCAGAATTTTTAGTGGTGGACTTTACGTCTAAGATGACTTTAAAAATATTCGGGGTTGTTTTAAAGTGTCTTATAGTGTAATGGATGCTTCTCACACAAAAGACTGACAAAAAAGGAGACAACAGTACTGTACTTTGCAATACATCTTGTATTTTATTACAGAGATAAGCTCTTTTCACGAACGTCTCCGCCAAATAGTGATTCTTGCATTGCTGTGTTTCGGTCTGAAGGGTACGGGTGCCGGTGAAATTACAATCACATGAGACTTTCCATCTTCATGTCTCAGTTTGGCGAACCGACTTGCGGTACCATTTAGGCAACAGCCTAGGTGGTATGCAGTTGTTATGGGCAAAAGTAACCGCTTAGCATCAGGTGGGCCTTCAGCTCTTTACGCCATCCTATACTATAAAAAACCGGCCAAGAGCATGTCGGGCCATGCTCAGTATTATAGGGTTCCTTAAGTAGGTGTACAAACGAATCAAATCGAATATTAATCATGGCTATTTTAGTTTTTGCAATAATCGGCAGCATTCGCGACTCAGAGCGTGTTGTTAGTAGCGCCATCTAGCGATAAATTCAAGAAGCCAAATTTAAGAAGTCTGTCTCTTACTGTGTCTTACTTTTTGTGATTTTTTCAAATAGAAAGTAGCTAAAGGAGCATTATTTGCCATGATAATTTTTCTCTAAGGTCAATGACCTTTGAAGTAGGACGTTTTAAGTGTTTTTCAGTTTTCTGTCTATAACTCAAAAAATTATAATCACATTATACTCGAAATAATTTTAAAAGAGAGTTTTCACAAAGGTCTATCAATGTGGAAGATTAAAAGTTTCTACGTTGCATAGTTTAGAAATGGCAGGGGGGGGACACATTGCAAGCCACTTTGGCGGGCTATATTTCGCAGATGGTACACCTGATAAAAAAGTGATGTATCAAACATTACCTTCATTTTAGTAGACCTATTCAATGATACCCTACACGAGGGGGTGCATTAAAAAAAATGTTTTTTTCCCCATTTCACATGTATGGGCGCCACCCCTAAAGAACGTAAAAACTATTTTTTTATTCTTTTAAAATTGAGATCTATATGCAGACTATTTTTTAACAAAATTTCATTTACTTATGTTTATAACTGTAGAAGTTATTAAGCTGTAAAGCATTAGGACAGACGGACAGACGGACAGACGGACAGACGGACAGACGGACAGGCGGACAGACGGACAGACGGACAGACGGACAGACGGACAGACGGACGGACATGACGAAACTATAAGGGTTCCTTGTAGGACTTCGGAACCCTAAAAAAGAGCATGTCGGGTTTAATTACAAACGAATCAAATCGAATTTTAATAATCATTGCTATTTTAGTTTTTGCAAACAGCGCCACCTAGCGCTAAATTTAAAGCTAAGCTAAATTGTAGAAGTGTGTCATATCAATATAACACAAAGTTACTATTTGTGATTTTTTTAAATAGAAAGTAAATAAAGGAGCATTATTTGTTAAAACCATTTTTCTCTAAGGTCAATGACCTTTGAACTAGGACGTCTTAAGTATTTTGCAGTTTTCTCACTATAACTCAAAAATTTATAATCACATTATACTCGAAATAATTTTAATAGAGAGTTTTTATAAAGGTCTATCAATGTAGAAAATTATAAGTTTCTACGTTGTGTAGTTTAGAAATGGCAGGGGGGGAGGGCACATTGCAAGCCATTTTGGCGAACTGTATTTCGCAGATGGTATACCTGATAAAAAAGTTATGTATGAAACATTCCCTTCATTTTAGTAGACTTATTGAATGAACCCCACACGAGGGGGTGCAGTGAAAAAAAATATTTCATCCCCATTTCACATGTATGGGCGCCACCCCTAAAATACGTTACCAAGATTTTTTTATTCATTTAAAATTGAGATCTATAATTAAACCGTTTTTTAACAAAATTTCATTTACTTATGTTTATAACTGTAGAAGTTATTAAGCTGTAAAGGATTAGGACAGACAGACAGACGGACAGACGGTCGGACATGACGAAACTATAAGGGTTCCTTATTATACCTAGTTCTAACCGGTTATAAATAAAGCTTTTTAGGGTTCCGTACCCGAAGGGTGACAAACGGGACCCTATTACTCTCGCTACACTGTCCGTCCGTCCGTCCGTCCGTCCGTCTGTCTGTCACAAGGCTGTATCTTTTGAACGGTAATAGGTAACCGGTTGAAATTTTCTCAGAAAATGAGTTGCTATGAGGTGTATCACGAGAAATAATAAAAACAAAAAAAAGATCCATACAAGAAACCTCGAAAAACATGCATTTTTTTCATCGTTTTTGATCCTGCTCTATCTTCAAAACGGTAATACATACCAACGTCAAACTTGGTCAGATTATAGTGCATACTATGTAGTTTAGCAGCAAATACTAAAAATAGGGCAAACATAGACATATGTGGTGGTACCTACGTAAGAAAGAGATGCAAATAATCACATTTCGCGTACGCTCGTTGATATCTTTTGATAAACTCTCGTAAATTAAATCAGTTTATATGGGTATCAGGTCGATGGGTGGTACGGGACCCTTACTGCGTGAGTCTGACTCACACTTGGCCGGTTTTTTTTTGTCGTGGGGAAATCCTCATGGACGCATTCCGCCCGGGGATGGCGAAGCCAGTGTCGGACTCTTACCGACTAACACCACCACGGAGTTCCTTCAACTTCCTTTGACCGAGGGCGTGGGAACCCTCTGTATTCGTACAACCACCCCTGACAGGTCCCGGCTCGCCACAAGCAGGCGAGCTGCTTCGCCTCATGTGCCTTAACAACTGCCGTTTCCTCCAGACGTGTCCAGAAGGACCAGCAGCCGTCAGGCACACGTGGAGGTTTTCTGGCCAGCACCCCGGTTATAACTAAAACTAACCTAACCAACTGCGACCGGCTACACCTAGTTCTAACCGCTTAGAACTAGGTGTAACCGCACTTCGGCTTCTGACCGTAAAGCAAACACGTGAACTGAAAAAAATCTCTGCTGAAACGAGCACCATTGCCTAGATTTTTACCTAAACCTAAAAATACCTTTTGAACAAAATTGAAAGCACCAGACTTTCTCGTTATGAAGCATAATTTCCGCCTTCTGAGTAAAAATGGCTCCTCAGAGGCACTCCGGTACCTCCGAGGCCATTATTAAGATAGCTCGATGTATCTCGAAGTTCCCAGAAAGTTCTATAGGCTATAGATAAGCTGGAATGTTTCAAAATGTAGTGACAGCGCTCTGAATTCAGGGTGATTTGATTTTTGTGTACAAAAATATAGTGAAGTGATTTAGATCGTTCTTGTAAAATATTATATGGATTGGAGTTGTTGCAAGAGTGAATAAATTGTGAATCTGATTATGTGAAGATGAGATTTTGGATCTATCTTTTTTGTGAAAAGTCATCATCATCATTTCAGCCGAAAGACGTCCACTGCTGGACATAGGCCTCCCCCAAGCATCGCCACAACGACCGATCCTGCGCTTTCCGCATCCAGCGGATTCCCGCGACCTTCACCAGGTCGTCGGTTCACCTTGTGGGGGGCCTATCCACGCTGCGCCTTCCAGTACGCGGTCGCCACTCCAGAACTTTACTGCCCCATCGGCCATCCGTTCTGCGAGCAATGTGCCCCGCCCACTGCCACTTAAGTTTGAAAATTCTAATTTATTTGCGAAATGTGGTAGAAGATGCAAAGAATAAATTAATTTTTCCGTGGGTGCAAAGTGTAAAGCTTTATCTTTTCCAAAATTAAGTAAGTACCTTTATTTTAAATGTGTTAAAAAAATGCAAATGCGTTTATTGTTAATGCGTTGAGTTTTTAATAGTTCTATGTAGTTACAAGCAAAAAATGTTTATTGCGAGGGGAATGAGGAAGAATGGGGGAATGGCGGGGAGGGGTCGCAAACAGAAGGATGGGTATTAGAGCGTCTCCCTGTAATAAAGTAGCTTTCTAATGGTGAAAAAATTATTGAATTAGCAGAGGGCACAGTAGAGGATGAGGGATGAGGAAGAAAACCTCTATACAAAATTGCGGGAGAAAGGCCCTGCGGGCGGTAAGACTCGGGGTAGTCTGCTGCCTGTCGTAGCCGGCGCGGCTGGTATAGCTGGCGTGGCTGACGAGGCTTGCGAGGCTGGCATGGCAGGCATAGCCCCCGTGGTTGGTGAGGCTGACGAGACAGGTGCGGCTGGCGAAGCCGTGACATCGGAATATTAAGTGCGTCATGGTGGGGCCCGTGAGGAGGCGCGCAGCATTCCGTGTGCGCTGCCGGGGAGGGTGCGGTCGACGTTGTGCCGCACGGGGAGAAGGGGCTCGCTTGCTTGTGGCGTGCTGGAACCTGTTGGGGTGGTTGTGTGAATATCTACGGGTTCCCACGCCCCCGGCCAAAGGTAGTTGAAGGAACACTGTGATGGTTTAGTCGGTAAGAGTCCGACACTGGCTCCACCGTCCCCGGGTGGTGTGCATCCATGAGGATCCCTACGGAAAGAAAAAGTTCATATAATATTTCGTACAGGAATAGAACCCGCCGGTCACTCAATCACTGCATCAATCGTGACGTCATCGTCGAGATCTTAATTTTATAAACTACGCACAGTGCAGTGTATATAACCCCTTATAAATAAGGTGCAGTCCACAGTCCTCACTTATTCATAGACCTAATATTCCTCTGTATGTCGACACTACAGCATACATATTAAATCACGCGGGTACGGCCACTCGCAGTTGTAAATCTGACCTTTCGTTGGCTTTCGGGTAGTTTACTTTTATTATGTTGTTCCCCTTTTTGGGCCCGTGAAGTGTATGGAATTGTGGGTTACAGAATGTTGTAAATATTTTGCTGAATGCAGAATAGTAGATATAGTGTATGAACTCCTATAAATGTACTATATATGTAGACTATACGTAGCTCATGTCGACACCATAGAAGAAGACTTAGGAGTCTTGGGGTTCTTCTTAGGAGTACTTTATAGGTAAAGTCTATTTATTGCAACATTACGCCTTTGCACATAAGGAAATACCATTATCCCCATTATCTAGATCTTACGTCTTCTTTGTCCATGCAAAGGTTGTCTGGAAGATATCGCTTTTAGCGATAAGACCGCTCATGTACCCAGAATTTATACGTTGTTCCTGTTTACTACTATTTTCATGGTGTACAATAAAGTATATTCTATTCTAAATACGTAAGAAATCTTAAGTTTGATAATCTCACTTTTTTTTAAACAACAAAATAATAAAAATCTTAATGATTAAGGGCCGGTATTTCAATAGTCTGATAAATTGTAACGGAGGAATAAATGTGACGTCTTGACAGATTTTCGATACTACAACTGTCAAAATGACAAACTTATTCCTCAGTTAAAAGTTAACTGGCTATTGAAAGACCGACCCTTAGTTCTCGCCACTATATTATACAGCAGGTTTACAGGTTTTAAAAATGTACCAAAAACTAAACAGGAAGAAAGTGTACTTTTTCAAGTTTAAATTATTTAGGTAATTCAATTCAATCCAAATGATTTTATTTCAAAGAAACCTTATTACGGTCACTTTTGAAACGTCAAGCTCTAGTTGAAGGGTTCCCTTCTGTGGGTTCCAATATACAAGATGTTGATCTGTAATCGTCCCATATTTCTAGAGCAAATGATAAACAATGTGCTTAGTCATCGATAAATACTTGAAAAATTCTACGATTATTTAATTCCCAAATTTACACTTAGAAACATAGCGAAGGTGTGAGAATAAATCCCGAAAGACTGAAAATAAGTCATCGGTGGCATTGTTAAAGGGTTAGGACACTGGTAAGGTAGGTACCTGAAAATTGATTTGGTGGTTTCGCATGCATCGTTTTTGTGTCGCACGCGGCATGCGGAGTGAATTTGTTTTGTTTACAAATAGGTATTTAAAAATATTTTTTGTATTGTTTTTTTTTATTGATTCGTGTTCAGAATCAGTGGTATAGTCACCTCCATAAATATGGCACGAATACAGATCAACATGTTGTATAATATAATATTAATCCTATTATTCCAGAATGAAAAATTGAGATACCTTCTAAATAAATAAATAAAATACATTCAAGTTATTCAAACAAGCCCTTTAAAATTCAGAATAGATACACTAAAGACAATACAATAATACAAACTAGCTTCGCCCAAAACCCATTACTGCAAGAATTACTGTATTACCCGCTACAGAAACGCACAGTTACAGAGTTATTAATACACAAACAGACAAACAGTTTAATTAAATTTCTAGCTGAAATATTTGCCTGAAACTTTAGTTAGGTGGCTAGGTAGCTTGATGGTTACATGGTTAGGTGGTTACAATTTTGCAACAAAGTCTAGTAAATTGGTGATAATTTTGGGTATGATTTTATAACTCCGGTGATGGCCTATACCTACAGGCAGAAGCGGTGTAAGGCTTACACCGCATTGCGGTTTCAAGCCGTTTTTAGGGTTCCGAAGTCCTACAAGGAACCCTTATAGTTTCGTCATGTCCGTCCGTCTGTCCGTCTGTCCGTCTGTCCGTCTGTCCGTCTGTCCGTCTGTCCGTCTGTCCGTCTGTCCGTCTGTCCGTCTGTCCTAATCCTTTACAGCTTAATAACTTCTACAGTTATAAACATAAGTAAATGAAATTTTGTTAAAAAATAGTCTACATATAGATCTCAATTTTAAAAGAATAAAAAAATCGTTTTTACGTATTTTAGGGGTGGCGTCCATACATGTGAAATGGAGATGAAAAAATTTTTTTCGCTGCACCCCCTCGTGTGGGGTATCATTGAATAGGTCTACTAAAATGAAGTTAATGTTTCATACACCACTTTTTTATCAGGTGTACCAACTGCGAAATATAGCCCGCCAAAGTGGCTTGCAATGTGTCCCCCCCCCTGCCATTTCTAAACTATGCAACGTAGAAAGTTATAATCTTCCACATTGATAGACCTTTGTAAAAGCTCTCTTTTAAAATTATTTCGAGTATAATGTGATTATAATTTTTTGAGTTATAGAGAGAAAACTGAAAAATACTTAAAGCGTCCTAGTTCAAAGGTCATTGACCTTAGAGAAAAAATATCTTACCAAATAATGCTCCTTTAGCTACTTTCTATTTGAAAAAATCACAAAAAGTAACTTTGTGTTATGTTGAACACACTTCTTCAATTTGGCTTCTTGAATTTATCGCTAGATGGCGCTACTAACAACACGCTCTGAGTCGCGAATGCTGCCGATTATTGCAAAAACTAAAAAAGCATAGCCATGATTAATATTCGATTTGATTCGTTTGTAATTACACCTACTTAAGGAACCCTATAATACTGAGCATGGCCCGACATGCTCTTGGCCGGTTTTTTTAATCGCAATTCCGTTACACATATGCAGGGGGTCCACTGAAATAAAAGTTTGTTTTAATATAACAAACTTTTTAACTTTACATATTATGTAGCCATACTTTCATCTGTCTGTAAAACAAAAAAGGTAACTACAAAACTTAACACGTAACCAAAATGTTTGTTCTTTAAAGATAAACAGTTTAAAAAAAAATTGACGTCGTCTGTGGTCTAGTAGTTCGAGTGTCGGACTGCTGATCACGAGGTCGTGGGTTCAATTCCCGCAGAACACAAATATTTCTGTGATGAACATAAATGTTTGTGTTGGTCTGGGTGTTGCTTATGTATTATAAGTATTCACAAAAAAAAAAAAAGTATTATATCCATTGTCTAGTACCCATATTACAAGCTCTGCTTAGTTTGGGACTAGATGGTACTGTGTAAAATGACCCAAAAATAAAAATAAAACAGGTAATTGGGTATCGTCCATAGTAGGTTAGTAAAAGAAGAAAGATCTTATGACTATGGTTAGTGAAGCTTAATACTACTAACAATTTATTAGCAACCAGCTCGATACCCATGATACATCTCTGGATTACTGCATTTTTGTTAAATACAATTTTCTCCCACTTGCTCGGAAATTGGTTCATTATTCATAAAAAAGAATACAACAATCGGCTCTTTTCTACGGAAAAGAGCCGATTGTTGTATTCTTTTTTTATTCTTCTTCTTTTATGTACCACAATTAATGCAATAATAGTACATTATGATACAAGTGAGCTAAGTTGACTACTATACTCGAGGCTGAATTGCAGCCCGAGCCGAAGGCGAGGGCGTAATGGAGCCGAGAGTATAATAGTCAATGCTCACGCGTGTCATACGACGTTTTTCAACACACTTGCGAGGAAAAAACCATAAATTACACATTTTAGACAAATATTGAATTTGTGAAAAATGATAAAAATGGCGAGCGGACCGCGCGGTGACATACAGGCGCGCGCAGGTGGTCGAAGGAAACCGCTATACATCCTAATATAAAAATATTATAAATTGATTTTTTTATTTATAACACAAATTAAAAAAAGAAAAAAATTAAACAGACAAAAATTTATAATTTGATGAAATGAAATGTTTATATACTTAGCATATTTTAATTAATACAGTTGATTTATTCCCAAAAATGTTTAATTTAGTTCAGGCATAAAAAATCTTTACTGCGATTTAAAAATAAACTGTAAAGTAAAAAGCACTAGTGCAATAATATAATGAAAAAAGCACGCGTGCGTTATAAGCCACATTATGAACCTAAAAGCGATGCAATAAGAGCCACTTTACGAGCAAGTGTGTTGAAAAGTTTATTTATATTTCACACAATAGTTATACAATGGATGTCGTCTTTAAAAGTTTGGCATAATATGCCATATTATGAGGGGTTAACGAACAGATAAACATAGAGTGTAGTTTAATTAAATCTCTACGTGAAATATTTGACTTGTTACCGCTCGTTTCGTTAGATTGTGAGTATTAACTATTCTTGTCTTGGGTAAATTTAATTGGGCATTTCGATTTATTTTTGAGATTTAATTTACTTATTGTTTTAAATTATTCGACATGCATGTTTAAGTATGAATGTGGATGGCTATAAGAAAAGAGGCAGACCGAAAAACTCATAGATGGATTGTGTGAAAGATGATATGAATAGAAAGAAAGTGAACATGGAGATGACGGGTGATAGAGATGTATGGAAGAAAAATACATGCTGCGCCGACCCCAAATAAATTGGGATAAGGGCAGGAGAATGATGCAGATTAAATATGTTTTCTCACTTTCTATTCTTTTTTAAATCTGTAGGATATAAAGATACAAATTGTGGAAAGAAAAAATTGCTCACGAGCGGGTTTTTTCCCCACAATTTATATCTTTTAGATTTCGCTTCGCATGCGTAAATGTGTTAAAATAATAAAATAATCTCTATGAAAAATATGCCGTGCTAGTATGTGTGTAAATTGTAATAATTTTTATTCTCATTTTCAGGAAAAATATTTGGATTTTCTATGTTCAGCTGCAAAAGTTATAAGGTAAAAATATTAAAATATAAAAAAAAACTTGCTAATGGTGTTGATTCTCTTGTTCACAAACTAAACTTATCTTGAACTATCATTCTCTTTTACTAATAGTAGATACAAGAAAGGGATGGCAATTTGAGTGGTGTCAAATTAATCTATATTAAAATATCCATAAAAGTTTAGTCGTGATCTCGGAACGTGCCTACTAAAATACAAAGAAAAGTAACACGTAAACTAATTTGACAGCAATAAAATTATTGCCATCCTTTTCTTGTATCTACTATTAGTAAAAGAGAGCGACAGTTTAAAATAAGTTTAGTTCGTGAACAAGAGAATTGACACCAATATCACACTAAGTCATATTTACTATAATTTATTCCGAATTTTTCTTTTCCCTTGAGCGCAAAAAGCTTCCGTAAAAACCTTTACAGTTTTAAAAGTTCATAGGCCATTATCTTCCAAAACATAGATTCCAAGCTATCTCGTTTGCTCATAGTACTTTATCATAATAATTAGGTTCCAAATAATTCTCTAACTGTAGTTTAACTGTAATCAGTCACCATCTTGTTTGAGCATTAGTTGCGAGTCAAGCATTTTGAGGTCACCTCTATTCAGCTTCATATGTAGTTAAAATTTAGTGACTTTTGTAAGAAAATGGTAGTTTCAGACGTTTTATGATTATGATTACGTTTTATTATTAACCCTTGGTAAAGTTTAATTTGAAGATATTTTAATAAGAACCGGCTATTAACCAAAAAGATCAGACAAAATTGTCGTCACTTTGTATTAATTTAGTTGAAAACCTTATCTTAGGTGGCCTTTTATAGCTTTAAAATATAGTATCTGCACTTTCTAAAGTTGATAAAAATTCATTTTTTTTCTAAACTACTATATAATATATATTTTATATAATTGGCTCTTGGGAGTTCTACTCCTATTTAGGCTCATATTCAGAGATTAATCTAGGCGTGAACTCATGCTTCCAACTGTCAAATAGCACTGCATTTTGACGGTTGGAAGCATGAGTTCACGCTTAGATTGGTCTCGGAATGTAAGCGTTGGCCCGTAATTATGTCTAGCGTCCACACGTTGGAGATAATGTTAGTTTAGTCTCATCAGAGCTAATGTAAAGACGTCTGCAATAGATGTTGGACTGGGAACTTTGAGTGCTTAAGAGCTAAACTGTCAATTAAATAACAATAGATAAACAATGGACGTCGTATTTGAAAAACGTTTTGACAAACAAGAGAATATCAATATTATTTGATGATAAACATAAAGTATTTTTTATAGAAATTCTTTTTTAGACATTTTCAAGACGCGGTGACCATAGGAACAAGCTCATTCGATGCACCTTACTGCATGGGTGCTGTGGCAAGGCTGAGCAAACCACCAACGTGTGGATGCATAGCGAACGTTGGCGCATAATTCCTTTGATAAAACCGACACGCGACTTCCAACTGCCAACGCTCGCCCCAACGTTCGGGCCACCGCCATTTTTCCAGTTAGAGTGTTATCAAGTATTACTTGCTTAGCTTTACTCAAAATTCTGGTCACAGAGGATTATTAAACATTGTGCTGAAAATAAACACTTTCAAGACTTTTACAAATATAAAATATATCATACCTTTGATTTTCCCCCCCGGAATGTGTTTAGTTGTAATTTATAACGCAAGATACAACGACACTGACTATCCTCAAACTCTTTTTTCAACTTCGTGGTACTTAGTACTTACACTTCTTTATTTGAATATTCATAAACATATTACCAACTTTGCGATTCCGAACCTATCGTTCCAAAATTAAGATAGGTACTATCAGCAAATTTTTAGGTGAACCACCACTGAGGCTAAAATCGTAATAATCGTGTAATGTAGCAGGATTCTTTCAAGGGACTTTGTCGACTAAATGTGACACCGGGAATGATCGTGACCGTATCTACTCCTTAGAGACGTAGGACATTTTCAAACCGAAATTTGGCAAACTCGAAACCCGCAACCCTAATGGTAGTTTAAACAGAAAATTACTTTTTTTCGCGGGATTACGAAGTAAATTGAGCCATAACAGTTTTCCGCACCAAAAATGATTATAGAACAAGAGGCAAAACGAATTGCATGAATAAAAAAATAATGTTTTGCGGCAAAAAAGGTGGCGATACAAAATTGAGAATGTTTATCGCCCATCGAAGTTTACGTAATAATTTTAGGTTACCGAAATACGAGTAAATTGGTTTCGTTTATTATGAGAAGCGAAATTGATTTTTTAGGAAACTACCAGAGTAATTTCTTTTCGAAGGAAATTGTTTATGAAATTAATGTCTGTGTTTATTGACGTTTTCTTGTTTAATTTTTATTAAAGCCTAAGTACAGTTTTCATAAAGTAATAATCTTTTTAATAATTTTTATCTACACTCTTATCGTAACTGCCTCGTTGGTCTAGTGGTTGCAAGCGCGACTGCTGAGCGTGGGGTCCTGGGTTCGATTCCCGGATCGGGCAAAGTGTTATTGGGTTCTTTCATTAGGAAATTCTCAATAGCAGCCCGGAGTCTGGATTTGTGCCCGGTCAATGGAGACTTGCCCCCTATTACATGGGACTATAACATAACTGGCGAAATGTGGGTGTACTATTACACCTCTGCCTACCCCTTTGGGGAAATACAGGCGTGATGTTATGTTATGATATTATGTCGTATCGTAAAATTCGAATTATGAACTCAAAAGTCAATATATAATAGAACCTTTTTCACCTTCTTTTTGAGGCTATGAAACTATTGACGATGTTCGGCGACCATTAGAATAAGTTTACCAAAATGTTAAAAATATTTTCATGTAAGTGGCATATTTTGTTTTTTTGAAAATAAATTTCTTTAAACCGAAATGTTATGTCATAATAAATAAATAAATGAATATTTTTGGGACATTTTTACACGGCACCATCTAGTCCCAAAATAAGCAGAGCTTGTACTATGGGTACTAGACAATGGATATAATACTTATATACATTTTTTTTTGCAAATACAATCTTATTATACATAAGAAATACCCAGACTAACACAAATACTTATGTTCATTACACAAAATATTTGTGTCCTGTGGGAATCGAACCCACGACCTCGTGATCAGCAGTCCGACACTTGAACCAACAGACCACAGACGTCGTCAAATAATGACAGACTTTATGCACATGCATCTGTATTAAATTTTAATTTTAATTATCATTTACATTTTCGTCCACATTGAACTATTAACCCCATTTACAAAACAGATAAAATGTCGAAACAGGAACACACCGAACCAACTAGAGAGGTGAATACTATCCGCTACCCGCTTACCGCGGATACAGCCCACACTTAAACTTAGCGGATATCCGGGATTACGTTTGGAAACTAGTTTTGTGTACTCTAAAATGTAATCCGAACATAAATTAATTAGCTTTTGGGGTAGATATGGAGTGGAAAGGGTTAAGGTCAATATTAGGATATATTTTTAGAGTTTAGGCTTCCTTTGTAATCAAAGCTGATAGCTGAAGATGTTGCTACCATTTACCATTTGACCTCGGTGAACGTATCGCAATCAAATCGCAGATGTTCTAAAAAAATGCACGGGGGCACTCGCGTTTGACGAGCGTCGAGCGATAAATGAATGAAGTACGAACTTGCGTGCTGACTGATACCTACACAATAAAGATAGGCACATAAAAAGGCACAATAAATAGACTACGGTTCATAGTCGTATGAAATGGATCGGAGATCAGAGAAACAAACGTCAAAACTCGATCATCGCATGCGATATGGAAACGATGGTTGAGCGGAGTAGCAAATTGTACGAAGAATGGTACGATTAATCGAATATCGTCAAACGCGAGTAGTTCCCCAGGTTAAGAGTACTCTAAGCCGACGAGCATGCATGATGAGGTTATTAAATAATAAATAAATATTTTTGGGACATTTTTACACAGCACCATCTAGTCCCAAACTAAGCATAGCTTGTGCTATGGGTACTAGACAATGGATACTTATGTACTTTTTTTTGTAAATACTTATAATACATAAGAAACACCCAGACCTATACAAATACTTATGTTCATCACACAAATATTTGTGTCCTGTGGGAATCGAACCCACGACCTCGTGATCAGCAGTCCGACACTCGAACCACTAGACCACAGACGTAGTCAAGTCGAATGACATTTTTTAACACTTGCTTTAGAAATATGGCACGGTTGCAGAACAACACTTTGTTTACTAAAAAATAATCAACACAAAATACAACCTTTCATTTTTACGTAACCTTATATCAGTCAACCAAAATTTTACAGACATTTTCACACAATACCCTAGTTTGTCGGTCACGCGAAAAAAGGTATTGTGTAGGAACATTTAAAAGGCAATTTCGGTATCATTATGACAAGATTCGGTTACAATAGTGTTTGCCCGATGCTTGGGCACAATGGATCCTTGAGCCCGTATCCGACAGACCCGGGTAATGTGCCTGATGTGCCCGACATTTTGATATCACACGTATGATTAAAAAGGAAGTGATTTTAGCTTATCTTAAAGGGTTTTTATCACGTGGTTGGGTAAAATACAAAGGAGATTATAAAAATGGTATTTAGGATTTTTTGAGATTGCGTTTAATTGCTATATTGAGGTAATAATATGGCTGCGATTCGGATGGTACTGGGTTTTGTTCTTGGGTCTGATAAATCTACATTATATTTTTATGTAGACCTGTAGACCTATCAAGTAGATCCGGTAAATAAAATCTCGTGTCGCTCTATGAGCCAACCCCACGTTGTGTGGGGACAAATTGATAAAGTTATATCGCGTTATATTTTAAAAAGGTTTTATTATAGTGAGCAGGTGTGAAGATAATTAAAAGTAAAATAATTTTGATTTCTGGCTCTGCGTTTCCTTAATAAACTTCTAAACAGGGCAAGTAACATATTTTTTATTTTTTTTTATTTTTATAGTATAGGATGGCGAAACGAGCTAAAGGCCCACCTGATGTTAAGCGGTTACCTTTGCCCATAGCAACTTCAATACCACCTAGGCTGTTGCCTAAATGGCATCGCAAGTCGGTTCGCCAAACTGAGACATGAAGATGGAAAGTCTCATGTGATTGTAATTTGTTTATATGTTTATATTTATCTACCAATTTTTTAAGTAAAATTGTTTAAAAGAATATATCTTCGTAATCAGTCATACCCAGTTGTCCCCACTATGAACGCCCCCACTGTGCACTGGTGGCAAATGGAAATTTCCAAAAATATTTTTTTCCACCACTGGTGGCAATTGGGAATGATCGGTTTTTCTGTTCCCAATTGCCTCCAGAGGCGACAAATGGGAAATATATTGGTTCAGTTGTGCATAAAATGTTATTGGTATTAGGGCATAACATGTTCTACAAATTGTACAATCCTTTCACGGGATCGTGACCAAATAACCAGTAAGGCCGCTTGTGCACTACACTGAATTTTACTGTTCGGAAGACCGTAATTTTACTCCACTCATTTGTCAGTAATAAAACGGATGATCTACTTGTGTACTTGTCTGTAATAACTTGGACTAGTGCAGT
Organism: Asteroscopus sphinx; assembly: GCA_949699075.1. Lineage (NCBI taxonomy): Eukaryota > Metazoa > Arthropoda > Insecta > Lepidoptera > Noctuidae > Asteroscopus > Asteroscopus sphinx. The sequence goes on from OX453023.1 coordinate 5,440,104, forward strand.
TCCAGGGTGTTCGCTTTTTCTAATACGCGAGGTACGAGGAATTTCTTGGAGCGTCGGCAAATTCTTCCTTTATTACGTTGTACGTGCGAAGACGTAGAAGACAAAGAAAATCAAGACAAAGTTCACCCATTTCTAAACTATACAATGTAGAAACTTATGAATCTCCCATGTTGATAAACCTTAGTAAAAACACTCTCTTAAAATAATTTCGAGCATAATGATTGATTACAAATGGTTGAGTAATAGAGAGTAAACTGAAAAACACTTTAGTCCATTCTAGCCCAAAGTTCATTGACCATACATACATATTGTACTACCTATATAATCTACCTGTGAAGATTTGTAAATGGCACAGGATTACCTATTTTCAGCATTATACAGATTCTTTTAACTGTAAATCTTCCTAACTTTAATTAAATAAATAAATAGAAGGAAACGATCTTAACAAAAAATGCTCCTTTCCTTTCCTTGATTACACCATACCAACATTGCCCTTTGAGTGACTTTGAGCCTTCTTATCAGGCCCATTGTGAGCGACCACGTTTCAGTACCGTAAGTAATTACTGGCAACACACACTGGTCAAAGACTTTCGTCTTGAGACACTGCGGTATTTTGGACGAGAGCTATGCTCGGAGTGTCCCTGCGTGATCGAATCAGAAATGAGGAGATTCGCAGGAGAACAAAAGTAACCGACATAGCCCGAAGAGTTGACAAACTTAAGTGGCAGTGGGCGGGGCACATTGCTCGCAGAACGGATAGCCGATGGGGCAGTAAAGTTCTGGAGTGGCGACCGCGTACTGGTAGGCGCAGCGTGGGTAGGCCACCACCACCACCACCAGGTCGTCGGTCCACCTTGTGGGGACAAGGTGGACCGACGACCTGGTGAAGGTCGCGGGAATCCGCTGGATGCGGAAGGCGCAGGATCGGTCGTTGTGGAGATGCTTGGGGGAGGCCTATGTCCAGCAGTGGACGTCTTTCAGCTGAAATGATGATGATGATACCAACATTACCATTTTGATTATTCTATTTGATTCGCTTGTAATTACAGCTACGAAACCCTATAATAAGCATGGCCTGACACTTTTGGCTGGAATCACTAATTGTTTTGTTATAATTTATCTAACTTGGATTTTTAAGTACCCTGTACTTGCCATGTATGAATACAGAATCACGGACGTAAGCACAAGCAAAAACACATTTTGCTGTTGCATTGCTGCCATCTCGGTCCGGAAAACACAGTTCGGTATAGCGAAACAGAAAATGTCGAACAGTAAAATTACGGATAGTGCACAAAGGCGTACGTAAATGACAGTAACAAGCCTGCTACACAGTCCTGAAAAAATCGGACCTCCGGATCGTAAAATTACGTTTAGTGCACAAACGTCCTAACCCTGTACAGGGGGCCTAGTACGAGTTTGACACTTTATAATACTTTCATAGTTTTCGTCGGTTTTCATTCATAAACTAGTAGTTCCTCCTCCTATCCGCCAGGGGCGCTACTGATTTATGAATGCAAGTCGTCGAATTAGATGGAAGTATCGGTAAGTGTCAAACTCGTACTAGGGCCTCAGGTGTATATTTCACACAGAAAACATAGTAATCTATATCTATACTTATAATAAAAGAAACAGTAGAAATGTCAAAACTGTGTCTGCTTAACATGTTTGTTCCCCAATCACGCAAAAACTACCGAACAGATTTCATACATACATACATACATATTATCACGCCTGTTTCCCATTGGGGTAGGCAGAGACTATGGATTTCTACCTGCTACGATCCTGACACACCTCTTTCGCTTCATCTACGTCCATTAACCTCGTCATGCATGCTCGTCGGTTTAGAGAACTCTTAACCTGGCATTTTTTGAGAACATCCACGATTTGATCGCGATACGTTCGCCGAGGACAAATATTTATGTGATGAACATAAATGTTTGTGTTGGTCTGGGTGTTGTTTATGTATTATAAGTAAGTATTTACAAAAAAAATAAAAGTATATATGTATTATATCCATTGTCTAGTACCCATAGCACAAGCTCTGCTTAGTTTGGGACTAGATGGTGCTGTGTAAAAATGTCCTAAAGATATTTATTTAATTAATTAACCTGGCATTTTTTGAGAACGTCCGCGATTCGATCGCGATACGTTCGCCGAGGTCGTCCCCTTCCAACTCTTCCATCCACACTCGCTTCGTATACTTGTTTCGTCAATCTCCTCTCGTCCATCCTCTCTATATGTCCAAACCATCTTAACATACCTTTCTCAATCTTTGTCCACAACGCTCCCTTATCATGTGATTTCCTACTTTATCTCTCAAAGTTACACCACACATACTTCTCAAAGCTCTCATTTCTACTGCATTAATTCTGCTTTCATGTTTCTTCTGCCATACCCAACTTTCACTACCATACATAATGAAACAACATTCAATGTAATATAATGTAACAGATTTCAGTGAAGCTTTATATGGTAAATGCCCATAGTCTGAAGCTAGATCTGACGACTAGCAGGGGTAGCACCAGCGACAAACAAATTCAGAAAATCCAGAAGTCTACCAAAGTTCACGAGGGATGCTCTAACGTTTTTCTGTGATAAACCGAATAACACGCATGCGAAGCAGCGGTCAGAAGCTAGTTTATTTAATAAATAAATAAATATCTTTGGGACATTTTTACACAGCACCATCTAGTCCCAAACTAAGCAGAGCTTGTGCTATGGGTACTAGACAATGGATATAATACTTATACACGCTGAAATTTGAATCGCTTATTCCCCGAAAAGGGGTCATTGTACTCATCATTATGAACAACTTTTACTATGGGACCAACCCTGAAATCGCAAGAAAAAAATCAAGTGGTCCCTACATTTTATTGATTTAAGTAAACACAAATATAGGGACCGACTGTATATTTTTTCGCGATTTCAGGGTTGGTCCCATAGTAAAAGTTGTTCACAATGACCCCTTTTCGTGAATTAAGCGACTCAAATTTCAGCATGTATACTTTTTTTTTGTAAATACATACTAATAATACATAAGCAAACATAAGTTTATTCAATAAAATATTTTTATCATAGACAAATAATAGTTGTCCATCATTATTAAATAATGAATCGTTTTGCCAATTATGCGGCTGAATGGCGCCGAGATCGATTGACGTCTTTAGCTCAATTGTGCGTGAAAATATAATTATTTTGTTTTGATATCCACCTTTTATTTGATTTCTGTTTGCACTTTGATGTAACAGTCAAAGAAGAACTAGAAAACATGAGTTATATTCCTCATTTTCATTTTTAGCAAATATTTTTATTTTTGGAATATTTTGTTTGATGTCGAAAACAACTTTTCAGGGAAAACGTTATTTATTTCATGGTATAATAAGATGTTTCACCAGGTATTCTCTTCCCGCGATGCTTCAAACTTCGTCACGATCAGTGTTGCCATTGATTGATATCTTCAATATATTTAATGAGATTTTGTTCATAATGAATATAAAATAAATTCCTAACTAATCTATTTGTTATCTCGTGTTATTCATCTAATTAGTTATTAAAGGAAACTGTATAAAATTACTAGTTCAAAAGTGCTTCTTTATAAAAGCAAGTGAATGAAAAAATGCTGTTTGGTCGACTAATTTATTTACAGAAAGTGGCAGCACATCAAACTGACAAGTGATGAAAAACATGACTTTCGTATTATCTCATCATCCCCTCAGAAACCTAGTAAAGTTTCCATCACTTTACTAGGATATAAGCTTGAAGGAGTCTTTATTCCTTCAAGGATATAAGTATAATATGTTCAACGATTACGACTGAAGGACATGTAACCATGGTCATGAATAAATTAAAAAAAAAACAAAAAAAACAAGTGACAGCCCGCTATTGGCTCCACAGCCGATGACGTAGTACGGAGGCAATCACGTGACCTAGCTGTCACGGGAATAGAGTACCTGGTGAAATATCTTACTATACCATGATTTATTTCATCCTTCATTCAATATAATAAACGCTTGAAAGAAACAATAATGCTTAGAAAAACGTTTATTTTTTGCTATTTTGTTGGTAAAAAACTTTATATTAAATTAATTAATCTGTGCACGAGAAGAGATGTTTTATTCTTTGCTGCGAACCACACCAAAGCTTTAAAATAAAAATATTTTACTATCATGCATCGAGGCCTATATGATAGCGTGTTAATACTTATTACAAATTACTTTGTAAATATGTTAGTAGAACACAAAGAAAAATCATAATAAATTTATAAATTGTGGACAGAAAAATTCGCTCAAGAGCTGGATTCGAACCTGCGACTCCTGGTTCGTACGTCTTTGGGTGACGTCAGCGATATCTTATTAAGAAACAGTGTTTCTTAACCGACTCTACTAACTTTGCAGTTAATTCAAAGTCGTATAGATATGCCTACCCTTACTAATAATGTTATTATTATTAACGCATTTTACGCATACGAAGCGAAATCTAAAGATTTAAATTGTGGAAAGAAAAAAATTTGTTTCTTAATAAGATATCGCTGACGTCACCCAAAGACGTATAGTGGAGGATAATTTCGATACCACGAGCAGTGTTCACGGTAGCTTAGTGGCTAAAGCACTGGCGTACTGAGCCAGGAGTCGCAGGTTCGAATCCTGCTCGTGAACGATTTTTTCTTTCCACAATTTAAATCTTTAGATTTCGCTTTGTATGCGTAAAATGCGTTAATAATAATAAAATGATTTATTATTTATTATTATTTAGCACTAAAACTTGAACTTAGCTGCAGCGTCACTGCAACTTGATCATGAAATTACGCGAATTAGGGCCCAGGGGCCTTTCTCCCGACTGGTTCGAGTTCTGAACCAAATCGAGCTAATGTCAATACCTAGAGGAATGCAGTACGAATTGACACTAACTCGAATTCAAAGTCGATTGATACAGCACTCGATCCAGTCGGACGTAAGATAGATCATGAATAAAATTCCGTAACTAACATACATACATACATATTATCACGCCTGTTTCCCATTGGGGTAGGCAGAGACTATGGATTTCCACCTGCTACGATCCTGACACACCTCTTTCGCTTCATCTACGTCCATTAACCTCGTCATGCATGCTCGTCGGTTTAGAGAACCTTTAACCTGGCATTTTTTGAGAAAGTCCGCGATTTGATCGCGATACCGTAACTAATAAAAAATCTATTCTAAGCAATGATATTTAAAAGTACAGATATGTTACTTGCACTCGCAACTGAATACTCGAAAACGTCCCGATTAGGACGTTTTTTCTATTAATCCGCACCAAGTAAGGCGCCAAGCGTGACCGGTGACAAAAAAAAAACTAAAATGCCGTCATGTGTGTACAGAAAGTGTTCCAATGATGACGCAAAAGTAACTTGAAGTAACCAACATACTTACTTTGTATTGTGCTGCCTCTGCGTACGGAACATTTTTTTTGTTTGTTGTGTTAGGGTATGCCAAATCTATACTTTTAAATATCATTGATTCAAAGACAAGCAATTACTCACAACTTACAATGCTAACACAAGTCGATTCCAAACTTTACCGATTCCTCACAAATTTCGGTAGGCACCGAATTAACACGTGCACTACCGAGCGCCTTAGTTCGGTACCGGAATACAAATTACTTTTACCGGTACCCGGGTAGGGCCGTCCGCACGTTGATTTATACCCGGACCGAACTGGTATATTTTATTGTTATAACCGTTCAACCCTATTGTAACAAATTTGCAAGTGTGAATGGAATATCTTTGTGGATTCGAATTTGTATGATGATTTTTGTGATTTGGAAATACGAATAAGAATTTGGTTTTATTAAGTGTTTTTAGGGTTCCGTACCCAAAGAGTGCATACGGGACCCTATTACACTCGCTACGCTGTCCATCCGTCCGTCCGTCTATCTGTCACAGACGTCTGCTGTATCTTTGTAACGGTAATAGATAACCAGTTAAAATTTTCACAGAATATGTGTTACTATGGTGCCTATCACGATAAATACTAAAAACAAAAAAAGTCTAAAACCAAAGTGGGGTAAAATACAAGAAACCTCGAAAAACATGCATTTATTTCAACGTTTTTGTTCCTGTTCTATCTTTAAAATGGTAATACATACCAGCGTGAAACTTGGTCTGATTATAGTGCATAGGTACTATGCAGTTTGGCAAAAAATACTAAAAACAGGACAAACATAGACATATGTGGTGGTACCTACGTAAGAAAGAGATGCAAAAAATCATATTTCGCGCACAATCGTTGATGTCTTTTGATAAACTCTTGTGAATTAAATCAGTTTATATGGGGTATCAGGTCGATGGGTGGTACGGAACCCTTACTGCGTGAGTCAGACTCACACCTGGCCAGTTTTTGTAATTTTTGTAGCCGTAGATGTAAAAAGGGCGACTTTAAACTGAATTGACCTATCTCTCCAAGAATCGTGGTTGGATAGGATCATGGTATAAAAATATGCTTCACCAGGTATTCTCTTCCCAAGACAGCTAGGTCACGTGATTGGCCCAAGACTACGTCATAGGCTGTGCAGCACTGTGCAGCCAATCTCGGGCTGTTAGCGTGACACTTGTCTTGTCAGTTTGATGTGCTGCCACTATGTGTAAATAAATTACCCGAGCAAAGTGCATTTTTTATGTCCGGTTGGTCCAGACCAGACCAGTAGACCAGTAGTTCGCCCCAGATATCGCTGGGGAGATGCTGTGGAGGCCGATCTGCGTGAGCTTCAATCTGCCAACTGGCGAGATATCGCGCAAGATCCAGGAAAGTGGAGAGTTCTCATTTCGGAGGGCATGACTCACTTTGGGTCGGTGAGCCAGAGAAGTAAGTAAGTAAAGTGCATTTTTTCACTTATCTACTTGAGTCTATAAAGAAGCGCTTTTTAACTAGTGATTTTATACAGTTTCCTTTATTAACTAATTAGATGAGTAACACGAGATAACAAATGGGCTAGTAAACAGTTTATTTATTTATCAATCTTTATAGATATAATTCTTCTGTACGTGTGTATGTGACTGAACTCCTCCTAAATGGCTGGACCGGTTTGGATGAAATTTTTGTGTGTGTTCCAGTGGATTCGAGAATGGTTTAGATTCACAATTGGATCCGGTAGGTGGCGCTGCTTTTCCGGACAGGACGACGTCTGCCGGTTCCGCTAGTTATGAATAAAAATCTCCTTAATTGTATTGAAGATGTCAATCAATGGCAGCACTGATCTTGACGTAGCATTGGGAAGAGAATACCTGGTGAAGCATAATTATAAAACCTCGGAAAGGATATAATTCAAATCTTGCAAACACAAGAACATCGGAATATTTCTTAACTGAATAAAATTATTAAATGTGTCAATCCACCAAAGAACACTGTCCTTCAAGACACAGGTTCTTTTCCTAGTTTGAAGGGCAGGGATCTCATATGAAATTGTGAATAATAGTCTTACCACAACTGTCAAAGTAACAATGTTCTGATGTTCAATGTATCTTAGGCTAAGATTAATTACGTTATTAAACTTATTATTATTATTTTGATAGAATGATTTTTTTTCAAAAGGATTGGTGGCCTTTTTTGACAACATCCACGATTTGGTTGCGGCCTTATTGCAAAACTGCCAGTTAATAAGCTCAAATGTTATGTAGCAACATTATGAAACGGAAAAAAAGGCTTGACATAAAAAATCCTTGGAAAAGCTTCAGAGAAAGTGCAGACTTTAAACCACCTCAGTTCAGACTTTTTACTACCAATCTCAGTAACTTTTTAAACATTTTTCCGTCAAAAACTTTCTAACTTGCGTCGTTTAAAATGTAAATAACTACGCCTCATATTGCTGCACTTAAGTAACATAGAATTTTTCATAAGCAAGCGAAACTTTAAATATAAATAAAGAAACAACTCAGCCGTACGCATTTTCAAAACTCGTAACTTGAGTACCTATTAGGTAAATACAAACATTACAACACAAAGTTTCATTATATTATAAAAGAAGACAGAGAGGCTAAGATTACGTACAACACGAACGAATTAATGATTTCATGTATGTATGTATGTATGTGTATCTATTCCTAAGATATACATTATTTTAACTTCCAGTTTAGACTAGTAGGTAGACAATTAAATATTTATTTATTTATTTTCCACAAAAAAAAAATACATACATTTGGCAGATACAGTGTAGAATATAAACCAGTTTAGATTTAGAAGTTTTTAAACTTTCGCGAATTTCACTCATATTGAACTATGTTTACGGGACTTGTCGCGCACAATTAAATCAAAATATAACAAACATTTTGACTAACCTCGACGTTCCGGTCAAGTTGCATTGGCCGTGGTCACGAGCAGACCACGTGACCACGTATTTTGATTTAATTGTGCGCGACAAGTCCCGTAAACTTAGTTCAGTTTAGATTTTTCTGTACACCGCTTGGTCCGTCGACATTCATTACAACAAGATGTGGGTGGGTGAACACGACGCATCGCGCTCGCTCGCCCCATGCAAAAATTCCCATATACAACTAATTTATATTACTTCTCAATAGCAAATTGCTTACAAAAGTACAGCATGTTTTTAATATAAGAATACAAAGGGGTTTTTTTTTTTTTTTTGGGTAGGTCCCCCACAATGTGGACCGACGACCTGGTGAAGGTCGCGGGAATCCGCTGGATGCGGTGGGCACAGGACCGGTCGTTGTGGCGATGCTTGGGGGAGGCCTATGTCCAGCAGTGGACGTCTTTCAGCTGAAATGATGATGATGACGATGAAAGGGGTTTTTTAAGTTACTGTTTTTTAATAATAATAATTTTATAAATCCATACACTGAATGTTCTTTATTCCGGGGAGCGCCATTTCACAAGCTGTCATGTCACATAGATTTGCATTAATCCTAATTACACAATATTATTATTATTATATTACCACGCCAACTTTTGGATGCTCAATATTAAATAACTTAATCACACTTGGATTACTCTTCGATTATTTGTCAGCCCACCATCAACTTTTCCAAACATTTCACTAAACTTTACGCTTCGTTTGTCATCAAATTAAATTATGTTCGGACCGATTTTCCTTATTATTTAGGGTTCCGCTGTTAAAGAACCCTTATTGTTTCGTCATGCATGTCTGTCTGTCACAGAAATGTGTCCCAACCCTTTGTAACTTTCAATAACATTCTAAGTAATCGTGCGTATAAAAAGTTTGTTAAAAAGGAAGCACTAGTATTTTTTAAATGCTTTGTTGTCGTACAGTCAATTTAAATTGTACGTAATTGTTCTTTGAAATAAGTGTTGTGTAGCTGTATAAAATTATTTTGTTTATTTTACGTTCTGTGTATGTATATTTATAATAAATAAATATAAATATCTTTGGGACATTTTTACACAGCACCATCTAGTCCCAAACTAAGCAGAGCTTGGGGTATGGGTACTAGACAATTTATGATTGTAGGTAGCTACTTATGCTGGCAATAAACTTGAGATTTGCTCAATAGAGCAGTTGGCTTCTTATAAAAACTGGCCAAGTGTGAGTCGGACTCACGCAGTAAGGGTTCCGTACCACCCATCAACCTGATATACCATACTGATACTCCATAGAAACTGATTTAATTTACGAGAATTTATCAAAAGACATCAACGACGTACGCGAAATGTGAATTTTTGTATCTCTTTCTTACGTAGGTACCACCCAAAGACTTCGTATAACTGATATGTCTATGTTTGTCCTATTTTTAGTATTTGTTGCTAAACTACATAGTATGCACTATAATCTGACCAAGTTTGACGCTGGTATGTAGTACTGTTTTGAAGATAGAACAGGAACAAAAACGTTGAAAAAAATGCATATTTTTCGAGGTTTCTTGTCCCAATGGACCCCCTTAACCCGATAAGACTTTTTTTATTTTTAGTATTTGTCGTGATAAACACCATAGTAATACATATTCTGTACACAGTGTTACAGTGACTTTAATTGGGACATAATGGGCAAAACTTAAATCAAAGGCAATAGGAAAAAAAAATTGTAGGCATTAGCAATATTTTCAAACGAAAATTAAGAAAAAACCCAACTTTATTTTTCCAGCCCGCACTTGACAGCCATTTTTATTATCAAAAAATGTCTTCTAGCCGAACTCATAAATTGAACCCTCGGATATTGAGTTCATAGCTAATATTGATATTCTCAAAGCCAATTGATTGGATTACGAGGGTAACAGGTTTTCTCCTTATTTATCCAGCTATTCAGCCTATATTCACCTTCTGAGTGCGGACGTGCTTCTTTTACAGCTTAGACGATTCACAATATACGACTTTTAATTATTATTTAAAACTGTAAAATATGTGTTTTTGACGAAAAGGTGGAACAAGTGAAAGATTTTGTATACCTGGGTTCCATGTTTACAAGAGATGGCAAGCATGTGAAGGACATTGAAAGGAGAGTGAGTGCTGGTAATCAGGTGAATGGGGCACTCCACACCTTCATGAACAGCCGCAAAGTGTCGGAAAAGGCACGGCTGGCTGTTCATGGGGGAGTGTTAGTGCCTACACTTATGTATGGTAGTGAAAGTTGGGTATGGCAGAAGAAACATGAAAGCAGAATAAATGCAGTAGAAATGAGAGCTTTGAGAAGTATGTGTGGTGTAACTTTGAGAGATAAAGTAAGGAATAACATGATAAGGGAGCGTTGTGGAGTGAAAGAAGATGTAGTGACAAAGATTGAGAAAGGTATGTTAAGATGGTTTGGACATATAGAGAGGATGGACGAGAGGAGATTGACGAAACAAGTATACGAAGCGAGTGTGGATGGAAGAGTTGGAAGGGGACGACCTCGGCGAACGTATCGCGATCAAATCGCGGATGTTCTCAAAAAATGCCAGGTTAAGAGTTCTCTAAACCGACGAGCATGCATGACGAGGTTAATGGACGTAGATGAAGCGAAAGAGGTGTGTCAGGATCGTAGCAGGTGGAAATCCATAGTCTCTGCCTACCCCAATGGGAAACAGGCGTGATAATATGTATGTATGTATGTATGTGTTTTTCGGAGAATAGATACTTTTATAGAGTCAGGATTGAATAAGAGTTACTTTATCATTGCAAATAGCCAGTGTCTGCATATCAGAGGAGCAAAGCGGGTATGTTAAATCATAGTCATATTAAGACTCTCACTAACTCGAGAGTACTATAATTTTAAGGTTAAGTAAGATAAGTTACAAGTTATTTCGATAAAATTACACAATACAAAGTCATGTCAGGTTAAAGGACGTACTACTTCTTCAAGCGCTCCAGCCAAAGTGTTCGCTCCGTCGAGTGACAGCTGCATTTATAACTTCGGTATGTTGATTCGCCCATGGTATAATAACACCAGGTAGTCTCTTCCCGTGACAGCTAGGTCACGTGATTGCCTCCGTACTACGTCATCGGCCGTGGAGCCAATAGCGGGCTGTTAGCATGACACTTGTCAGTTTGATGTGCTGCCACTTTGTGAAAATAAATTACCCGAGCAAAATGCATTTTTTACTTTTACTTTCTTCTATAAAGAATCACTTTTTAACTAGTAATTTAATATAGTTTCCTTTATTAACTAATTAGATGAATAACACGAGATAACAAATAGTTAGGCTAGTTAGGAATTTATTTTATATTCATTATGAACAAAAATCTCCTTAAGTATATTGAAGATATCAATCAATGGCAGCACTGATCGTGACGTAGCTTGGAGGCATCGCGCTGTCATTGCGGGAAGAGAATACCTGGTGAAACATCTTATTATACCATGGATTCGCCTTTCTCTTCATTCGACGTTCGTTCATATGACGTTTAGTAGTCGATCAACGTCCGTGCTCATGACCACGCGCCGACATGCTAAACCTACAGACATAGTCATAGAAATCTAAATAATAAGGTAATAGAAATGTTAATATCTTCTGTCTTTTACAACGGGAACGCATGTCGACGGTTTTCCGCTACCAACATATAAATACGCAATCACGCCCACCATGTTTCTAGCAGTCAGTGTAAAATAAATTAAGCTTAAAAAATATTCCGCTGTTAGATATTTTAATACAATTTTAGTGACTCGGCGTCCAAAACAGCACTGATGATCAAGCAAGCGGTTCTAAAATACACCTGTACACGCCGAGAAGTTCACGCGGCTTTCCCACTTGTATTTACCATTATTTAGATTTCTATGAACATAGTAGAAAAACTATGTCTGTGTTTAAACTACAGTATACGAGAGAGGTCGCACAGGGGTCCAAATTTGACGGTTATTCATACAAAAAGTATGATTGAACTATGCCGAAAAATTGATTATTGATATCACTAAAGCTCGTCAACAGCTACTAAACAATAGAAAAAAAGAAGATCAGTTGTCAAACAAGAGGAGAAAATGGTGCTGAACCGTTTTTAGGGTTCCGTACCCGAATGGTGCCAAACGGGACCCTATTACTCTCGCTACGCTGTCCGTCCGTCCGTCCGTCCGTCTGTCTGTCACAGGGCTGTATCTTTTGAACGGTATTAGGTAACTAGTTGAAATTTTCACAGAATATGTGTTGCTATAAGGTGTATCACGACAAATACTAAAAACAAAAAAAAAGTCTAAAACCAAAGGGGGTCCCCATACAAGAAACCTCAAAAAACATGCATTTTTTTCAACGTTTTTGTTCCTGCTCTATCTTGAAAACGGTAATATATACCAGCGTCCAACTTGGTCAGATTATAGTGCATATTATGTAGTTTAGCAACAAATACTAAAAATAAGACAAACATAGACATGTGTGGTGGTACCTGCGTAAGAAAGACATGCAAAAATTCATATTTCGCGCACTGTGCGTTGATGTCTTTTGATAAACTCGCGTAAGTTAAATCAGTTTTTATGGGGTATCAGGTCGTTGAGAGGTACGGAACTCTTACTGCGCGAGTCCGACTCGCACTTGGCCGGTTTTTTTTTCTTTGCTTTTTACCTAATATTAGTGAGTAAGTGTCGATTCGATTATTTTGATAATCAATTATGTCTAAAAGTAATAAACGTCATGAATACGTTTTGACGTGCATGTGTGTGCGTGAGCGCTGGTTTGTACACAGCACGGTTTTGTTGGCTTCATTATGTTTGTTTGCAGAACTTCTAGCATTAAGCTTATAAATTAAAATTTATTTAAATATTTTGAATACAGCTATATACCTGAAAAGTATTATTAAAAAAACCATGATTGCGTAGACAAGACATACGTGGGACACTCAGAAAGTTTTGCGAAACTAAAAAAAATTGTTCTATACGTACATATATTTTTATCAAATCTTTTCAAAGTACTTTCCACCAGCCTCTATACAACGATTCATGCGCCTAAACCAGTTTTCAAAACACTTTTTCCAGTCCGCCGCAGACACCTCGTTTACAGCCTGCTCGAACGCAGCCAGCGCATCTTCCGGCGACGAAAATTGTATCCCTTTGAGCTGATTTTTTATTTTTGGGAATAAAAAGAAGTCACACGGTGCTAGATCAGGGCTGTAAGGAGGGTGACCCAGGAGTTTGACTGGCGTGCTGTCCAGGAAGTCCCTCGTTTTGAGTGCGGTGTGCGCAGGTGCATTGTCGTGGTGGAGCAGTAGCCCGCGGAGCCCTGTGTTTGGTCGCTTGTTGCTTATAACAGAGAAAACTTCTGGCAAACATTTGGTAGTATACCATTCGGCATTAATGCTTCTTTGATCCCGTAAGGGAATTGATACCATGTGGCCAGTCAAATTAAAAAAGCTAGCGATCAAAATCTTACCCCCGCTTCTAGATCGCTTCACTTTGGTAGGCGTTGGCTCATTTTGAAACACCCAAACAGTCGACTGGCGCTTGGTTTCTGGGTCGTATTGATAAATCCAGGACTCATCACCTGTAACGATGTCGTAAACACGCCGAGACGAGCCTGCTTCAAATTTGTTAAGCATATCACGGCACCATTCCACCCGGGCCTGCTTCTGAGCATCGGTGAGGTTGTGCGGCACCCAGCGTGATACTATCCTCCTCACGCGAAGATGGCTGTGTAGAATCTCGTGAACGCTTCCCGATCCAATCTTCAATATGTGTTGAATCTCCTGATATGTAATTCGCCTAATGTCTTGGATTAAATTTTTCACTGCTAGCACGTTTTCTTCGGTAACAGCCGTCAAAGGGCGACCGCTTCTTTCGTCATCCCCCAAAGTTGGTCGACCGCGCTTGAATTCGTTATACCAACGATACACGGTTGCCTTGGAAGGGCCTTCATCCATGAATGCCATTTGAAGTCTATCGTACGATTCATCCGGTTTCAGGCGACACTTGAAATCGTATAAAATCATAGCTCTAAAATGTTCCCGGCGCAGATCCATATTTCAGTGAGACACAATACTTTGAATTAACTCGCAAAAAATGTGGAGGGAAATTTTGAAATTGGAACTTACTTATTTTTACTTATAAATAATCATATTTTCGAAAAACATTATAACTGGCCAGTCTCCCATATATAAAAACTTTTTTTCGCAATACTTTCTGAGGGGCCTGGTATGTACTTAAATAATAATGATGTAAATAAAGTGAATTAATGTTATTAATTCTAATAAAAATAATGTATAATAATGATGTATAAGTGTAATTAATTACTAATATTTGTATGCCAGAGAGACTGTATACTGCCTATAATGTACTTTTTTTTTTTTTTTTTTTTTTTTTTTTGTTTTCTGGTGGAAATCCTCATGGATATCCTCCATCTGGGGAAGGCGGAGGGATATGTCGGACTCTTACCGACTAAAACCACACGGTGGCCATCCTCAGCACAAAATAGAGGAGCTCCGGGAACTCCAATGGACCGCGCCGGTGCCCTCTAGTGCTACGCCTTTGGCACGTCCCGGGAAACAATACTGTTTCCCTCACAGCAGCACGCGACCACCACGTACTGCTATCCTCCCCAGAATCGCTTAATAGACGCCTCGAGTCCCCAACTCTTAACGTCCGCGATCCCGGAGGTCCCCTGCCAGATGTGGCGGCGGGGGATGCTGCGTTTCGCCCTATCTGGGCCTTGCGCCAGGGCGGTTGCCTTCGTCTCCGAGCGGGGTCAACCCTCTCCCGATCCCGCTCTGCGGCCTCCTTCTGGAGCATGACTGTCTCGCAGAAGGAAGCCACGGCCCTCCAAGTCGTCGGATCTGCCAGCATAGCCGATACTACTAACACCAAAAATACCTGTGTACACAAATTAATAAACATTTTGATTTAATTTGAAATTATTTCACCAAACTACGTCATCTCATAGATTCTCTTTCTCAAGAAAAAAGACACTACAACAACAGCCATCATCAAATTTCCCACAAAGGTCTATGTAATCGATACTATCAAGCATTACTGACATTATTTACTGATGCCACCATCGATCAAGCCGTGTTGATAAAGTCACGTACTGCCAGAATTACATTCCACCTATCTGTCATCTTGGGTCGAGTCTGTAGTAAAGTTGTTATTTGTAGAGGGTAACTTTACCCTGGAGAGCTTTTAGGAAAGAAATTTAGGGTAATAGGTGACGGACGGTCACGGTCCACCAACCCGCACTAGGCCAGCGTGGTGGACTAAGGCCTTAACCTTCTCATTCTGAGAAGAGGCCCGTGCCCAGCAGTGGGACAGTAATGGGTTGATTATGTTATGTTATGTAGGTGATGGAGACTTGAATTTGTGAAATTTAGGATAGACTATAGACGGTCTTAGAGCTTCGGTGTACCACTGGAGTTCCCGCAGCTCCTCTATTTTCTGCTGAGGTGGCCACCGTGTTGGTTAAGTCAGTAGAGGTCCCTTCATCTCACAAATAGGACCCTTAAATCACTATTTTTTTATCCGTGGTCACAGAACAGATAATAATACTACGTACAGAACGGCCACTCACGTTTTTCAGTTCTCACTTCATTTGCTCTAAGCGTCCGTCGCGCGTTGTACGTGCGCGTTATGTTTTAATTTGTTTTTGTGCATAACATAACATAAAATCACGCCTGTATTTCCCCGAAGGGGTAGGCAGAGGTGTATAGTACACCCACATTTCGCCAGTTATGTTATAGTCCCATGTAATAGGGGGCGAGCCTATTGCCATTGATCGGGCACAAATCCAGACTCCGGGGTGCTACTGAGAATTTCCTAATGAAAAAACCCAATGAAACTTTGCCCGACCCGGGAATCGAATCCAGGACCTCACGCTCAGCGGTCGCGCTTGCAACCACTAGACCAACGAGGCAGTCACTAGACCAACGAGGCAGTTTTCGATGCAGTTCGAGTTTTTGTGCAGGTAGTGTAAAATACTTTATTTTATTTTATAAATCGATACGTGTGCTGGTTGGTTGATTGTATTTAGGTATAACACACTTTTATTATAGCAACGTAATCTACATTTACAAAAAGCTTCTCAATCAATCTACTTACTGAAGACAGGTGAGAAATGCGACCAAAACCCGTAGGGCGTGCCGCGGGCGTACTTTGATGTTGTACATGTGATTCACTTTGCTGTGCGATCTCCCGATTACAATGTAACGTTGGGGAAATTAAGTGCCTCTGACTAGGGGTTCTCGATTGAAACTCACCCTGTATTTTGTTTTTTTAGTTAACAAGATCTTCTTAATAGCTATCTTGTGTAGTGAGGCTTTTGTGTCGAATTCGTTACGTATTTTTGACAAATAATTTTGACAAAAGTAACTTTTGCTTCTGTTAGTGATGAGTTTATGCCAAGGCGTTTTGGGCAGATTGAATAAAAGCCCAATATCCGCCCGTTTCTGCCCAGAAAATGCCCCTATGTCAAGGCATTAACTTTATATTTTTAGAATGTTTTTTTATGGTAAAAAATGCTTGTGATTACTTTACGAAGATAATTTTTTGAAGGATTAAAGGTAATTGCAATTAAAAAAACCAAAATATTCCAACACTTTTAACAATTTTCTTAAAGAATTTCTTTTTTAACTTCATAAAGATTTGTTTTCGGGGTAATATTTATCAATTAAAAATAATTAATTACTGTGCAACAAGGGGCGCGGGTGGATTGTGCGCATCGCAGGCGACAGTAATGGCACAATGTTTGTCCTCCCGGCACCCCACTCCAGCTCGACTCGTCCGGGACACGAAGAAAAATAACATATTCAGCAACCAGCGGTAACGCTGTGGATTGTACCCAACATCATGATATCGTTCCAGTGTAATGCCCGAAGCCATCTCCGAGCGAAAACGAACATATTCCGATAGCTGAGCTGTAACGACCATCGGAAAACGCTTTGGATTGAAAATTATTCAATTGTCATTCGATAAACGAGTGTGTTGCGTTTATCATTGAGATTGTATTTTGTAGGATTGTACTTAGTGTACATTTAAAACTTCTTACCCAAATTATAAGCACATAATTATATCTAGTAGACTTTCTACAAAATAAATCTTTGATTGCGTTTATTATTTTAATAACCATCTGAATCTAAACTAAACTTGTCCGCAACTCTTTTTGGAGATAGGTTAAATAAAAATTTGTTCAATGATTGATAGCACTTTTTTTTTTAATACCGAACGAGTTTTTAACATTAACATGATAGGTTCATTAAAGATAATAGTGTTCTTCTTTATCCAACAGTTGCAACGTGATATCTCATGTCCAAGGTCAGGTCGGAGAAACCCGGGCCGACCGAAAGCGCGTTGGGTTGATGATATCGCCAAAGCCGCAGGAAACACCTAGATGAGGGACGCACAAGATCGATGAGGCTGGCAAAATCGAAAGGAGGCCTATACCCAGCAGTTGGTGATACCAGGCTAGAATGATGATGACGAGTACATCAATCAAAAGTTAATGATGACTCCTCCTCTGGCGGGAGTGTTGATGAAAGAAATGTTTTAAAAAGTCGAAAAAAACTTTTGAATAATATTAGAGGAATAGTGTGTTTTGTAGGCTTTGTAGCTAAAGAAACATTTTTTGCTAAGTTTTTCGGGTATGAGAAAGGTGTTAGGCGTATTGACATAATGTCAAAGGCGTTGTCTCTTTTACCAGAATTTGCACCGGCTCACAAATCTGCGATTGCGATGGCCGCGATCACAGAAATAGATAGATAGAATGGTTGTAATCACAATTTTACCTTTCATACCTGGCAACTTTCGGACAAACCACGCCTCCCCTGTTGACGTCATTAATTTTTAAAAATGAACTTTAGTCAAATTTATTTTACAGCTTTTGTTTCTGCATTTAGAAACAGCGCAATAAGGCATTTTTGCGGGTATTTGTTACAGTATTTACAGAAACAAGTCAAGGCGTACCGAGAAAGGTTTTGAAATGCCATGCACTATGGTGCAGTGTTGGCACGCGCGCCCCGCCCTCTTTTCCATTCTATCTATATATTTCTGTGGCCGCGATCAATGAATCTGAGATCAAAGTCAAGTGCATAAACTACCACCATATTGACCAGTTTCGTCACCTAGTAATTTCAACGTATTCTTTTAACTGAAACAGTACTTGAGCTGCCAGATTTGAGGATGACTCCGCGGTCATAGGCGCGGTAGAAGACTTCTAAATATTTCTTAGGCATGGAATAAGCTGTAGAAAAAAGATGAATCAATTATATTGACCTTGATGATGACTACTTTAAGGGGAATGTAGCAGACAGGTGGCGCCCCCATCAGTAAAAAAAATATTACTCGCTGAATACATCATTTATCGAAAATCCTTTTTTAACGATTGAAGTACAGGTACTGTAGTTTAACGATTGAAGTACAGGTACTGTAGTTTAACGATTTAAATTGTGGAAAGAAAAAATCGCTCACGAGCAGGATTCGAACCTGCGACTCCTGGCTCAGTACGCCAGTGCTTTAGCCACTAAGCTACCGTGAACACTGCTCGTGGTAACGAAATTCTCATCCACTTGGTACATCTATGGGTGACGTCAGCGATATCTTATTAAGAAACAGTGTTTCTTAACCGACTCGACTAACTTTGCAGTTAATTCAAAGTCGTATAGATATGCCTACCCTTACTAATTATTTATAATTTTTAACGCATTTTACGCATGCGAAACGAAATCTAACGATTTAAATTGTGGAAAGAAAAAAAAGGTAAAAAAGGTAGGCATATCTATACGACTTTGAATTAACTGCAAAGTTAGTCGAGTCGGTTAAGAAACACTGTTTCTTAATAAGATATCGCTGACGTCACCCAAAGATGTACCAAGTGGATGAGAATTTCGTTACCACGAGCAGTGTTCACGGTAGCTTAGTGGCTAAAGCACTGGCGTACTGAGCCAGATTGCAGGTTCGAATCCTGCTCGTGAGCGATTTTTTCTTTCCACAATTTAAATCGTTAGATTTCGTTTCGCATGCGTAAAATGCGTTAAAAATAATAAATAATACTGTAGTTTAATTATAAACTATCACCTCTGCAAATTATATATTC
The DNA here is from genome assembly GCA_949699075.1 of Asteroscopus sphinx. Taxonomy (NCBI): domain Eukaryota; kingdom Metazoa; phylum Arthropoda; class Insecta; order Lepidoptera; family Noctuidae; genus Asteroscopus; species Asteroscopus sphinx. Next base: position 5,459,515 of record OX453023.1, read on the forward strand.
AGCGAGTATTTTTTTTTTTACTGGTGGGGTCGCCACTTGGCTGCTACTTTCCCCTTAAGTTTTAAAATTGAAAAGATAATCAGGATCCTGCTATATCTATACAGTTGCTTTAAAAAAACTTGCATTTTTATGAACTGCCTTTGATCTGGCGCAAAAGACTGCCTGACATTTTTCTTTGCGTTTTAATTTCGTGAAGTGTAAACATCTTTGTGCTGCTGACTGTACACTAGACAAAGCCAAATTACTTCTAAGAATTCTCAACGAAACAAAATATTCGCAAATTCTAAAACAATTTTGCGATGAAAATTGACGGCATAATTATTCCGCCGATACAATAACAACGGACTCCGGAATACGCCAGTTCGGTACGAGCGACGTTGCGTATTACCCTATTTGGCGTATTTGGCGTATCGGAGCCGCTTCTGTGTTTCATTATGAAAGACTATGGGTCTGATGAAACGTGATAATTACTTTCAAATTGCACGGTTGATGAGCTTCGGTGGAAATTTCAATGTTGTTTTTGGATTATTTTGAACTTTAAGACAGCTTTATTGGTAGTGGAACTAGTTGTGATTTTTAGGGTTCCGTATCTAAAGGATGCCAACCGGACCCTATTACTCTGCGCTACGCTGTCCGTCCGTCCGTTTGTCACAGGGCTGTATCTTTTTAACTTATACACTGAAAATAATGTTTGCTACATATAGCCAAACTTTTATAACCTGTAACTCAAAAAAGTTGATTACAAAACTTAGGTTACACGTAGAGATAAACGGTTTGTTAAATCTAATTAACTTTAATAACGCCTTACCAAATTTTTTGAAGCTCCAGTGGTTTTTTTTTCAGTATAGTCTGAAATTTTGAAAAGCGCCCAGGGCGCGTGCCCGATTCGCACCGGGCGCGAACGCTATGAAAATTGTGTCAGATGATATAATCCGTTGCAAATAATTTCATTTCTTTTTTAAATTTCAGCCGAAAGACGTCCACTGCTGGACATAGGCCTCCCCCAAGCATCGCCATATAATCGCATATAATTTCATAGAGCATTCAAAATGCGAAACGCGATGGGAAACAGGTGTGATAATATATGTAGGTATATATGTATGTTTGTTCGAAACGCGGCGTACGAGGCGCGCGCCCGACGCATACCCCGGGCGTTTGTTATAACTTCAGACTAAACAATAACCATGTCTTGTAATTTTCAATATGTGTTACTATCATGACAAATACTCGTCATCATACTACGCGCCTTTTCCTAATTATATTGGGGTCGGCTTCAAGTCTAACCAGATGCGGCTGCTTATCAGTATTTTCCACGGAGTGACTGCCATCAGACCCCTTACAGCCCAGTTACTGGGTAACACTGACCATTCAGAGGTTAGACCAGTTTGTCAGACTTTTAGCTTCTGACTACCCGTAACGACTGCCATATACATTCGTATGGCAACCGGGAACGACAGCTTAACGTGCTCTCCAAGGCACGAAGGGGTCTCGATGTACAACATAACGGTCTCCCATCCAAGAACTGACCGTGGTTGGTGCAGCTTAACCTCTCAGATCTTGCGTTGCACGTGGTTATAACTTACCCACGAGCCCCTCGAAAAAAAAAAAAGACGTGTGGCACGCGGAGACTGCCGCGGTAAAGCTATTGCATAGCATTTTTTATGTAAATACAAAGAGGAGGTGCCCTAACGCCGAAACTCTAAGCAGGCATGAGTCACCAGACTGCGGGGCGAAGAGGGGGATTACGCATGCGCAGTAACGCCGATACAACCAATGCCACCTAAAGGCGATTTGCAGAACTAAAGAGACAAGCGTGATATTTCAAAAAGCCATTAAAAGTTCCGCTATTCATCGATAGATGGCAAAACTAAAAAGTATCACCGCTGTGCCGGTCGGAGTGGGTGGTGTTAGGTTATTTTTGTTACGGAATTTCTGGATTCGGTCTCCACGCTCAAGGCCCGCGATAGAAGCTATGCAATAGCTTAAGCGCAGTAACGCCGATACAACCAATGCCACCTAGAGGCGATTTGCAGAACTAAAGAGACAAGCGTGATATTTCAAAAAGTCATTAAAAGTTCTGCTATTCATCGATAGATGGCAAAACTAAAAAGTATCACCGCTGTGCCGGTCGGAGTGGGTGGTGTTAGGTTATTTTCGTTACGGAATTTCTGGATTCGGTCTCCACGCTCAAGGCCCGCGATAGAAGCTATGCAATAGCTTAATAATTCCAAGTCTTCAACTTTTCATCAGCATAACAAAAATTTCCATACAGAGGAAATGAAAAAGTTAACTTTGTTGATATTCACGGCAGCAGTAAATAACGGTATCTTTGAACCATCAGTTTGATTGCTCCCTGAAATATGGACAAAATGGCTACCGGAGTACGCTGCTGAAAATTAATTTCCAATATGGAGAGTGTGTGTATCTGACAAAACGTTTGAAACGCTTTGCTGTTATGACCATAGGGAATTGAAGATCGTTTGTTGTAGTGGTTTAATTAAGAGGAAATGCGGGTGGAGATACTTTTGAAAATGAGGTATTTGAAGAAACTGTATATATGTGTGTACAATAAAGAATAAGAATAAGACCTGAGAGCCATGACAATGAAGCCATGAAGATGCAGACAGTCTCGTCCAGTTGAGCCTGGAGTTTGACACGGTCAGCAGTGTGTACCGGTGATAATCCACCTGAAGACTCGACCACTACCGAGAAAGGACGTTCCATCATGCGAGCGCAGCGCTACAAGGCACGCTGCAGTTCGGTCCGCGACACCGCCGCACAATCAGCATTCCGGTTGAGTCTGAAATTAGTCGGGCACACCCGATGGAATTACGTGAGTGAAACCGATATAAAATTAAATAATACAACAAGTTTGTCTCCCATGTTCTTTTGAAGACCTTGGCCCAGCTGTGGGGTAGTACCATAGTTCATGTTTTCTCCTTACCATCTTGACAACTCAACCTATTTATAAAAAAGTTAACAGTTTTCATATGTTTTCTGGCACAACAATATAAAAGCAATAGGCGAAAGAACCTAGTACATTTCTTTCTAAGAAATTACGTTTTTGCTGTAATCATAAATATCTTGTTCAAAAGAAAATAATGAAAAAGAAAACCTATAATTCTCTGTCATTGGCGACAAATTGCTGTACCCACAGTATTGCTCAGTCCAGAGCTAAAGTCGAGACATACATCGATGTATATTATGTACCTATAGATATACATACAGATGTACCTACTTGTGTATAATAAAGTAGGTACATAAATACAATAGTGTCGACTTAACGCTTACATTAAACTAATCACTGTGAAAACTTTCCTCAGGGTTGTCACACTTTCGTCAAGATTAGTTTAACATTACATAAAAATTTAACATTACATAAACAATCATAATCATGTTGTATTGTCCCACTGTTGGGCACTGCCAATGTAAAGGTCTTAGTCCACTACATTGACATCCTTCGTGTGTTCTTTTGATGTTTTTTTAATCACAGTTAGAAGTTTTTTTCTATCAAAGTGTGATGGGCACATCTCGGACACTCAGTACAATATAAATGCTAGCACCACCTACATATACAAGATTACGTCTGTGTACAAACGCACACACACGTTTAGGTTAGCCGATTGGGTTCCAAGTACTTCTCAGTAGTTGGCGTGCTTGTATAGCGACTGGCAATTGACGTCCATTGCAATCGTGCAGTCCATTTTCCGTCAAACAGCGGGCGCGTGCGGGGCGCGAGCGAGGATCTTAAATTAGCAGGGGTCAGTGAGTGGCCGTTCTGAACGTTAGAACTATTAGGTAATCTGTGATATGGGTAGAAAAAACCGGTCAAGAGCATGTCGGGCCATGCTCAGTATTTTAGGGTTTCTAATTACAAACGAATCAAATCGAATATTAATCATTGCTATTTTAGTTTTTGCAAACAGCGCCACCTAGCGCTGGATTTAAGAAATTAAATTTTAAAAGTATGTCAAATCAATGTAACACAAAGTTACTTTTTGTGATTTTTTTAAATAGATAGTAACTAAAGGAGCATTATTTGCTAGGATCATTTTTCTCTAAGGTCAATGACCTATGAACTAGGACGTCTTAAGTATTTTGCAGTTTTCTCACTATAACTCTAAAATTTATAATCACATTAAACTCGAAATAATTTTGAAAGAGAGTTTTTACAAAGGTCTATCAATGTGGAAGATTATAAGTTTCTACGTTTCATAGCTTAGAAATGGCAGGGAGGGGGACACATTGCAAGCCACTTTGGCAGGCTGTATTTCGCAGATGGTATTCCTGATAAAAAAGTTGTGTATGAAACATTACCTTCATTTTAGTAGACCTATTGAATACCCCACAAGAGGGGGTGCAGCGAAAAAAATTTTTTCATCCCCATTTCACTTGTATGGGCGCCACCCCTAAAATGGTTATCAAGATTTTTTTATTCTTTTAAAATTGAGATCTATATCTAAACCATTTTTTAACTAAATTCATTTACTTATGTTTATAACTGTAGAAGTTATTAAGCTGTAAAGGATTAGGACAGACGGACAGACGGACGGACGGATAGACGGACGGACATGACGAAACTATAAGGGTTCCTTGTAGGACTACGGAACCCTAAAAACAGCCATAGTGCTCTTTTTTCTAATCTCACTCTCTTTTTCTCTATTTGTTTAGCTCTTTAACTGCCATTTCTGACAATGGACCTAAAAGACTTACCTTCCCAAGAATTTATTGCCAACCCTACTTGAAACATACATCTCTAGTTACGCGTTTAGGTATTTAAATGCCGACATTAATTACAAAGTAAATCAAGATTTATTTGAAATAAACTAACATTTGCGTCTCAGTGGCTTAACTAAGTGCGTGTTTGTCTCAGCTGAGAGGCGCGAGCGATGCGATGATATTAAACATTTGCCGTAGACACGTGGGACGCGTTACAGTCGGGAGCTGCCTTCTGCCTTGAGGACACGGCGCAGCACACATTGGTGGAGTGTCCAGCTTGGGCTACGCAGCGCCGCGCCGTGACCTCATCAATGGAGTAGGCGGCAGATGGTGTGATTCAGGCATTGGTCGTGATCGAGAGCGCTTGGGAAGATTTTTTCTGCTAGGAGGTGATGATCGCGAAGGAGACGCCGGAGAGGATTTGAGAGGCAACGACCGGTGGACTCGGGGTAGCCCACCGCTTGACTAGTTAAGGTCTGTGACGGAAGCGCGTCGTGTTTCGCGCGTGCCAATAAACAGGACGATGTTGACTGTTGAGGCTGCAAATGGGAGTAGCTCGCTGATCGGTCCTATTCCAATACGGTAATTATAAACTTCAATTCAACCAAATTCTACAACAATATGGACTGAAAAAAAACCTACATTACCTTTGATAAATACCTACATTTATATACACAGTTATACCGTTACCGTCACCGTTTATATTAATAATTATATACACAGTTTGAGCAATAAATGTCTTTGTCTTTGAAATTGCAAGGAAATCCGTGCTCAAGCGCTGTCTCGACTTGACCAACACTTGAGTCAATAGATCAAATATCTGCTTAAGCATGAGCTCAAGCACGAACTCAGCTCAACTGTGGTCAATGAATGTGTGCTTGAGAAATAATTTAAAATTAAAACTCAACTCAAAACTAGTTTTAAACAGTGATCAAAGCTTGAAGTTCGTTATGTAAAATGGCTCTTAAGGTGCAGGCGCACATCGGGTGGGACAGAACTTAGACGGAGCGTCGACCGATTAGACAGAGCGTCGACCGAACGTGGACGGGACGTGCATGTTACACTGAAGGCAGATCGCGCGCGATACTGAATGGCGACGGAATGATAGTGCCAGATGAAAACGTTCCGCTGTCTGTGTGACTACTACTATGCATTCCCATATAATACAACGCCAGCGTATCGGTTGCGCACTGCCCGGCGTTGTCTTACCACCCGGCGGAGCGGTGGCGGGTCGGTCACGCCGTCACAACACCCGGCAGGACAGCGCTGTGTGCACGATCTAATACAGTTCAGTACATTACAACACGACGAGACCCGCCAACGGTATGCTTTTTCAGTTCCGTCTCGCTTTAATTCCGCTCACTGTGGGTTTGCAGCTTTAGTGAAAACGCTGCTTAATTGTCACGTCGCTTTGACTCACATTAATCGCGTCGCTTCACCCAGCTGGGACAAATACCTTACAATTACGCGTATGCACTGAATAATTGGAATGCGACCAGAATAAACCGATTGACCTGAACTTTAGAAATAGACGGTGCATTTAATGTTAAGTTTATTTACAAACACTGTGCTATTATTTGGAATTGTTCCATGATTTCGGTGTTATACTGAAGTATCTTTTGATTCTATGTTTTACGGCTTATTGGCTACGATAAGAGTTGCCAAGAAGAGATGTGGTTATGGATATACAACGTGTTATTGGAATAACTCAAAACCCCAGACACCCCAACAAGTTTTTACTATAATAAATTGATATGGAAAGTAATTATTAATTTTCATTTATTATTGTAGAAGATATTTGTAATTTTTGGTATCATGGTTACTCTAATCGATTCATAGCGCTAGATTCATTCACGAACATGCGACGCTCTCAACGCTACTGTGTCGAGAGGTGAATGACTTCTTAAAATTAAGTTAATAGTTTTAGGAAAAAAATGTTACTCAAAAGTTTCCATCACACTTTTTTACTGGGTCTTGCTCGCTTTTGCGTTCAGCGCCGCGTCGTCGTATGAAACTTTTAGACTCGCCATGCTATGAAAATATTTTTTTTGAAATATCTGTAAAGACGATTGTCATCTTAGTCTACCTGCGACCACGAAATGCTGCAAAGCTTTCGAAACGTCAGGGAAACCAATTTAAATAATATACGCGACTTAATCCGGTTAAACTTTGTTTTATTATAATACGTTGTATTGCTTAAGCGTTGATTGTGATGGTCAAGGGCAAACCTATATTCTCACACCCAAGGTCAAGGGTCATTAGAGGAATATAACGTGGTGGTTTTAGTCGGTAAGAGTCCGATACTAGCTCCAGCTTCCCCGGGAGGAATGCGTTCATGAGGATTTCCCCACGAAAAATAAAGTTTAACGGTCAAAAGAAATTAGGTGGCCTAATTTTGCGAGACCTCCATGCATAAAATCTCATCATCAATTCAGCCGAAAGACGTCCACTGCTGGACATAGGCCTCCCCCAAGGTTTGGGGAGATATGCCATAATCGCTACGCTTGGCAGGTGAGTTGGCGATTGCAGTTGGTTGGTTAAATACTCAGAGAACGCTACTGCCCATCCTCTGGTCCCTTAGTCGCCTTTTACGTCACCCATGAGAAGATATAGGGTTGTGCAATTCTTTATGTCCTGCACCACACGGAACATTAAATCTCATAAAAAAGCTAAAATTTTAAACAAAAAACATTTCGAGCATACAGTCCTAAGTGACTTTGACAAAACGCCCAGTGACTTCTGATTAATAGCACCTGCGGCGAAATGCTACGAATTGTTCGTTCTATTTCACAATTTTAAAGTATTTCTGTCGGTAACAAATGGGTTACAGAGACGCGTAATTAAAGATATATTATGTTTTCTTTTGTTTTTTTAGAAGAAGATTTTTGTCTAACTTTCTATTTCTTTTGTGATGAATTAAACTGGTGAAAAAATGCATTATTTCTGTCCAAAATTAGGGCTCGTTACCAGCCAAAAGTGATATCCTATCATCTCGGTCTCATTAGAATATTTTTGGTTAGAAACAAGATGCAATTAATATTGGGAGATTATACAATACTATCCCCAGTCACGCTCGTCTACAAGTCTTACTGAATATTTTATTTTCCAGACCACCACGAGGACAGCTGTATGCACCATGTTTGGTAAATGGTTTGGTTACCGATTTGGCTACTTTCTGTTAATAACTCCCACAGTAGTACTGCCCATCTTATTGACTTAATTGTGCCTATCTTATTGTCTTCATTGTGTTTATCTTATTGATCTAATTGTGCCTATCTTATTGACTTAACTGTGCATATCTTGTTGACTTAATTGTGCCTATCTTATTGAATTAATCATGCCTATTTTATTTACTTATTGTGCCTATCTTATTGATTTAATTGTGCCTATCTTATCGATTTATGTACTTACTTACTTGTATGTGGCATATTGTAAGATTTGACGCCACTTCTAGGTAGGTATGTGGGTATGTGACATTTGTCGTGTAATCAATGAGAAAATTGATTAAGTAATAAAATATAATGACATCTAATTCCTGTACCTTATGCATGTATTTTTTTTCAAGTTAACTTAAATATTCTATTGTGTGCCTTATGAGGTAAATTGTGCTGGCCAAAAATTATTATTGTAAGCTCTTTTATGTACCACAATTAATGCAATAAAGTTTATTTCTATTTCTTAATTATGCCTATCTTATTGACTTAATTGTGCCTATCTTATTGATTTAATCGTGCCTATCTTATTTATTTAATCGTGCCTATCTTATTTACTTAATTACCCTTTACAACACTGATATTGATTGACAGAATATCACAGTCAGCTCCTGGATCATCAACTCAGCCTATCGCAGTCCACTGCTGGACATAGGCCTCTCCCAAGTTGCGCCACAATGCTCGGTCCTCTGCCTTCCGCATCCAGTCCCCCCCAGCCACGTTCGTTAGGTCATCGGTCCACCTGGCAGGGGGGCGCCCTACGCTCCTGGATATGACTTCGATAAACTTGCATTACAACGCCCGATACTACCCCAATTTATATTCATTCAGCCCATTCTAGTCACTTTCTTCAAGATATCGGTATGATTTCTGTGGTATGAAACACAGAAATATATAATGGCAAAGTGGGCAGGGCGCGCGTGCAAACAATCTGCACCATAGTGCAGGGCATTTTTTTATTTTTTTTTGCCTTTCTCAGCACGCGTTATGACTTGTTTCTGTAAATACTGTAACAAAAACCCGCAAAAATGCCTTATTGCGCTGTTTTTAACTGCAGAAACAAAAGCTGTAAGGTTGATTTGATTAATTTTAAAATATTTGTCAATATGTAAGGCATAGTTTGTTCGAAAGTTGCCACCCATGAATTGTAAGTAAAATTGTGAATACAACCATTCTCATCTATTTCTGTGGTATAAAAGCATAGTACCTAAGGAAAATTATTCAAAACATTCACATGAACTGAACTGCCCTACCAGCTTCAACAAAAACAGATAGACCTACATAAAACACCAACCCACAATGGGTACAAAAAGAACTTTCTTTTTCCAAATATAACAAATAAATAGATGTTAACTTCTTTGTGGCAAACGCAATTGGGCGTGAACAACGCCTTTGAACACTGTTGACTGTACCAAGGTTTGTACGAGTTTTTTATTTCTTTCCGTTGAAGGAAAATTGTGTCTGTTTCATGAGTTGTAAGAAAAATAAAATGCAAATTTCTGCCTGAATATACCTATGTATTTGTTTACTGATTTTATTAATTTTCTGCGATATACTGATTCTTATACTTACGACTTGGTGAAGGTCGCGGGAATCCTCTGGATGCGAAAGCGCAGGTCCGGTCATTGTGGCGATGCTTGGGGGAGGCCTATGTCCAGCAGTGGACGTCTTTCGGCTGAAATGATGTTGATGATACTTACACGCTGAAATTGTCGTTTTGGAAACGAAAAACATAAACTACAATTATCAATATAATAATCGATTTTAAGTATTTAAATATTTTAACTCGTTTTTACACATCACCATCTAGTCCCAAACTAAGCAGAGCTTGTACGCACGGCTTCACATCAAGCTGTACAATGCCAGTATAAGCTGATCTCACATTGTGCGGAAAGCCTACACAATGCGAGGTCAGCTTATACTGGAAATATACAGCTTGATGTGTAGCCGTGTGTACCTTGTATTGTAGACATAAAAGACATTAACATAACATAACATCACGCCTGTATTTCCCCGAAGGGGTAGGCAGAGGTGTAATAGTACACCCACATTTCGCCAGTTGTTATAGTCCCATGTAATAGGGGGCGAGCCTATTGCCATTGACCGGGCACAAATCCAGACTCCGACAAAAAAAAAAGTGACACAAATAAACGGAAAACAGGAACTACTACTGTCAATATATTGAGATTTAAAGTATTGAGATTAGTTCGAAACTATATTTTAAACTATATATTGTTACGACGAAGAAGGCTCTATCACATACCAAAGAATCAAAATTTTTAGTAAGTTACCGTCGTTTTCAGGCGCCTGAAACATGTTTTCAGGCCGTTTCAGGAACCAACAAATCTGATGCCGACATTTCCTGAAAACCCGTTTTCAGGCGTTTTCAGGACCCCTTTTAGCCATTTGACACCCACATATAAAATTGTTGAAGAGTGAGCGAGATAGAGCTAAATATCAGACAAGGATAGGCGAAGAACCTTCTGGAAGAGAGTGAGCAAGATAAGACAAGGATATACGAGATTCGACAAGCTTCGAGAACATTCCATTCTAGAAGTGCGTGAGGGAGATGGAGGATAGATGGAGTTCGTCCAGGTTCGAGAACTTTCTATTACGAGAATGTGCAAGTGAGAAAGAGTTATCTTATGACAAGGATAGCTGACATTCGAGGACTTTCTAGTACCACGACCCGCCGTCTATATAAACGGCGCACCTCAGCGCCAGTGGAGTTCAGTTGGAGTTCAGTTGGAGTTCAGTTGGAGTTCAGTTTGGATCAAGCGATATTCGGAGCGATTTAAGTAGTAACTTTGTGTGATAATTAGCGATTCAGTGTAATTGTTCTGTAATAAAGTGTTCTCTATGCATATAATCGGCTTTCTATCCATATACGAACCCCCAGCTCGTTACAATATTACATACATACATATTATCACGCCTGTTTCCCATTGGGGTAGGCAGAGACTATGGATTTCCACCTGCTACGATCCTGACACACCTCTTTCGCTTCATCTACGTCCATTAACCTCGTCATGCATGCTCGTCGGTTTAGAGAACTCTTAACCTGGCATTTTTTGAGAACATCCGCGATTTGATCGCGATACGTTCGCCGAGGTCGTCCCCTTCCAACTCTTCCATCCACACTCGCTTCGTATACTTGTTTCGTCAATCTCCTCTCGTCCATCCTCTCTATATGTCCAAACCATCTTAACATACCTTTCTCAATCTTTGTCACTACATCTTCTTTCACTCCACAACGCTCCCTTATCATGTTATTCCTTACTTTATCTCTCAAAGTTACACCACACATACTTCTCAAAGCTCTCATTTCTACTGCATTTATTCTGCTTTCATGTTTCTTCTGCCATACCCAACTTTCACTACCATACATAAGTGTAGGCACTAACACTCCCCCATGAACAGCCAGCCGTGCCTTTTCCGACACTTTGCGGCATCAAACTATATAAACAATAATTGAGATTTAAAATTATACCGTAAACATGTAACTAGAAATAACATTCATATGACATGAATTATAAAATGGATGTAGATAACCTAATGTTAAAAATGAATTATTAGATTTGAAAATGTATACCTAGTGCTGTGTTAGATTACCCTACAATGTGTGCATGCCCTATTTCAGGCGGAATATTATGCACCAATACAATTTTTTTTTACCATCTATGTATCAAGTTTTTTTTTTTTTTTTTTTTATCAATATTCACGCAAATAAAGAATTGTTTTTTTTTTTTTTTAATTGAACGTTTTTAATAACGAGAATTGGTCTTGGTTGCATGCACTTTAAATATTAACCATTATTCGACCTATTTTCGCATCCAGCCACACAAATCAGCATCGAAACGGAGTAGAAGCTCCTTGACACGGATCTTCCGACCTATTTCCCGCGCCTATTTGTTAGTTATACGTTGTACGGAATGTGTTTAATACGTACGATGTGTAATCGGCCGGATGTCCGATCTGGTACCGCCTAGCTAGCGGATACTGGGACTGTATCAAGGCAAAGTTTGTTGGAATAGGCATTATAATACAAATGCAGTATAGATGTCACAGATTTTATCTTCGAGTGTTGCCGAACTATCGATAGTGGAAATATTGACTGGACCTTGAGAATCATTTAGACTATCGATAGTATCGATAGCGTGTACGTGCCGATACTATCGACATATAGCAATACTATCGATAGGATGCCAATTGTATCGACATTATAGCAATACTATCGATATTATTGGACACTAACACTGATAGTACTATCGATACTATTGATAGTATTGCATAAAAAACTATCGATACTATCGATATTGTTGTGCTATCGATAGTGGCCTGTATTTTGTTAGCACTAAGTATCAATACTATCGATAGTTTTTATGCAATAAAATCGCTAGTACAGTCACTATCGGTGTCCAATACTGTCAATAGTATTGTCACATGTCGATAGAATTGCCGCGCAGTACGCTATCGATAGTGTATCGATACTATTATTTTTTCATGTAATATCGATAGGCTTTTGATAGACTACCGATAGTCGAATATCGATCGGCAATACTAACAGCCAGTCGCTCAGTAAATATAAGCTTTTGACGCTCAGCTCTAGACGCAAATAGAACCAATGACATTGTATAATCCGCACTGAAAAAAAGTTTATTTAAATGTAGCCAAACTTTAACAACCTGTAACTCAAAAAACCGGCCAAGTGCGAGTCGGACTCGCGCAGTAAGGGTTCCGTACCTCTCACTGACCTGATACCCCATAAAAACTGATTTAATTTACGTGAGTTTATCAAAAGACATCAACGCACAGTTCGCGAAATATGAATTTTTGCATGTCTTTCTTACGCAGGTACCACCACATATGTCTATGTTTGTCTTATTTTTAGTATTTCTAATTTACATAATATGACCTATAATCTGACCAAGTTTGACGCTGGTATATATTACCGTTTTGAAGATAGAGCAGGAACAAAAACGTTGAAAAAATCGAGGTTTCTTATATGGGGACCCCCTTTGGTTTTGAACATTTTTTTGTTTTTAGTATTTATCGTGATACACCTCATAGCAACACAATTTCTGAGAAAATTTCAACCGGTTACCAATTCCGTTCAAAAGATACAGCCCTGTGACAGATAGACGGACGGACGAACGGACGGACAGCGTAGCGAGAGTAATAGGGTCCCGTTTGGCACCCTTCGGGTACGGAACCCTAAAAAGCGACTCCAAAACTATATTTACTAAACAGCTAGCTGCAAGCTGTATGCTTGATTAAATCCATTCAGTTGTGTTTGATTAATCCGTATAGATGTATGGTTGATTAAATCCATTCGGTTGTGTTTGATTAGATCCGTTCAGCTGTATGCTTGATTAAATCCATTCAGTTGTGTTTGATTAATCCGTATAGATGTATGCTTCATTAAATCCATTCAGTTGTGTTTGATTAGATCCGTTCAGCTGTATGGTTGATTAAATCCATTCAGTTGTGTTTGATTAATCCGTACTGCTGTATGCTTGATTAAATCCATTCAGTTGTGTGTCTGATTAAATCCGTTCAGCAGTATGCTTGAATGATAACAAATATTTTTTTTAAATCACCAGCTTCTACATTTTTATTATCTGGAAAAAAATCTCAATTAACTTAAGCTAAAACACTATATATATAAAGAAAATAAAAAAGCTTTTAAGAAAACATTAACAAAATCCCTTGAGAAACTATCATTTTGGCTAAAATCCAAAAAGGTTCCTTCCAAACACATTATAATGTAATATATAAAAAAAACTTCATCAAAATGCCATTTGAACCCAAAAATACTTCGCATTTAGACCGAGGATCAACTGGGGTCTATTCTACCCTTTGGCGGACATTAGGGGTACAACCCTACGTAAAATATTCTCTACAGAAATAATTTGGAGGCCAACTGAAATTAATTTGTGAGATCCAAAAATAGATCCGAATGCTTCAATAATGAATTTGTTATTTTAAGCATTAAGGTATGACAAAAGGTAGATTGGCAGAGAATAAGCTAGTTAACTTACTTCTTTCTCATTGTGTGCTCGTCGTCGTCAGCTTATTTTTTAGGCAGCAGCCGTATGCTGGGTTTTAGTAAACCAACGATTTAAATTGTAGAAAGAAAAAATCGCTTACGAGCAGGATTCGAACCTGCGACTCCTGGCTCAGTACGCCAGTGCTTTAGCCAATAACTTACCGTGAACACTGCTCGTGGTATCGAAATTCTCATCAACTTGGTACATCTTTGGGTGACGTCAGCGATATCTTATTAAGAACCAGTGTTTCTTAACCGACTCGACTAACTTTACAGTAAGGGTAGGCACCCTTACTGTAAAGTTAGTCGAGTCGGTTGGCGTACTGAGCCAGGAGTCGCAGGTTCGAATCCTGCTCGTGAGCGATTTTTTCTTTTCACAGTTTAAATCGTTAGATTTCGCTACGCTTGCGTAAATGCGTTAAAATAATAAAATAATTTAGCAAACCAACTAGGTTGGGGGTTCCCGAGCGTTCTTGGCGATGCGTATATTCTGCAATGCATCAGGATTCAGGATTATTTGGCACTAGCAGGTAATGGTGTCGATCTAAACTTATTTTAAACTATCGCTCTCTTATACTAATAGTAGATACAAGAAAGGGATGGTAACAATTTTAGAAATATCAAATTAGTTTACGTGTTATACATTTCTTTGTATTTTAGTCAGCACGTTCCGAGATCAAGACTAAACTTGTATGGAAATTTTAATTTCGACTAATTTGACAGCTCTAAAATTGTTGTCATCCCTTTCTTGTATCTACTATTAGTAATTAACAAAACCAAAAAACCCGACTGCGTTTTTGGTTTTGTTAATTAACTTTTTTGTTTTAAATTTTTTAGTTCTGTCATGTTTTATCGCGCTATTAATGTAATTCATTTTTTAACGATGAATATTTTGTTGTTTTTTAGCATTTTTCATTCCAAATTACATTTAAACATATAAGTTGTATATATTTTTGTAAATCATTTATAAAGCCCTATATTTTGATATCCCACTCGATAGGTTTTGAGGGAAAAAAAATTTTTTTGAAGACTTAAAATGGCACCAAAAAGCGGCCATTTTATTTTTTATAATTTTGATATACCCAGTGTCACTCTCACAATTAAGACGAATCTAACGACACATCTCAAGCTAAAATCCATCAAGCCGTTTAGGCTACAGAGCGTGCCAAAGAAATATACATACATACATACATACATACACTCGAAAAACATAACCCTCCTTCTGGCGCAGTCGGGTAAAAAAGAGCGACAGTTTAAAATAAATCTAGTTTGTGAACAAGAGAATGGACACCATTGATTGACTGCTTTTACATCATCATTTGCAAATGATCGAGTCCATGCGTTGCAGAGTGCGAGCCCGCTCTAACAGCGGATTCTCTGTATACGTGAATCATTGTTCAGCGATCATTGACCGTACACCCCATAGATGCCTCATAACAGGCGATGGATGTTTATTCATTATTTATTTATTTGTTTCGTCCGTGTGGTGCCGGACGCAAAGAATTGCACCACCCTTATCTCTTCTCATGGGTGGCGTAAAAGGCGACTAAGGGATTCACCAGAGGATGGGCAGCAGCGTTCTCTGAGTATTTAACCAACCAACTGCGATCGCCAACCCGCCTGCCAAGCGTGGCGATTATGGCATATCCACCCAACATTTGCTTGGGGGAGGCCTATGTCCAGCAGTGGACGTGTTAAGGCTGAAATGATGAAAAATGATGATTTATTTATTTGGCTCTTGAACAATGAGTACACTGATCATGATTAAGAACACATTTCAAATTTAATCTAAGTGCCCCATTACTTAAAGAAGAGCACCGTTTGCCATAAGTACACTAATATGATTACAAAAAAATTAATTATATATAACAACAAACTTACAGTATGTTTGTAACACATCTATGAAATTTCACTAATATAAGTCGCCACTATTCGCCACTTGAAATCTTAAAATCAGTTTTGACCACTCACATGAGCCGTCAAAACTGCCGCGTTAGTCATTAGCCAGTAGCCGTCTTGGTAGGGCCAATCGGATTGCAGTACCCCGCCTCAGCTAGTGGCAGACCGCAGAATTGATTGTACGCATTATATTCAACAATTGATCGCCAACCCGCCTGCCAAGCGTGGCGATTATGGCATATCCCCCCAATATATGCTTGGGGGAGGCCTGTGTCCAGCAGTGGACGTCTTACGGCTGAAATGATGATGATGATGATTATATTCAACCATAGAATTTAATCTAAGTATTCAACATTAGGCGTCTTTTGGGCTGTATGGTCGATGACAGCGATGCATATAAAGAGAATAAGAAGAGTTTTTATGTATGGTCTGTTTTTTCTGTCTTGTCTTATTTAGTAAACAATCTTGGCATGTCTTTTTATTCAAATAACTTCTGATACAATATAATTACTAGTTCTGCACATAATATTAGGTTAAAAATATAATTTAATTTGTGAAATTGTTAACATATTGTCTATTAATAATTATTATTGTCAAATTACATTAAAAAGACATGCCAAATTAAATAACTCTTTATTCGAGTAACTAACCTATAGTATGTTAGTACGTATATAATCTCTGTTTTTCTTACTTGTCGTATTTAGTAAACAATCTTACTAAATACGACAAGTAAGAAAAACAGAGATTATATACGTACTAACATACTATAGGTTAGTTACTCGAATAAAGAGTTATTTAATTTAATTTAAAAGACATGGATGCTGATATTACGATTACCAATATATTTTCCAAGTATGGCGATGGAGACAATATTCCACACGACTCGGAAGAATAAAAAAGGCGGATGGAATCTCGCTAAGAATAGATTTAGGCACTTTATTTTTTCCTAAACCCACAAATAAATAATAATAATACCCATAATTTCGGCAGATATAATAATTGTTATTTTATTTGTGACACTATGACAATGACTACCGCCACACGAGATTTGTTGCGTAGTCGCGGCTTTTTATCTTACTATGGGTGTGAATGTGTGCGTGCCAGCATGTACTTTTAAGCGAGCCGTCTTTGGGTGCTTCACTTGTTTAGCGAGATTCCGTCCGCCATTTTTTATTCGTCTATGCCCCACGACTGGGTAACACATACCTAACACAATTTATATCATTTTAACAGTCCCATCCAGCAAACGACTTTCACAAACTGCAAATGATATATTGATCCTAGCTGGCAGAAAAACTTAGGGAAAAAAAACCATAGACAATCCATTAGTTCCTTCCAATTGCAATAAAAAGAATCATTAGTATCTACTAGCTTCTAACAATGGTATTGTAAAAACTATTACTTTTTAAAACCATTAATTTTTTCAGTATTACCATCTGTATTGACTTGGAATTCATTTCGTTTCAAATCGTTACAATTCTCACTCTACCGAATTAATGAGATTCTTTGTTTTACAAAATTGAACCTTGTCTGAAAATGTTAAGGTGTGATTTTTTTTGAGTGGTGTCGGTACATTTACGTGCTAAATATGTATTGATTTTATCTTAGAAAGTCGCCTGGTGATGTTATCCATGATTATCCTTATTTCCCGTGGGATGATTATATTTTCTTAGCACGTGACTTTTTATGGTTGTTTTTTCTGAAACGATTTTATGGTGATAGACCGGTATCAAGATAAATGAGCCGACATAGCATGTAGGGTCAGTAAGCTGAAGTGGCAGTGGGCTGGCCATGTCTGTCGAAGGACCGATGGCCGCTGGAGCAGACGAGTCCTTGAGTGGAGACCGCGAATCGGCAAACGCAGCGTGGGTCTCCCCCCCTGCCAAGTGGACCGACGACCTGAAGAACGTGGCTGGGGGGGACTGGATGCGGAAGGCAGAGGACCGAGTGTTGTGTCGTAACTTGGAAGAGACCCATGTCCAGTAGTGGACTGCGATAGGCTGAGTTGATCAAGATAAATGAGCAGCTGTCTCCATGTTTCTTCTTGTTCTGTGCAGGGCCGTCTTAGGTCATGCCCCCTGCGCTTGATCTCTCTCTCTCCGGTCGTGTCGGATTGCCGTCCATCAGATTATGAGAGTGAGGGAATAGAGAATGCACTTGTGTTTGCGCACACACTTCACTATAATATATCCGGCGCAGAAGGCGTATATAGTCTGCGTTGAGATTGGCCGCCATTGGGTAAGTCTATCCAAGTTTTTATTTAAAGGGTACCTTTTCATGGTATAGTAAGGCGAAGCGGGCTAAAAGCCCACCTGATTTTAAGCGGTTACCTTTGCCTATTTTTGTACTTACCACGTTACCATAAATGGTATTGGAAGTCGCGTTCACCAAACTGAGACATGAAGATGGAAAGTCTCATGTGATTATAATTTTTCTGGCACCCGTACCCTTCAGACCGGAACACAGCAATACAAGCATCACTATTTGGCGGAGAAGTAGGTACGGTGTTAGTACTTCCCCGGACGAGCTCTTTCACAAAAGCTGTCTGCACCATAGTCTTTGCTTACCTGCCCCTTTTATTAGATCCTGTACCAAAGGGTTGCCTCTGTGATAAATGACATAATAGCCGTTTCAAAAACGATTTTATTTTAGTTTCTGTCCATAGGCTATCATTAGGACAAATTGCCGGTCATCAAGGGCAATAAAATGAATGTGGACATCGATTTGTTCGAGAATTGTTCACCCTAAAACTATTGAATTGCGTCATGGCCGCTATGTTGAGACTTCAAAATGTTTGTGTATGGTAGCGATTTGATCCGGTTTTGCCAGATTTAGTACTAAAAACTGGCTGCCTTGTTGGTCTAGTGGTTGCAAGTGCGACTGCTAAGCGTGGGGTCCTGGGTTCGATTGCCGGGTCGGGCAAAGTGTTATTGGGTTTTTTCATTAGGTAATTCTCAGTAGCACCCCGGAGTAGGCTCGCCCACTATTACATGGGACTTGTAACATAACTGGCGATATGTGGGTGTACTATACACCTCTGCCTACCCCTTCGGGGAAATACAGGCGTGATGTTATGTTATGTTATAGTACTAAAAGCAAAAAGGTGGTCTCAAAATATTAAGTCAATTCAGTGTTGAGCCAATATTTGAATATAGACCCATTCGTAAGCTTATGATCGATCCTATGCACGATCGAATAAAAAAGGTGGACGGAACCTCGCTAGTAAAATATTGAAGCACTTAATTTTTTTATCGACTTCATAAAAGGAGAAGGTTATGTATTCGACGCGTTTTACTCCGAGATTTCTGGGCCTATTTACGTTTTTTTTTATTCGGTAGAAGAAGTCCGCGTGGTGGTCCCTCATAAATCTTATTGACTTAGGTTTTGTAACCAGCTTCAATAAATCAGTTTATTTTAATATCGCCTATCTAGATGATCCGTTAGTAGTTGTGTTTTTCTGAGAATTTTTGGTCTATTTGCGTGTTTTTTTTTATTGACAATGATTGGACTTTTCGAAGAACCTGAGTTAGACCATTGTTGCGTAATAGCAGCTGTTAGACTTACTATGGGCACAGTATGGTTATGAATGTAGGCGTGCCAGCCCGTATTTTCAAGCGAGCCGACTTATTATTTGTGCTTCACTTATTGTTTAGCGAGATTCCGTCCGCCTTTTTTATTCGTCCATGAACCTATGATTATTTTGTTTTTCTGGATTCTATTGCTGCTTCAAACCGCCTTGTAGGTACCTAGTTCTTTTCTAACATACATACATTTTATCCAACCTGTTTCTTATTGGGGTAGGCAGAGACTATGGATTTCCACCAGCTACAGTCCTGTCTCACCTCTTTCGCTTCATCTATAGTTCTTTTCTTACATATAATTTTGTAGTGTGTAGCTATATAACATAAAAACAGTGAATGGTATTATTTTATTTTACTTTATTGATAGCACAAAATAACATAACATAACAACATAATCAGCCCATTACTGTTCCAAAGTTAAGCATGGCCCGCTACTCAAAATGAGAAGGTTTAACTAGCCTACTATAGGTTGGCAGATGTTGATAATTTCATAAAAACTCAAAGAGATTAAACATTGACAAAACATAACCATAACTAGACAATTACTGTCTCACTGCTGGGCTCGGGAATTAAGCATTGAATGTCTTTGTAAATGGGCAAGCATGCACCAACGTCGACCGCACCACCACTTAACATCAGGTGAGGTGGCGGCCAAATGCAAGCCCATAATAATAATTAAATGAAATGAAATGAAATGAAATGAAAATGAAATGAAATGAAATGAAATCGTTTATTTCCAGATTATTACATCCAATAATTATAACAACTGCCGTCTGGCTTACAATAGATTACAAATAGGTACAAATAAACAACGAATATATACTAATTAAGTGATCGGTGTGTGATAGGACTGCCACTTTTGGTGTAGGGGGCTGTAGTCCCAGTCACGCACTGCGGCCACCAAGGAGTTGGCGGAACGATACACGGCGGTGCGTGCGGCGGCCGAGCGGCTCCTTAGCAGCGCCTGCCAGCCGGGCGCGCGGCCCGCGGTAAACATGCCACTCGCGCTGCAGCACCGAGGCAGTCGATAAATCGCGCGCCACGCGTCATTATACTGCACACGCATGTCACTCAGTGCAGCCTTTGTGTAATTGGTCCACAGCTCGACTGTGTACACACTGGTACAATAACTGGTGAACAGCTGTGCCTTCACGACGTCGCTACAACGAAAAAATAAAAATATGTATGAGTTTAAACCTTGGAGCATCTAGGTTTAAACATAATGACACAATTTTAATTAATTAATAATTGGATGCTGATAAGCAATAATGTGTCAACCCACAAAAATTCGAAAATTGAGTTAATGATGCAGTACGCTTCTTTGGCTGACAAAGAACGTTTTTCAATAGGGTTTTAACCTGATTGAATGGTTTTTATACCAAAAATGAGTATAAAAAGGTTGACACGAAATCAGTTCGAAGGGTAAGACATTTTGCAATAAGATGTTTAGGCACTTGAAACATTGTTTGATGACCCTAGGCGCCATCTGTTTAAAGTCAAAAGAAGTTATGGGACATGATCGGTTATTGCGTAATTAGAATTATCCTTTTTCGGCTGTGTAAACATATTTAATTAAAATTATACGTATAAAGTGGGCCTCACAAGACTACTAGCCACGAATACTACATGGAAAACGCAGTAGAAGACTTGGGGAATATAAGATCATCAAAGGTAAGTCCAAATATTACATAAATATAAGGATTTTAGCTATACAAGTTTAGAGGTCATTTTACCGGTAAAATTATGAAAACAACGCTTTTTTATGACAGAATACTGTTTAAAATTACATTTAAATACGTTTTACATACTAACCGTGGTAATATTACTTATTTTAACTACCTAATTTCAGCAAAATGTAATATTTTTGATTAACAGGTTATTGCTTAACAAACATTCTACTATTGACTAGCGCTTGTAAAAGTTTTATAAAGCTTGACACGTTATTGCTACAAAAAAATCTCGTTCACTTGTTCGTTCGTTTATTTCAATAGTATGTTAAATGACTTGAAACGTTTTTGAAAAACGTGGAATGAGGGAATTAATAAAACAAACAGTTTCACGACTGTAAGTATCCGCAAACAGGGTAGACAGACATTGTCTCAAATCTTCAGGTTCTCGAAATTATTACATTTTGGCACATACCCTCATTTTGCAAGTTGTGTCTTATTTTTATAATTATTTTCAGAATGCTACCGCCAAGATCAAGAAGCCATGTTTGCGGATCATGTACCTAATACCTCACGAGGAAAGCCATGCGTCGCTTCCTACTTCTGACGAGGAGTTTCAGTGTGAGGTTATTAGCCACGATGTTGAAGAAAAGAGGCGTATGGTTCCATCAAATAGCAGTCTCAATGAGGGGTTACCAGAAGTTCGGCCAGCAGAAACATACCTTCCGAATATTTATATTTCTGATCAAGATCTGGACTTTGAGAATACTCTGGATTTATTGGAGTTTCTAGCTGCTGTTGATTGCTGTTTATGGCTGATAATACAACACTAGCTCATTCGTCGATTATTGAGCTTATTCATCCTACAGCAACTATTCAGTCCGAGCCCAATGAGTTGTCTGATTCATCATCAACTCAGCCTATCGCAGTCCACTGCTGGACATAGGCCTCTCCCAAGTTGCGCCACAAGTCACGTTCAGCCACGTTCTTCAGGTCGTTGGTCCACCTGGTGGGGGTCGCCCTACGCTGCGTTTGCCGATTCGCGGTCTCCACTCAAGGGCTAGTCTGCTCCAGCGGCCATCAGCCCTTCGACAGACATGGCCAGCCCACTGCCACTTCAGCTTACTGATCCTACAAGATATGTCGGTCAATCCGGTTCTCCTCCGGATAAGCTCGTTACGGATTTTATCCTTCAAAGAAACTCCAAGCATAGCTCGCTCCATAGCTCACCGAGCGACTTTGAATTTGTGAACCAGCCCAACTGTCAGTGTCCACGTCTCGGCACCGTAAGTCATGACAGGCTGGACGTACTGGTTTAAGACCTTTGTCTTCAAACTTTGCGGTATATGCTACGAGAAGACTCGGCGAAGTTTGCCAAATACTACCCAACCTAACTAAAACCTTCTGTCGGCTTCTTTCTTGAAGTTTGTCTACCAAGCTGAATTATCTGCCCTAGGTAGACGTATTCCGTTACGACTTCGAGTGCCGACCCTTCAACGAATATTGGCCTCGGCATGACATGCATATTGAACATGACTTTAGTCTTGTCCAGATTCATGCCAAGACCGACACGCCGAGATGCTCCGTTTAAGCTGTGCAGCATTTCGCCCAGGTGTTCCAACGACTCAGCCATACAACGATGTCATCGGAAAAACGGAGATGTGAGATGTTCTCGCCGTTAACGTTGATACCCTAACCAGTCGAACGAAACGAGATTAATTTGTTGTGGGTAGTTTGATTTTGATTTTTAATTACTGTTTTAATTTAGATAATGTTGATTATGATGTAGGTAGGTAAGTATTCAAAGTAAATCTTGAAGATTGAATAGCCAATAACGCTCGATGGTCCCTAATTTGTTCCGTTTTTAAGAGGTAAATAAATATTTTAATATTGTAAGAAATCATGGCTTTTATTGATAACACCTTAACATTACAATTTTTATCTTAATAATACAACATAACATAACATAACATCACGCCTGTATTTCCCAGAAGGGGTAGGCAGAGGTGTATAGTACACCCACATTTCGCCAGTTATGTTATAGTCCCATGTAATAGGGGGCGAGCCTATTGCCTTAATAATACGTTTATCAATATAGGGTTAAGGTACTTGACATTAATCAAATTGAATTTAAATTAATTGTTTTCAGTTTATCAATAATGTGTTATAAGACTTGAAATGTTTATTCAGATAAAATGTTTGCTGGCGCATTTTGTAATATCAAATTTTACGGTTTTTGTAATGAATATAACAGATTTTACAAGTTTAATGGGAGAAATTTGATCTAAACTTATATTATGATATAATGACTGCATATCATCAATATTTGCAGCAAATTCTTGAACAAACTAATTAAATTGGCGCCGGAATTTTGAAACACGATTTACTCGAAATGGCTTCCGTGTAGGTTGACATACTATTGCTTATCAGCATCCAATTGTACGGTAGGTTTTTTTATCTGTAAAGACGCTTGTCATCTTAGTTTTCTCGCGACCATGAACGCTGCAAAGCTTTCGAAACGTCAGAAAAAACTATTTTAATAATATACGCGCAGCTTTCCGCATCCAACGGATTCCCGCGACAATTTATTTATATTTTTCTTAATTGCCAACTCTGTTACATTATTAAGTCAACACGTGAAAAAGTATTTATATATACAGGAGGAAGAAAAATATTTTTTCTGAAAATATTATGTACAGTATGACCACGAGGACATCTATATCCTCGTGGTCATACTGATATGACAAATTAGTATGACCACAAGGAAACAGTGTAGATTCCTAATGTTGTAAAAACCATCAATAAATTGTTTTAATGATGGACTTCACGTCTATCAATTGACACAATGATAACTCTATGCTTTAAGTGAATAACAATGCACGCATTTTAAGTTTTCCCCCATCTAAAAACCACTCAAAAACACCAGAGATGAGTAAACAAACAAAAACACCTCTTTTCCTTAAAGAATATTAAAAATAACACCGAAATCAATTCGGAAATATCGTTAATACGTAATATTCGGGGTTCAAAGGGTTGAGCAACATTTTTACAAGTCCATTTCCTGTTGGCGCCCTCTTGCCTGCCTTATGAAGTTACAAACAAGTTTGGAGATGGTTCAGTGACGTAACAAAAATAGTTAGTTGCGTCTGCGACCGACTTTTGCCCGACTGCGCCAGAAAAAGGGTTATGTTTTTCGAGTGTAAACATGTATGTATGTATATTTCTTTGGCACGCTCTGTAGCCTAAACGGCTTGATGGATTTTAGCTTGAGAGGTGTCGTTAGATTCGTCTTACTTGTGAGAGTGACACTGAATATGTAAAAATTAAAAAAAAAATGACCGATTTTTGGCGCTATATTATGTAAAGATTTAAATTGTGGATAGAAAAAATCGTTTACGAGCAGGATTCGAACCTGCGACTCCTGGCTCAGTACGCCAGCGCTTTAGCCACTAAGCTACCGTGAACACTGCTCGTGTTATCGAAATTATCCTCCACTATGGTACGTCTTTGGGTGACGTCAGCGATATCTTATTAAGAAACAGTGTTTCTTAACCGACTCGACTAAGTTTGCAGTTAATTCAAAGTCGTATAGATATGCACCCTTACTAATTATTTTATTATTCACCCAAACACCACCGGCGTACTGAGCCAGGAGTCGCAGGTTCGAATCCTGGTCGTGAGCGATTTTTTCTTTCCACAATTTAAATATTTAGATTTCGCTTTGCATGCGTAAATGCGTTAAAAATAATAAAATGGCTATATTATGTATTTTTTTTTTCCCTCATAATCTATCGAGTGGTTTATAAATGAAGGTAGTGGTTTATAATGGTTTATAATGTTTTTTTTTTGTTTATAATAAACGGTTTTATAAATGATTTATAAAAATATATACAACATAAATATTTAAATTTAATTGGGAATGAGAAATGCTAAAAAACAACAAAAGATTCAATGTTGAAAAATTAATTATATTTTTGTGACTTTTCAGAAATAATATTAATAGCGCGATAAAACATGACAAAACTAAAATATTTAAAATAAAAAAAGTTAATTAACAAAACCAAAAACCCGACTGCGTGTAAAAATAATTGAAAAGATGTAAACAAGACTTCTGTAGGTGTGAAAGTATCAAATCAAAACGCAGTCGGAGGCTACGTACATTTTTGGTAATGAATTACATTAGTAGTAAATAGGTAGCCTCTGCCTGCGTATTGATTTGATACTTTTACATATACTTACCTACACAAGTCTTGTTTACATCTTTTCAGTTTTACACGCAGTCGGGTTTTATGGTATTTTACCAAGTATTTTTATAGTACAGTCACAGAGTAAGGATGTATCTCTTTATACTGTGGTACAGTCGGCTGCATAACAGTGGGTAATACTTGAATTAGAAAACCGCCTTTACTGCCTACGAAATAAAGATGCTGTCAATGCCATACTGTTACCACTGACGTGCGGTCGTCCGTGCTATCGATAGTATCGATTGGATCATGCAATAGTATCGATAGTATCGATACTATCGATAGGTCTATCGATATAGGAACGATTTGTGGTCTTTCAATATTATCGATTGTTAGGCAATACTATAACCGGGTAGCCCCTGTATGACATTCTTCACTTTCTCCGCTACCAACTGGAGAACTTACAGTAGCTCTAAAACCATGTAATTTTGGGATATTGAAAGAAGAACTTTCCTAATAATCAATTCTCCTCATGATTCTGACAAAAGTAATAGTTTCTCAAATTACGTTAACAAAAAGTAACGTTGTATAAAATTTAAACCAGAATTTATATAAGTTGTTTAACTTTTATATTGAATCCTTTACCGCGAGGTGTGGATCAGTTATTGCTTAGATATGAACCTTTCAGCATGATCTGAGGTCAGAAAAGTCGTAAAGTCGTACAACTATTAGATGCGATAGCCTAAGGGTTAAGTCGTTGAGTGGCGATAGAGAGATTATGGGTTCAAGTACCTATGTTGTGAGTAGCCTGTTAAACTATTGTTAAAGTTTGATCCAATTGCTATTTACACAAGTTACTAGTTGATCAGATTCATTCAGTATAAACATTTATGGCTATTAAACACAGACATAGTTAAAAATATAGACGTAGTGCTGCGAACAATCATAGTGAAGCAAAATAAAACTATGCTCCTTCGTGTACAACCAGCGCTCACAGACACACATGCACCACAAACCGTGCTCACCCCACTCAGTACACATGTCGCGGCATCGTCCAGTAAGCATCGCGAAAGAAAAATAATATCCTTCAGGTGCATGGTGTGTGCGTGAGCGCTGGTTGTACACGACGGAGCATAGTTTTTTTGGCTTCAATATGATTGTTCGCAGCACTTCGTCTATATTTAAATATAGTTTTCCTTTAAATGACTTCAATTTGTGATATTAAATGGACCAATTTATGGCGTAAAAACAAAATATGAATACATGAACATGCATTTGATTAACATTCAAATTCAATGTTTTTTATTACAAATAAACCTAATTACAGGCACCTTTGAAACGTCAGGCTCTAGTTGCACGTGCATTTCAATCATTTACGGCCAAAATTAATATCCAATCTATCCACGATTTACCCTACTAGAGATAGAAATATGACATATTTTGTATGGAGCTTATGTCAAATTCCTATCTCTAGAAGGGCAAATCGTAGATAGATTGGATATTAATTTTGGCCGGTAGATAATAAAATGTTATCCGTGCTCATTAAAAACATTATTTAATTAAGTTCATATTTGTTATTCCATCATCATCATCATCCTCCGAGCCATTTCCCAATTATATTGGGGTCGGCTGCCAGTCTAGCCAGAAGCGGCTGAACATCAGTATTTTAAACAGAGCGACTGCCATTAGACCACCGCAACCCAGTTACTGGGTAATTCTGACATTCGGAGGTTAGACCAGTTGTCAGACTTTCAGGTAGTCAGATGACTACCCGTAACGACTGCCATAGATATTCGTATGACAACCGGGACCGACAGCTTAACGTACTCTCCGAGGCACGCAGGGGTCTCGATGTGTAACGAAACGGTCACCCATCCACAGACTGACCGCGGCAAGTGCAGCTTAACCTTGCAGATCATACAATCCGCGTAGTCGTTGCTTCGCTACGAGCCCCTCATTGTTATTTCATCATCATCATCATCATCATCATTTCAGCCGAAAGACATCCACTGCTGGAGAAAGACCTGCTCCAATAAGGGGGGATATGCCATAATCGCCACGCTTGGCAGGCGGGTTGGCGATCGCAGTTGGTTGGTTAAATACTCAGAGAACGCTGCTGCCTATTCTCTGGTGAATCCCTTAGTCGCCTTTTACGACACCCATGAGAAGAGATAGGATGGTGCAAGTCTTTACGTCCGGCACCACACGGAACCGGGAACGGATGTTATTTATTACCTTAGCATAATCAATTGGTTCAGCAACAGAAAAATTAAAAACCAAAATCTTTGGGTTCAACAATTTTACTAAAATTGAAATGTAATTTTACTTATAATTTCGTACTACATACATACATATTATCACGCCTGTTTCCCATTGGGGTAGGCAGAGACTATGGATTTCCACCTGCTACGATCCTGACACACCTCTTTCGCTTCATCTACGTCCATTAACCTCGTCATGCATGCTCGTCGGTTTAGAGAACTCTTAACCTGGCATTTTTTGAGAACATCCGCGATTTGATCGCGATACATTCGCCGAGGTCGTCCCCTTCCAACTCTTCCATCCACACTCGCTTCGTATACTTGTTTCGTCAATCTCCTCTCGTCCATCCTCTCTATATGTCCAAACCATCTTAACATACCTTTCTCAATCTTTGTCACTACATCTTCTTTCACTCCACAACGCTCCCTTATCATGTTATTCCTTACTTTATCTCTCAAAGTAATTAATAATTGAAAAAAATTGATTGATTTAATTAGTAATTTTTAATTGTTAATTTCGTACTAGTAATAATAATTATATTTGGTAAGTATCCACGCTCATTTTTAGGGTTCCGTAGTCCTACAAGGAACCCTTATAGTTTCGTCATGTCCGTCCGTCTGTCCGTCTGTCCTAATCCTTTACAGCTTAATAACTTCTACAGTTATAAACATAAGTAAATGAAATTTTGTTAGAAAATGGTTTAGATATAGATCTCAATTTTAAAAGAATAAAAAAATCTTGATAACGTATTTTAGGGGTGGCGCCCATACATGTGAAATGGGAATGAAAATGTTTTTTTCGCTGCACCCCCTCTTGTGGGATATCATTGAATAGGTCTACTAAAATGAAGGTAATGTTTCATACACAACTTTTTGATCAGGTATACCATCTGCGAAATACAGCCCACCAAAGTGGCTTGCAATGTGTCCCCCCCCTGCCATTTTTAAACTATGCAACGTGGAAACTTATAATCTTCCACATTGATAGACCTTTATAAAAACTCTCTTTTAAAATTATTTCGAGTATAATGTGATTATAAATTTTTGAGTTATAGTGAGAAAACTGCAAAATACTTAAGACGTCCTAGTTCAAAGGTCATTGACCTTAGAGAAAAATTATCTCAGCAAATAATGCTCCTTTATTTACTTTCTAATTGAAAAAATCACAAAAAGTAACTTTGTGTTATATGGATATGACACACTTCTTTATTTAGCTTCTTAAATTTAGCGCTAGGTGGCGCTGTTTACAAAAACTAAAATAGCAATGATTAATATACGATTTCATTCGTTTGTAATTAGACCTACTTATGGAACCCTATAATACTGAGCATGGCCCGACATGCTCTTGGCCGGTTTTTATTATTATTTGATTATGCATTGCCTTATTGCCTTACTACAATAATTTGCTTCAGCAATCGTACTGAACCAATTAAGAAATTAAAGTGTAATTTTACTTTTAATTTCATAAGTACCTATGTAAAATAAATATTTTTGTCATCCACGCTCATTCTTTACCATTAAAATTATTTATTTATTGCCTTAGCTGCAAAAAATTATTCTAATCCTATAAAAAATTAAAGTGAAAGATTACTTATAATTTCGAATACATATCACAAACATTTCCTTGTCGAACTTTACATTCAATTCTAGAAATTAAGTTCACATTTCCTTAAGTTTCCTTTACTTTCCTTTTGATCTTTATTAGAAATTTCTTTTAAACTAGTTGGAACAAACAAGACTATTACTCACTCGCGACTCCACTCGACACCTAATTAGCAACTGTCGTTACGTTAACTAGTTCACTATAAGAACTAACTATTGTTAGTTGGTATGTTGTGAAACTTCTGTAAATGTGGGAATGAAAACACTCAGAGAAAAGACTGTTTTGTCTTACAATTTTTAGAGGTCTGTCAGAGCTCCGTCACTCGCTAAAGGTTGCGTTATAGAAAGTGGATATTTATTATTTATTTGCACTTTTCAGTTTCAGTCACAGAGAACCATAGTTAAAAATAAGACATTACAATAATAACATAATAATAAAAACCAATACAATTAAATTAATAAGATGAAAAATAATAAAATAAATGTCAGTTAATATTTTTTTTATTTTTTTTGAGGCTTTAGTACGCCGCGGTGACTATGCCAGCCTCATAGGTACCTCAAAAAAAGAACATTAATGGGTGACCTGTATCCAATGTCTGTACATTTTCGTCCTTATAATCCTATCTGCCAGACTGCTAATAATAGCGTTCCTACACGTGTCAACTCTGAAAGACGCTATCCTTTTCCTTTGAATGGCATTAAATGAGTCGATTCGAGCTTCCGCGTACATTTCTGAAGCGCTGCAGCATCGCTTCAAGATGTTATTATAGGCCACCCGTATGCCATTATGGGTTTTCTTCGTATAGTCAGTCCAAAGTTGACACGTATAGAAGGTCTGACAGAAGGATATATGATATGACAATACGACAATACCTGCAGAGTATCCCGTCCTCTGCCCGTATCATCATCATCATCATCATTTCAGCCGAAAGACGTCCACTGCTGGACATAGGCCTCCCCCAAGCATCGCCACAACGACCGGTCCGTATAGAAAAAAAATCAATCAAATCCAGTTAATGGCGTAGCCACAGGAAATTATTTTAATCTTATTAATTTTGAATGTAGGACCACTTTAAAAAAAAAAAAGATATTTTTTTACGACGTTGTGGTCTAGTGATTTCAGGGTCGGACTGCTAATCACGAGGTCGTGGGTTCGATTTCCACAGGACACAAATAATTGTGTGATGAACACAAGTGTTTGTGTTGGTCTGGGTGTTTCTTATGTATTATAAGTATATATTTATAAAAAAAGTATATAAGTATTATATCCATTGTCAAGTACCCATAGCACAAGCTCTGCTTAGTTTGGGACTAGATGGTGCTGTGTAAAAATTGTCCCAAAAATATTTATTTATTTATTTATTCTAGGCAAAGATCGTTAGGTCAAAGACTTTGCGAGTCCATATGATTTTAAACTCTCTTTCTCAATTATTACAGATGATTATAAATTGTGTTACTTATTATTTCGATGATTTAATATTTATATTAAAACAAAGTTT
The DNA here is from genome assembly GCA_949699075.1 of Asteroscopus sphinx. Taxonomy (NCBI): domain Eukaryota; kingdom Metazoa; phylum Arthropoda; class Insecta; order Lepidoptera; family Noctuidae; genus Asteroscopus; species Asteroscopus sphinx. Next base: position 5,490,188 of record OX453023.1, read on the forward strand.
AACCGGATTGAATCGCGTATATTATTTATACCTGCCACTACGAAATGCTGCAAAGCTTTCGAAACGTCAGTAAAACCAATTTAAATAATATACGCGATTCAATCCGGTTAAACTTTGTTTTATTATAATGTGTAGTGATCGCGAAAACCTAAGAGATTTAGTATTTTATTTATTTTATTTTATTTTATTTATTGGGGAAAACAAACAGTGACACATTACATGTTATATGATGAAAAAAGAATTTTACAAAAGCTGAGCAAATGTGTAACCAACAGCATTTTCCACGTATTATATATTATTTATTGTTTTGTTTAAAAGTATAGTTTTTTAAATTTTAGATAAACACCATATTTATGCGTTTAAAATGCTCCTAGAGAGAGTACAAGTATTAGTGGGGCGTCCTTAACTCTCGGTTCGCGTACAAAAGGTATATTTCTGCTTGCTAGCTGCAACGCCTGGGATTATTAGTAAAATGTAGGTTAAAAAAGCGTAGGTATTATCGATTTTATGTAGGAGTGATGTATCTGTTACGTAGTAACTATTATCTAATCTGTGGTTCTGTACCCAATGGGTACCAACAGGATCCTATTACTAATCCTATGCTGTCTGCCAGTCCATCTATCCGTCCATCTTTCACAGGGCTGTATATTTTATTATTATTTTTAGTATTTGCTATTAAATCTTTTTCATACATAAACCTTAGCTTAAATGCAGGACCGGTCGTGCACTTCCCGCATCCAGCGGATTTCCGCAACTTTCACCAGGTCATCGGTCCACCTTGTCCTGCCTTCTAGTAGAATTGCCAAACTTAACTTGAAAAAACCGGCCAAGAGCATGTCGGGCCATGCTCAGTATTATAGGGTTCCTTAAGTAGGTGTTACAAACAAATCAAATCGAATATTAATATTGGCTATTTTAGTTTTTGCAATAGACAGCAGCATTGCCGACTCAGAGAGTGTTGTTAGTAGCCTCTAGATGGCGCTATACAGCACCAAATGCAATAGACGGCAGCATTGGCGACTCAGAGTGTTGTTAGTACTACATTGTATTACTAGATGGCTCCAAATTTAAGAAGTTTGTAATGTCAACAACATAACACAAAGTTACTTTTTGTAATTTTTTCAAATAGAAAGTAGCTAAAGGAGCATTATTTGCTATGACCATTTTTCTCTAAGGTCAATGACCTTTGAACCAGGACGTTTTAAGTATTTTTCAGTTTTCTCTTTATAATTCAAAAAATTATAATCACATTACACTCGAAATAATTTTAAAAGAGAGTTTTTACAAAGGTCTATTAATGTGGAAGATAATAAGTTTCTACGTTTTATAGTTTAGAAATGGCGGGGGGGGGGACACATTGCAAGCCACTTTGACGGACTATATTTCGCAGATGGTATACCTGATAAAAAAATTGATGTATAAAAACATTGCCTTCATTTTAGTAGACCTATTCAATGATACCCCACACGAGGGGGTGCAGCGAAAAAAATATTTTCATCCCCATTTTACATGTATGCGCGTCACCCCTAAAACACGTAATCACGATTTTTTTATTCTTTTAAAATTGAGATCTATATCTAGACTATTTTTTAACAAAATTTCATTTACTTATGTTTATAACTGTAGAAGTTATTAAGCTGTAAAGGATTAGGACAGACGGACAGACGGACGGATATGACGAAACTATAAGGGTTCCTTGTAGGACTACGGAACCCTAAAAAAGTAACGTGAGTGGGGTTCATTGCTCGCAGAACGGATGGCCGATGGGGCCGAAAAGTTCTGGAGTGGCGACCGCGTATAGTAACTAAATGCATGTAACATTTTCCGACTGAACTGTCAACTCCTGTCACAACATAATCTTTGTAAGCCCACTCAAGTGTATACAGCCGTCATATTTGATCACAAGTCATCTATCGTTAGGTCGCTTACATTCGACCTTGGCGTCGCTTGCTTTATTTTATGTAGGACGGAAGCATGGTTGTCTGAAATAGTCTTTAAATATATTTGTTTAGGTACGTAGTATAGTTTAAGCTAATGCGTTAGCTATATGCAAGCGATATAGCGCGTAACTATTTATTTTATATCTTGTCCCACTGTTCCTGTGAAATTGCAATCACATAAGACTTTCCATCTTTATGTCTGGCGAACACGATTTGCGATACTGTTTAGGGAACTACCTAATAGGTGGTAGTCGATAGACTATCGATTGTCTATCAATATTATCGAAAAACCCCCAATCAATCATACTATGGATAGGCCTACCGATAGTATCGATACTATCGATAGTATCGATTAGCAGGTATCCAAAAATACTATCGATGCTACCGTGCTATCGTTTAGATAGTATTGCAATATTACTATTGGTGTTCATTGAAGTCATTTTTACATAGAATTTATCTTTTTAGAATGTTTATTTTCCTATTATTGTTAGGGTGTACCTACTTAACAATTTCTTTAATAATCTTATACATCAATACTATCTAAACGATAGCACGATAGTATTACATGATTTCGAGCAATCGATACTATCGATAGTATCGAAACAATAGTTTGATACTATCGATAGTATTGTTGGATACCTACCAATCGATACTATCAATAGGCCTATCAATAGTATGACTGATTTTAGGTGGGACTATTGATAGATCTATGGTAAATTTTTATGCAACACCAATAGGTGGTATTGCAGTTGCTATGGGCAAAGGTGACCACTTAACATCAGGTGTACCTTTTGTTAGTTACGCCATCCAATACAAAAAAAGCCGAAAACCTTTCTTCTTCCATTTTTTCTAATCCTTTGTGATTTTTGGCCTTCTTCAAGCAGGTTTTAAGCAGGATCCTGGGTCTATAAGTAATTTTCGGTTGTGTGGCCCTTATTAATGAAATTTATACGAGCGACGATATTTAATTGATCGTCCGGCGCACCCTGGGCAGTCAGATCCACTACCAACCTGCTGACTGACTGATCTTTTCGCCACGGCATGAGCTATAATCATTATGCAGCTCATGTCGACACGATAGAAGAAGAATTAAATTTATTTATTTATTTTATTAGTTATCAGCGAAATGTTGATGTTTTTAGTAGCAGTTACTTTTATTTCTGCTGTTGTTGTTTTTATACTAAAAGTTGTTCATAATGATTAGTACAATGACCCCTTTTCAGGTTTAGTATAAACTAAGAATAAGGTTGTACCATGCTAACTGCACGTCAAACATTGGTATCGCAATTCAATGTTTGTGTCCAATATTATGTATTATCTATGGTTTGTGTCGTTGGTAGTAGGTCTGTGAGTACATCAGTGGTAGTTCACATGTAGCGCAATTGATGTCACTACAGGCACCACAGTGTTGTTAATATATATTCTATGCCACAGTACAATATAGAAGGTAATACAAAAAAAAAAACTCTGTTACACCAGTTACACATCAGGTATAAAAATCGGTTAATTTTAAATTACATCGCCTCGTATATTAATCAGTGTGCCGCTAGCATCAGTTCTCATTTTTTCTATTTAGTTGTAAATGTTGTTATTCATTAGTAAATGTCACGACAATCATTCCGCGCTGACAAGCGGATATACTAACGTTTTATATGTAGGTAGAGTATTTAGATACTTGTATAATAGGGTCTGGTTCCATTTACCGCGTTATAAATTATAATAAAACTTTCTTCACATCATTCTTTTTATAGAATACCAGCCTATGCCCGCGACTTCGCCTGCGTGATAGTCGTTTATCGCGCATCCTTCGGGACGGGAACTGTTCATTTTCCCGGGATAAAAAGTAGCTTATACGTTTATCCGGGTTATGTTATATCTGTATGCCAAATTTCATTAAAATCGGTCCAGCCGTTCTTGAGTTATAAATGATGTAACTAACGCGACTTTGTTTTATATATTGGTCTGTGTATATATTAAAATTATTTTAAAGGTATAAATAATTATGTTTTTCGGAGAACGAAGACTGTCGTAGAGTCAGGATTGGATAGGAGTTACTTTACCATAGTAAATAATAGCCCGTGTCCACAGACATAGTAAAAAATATAGACGAAGTGCAGAGAACAATCATAGTGAAGCCGAAAAAAACTAAGCTCCTTCGTGTACATCCAGCGCTCCAGCACACTGCGCACACACCATGTATATTTTAGGCATTCACATATATTTATCGTATACTTAATATATATTTTTATTCATAATCACACTCATAATACACACACACTCACCACTGAGGTAATATGTACTACGTACTAGAGTAGACATTACGAACAAAAAATATCGCGCAACTTGCTGGCCGCGGAGCACGCGCGCGGCGAGCGTGCCTAAACGAGTGAGAGTGAAGGAGCTCTAAAACGTGTTACAAACATTTTGTTCGAGGTGTCTTCTCTAGTACGTAGTACATATTACCTCAGTGACACTCACAAACGATTTTTACAAATGTGTAGTTTGCTCGACATCCTACGTCACAACAGGGATCCAGCAGAATACCAGCGTCAGGTTTAATAACCTGGCAATATAAGTATCATTCACTGTCTAGTACCCATAGCACAAGCTCTGTTTAGTTTGGGACTAGATGGTGCTGGGTAAAAATGTCCCAAAAATATATATTTATTTATTGAAGTGAAACTTCTATATAACGGACAAGTGGCAAAACGAATTGCAACAAAAACATTTACTTGAATTTCTACGGGCAGATTGTTAGTGTAATTGTCCTATTTAAAAAACCTGCCCGAAAAACTTCAAGTCAAAATTTTGTTGCGATTCGTCTTTCCTCTTGTCCGTTGCCATTCGTTTTTCCACTTGTCCGTTGCCTTTCGTTTTTCCACTTGTCCGTTGAAGTTTCACTTTTACTATGTGTCCCAGCACACGTTACGTTTTGTTTTGTTTAATATGCTGAGCTGGACACCCATTTGTCACAATTTTGAGACACACATGGCGCATGACTGTCAATGACTTTTTCCTCGCTTTGTTACTTCTTCACTATATCTATTTCTTGTTCATGTACATGTATATCCTTTCTTTTGTATGTGTCTCAGTTGTGTCAAATAAATATTTTTCTTTCTTTCTTTCTTTATAATAATAATTCATTTAATTCAGGCACCAAGGCCCATAAAAAATACATTAAAACAATACACAATAAAACTTAAATAATACAAATATGCTATACACTAATACATAATAAAAATAAAACAAGTTTAAGTACGTTGATTCGGCGACGTATGGCGCTGCGTCATGGTGTCATGTAGCCTTCCGCGAAAACGCCGAAACACGACACCCTTCAGCCAAAATTCCTCCTTCGAGAAGGTTTCTAGATGGTGACTCGGAACCCGCACCACAAAAGATTTAAAGTTAACTTTGTGGCGCGACTCCAACTTCTCAACCCTCAGGGTGAAATTGGTCTTCACTCTGATGTATTCCACGATCTCCTCTACCTTCGTGGTGTGATGCAGTCTCGACACGTACAGCTGCGTCGTAGGGATAGCGGGACGCAGCAACATGTTTGGTCCAGTCAGTGCAGTTCCACACTAATTGCGGCAAGTAGGCTTCTTCGTCTTCTTCTTAATGACTTTAATGAAGCATTCTTCATCGGCTTGTCCGTGGCTGATTACTGGTGGTAATGTGCTCCGGACTGGTTCGAGGGGCCCCTGGGCTCCCTTCATGGATTTAGGTTGCCGTTGATGATTGGTGCCTGCACCTGCACGCGTAGCATGACCACTGTAGATAAGAGATTTGTTTACGCAAGAATAGATAAAACTACATTATTTGTCATTTTGTCTTTTCTTTCGTAGACAAACCGCTTGTCTACAGATTAATTCGGTAGTGGCTGTAAAGACGCTGGTCATCTTATTCTTTCTGCGACCAGGAACGCTGCAAAGCTTTCAAAACGTCAGAAAAACCCATTTAAATAATATTCGCGATGTTAGCCAGTTTAACTTGTTTTATTATAATGTGTAGTGTTTAGTGATCACGAAAACCTAAGAAATTATCATGAAACTGATATAAATGAATGCGAATTTATGAAAAACCGAAATTTTATTTATGACTGCTAGAAGTGTATCCACAGTTAGTCAGCTAGGTCAAGGGTCTATGACGTATATGTCGGCGCGTAGCCCAAGCTTTCATCAGGATTCATCACGAAATAAATTTCTCATTACTCCAAATTATGTATTTTCCCGGTTATTACATGAACTGACCAGAAGAAAAAGTTTTACAACAGGGTCGAGTGCCCGCGCAGAGCATAGTGTCTCCATCTTGGAGACACTGTTACAACATTTTAATTTATAAATAAAAAATAATATGTAGAACACTAAAATAATTTTAATTTATAAATAAAAAATAATATATAGAACACTAAAATAATTAACCAATCGTCGTTTATCACGACTATTAATTTAGATAATCTGTAAACATTATATAACCAACAAATCATGCCAGATATTAAAATATGAATATGAAAGAAACAAAATAAAGCGGAACTAGTGTCAGAACTACAAAATTAAATTAACAACATTTAAATGAATCATTTCATTAATCTAATTAGAATATTCGAATTATAATTATCATAATATTAACATTATTTACAACATGGATTTAATTAAACAAAATCTTAAACTTTTCTAAACAAAAATGCATCTTCTTTGATGATCTTTGCAAAGTATAACAAAATATACAACAGAAATCAGTATGATTTACAGAATTTCAAACGATTTCGTAATATAAATGTAATTCATTGTATAAACTGCCGGGGGCAGTTACTCAAAATGGCAGTAGATGGCGTTGTTAGCATTGATATAGCATAGACATTAATTATACTAAGTATAGTAACTTTGTGCGATATAGTTAGAAATATAACAATAGTTAGAACTATAACAATTTATAAAACTCACAGGGAACAATAAATATCGAATTGCTATAATTAAACATTAATTAGTCTGAGTCCGAGTATAAATTAATATTTTAATGTTATAAGCTATGGAAAGCTATACAGTCAAACCTGGGTGAGTGAGAACTGGATAAACGAGAAAACTCTACAAGTGAGAGTAATTGGCAGGTCCCGTCATTTTGAGCCTCGAAAACCTCTACAAGCGAGAAACAGAAACCTCTTTATGAGAGAGTTGGTTTTCACGTGTGGACCTCTATAACTGAGACTGCCATGCCCTATACCTCTATAAGCGAGAGTTGAGCGTATTTATTATCTGTTATGACCATCCTCTTTACCACATTTTGAGCAAATAAAGTTAATTTGAATTTTGAACGCACATATGGTTCGCTTGACTAACAAAAAAAAAAAACAACAAATCGAGCGTCTTTGTGTCCCACCCAGGTCATTGTTTTTGCACCGCATTCTTTTAGAATGGCCAAATGTGCATCTGCACCGACCTTTTTGTCAAACTTATTACAGTTGATATGTATCAATTGCAAAGAAAGTTTCTACAGCTATTTAGTTACCTCTGTAAGTGAGAAAAACCGCTCCTGCACCTCTATAAGTGAGAAACTTGGTTAAGTGAAAAACCTCCATGAGCGAGAAAAAGATTCCGGTCCCTTGAACTCTCGCTCATCCAGGTTTGACTGTATTACTCAAAAATTAAACTAGAGGGCGCAATGTTCAACCAACGCCAGGACAGGAAGAAACATTCAATACTGACTAGTCATCATCATCCTCCTGCCCTTATTCCAATTTATTTGGGGTCGGCGCAGCATGTTTTTTTCTTCCATACATCTCTATCAGCCGTCATCTCTGTGTTTACTTTCTTTCTACTCATATCATCTTTCACACAATCCATCCATATTTTCTTCGGTCTCCCTCTTTTCTTATAGCCATCAACATTCATACTTAAAACTTTCCTCGTAACATGCTCCCCATTCCTCCTCATCACATGTCCATACCATGATAGTCTGTTGCTACTTAACTTCTCTGTCACTGGCGCTACTTACAGACTCCCTCTTACATATTCATTCCTTTTCCTATCCATTCTCGTTACACCACACATTCCTCTTAACATTCTCATCTCAGCTGCATGCACTTGCCTTTCATTAATTCCTTTCGTAGCCCAACATTCCGATCCATACAGGACAGCAGGTCTTATCATGGTCTTATATATTTTCCCCTTCAGTTTAAGAGGAATTCGGGATACTGACTAGTAATAAAGATTAATATATCCTATAAGTCCTGTCAAAAAAGTGTAAAGAAATTGATGGCAACACTAGCGCGCCCATATATACCTAACGATATTGATGGCAACACTAGCGCGCCCATATATACCTAACGATATTGATGGCAACACTAGCGCGCCCATATATACCTAACGATATTGATGGCAACACTAGCGCGCCCATATGTACCTAACGATATTGATGGCAACACTAGCGCGCCCATATATACCTAACGATATTGATGGCAACACTAGCGCGCCCATATGTACCTAACGATATTGATGGCAACACTAGCGCGCCCATATATACCTAACGATATTGATGGCAACACTAGCGCGCCCATATATACCTAACGATATTGAATATTTGCCTCGTTATATTCCCCAATAAAATACAAAATACAATGATGAGGCCTGTTTTTAAATAAGATCACACAATAATAATTGTATTATTTGATACTGTATTGTTAAAATAATAGTCCCCGATTCCCCGGAAATGTCTCGTTATGTTATGATTGAAAGTCATAGATTTTCTACCAAATGTATCCATTATGTTAATTTATTATATTACAGCCACAGTTTATTTATTTTGTTAACAAGAAAAAAAACCATTATATGTATACAGGAAACTCAAATGTATTTATTATGTAGATGAATTAAAAAATATTATTTTCGTGTCAAAACTGTTATAAAATTAATATATTTTTGTTCAGAACGGAACATGTGGTTGTTGATAATAGATCTATGAGTGAACAGTGGTGACGGATATACAGGGCAGTTTTGAAGCGAAGTAATGAGACATCAAGGTTACTAGGAATAATCGAAGCATGCATGGGAATCCGGGCAACAACGAATAAATGAACGAATTAATGGCATGAAACAGACGTGATAATAATTATGTATGTACCAGGCCCCTCAGAAAGTATTGCGAAAAAAAGTTTTTATATATGGGAGACTGGCCAGTTATAATGTTTTTCGAAAATATGATTATTTATAAGTAAAAATAAGTAAGTTCCAATTTCAAAATTTCCCTCCACATTTTTTGCGAGTTAATTCAAAGTATTGTGTCTCACTGAAATATGGATCTGCGCCGGGAACATTTTAGAGCTATGATTTTATACGATTTCAAGTGTCGCCTGAAACCGGATGAATCGTACGATAGACTTCAAATGGCATTCATGGATGAAGGCCCTTCCAAGGCAACCGTGTATCGTTGGTATAACGAATTCAAGCGCGGTCGACCAACTTTGGGGGATGACGAAAGAAGCGGTCGCCCTTTGACGGCTGTTACCGAAGAAAACGTGCTAGCAGTGAAAAATTTAATCCAAGACAATAGGCGAATTACATATCAGGAGATTCAACACATATTGAAGATTGGATCGGGAAGCGTTCACGAGATTCTACACAGCCATCTTCGCGTGAGGAGGATAGTATCACGCTGGGTGCCGCACAACCTCACCGATGCTCAGAAGCAGGCCCGGGTGGAATGGTGCCGTGATATGCTTAACAAATTTGAAGCAGGCTCGTCTCGGCGTGTTTACGACATCGTTACAGGTGATGAGTCCTGGATTTATCAATACGACCCAGAAACCAAGCGCCAGTCGACTGTTTGGGTGTTTCAAAATGAGCCAACGCCTACCAAAGTGAAGCGATCTAGAAGCGGGGGTAAGATTTTGATCGCTAGCTTTTTTAATTTGACTGGCCACTTGGTATCAATTCCCTTACGGGATCAAAGAAGCATTAATGCCGAATGGTATACTACCAAATGTTTGCCAGAAGTTTTCTCTGTTATAAGCAACAAGCGACCAAACACAGGGCTCCGCGGGCTACTGCTCCACCACGACAATGCACCTGCGCACACCGCACTCAAAACGAGGGACTTCCTGGACAGCACGCCAGTCAAACTCCTGGGTCACCCTCCTTACAGCCCTGATCTAGCACCGTGTGACTTCTTTTTATTCCCAAAAATAAAAAATCAGCTCAAAGGGATACAATTTTCGTCGCCGGAAGATGCGCTGGCTGCGTTCGAGCAGGCTGTAAACGAGGTGTCTGCGGCGGACTGGAAAAAGTGTTTTGAAAACTGGTTTAGGCGCATGAATCTTTGTATAGAGGCTGGTGGAAAGTACTTTGAAAAGATTTGATAAAAATATATGTACGTATAGAACAATTTTTTTTAGTTTCGCAAAACTTTCTGAGTGTCCCACGTATTCCAACCATAGAATAAAAAAATTAAAAAATTTGGGACATTTTACGCATCACCGTCTAGTCCCAAACTAAGCAGAGCTTGTACTATCGGAACTAGACAATGGATATAATACTAAGATACTTTTTTTTTGTAAATACATACTTATAATACATAAGAAACACCCAGACAAACACTTATGTTCATCACACAAATATTTGTGTCCTGTGTGAATCGAACCCACGACCTCGTGATCAGCAGTCCGACACTCGAACCACCGGACCACAGACGTCGTCAAAATCTAAATAATAAGTTAATAGAAATGGTATCTACTGTCTTGTAATACTGGAACGCGTGTCACCGGTTCTCCGCCAACACATAAATACCCAATTACATCCAACATGTGCCTAGCTTTCAATGCAAAATAAATTAATCCTCTGTTAGATATGCTGCACACACACATATGACACATGATCAGAGGAAAGGACAAATGGAGCAAAATAGTTACACAATGGTACCCAAGGGAAGGTAAAAGGAAAAGAGGTAGACAACAAAAAAGATGGGATGATGATATCGGGCAGGTGGCAGGTATAACATGGAGTAGAGTAGCAAGAGAGAGATCAATGGAGTAGGTTGGAGGAGGCCTTTGCCAACTGGCAAACGGACTCACAGAAAGTAAAGAAACACCAAATACGAGAATAATTTAATTATGTAAAATAGATATATATACATAAATATATAACATATTAACAGTGCAGTAGTTTAAGAAACATAATTGTATACCTATTGTCCGAATAAAAGGCTTTTATCTTAGATATGCTGAAAAATACAATTTTAGTGACTGCGGCCAAAACAGCACTGATGATGATCAAGAAAACGGTTCGCGCAAAAAGTAAAGAAAGGAACCTAATTTGCGTAATTTCATGACACGCCGAACAAGTTGCAGTGACGCTGTAGTTCGTTTCTGACAACGATCGCCATAGATAAGAGAATGCTAAAACCATTTATTTTGATCGAAACTTAACTGCAATTGCACTTCTTTAGGTACCACTTCTATTACCTTACATTATTTATATTTCCATGACGCCAACCCACAACCGTTTGTAACTGTGTTCAGCGGTGGGCATAAAAGTCCAGTTTGAACGGAGATACGATTAACATCTCTGCTGACCCACAAACTGGCTTCCAGTGCGGCCGGCCCTATTGGCGCAGTGCCAATACCTATTTACGCAACAGACACTGGGTTCGTGTCCCAACGGTACATTTGGGAAGATAATAAAAATTTCATTTGATTCCTGAGAACATATTGTGATTTTTATGGTCATACTAGTTGAATGTTGTTACTTGAAATTTTAAATTTGTTTTTGAAGTAAAACTTCTTTACGCACGCTTGACTTGGGGAGTAAGCTGGTGAATGCGTTACGAAAAGCGAGGCGAACGGAGGGGGTAGTGCAAGACGCGGGGAAAGAGGCGCGCGCGACGTCCGGCCACGACACAGCGCCGGCAGATGTACGCGCGCCGCGCCGCCATTCCTTTGTTCTCATTGAAATAGTATTGAGGGAGATATAAGTTAGTGAAGTTTTACTTCAGTCGTGTGCTCTAAAGCACACTCGTTTTTTTTCGTTTTTTTTTAACGGCTATGAATGTTCGTTTCAATAATTAGTTCATCATCATTATTTCAGCCGAAAGACGTACACTGCTGGAAATAGGCCTCCCCAAGCAGTTTGGGGGGATATGCCATAATCGCCACGCTTGGCAGGCGGGTAGGCGATCGCAGTTGGTTGGTTAAATACTCAGAGAACGCTGCTGCCCATCCTCTGGTGAATCCCTTAGTCACCTTTTACGACACCCATGAGAAGATATAGGGTGGTGCAATTCTTTACGTCCGGCACCACACGGAACAAACAAACAATAATTAGTTACCACCATAGGAATCTAAATGATAAGGTAATAGAAATGGTATCTACTGTCTTTTACTACGGGAACGCATGTCGCCAATTTTCCGCTGCCAAAACATAAATACGCAATTACGCCCACCATGTTTCTAGCATTCAATGAAAAATAAATCAAGCCTAAACACAATTTCGCTAGATATGCTGCAAAATAAAATTTTAGTGACTCTGCGTCCAAAACAGCACTGATGATCAAGCAAACGGTTCGCGCACTGCTGTCCTACGAGACACCTGTACGCGGCGACAAGTACACGTGCCTTCACCACTTCTATTACCTCATATTATTTTGATTTCTATGGTTACCACGTTTGGCAGAATATAAAAAAATATTGTAATGAAATCAATATTATTGACCGAGCGAAGAAGTCTCTAATAGCAGTGATAGCCTAGCGGTTGAACGCTTACCTTCCATGCAGGAGGGTGTGAGTTCTATCCCGGCCCACACCTCTGACTTTCCGAATTCATGTGCGGATTTATATTCGATTATCACTTGCTTTAACGGTGAAGGACAACATCGTGAGGAAACCTGCACACCTGAGAGTGCTCCATACAGTTCTCAATGGTGTGTGTAGTCCGCCAACCCGCACTAGGCCAGCGTGGTGGACTAAGGCCTATGCCTTCTCATACTGAGAAGAGGCCCGTGCCCAGCAGTGGGATTGTAAAGGGCTGGTTATGTATGTTATGAAGAAGTCTCTGAGTTAACTAGGCCACTCAGCACTTTGTCCGTCTGTCTGACAGAACCTTATAACTTCCAATCCAAGAAATATAATTTCTTCAAAATCTCACTTAATACGTAAAACTTTAGGCCAAAAACTAATCTGATATTTAAAATGAAAAAGGAATTTAAGGGCGTGCGTACATGTAAAGAGGGGGCAAATGATTATTTTTCGTTGTACTAATGCATGTGGGGTATCGTTGAAAATAACTTTTTAACATAGTATAAAACAATTTTTAGAAATTTTCTAGGACATAACTTAACAATTTGGTGGGCATCCAAAGTCACTGTTTTTAGGCAGATTTTTCATTTAATGTTATTAAACATTATTAATATTGATTGCCTCGTTGGTCCAGTGGTTGCAAGCGCGACTGCTGAGCGTGGTGTCCTGGGTTCGATTCCCGGGTTGGGCAAAGTGTTATTGGGTTTTTTCATTTGGAAATTCTCAGTAGTAGCCCGGAGTCTGGATTTGTGCCTGGTTAATGGCAATAGGCTCGCCCCCTATTACATGGGACTATAACATAACTGGCGAAATGTGGGTGTGCTATACACCTCTACATACCCCTTCCTCCAAATACAGGCGTGATGTTATGTTATGTGTGTTACTATTATGTTGTACAATATACCATTTTTCAGAGCAAAAATTGGCGGCGTCCGAACGCAGGGCGTACGTATTAAACCTCACTACAAATTTTACTAATAGACAACTAGAAGGGTTAAGAGAAGGCTTGGGAAATTCAATTCCAGCCAGGTCATTACGTAAAGTCTAGGTCGAAAGCGTCCACCCTTCCAGGTGTTAAATTAAACAATTTCCCTTAAGAAATATCTTGTTACTAGCTCAGAATGCTCAAGTTGGTTACAATTAATAACACTCCATATTTATTATCAGCGGCCTTGCGATATTTTTTCCTCTGAGGCTTGGTTGTGGTACGTCTGAATAAACGCTAACATCTTAATACGTCTTTGGCAACTGTATTTCATCTACAAAAAACTCTTCAGTGATTCCAACCTGACAGTTACTGATGAAATACAAAGAAAACAAAAATAAAAACTCCTTTTTATTCTCTTTACAAAAAAAAAAACTTATTTCTTTTTAAAAATTCTACCGTGTACTCTTAACTTAGGAGCGGGTTATATTAGTTGGAGTTATGCCAAAACGTTTGATACTGGGATTGAAAATAAATTATTGAGCAGTTAATAATACACAGAATACTTGGTTAATACGAACAGTTATGATGATAGGATGAAGACAGGGGAATTTGAAATTGGCTACAAATATGTTGGTGTGTGAAATAGTGATCGCACCTGGGCTGGAAGCTTGAATATTTGCCGAAATGTTGGAATGTTGGTGAAGGGCATAGATTTCATAAACATGGTAGATATTGTTATGCCTTCAATCTCTGATTTTAATGCATTATTATACGTGTTAGATGTAGCCGCTTTTTCTCACTTATTTAACAAACACAGAAACAAAAACAATAAGTACGGCGCACACATCCATATTTTCGCGAAAGTGGTGACAAACGACCCGAAAAAAAATTACCCGGAAGTTGATTTCGATTGATTCGATATCGGCGTCATTTCACCCAACTATTTATTTCTGTTCAGTTGAACTAACCTCTAACGTAGATTAAAAAAATAAAAAATCTAAAAGTGGCTTTTCACTCTTTCGGGAAATATTTTTCGGATCATTCGCCACCTAAGTCATTTTCTTACGTAACAACACTAGTAAACTTACTAATTGTACACACGTGTAAAGTGAGCAAGCAGTGCTTCAAATATGTGGGCTTTCCGTCGGCAGTATGATCATTTTGCGCATACCGAAACGTGAAAGTTTGCCTAGTGTAGCGATTATGATCATTGATATATCGAAGGTAGCACGCACGGATACATGTGAGCTAGTAACAGATATTATTTGGGTAGCAATGTACCAAAAACTACTTCAATATTAAAAAAATCTGCACCAATTATCTTTATATACCATACATTATTGTAATTACTATAACTGCAATTACAATAACTTTTCATTTATCCTGTAGGATTAAAACCAACGTTATGTGACTATGGAACATTGCATGCAAATAATAACTATAACCAAGCGCATATCAGTGATAATAATTGATAACTGATCCAGAATAAACAGAGCCCGCATTGTGTAAAATTTACTTACTGAACCAGTGGGGCAATTGTGTAATGCATGGTATAATAACACCTGTCTCTTCCCGTGACAGCTAGGTCACGTGATTGCCTCCGTACTACGTCATTGGCCGTGGAGCCAATAGCGGGCTGTTAGCGTGACACTTGTCAGTTTGATGTGCTGCCACTTTGTGAAAATAAATTACCTGAGCAAAATGCATTTTTTCATTTACTTTCTTCTATAAAGAATCACTTTTTAACTAGTAATTTAATATAGTTTCCTTTATTAACTAATTAGATGAATAACACGAGATAACAAATAGTTAGGCTGGTTAGGAATTTATTTTATATTCATTATGAACAAAAATCTCCTTATGTATATTGAAGATATCAATCAATGGCAGCACTGATCGTGACTTAGCTTGGAAGCATCGCGCTGTCATTGCGGGAAGAGAGTACCTGGTAAAACATCTTATTATACCATGGTGTAATCTTTGAAAATGGATAGTTCCATAGTCAAAGGGTGTAATGCATTCACTTTGACATTAGCTTTCATTTTGAAACTAAAGCAATATTCATTGCGTTATACGTAGTTACCGATAACACGGATTGTCAAAACACACCGAGCAATGAACATTGACATCCAGATGATTGCGATGGCTAATGAGTTGCGATATTCGGCAGCAGTTCGCTTATAAGAAAGAAAGAAAGAAAGAAACACATTTATTGGACACAAATCGACAAACACATACACAACAATAATAGCAACAAAAAGACAAACAAGTGTAATAATAAAATTGTGACAAAAAAGAAACAATATTATTGACGCGCACAACATGAACACAAAAGGGTATAGCAGGGGATGGTGATAGCACGACAGTAATCAGTAGGTATTGCTCTAATTACATATAAGAAAGAGAAGAAATAGGTAACATTGCTAGGTTATTGTACATTGCTAGTCTCGCTGTGGCATTATGTGTCCAAAAGGCCACAAGCTCAGCTAATGCTACAGGTCTAACTGCAGAGCTGATTTTCAGCTGAGGCCTCAGGTGACTAACATATCGAGATATATATATATAATAAATTAATTAATTAAATAATAATATATATATTAGATAGCTAAGTAATATAAGTGTGATAGGAAGACATTTTATAAAGCTATATACGAGTGTTTATCATTGATAGTATAATAAGTATAGAACTGTGCTGTACACGGAATGAATACAGTCTAAAAATTAATTAGATGAACGTCAAACCAGACAAAAAATAATAAAAAGGTATAAAAAGCATTATTCATCAGTTTTAATATAATATAGTATATAATGGTTTATTAATTACCAATTTTAGCTATAGCTACATTACCCAGTGTATATTTTTTCTCTACTTCATCACCCACGCCATCCGTTCATGAATGAACAAGTCCCTAGGTCACTGTGACATTGCGCAGTCATAAAACAAAAATGTTTCTATTATTATGTTTCTATGCCAGCTAGCCGCGTCATTTACTCAGTCGAAAAATAAAATATGCTTTAAAAATGTAAGTGTAAAAAAATTGCGGTGGCTAAGAAAAATGTGATGTGAAATAAATTATGCAGAATGTGTGAAAATGCACTGGGAAAATGATGTGATTTTTCGTGGCGGCAAAGGTGGACTTTTTATCCGGCGGAAAAAATGACCGTTGTCTGCGCAGCACCTAAAAAATTATTCTGACTTCATATTCTTCTCTTATTCCATAATATTCTTATTGACATCTGTGATCTAGTGGCCCGAGTGTCGGATTTCTGATCACGTGGTCGTGGGTTCGATTTCAACTGGACACAAAATTTGTATGATGAGCATAAGTGTTTGTGTTGGTCTGGGTGTTTCTTGTGTATTATAAGTATGTATATACAAAAAAAAGTATATAAGTAATTAGTCATTGTCAAGTACCAATAGTACAAGCTCTGCTTAGTTTGGGACTGGTGCTGTGTAAAAAATGTCCCAACTATTTATAACTAGCCTATGCCCGCGACTTTGTCCGCGTGAATGTCGTTTATGGCGCATCCCTCGGGAAGTGTTCATTTTCCCGGGATAAAAAGTAGCCCATATGTTAATCCAGGTTATGTTGATAGAACATAAACTGGATTAACATATGGCTTCTTTTTTGCTTGCTCTTTTATTAGTTATTTTTAACTTATTTTTTTAGGCTTTTTTTATTACAGATAGTGTATGCCAAATTTCATTAAAATCTATAAAGTAGGAGGAAGTGGGATTATTTATTATTATTCCGATATAATATTTTGGTGCATTATAAAAGCTTTCCCGAGTTTTTTTTTTTTTTTAATGATGTATCTATAGATCTGCTCTTGACCACAATTAACAAGTTTCTAGTAGTAGTTACTGCTACTAAAACTACTATATAGGTACTTTAAATTAATCAGTAGTTCTTTAATAATATAATCACCTAGTTCTCATAACTTGAGAACTACTCACGTTGCTAAGTACACTCACGTACACAAACTGTGTACTTGTACACAGTGTACATAGGTTTGTCTGAAAGCTAATGTACTGCTAACATAAATATTTTAATGTTTGTCTTACAAATTGTGCTCCGTTCTTGACTGACTTGAAATATAAATCTTGTGAGCTTCTTAGAAATTCTAAATATGTATGTTTATATTTAGATACTAAAAACGTAATGTTTTTATGTTTTTTCTATTGAAATAAAAGTTTTAAATTATGGTTTGCTTATTTTAGGAAGTAGGTGAATTGAAAATGTACAACTCTGATTTGCAAGCGAATAACATGTCCATGGAGGACCTCGGTACAATGCTCGATGACCTCAGTAGAGCTTCTGATAGAGTGGGTCTTAAGATGAATATGGACAAGACAAAGGTTATGTCGAATTCCCATATAGCACCCATTCCCGTAAACATCGGAGAATCTACACTCGAAGTTGTTGACGATTATGTATACCTAGGACAAACTGTCCAGCTAGGTAAGTCCAACTTCGTGAAAGAGGTCAATCGTCGAATCCGACTCGGTTGGGCAGCGTTCGGGAAGCTACGCAATATCTTCTCGTCCAAAATACCGCAGTGTCTCAAGACGAAAGTCTTTGACCAGTGTGTGTTGCCAGTAATTACTTACGGTACTGAAACGTGGTCGCTCACAATGGGCCTCATAAGAAGGCTCAAAGTCACTCAAAGGGCAATGGAGAGGGCTATGCTCGGAGTGTCCCTGCGTGATCGAATCAGAAATGAGGAGATTCGCAGGAGAACGAAAGTAACCGACATAGCCCGAAGAATTGCCAAACTTAAGTGGCAGTGGGCGGGGCACATTGCTCGCAGAACGGATGCCGATGGGGCAGTAAAGTTCTGGAGTGGCGACCGCGTACTGGAAGGCGCAGCGTGGGTAGGCCCCCCACAAGGTGGACCGACGACCTGGTGAAGGTCGCGGGAATCCGCTGGATGCGGAAGGCACAGGACCGGTCGTTGTGGCGATGCTTGGGGGAGGCCTATGTCCAGCAGTGGACGTCTTTTGGCTGAAATGATGATGATGATGATGAACATGTCCACAGTAAGTGATGAAATCAATTGGAATAATATTTCAAAGAGAAAAAAAAATTACACACTTAAAATCGAGCGAACCTTAGTCGCATATGATGTGTAATATCAGACATCTGCAATTCACGATAATTAGAGTTAAATAAGAGTTATAAATATTTAAGAAATTATTTAATATCAAAAAATTATCCGCGTATATTTTTTTTTATCAAAATTCATATTGACCAACAAAAACAACATAACATAACACATAACATAACATCACGCCTGTATTTCCCCGAAGGGGTAGGCAGAGGTATAATAGTACACCCACATTTCGCCAGTTATGTTATAGTCCCAAGTAATAGGGGGCGAGCCTATTGCCATTGACCGGGCACAATTACAAAATTCAAACCGCTTGCGTAAATGTGTTAAATTAATATAATAGAATAAATAATGTTTATAATATAAGATAGCTATACAAAATCAGACTATACTTAACTAGCGAGGCAACAGTGTGGTTTGACCTAACTATTTAATTCAGTCGGCTTTCTTGGCTTTCGGCTTCTTGTCTTTGCCCTTAGGTTTCGAAAAAAACAAAATTGAAAAAAAACCAACTGATTTCATCACTTACTGTGGACACTGTTACTCGCTTGCTAATCAAAGTTGTATGCTGTGTTTTTTTTTTTTTTTTTAGCATGACAGTATCCATCGGTCGCTATTTACACCCTCTTCATCTTTTGTACTAGCCAGCACAGCAGCAGACCCCTAGCGTTAGTACTATTAGACAAGGCTCGGAACCGGTTTGAGAAATACCGGTTTGTACCGGTTTATTGCGGTTTAGCTCCGAACTTTTCTTGAGGACGTGAACATTTAAAGAACTTTATTTAACCTAAATTAACCGGTTAAATTGACGAGCGCTAAGTAAGAATGAAAAGAAAAGTAGATACTTACCCATTTTTGGATTTTTTGCAGCGGATCTGATTGAAACAGTGAAATAAACATTCGTAGCGAAACAGAAATTCTCTTTCTACTAAAGAAAAATAAAAATTAAACGGTGTTTGTTTGTATTAACCGGTTTTTATTGCTCTAAACCGGTAACTACTAAAAAACCTTTATGTAAAGTTCCCTCAAAATACCGGTTTAAAAAACCGGTTTATTCGAACGAAACCGAAATTTAAAGGTTTTGCTTCAAGTACATAATAACGGTTTCAAAATTTAACCGGTATCCGAGCCCTGCTATTAGATATTCTGTGCCCCTAGATGTGAGCGTGCGCGAGTATTTTTACCCGACTGCCCCAAATATGGGTAATGTTATTTGGGTGTATGTATGTACGTATGTTTGTCTGTTCCGTTGTGACCTCCTAAACTACTTGACGGATTTTGAAATGCGAGATGTCATTAGATTTGTCTGTATCCCTGTATCTTTGTAATAATACCAATACAACGCTTGCAATTTACAATATCGACGATAACGATGATTATATTATGATAATTATTTCCTTTATTGTCATAAATATACATCTTAATTACATTTTTAAATATTTACATACATACATACATCACGCCTGTTTCCCATTGGGGTAGGCAGAGACTATGGATTTCCACCTACTACGATCCTGACATACCTCTTTCGCTTCATCTATGTTCATTAATCTCGTCATGCATGCTCGTCGGCTTAGAGTACTCTTAACCTGGCATTTTTTGGGAAAAATAAAATTTCTTTTTCATTAATAAAACATTTAATGATATAAATAATAGTAATAGCTACAGGTCAGGGCTCCCGAGAAAGGAACCTCATAACTTATGATTATTATTATTTGATTTATGTTTTAACGACGTCTGTGGCCTAGTGGTTCGAAAGTCGGACTGCTGATCACGATCGTTCGGTTCGATTCCCACAGGACACAAATATTTGTGTGCTGAACATAAGTGTTTGTGTTGGTCTGGGTGTTGCTTATGTATTATGAGTATTTATTTACTAAAAAAGGTGTATAAGTGTTATATCCATAGTCTAGTACCCATAGTACAAGCTCTGCTTAGTTTGGGACTAGATGGTGCTGTGTAAAATGTCCCAAAATATTTATTTATTTAATATATCTAAAATAAAAAAACCGGCCAAGAGCATGTCGGGTCATGCTCAGTATTATAGGGTTCCTTAAGTAGGTGTAATTACAAACGAATCAAATCGAATATTAATCATGGCTATTTTAGTTTTTGCAATAATCGGCAGCATTCGCGACTCAGAGCGTGTTGTTAGTAGCGCCATCTAGCGATAAATTCAAGAAGCCAAATTTAAGAAGTGTGATTTGTCATTTCAAAGTTACTTTTTAGATTTTTTCAAATAGAAAGTAGCTAAAGGAGCATTATTTGCTATGATCATTTTTCCCTAAGGACAATGACCTTTGAACTAGGACGTTTTAAGTATTTTTCAGTTTTCTCTCTATAACTCAAAAAATTATAATCACATTATACTCGAAATAATTTTAAAAGAGAGTTTTCACAAAGGTCTATCAATGTGGACGATTATAAGTTTCTACATTGCATAGTTTAGAAATGGCAGGGGGGGGGACACATTGCAAGCCACTTTGGCGGGCTATATTTCGCAGATGGTACACCTGATAAAAAAGTGGTGTATCAAACATTACCTTCATTTTAGTAGACCTATTCAATGATATCCCACACGAGGGGGAGCAGCGAAAAAAAAATTGTTTTCCCCATTTCACATGTCCATACATGTGAAATGGGGAAAACAATTTTAACGCCACCCCTAAAATACGGAAAAAATGATTTTTTTTATTCTTTTAAAATTGAGATCTATATACAGACTATTTTTTAACAAAATTTCATTTACTTATGTTTATAACTGTAGAAGTTATTAAGCTGTAAAGGATTAGGACAGACGGACAGACGGACAGACGTACGGACATGACGAAACTATAAGGGTTCCTTGTAGGACTTCGGAACCCTAAAAATGATAAAGTCATCTAAGTACGCAAATCTGTAAACAGATTAACCTATGACTCAGCATGTTTCTGTTAAAAGCTTTGCTGTCACAGTGACTTGTAGTATAGAGATGTCACTCAACTTTTTTATTACTCCTATGTGCGTGATTTTTCGTGGAATATTCTTTTCAACAGTTTTCTTCATTATGTGTACGCACTTTTCGCCATATTCTTAAGTATGTCTCTGGTTTATACAGGCTTTCTGTATAGGCATGTCTGAGTAATCATCTTATTTAATCTAGCCATTAGGCTGTCGCCACCGGAATATATTAAGTACTATCAGACAGATGAAATTATCTTATTGGTTCTATTAGCTAATTCCTGGGAGAAACTGTTTATTACTATTAATATGTACGTCGACACTGGAAGTAATTAAACTTTCACCGTCTCACTTTCGTAACACACGTTGAAATTTTGGTTATTTTGGTAACGAAAAACATAGAATTGAAATCAGCCCCCCTAGCCAAGTTGACAATCTACACAATCGTCAATCGTCAACGCTAATAGAAAACGATCAAAATGTATGGGAATGACATATCTCAACAAAAAAATCATTCGTTGAGATATGTCATTCCCATACATTTTGATTGTTTTCTATTAGCGTTGACGATTGTAGATTGTGTAGATTGTCAACTTGGCTAGGGGGGCAGGAATCGAATCAATTGGTATTGCCGATTGGAAAATTTTTTTTAGTCGAAAATCAGAATTATAAACCATATTTATCACGAATAAATCCGTAAGGTACAAAAAACCGCACTTTTTTGAGTTCACATGACAATAGTGTTGTTGTTAACGTGTTGAGTGTAATATTAATATTTTCGTTTTAATTTAAGAGGAATTTAGCAGCCAAGTGGCGCCCCCATCAGTAAAAAAAATATTACTCGCTGAATACATAATTTATCGAAAATTAGTTTTTAACAATTAAAGTACTGGTACTGTTGTTTAATCAGAAACTATTAACTCTGTAAATTATAGTACGCTGTAGTTGTAGATAGAAAAAATTACAAAAGCGGCCGTTTTTCGCACTTTTCCTATCTACAACTACAGCGAATTACAGCGATTAATATCTATTATTTTTAGCCTATATTTTGCTGTTAATGCTTTATGTACAAAATACACAGAGGCGGACTCAATGCCATATTCTATGTCAATCAATAATCAATGTCATTATACTCTCGGCTCCATTACGCCCTCGCCTTCGGCTCGGGCTGCAATCCAGCCTCGAGTATAGTGACCAGCTTAGCTCACTTGTATGTACTATTCATTGTTTTAGTTACCAATCGCGCTGTTTTAGGCATAAGTATAATTTTACATTATTTAGAGAGGCTTCCTCGTTGGTCTAGTAGCATGAGGTCCTGGGTTCGATTCCCGGGTCGGGCAAAGTGTTATTGGGTTTTTTCATTAGGAAATTCTTAGTAGCAGCCCGGAGTCTGGATTTGTGCCCGGTCAATGGCAATAGGCTCGCCCGCTATTACATGGGACTGTAACATAACTGGCGAAATGTGGGTGTACTATTACACCTCTGCCTACCCCTTCGGGGAAATACAGGCGTGATGTTATGCAGCAAGCTAAGGGTGCGCATGCACACTCTTTTGGTGCAAACTCTTACCATATGCGGCAATTTGAATTAGTATGACGATAGCATAAAAACAACAGAAAATAACCTCATAATTTCTTACTCAAAGCAGTCAAAGCAAAGTTTCGATAATTTCAAGAAAAACGAACATTTACTTACTCCTTAGATTATAAACCTCGTATTGCAAGTCTAGTAGGTCTGTGACTTACTCCATAAACAACTGACAGGTGACACAACGTTGCTAGTTGAAATAATATTTATTAAAATAATAGCAATGCGGACTCTTTGGCAGTGCGCACTCTTTGTTTCATCTACATAAATTTCTAAAAATATCCTAAAATAAATTTGCCATATAAAACAGAGTATTATAACTTAAGCAAACATGAAATTGATCAGCGCGTATTTGCGGGGCGCTCAGCCAACCATGAAGTGTTTACATTGCATCTTGATGTACACTTCGGGCCGAGGGGAGTGGTAGCATGGTGAATATTTATCTGTGTGTGTTATTTTAAGATATTTTATTATTTCGCACGATATTTTTTCTTTTTAAAGCTAAGTAAAAAGAAAAAATATCGTGTTCTATGTTCGACTGGCGCACGTTGTTAATCAATATTTTGAGTGGCATTTCTGAGACAATTTAAACCCAAATTGATTTTTAGTTCAATCAAGCAATCAACTCAGCCTATCGCAGTCCACTGCTGGACATAGGCCTCTCCCAAGTTGCGCCACAACACTCGGTCCTCTGCCTTCCGCATCCAGTCCCCCCCAGCCACGTTCTTTAGGTGAAGTAAGCAGTATCAGTAAGCTGAAGTGGCAGTGGGCTGGCCATGTCTGTCGAAGGACCAATGGCCGTTGGAGCAGACGAGTCCTTGAGTGGAGACCGCGTATCGGCAAACGCAGCGTAGGGCGCCCCCCTGCCAGGTGGACCGACGACCTAAAGAACGTGATTTTTAGTTGGCTGTTACAAAATATTTAGTTTGCACGGCCGTTTAACGAAACGACAGGTGAATTAATTACAGCTTGTTATAAGCTACTCCATTTTTTATTACCACCTTTTTAATATTTCGCTTTCAGCCATGACTGTCAAACGAAAGTAACCGACATAGCCCGAAGAATTGCCAAACTTAAGTGCAGTGGGCGGGGCACATTGCTCGCAGAACAGATAGCCGATGGGGCAGTAAAGTACGGTGTTCTACAGGCTGTACTTTGGAGAGTGTGCGCATGAGCTCCATGAGCTTATTCCGCCATCTCCTTTCTTTCATCGGACTACACGACGCACTGCAGGATATCATCCACATTTGGTAGAAATCCCTACTATCAGGACCAAGCGCTTTGAGAACTCTTTCATAATGCGCACAGCTAAGTTGTGGAATTCACTGCCGGCATCTGTATTTTCGGGCACTTATAAACCTAACGCCTTTAAAGCTGGAGTTAATCGGCACCTAATAGGTTTGCTCGCTCCACCGTCGACCACATCCTGACAAAGCTGTCTAGATTGCGGTCAAAAGCAGATCTATAATTCAATAAAAAAAAAAAAGTTCTGGAGTGGCGACCGCGTACTGGAAGGTGCAGCGTTGGTAGGCCCCCACAAGGTGGACCGACGACCTGGTGAAGGTAGCGGGAATCCGCTGGATGCGGATGGTGCAGGACCGGTCGTTGTGGTGATGCTTGGGGGAGGCCTATGTCCAGCAGTAGACGTCTTTCGGCTGAAATGATAATGATGATGATGAGCCATGACTGTCTGTTCGGTACAAATTTTGCAATCGATTGTTTTTTTTTTCGATGTGCTAGAGACTTGAAACTATAAACATATCTCAGGACTGGATCACAATGCAATATTAACTCACTTTATTTTTAAAGACTGTTTAAAAAATATTTTTCACCAAATTATTTTAATGAGTATTTATAAGTCAGCAGCAAGTACCAACATAGGTAATTGAGTGCAGGAAACTGAATAGCTGTATTGTATGTGCTGAATGTATATATTTAAAATCTGAAACTGACCATAGCATCAAAAGATGGGCAGCACAAAGCAAGTATGCTGATGGTACTTGTACATGCAAACAATGCAGAAGAAAAATCCAAGCATGAACAAGACAGGTCTTAATAAATAAACTTAATCTGTCTTGACGTGCAAATTTCCATAAATTAATATGTATGTTTATACAAAGTTTATCTTCATTAATTTATATATTTTCGATTTAATGTGTTGCTCCCACAATATAGAACTTCTGTATTCTAAGTAGGGATGAAGTATTATATGTATGCTGACTTACTGAGTTATCATAATAATATCTAAAGAGGTTCATTAAACTTCCCCTCACCAACGACCTTCAGTGCGCGCGGATTTTAAAATTAGGAACCTACTAGAAACTTACAGTAAGAGTTACTGTTTTCTAAGTTCTGTATTCTAAGTAGGGATGAAGTATTATATACTGGGTTATCATAATAATATCTAAAGAGGTTCATTAAACTCAAGGCGCTCCCCTCACCTACGTCCTTGTTTGCGCGGATTTATGAATTATTACCTACTGGGAACTTACAGGAAGAATCACTGTTTTCTAAGTTCTGTATTCTAAGTTGGGATGAAGTATTATATACTGGGTTATCATAATAATATCTAAAGAGGTTCATCAAACTCAAGGCGCTCCCCTCACTACTGGGAACTTACAACTCTAAAAGCATGTAAATTTGTGATTTGGAAAAAAAATACTCGGATAGTTCTGATGAAAATATTTTTGGGGGATTTAGGGGTGGCAAACGTAGATGGTTTCCATGCCATCGTCCGGCAGAAATCGTCCTCGATGCTCTGCAGAGTGCGGGCCAGCTCCAACTCCATCCTGAAGACCAGTGGCCTGATTCACAAATGTTCGAAAAGTTTCCGTTTCCGAAGTAAAATTTGACTGGCAAATAAAACAAAACGACCACTTCCTGCGACCATGAACGTTGCAATGCTTTCGAAACGTCAGGAAAACCAAATTTAATAATAATACACGATGTAATTCGGTTAAACTTGTTTTAATAAGAAACAAAACGATTTGAGAACCGAACGGATTCGGAAACGCAACGCGAAATTCATGGAAACTCTCACGTGAGCCATTTGCTGTCGGAAAGCACTCGATGTAAAATTAAAGAACTATGAATAGCGTTTTCGAATGCGTTCGATTCTCAAATCTTTTTTTTTTGTAATATAACAAGTTTGACCGGATTACATCGCGTATTATTATTAACATTATTTTTCCTGATGTTTCGAATGCTTTGCATTATTAGTAGTCGCAGGAAGTGGTCGTTTTGTTTCGTTTGCTGGTCAAATTTCACTTCGGAAACGGAAACTTTTCGAACGTTTGTGAATCAGGCCACATAGCAGGGAGGTACGACTTTCCTTTAATAAATGCCGTAATCCAGAGATGCATCACGGGCAACGAGCTGGTTACAAAATATTAGTAGTATTTAAGTTTTACTAACCATGGTCTTTCTTTGTTTTACTAACCTATTATGGATGATACACTTATCTATATAAATAAAAATTAATCCGTATTTCCCTTGGTCACG
The DNA here is from genome assembly GCA_949699075.1 of Asteroscopus sphinx. Taxonomy (NCBI): domain Eukaryota; kingdom Metazoa; phylum Arthropoda; class Insecta; order Lepidoptera; family Noctuidae; genus Asteroscopus; species Asteroscopus sphinx. Next base: position 5,516,976 of record OX453023.1, read on the forward strand.
GCATTACGCGTGAACGGCTGGACCGATTTCGCTAATTCTTTTTTTGTCGTGTTTGTTATTGCCAGGAGAAGGTTCTTATGAAAGAAAAAATTAAGAAAATTTCGCGGAAAATTAGAAAATTTAAGAATACTTAACCACTATATTAAATTTTCCAATGATTTTCTAATGTAACCTTATGGCGTTTGACATAACATTGACAGAATACGTGCTGCATAAAAAGAAAACAATGTAAATAACCCTCCTTCTGGCGCAGTCGGGTAAAAAACTGGATATCGTTCTTCGGTCGGAGTTATATTGATAAAATACATCACTACATAGTATATAAAACAAAGTCGCTTCCCGCTGTCTGTCCCTATGTATGCTTAGATCTTTAAAACTACGCAACGAATTTTGATGCGGTTTATTTTAATAGATAGAGTGATTCAAGAGGAAGGTTTATATGTAGGTACATTCTGTAGTATATTGCACCCGTGCGAAGCCGGGGCGTGTCGCTAATCTGAAATAAAGTTTTTTTATTTTATTTTTACTTTAGGTTTGCACTATTATATATAAAATATCGTTATACATACAGGGTCATTGAAAAAATACCTGAAACCCGTGTTCACATAAATCGACAAAATGTAGGGATCAGCTGTTTTTTTTTTAGCAATTTTGGGACTGGTCCCATGGTAAAATTTGTTTTCAATTCAATTCAATTTAATATATTTATTTGCTAGAATATGGTACATAACTAGGTGTTACAAAATTTTCGTGTTCTAACATATCCTGTCACGTATGACGTGCAAACATATTTGGGGTGCATAATAGACATTTTAAAAATAACTAAAAATAACAAAATGTCATTAGGTACATAATCAGGCTAACATAATTATATTGGTATTTTTTCTATATTGTAAATATTATCGACTTATCTTCTAAGTATTCATTTACACAATAATAATTTTTATTTAATAACAATTTGAATAATGCCTTTTTAAATAATTTCAGAGGTAGTTTACTAAGATTCTGGGGTAGGTGATTAAATATTTTAATAGACATGCAATACACGTTTCTTTTAAATACTTCTAATTTTATTTTTGGTAAGCTCAGACGATCTTTGTGCCGAGATCGGCTATTTGGGTTATCGGAGAATTTTGAAAATAAATGGGGATGTTTTTTTACAAATAGACATATTTCTAGGATGTATAAACAAGGCAAAGGTAAAATGTTAAGTTTTTTAAATAGGGGTTTACAGCTATCCAGAAAGTGAGCACTAGAAATTGCTCGTATAGTTAGTATTTAGTATATAGTGTTCATACAGATGAGTTCAATGAACCCTTAAGAGGTTTTCAGTTATTTTAATAACACGTTTTATAAAAGCTTTACCAGGTTCACCCACCGGTAGCTTTGATAGAGTAATAACTATATCACTAAATATTGATTGTTTTCAAATTCAATACAGAGTGTACGCTTACATAGTAAAGTGCTATACAAAATAAATATTTATTTTAGATGTTCAATTTTAAAAGTATCGTTTCAAATATTTGAGTACCACTCAAATAAACGTGGACAGGGTTTTAAACTTTAAAATTCGAACATATAAATTCGCACCATTTTCCCCGGGGTTTCCACTAGGTATTGAAAGCCACATGCCACCAAACTATTGGTTCCACCTCAGTTATGTTTTTTTTGGAACTACATGTAATTTTCTGTCATTCATTTTTAAAGATAAAAAGACACTTAATTATGAACACTGCTCTTCTTGTAATCTTCAAAGCTGCTTCAAAGAGAGCACTTGCTGAAATTTACATCTATATACTTACGTTCTTTTAGAAATACTAATAAAAATAAATGGTCGTTAATAAAATACAAAATTAGAACAGTTTGAGTTTCTGTTTCAGTCTTTTTACATTAATTTAAAATCATTAATACTTCGTAATTAAGGATTAAATACGGAATAAAAAGTAATATAGGGTAATATAGTAGTATAGGGTAGGCATATCTATACGACTTTGATTTAACTGTAAAGTTAGTCGAGTCGGTTAAGGAACTATGTTTCTTAATAAGATATCGCTGACGTCACCCAAAGACGTATAGTGGAGGATAATTTCGATACCACGAGCAGTGTTCACGGTAGCTTAGTGGCTAAAGCACTGGCGTACTGAGCCAGGAGTCGCAGGTTCGAATCCTGCTCGTGAGCGATTTTTTCTTTCCACAATTTATATCTTTAAAAAGTAATATGTCTACAAATTTAATTTTCTAATTATATTTTCCAAACCCACACAGGAAGAACCCCTTCACATTAAATTCGTCAAAATTTGCGTTGATTATCCGAATTGCAGTCCCCTCTCAGTTTTGCTGGCGCCATGAATTCGGTAATGGTTGGCTGTGAGCCGTCAATTCGACGTCACGTCATTAATTGCGTGCAAATTTAAATTGCGTACCACTTGCGTAGTCGAGTGTACTTTGACAAGTTGTCATTTTATTTTCTCTTTAACTTACGCGTTTTTGTTTACGAGAATTGCTATACTTGTGATATTTATTGAAGTTTTGACTGTTTTCTTGAAGTCTTTGGTTTCTTTGCTATACTAAAAAATACTATGTTATTATATCGTTATTGACATTTCAAAACATTATTCTGTAATCAAAATGGGAGTATTGTAAACTACCAACTTTCAGGCACTTTTGAATAATAATATTAATGATTTTAATGTTGTTCTACTTTTAAAAACAAATAAAGCTTAATCAAATCTTTTCCAAACACATTAAAATACTAAAATACAAAACAGTACAATTGCTTACAAAACGTGAACTACATTAAATTTTATAAAAAATAAATTACGCCATTTATCCCATCAACGAAACCACTGATAAATTATAAAACAAATGAGATATAAAATTGAAAAAAACAATATGGATACTTATAAAAAATCTGTATCAATGAGAAAGATTCTCTTGCCGAAGCAATAAATTCTTTTGAACAGAAAAGAGGACAGTAATAACTGTATGTCTAGTTCTAAATTGGGACCAAAATATGATCTACGTTTCTTAATAAAAGCATTAGGAGAAATAGCACTTCTTTTTTCTAGCCGTCAAAATTGTCGCGGGAAACATGCCAAGATTGTGAGTTCGGGAGCTGGGATCTTCAAAATATGTTTTATTTCATAAAGTTTTGAAATGTGCTGAGATTTGAAATGGCATTTAATTTATTTTTTAATGCTCATAAGTTGAGCTTGGTGTATGCTAGGAAATTAGTACCTACATCATACAAAGTTAAAATCCATTTTAAAATCTATTAATGAGTTCAATGACTGTTACGTAAAATATATAGACGAAGTGCTGCGAACAATCATTGTGAAGCCAACAAAACTGTGCTCCTCTGTGTACAAACCAGCGCTCACGCACACACATGCACATCAAACCGTGCTCGACGCTCTCAGTACACATGTCACGGCATCGTCCTGTAAGTATCGCCAAAAAAAAACATCTTTCAGGTACTTGTTTGTGCATGAGCGCTGGCTTATACACGGAAGAGCACAGTTTTCTAGGCTTCACTGTGATTGTTCGCAGCACTTCGTCTTTATTTTTTACACGCCTATGCACGCGACTTCGCCCGCGTGAACGTCGTTTAGTGCGCATACCTCGGGAAATATTCATTTTCCCGGGATAAAAAGTAGCCTATATGTTAATCCGGGTTATTTTCTATCTGTATGCCAAATTTCATTAAAATTCATACAGTAGTTTTTGCGTGAAAGAGTAACAAACATCTATACATACATCCACACAAACTTTCATGTTTACAATATTAGTAGGATAGGACAGGACTAGTAGGACTATGTATGTGGTTTATACCTAATGGTTTAGTTACCACTGATATTTGGTTTACCATACAAACCAATTTTGTCTGGTATTTTAAAACATAACTCTGAATATATGTTTCCGATTCACATAACTATGAAATATGCAAAAAAAATACAAATCCTATCCACACAAACATACACACATATAATATTATATACACAAAATCAACAGCACACTACTCACCCACACAATACACTCTTACATCAACTACACATACTCTCATGGCTTAGTAGTAACCGCCACCAATTTACTTATTTTTGTTTTTTATTTATATTACCTACTCCTAAATAACAACTATTAAGGAACAATGAAAAGCAACGTGCTTCTTACCGAATATAAAACTTGAGCTTAGTATTAGAGACGGCACTGTGTCCTGAGATACAGGTTGTCACTACTTGTCACCTAGTTCAGGAGACAGAGCTTTGAATTGTTTTGAAACATATTTGGTTGCTAATAAATGTTATTTTATTTATTTATGTATATATAAACATTATTCACGCCCTTACCTTATTAGACTCTTAGTATTCTCATAAAGTATATAGGTTCTTATAAAGCCTGAAGATAATTTATTGTGTTCGCGTTCAAAGAAATTACCAAGCCAGTGCACAGCGTCCTAATCTATTTATCCATTGACTCTTACGTAAGCCTCTTATATTTGCATAGAAATGTTTTGTCCTAGATTCAAAGCTAATTTACCGCCTCATTGGTCTTAGGTACGCGGCTGTAGATATTGAAGTTCTGGATTTGATCCTGGATCGTATCATATAATTTGTTTTTTTTCCTGTTAGTTTTTTTTATTCGTTTTTGTAAGTGACATTTACTTACTATTGATGTACATTTTAGGTATGGTTTTCATTCACATGCATACAGTTTAGCCCGCGACATTGACGCGTGAAAAACTCATGAATAAGGCATCCATTCGAATTGGAAACTATTCGGGCATGCCCGAAATATGCAAATGAAAATATGCATATGACTTAGAACTCTCTGTCACTGTCAATGATATTTTTACTTTGTTAGTAGATAAATAATAAATAATAATAATTAATATTTTTGGGACATTATAACACAGCACCATCTAGTCCCATACTAAGCAGAGCTTGTGCTATACAATGGGTATGATACCTATATACTTTTTTTTTGTAAATTCATACTTATAATACATAAGAAACGCCCAGACCAACACAAACACTTATGTTCATCACACAAATATTTGTGTCCTGTGGGAATCGAACCCACGACCTCGTGATCAGCAGTCCGACCCTCGAACCACTAGACCACAGACGTCGTCAGAGCTCCTTGCCCATAATTGGTATGTAGAACGCAGAATATATTCTAGGACTCTGGAGAGGCCTACGTCTAGATATCGATAGGGAAAACTGAGCCCTCAGCTCCCTGTCAAATTAGGACCATTATCTCTAGACTGTGGAATCACAGGCTATGAATTTATTGGGTTCGATTTGAGATAAGCATGTTACGACACATTTCACTGGCATTCTAGATTCAAATTTGTATTTACAGTCATTACAAACTTTTTCAATTAACAAGACTTAAAGAGTAATGTGGGTACTTAATTAATATGTGCGCATTATGGGGAACGTGCAGAACTTTCGAGAAAGTAAGATAAATTCAGATAAATTGAGTTCCTTACGAAATTCAGGAAAAGTTTGAAAAAGAGATTGATTTTTCAATAACATTTATTTGTGATAAAATATTCGATTAAATAATGCCAAATAATTTATTGACATGAAACCTAAAACTCATTTACTTCTGCTCACCCTTCGAGGAATGCTGTTGTTATGACTACTCCAAAGGTACCCTGATTAAATACGGATTTACAGCTTTTTATTTCCATCAACATCATCTAAATACTTTTACGAGCAATAAAACTGAAATAAAAATAAATGAAAATAGTTCGACTCCCGTGCTACACGAACATCTGTAAAAATAGTGGCGACTTGAAGCGAACGCAACATCAGTTTATTGCAAGCCACAGGCGGAAAGCAACCGACTTTCCCGCTATTTACATATTCCAAATTTGAATAGTCAGTTACGGAATTCGAATTTCGAAGTGTTTTTTTTTTCCTTTTTTTTTGTGTAAAGTGTTTTTTGGAGACTTTCTTTAAAGATTTTACTTTTTGTGTTATTTGAATAGTGCTGTGATTGTGATTTAGGGCGGAAAATTGTGTATTACTTTGTTATAAAGTTTCGGGATCCCATACTAAATATAAAAGGTATTTATTTTGTATTTGCTTATTTAAGGAATCTCTAATATACAATCATATTCATTTGATAATATAACCAACTCATAAATAACCACTGCAGAGCACGGGCAGCTTCTTAGGGTTATAGTTTCAACTTTCAGGGGTTAACCCTTCTCATTTTAAGAAGATCTTAGTCCACCACGTTAGCCTGGTGAGTATTGGACTTTTTACATAAATTCAATTTTGTTTTTTATCCGAAACTGTGTAGTTATTAGTTACAAGGCTTTGCTCGCCAACTGCGATCGCCAACCCGCCTGCAAAGCGTGGCGATTATGGCATATCCCCTCCATTGGGGGGAGGTCTATGTCCAGCAGTGGACGTCTTTCGGTTGAAGTGATGATGTTGGCTTTGCTCGCGGCTTCACCAACGTATAATTCGACATATAATAATAAAAAAAAACTCGCATCCCTCGGAAAAAAGTTCATTTTGTCGGGATAAAAGGTAGCCTGTATTTTAATCCGGGTCGTGGTTTATCGGTGTGCCAAATTTTATCCAAATCCGTCCAGCCGTTTCAGGATGATTGAGATACAAACATCCAAACATCTTCACAAACTTTCACATTTATAATATTAGTAGGATATTAAGTATAGTTATAGTATAATATATTATGTAAAGTTATTAATTATACATAATTGAAACAGCATAGTTCATTAAATTGTTTATTTCGTATTCAGTATCAGTTTGTACCTTTATTTATGTATTACCAGAAAAAAAACACAACTATTAATAATTTCATAGGTTTTCCCGATCACTACATATTATAATAAAACAAAGTGAAATAATATACGCGATTTAATCCGGTTAAACTTTGTTCAACAACAATTTCTTAACACGAGGCTCTCAAAACGGCCTGTCTGACAGGCATCGTATTCCTAGAAATCTTTTGTAAAAGCGGTTCTAACAACTTAATACATAATCGTATTGTGTTCCAAGAAGTGCCTATCATGTTGGTTGAAGGGTTAAATACAGCTTAGTGTGAAAATTATACTTGAAACTGAGGTTGACGTGAAACTGAGGTTGACGTGAAACTGAGGTTGATGTGTTGCCCTTTTACAATCTAGGAATGTGAGTGTTATTTCTGTATAAAATTGACGTGAAAAATAAATGTGTTGCACTTTTTGAATCTAGAAATTGGAGTGTTATTTCTGTATAAAATTAACGTGAAAATGTGTTGCCATTTCATAATCTGGGAATGGAGTGTTATTTCTGTATAAAATAAAATTGACAGGAAAATGCCATTTTATAATCTAGGAATTGGTGTGTTGTTTCTATATAAATTTGACGTGAAAATGTGTTGCCATTTTACGAGTATAGTATCTAGGAATCGGAGTATTATTTCTGAATAAAATTTACGTAAAAATATGTGACCTTTTAAGAATTTAGGAATTGGAGTAGACTTAGAAACTAGTAAGGTTAATTTACCTACACTGATAAGATATGAAGAAATTAAGTCAGCCTTGTGTACTAAGAACAATGCACAAAGTAGTATGACACACGGATCAAACAAATCTGTTTGAAAAAAATGCCGCCGCGACGCGGCGATGCTTGGATGCTCAAAAAAGTTCAAAGTACTACTTATTTTCATGAAATAGGTTGGTACACGATCTTATTCCAAAAGTAAAGTAAATAAAAACCGGCCATGTGCGGGTCGGTCTCGCGCAGTAAGGGTTCCGTACCTCTCAACGACCTGATAACCCATAAAAACTGATTTAATTTACTAGAGTTTATCAAAAGACTAAAGACTGCCTCGTTGGTCTAGTGGTCGCAAGCGCGACTGCTGAGCATGGGGTCCTGGGCTCGATTCCCGGGTCGGGCAAAGTGTTATTGGGTTTTTTCATTAGGAAATTCTCAGTAGCAGCCCGGAGTCTGGATTTGTGCCCGGTTAATGGCAATAGGCTCACCCCCTATTTATTACATGGGACTTGTAAAATAACTGGCGAAATGTGGGTGTACTATACACCTCTGCCTACCCCTTCAGGGAAATACAGGCGTGATGTTATGTTATGTTGTTGTTATCAAAAGACATCAACGCACAGTGCGCGAAATATGAATTTTTCCATGTCTTTCTTACGCAGGTCCTACCACATATGTATATGTTTGTCTTATTGTTAGTATTTGTTGCTAAACTACATAATATGCACCATAATCTGACCAAGTTTGACGCTGGTATATATTACCGTTTTGAAGATAGAGCAGGAATAAAAACGTTGAAAAAAATGCAAGCTTTTCGAGGTTTATTACATGGGGACCCCCTTCGGTTTAAGACTTTTTTTGTTTTTAGTATTTGTCGTGATACACCTCATAGCAACCCATATTCTGAGAAAATTTCAACCGGTTACCTATTATCGTTCAAAAGATACAGCCCTGTGACAGACAGACGGACGGACGGACGGACAGCGTAGCGAGAGTAATAGGGTACCCTTCGGCTACGGAACCCTAAAAAGAACTAGTGCTATAATGTAAAGTAAAAAGCATTATGAACCTAAAAGCGGTGCAGTAAAAGCTACTTTATGCACTGAAAAAAAAAACATCTCATTTTTCGGTAATATTCACCGCTTTGGTCAGTAAAAAGAGAGCCAATTGTCCAAAGAAGTAAAACTAACTGAAAAAACAGTGAAAATAACTGAAAAAACAGTGAAAATAAAGTCAGTAATCATTTATTTTAACATAAAAATAAGTTGCCTGAACCGTTTTTTTTTTACTGTACAAGAACAGTAAAAAGTCTCGTTTTATTTTTTTCAGTGTGAATGTTGAAAAAGTAGTTCTTTACTACTACTAGCCAGACTTTATTTTTTTTACTGAACTGACTCACCGTCTAGTAGTTCGACTAGTCAGTCGGTAATTGTGCACTGAAAATTGTGAAATTGTGTACAACGAAAATTTTATTAAGAAGCATGGTTTTTTTTTTGGCTTCACTATGTTTGTGCGCAACACTTCGTCTTCATTTTTTACCGTGTCTGTGGTCTTGTACAGTTGTTTTATCTCACGAAAGCGGGTGAGCCATACTTGTAGTTGTAATGCGTATAGACACGCGCTCTTGTGTGCGTAACTATGCAAAACTCGGCCAAAACTGAGCGCTCCCGAGCTTACGCACGCAAAGACAATGTGCATGTACAGTACACACCCACACACACAAGTATGGCTCACCCGCTTTCGTGAGATAAAACAACTGTACCAAATTTTATGCAAATAAAATTATTTTATTTGACTGAACTGACTGGCAAACTGGCCTCGTGTCCAGCGCTCACTCACTATGCCTTATCTAGACATCTCTGATTCTACTACCAGTAAAAACACTCAAAGTTAATTTATTTTCTTCTTTATCTGACAAATCACCGTGAGACCGCTACAGGTGGCTTCTAAGACACGTCTCACGTTTTTTCGCAGAAACATGAAAGATGTTCTTGACATACAAAATTATAATACACTTCTTAGAACTTTTCATACGTAGATATCCGTTTCGTTTTCATCAGAAAACGTTTCAAAAGTTTTCAAAGCGTTTGTTTGTGACATCTTTTAATTTGATGAAATATTTTACGATTCCAATGTGAAATTTATGATTGGATTGTTGTTTGATTCAAAATTATTTTAATAAATGAATTGTCATGAGTTATTTTGATGAAAAACTGTTTAAGATCAAGTTGTTGTAGTTTTTATTTTCTAGGTTAAAGTTGCGTCAAAATAACTATTTGTTATCTCATGCTATTCATTTAATTAGTTATTAAAGGAAATTGTATATTTTTTTTAATTCAAAAGTGCTTCTTGTTGTTGCAAGTCAGTGAAAAAATTTATTTTTCTCGTGTAATTTATTTACACATATTGGTAGCACGCAACTGACAAGTGTTAAGCTAGCAGCCCGCTATTGGCTCCACAGCCGATGACGTAATTTTGGGCCAATCACGTGACCTAGTTGTCACCACGCTGTCACGGGAAGCGAGTACCTGGTGAAGTACCTATATTATTATACCATGATATAAAAAGTATGTAAGTATTATATCCGTTGTCTAGTACCCATAGTACAAGCTCTGCTTAGTTTGGGACTAGATAGTGCTGTGTAAGATGTCCCAAAAATATTATTATTATTAAATATCTATAATCCTCATTCACAGTACGTAAGAGCCACAATGAATAAACACCTTCACAGGATGTGATTAGTGATACGTCATCTCAACGCAGGAGATCAAATCCTCCTCCCCCAAGGTCATAGTCGACTTCATGATTAACTTGCAGCTTGGGGAAGTGCTCTAATGCTGCAAGAGGCGTCACAATGGATCTTATCAGGTCGCAGTGGCTTAGGGGCGTTCAAGACCCCTACCTCTTTCCTCAAAATAATAATAAAGCCACAACAAATATAATAAAATTCTAAGGTGGTCAAAAGAGCCAGTTGTGAAGTATCTTTTGAACATCCCTTGATAATCCTATATTATTGCCATATCCTACCTTCAAATTGCCACCCACTTTCACACCACTTAAGCGGATTCACCCCATAAAGCAATATCCCCGAGGTAAATAAGTAAATACCATCAAAAAGGGTCGTTCGTAAATTAGGGTAAATTTCTTAGCTCAAGATGGGATGCTGCGAATATTTCCTCATTCCGCATGTCTCATTAGGTGGAGGACCAGTCAAAATGAAGAGTGAAATGTTTGGGTAAGCTTGTGCTGTATTGAAAGATGTGCGATGTTTAGCGATAACGGAGCCTTGGACGAATAAAAAAGTCGGATGGAATCTCGCTAAACAAAAAGTGAAACACCCATAGTAAGACGGCTCGCTTAAAAGTACGGGCTGGTACGCACACATTCACACTCATGGTAAGACAAAAAGCCGCGATTACGCAAAAAATCGTGGTCCGTGTGGTGCCGGACTTAAAGAATAGCACCACCCTTATCTCTTCTCATGGGTGTCGTAAAAGGCGACTAAGGGATTCACCAGAGGATGGGCAGCAGCGTTCTCTGAGTATTTAACCAACCAACTGCGATCGCCAACCCGCCTGCCAAGCGTGGCGATTATGGCTTGGCTTAATTGGGGGAGGCCTATGTCCAGTAGTGGACGTCTTTCGGCTGAAATGATGATGATGATGACGCAAAAAATCTAAATAAAATAACAATATAACTTTACCTATATCTCGTGTGTTAAAATTCTGTTGAAATTATAGTGGGTTTAGGAAAAAACGAAGTGCTTTATCTGCATCTGTTCTTAGCGAGATTCCGTTCGCCTTTTTTTATTCGTCCGAGAACGGAGCTATATAAAAATCTAGCTATTAAATAATTATGATACCTAAAGGCATTTATCGCCACAGACGAAGTGCTGCGAACAATCATAGTAAAGCAAAAAAAACCGTGCTCCTTCGTGTACAACCAGCGCTCACGCACACACCATGCACCTGATGGATATTTGCTTTCGCGATGCTTACTGGACGATGCCGCGACATGTGTACTGAGAGGATTAAGAATGGTTTGAGGTGCATGTGAGTGCGTGAGCGCTGGTTTGTACACGGAGACTGTTTTTTAGAGTTTCATGGTACAATGAGGAACTCTTATAGTTTTACCATGTCCAACCGTCTGTCCAACTGTCTGTTACATCAATTTAACTCGGATTGCTTATATACATTCTAACGACGCCTACAAAGTTATGAAAAAAAGATTTATATAAAAAAAGTTTTTTTAAGGGTACATTTCTCACACGTAATTTGGTTGATTTTTTTCTTTTGTTTATCCCATCGTGTATCGTGGATTAGGTATTTAAAAACTTTTTAACAAAAAATTGAACCGACGAAAACAGAAACTGAAAAGCGAAAAATAACTAATTATGAGTCGGCGCCAAACGAACTTTTAACAAGCAAAGTGCGTGCAAGTTGCAAGTGGCCGAGCGGAGAACGCATTTTTGGAAAGTAATTGTTTATCGTTGAAAAAATCACGTTGTATTTGATGTGACGTTGTTTTTATTATTTATTTTAAGTAATTTAATGATCTTCGTTGATTGGTTGTTTGGCGCCGACTCATAATTAGTTATTTTTCGCTTTTCAGTTTCTGTTTTCGTAGGTTCAATTTTTTGTTAAAAAGTTTTCAGGTCTCCATTATGTCGTAGTGTCTAGAACTATATTTATGTGTGTCAAGTTTCAACAGAATCAGTTAACAGGTAAGAATTCAGTGGGTGAACAAACACTCATCCCCTGTTTTACTACCCTTAGCGGTGGATTTTGATTTTGAAATTTAAATGGGACCAACTTCGAGATATACCCTATCCATTAAAAAAAAATCATCATAATCGGACCACTCTGTAAAAAGTTATGCGTGGTAATACATAAAAAAAAATGAAAAAATATATACGCGTCGAATTGAGAACCTCCTCCTTTTTTTCGTCGGTTAAAAAATAGTAGGGTTGTCTTGAAAATATTGATACAGGGTTCTATTTACGAAATATTACAGTTTTACTCCCTATATACAGACTAAACCACTAATTCTGAACACTTTAAAACTATCCAAAATATTAGTAAATAAAACGAATTTGTAAGGAAACCTATCACAAATGAGTAGACTCGTTTATTTTACGAGTAAAAATCGACCAACTTAGCCATGCAGTTGCGTCTGTAAAAAGTTCATCGAAATTCTGTCTACAATAAAATTTCAAAATTTTGTGTATGTTTTGAAGTAAAATACATCGATTTTGAACTGTCTCTTTTTTGTGGTAATATCCAAAGTATTTTTCATTAGCTGAGCACCCTACACGAGGTAAACCGATACATTTAAAGACCGTCAGTCATCGTCAACCACTTGGCTCGGTATCGTATATCTATGTCATGCATTTCATGCCTGACGTGACATAACAGCAGCCTCTGTCCAACTACTAACGATTGTCTTTTATTATGAATGTCGGGTGCTATAAATCGTGCCAACGAAGGCCAAATGCATCTGAGAGCTGGCATGAGTTTTTGCGATATTGTGTAGTTAAAGTTATCGTGTAGTTATCGACAAAGGACAGGAGCTAAGAATAGCCCGTCTGTTACAAAGATACAAAATATACGACATTTACATGCGTATTTTTTCATTACTTACTATTCATCATATTTATCGCGGACGTTATCAAAAAATGCCAGATTAAGAGTACTGTAAGCCGACGAGCATGCATAACATAACATCACGCCTGTATCTCCCCGAAGGGGTAGGCAGAAGTGTAATAGTACACCCACGAGCATGCATGTCGAGGTTAATGAAAGTAGATGAAGCGAAAGAGGTGTGTCAGGATCGTAGCAGGTAGAAATCCATAGTTTCCGCCTACCCCAATGGGAAACAGGCGTGATAATATGTATGTATGTATGTAATGCAGGCAGTACAGTGAACATAGAGTCAACACAATAATAACGTGAGCGACTATGATACTCCATTTGACTCCATATTTTTGACCAATCCCTTGTCATTCTATGGTTTTGTGAAAAAATATGTTGGCACCACTGTTAAAGATAGACAAGCAACTTTACATCTATAGGAATAGAAATCTGTTTAATTGCTAGGTAACTTGTTTGACATAAGTTTTGTAAGCAAAATCATAACCTCAAAATAGTTAATATTTTAATGAATTAAACATCTGTGGAGTACTATCCGTTTATTAAAATAGATTGCAACACATTGCCTTCATTAAATTGTATATGGTGAGCATCATCTTTTATTCATATCTTCCATAGGCTGGGCTTTAATGGGACTTTAGCAACGTCCTTTATATGGGAATTTTACCAGCGCCACGTGTATTTGGAACTAAACAAGTTCCATATAAAATTTGTCGATCGACTCACGCTAGCTCTGTTGCATTTATTGATAGCAAGAGAGATAATAAGACAAGACATAAAAGATCTTTTGTGGTCCATCTTTAATTGAGCCGTAAATAATCATGGTGAGTCCTATAAAAAAGAAAAACCGGCCAAGTGTGAGTCGGACTCACGCAGTAAGGGTTCCGTACCACCCATCGACCTGATCCGCCACAGAAACTGATTTAATTTACGAGAGTTTAGCAAAAGACATCAACAATCGTTCGCGAAATGTGAATTATTACATCTCTTTCTTACGTTGGTACCACCACATATGTCTACGTTTGCCCTGTTTTTAGTAATTTTTTCTCAACTACATAGTATGCACTATAATCAAACCAAGTTTTCCGCTGGTATGTATTACCGTTTTGTAGATAGAGCAGGAACAAGAATGTTGAAAAAAATATCATGTTTTTCGAGGTTTCTTGTACGAGGACCCCCTTTGGTTAGACTTTTTTTATTTTTAGTATTTGTCGTGATAGACACCATAGTAACACATATTCTGTGAAAATTTCAACTGATTATCTATTACCGTTACAAAGATTCAGTCCTGTGACAGACAGACGGACGGACGGACGGACGAACAGCGTAGTGAGAGTAATAGGGTCCCGTTAGCACCCGTTGGGTACGGAACCCTAAAAAGTAAAATGAAAAAGAGATTTCAGAATGGCATTTAAATTGGTGCTGTATTGTTGTTGGTGCTGTATTGTTGTTGGTGCTGTATTGTTGTTGGTGCATTTAGGCTATAAGATCTTACCTTTGTACTTTGACAACCTCTGTGGTCTAGTGGTTCGAGTGTCGGTCGGGTTCGATTCCCACAGGACACAAATATTTGTATTGAACTAAGTTTACGGGACTTGTCGCGCACAATTAAATCAAAATATAACAAACATTTTGACTAACCTCGACGTTTCGGTCAAGTTGCACAAATAAAAAGATTGTTTTTTTTTTTTTTTTCACAAATATTTGTGTGATGAACATGAGTGTTTGTGTTGGTCTGGTTGTTTCTTATGTATTATAAGTGTGTATTTACAAAAAAAAAAGTACATAAGTATTATATCCATTGTCTAGTACCCATAGCACAAACTCTGCTTAGTTTGGGACTAGATGGTGATGTGTAAAATGTCCCAAAAATATTTATTTATTTATTTTTATTTTTATACTATTAATGTATTTCTGGCAAATAAACGTTTGATTTGATTCGATTTGATTTAAAGCAGGTCGCACACCAGAGATGCACGTAACATGCTCGCCACATTTACGTCTAATCGTTTCTGTTCTCGATACAAATGGGCCTTGTACGCGCACACTGGGATAGCAATGGATAAATTTAAAATATAGCGTAGTGATTGTGGCGCAACAAATGTGTTACCGGTGTTCGACCTGGTTTAAAGGTGCAGGCACAGGCGTCCACCGAACGTGGAAGGAACGCCAGGGTATCGGTCACGCACCGCCCGGCGTTGTCTTTCCGTCCTGCGGAGCGGCGGCGGATCGGTCACGCCGTTAAAACGCCCGGCAGGACGGGTCTGTGTGCACTGTCTAATACAGTTCAGTACATTACAACACGACGAGACCCACCGACGATACGCTTCAGTTCCGCTTGCTGTGGGTTTGCAGCTTTATCGTATTCTTTGCTAACTACTTTAATGGTTATGTAGTGTGCAGCTCACCTAGCCTTATATATGTAACTGCACACTCATTTTAATATTATTATTACATGAACCATTGACCCGAGCAGTACTCTTGTATTGCACCTACGTCACTCCATTACATGGCGACCCATGGCCAGTCTTTTCTGTGAGTCTGTAAATTGCGTGAAGAGCGAAGATGTCTGCTGAATAAAGAAGATTTAAAAAATAAAAACTAGAAGCCGGAGAAAAAACAACTATGGAAAAAGAAAACGCAGAAGACCTAGACAGAAGACCTTTGTAGAAGAAACAAAATTTGAAGAACCAGAAGAATGAAAAGGAGTGTTGGCGTTGGGTGCCGGGAGCTTGCTCAAGCCTATTAGGATGTGAGGAGATGCAGGGTGCTGGGAGATACGTGGCACGAGTCTGATGAGGAGCAGCCGGGAGCATGTTCGAGTCCAAGGATAACTCTTCACTTCAATCACACTATAGTTATGCCACCATCTGTCAATCATTACACATTTGTCAGTCATCTTTCAAATTAACTCTGTCCAGCTGGCATACAAATAGACCAATGTACACCAAGAAAACAAATATAATAATAATAAAGAAAATGTCAGTCAGTAAGCACTTGGCACGACGTGTGCGCAATAAGTCAGCCGTATAGTTTACGAGCAACGCTTGGATATTTAATATGTCTAAATATATTACGACGGTGACCGTTCAAATGGTCGAACTGTTACTGCTAAATGTAAACCTGCTCTTAGTACGGTCGACCGCACGTCGGTGGTAACACTTTGACATTAGCAGCATCTTTATTTCGGTAGCAGTAAGGACGGTTTTTGAATTGAAGTGTTACTACTGTCATACAGTCGACTGTACCACGATGGTTATACTGTGGTACTGTGTGGTTTTGTTTTTAGGTAGGTACGTACCAGGAATACATGTAATGATGAGTTTTGGAAATGGTGCTGGAGGGGCAAATTCAAAACTTTAAGGCACAGATAATATAATACTATACTAGTATTTAAGGTGTAGAAAATAGGCGTCAAAGGAGTCGTGAGCTCGATTTTGGAGACAATAATAATTAAGTTTTTAGATTTTTCAAAAAGCAGCTGTGCAAATCAAAGTGAGGTAGCGTCATACGCTAGTCCATTATTGAATAAAAAAAACTGACTTGAAGTGACGAGTTTAGAAAAAGATATACTATAGTAATTAGTAACATATTATGTAGTAGTAGAACTACTTTGTGAAAGAGCTCGTCCGGGGAAGTACTACCACCGTACCTACTTCTCCGCCAAATAGTGATGCTTGCATTGCTGTGTTTCGGTCTGAAGGATACGGGTGCCGGTGAAATTACAATCACATGAGACTTTCCATCTTCATGTCTTAGTTTGGCGAACCGACTTGCAGTACCATTTAGGCAACAGCCTAGGTAGTACCGTAAACTGCCCTAACTTGGCCTACAAGCCCTACTTTGCCTAGTTATTTTTTGAGTAAACTATAATAGCTATGATTTCCGTACTTGGGGAGCTTTAAAAACTATGACAACGCTAACATTTGGTTCACTTACAAAGTGTCAGTGGGTGTAATAATTAAGTTAATGCCTTAGGCAAAGTAGGGCTTGTGGGCAAAGTTAGGGCATTTTACGGTATTGCAGTTGTTATGGACAAAGGTAACCGCTTAACATCAGGTGGGCCTTTAACTCGTTTCGCCATACTATACTATAAAAAAATAAAAATAAAATCTCTGATAATTGTTAGCTTTCACTGGAAGAGTAGCTTTAGGCCCAGTCCCTTCTTGCTTGCACTTAATTTGATAATTTAATACAAAATATTTTCATCTCAAAAATGTTTTCGTTTGGACCTCACGTTGAGATTTTTTTTTATAATCCATGCTCGTAGATCTTTTGTAAAAGAAAGTAGGGTATGATTTAATATTGCTTTGCCGTATTTTTTTCGTACAAGGAAACAAGATAAAAGGAAATAGAAACTGAATTACATTACTGTAGCTTGAAATTTGGATTTTTAAGGCGTTTTAGCAGCACAGAATAAGCCCCCTTGGCGTTGGCGTACCATGGTTGTAACCACATTGACAACAAAGTCGTTGCATAGCAACCTGAGCTAGATGACATTAACGACAGATTATAAAATTTTAACTTCAGAATAAAAGTGGGGTCAATGTCCGTTATTGCCATGTTATCCTGCATGAACTATAAACGAACAGTCTTAGAGGAAATTGCCATAATTACCAAGATTGACAGATGGATTTTTAATGCAGTTTGCTATTATTAGACTCCAGCCAGGTGGACCGACGACTTAAAGAAGGTAGCTGGGTGGTCTGGATGCAGAAGGCAGAGGACCGACTACGAAGTGTTGTGGCATAACTTGGGAGAGACTTGTGTCCAGCTGTGGACTGCAATAGGCTGAGTTGGTGATTATTAAAAAGTCAGGAAAATGCTGACGCTGCTACCAACACTAATTATGTGATCTTGTAGTGGTGCTATAAATTCAGTGTTGTTTTTGTTGCACGTTCAAATACATTAGTTTAAATTAATAAAAAGAACCGCGTTTTTTCCCCTAAAATAATAGCATTTTCTAATCAAATATTTTCTTCTTTCCAGATACAGTGCGAAGTGTAAGTTTAGTGTAAAAGTGATGTGTGCACACAAGTGAGTGAGTGAGTGAGTAATGGAGGCGACCCCCTTACCTCTGGAGGTGGACGAGGAGGGCCGTCCTCAGCAGGGCTCCTCAACAGGCAGTGGCTCCTCATCAGGCACCGGGTACTATGCTCATAAGAACGGTAAGTTTTGATATAATAAGACACATGTTGGAGACCGGTCCTGATAAAAACAACGGCATGGCTTTTAATATCTGATAGAAAGAAATAAAAACCTCCTTAAATTGGTAACCCTATAAAATAAGAATACTAATGCATTTAGTTTTGCGGAATAACAAGGCAATTATTATTATATGGATACCACACTAGCAGTTTTGTAAGCTGATGCGTGTGTGTCTTGCGATTTGAAGATTTTGTACAGTCCGTTCTTGAAGCAGTTTATGTGGCAATAGGCAATAGCGGATATTGACCCTTCCTTACATAATGCGTTCTGTCATGTCAACGACAACCAAGCATACAACTGTTCCGCGAGCTGCTGGCCGCCGCTGGCTTATTATGGTAGGACAGGTCGTTGCATAGCAACCTATGTACAATAGCTACATGATATTAAAGACAGATTAGTATGAGCTACGATATATTTTATAATTTACAACTTCGGGATATAAGTCGGGTCAATGTCCGCTATTGCCATGTTATTCCGCACGAAGCTGTAAACATAACAAAACTGTTTTTTTTTATCTTATTCGATTCACTTTGAATACCTACACAATTTAAATTTGAATATACATGCTTATGAACAAAGATAAAATCTTGTTCCAACAAAGATGAAACATCGTAGATAACTCGAATGCTGCAAGACGTTCGCGTTCAACGATCACAGTGCCCCGGGCTAAAAAACAATTACTTTGAAGTATTGACATACATATTATTATGTACAATAAACAGAACAAGATACATTCACCCACAAAATACACTACAACTTTATGGAAATGTAATAAATTCTCTTTAGTTTGATTACATTTTTAGTTTGTTGGTAAGGTCTGCCATGCATGGGTGTTGATTATAAAAACAACACACTTGCTCCTGTAACCTGAATAAGCTTAGGTTAATACTCAAAAGTTAAAAAAAACTACTGGTAGTAGTAGAGCTACTTTGTGAAAGAGCTCGTCCGGGGAAGTACTACCACCGTGCTTACTTCTCCGCCAAATAGTGATGCTTGCATTGCTGTGTTTCGGTCTGAAGGGTACAGGTGCCGGTGAAATTACAATCACATGAGACTTTCCATCTTCATGTCTCAGTTTGGCGAACCAACTTGCGGTACCATTTAGGCAACAGCCTAGGTGGTATTGAAGTTGTCATGGGCAAAGGTAACCACTTAACATCAGGTGGTCAGCGTTTAGCTCGTTTCGCCATCCTATACTATAAAAATAAAAAATATATAAGGAAAATAGAAAAAAATCCGGCTAAGTGAGAGTCCGACTGACGGACTCACGCACTGAACCACCACACAGTTCTATTTAACTTCTTTTTATTATTTGATGTTTAATTATCAAGCAAGCACTACAATCAAGAGGGCCGAGTGTTGTGGAGCAACTTGGGAGAGGCCTGTGTCCAGCGGTGGACTGCAATAGGCCGAGTTGATGATGAAGGCACTACAGTCACTCCAAGTTTGACACTTTTTATGTATTATTGGTTTTAAGATAGAGCGGGTACAAAAAACATTGATAAAATGCATTTTATTCGAGGTTTTTTTATAACATAGCGGGGCAAACAAGCAAGCGGGTCACCTGATGTAAAGCAATCTCCGCCACCTTTGATGAAATTTGTATATTTGATCGAAATCTGTCGCCTATGGATACCCGCAACACCAATGGAATCTCCGATGCGTTGCAGGCCTTTCAAAAATACTCTGTGGTCTTTTCTTGAAGGCTGGGAGTGTCGAATTAGTTCGGGAAAACTGCTGATGGAAATATAGGAACTCTTATGGGAAAAATTCGACCTCAAAAGAGATGTAATGGAGGTTCAAAGTTCATACGGACGAAATCGTAGACGGCAGCTACCTACTTATAAATAATAACCCCTTCTTATAACACCGCGCACCACGATCCGACGACATTTTGCGACGAAAATTTGACCTACAAACCGAATGAACAATCTTGAAATCTAGTATTATTTCATAGCATTAGATTCGGTCAGAGAACTCGTAAAATAAAACTGGATCTGATAAGCTTCAACTTTGTGTTGACTCTGGGTTTGCGCACACCGACGGAGTGGTGGCAAAGAGCAGTTCACAGTCGCAAGGCACACGGGCACACCGAGCGGCATGCGGTGGCGGCACCGCGAATTAGTTTTTCGGAATGCACAGGACCCGTCGTTGTGGCGATGCTTGGGGGAGGCCTATGTCCAGCAGTGGACGTCTTTCGGCTGAAATGATGATGATGATAACATAAACCTGAAAAGGGGCAAATGGTATTGATTCCCTTTTTCACAAATTAAACTTATTTTATACCACAAATAGAATAATAGGTACTCAAACTAAACTTATTTTAAACCACAGATAAAATGTAAAACTCAATAAACTTATTTTAAACCACAGATAATATACTTTTTAAACTATCGCCCTCTTATTTTTTCTTTTTTTTATAGTAGATACAAAAAAGAGATGGCATAAATTTTAGTGATGTCAAATTAGTCGGAATTAAACCATACAAGTTTAGTCGTGATCTCGAAACGTGCCGACAAAAAATACGAAGAATTTACCTGTTACACTTCTTCGTATATTTTACAGCACTAAAATTGTTGCCATCCCTTTCTTGAATCTACTAATAGTGAAAGAGAGCGATAGTTAGAAATGAGTTTAAGAGGCTGACAACACCTAAAAAATCAGACCTCTGCGGTCACTGTCGTTTCGTACAGAACTGAAAGAGAGGCAACGAGCCGAGGGACGTCTTCTTAATTTTATTTATAATATTTAGTAAATAATAGAGATTGTTTGCTTTAAAACATGTTTTAAGAGGTTAGTTTACAATTATTTTCTATCGAGAAAACTTCAAGAAAACGTGTTTTGGGCACAATACAGTTTCAGAAAATACGATCAAGATTAACATATATTTTTATCACTGCCACAAACTGAATAGATACAGCTAAAAATGTTTTTAAAATAAGCCTATTTGGGGTATTTGGCTGTTGTCAGCGTCTTAATTGAATTTTAGCATTGCTTATTCTTTGACCGAAGAATTAGCGTTAAATTCCAATTGTTACTAAATAAGTCACTTCGCCGCCACTCCGTCAGTGTGCACTAACCCTATCATGTAATTTACGACAAAAGTCGCCGCGTAGTCTGTCATTAATGTTAGTTTTAGGTTTTCAGAAGTGTATTAAGGGATTTTTCGTAATTATTGGTAAGTGTAATCATACTTACGAGTCTGTAATAACTTGTAATCATACTTAAGCTTCAAAGCCTACCTTTATGTGTGAATCTGTTTAAGTATGAAGCTACTTATAAATAAATTTATATTGTGGTTAGAATTTAATAGGGTAGGTACAGTCGACCGCACGTAAGTGGTAACACTTGAATTACTAAAACCACCCTTACTGCTGACGAAATAAAGACTACAAATTATTTATTCCGAAAATGGGATGTTTAAATATACTTTTACAAGTACGTTATCTTAAAATCTAGATGATGTCGGCATTTCCTATGTGACTATCTCCGAAAAAAAAAACGCCGAAACAAACTTAGTGATTAAAGTCTCTTTTGTTAGCGATATTCCATTAAAATATTCACGTTAATAATATTATCTATGGTTTACCGGATAGTCATTTCCTACGAATAAAGACTACTTAACTTCTTAGCTTAGCTTCTTAAATCGTTGGTCATTTCTCAACTACAAGGAAATGTCAAATATTGTTTGACATTAGGAAAAACGGGGGAAAAAGCACTGAGGTAATATGTACTACGTACTAGAGAAGACATCTCGAATCGAATGTTTGTAAGTTGTAACACGTTTAAGAGCTCCTGCACTCTCACTCACTTGGCCACGCTCGCCCCGCGCGTGCTCCGCGGCCAGCATGTTGCGCAATATTTTTTGTTCGTAACGTATACTCTAGTACGTAGTACGCACGGCTACACATCAAGCTGTACATTTCCAGTATAAGCTTATCTCGAACGGCAAGCCTATACAATGCGAGATCAACTTTTACTGGAAATGTACAGCTTGATGTGTAGCCGTGTGTACATATTACCTCAGTGGGGAAAAGTTGGAGAGACTTGGGTCTGGTCGTGACAGAGCGTTCGCAGCTGAGATTAAACAGGGTTACTGGTAACTCAATGTATTCCTTACAGCACTTTATAGTAGGGTTAAAATGCAACAAATTAAGCCAAAAAAATGTACTACTGAAATTCAGTTGTTTTTAAGATACTTAATTTTTTATTGAAAAATCCCAGATTCAATCATTTAGAGCCTATTTAAAAATAATGTGTCATAAGTGTTTATCATAGCTGATGCCGTAGAAGATCTCTGTAATTAAAAGTTCAAAAATACTTTTGCAAAAATACTAATAAAAAAATAAAAATAAATCTTAATTTTTACTTTTAGTTCATATAAAATGTAGTCGAATGCAACCAACGTTATAGCGAGTTGAATTGTAGAAACCATACTCAAATGATACTTTAAGTATTGCGTAACATTCGACTGTAGGACATGTTCCGTTTGCCCTTAAAAACAAAGTCGAAGTAACTCACACTCGTATATCATTAGTCCCTATACCGTAACGACATTATGATGACCATTGATTGATCCATAGAAATGAAGGGTTATTTATACAAGAACGGCTAGACTGATTCACGTTAGGGTGCTTACACAGGGGTGCTGGCCAGAAAACCTCCACGTGTGCCTGACGGCTGCTTGTCCCTCTGGACACGTCTGGAGGGAACGGCAGTTGTTTGGCCGGTGCATCCTGGGTACGGGCAATAAAATCCTTTCGAGGGATTAACCTTCGGGGGATCTCATTGTCTGTGGCGCATATTCTGGCGCGGGAGGGGCCCGATGTGGGCCAATGGGAAGTTGCTCCGCATGTCCCTCTGAGAAAGCAGAGGGCACTGTGGAGGAGCAGGGGCAGGCCCGGTGTGCACTCACCCTGCCACTGGGCAGGCAGCGGGGGGACTGTCCTTCCCTGCCCCCGTCGGTCTCGTAATCCCAGGAGTGCCTGCTGAGTAGTGTTCTCGCGCCTCTTGGGACCGAGGGTCTTGGCTTTACCGCCCGGACCGCGAGGAAAAACACCTCTATAAAAATTACAGGAGGATGGGCCTGCGAGCAGCAGACTCGGGGTAGTCTGCTGCCCGACCAGAAGCTGGCGTAGCTGGCACAGCTGGCGTAGTTGGCACAGCTGGTAAAGGCCCATGAGGTGAGGTGGCGTGCAGTGTTCCGTGTGCGCCATTGAGGAGGGTGCGGCCAAAGTTAGGCCGCACGGGGGAAGGGGCCCGCCTGCTTGGGGCGGGCCAGGACCTGTCAGGGGTAGTTGTGTGAATAATCACGGGTTCCCACGCCCCCGGCTAAGGTAGTTGAAGAAACACCATGGTGGCTTTATTCGGTAAGAGTCCGACACTGACTCCGCCTACCCCAGGCAGAGTGCGTCCATGAGGATTTCCCCACGGCAAAAAAAAGGGTGCGTACACAATTACACATCTGTGAATGCGCCTGTTTGCGAAAGGCTCGCGAGCTGTACGCGTGGATTATATTTATTTATTTATTTTATTT
Organism: Asteroscopus sphinx; assembly: GCA_949699075.1. Classification (NCBI taxonomy): domain Eukaryota; kingdom Metazoa; phylum Arthropoda; class Insecta; order Lepidoptera; family Noctuidae; genus Asteroscopus; species Asteroscopus sphinx. The sequence goes on from OX453023.1 coordinate 5,540,885, forward strand.
ATTTAAACTTCATGCTACATGTGTACATAGGCGGACTTAATGCCTTAGGCATTCTCTCCCAGTCAACCTTAGGGTGATACAGAGATGACAAGGCAGGTGCAATATTGATTCACGACACAAAACAAGATGAGAAATAAATTATCACTAAAACAATAATAGATAAACATACATAGGTATAAATATATAACATACAATAAGTACTAAATTTAAATAATAATATACTGTTAAAGTCATAGATAAAATACTAATGAGATGATTTTGCCAAAATTTTATCTAGAAAGAACTTCCGAACTTTCCTTTTAAAAGAGTCCCGACTGGTGGCCACCCTAAGCTCGAGAGGTAGCTCATTCCAAAGAAGAATTGATTGAATATGAAAGGATGAGTGAACCAAATTAGAGCTATGATATTTCAATTATACCTTTTAGAGTGTCTCTCATGCCAGCATGTAGTAATACTTATATTAGAACAGTTTATGCTGTAATCCAACTTTTTTATGATTTTATTGTTTTCTTATCTTTCTTTCTTTCGGTCTTTCAAAAAAATATTCTCCCATACATCGGTCTACATCACGGTCAATTCTCCAACTACAAATGTAAGTTTGTATACGCAAAAAAAATATTGATGTAACCACAAATTCGTGATGTTTGGTTATTTTCCTTTACTTGTGCGATGAGACTTTGGTTTTTGCCGAATTTCATGATTCTAAGTCAACGGGAAGTACCCTATACGTTTCGACGAGTGAGTTTGCGAGTATCAAAATATGTGACATAAATGGCCGTATCCTTTGATAGCGTTGACTTAGAGGCTTGATTTTTTTTTTACTCCATGGGCATAGACTATATACTAACGCATGGGAGCGTCGACCTAAGTATTTGATATTAATTTGAACTTCACACCTCTTGATAAACGGACAGACAGACAGACAGACGGCCAGACAGATAGACGGACAACAAAGTGATCCTATAAGGGTTCCGTTTTTTCTTTTTGAGGTACAGAACCCTTAAAAACAACAGCTGAGACAACACCACTATACAGTACAGTACTACCATCGTACCCACTTCTCCGCCAAACAGTGATGCTTGCATTGCTGTGTTTCGGTCTGAAGGGTACGGGTGCCGGTGAAATTACAATCACATGAGACTTTCCATCTTCATGTCTCAGTTTGGCGAACCGACTTGCGGTACCAATAAGGTAACAGCCTCGGTGGTATTGAAGTTGTTACGGGCAAAGGTAACCGCTTTGGGCTTTTGGCTCGTTTCGCCATCCTATACTATAAAAAACACTACTTTTTTACATCTACCTACCCAAATGACTCCAAACATTACCTGTATTTCTGCCTAAACCAACGAGCTGGAAATAGAAGCCTCAAATGAATAGTCTGATAATTGATATGAAGCTAACAAAGAAATTAATGTAGTGTAAGCTTCAACACCTGGACTTAATGGCTTTCTGATTTGCTTCCAGCGTGATTGGGGTGCTATTTCTGTATTTTGATAAGAAAATGTATGGAGGATTTTATTTAAATACCTAATTATTATTTCATTATGATTAGGTTATGATGTTTCTGTTTGCGCCTGTAACGAGACTAAAATAAATTATTTTATTTATTTATTTATTTAATTCTTTATGCACAACAGGGTACAAAGGTGGTCTTAACGCCATAGGCGTTCTCTACCAGACAACCTTAGGGTAATGCAGAGACAAAGAATAAGGTACTTAGATGCACCAGTAAAGTAGTAAAATATGTTTCGTACTACGGACTTATAATTACATATAACAAAAATAGATAAATACCTATGTACATTATTTCTTTCTTTCTTTTTTAGGGTTCCGTACCCAGGGTGCCAAACGGGACCCTATTACTCTCGCTACGCTGTCCGTGCGTCCGTCTGTCACAGGGCTATATCTTTTGATCGGTAACAGATAGCTGGTTCAAATTTTCTCAGAATATGTGTTTCTATGACTCCTATCACGACAATTACAAAAAAATACTAAAATCAATGGACCCCCGATTTTTTCTTTCCACAATTTAAATCGTTAGATGTCGCTTCGCATGCTTAAAATGCGTTAAAAATAATAAAATGAATTCAAATTCATTTATTTGCCAGAATGTAGGTGTACAAATTATGATTTTAAAAATGGACCATTTATATTGAGCATTGTACCATTGCATACGATGTAAATATATGGTATGACTAGCATTTAATTTAACAACAATTAATTAACAGCATAAATTTTGAAACTTAAGGAGATTACGTTCCTTTTTCCCTGTTACAGCAATTTTCTTTTCTCGTGCACGTCACAAAAATATATCGCACCCCCAGAACAATACTGCACTAAGTCAAAATAGCTCATTTTTCAGAATCGACGAAAAACCGTTATCTCATGTTACGTCAAAGTTATTGCAAATGTTTTGAACATTGCATGTGAAGAATCCAATGCGTATCAACATTATGTAGTTCAGTCGATTCAAAACGCGTTAATAAAGCCAAATAATGCATTTTTTTACTTAATTCACTGTTGTGAAATGACTGAACAAAATAAAAAACAATTATTTCGAGTTACGTGCTTTTTACTGATTGATTCTGAAATAATGCACTATTATTCTACTGTTTTTTACTGAGATTCAATATACAATAACGGCCTAATTTATCACTTGAGAAGTATTCTCTTGTAGTTTGAGTTCTTAGGTAATGATACTCTATTCTAGGAACAGAATTTATGAAATTAGTCACACTATCTTTTATTTCAGAGTCTATTTTGCGGTGATTGGCGTGCATCAGATTTCATAAAACCACTATCTGTTTTCTTTGAAACCGCCGTCTTAATATCATAATTTCAGCCGGAAGACGTCCACTGCTGAACATAGGCCTCCCCAAGCATCGCCACAACGACCGGTCCTACGCTTTATGCATCCAGCGAATTCCCGCGACCTTCACCAGGACGTCAGTTCACCTTGTGGGGGCCTACCCATGATGCGCTTTCCAGTACGCGGTCGCCACTCCAGAACTTCATAGCCCCATCGGTCATCGGTTCTGTGAGCAATGTGCCCTGCCCACTACCACTTAAGTTTGGCAATTCTTCGGGCTATGTCGGTTACCTTCGTACTCCTGCAATCTCCTCACTTCTGATTCGATCACGCAGAGACACTCCGAGCATAGCCCTCTCCCTTTGAGTGACTTTGAGCATTCTTATCAGGCCCATTGTGAGCAACCACGTTTCAGTGCCGTAAGTAAATACTGGCAATACACACTGATCAAAGACTTTCGTCTTGAGACACTGCGGTATTTTGAACGAGAAGATATTGCGTAGCTTCCCGAACGCTGCCCAACTGGGTTGGATTCGACAATTGACCTCTTTCTCGAAGTTGGACCTACCTACCTAACTGGACAGTTTGTCCTATGTGTTTTTTCGGTAATCGTCAACAACTTCGAGTGTAGATTCTCTTATGTTTAAGAAAGCAATTCGACATAACCTTTGTCTTGTCCATGTTCTTTTAAGACCTACTTAATATCATATCTATCACAGATTTTCAGAGTAGCCTTAAAAACTCTTTACATGCCCTAATCCTGTTGTTATTTATTTCAAAATAGTAATCCGGATTTGACACTCAGCGATCAGTTTTGTAAGGTTTGTTAAAGAAACATACGCTTTTAGCGCTGACGTCACCCAAAGACGTACAGTGGAGGATAATTTCGATACCACGAGCAGTGTTCACGGTAGCTTAGTGGCTAAAGCACTGGCGTACTGAGCCAGGAGTCGCAGGTTCGAATCCTGTTCGTGAGCGATTTTTTCTTTCCACAATTTATATCTTTAGAATTCGCTTCGCATGCGTAAAATGCGTTAAAATAATAAAATAATTTTCTTAGCAATCTTACACTTCTAGCCAGCAGGATTTCATGGAGCAGTATCAATGGCAGAGGAAGTTGATGGTGCGTTTGTCGGAGTAGAATTGGAATCTCCTTGAGTATTCGCTGTAGAATGACCCGCTCTATTAGATTCTTTATCAGATGAACTACTTGAGCTGCTGGAGCTTGACGATGGCGAGCTGGAGTCTGACGAGGAGTTCGAAGAGGAAGAAGAAGATAATCTTCTAGGGATTAAAAGAGGCCAAGGTATTTGTTTAAAAGGCAGAAAAAGTGTATCAGAGTAAAATGTTCTTCATCGGCTGATGCTGTCAACGCTGATCTTTCATCGGTTGATGCTACAATAGTTATCCTTTTCCACGCTGTTTTGTTGAACAGAAGGTCAGGTTTCTACTGTGGTTGCTTGCATTGCCTTTTTAATTAACAGGAGACCACAACCCCTCATCATCTGCCAAATAACAATTACAAATTTTTCAAATTCAACAATAGTGCATTATCTCAAAAAAAGATGATTAATCTTCTTGTAAATAAAGAACAACATAAATTGTAAATACATTTCTTTTAAATATAATTCAAGTAACAGTTCTGCGTAAAAAAAATATATTTATTATGTTTTTTTAATAAAATTAGGACATCATTTATATTTACCATCAATAGTGCATCATTTCACAGATATTCACCTTTTACGAACAACACTGAACCATTTTGGAATAATCCAAAAAATCTGACATACCTTCGTCAACAACAGAGTACTATTTCGAAATAATATCAAATACGTTGTATAAGCACAGTCACCAATACTGAATTAAAACTAAATAATTCGGAGTAATTTTCGTACTACATTCAACAACAGTGCATTATCACAAAATAATTCACTGTTGCGTAAAGGGTATGGTGCTGTTCTCTAAGGCGGACAAGTTGCATCTAGAAATAGTTTTGTGTTCGTGGTATGATTCTGGCAGCGCGTCTTCACCAATAGAGAGTTAGCGTGCCATCTGTAGGACATTTTTGTAAATAGAAATACGCCTGTCTTCGTGGTATGCGCGGCAAATTTTTGGCTATTCTTCCATAGACATAACTCAATTTTGAGATTTTTCGACATAATACAGTGTTGTTCTGGGTGTGCGATATGTAGGGAGGTAACAAAAACTTTATAAAAAGATGTTTTTTTTTTAAAACAAGAGAAATTTAAATCGTTTACACGTGTACAAAGCATTTATTTTATTGTTACTGACAAATTATAGTTTTAGAAGACATAACAAAAAGCTGTAATTTAAAACGTTGTTATCACAACAAATCATTAGGAAAATAATAAAAGAATCTCAAAATTATATTATCTGTTGAAAAAAATACCTATAATTTCGTATAAAAAATGTTATATTCGCGATATTTCTGTTAATCAAAACGTTATTTTTGTACGAAACATGAAACAAGAGAGACGTTATGCTTATTTAAATCAAATTAATTTGACTATTATGTCGCTTTGACGTTAAATTTGTCGAAAATACGATTTCAATGGGTGTCCTATCTTATCTCATGCGAAGAATTTGCCACAATTTAGTAGATCAATGATATATATTTATTGTCTAAGATATCTTGTTGAAATATTGAGAAAGATTAATATTATACGCTCCATACATTATATTTGGAACCTTATTGTTACTGAGCTAAAGTTCTTAACTAAAATGACTAGTTACAACAATGTATCAAGAATGAATGATAGTGTATGCCCAATGTACTGTAATTTCTACCTTATTTTTATCGAATTATAGTTGAAAATCAATTGTAACTAGTTGTAACTAATGAGAGGTTTCAAGACTATTTGTATGTAATTAATGTTTGTTTTTTCTAAAAAAAAATTCAATCGATTTGTCGACGTGATACGGAGAATTATATTATTATTAGTTTGCTTGTTTTCTTTCGCATTATCAATGTTTTTTTCAGTTTTGGTATTTTTTTTATTGAAAACAGTAGGTACATGTTTACTAACAGTATAAACAATATTTAGAAACTTACGTAATATAACATATTTATAAATAATAATAATAATACTTTTTCAGTTATCTTTACGTTACATAAATTTTAGTGTAATACCACTATTTGTTCTATCGTAATCTTTGATAGATTGAGGCATGGAATCAACAAAGAAAAATCTGATTCCTTATTTTTGGCACTTAGCCCCAATAAGTGCCAAAAACAAGGATACTTAGATTTTCTACATCAAATAGTCTTGACTACAATGAATAGTCATTTCATTTCAGAGGTGCAATGTTACTTCAATCAGCTATTTTAATTAATAGAGCACGAGGAACAACAGCAGATTGTCCTAAGATCTTATGACATATTTCCGGCCCCTAAACTAGGTACGCAGACCTGCAGGGCAATTGCGTAACTCATTTGACAGTTTCATTCTGATATAAAATAGAACACGATGTTGATAACATCGCAATCAAACACTCGGACGAATAAAAATGGCGGACGCAATCTCGCTAAGAAAAGATTGAAGCACTTAGTTTTTTTCCTATTTCGACATAATTTTAACACACCGGATATATCATCATCATCATCATCATTTCAGCCGAAAGACGTCCACTGCTGGACATAGGCCTCCCCCAAGCATCGCCACAACGACCGGTCCTGTGCCTTCCGCATCCAGCGGATTCCCGCGACCTAAACCATGTCGTCGGTCCACCTTGTGGGGGGCCTACCCACGCTGCGCCTTCCAGTACGCGGTCGCCACTCCAGAACTTTACTGCCCCATCGGCCATCCGTTCTGCGAGCAATGTGCCCCGCCCACTGCCACTTAAGTTTGGCAATTCTTCGGGCTATGTCGGTTACCGGATATATATTGTTATTTTATTTATGACACTATGACAATGACTACCGTCACACGAGATTTGTTTCATAATCGCGGCTTTTTGTCTTACTATGGGTGTGTATGTGTGCGTGCCAGCCCGTACTTTTAAGCGAGCCGTCTTACTATGGATGCCTCAGTTTTTGTTTCACGAGATTCCGTCCGCCTTTTTTTATTCGTCCAAGATCAAACATTGGAATTGTGTAACGACATAGAGTGACTTCATTATGAAGTAAATGACATAATATACGCTCTGCAAACATTTATAAGATAGACAGACTTATAATTTTTGCTTTCTTCATTCCTCTTTAAGCGATATCATTCCTCTTTAAGCTTTATTATCATAATAACTTCTTAGGTTTTCGCGATCACTACACATTATAATAAAACAAAGTTTAACCGGATTAAATCGCGTATATTATTTAAATTGGTTTCCCTGACGTTTCGAAAGCTTTGCAGCATTTCGTGGTCGCAGGTAGACTAAGATGACAAGCGTTTTTACAAATATTTCTAAAAAAATATTTTAATCTACCGTACAATATTATTAATTAAAATCGTTTCGATGCACGCAGTAATCACTCACAATATCATTATCTTTTACAGTGTTGCGTGCTGTTTGGGACAAACATCAACAATCAATCAACATCCTAATTTTAACAGAGAAGATGGTTGGCAGCTACCACCTGTTTGGAACCCAGTCCTAAAAATAATCAAGTCCCAAACAGCACGCAACACTGTAAAAGATTAAATTTATTGATTAAATTAAATTGGTGGACAGTTTTTTTTATTATGCTAGCGAGGTTTTTTAAGTACACACTTACATGAATTAGGTGTTTTAGGTACACGATATTTTATCACTAGGTATAAAGGCTGAATGCACATTTTTTTTTAAAACTTTGAAAATAGAACACGAACCGCGCGCGGACGAATTGGCGCGAATGAAAATTAGATAATGTTGAATTAATTTGTGTATTGTTTCCTCGCAAATGAGAGAAAAGTACTATACAAGTCTCAGCAGAAATAGCAATTAACGGCTGCTTGGTTTAGTTAAAAAGGTTTAGATTTAAAATCCCTTCGGAAATACTCGGCTTCGCCTCGTACTCTCAATATTACTCGGCCGTCAATTGCTTCATTTCAGGCCTCGACAGAAATATATCTACTATTATTCTTTTTGAAGTCGGTTTTCACTTATTTTTTTGTGTATTTTATTTTTCTATTTTGAGTGGCATAAACAATACATAGTCAAGCGATTCCTGCAATCGCGCATAACTTGCGTTCATCCATTGAAGAGTTCCCTTCTTTATCTCCGAAGATCTTCATTAGATCTTCACCAAATTTAAATGGGACCATTTCGGAAAAAAAATACTCTTTCAAACAAAGTAAGAATCATCGAAATCGGTGCATATATTATGTCGCAGTTATGCCTAAACATTTAAAAGATAGAGATGAATTGAGAACCTCCTCCTTGTCGAAATCATTTAAGAATACTACAGAAGCAAAGACACAAACACTTACTAGTCCACACGAGTAGGGTTACAAGACATTCCAGCCACGTCATCGAATTGTTATGTCTAGCGGACGACGTTCCCATAAAAAACATTTATTGGTATTTAAGACCCTTCACTGCTCGAGGGATTATTGGATACGCATCAGCGGCAGTAATTTTGTTATATTGCCTCTTAATTCTTGTGTTGTTTATATGAAGAACGTTAATGTTGCCAAAAATTAAGCTGGAATTACATTTATGGTGATATCCACATTAATATTATAAATTACATTGTCTGTCTGTCTGTAATGCCATCCGAAAACCAGCAATGACATCAGAAAAACAGTAACGACAACAGAAAAACAGTAATGACAACGAAAAAAAAAGTATTTCCATACGAAAAACAGTAAATCTACTGTTAAAACAGTAAGATTGGTTACACTAGGTACATCATATTATACATATGATGTATATATATGGTTCTATGCAATCATTTCTGCCTGCGCCTTAGGGGAATACAAGCATTATATAATGTAAATAAACAAACTGTTATTTACTTAAAACAGAACCAAAACAAATAGTATGATAAATCCTCGTTTAGTAATTGGTACGCAGTTGTGTCCACAATAATGTGCTTCCCCCCCTCGCCCCTCACTGAATGTGGGTCAATCACAACCCTTTAATTAGTCCAACTGCGAATCATGGACGTTATTGCAGATTCTATAGAGCTGTTGAATTAAAAATTAAAATTATTTTCAGATTTGTTTTTTATAATTTTTTTTCGTTAAATCACTAAAAACTTTCATTTAATTTGCTTCGTTGTCTGTCCATCAAATTAATTTTGAACCAGTTCCTGTAATCCAAATTCTTAATAACTTGCTAATGCAGTTTGATACAAACAGCACAGTACACAGTATAATAAAGTTTGATGGTTTTTTAAAACCTTATGGTTGCGAAATTTTGTTAAGACTGTTCATTGTTTTGACTTCATCCCGGATTGGTAAAAAAATTGCACGTTACTAATTTTTATCACTATTTATTGTTATTATAGTAATGTTTAGCAGCTCTATTAAATTTCAATATGGAAGTGCACGGTCCCACGTTGGGCGCCAACTCCGTTGTCATATACAGGGTGATTTGTAATTTGACCTACTCCATAAAAGGGTTTATTCTAGAGCTCATTTGCAACAAAAATTATCCCGTGAACAGGGGGGGCTGTCATTTGTTTTCTAGTTATAGCAATTCTAAGTTTTTTTTTTTTATATTTTCCGTCTTCGGATGGAAATATGTTAATTGTGAAAAATCTATCCTATTTTGGGCACTCGATTGACACTTTCGTGAAAGCTGATGAACAAGCAATTACTAAAATACACAATTTATGCCCAAAATTTTCATCACCTCGGAAACAAATGATCATAAATCACAAGTTATAAAACAAAATCATCTAAGTACCCTTTACATTGCAGAGAATTACTCGCAAAAAATGTATGACATTTGGCGTATAAATTACAGAAATAACATCCGCATTTTATAAATTATCCAAAATGTTACAGATATGATCAAGTTTCGCAAAGGCTTGGAAAAAAATGCAGTAATAGCAGAATTGGGAGCACTTAGCTTGAAGTCATTTTATAAAGTTATGTCTTGTCTATGTTTGTCCTATTTTTATTTTATAATTTTTGCTAATCTACATAATATGCACTATAATCTGACCAAGTTTGACGCTGGTATATATTACCGTTTTGAAGATAGAGCAGGAACAAAAACGTTGAAAAAAATGCATGTTTTTTGAGGTTTCTTGTATGGGGACCCCCTTTGGTTTTAAACTTTTTTTTGTTTTTAGTATTTGTCGTGATACACCTCATAGCAACACATATTCTCAAAAAATTTCAACCGGTTACCTATTACCGTTCAAAAGATACAGCCCTGTGACAGACAGACGGACGGACAGCGTAGCGAGAGTAATAGGGTCCCGTTAGCACCTTTTGGGTACGGAACCCTAAAAATTACCGTATGTATAACGATATTATCCTGAATAGCCGGATGATTGATGGAAGTTCTTACGCTGTAAATACATTGTGTAAGTTTTGATTTCTGAATGGGAAATTAACAGAATGTGTTTCTTTTATAGTCAATCATTATTTATTGTTATCGATAATGTGGGCACGGAACATAATGTGTTATATGCACACACAAGGTTGAATTAAAAGGCGGTCACTGGAGAGAAAGTATCTTAAATAATCAATGGTGATGGAAAATATTCAAAGGAAACGTTCCATTACAGTGCAACTAGAGCCTGACGTTATAAAAGTGCCTGTAATTAGGTTTATTTGGAATAAAAAACACTTAAATTTGAATTTATACAACATGTTATTGAAATCCCTTCAAACCTGAAATTGGCTCGTTCATAATTTACAGTAGAATGGCTTACACTACTTTTTAAATTGGGTTAATAATTTAACAATTAAATTTTTTTTTTTTTTGTTCCTTGTAGTGGCGAACGTAAAGAATTGCACCAGCCTATATCTTCTCATGGGTGTCGTAAAAGGCGACTAAGGGATTCACCAGAGGATTGGCAGCAGCGTTCTCTGAGTATTTAACCAACCAACTGCGATCGCCAACTCGCCTGCCAAGCGTGGTAATTATGGCATATGGGACCCAACATATGCTTGGGGGAGGCCTATGTCCAGCAGTGGACGTCATTCAGCTGGTATGATGATGAATAATTTACCAAAACAAAAAATTTTTATCATTCCAAAGTTTCATATGACGCCGACGCGTCGCTGAGCGCAAGACCGATGCCTATACAATATGTAACAAAAACCCTGTTGTTCCTGTGAGCTACGTTATCAGAATAAAAATTCATGTGTAAGGACACAACTCACTTGGAAAAACTCTTTGGTAAAAATAATAAAATTAAATATTTAGTCATTATTAATTGTGAATTGAAAGTGATTATATCACTCGAAACTCACTCACTCAATGATTGTATCAATAAAAATAATTTAAATTAATGTTAAATCATTCATCATCATGCTCCGAGCCTTTTCCCAATTATATTGGGGTCGGCTTCCAGTCTAGCCAGATGCGGCTGAACATCAGCATTTTACACGGAGCGACTGCCATCAGACCCCCGCAACCCAGTTACTGGGTAATACTGACATTCGGAGGTTAGACCAGTTGTCAGACTTTCAGGATTCTGACTACCCGTAACGACTACCATAGATATTCGTATGACAACCGGGACCGACAACTTAACGTGCTCTCCGAGGCACGGAGGGGTCTCGATGTGTAACGAAACGGTCACCCATCCACAGACTGACCGCGGCAAGTGCAGCTTAACCTTGCAGATCGTACAATCCGCGCAGTAGTTGCATCGCTACGAGCCCATTAGCCCCATTTTAATGTTAAATCATTATTAATTGTACATTGAAAGTGATGTAATCACTTTTAATACTGATTTAATATTTAATTTTATGATTTTTACTGAAGAGTTTTTCCAAATGAGTTGTGTACTTACGTAATACGTATGAATATCGATTCTGATAACGTAGCTCACAAGGACAACAGGGTTTTTGTTACATACTGTATACGCGATGTAGGTAAACAGAACACGTCATATTATCATCCTTTAAAAAAGCCGCGAGGGTGCGAGGGGCGAGCGGGGCACGTCTATTAGAATAAGTATTGACATGACAACAAAAATTAACTGTATATTTTACAATAATTTACGAAAATAAAAATAAATCCTTGCCATATCAATTTATTACAATAAAAATTTGTTGTGATATCATGAGAATTTGAGTTATTTTATAACACGTTGTATTTTAAAATAAGTATCATCATCATCATCATCAGCCCATATTAGTCCACTGCTGGACATATGGCCTCTCCAATGGCACGTCACTGACATCGATCCTCGGCCACTCGCATCCAGCTGCTACCAGCCACCACCTTGCCAACATGCCAACATCATCGCTCGACCTAGTCAGTATTTTTTTTGGTAGTTTTTTGGCCTGGTTGCTAAGACCTTTTAGCCACGTCTTCAGTTAAACACATCCTAAAAGAGATTGAGGAGAAAATACGTAAAGTCACGTTTTTCAACTTTGTCGAGCACTTAATATTTAATAATCCTCCATTATTATTTCTCCATTAACACTCGAAGAAACAAATTTTGGAAAATAATACAAAATCCATAAATGTACTTTCCGAATTTTCCCGCCAACTCCTCCACCTAGTCTGAGAGCGTTCTGCCACAGAATCAATATACCTACTACTAAACTAGTCAATCGGTCAATCACTTCACTGCTGTATAGCTAATTTGCGCAGGCAGAGTTCCACTAGCCGAGTGTCATGCTGCCATGTTGTCTATTTTTTTTTGTTAGCGATAAGGGCAAAGTTAGAACAAGTCACGCCTAGCGAGACTCTCCCCGTATAAATCCGCCTTTATTTAGGTTTTACCTTGCAATGTTGCAATTCATTCCACTCTCTGGAATCTTACAGAAGCGTGATTTTATGTTTGAATGCGTGTACCGTACACGAATTCTTTTTACAAACTAATAAATAATAATTTAACAACATCTGGAATGGTCACGCAAGGGTGTTACGTCATGAACAACGTAACCGGTCATTTCTCATAGTTACTGGTCAAGATTTATACAGATTAATCGTTTTAAGGTTTATGTTATGGTCTCTAATTAGGGGAAAGATTAAAGAGTTTTTCTGTATTTATTTCTAGTTTATTTATTCATTATTTATTATATTATTTATTGTACATACACCAAACGAAAATAAAGACAGCAGTTTACAGATAACTTCTGTAAGTACAATGGCGGTCTTATCGCACAAGGCAATCTCTTCCAGGCAACCTACGAAAAACGATTATTCTGAAGAGTCTGCCAACCTACAGTCTATAAGTTTATAACACATTGTGCCACATTTCTCCAGTTATACTAAGTAAATAAAAATATATAAATATTTGGGAAATTTTACACAGCACCATCTAGTCCCAAAATAAACAGAGCTTGTACTTTGGTTGCTAGAAAATAGATATGATAGGAACTTATATACTTTTTTTTTGTAATGATATTGTTACATCTGTATTTGCATTTGCGCACAAATGTTCCAAAAAATTTTGGCAGACTGAAAGAGAAAGCTAATTTTAAATGTCCTTATTTTATCACATTGTTGCCATTCAATATTGCAAGCGTCCGTTTGAACCATTAATAATAAACAATGCACTTTATAGACAATTTTCTTTCCTTCAGTATACTTTGACTTAGAAACTTTGTAAAAAGAAAGCCAAAGCAGCATTCTGTTTTGCAGTGATAAACACACTCTGACTACATATTCTAGCGATCTTTTGAAAGACACAGGATTATTTTATGAGCCTGTACTACCAGACCTCAGGCATTTTCCATAAATGTCAGGAATTTTTGCCTTCTGTCTGGAAAAAATCTTTTTTTTTACATTTAACAAATAATAAAAAATTAAATACTTATTTCATTCATTCATCATTCATTTCAGCCGAAAAACGTCCACTGCTGGATAAAGGCCTCCCCCATAGGGGGGGGGGGGATATGCCATAATCGCCACGTTTGGCAGGCGGGTTGGCGGTCGCAGTTGGTTGTTTAAATACTCAGAGAACCTTGCTTGTGTTCCTCTGGTGAATCCCTTAGTCGCCTTTTACGACACCCATGAGAAGATATATAGGATGGTGCTATTCTTTACGTCCTGCACCACACGGAACACGAAATACTTATTTACTTATCTCAAAATCAAATCTCAATTTTTCCATCTGGTCACCCCCAGCAGGACATTCACCTGAAACACTTAATTTTCTTCCTTGCGCTTTTCTGGGGACAATTCTTTAAATAGGAGTCCAGCTCAAGCCAAAATCTTCTTTTGGGCCTACCGCCCACAATTTATTAGTAGACATATGCCCAGCAGTGGACATTAACAGTCTGATATATTACAGCAAACACAACACAATAAAAAAACCATAAACGTTACATCGTTTCAGAAGGAACAGTTATTTCACAGTGTTATTTTGTAGCAGCCGTCACGTATATAAATAAATACTCACTGTGAATAATTAGAACAATTAGTTATGTTGGCCCTGCGGTTTTAATATTATTGTACTGTTTGTGTTACAATGTATGTTAGCTACGCAATGTGACATCTTAAAACAAATGAGTAATTTAATTTAATTACATGAGTTAGAAATACACTTAGCTCGGTCACGTGGAGAGAATGGGAGATCGAGATGCGAAGAGAGCCTATCTGGGTCGACCAAAAGGGTGACGCCCAGTCGGTCGTCCTAGATATCGCTGGAGCGATGCGGTGGAAGGTAATCTTTTGGAGGTTCGAGCCAGTGATTGACGAGATGCAGTCAACGAGTACTAACTTCTGCATCTGGCCCTTGATCAGCCGCCCAACGAGAACCTCCGATTATTGATTGAGGCTCTTGGCTATTAAGCCATTGGCCGTGACGACTATCGGTACGATGACTGCTGAGTCCACATCCCACATGTCGACCACCTCGTGATCGTGAGCAAAGTCAATATATTTGATTTGTTTATCTTTCTCAGCTTTTAACCAATATGTCACGCTTATTGAAATCAACAGTCCTGTCAGTGATGATGGGTCGGTTCCAGTACAGTGTGGCGTGACTATTTTCAAGAAAAAATCCGCTGTTCCCTACATTTTTGACGACGTCTGTGGTCTGGTGGTTCGAGTGTCGGACTGCTGATCTCGAGGTCATGGGTTCGATTCCCACAGGACACAAATATTTGTGTGATGAACATAAGTGTTTGTGTCGGTCTGGGTGTTTCTTATGTATTATAAGTATGTATTTACAAAAAAAAGTATATAAGTATTATACCCATTGTCTAGTACCCATAGAAAAAGCTCTGCTTAGTTTGTGACTAGATAGTGCTGTGTAAAAAATGTCGCAAAAATATTTATTTATTTATTTGTGTTCACATGTTTCAACAAAATGTGGGATCAGCTGATTTTTGTTCGCGATTTCAAGGTTAATAAATCTATATATATAAAAATCAATTGCTGTTCGTTAGTCTCGCTAAAACTCGAGAACGGCTTGACCGATTTGGCTAATTTTGGTTTTAAAATATTTGTGGAAGTCCAGGGAAGGTTTAAAATATGAGAAAATGTGGAAAATTTGCGAGGAAAATAGTAAAAACAACAATTTTATCTTCCCATACAAACTGTTCCTACCTGTCAAACATTTGATGTTCGTCCCCTCTAATTTAAAGAATGTATTAAATAAGATTTGGATGAAATTTTGTGTGTATGTTTCAATGGGTTCCTGGATGCTTTAAAAACACAATTGGACCCGGTAGATGGCGCTGTTGTCGGTATGTCACTGATCTCCTAAACTGATAGATGATAGATTTTAATGATATTTTTTGTGTAGGTACGCGTGTTCGAGTCCGGGTCCCTGCAAGGTTTGAATTAACAAATGGACCCGGTAGGTGGCGCTGCAGTCGTTGTGTCACCAAATTTGATTTGCAGAACAATTGATATCATGGGACGGGACATGGGACGGACGGGACATGGGACGGGACTGGACATGGGACGAGATAGTGAGATAGTGGGATAGTGAGATAGTGCGATAGTGAGATAGTGGGATAGTGTGATAGTGATATAGTGGGATAATGGGATAGTCGGATAGTGAGACAGTGGGATAGTGACTGCACTGGACTGGACTGGATGGTCCGAATGAAAGGATGGATGGATGGAACTGAACTGGACTGGACTGAATTAACAGGATCCATCACGTGGGTTAGCAGAATTTAACGCGAGCGAAGCCGCGAGTAAAAGCTAGTAATAAATAAATAAATATTTGGGACATTTTTTACACAGCACCATCTAGTCCCAAACTACGCACAGCTTGTATTATGGGTACTAGACAACGGATATAATACTTATAAATATACTTTTTTTTTTGTAAATACATACTTATAATCCTTATGAAACACCGAGACCAAAACAAACAGTTATGTTCATCACATAAATATTTGTGTCCTGTAGGAATCGAACCCACGACCTCGTGATCAGCAGTCCGACAATCGAACCACTAGACCACAGAAGTCGTCTTCGAAGGTTGGTCCAATAGTAAAAGTTATTCATGCTGATGAGTACAATGACCCCTTTTTTCAGTTATTTCAATAACATATTGTATTTCCCAGGTCATTTTCCACTCTACACCTACCCCCAAATCTCCTCCATGCTATATTTCTTTGGAAACATTTACGAGTGTTTTTATTATTTGTGTATTTCAACCATAACGTTTGCGTGTTTCCACACAGTTTCGTTTCGTGTGTTAGTATGCAAAAGTGCCTGTTTGATTGATTGGTGGAATATTGCAGTACTGGACACGGGGGGGAGGGGGTTAGTTATTTTTTTATTGTTAAAACTTGAAAGTAAAAGTAGGTGAGACTGTCATTACGTAACCGACCAAGGGAAATAATTAGGTCAAACAAGCACGTGCAGAATGACATAAGCTACATAATGATAATAGCTCATGCCGTGGGAAAAAGATTAGCCAGTCAGCAGGTTTGTAGCAGGACTGACTGCCCAGGGTACGCCGGACGATCAATTAAATATCGTCACTCGTGGAGGCTCTTTTAATGCACCCCACCAAGACAAACAATTTTTATCACAATAATTGTTTGTGTTGGTCTGGGTGTTTCATATGTTTTATAAGTACGTATTTACAAAAAAAAATGTATAAGTATAAGTATTATATCCATTGTCTAGTACACATAGTACAAGCTCTACTTAGTTTGGGACTAGATGGTGCTGTGTAAAAATTCCAAAAAATTGTAATTTATAGTAAAAAATTGTCAATGTGTCACAGACCTATAACTAATGGATGCTGTATAAATCTAATAAAACATATCATTAGCAGTTTTCTCCTGCAAGCTGATGAAATTATATTACAGGAACCTGATTTCCCTGAGGACTGCGGAAGCAAAACGGCACTTGGTCTACCCAGTACCTTAATCTCGACATAATATAATAAATTACTTGACTTTTCCCACGACTTTGGCCCGTGGTTCTTCAGATCTATCCTAAAAGAACCTAAAATTTTTTTTTTTTTTAATAAAATTTATATTAGTCTGTAAGTCCTTGCTTTAAAACACTTTTTTTAAACCAAATTTGTCCCATTATTTTTTTCGCGTTGCAAACAAACAAACAAACAAATATACAAATAGGAAACAAACACATAAACAGACAATTCCAGTTTAATCATGGTTAGGATGAGAATAAGTAACGCGTGATTATTTTTTTAATAATGAATAATAGTAGTTTAATAATAATTCATAACGTTCAAATTAATAAGAGTTAAGTTAATAATACATAGTTAATTAGCATAGTTTATAATTTGTAATAAAGGCAAAACATGACAGATATTTATAATGAATTTTACCATTACTCATGTTTTGAACAAATAAATGATCTTGTGTCTTGTATCTTTATGCATAAGAATACCTCGGAAAACTGGCGACCGCCCAGAAAAACAATAAAATAAATTATAAAACGAACTTAAAGTAAACACTGGTTGTAATTCCGCTTTTCAACTTGAATTCAAAAGAAAATAATTTAGCTAAACGTCCGAATTAATACCAAACGAGCCGCATAATACTCCAGTTTGGCGCCAAAAAGCGCGGCCATATTGAAAATGTTGTCGTGACACAAGTAAATTAACATAAACCACTCTGGTTATATGAATATTTACAAACCGTCGATCTTACGGTTTATTATATTCAAATAAGACGAAATTTCCCTGTAATCTGCATCAAACTGCGTTCTCCCAGAGTGTTTTAACCGACCAAATTACTTGAGCTCTTTTTGCTCAAACAATTTTAAGTAAAAGAGCTCAGGTTAATATGGACATTACATGCCTTTTGTAGCTGTCGTTAGCATAAAATAATCCGTAGGTAATGTTTTCAAATATTATTTTTACGATACGCGTAACAAATAAGTTAAAAGACTATGCCGTAAGTTGTTTTATTATTATTTTGCATAAAATTATAATGTATAGAATAAATTGGGACGCTTGCGTAATTTCAGAATGGATTAGTCTTCCAAGGAGGGCGATAAAAATGTGACATGATGTATTTTCTCATTTGGACAGAATTAATTTTAAAAAAATTAAGACACGGCTGTGTAATAAAAGGTTTAAGAGCAGATGTTACTCTGACTAAAATTTCAGTAAATATTTCTGAACTTATTTATTTTAACAAAGTTGTTTTTACCATAAGTCGTTGAACAAAAGTTGTTTGTTATAATGAGCATAATCAACCTTGAAAGTTTTTATAACGTTGAAGCGTGAACAAACTTAAATGAAACAAAAATAATTTTATATAATTGCTGCGTTTTTGACAAATACAAGCATTATTTTCAAGACAATCATTTAGATACCGACAGTACCTACATGCAAGGTGATCATGTATTCCCTCTCTGACATATCAACATGAATAAAAATAAAAAACCGGTACCAAACATACTTATAGGTACATTTAACTAAATAATTACCGTAACAAATAACAATTAACAAACTTACATTAATCCAAATAATTTGCTTAAATAATTCGGATTAAATATGAATTTCCCGTTATGAAACCGGGTTTGAAATAACCGTGAGCTAACCAATATCATAGGTACTAATTATCATGCAATCGAGGACCGGCAAATAAAATTATTGGCGTTCGAATTAAACAAGGACGCGTATTTGCATAATACCGTCCACCCGTGAAATGACGTCGGTGGCACGACGCATTGTGATTGGTGGATAATCAAAAGCCCGATGTTATGCAAGAGCGTTCAAGTTAATTCGGTTTTGTATTTCACAATTGATTTTTGAATTCAAATTTATTGATTTATAAAGTCTGATTAGTGGTTCGTATATTAAAGTTTATTTGATCAACGTTGATTATGCGCAATTAATTCATTTGCTTTATATTTGTGTTGATTATTGTTTGTATAACTGAATTCTGTACGCTATTGCGATCTTGAATCATTCAATATCCAATCTAATTCGATCCAATCGAATAGAAATTGAAAGAAAGAACAGTTGAGGAGTAAGGTTGAAGGGTTATGAGTTAGAGTTTGAGTTAATCTCTCCAATGTACATAAACTTTCCTACATCTTCTTTTTCTTCGTGTCGACGGTACACATTTTTTTCTGATAGTGGCACAGTAATCACACGCACTACCCTACCCACCTAAACCCGACCTACCTGTTTACCTGTTTAGCCTACTGAATAATAAAGAAAGAAAGAAAATAAAGAAAAACTTATATTTGGCACAGTACAGTGACAGCACTACAATAAAATGTCAAAAATTAAACGTTAAAAAATGTAGTGGCCGTCGACCATGCCCATGCCAAAAGAGTCACTACCTCGGCAAGTGCTGGGCGTGGAACACCAGCGCTGATTTTCAGTTGGAACCCTGCAGTGGCACATGGACGAAGGAACTATGTTTCATAGATAATCGTAAGTAATATAATAATAGAAGTTTTTAAACTTTCGCGAATTTCACTCATATTGAACTATGTTTACGGGACTTATCGCGCACAATTAAATCAAAATATAACAAACATTTCGGTCAAGTTGCATTGGCCGTGGTCACGAGCAGACTGAAGTATGTGGGTGGTTGGTTGGTTATATAATAATATATTACTAGGGTAAAAAACTGTTAAAAATAAATAAAGCTATTAAAAATATATGAGTAATTAAGGCATAAGAATATAAAGGAAGCATAAAATAAGTAAACCAAATATGGCGACATAAAAATATGAATAAAAAACCGGCCAAGTGTGAGTCAGACTCACGCAGTAAGGGTTCCGTACAACCCATCGACCTAATACCCCATAGAAACTGATTTAATTTACGAGAGTTTATCAAAAGACATCAACGAACGTACGCGAAATGTGAATTTTTGCATCTCTTTTTTCCGTAGGTACTGCCATATATGTCTATGTTTGTCCTGTTTTTAGTATTTGTTGCAAAACTACATAGTATGCACTATAATCAGACCAAGTTTGACGCTAGTATGTATTACCGTTTTGAAGATAGAACAAGAACAAAAACGTTGAAAAAAATGCATATTTTTAGAGGTTTCTTGTATATAAAAAAAAAGTCTAAAACCAAAGGGGGTCCCCTTTGGTTTTAGACTTTTTTTTTATATTATTTGTCGTGATACACCTCATAGCAACACATATTCTGTGAAAATTTCAACTGGTTATCTATTACCGTTACAAAGATACAGCCCTGTGACAGACGGACGGACGGACGGACGGACAGACGGACAGCGTAGCGAGAGTAATAGTTAGTTAGAGTTTGGAACCCTTCGGGTACGGAACCCTAAAAAATGAAAAACAGAACGCGACAGCCAATCACTATCCAGCAAAATTTTCAAATAAAAGGCGGTGTTGCGCGCGCCTTCATACTAAAAGATCAGCCTTTTTTTTACTTACCTTAGTACAGTTGTTTTATCTCACGAAAGTGGGTGAGCCATACTTGTGTGTGTGTGTGTACATGCACATTGTCTTTGCGTGCGTAAGCCAGGGAGCGTTCAGTTTTGGCCGAGTTTTGTAGTTACGCACAACAGAGCGCGTGTCTATACGCATTACAACTACAAGCATGGCTCACCCGCTTTCGTGAGATAAAACAACTATACCTATATCTAAGGTTGGGCACTTACCATATAAAACTAGAGGTGTGTAACTCAGCTCAGAACCGGTTCAAATATGCAGATCAATAAGCTTGAGCTGTTGAGCTGCAGCTCAATGACAAAATACGCAGCTCACGGCTCAAAGAATAGTATCTATCTGTGCGACAACATTCGTTGCACGAAAGATAAAAGATGTCCATATCAATAAAAACCTGTTTGAACCGGTGAGTGGCGGTGAGTGGGAGCGGCGACAGATCGGCGGTGAGTCGCAGAGTGAGCGAGCGAGTGCAGCTCAAACAGATCGAACGATCTGCAAACTCAGCGACTCGCATCACAGATCATAACTCGAAGTAGATCTCGAGGCAGATACACAAATTGAGCTGATCTGTGAGCCGGTTCACAGCTCCGGCTCACTGACCTGAACCGTGAGCTGAGCTGCAGCTCACGCATTTTTGTTGAGTTACCCATGTCTATATAAAACACTAACCTGCACTGCATCGTGCTGCCACGCGCGCCCTGCCCTCATGGCCATTCTTTCTATTTCTGGGGTCAGTGCCCACCTTAACAGCATCGTTAAGAGGTTCTCGAGTGGACCCTCAACTCCGCCATCACGCTTCCCACCACTCAATTCATAAACAACAAAACATTATTCAAAGTTAAGCCCTTAAATTTAATTGAACCCCCGAAATAATGGAATTATTAAATAATTAATATCGAGTCCAATAATTATTGAAAATCATTAGAACGCATTAATTGATTACTTCAACCGCTTTGAATGGCGACAAATGACCATAATTGGACCAATTAATCTATTGAATATTTTATTGAAGGATGTCATTAATTAGTTTTGAGGGAAATTGGACTTTTGGCTTGTGGTTAAGCGGTTATTAGTTTTCTTAACGTAATATTAGCCCGTTGGAGCAGACGAGTCCTTGAGTGGAGACTGCGAATCGGCAAACGTAGGGTAGGGTGCCCCCAAACTAGGTGGACTGGCGACGGGGTGCTGGCCAGAAAAAGGGGTGCTGGCCAGAAAAAGGGGTGCTGGCCGGAAAAGGGGTGCTGGCCAGAAAACCTCCACGTGTGCCTGACGGCTGCTTGTCCTTCTGGACACGTCTGGAGGGATCGGCAGTTGTTTGGCCGGTGCATCCTGGGCACGGGCAATAAAATCCTGTCAAGGGATTAACCTTCGAGGGATTTTATTGCCTGTGGCGAATATTCTGGCGCGGGTGGGGCCCGTTCTGGGCCAGTGGGGAGTTGTTCCACGTGTCCCTCTGATATCAGCAGAGGGCACAGTGGAGGAACAGGGGCGGGCCCGGTGTGCACTCACCCTGCCACTGGGCAGGCAGCGGGGGGACTGTCCTTCCCTGCCCCCGTCGATCTCGTAACCCCAGGAGTGCCCGCTGAGTAGTGTTCTCGCGCCTCTTGGGACCGAGGGTCTTGGCTTCACCACCCGGACCGCGAGGAAGAAAACCTCTATAAAAAATTACGGGAGGTAGGGCCTGCGAGCAGCAGACTCGGGGTAGTCTGCTGCCCGACCAGCAGCTGGCGTAGCTGGCACAGCCGGCGTAGTTAGCGCAGCTGGTAAAGGCCCATGAGGTGAGGTGGCGTGTAGTGTTCCGTGTGCGCCATCAAGCAGGGTGCGGCCAACGTTAGGCCGCACGGGGAGAAGGGGCTCGCCTGCTTGAGGCGGGCCAGGACCTGCCGGGGGTGGTTGTGTGAATACTCACGGGTTCCCACGCCCCCGGCTAAGGTAGTTGAAGGAACACCGTGGTGGTTTTAGTCGGTAAGAGTCCGACACTGGCTCCGCCTACCCCGGGCGGAGTGCGTCCATGAGGACTTCCCCACGTAAAAAAAAAAAAAAAAAAAAAAAAAAGATGGACTGGCGTCTGAGCAATGCAAGCATCACTGTTTGGCGGCAGAAGTAGGTACGGTAGTAGTACTTCCCCGGATGATCTCCTTCACAAAGAGCTCTATACTACTGCTAAAAGTATTTGGGCTATATAAAGGGGTGTTTCATGGACTAGTTTTTTACTTCTTTGGTCGGAAGAAAACGATCTCCTTTCAGTTGCATTTTCCTAATAAAATATAATTGGCATTAGAAGTGTAATGTTTTAGAAATTCCACTGATTTAATTAGAGAATGGAATAATTTTTGAACTATGAAACGCAATCATTTTATTGTAGCTTGAAGCGTACACAAATATGAAGTCACTGTTATTTGATTCATTGGAGTTGTGCAATGAATTTAATTGAATTGGTATCGAGCAGTTGTAGAATGAATTCCGAACCTAAATTTCAATAACCAAAAAAGAAATTAATATTTTTCAATATACCAGGCCCCTCAGAAAGTATTGCGAAAAAAAGTTTTTATATATGGGAGACTGGCCAGTTATAATGTTTTTCGAAAATATGATTATTTATAAGTAAAAATAAGTAAGTTCCAATTTCAAAATTTCCCTCCACATTTTTTGCGAGTTAATTCAAAGTATTGTGTCTCACTGAAATATGGATCTGCGCCGGGAACATTTTAGAGCTATGATTTTATACGATTTCAAGTGTCGCCTGAAACCGGATGAATCGTACGATAGACTTCAAATGGCATTCATGGATGAAGGCCCTTCCAAGGCAACCGTGTATCGTTGGTATAACGAATTCAAGCGCGGTCGACCAACTTTGGGGGATGACGAAAGAAGCGGTCGCCCTTTGACGGCTGTTACCGAAGAAAACGTGCTAGCAGTGAAAAATTTAATCCAAGACAATAGGCGAATTACATATCAGGAGATTCAACACATATTGAAGATTGGATCGGGAAGCGTTCACGAGATTCTACACAGCCATCTTCGCGTGAGGAGGATAGTATCACGCTGGGTGCCGCACAACCTCACCGATGCTCAGAAGCAGGCCCGGGTGGAATGGTGCCGTGATATGCTTAACAAATTTGAAGCAGGCTCGTCTCGGCGTGTTTACGACATCGTTACAGGTGATGAGTCCTGGATTTATCAATACGACCCAGAAACCAAGCGCCAGTCGACTGTTTGGGTGTTTCAAAATGAGCCAACGCCTACCAAAGTGAAGCGATTTAGAAGCGGGGGTAAGATTTTGATCGCTAGCTTTTTTAATTTGACTGGCCACTTGGTATCAATTCCCTTACGGGATCAAAGAAGCATTAATGCCGAATGGTATACTACCAAATGTTTGCCAGAAGTTTTCTCTGTTATAAGCAACAAGCGACCAAACACAGGGCTCCGCGGGCTACTGCTCCACCACGACAATGCACCTGCGCACACCGCACTCAAAACGAGGGACTTCCTGGACAGCACGCCAGTCAAACTCCTGGGTCACCCTCCTTACAGCCCTGATCTAGCACCGTGTGACTTCTTTTTATTCCCAAAAATAAAAAATCAGCTCAAAGGGATACAATTTTCGTCGCCGGAAGATGCGCTGGCTGCGTTCGAGCAGGCTGTAAACGAGGTGTCTGCGGCGGACTGGAAAAAGTGTTTTGAAAACTGGTTTAGGCGCATGAATCTTTGTATAGAGGCTGGTGGAAAGTACTTTGAAAAGATTTGATAAAAATATATGTACGTATAGAACAATTTTTTTTAGTTTCGCAAAACTTTCTGAGTGTCCCACGTATATAAAGGGGATCCAAATGAATACACCGTTTTCGTGAATAACACTTCTTTTTATTACTTTTGCATAAATCGTACACGTCTTACAATTTCTTTTTTCTCCGTAATGAATGGCGTCCTTCTTTCTCCCTCACTCATTCATTCCTCTCTCTCATTCATTGCTGCGTTCATAAATAGGTTGTTCTAGATATTACGTTCAGAAACACTTTATAATTAGATTATAATTAATGAAATAAAATAAAATCCTACATATATGGCTATAAATAGAAATCTTTTATTTCCAGATATTGCATCCACTCCGATCAAATATACTATAGATGCACGGTCTGGTACAAAATCAAACCCAAAAATCGTCTCCGCGATAAAATGTACTAAATTATGTTAACGACAGCGACAACTACGACACTCCATCCTTTGTTTGCACGTTTGGAGTATACATAAACATAATCAGCCCATTACTGTCCCACTGCTGGGCACGGGCCTCTTCTCATTATAGTATAGTTTTTATACATTTTTTTCTAAACATTTTATCATTGTGACACGTCTCACCGCTAGCGCGGTTGGGAAGTGACTGAGAGTAGTGAGAGCTGAGACCGAAACTGTGCACGCGACTGATTATTGCACAATTTTGATGAGGCCGTTTTTCAAGTGGTGGTCGTGCATCTATGATATATTTGATCGTTGTGCATCCATAACCAGTATAGTATTATATTATCTGTGCTAGTATTCATAATGATGCTGTTATGTAATGGTGAATTTATTTTTACGGCTGAATATAGTAGTAGTAAGTAAAGGAATAAGTAAGTACATATGTATGTATGTAAGTATGTATGTATATTATAAGTACATATGTTTTTACAAAAAAAAAGTATATAAGTATTATATCCATTGTCTAGTACCCATAGCACAAGCTCTGCTTAGTTTGGGACTAGATGGTGCTATGTAAAAATGTCCCAAAAATATTTATTTATTTATTTTTATTTAAAGGAGATGTGTTGTTGGGCAACATCTAATGAAATCTCTTTCTGGAGATTGAGATTTAAAGCAATAAGATTATTTTGGAACTATAATCATTTTGAAGGTTTTTAGTTACGAGAATTGGCCTTCTGTTGAAAAACATGGATTTTAGTTATGTTTCAGTTTTTGAGTAGACTGAAAATAACTTTGTCGATAGGGTTTATTAAAAGCACAGAAATAGATAGATTGAAAAGTGGGCAGGGCGCGCGTGCCAACACTGCACCATAGTGCAGGGCATTTCAAAGCCTTTCTCAGTACTCCTTATGACTTGTTTCTGTAAATACTGTAACAAAAACCCGCAAAAATGCCGTATTGTGCTGTTTCTAACTGCAGAAACAAAAGCTGTAAAGTACATTTGATTAGGTTGATTTTTAAAAATTAATGACGTCAATATGTAAGGCATTTATTTATTTATTTATTTATTTTACTTTAATTACAACGGTCTTGAACCAATTACAGTAATTAAAGATAGAGGAATGACACATAAAATATATAGTGAATTACACATCTTTCATAAATCTCTCTCGCAATGTTTCAGGCATACTAACAGAATCTTCTTCCAATCGTCCGCAAACAGATCATAATTCGGATTACAATCCAAGAGTTCGTTGAGTGCAGTGAGAGTACGAGGTACTGGCGATTTAGCTCGCGCTACAGTGCAACATGAAGGCACAGCAAAAAGCTTGTGCTTCCTGTTGCGGTGGTAATTGACCGGTGCAAAGAATCGTGCCAGCTCATTATGCAGATCTGGTGCATCAATGGACCCGCGAAGAGTTTTACATGCTGTTGTAAGCTGATCACATGCTCTTCTTACCTCAAGTGAGTTGTAACCGAGGCACCCGAGTAGAAATTTGGTTGGGTAGAGAAACGGATAATAACCATGTACGCGCTTATAAAGGTACCTCAGGAATGCTTTTTGCACCTTTTCTAACATAAGCGCGTAGGTATTTTCGTGAGGGTTCCAAACGCATGCACTGGACTCTAATTTGGTCCGAACCAATGCATTAAATAATATTTTAATGACATGTGCATTGCAAAATTCTTTTGAGTTTCGCAGAACGAATCCTAATCTTCGGTACGATTCTTTAGCCGTTAGCAGCATGTGGTCATGGAATGTGAGCTTTCGATCGAATGTGACTCCCAAATCTTTCATAGCTGTAGTTTTAATGATAGTGTTATTGCATAACTTGTATTGAAACTCTATTGGGTGCCGCATTCGACCGAAGGTCATGGCATTGCATTTGGAGAAATTGAATTCCATTCTGTTCTCTACACTCCATTGATAAATCGCATTTATGTCTTGCTGAAGTGCTAAACAGTCTTCTTCGGAGTTAATTTCGAGGTATAATTTCAGGTCATCGGCATAAAGCAGACATTTTGAGTGGCAAAGTACTGTAGGAAGATCATTAATCATTATCAAAAATAATAAAGGTCCTAAAATTGAGCCTTGGCTGACTCCGGAACGCGTATGATAGGGACTCGACTCGTATATCCCAAGCCTGACAAACTGCTGACGATCACGTAGGTAATCCGCGAAAAATTGGAGAAGAGCTGGAGCCAGTCCTATTTTACTAAGTTTCGCCAGTAGCATGTCATTATTGACCCTATCAAAAGCCTTCCGAAAGTCAAAGTAAAGAACATCTACTTGTCGACCACGATCTAAGCTAGAAGAAATATATTCCACCAATGTAAGGAGATTGGTGTTAACGGACCTTTTACTCCTAAAACCATGCTGTTCGTTACATAAATAGTGATTTATTTGTACTGATATATTCTTATGGAGAATGTTCTCAAAGACTTTGGCTGGCGCGGATAAAATTGCGATTGGACGGTAATCCTCAACGGATCCTTTGTTGAGGGTTTTGGGTATAGGTGTTACTCTTGATAGTTTCCATTGAGACGGATATGTACCAGATTGCAAGGCTAAATTAAAAATGTGGCAAAGAGGATCGCACAAAATATTTTTCGAGCATTTAATTATAAATGGGGGAATATTATCTGGACCAATAGAGCTATTAGGCTTAAGTTTATTGATGGCTGTTTTAATGTCTTCGGGGCACAAGTTACAAATATTTATAAAGTTACTGTTAATTGCGTCGTCTGACACATTTACTTGATCAACATTTAATTGCGGAACCTCTGGTAGAAAGACATCAGAAAAGAAGTCTGCAAAAGCCTCAGCTGCTTTAGTTCCTGAGTTGGTTATTCCCTTAAATGTAACACTGGGCTCAAAACCACCTTTGCACCTAAGGCTGGAGATGTGTGACCAAAACCCGCGAGGGGTTTTCTTTATGCTACTCTCTATACGTCTCATGTACAAGGAATATGCTACTGCAATGCGAGCCTTTAAACATGTTCTTAGGTCACTAAACAAAATATAAGTGTCATCACAGTTGGTACGTTTCCATTTTTTATGTAGTCTGAGCTTAAGCTTTTGATCCTGAATAATATCATTTGTGAACCATACAGGATAACGTCTATCTATAAGCTTCCGTCGACGCTTTTTAGGCATGCACATGTCAAAAATACTATAAATAATGTTGTAGAAATGTTGGGTAGCATTGTGTACATCATTAGATTCAAGAACCTTCGCCCAAGCTTTTTTATCGGAGAGTAACGAATAAAGCTGCTCATAATTGCATTTGTTGAAATTCCAATCTTTGGCAGTGTCTATATTACTAGGTTCAATCGAATCAGAGTAATGAGCTATATCGATCCTTACCTCAATGTTCAGCGCCGGGTGATATGCGTCGATTGGTACTATTCCCTCAGTAGCCGTAACGAGTGTCTCTCGCGCACTAACGTTCTCTTGGATTAATACGACATCTAACATTCCTCCATACAAATTTTCCACAACATTCATCTCAGTCAGACTACAAAATGACACAAAATAACAATAATAATTCTTAATATTTAACGACGCACTATTTAAATTAATATCACCTAATATTATTACAAGACTTTTAAGGTTATTTACTAATTCTTCGACTTTACAGAACCACCTCATGTAATCATCATCACTCGCAGTCGGTTTTATATATACGACACATATATGGACAGTTCGACCGCACCATGTAAACTTAGCCCATAAGTCCTCTCCACAGTCTGTTTCAAGCTCCCGGCAGCGGCGCAGCACTAGAGGTGTGCGCGCAGCAAGCATGACTCCTCCACATGGCGTGCTTCTATCACGTCGTAACACATTCCAACCATCAGGAGTGAGTTCTGCGTCCTCGATAGAGCTATCAAGAAAGCTCTCTGTGACAGCAACTAGATTATGTTCTAGTAGTGACAAGTTTTTTCGCCATGTAGAAAGTTTTGTCTTGAGACCTCGGACATTCTGGTAGTGAACATTGATGCTTGTTGTTTTGTTATGTGGCTCTTTAGTTACGAAATGTCTGCTGGATATTAGATTGGGCTTCTCCAGATACCGTGTAGTTACTGGCATAGTTTGTACAAAAGTTGCCTCGCATGAATCGTAAGTAAAATTGTGATTACAACTATTCTATCTCTATCTATTTATGTGATTAAAAGTCTGTATATCATATTTTTTACATTTTTGGCTCTCAACTTTCACCAACACCAACAACAACAACCTTTCCCCACTCTTCACTACACAAAACACACACACACACACACTACACACCTACACCCACATCTTCTGTTTTGTACAAGCATTTTAAGTCTAGAATATTAATGCATCTTTACATGTCTGTTTTGGCTATTATTATTGTTATTTTTGCCTAATGTTTGAGGGGTATGGCGCTGTATAGCGATACAGGACCTGTCCTACTTCGGATACAGATGCTCCCATGTTGTATACGTAAATATTAGCCCATAAGTTTTGCTATAAGTGGTTGTATAAATTGTTGGTGAAATAAACGTTATTTATTTATTTAATTTTAACTTTAGTAAACAGTACCTATGTGTACTGTAACATTCCCGTAACAATTTTCCTAACAACTAAAATCCAAGTCATCTTGCAGACTTGCGTAAGTAGATACTCTTCAAAAATAACAAGCATCCTAATTTGAACCGGCACTAAAACTATAGTCAAACGAGCTCCAAAACATTTGTCCAAAAGTTAAACTTAAAAGTAACTTTAATATTTAATTTAACCCAGTCTCAAACTTGACGGCATCTGTTTCTAACGCCAGCTTCCAAAAGTTTGATTAATTCTAACACAATGACTTCCTAAATTGGAACTCGTAAAATTTTGTTAACTTGAATGATTGAGACGTATTAGTTCTTTGTTATAAAGGCAATCAAAGTGAAATATTTTAATGAATCTTTAGTATACAAAAGGGTTTACTTAAATTACTGTGTTCAGTAGACAGGTCTTTTTTATTTGCATGGATAGAATAATAATTTTTTCTCCCACTTGCTCGGAAATTAGATCATTATTCAAAAAAAAAAATACAATAATCGGCTCTTTTCCATACGCAACGAAATAACAGGCCGGTAATGTCCAACAGTGGTCCAACAGGACAATAATAGAAACTGCTGGACACTTTTTATTTTTTAAATTATGCTACCTAGGTTTTTAAGTACACATTACATAAATTTGGTGTTTTTAGGTACAAAATATTTATCATTATACAGGCTGAATGCGCATTGTTTTTTTCAAAACTTTGAAAATAGAACAAGAACCGCGCGCGGGCGAATTGGTGTGAATGAAAATGAGATACTGTTGAATTAATTTGTGTTGTGTTTCCTCGCAAATGAGAGAAAAGTAATAGTACTTGTATAGACAAGTCTCGGCCGAAATAGCAATTAACGGCCTCGTTTAGTTAAAAAGGACTCGGCTTGCGCCTCGTCCTTTCAAAATCACTTGGGAAGTACTCGGCTTCGCCTCGTACTTCCAATATTACTCGGCCGTAAATTGCTTCATTTCAGGCCTCGACAGTAATGTACTATTAAGTTGGATACATTTCCAACTTGAAAATTAGGCAGGATATGGTAAAATAACTTTTGTTATGATATATGTACCACTATAACTTTATGTATATTGTCGTAGGATAATCGAAAAAATCGGATCTTTGCGAAAATCCTAGGACGATTGCAAAGGACCGGATAGTTATTGGAATGTACAAAAGTTTTTCGTTATCATCCGAGCAATTTTTAAGATCATTGCAAAAATCCGGGTTATATAGGTTAGTCGCGAATAACCACACTCACATTATGAGCGCTGATTGGCTGATATGAACGTTATGCACTAATAGATGCGCTGATTGCCTTACGGCTACATTCCGTTTTCCGTCGTCTTCCGAGCCATGTTTTGACCAACCAGAATCATAATAGTAACTTCTTAGGTTTTCGCAATCACTACACATTATAATAAAACAAAGCTTAACCGGATTAAATCGCGTATATTAATCGTCGCAGGTAGGTCTACCTGCGACCACGAAATGCTGCAAAGCTTTCGAAACGTCAGGGAAACCAATTTAAATAATATACGCGATTTAATCCGGTTAAACTTTGTTTTATCAGAATCATAATATTATAAATCGACTCTTAAATTAGCAAATCACCGTTCAAGTTTCCAATCGTCCTAAACAAACTGGGATTTTTGCAATGATCCTGTTAATAGCTGGTATGATAACGAAAATCTTTCTCAAATTCCAATTACCCGGCCTTTTGCAATCATCCTAGGATTTTCGCAAAGGTTCGATTTGTCCTATTATCCTACGACATATACACGTATTTCAGCAAATAAATTATTTGATTTGATTTGAACAATTGACGTCTGTGGTCCAGTGGTTCAATTGTCGGACTGCTGATCACGAGGTCGTGGGTTTGATTCCCACAGGACACAAATATTTGTGTGATGAACATAAGTGTTTGTGTTGGTCTGGGTGTTTCTTATGTATTATAAGTATGTATTTACAATAAAAAGTATATAAGTATTATATCCATTGTCTAGTACCCATAGTACAAGCTCTGCTTAGTTTGGGACTAGATGGTGCTGTGTAAAACGTCCGGAAATATTTATTTATTTATTTAATACCCTCGATAAGAGATGAGGTGGCCTTAATTTTCTTACAGTCTCTACCGCATCCAACAATGTCTTACTTGAGCCTTATACATAAATATTATATGTATATATTTCTGTACCTAAATTACAAACCAAAACTACCAGAATTGCAAGTCACTGCGACCCCAGCTTTGTCCTCTTTTATTTACTTACATTGGAAGACACAATATATCAATTTGGGTTTAATTCCGACCGTGTGTCGGTATTGGACAGAAGTAAGCCGTAAACCTTTTTATTGTCGTACCGGGCCTCCGTTTGTACCTCACGAGTAGGTTTGGTGTGAATAATAAAAACTGAAAGGTATTCGTAGGTAACCTTAAAAGTTTTTATTGAGTCGAGTAAAATCCTATGCATTTTAAGTATTTCACGTTATACATAACTCATTTATTACGAGGCGCCAGCCGAGTCCTTTTTAACCAACTTAAAAACAGGAGGAGGTTATGTATTCGGCGGGTTTTTTTTTCATGTAAGTACATATGGGCGCGCTAGTATTGCCATCAATTTGTTTACACTTTTTTGACAGAACTTAATATATTAATCTTTATTACTGGTCAGTATTGAATGTTTCTTCCTGGCGTTGGTTGAACATTGCGCCCTCTAGTGTAATTTGAGAGTAATATAGCTTTCCATAGCTTATAACATTAAAATATTAATTTATACTCGGACTCAGACCAATTAATGTCTATGCTATATCGAATATCGATGCTTACAACGCAATCTAGTGCCATTTTGAGGTAACTAGTTTATACAATGAATTACTTTTAGATTATGAAGTATTTTGAAATAAATATCCTTTATTTCTAGAATTTGCTATGTAGTTTGCTGTTGTATTTGTTGTACTTTGCAAAGATCATCAAAGATCAAAGAAGATACCTTTTTGTTTAGCAAAGTTTAATATTTGATGATCCGTATTAATTAAATTAATGTTGTAAATAATTTTAATATTATGATAATTTTAATATTATGATAATTTTAATTCGAATATTCTAATTAGATTAATGAAATTTAAATGTTGTTAATTTAATTTTGTGGTTCTGATAATTCCGCTTTATATTGTTTCATATTTTAATATCTGGCATGATTTGTTGGTTTATATAATGTTCAGAGATTATCTAAATTAATATTAGTTTTATCACGACGACTGGTTAGTTATTTTAGTGTTCATTTATAAATTAAAATGTATTTAGTGACTCCGTTGGGTCTATTTGATTGCAGTAATATCAAGATGGAGACACTGTGCTTTGCGCGGGCTGTCATTCTTGTTGTAAGACTTCTTTTTCTGGTTAGTTCATTTGCACGCCCCAAGGGGCAGAATATGCTGAAACTAATCATAAGTCACCTACATCTGTAATAATACCATATTCTAGTAAATAAATAATTTGAATTTGAATTTGTAATAATCGGGAAAATACATAATTTGGAGTAATGAGAAATTTATTTCGTGATGAATCCTGATGAAACCTTGAGCTACGCACGGACATACACTTATTACTCCGAGATTTCTGGGTTGATTTACGGGGTTGTTTTTTTATTTGGTAGAGGAATCCTGCGCAGTGATTCCATAAAAAATTTATTGACTTAGGATGAGTAGTTTTTGAACCAGCTTCAATAAATCAGTTTATTGTAGCTTCGCCGATCTAATCCGATCTGCTAATATAGTTTAGTTTTTTCTGAGAACACTTGGCCGATTTGCGTGTTTTCTTTAACGATAGTGATTGGACGTTTGGAAGGACATGAGCGAGACCTTTGCCCAGCAGTGGGACAGCAGAGGTTAATAAATAATATATTCTCAAATTGGTTCTATAAACAAAAGCAACCCTCAACAACCCTGAAATCAACCCATGCGATTATCAACTAAAAAGTTTGAAATAAAAACTTTTTAACAAAAAAAAAACCGACTTCAAAAACCTTAACTAAGAAGTCGGTCATGATTTTCATGTACGTTTATTGATACTGTTTTTTTTACTATAGATATGCGCTCGACTGTACATTATATTTACATGACGCTCACGAATTCACGATGTTTGATCGTGAAATACATGTACATTCGTAAAAAAAGTCGATCACGCGCCGCACTTTTTAAATTCATTTTATTTAGTAATCTTGTTTATTAATCATGTGATTGAAATGTAGTGCTCTTGTGTTCAAGTGTCTTGATACATACATACATACATATTATCACGCCTGTTTCCCATTGGGGTAGGCAGAGACTATGGATTTCCACCTGCTACGATCCTGACACACCTCTTTCGCTTCATCTACGTCCATTAACCTCGTCATGCATGCTCGTCGGTTTAGAGAACTCTTAACCTGGCATTTTTTGAGAACATCCGCGATTTGATCGCGATACATTCGCCGAGGTCGTCCCCTTCCAACTCTTCTATCCACACTCGCTTCGTATACTTGTTTCGTCAATCTCCTCTCGTCCATCCTCTCTATATGTCCAAACCATCTTAACATACCTTTCTCAATCTTTGTCACTACATCTTCTTTCACTCCACAACGCTCCTTTATCATGTTATTCCTTACTTTATCTCTCAAAGTGTCTTGATACGACTATTATTAACTATATCCCTTTATCCTTGAAAAGTTGACATCAGTTCTATTTCAACATTATTATTATTATTTCGACGACGTATGTGGTCTAGTGGTTCGAGTGTCGGACTGTTGATCACGAGGTCGTGGGTTCGATTCCCACAGGACAAAAATATTTGTGTGATGAACATAAGTGTTTGTGTTGGTCTGGGTGTGTCTTATGTATTTATAAAAAAAGTATATAAGTATTACATCCATTGTCTAGTACCAATAGTACAGTCGACTGCATGACAGTGGTAACACTTGAATTAGAAAACCACCCTTACTTCTTATGAAATAAAGGCGCGGTCAATGTCAAACTATTACCACTGACGTGCGGTTAACCGTACAAGCTCTGCTTAGTTTGGGACTAGATAGTGATGTGTAAAAATGTCCCAATTTTTTTTTTTTAACATAAAACTTAATGCCTTAAAGAAAAAAGTAAGAGTTTTCTATTCCCGCCTTTTTTCATCATTTTAAAAAAAAATTTTTTTTCAAGAACGAAATTGAGCTTCGCCGTTCGATATTTAAAATTGATGACTATTATACTCATACGAAGACAAGGCTGAATAGCGAAGCGACCTCTTTTGTCATTGGGCTGAATGCATGATGTCTATTGCCAGTATGATGGTTAGATGTACGCGAACTTTTTGAAAGAGTGAAGAGTTTTTCTAAAATTACTTACCGCCCTAGGGCTTTTCTAGCTACATTATTACCCTAGAGCGCTAATTGGTTACCTACAAGCCCCGTTTGAGGGTAATAAGGACCTAATTACCGAATATGAGAGATGTAAAAGATGTTTACTTGATGATGATGTGATGTGCTTTTACTTTTACCTTTAAACAAATTTAAACGGTTTTTGTTTTCCTTGGGCGTGCTTTTATTGGTTGACCAAAATATTAACAACCATTCACAGAAGCTGGCATGAGATTTGACAGTTAGTTAGTCAAGTTTTGATTAATTTTGTTTAGCATTGAAATGCTAAACAAAGAACCACGTGGTTTCTGAAGAAACCAAGTAATTTAAACCTCCAATAACTTTTCTTTAAGACACTTTAGTAGTCGTTCATTAGTCTTCACACTTTTTTCGTGTTATTAAGTAGCTGAATTGCCCCAATATTCACGTGACGATTTTGTTATTTTTTCCGAGTCTGATTATCCATAAACCATTTATTGATATAATTATCAGAATCAAAACATCTAAAATAATATTCACGAATTCCATATCTACTGCTACCTACTTGTACCAACATCTAGTACACAACATGTAGTATTACCAGTCCAACTTTGATGGGCAGCGTACGGAACGCTAATCATGCGAAGCTGGCTTGCGAAGCCTGGCTTGAAGTTAGTTTCTCGCCGTGAGAATTCCCAAGTGTTGTCAAGGCTAATACTGGTCCTTAACTAAGAAACTTCATCTGCTCATTCATTAATATCTACCTGTTAATTTCTATAGCTAAACTTGGATTAAAGACTGGTTTAATTAACGTCCGTGAATAGTACATTACTATCAAGGCCTGAAATGAAGCAACCGACGGCCACGGTGGAAGGCCGAGTAATATTGAACACTTCCGAAGGGATTTTAAAAGCCGTCACCCGAGTCCTTTTTAACTAAACGAGGCCGTTAATTGCTATTTCGGCCGAGACTTGTATAGTACTTTTTTCTCATTTGCGAGGAAACAATACACAAATTAATTTAACAGTATCTAATTTTCATTCGCATCAATTTGATCGATTCTCTGCTCAAATACCGAAACAGGTGACATTTTATCAAGCTAAACTCATGATGAATCTGTGATCTATGCTTGAGGAATGTTCTAAAATTAAACCCCAACTCAAAACTAGTTTAAACAGTGATCAACGCTTGAGGAACATTCTGTAATACGGGCCTAAGTTTGAAGATTAGACGTACGCTCCAGATTGCGGCTCGCGAACACTGTGGGCGGAATAGTGGGTACTCCTTTGCCATTTTGTGTTCCTTTTTCTGGTTTCTGGACTTGGCGGTCACCAGACGGCAGAACAACTAACGAAATAGACTTCATCATCACACATAAATCACACATTCACAATATAGAAAACGTAGAAGTAATAAATACTACCCACCCGACCGATCACAGGATGGTTCGAGCGACGTTGGCTACAACCATAAAGAAAAAGACGAGAAAATCTTATCACGGAAGATGCTCAACACTTAACCCAATAGAGCAAGAGTCACTAAAAAATATTTTCACAGAGCTCACAAAGCACATTAAAAATGTTGAAAATATTCAGGTAACATATAACGACTTATTGCATACAATTAAGGATAGCTTCAGCAAACTACCGAGACACGAAAAGAGAAACAGAATAGAGTACATAATAACAGATAAAACTAGAAGTATGATAGAAGAAAGAACGAGACTCAAAGAAAAGCCAGAAAGAACAAGCACTGAAAAGAAACAAATCAAAATACTTTATGGGAAAATACGAAAAAACATAAAAAGAAATCAAGAATACTATAAACTAAAAATATATGAAGAAGAACTAGAGACAAGAAGATCAGTTAAAAGAGGAGATAAACGCATTAATACTACAAAACTATGGATACAGAAACTGAAAGATAGTACAGGCAAAGATACAACTAACAGAAAAAACATCATAACTACGGCAACTGAGTATTACAAAAAGCTGTACAATAGTAGTAGTAGAAATCACACCAATGAAGTCCGACCAACCCTGCAGGATGACGAAATCGAAGAAATCCCTTTGCTACTGGAAATAGAGATTAAACAATCTATAATAAACCTTAAAACTATGAAGAGTCCAGGAAGCGACCACATAACAAATGACATGATCAAAGCATTATTGGAACCAATGACACCTATCTTAACCAAATTGTTCAATAACATAATTACACAAGAACACCTACCTGAACAATGGGAAACCTCTGTAATAACGCTGCTCTACAAAAAAGGGGACCCACTTAATATATCCAACTACCGACCGATCAGTTTACTGCAGTCCACGTATAAATTGTTTACTAACGTCATCCTTAACAGAATTAAAAAACAAATGGAATCTGAACAACCGAGAGAGCAAGCCGGCTTTAGAAGCAAATTCTCAACTCTGGACCACATATTCGCTCTGAGACAAATAATCGAGAAATACACTGAATATGGAAAAATACTATATGTAGCTTTTGTGGACTACTCCAAAGCCTTCGATACCATTCTCCACAATAAACTTTGGAGTGCTTTGAGAGAGCAAGGAATACCAAATAAGTATATAAAAGTCCTTGAAGAAATATATCGAAAAAGTAAAGCTACAGTCAAACTAGAGAAAAAAGGAGATGTTTTTGATCTAAAACGAGGGGTAAGACAAGGTGACCCTATCTCACCAAACCTGTTTAACTGTCTCTTAGAATATATTTTTAAAAAGCTTGATTGGACTGGACTCGGAATAAATATCAACGGTGAGCTCCTAAGCCACCTTCGTTTCGCAGATGATATTGTTATAGTAACAGAGAACCACAAAGATCTACAAGACATGTTACGCACTCTTGATTGCCAAAGTAGAGAGTGTGGACTGGAGATGAATCCTGAAAAAACTTGTGTCATGACAAACGGGAATAAAGAAAACATATATATCAACAAAGAAATTATTGGGTATGCTGATCAATACACGTATCTAGGTCAGAACATCTCTTTTAAAAGCCATTACACAGAAGAAGTCGAAATAAGGATAAAGAAAGCATGGAAAGCATACTGGTCACTGAAACATATCTTTAAATCTAAAATGAAATTACACCTAAAGAAAAAAGCAATGGATTCGGTCGTAACCCCTACATTATTATACGGATGTCAATCATGGCCTATCACGCAGGATATAATAAAGAAAATCCAAACATTCCAAAGATCAGTCGAAAGAAGTATGCTAGGAATCAAACTGATGGACAAAGTGAGATGCAGAGACATCCGTAAGAGAACCAAAATCACGGACGCAGCAAAAATGGCATGTCGCTTAAAATGGCGTTGGGCAGGACACACTGCCAGAACGAGCGACAACAGCTGGAGCGAAAGGCTACTACATTGGTACCCGCGAGGCGAGCGCCGCCCACCAGGACGCCCGCGCCGCCGCTGGGCCGACGATATCGTAGAGAGCGCTGGGGTCACGTGGACGCGTCATGCTCAGGATAGAGAGAAGTGGAACAAGATGGAGGAGGCCTATGTCCGCAGATGGACGCCCCAATAATTATTTGAAATTTAATATTATAATCAATACAATTCACAACATATATCAAAATAATAAATAGCTATAAATGTTCATATTTGTTATAATAACATACTTAATAATAAAATAAAATAAAAAAGTTAATCAATATCATAGTATAGGTACTTGTATATATAGTCACAATGTACAAATAATTCTAATGGAATTAGGACAGGAAACTTATCATGAATTTAAATTGCAGTTGATACTATGTATAAAATAAATAAATAACAAATTTTTTGTTGAAAAAATATGAAAATTATAGATAACAATATTATACATAACAATAATACTTACAGTAAGCAAAAATTTTATTTTGTTAATCTTGTGATATTTTGTAGTAATATAATGATGAATCTATAGTAAATTGATAATAAACTACACATACACATTACAAACATCTACACTACACTTTATTACACATACCTACACTTACCTACACACAACACTACACTATACCTACTACACTACATATACTCACAACAATACACTACTTGTTAAATGTATAATAATTCAATATTAATATAAGTATACCAACAGATAAAACAATGTATAAAATGTTATTTTGTAAGAGGAATTGTTAGTTGTGTTAAATTTGGGAAATAAAGGCTTAATTATTATTAATTATTATTTTCTGGTTTCATTCGCTAGTTCTACGCGCTCCGTCTATCTTATTCTTCTGGTCTGAGCAGACACGATTTTTTAATGAAAAGCAATACATGTAATCTGGTGTGCTTAGTTCACTTTTTGTCTTGCGAGGGACGCAATGACAAGTAAACTAAAAAACTCTACATACATATGAATCTCTAGATATCATGATAATCAAAGTCACAGGTGCGTTGGCACTGTTGCCGTTCTGCCAGACGGTCTGGCATCGCGTGGATGCGCGTGGCTTCTTGCCAGCCCTAATGGGCCGTTAAGTACCTAATGTAATAGCAGCTTAAAATCTTAGAAGTAGAGTGAGTGCCGGAAATGTGTGTGTTAAGGAGATGGTTATAATAAAACAAGTATAACCGGATTATATCGCATATATTATTTAAATTGGTTTTCCTGACTTTTCGAAAGCATTGAAGCGTTTGCATTTTAAGTGATTACTGCGTGCATCGAAACGATTTTAGTTAGTAAAAATTGTACGGTAGATTTTTTTTTTTTACTTCGGGACATTTGTTATATTTGATTAAAATAATGTTTTAGAAAGACGCTTGTTATCTTAGTCTTCCTGCTACCACGAACGCTGCAAAGCTTTCGAAACGTTAGGAAAACCAATTTAAATAATATATGGGATATAATCCGGTTGAACTGGTTTTTTATTATAATGTCTAGTGATCGCGAAAATCTAAGAAATTATTATGAGACAGTTATATTTAGGTTTTGATCATCCTCCTCGCCTTATTCCCAATAATATTGGGGTCGGCTTCCAGCCTAGCCAGATGCGGCTGAACGTCAGTATTTTACGCGGAGCGACTGCCATCAGACCCCCGCAACCCAGTCCCTGGGTAGTGCTGACATTCGGAAGTTAGACCAGTTGTCAAACTATCAAACTTCTGGATGCAGCAAAGCGAGAGTAATAGGGTCCCGTTTGGCACCCTTTGGGTACGAAACCCTAAAAACTGATGTCCAAAAAAAGACTTCCATAACATACTATGGTACCTACATTCTGTTTTTTCTTTATTGTCTTATTTAGTAAACAATCTTGGCGTGTCTTTTTAATGCAATTCGTAAATAATGATTATTTAAAGTGATTTGTTAGCAATTTCACTCACTAAATATCAGTGGCGAAGGGTGAATATTTTCAGAAGGGAAGCCGTAGGTACCTAAAAATCCTAAAAAAGCTGAGATCGCACGTTAATAAATTATAAATTCAATTTGCCAACTTTTAACTTAATTTTACATTCTTTTTTGTACTTTGGAACAATAAATTAGCATAGAAATGTCGTTGATCTGTATTTAAGCAATTCCTAAAGGGAAGCCGGTAGGAATCGTGTTATATGGACCCTTCGCCACTGCTAATAGTACATTATGATACAAGTGAGCTAAGTTGACTATTATACTCGAGGCTGGATTGCAGTCCGAACCGAAGGCGAGGGCGTAATGGAGCAGAGAGTATAATAGTCAATGCTCACGCGTGTCATACGACGTTTTTCAACACACTTGCGAGGAAAAAAACATAAATTACACATTTTAGACAAATATTGAATTTGTGAAAAATGATGAAAATGGCGCGCGGACCGCGCGGTGACATACAGCTATGCGCGCGCAGTGGTCGAAGGAAACCGCCATGCAGCCTAATATAAAAATATTATAAATTGTTTTTTTTTATTTATAACACAAATTAATATTAATTTGTTGACAAAAATTAATAATTTGATGAAATGTAATTTTTAAATTACATAAACAACTGACAAGATACTTCTTCTTCTTCTTTGCCCTACTAGAGAT
Organism: Asteroscopus sphinx; assembly: GCA_949699075.1. NCBI lineage: Eukaryota > Metazoa > Arthropoda > Insecta > Lepidoptera > Noctuidae > Asteroscopus > Asteroscopus sphinx. The sequence goes on from OX453023.1 coordinate 5,581,728, forward strand.
AGAAATTTGACGTATTTTGTATGGAGCTTATACAATACAATACAATACAATACAAATACTCTTTATTGTACACAAAAGAAGATAGCAACATATATGAATGCTGACTTCCTTTACTTGCGGTCTCCAGGACAACGTTTTGTCAATGTGTATCCCCAAATTTTTAACAATGTCACTTATAGGTATCGCAGTACCATCGAAAATGATCTGGGGGAGCTGGAGCCAGTCGATATTTGAGATCATTCGGGGGCTACCAACAACAATAACCTGGGTCTTCAAAGGATTGACCGTAAGTCCATATGATTTGCTCCATGCGCTAATTTGTCCCAAATCTTGGTTTATAGCATTAACAGCCTCCGACAACTATGTCAAATTTCTATCTCCAGTAGGGAAAATCGTGGATAGATTGGATATTAATTTTTGCCGTACGTTGTCTGTGGTGCGATTATAATAATCCAAAGACATTTCTATACATAATCCGTGTGCCATTTTTCACAAATTCGATATTTATATAAAATGTGTGTATGTTTTTTTCCTCGCAAGTGTGTTGAAAAACGTCGTATGACACGCGTGAGCATTGACTATTATACTCTCTGCTCCATTACGCCCTCGCCTTCGGTTCGGGCTGCAATCCAGCCTCGAGTCAACTTAGCTCACTTGTATCATAATGTACTATTATTAACTTAATTACATGTGCAGAACTAGTAATTATATTTTATCAGTAATCTTCTTAATATATAAAACAAAGTAGGGTTAGTTACATCATTTATAACTCAAGAACGGCTGAACCGATTTTAATGAAATTTGACATACAGATAGAACATAGCCCGGATTAACATATAAGCTACTTTTTTTCCCGGGAAGATAAATAATAATAATAAATATTTTTGGACATTTTTTCCCAGCACCATCTAGTCCCAAACTAAGCAGAACTTGTACTATGGGTACTAGACAATGGATATAATACTTATATACTTTTTTTGTTGTTGTAAATACATACTTATAATACATAAGAAACACCCAGACTAACACAAACACTTATACTCATCACACAAATATTTGTGTCCTGTGGGAATCGAACCCGTGATCGACGACCTCGTGATCAGCAGTCCAACACTCGAACCACCAGACCACAGACGTCGTCTGATGAACAGTTCCCGAGGGATGTGCGATAAACGACATTTACGCGGGCGAAGTCGCGGGCATAGGCTAGTAATATAAATAAACAGACTGCCAAGATGGTTTACTAAATAAGACAAGAGAAAACGTACATAACATTATGTTGACGATATCTTTCATTTGCCTCTAATGCCACCCAGTGGCGGCTGCTGCCTGAGAGAACCGGTGTAGCACTGTACTGTTTCATTTAGTGTTAAAATACAATAAAAATATTTGATACTAATTTCTGTCCAAATCGACTGTCCACCAAAAATGTGTAAAGAAAACAAAAGAAATCCACACAAGCATTGCTTTTTGTTAAGCTAGGCGGTTAAGCTAATTGTTCCCACTTTGTTTTGAAAAGTTTTATTATTGCTTTTAATAAATACTACCACTATAGTAATCAATATTAAAGATAATGCTCATTTTTACACAATTCCCAGTTACAGTAATGTAAAAACAATAAACAAGAAGAAATTTAAACGAGCGCGGGAACTATGACAATGAGAGAGCAACGCCCCCACCGCCTCGTTCGTCAACGATCGGTCAATCTCGGAAATCGTCGCTGCCGTGCGGTGCACGAATCAAGGCTGGTTGCTTCATAGTAAATGTACTAATTATATTCCGTCTCACGTGCCAGGTGATGTAGCTCGTATTTCATAGAAATTGTATGAGCGCTCCGCATCCAGCGGATTCCCGCGACCTTCACCAGGTCGTCGGTCCACCACAGGACCGGTCGTTGTGGCGATGCTTGGGGGAGGCCTATGTCCAGCAGTGGACGTCTTTCGGCTGAAATGATGATGATGATGATGTATGAGCGCTCTGCGTCCGCTCCGCGAAGCGCACGGAACTTTTTTGTCCGAGCGAAAATAAGTTTTAACTTCTTCAGTTTACAGATCAAATTGAACTGTCGTTACTTCATAACTATTCTTAAGTATAAAGTAGGTGCGTAATATTGATGTTTTAGATATTTTGTGATTCTTTTTAAAGGTATTATGAATTTATGAACTGGTAGTGCAGCGCACGAGTGCACTTAAGGGACAGCCGCCACTGATGCCACCTACAAAAAACAGTACTGCCAATTCCCCATAAAATAATGTTTGGTACATACAGGGTAAAGAGAATTTGAGTAAATTATTACTGAATAAAACTTTTTAACAAAAAATTGAACCGACGAAAACAGAAACTGAAAAGCGAAACATAACTAATTATGAGTCGGCGCCAAACGAACTTTTAACAAGCAAAGTGCGTGTAAGTTGCAAGTGGCCGAGCGGAGAACGCATTTTTGGAAAGTTATTGTTTATCGTTGAAAATTTCACGTTGTATTTGATGTGACGTTGTTTTTATTATTTATTTAAAGTAATTTAATTATCTTCGTTGATTGGTTGTTTGGCGCCGACTCATAATTAGTTATTTTTCGCTTTTCAGTTTCTGTTTTCGTCGGTTCAATTTTTTGTTAAAAAGTTTTATTTTTCATTTTTTTGTGGTTAAAATCTAACTCCAGGTCTCCATGATGTCGTAGTGTCTAGAACTATATTTATGTGTGTCAAGTTTCAACAGAATCGGTTAACAGGTAAGAATTCAGTGGGTGAACAAACACTCATCCCCTGTTTTACTACCCTTAGGGGTGGATTTTGATTTAGAAATTTAAATGGGACCAACTTCGAGATACACCCTATCCATTAAAAAAAGAATCATCAAAATCGGACCACTCTGTAAAAAAAATAATATATATATATATATACGCGTCGAATTGAGAACCTCCTCCTTTTTTTCGTCGGTTAAAAAAGCTTGTATGCAGCTCTTATTACGTTCACATTCTCATTCACAAAAAAGTAGGTCATTTGGTTCAAAAGCGATTGAATTAAATACGCTTTTTTTAATAGTACGGAAAAAATATTACGGATGTATACGAGTTTATTTGGAGCAACGCAATGTTTTGAAATGCAAATCAATGTTTTAATTTTTGGATATTTTTAAACGTTTGTTTGATTTTCTACGAGAGGCGAATGAAAAGTATTTTGTTGGATATTTCTCCATAAATTCCTGTTCTCAATAGCTCCAATAATAAATAAATGCGTAACCAGACGACGAAAATGTGCTTATCTTTTAAATTTTGTTGAAACCTTTCCGCGCAATTCTTATTGAAATGAGTTAAAGTTACTTTGATATTAGTATAGTTACGTTGTTTAAAAAGTCCTCCACGTAGCGAGAAGCCTTTCAACCTCAATTTTATCGAAATCATAACATCTCAATAACAAAACCAATAAGTACTAATAACATTTATCGGAATCACAGTGTTACACTGGAACACACTGTCATTTAAATTAACTGACAAAAAGATTAAAACCATTACTTCTTCTTAAAAAATCTTATTATGTAATTAAATCACAATTTTAACAAGTATGCTTGTATCTCTTGTTGTTTTAAATTATAGCCATCTATACTGGCCGATGGGGCAGTAAAGTTCTGGAGTGGCGACCGCGTACTGGAAGGCGCAGCGTGGGTAGGCCCCCCACAAGGTGGACCGACGACCTGGTGAAGGTCGCGGGAATCCGCTGGATGCGGAAGGCACAGGACCGGTCGTTGTGGCGATGCTTGGGGGAGGCCTATGTCCAGCAGTGGACGTCTTTCGGCTGAAATGATGATGATGATGATGATGATACTGAAGATGAATGTTTGCATGTCAGTAAAACTGCTTACCCTAAACTAAGATATTTGCATGTCAATAATTTGACTAAAGTTGTAAGAACTAATCATAACTACATGTAAGACCAACTGTGTTATGTACCAACTTATATGCGAATAAATGAATTGAATTGAAACCGTCACTTCTTCAAAAAATACCTACACGTTACATAATATAAACTAATGGCCAAAATACACATGCCTATAAAATGGAGCAGTAGCTTGCATGGCAGCTACCGGAATACGCAAGTTACTGGCATACTCTGGATACATTTGCAAGCAACTTTGCAATTTTCTTATCTGGATGCCTGTAACTGGCAAGCAGTTTACACGTGCCAGTACGCCATGCTACCGACGTCTTGACAGCACATTTTCTAGAAGCTTTCGAAGTGAATTAAATAGAGTCATATTGTTACTAGCAGAAGAATTTATAGCTAAATTAATGAGACAAAAAAAGAAGAGAAGAAGAGGACGGATATGGGTGACAGCAGCCCTCCGCGAATCTTTCCTCATATGCCAGTAAATCAAATGTTGTGCAAGTTACTTGTTTGCCAAGTACAGGCATACCATTTAACGTATCAACATGAAAGTAACTGGCACGTGCAAGGAGCAGGTATGCAACCTTGCAAGTTACTGGCATCTGTATCAGAGGCTTAATACTACGCGCGCTTTATTGTCTACCATAATACTAAAGAGTCTAATAGAATGACATAAATTATGTCTATAACATAACATCACGCCTGTATTTCCCCGAAGGGGTAGGCAGAGGTGCATGGCACACCCACATTTCGCCAGTTATGTTATAGTCCCATGTAATATGTCTCATGTCCCATGTAAATTATGTCTATGGTTATAGTAATGGCCGCTCTGTCCCGCGAGCCGCAACGAAATAATTTTCGCGCCAAAGCGACCGCGAGGTTTCCGATTTGTTTTGCAGAACGCGTTTCACGTTTCAAGATACTCGTTGTTCTGTGACATACAGATGACATTTTTGTACAGCAGAAAGTGGAAACATGAAATGTCAAATTGCATTTTACGGAGTGTCATATATAAGACGTTCATAGAACACTGCTTGCACAGGATAATCTCGAAAATATTTATTATTGTGTACATTTTTACAAGCTTTGACTTGTTAGTGATAGTTTGTTTGGGACAAAATTGCAAGTAACTTTTGAACCAGTTTCCGTTATCAGAGTACACATACATATATGCAATATTATTATTGCTTAGGACCTGATCTGATGATGGAGATGAATGGTAGACAACGGAATTCCTCATTGAATTAACGGTAGATTGATGAACCGTGTCTAATAAAAGCTTGTCTTGGAAAATATTTTTTTCTGAAACATGCTTGGAAATTCGAACATTATTTTGACAACCTTCTTAGAGATAAATCGGAAATGCTACAAGTCAAATACATGCAGCCGCGGCCAGCAATATTAGTATGAAAATTCATATCTGTCCTGTTTCGCGCCAAACATGTGACTACGCATCGCAGAAATCTACGAGCTTGCGCGACGCGTTGCATAAACTTGCGACATGATTCGCGTCGTGCATTCCTGTGATATATTAATGGTTACCATGGTTACCCGAACTATGGCCAGCCAGCAAGATATCTCGCCACACGAAATCGCATCGCAAAAATTCGCGTCGTAATTTTCTGCGTTGGAAATTCGCATCGTGTCGATTTGCAGTTATGTGTTTTGACCTTTACGCTCGTGTGTACAAAACTTTATATCAAGATAACTCCGCTGACATACGTCTACATGTACTGAACTGTCAGCTATGCCACGTAATACTCCAGCCGTTTTTATACGAAACGATATCTTACTGTTGAGTACTTTGTGTCTGACGGCTATGTTATCAGAAGAGCTTTGTAAGAAATAAATAAATGTTACAGCCCGTACTGTTCAAGATTGGTATAGCTCTTCTATCTTTAAGCAGGTTGCGGGTTCCGGTGAGATTATAATTTGATTAGATAGACTATATATCACTATCTATCAACTCAGCCTATCGCAGTCTACTGCATCTCTCCCTGGTCTCTCCCTGGTTGCGCCACAACACTCTGTCTCCTGCCTTCCGTATCCAGTCCCCCCAACTACTTTAATCAGGTCGTCGGTCTACCTGGCTGGAGGCGAACTACGCTGCGTTTGCCGGTTCGCGGTCTCCACTCAAGGACTCGTCTGCTCCAACGACCATCGGTCCCTCGACAGACATGGCCAGCCCACTACCACTTCAGCTTACTGATCCTACAAGCTACGTCGGTGACTCTGGTTCTTCTCCGGATAATCTCGTTACGGATTTTATCCTTCAAGGAAACTCCGAGCATAGCTCGCTCCATAGCTCGCTGAGCGACTTTGAATTTTTGAACTAGCCCAACTGTCAGTGACCACGTCTCGGCACCGTAAGTCATGATAGGCAGGACGTACTGGTTGAAGACCTTCATCTTCAAACTTTGCGGTATAGGCGACGAGATGATAGACTATACAATGTGATTTTTTCCTTGTGAACGTCAGGATAGAGAAATTTTTGCGTGGGGAAATATTTTTCTAAGTATTCTAAATGGTCCCGAGGCGCCACAATCCAGTTATTGATATGCCTTACAAACCTACTTCCTCAAAACACTGAAGATTGATGAACGTAACTCAAACTGAAGGGTCTATCAGGAAGAAAGGTTATCAACGCCTCGGGGAATGACGTCATGATTGATTAACTTTTTTAGGCGAATGCACCTTTAAGCTCTCTTGCGTGTGTGTAGGTACACTTCTGCTCCCTTTGAACAAGGGCCTAATCAATCAACTTCGCCTATAGAAGTCGACTTCTGGATGAAAGAAGGCCTTTTCTTTGTAACATCTGATACCAAAGGTCCCTTTAATAGGTTTGCAATTATTTGGCTAAGGAACTGATTATGGTTTTGTTAGCAAACGTATTTCTTTTTTCTCTTATAAAAGGTCTTGAAAAATCTACCAAGGTGGCCTGATTTGGATTTAACATTGAAAATATTTAGTACGCCAGTGCTTTAGCCACTAAGCTACCGTGAACACTGCTCGTGGTATCAAAATTCTCATCCACTTGGCACGTCTTTGGGTGACTTCAGCGATATCTTATTAAGAAACAGTGTTTCTTAACCGACTCGACTAACTTTGCAGTTTAATCAAAGTAGTATAGATATGCCTACCCTTAACAATTATTTTATTATTTTATTACATATTTTTAGCTTATTATTATGATCGACTTCAATAATTTAGCAATATTGAAGCAAATACACAGATAATTAATAGTACTACGTACAGAATGGCCACTCGGATTTTAATAGACACTTCATTTGCTCTTACAAAAACTACATAGGTACTTCCTATTTAATAACAATATGTCCTCATGAGCCGTGATGTAGCCCTATGTACTTACTTAGGTAAACGCAGTTACATGGAATATTCAGTGTGGCAAAGATTTAACCTTGCAATTTAGGCCCTTTCGTAGATTAGTTACTATTAGGTACATGTAAAATAAAATTATGCAGAGATGTCTGTCAAAGGACCGACGGCAGCTGGAGCAGACGAGGCCTTGAGTGGAGACCGCGAATCGGCAAACGTAGCGTAGGGTGCCCCCAGCCAGGTGGACCGACGATCTGAAGAAAGTGGCTGGGGGAACTGAATGTGGAAGGCAGAGAACCGAGTGTTGTGGCGCAACTTATGTCCAGCAATGGACTGCGATAGGCTGAGTTGATGAAAATTAAATTATGAGTCTATGTATTTATTTGCCAGTTCTTCTATGTATTTGTTTGCCGTTTACAAATGCTACCATTTCCAGTCATAAACAAAACCATTATAGTTTTAATATACGATTCGGGTTGAAGTCAATAACCTCATAAATATGTTTTCATTTACATACAGAAGATACATATTTAAAATTACACAAAATATTTAAATTCCCACAGCTTCCAAACAGATCGTAACATCAAACAGTACAGACCACAAAAATATCTCCTCAAAACTTTATTTCCCGTGTAGTTACCGAAAATTCCTTGGACCACATTTCGGTTTATAAATTTTAAAACAAACCCATATTAACTACAAAGTTTCGGGCTTTTGACGAAACCACGGCTGCAATATACACTTCGTTTGTAAAGCTGAGTGTTGACTGTCCGGAGTGTCCGTTTCTAACCGAGAAAGAGGCATATTATGCAACGTATTATCGAAATAACTGACAACCTCTTAAGAGGTCACTATACTCATCAGTATGAACAACTTTTACTATGGGAGTAACCCTGAAATCGCGAAAAAGTAAATCATTCAATCAATCTTACATTTGTGTTCATATAAACCGACAAAATAATGGGAACGTTATGTACAGTTGCCCACATTGATGGTAGTACAATTTGTCGACCAAGTTCCTTGAGCGGCTTCCGCTCCTTCACGTCTGCCTTCGCTCTGCGACCTAACGTTTGTGTTTTTAGCCTCAGTGTTTGTGTAATATAACTGGAAAAATACACCGCGGCATTATATTATAAAAAATCTGCTGTTTCTTACAAAATATGAAGTTAAAATATGAAATGTTAATTCCGCGAAATAAGTAGGTCGTCAAGCTTGAATGCAACATGCAGCATACAAATATATACACATGCAGAAGGTGCGAAAACCAAACAGATACTCGACACGGGTTTCGCCCCTCCACGGAGCATCCTCAGGAGATGTTGACTCGTCGACCGCTCGGAAACGAGCCGTCGTGTCAACGTGGTTTGATAGCCTAGTGGTTGAAAGCTTGCCTTCCATGCAGGAGGGTGTGTGTTCGATTCCAACCCGCACTTCTGACTTTTCGCACTTTTTAGGGTTCCGAAGTCCTACAAGGAACCCTTATAGTTTCGTCATGTCCGTCCGTCTGTCCGTCTGTCCGTCTGTCCATCTGTCCGTCTGTCCGTCTGTCCGTCTGTCCGTCTGTCCGTCTGTCCGTCTGTCCGTCTGTCCGTCTGTCCGTCTGTCCGTCTGTCCGTCTGTCCGTCTGTCCTAATCCTTTACAGCTTAACAACTTCTACAGTTATAAACATAAGTAAATGAAAGTTCTTACTATCTTCTTGGACCTTGCTAAGGCCTTCGATACGGTTTCCACTCCCCTGTTGCTACATAAATTGGAAAAAATCGGTGTTAGGGGTCAGTCGCTTGCTATTTTTGAGGACTATTTAAAAAACAGAACTCAAAGTGTCAAAATTAATAAGTACGTTAGTAAACAGCTTCCTATAACATTCGGAGTTCCGCAGGGAAGCGTGCTTGGGCCGACTCTGTTCCTTGTATACCTAAATGAACTTTGCCAAATTAATTTATGTGACACCAAGGTAACGGCATTCGCCGACGATACAGCACTTACGTTCATTGGTGTCTCATGGCCAGAGGTCTTTAGTAAAGCACAGCATGGCTTCAATGTTGTAACAGCTTGGCTAGCCAAAAATTCACTGACCCTTAACACTGACAAAACCAACTACATGACGTTCTCGCTCCGTCAAATAACCCAACCTCCACCGTCACTATCCCTTCTCGCCCATTCATGTTCCTTGTCTCCTAACCAGTCCTGTAACTGCTCCAGTCTAGCACAAGTAACGAGTACCAAATATCTAGGCGTAACACTTGACAATAATCTTTCCTTCTCACTTCACATAGAGCTTCTACAAAAAAGAGTGAGAAAATTAATTTATATTTTTAAAACCCTCCGCCATGTAGCTGAAGCCCGAATCCTAAAACAAGTTTATTACGCTCTATGTCAATCGCTTCTAAGTTATTGCATATCATCCTGGGGTGGTGCGCCGAAAACACTTATTCTTAAACTAGAAAGAGCACAAAGGGCTATCCTAAAAGTGAGCACCTTTAGAAAGTACACATACCCGACTACCGAACTTTACAAAAATTGTAAAGTATTGACTGTAAGGCAACTTTTTATATCGTATACAGTACTCATCCAACATGCTGCAACCCCGTTTCGAAAAATCACTAAAAGGCGTAAGGACATAATTTGTGAAACTAAAAAAGGAAATTTCACACACACTAAAAGGTTTAACTATTTCTTGGCACCTACCCTTTATAATAAAGTGAATAAGCTGCTCTCTATTTACCATCTCTCTAGTCGTGCTTGTAAAAAAGATATTAATAAGTGGCTTCTAAGCCTGACTTACCAAGAGACAGAAAATCTTATTACTCCAATGGTGTAGCACATTACTACCCAACCATATTAGAGACACATACACCCCACTCCACACACACACTACTCTCTCAACATACACACATACACCCCCAAACCCATGCACACCCACCCACATACACCCCCCCACACTCAGATACTCTCACCCACATAAGCATATGAAAGTTTTCATTAGCTTTAAGCATAATTTTAATTTAATTTAATTTTTCGTCAACTTTAACATGTAATTACCTATTTTGGATTGCCACGAAAAACTGCAAAAAAATTATTGTTATTATGTACTCACATTGGGGATAGGGACTGGTATCTTTAACACAGGTTACTTCGTAATCTAGCTAAGATGCCAGTTGCGATCCATATTGTAATCGTAAAACCAAAAATCACTGCCATGAATTTTATTTGTGTTATCCTAAGGTTTTATATTACTGTGTGTATTAATAAATAAATAAATAAATAAATAAATAAATTTTGTAAAAAAATAGTCTACATATAGATCTCAATTTTAAAAGTATAAAAAATCGTTTTTACGTATTTTAGGGATGGCGTCCATACATGTGAAAAGGGGATGAAAATTTTTTTTCGCTGCACCCCCACGTGTGGGGTATCATTAAATAGGTCTACTAAAATGAAGGTAATGTTTCATACACCACTTTTTTATCAGGTGTACCATCTGCGAAATATAGCCCGCCAAAGTGGCTTGCAATGTGTCCCCCCCCTGCCATTTCTAAACTATGCAACGTAGAAACTTATAATCTTCCACATTGATAGACCTTTGTGAAAACTCTCTTTTAAAGTTATTTCGAGATAATGTGATTATAATTTTTTGAGTTATAGAGAGAAAACTGAAAAATACTTAAAACGTCCTAGTTCAAAGGTCATTGACCTTAGACAAAAATGATCATAGCAAATAATGCTCCTTTAGCTACTTTCTATTTGAAAAAATCATAAAAAGTAACTTTGACATGACACACTTCTTAAATTTGGCTTCTTGAATTTATCGCTAGATGGCGCTACTAACAACACGCTCTGAGTCGCGAATGCTGCCGATTATTGCAAAAACTAAAATAGCCATGATTAATATTCGATTTGATTCGTTTGTAATTACACCTACTTAAGGAACCCTATAATACTGAGCATGGCCCGACATGCTCTTGGCCGGTTTTTATCTTACAACTATAGCATACGACTGGTAGCCCTAAAATTGTTGCCATTCCTTTCTTGTATTTACTATTAGTAAAAGACAGCGATAGTTTAAAATAAGTTTAGTTTAAGAGTATCGACACCAATATCTTCAATCCAACGATCTACTAATCTATCTTCCCACTATGACCTTATTCTAATCTGCTGCTGATGGTAATTTGGTGACCTTAATAAGAAACTCATAGTAGTGACAGCCTAGCGGTTGAACGCTTGCCTTCCATGCAGGATGGTATGAGTTCGATCCCGGCCCGCACCTCTGACTATTCGAATTCATGTGTGTATTTATATTCGATTATCACTTGCTTTAACGGTGAAGGAAAAACATTGTAAAGAAACCTGCACACCTGAGAGTGCTCCATACAGTTTTCGATGGTTTGTGTAGTCCGCCAACCCGCACTAGGCCAGCGTGGTGGGCTAAGGCCTTAGCCTTCTCGTACTCAGGCCCGTGCCCAGCAGCGGGACAGTAATGGGCTGGTTATGTTATGTTATGTGGTGTTCACGTTTATCGCAATCGCATTAGTGGCTTTTCGGTAAACTAAGCTTGGCTTCCAAAATCAGCTTGTGTAAACGAAGCCTAACGGTCTCTACAAATAATTCAGAGGTCGAAACGCTGTAAGAAACAAAGTTGTAGTGAATTTTGTACTCGCTTTTAACATACGTTACTTTTAAGCAAAATGTTGGGAAACCCTGAAAGAGCTTTATGTTCAGTCTGCTCTGAAACTGTGAGTGTATGAGAAAGAGTGAGAATTACTTTTCTTTTTATCGGTATCGTTTGTTCAACAATTTAGTAAAATAAGCTGATAAAAACCGGTCAAGAGCGAATCGGACTCGTAAAATGATTCTCATAGCACGGCCACTGGTAGATACGAGCAATACATGCTGATATTTTAATCGCTTAATTCCCGAAAAGGGGTCATTGTACTCATCATTATGAACAACTTTTACTATGGGACCAACCCTGAAATCGCGGACAGAAAATCTGTTGGTCCCTACATTTATTTTGTGTTCACTTATTTCGATAAAATGTAGGGACCACCTGATATTTTTTTCGTGATTTCAGGATTGGTCCCATAGTAAAAGTTGTTCATATTGATGAGTACAATTACCCCTTTTCGGGAATTAAGCGATTAAAATTTCAGCATGTATAATTACAGTAAACCTTAATATTTTTATGTGTATGTGTTTTTTTAGTGCTTGAAAAATTCAATATACATCACTTTACGTGTGCCAACTACATTATAATGATAATAATGACTGTCACTGACATAAAAACCCCTTTAGGACCAAACCATTAAAGATATAATACCTACCCTAAAAACATCCCTTCACAACACAATCAGAACACACAAAAACCAATAAATCCCCCAGATAATAAAGGCCTTCCACACGACCCATCAAACGGGCATCACCGTAACAGGTGACGTTGCCCATTCAAAATACATTACTGCCCAGATCCCATATGAAAGGGCATAAAACATCGGGTTATGTTCATACGGGTTTGTACGTGAGTTGCTTACGAGTGTGACGTGGATGTAGGGAACAATGATATGGTTAGTCAAAAATGGTGGAAGTGATTATTGCCCAGAAGTGGGATAGTTATGTTTGAGTTAGGAAGTGGGCGGTGCTATACCCTCATGCCTCGGAGAGCACATTCAGCCATTTTGCTGGGCAAGCGATGGGTTTCGATGTTCCAAGGTTCGTATTTTTTCTCCTGCATGGTGTTTCTAAAATTGTTTTTTTTTTCAAATCCCTGATTGAATTTTTAGAATCTGCTTACGATTTTTTTTCTTAACTACAAAGAGAAAGCTCTGCAGATAATACATTTGATTGATCAATATTCTATTATAGTGACAGTATTGTATTGTATTTCGCTTCTACAATGAATTCTTGATTGATTGAATCCGCAGATTACTCCTTTGTGTGTCTGACAGTAGATCTGACAGTAGAATAGAACGTCTTTATCTGTTCGAGTTAATATTTATATGTGTTCAGACGCGAATTTCAATTTATTTGTGAGTAGTATAGGCACCTCATATTCCTCATAGTAATTTACTTCGCTTGTGATTTGTGTGCTCAAACCACAGACCAGTAAGCCTCTAGACGCCGATTAGTCGGACACCCCCGGTCACAACGCATATGCAGTAGCACTGCATATCATACGCCCCGCCGCCAATCAGGCCGTCAGTCCGTCAGCGAGCAGCACCAATCATATGGAATCATACCACCGAACTTTTGAGCCGACCAATCATAACGCGCCGTCCGCCCCCCGGTCCCCACCAACATTTTACGACTGCGTTCTCATGCAAAACTTTGTCTATGCGGCGTCTTGAGGCTTATTTGTCTGTGGCTCAAACATAGTTAAAATATAAGTAGACGAAGTGCTGCGAACAATCATAGTGACGCCAAAAGAACCGTGTTCTTCCCGTGTGCAAATCAGCGCTCATGCACATACCATGCACCTGAAGGACATTTGTTTTCGTAATGCTTATTGGACGATGTCGCGACATGTGTACTGAGAGCAGTGAGCACGGTTTAAGAGGCTGACAACACCTAAAAAATCAGACCTCTGCGGTCACTGTCGTTTCGTACAGAACTGAAAGAGAGGCAACGAGCCGAAGGACGTCGGATACGCCGCTCAACTAGAATGAAAATTAACAATACTTTTTTTTAATAAAAAACGAAAAGCTTATTTGAAAAACAGAAACAACAAATGTTTAGATTATTGTCTTTCTCAAATGTTTTCTTAATTTTATTTATAACATTTAGTAAATAATAGAGATTGTTTGCTTTAAAGCATGTTTTAAGAGGTTAGTTTACAATTCTTTTCTATCGAGAAAACTTCAAGAAAACGTGTTTTGGGCACAATACAGTTTCAGAAAATACGATCAAGATTAACATAAATTTTTTCACTGCCACAAACTGAATAGATACAGCAAAAAATGTTTTTAAAAGAAGCCTATTTGGGGTATTTGGCTGTTGTCAGAGTCTTAAGGTGCATGTGTGTGCGTGAGCGCTGGTTTTACACGTAGGAGCACGGTTCACGGCTTCACTATGATTGTTTTAGTATTTTTTTCTGTGGTTAGCAGCACTTCGTCTATATTGTTTACTATGCCTGTGTTTGTGTACAAAAAAATAGAATACAATCTTTTTTAATTAATTTCGGTTAAAGGTCAATAAATAAGACCAACAATACTAACAAAGACAACTCATCCGCCGAGCCTTTTCTCAATTATGTTGGGGTCGGCTTCCAGTCTAAATATTTTTTTTTTTTTTTTTCGAATGGACTCTCGCAGAATTGGTACCCAAAATGGATACCCTAACTGCTTAACCGGACTGGTGGCGGAGAATCCCGTTATGGACTCCAACCGCCGAAAATTTCCCTAAACCTAACTTATAACTAAAAACGCGGTTGCAAAACCGCATAAGGGCGTCCCCCAAGGGAGGGCTCGAACCTCGGCTTACTGGGGCATTGCGGGGGGACCCCGCCGCTATGCCCCCTGGCAGCCGTTGCTGCATCGGGAATAGTTTTCTCGAAAGTGGCGGACTTTCGGTATATCGGGTGGGTGACGCGTTTCGCGAATCGCCGTTAAGCGGCAAGCCTTCCAGTCTAAACAGATGTGGCTGAACATTGCTATTTTACATGTTTTTTTTTTATCTTTATTTAAAAGAGGGTTTTATCACGCAGTGATTATGTCACCCTCATTGAAAACATTCAAATAATTACCAATATAACTTATTGTCTGTTAACAAAAGCAATTTTAGCCAACATAATTTTCCTACCTCACATTTAAATTTTGAAAAAAATTGTTTTCTTTGGACTTCGTTCTGGACACACTCCATCAGAACATGATGAACATCTTCTACTATATTGAATTCTGAACAATTCGGTGATTCCACTTTACCCATTAGATGTGCAAAACTGTTCAATGGAATGTGTCCCGATCGAAGTCTCAAAGCCATGACAATTTCGGGTCTGCTCATATCAGCTCGATCAATCCACGGTAATCAGTATTTTACATGTTGCGACTGCCATCAGACCCCTGCAACCCAGTTACTGGATAATACCGACATCCTGCTTAAAAAGTTATTAGACCCGTGGGGTAATTGTGTAATGCATTCACATTGACATCAGCTTTCATTTTGAAATTACAGCAATGTTCATTGTATGGTAAGTAATTGTCAATTTGACGGATTGTCAAAACACACGGAGCAATGAACATTGAAATCCAGCTGAGTTACGTAATTCGGCAGCAGTACTCAAACTTTCGGACTTCTGACTACTGCCATAGATATTCGTATGGCAACCGGGACCGACAGCTTAACATACTCTCCGAAGCACAGGGGGTCTTGATGTACAACGAAACGGTCACCCATCCAAGGACTGACAGCGGCTAACGCAGCTTAACCACGCAGACCTTACAATACGCGTGTTTACTATGTAAATAATTACTTAACCATAAGCCAGTGCCAAAATTCGAAATACGCACCTAATTTTGGAAAGTCATTCATAACTTGCCTTATACTATTTATTATTTCGGAAATATCCAGTAAATTTACATCTTTGGACTCTTCAGTAGTCTGTGATATTGAAATGTTAAAGTTGACCCGTGTTCGTGTAATATATTCTGTTTCGTCACTCGTACGTGTCAGTCGTCAGAGAGCGTCAGAATGTCAGAACTAACTGAGCCGACAAAGCTACAGGTTGTAGTTAGGCAAAAAGATTTAGTGAGATTTGTATTATGTCTTTGTAGTTAGTCTGTGGGCGCAGCGTGGGTAGGCCCCCCACAACGTGGATCTACGACGACGACCTGGTGAAGGTCACTGGAATCCGCTGGATGCGGAAAGCGCAGGACCTGTCGTTGTGGCGATGCTCGTGGAAGGCCTTTGTCCAGCAGTGGACGTCTTTCGGCTGAAATGTTGATGATGAATTAGCCTTCAAAATTAATAGTACATTATGATACAAGTGAGCTAAGTTGACTATTATACTAGAAGCTGGATTGCAGCCCGAGCCGAAGGCGAGGGCGTAATGGAGCCGAGAGTATAATGGTCAATGCTCATGCGTGTCATACGACGTTTTTCAACACACTTGCGAGGAAAAAACATACACTTTTTAGACAAATATTGGTTTGTGAAAATTGGCGCGCGGATTACTATAATCGCACGGTGACATACAGCTATGCGCGCGCAGGTGGTCGAAGGAAACCGCCATACAGCCTAATATTAGATATATTATATTTTTTTTTTTGTAGTTACTTCAACTGCACAAAAACCGACAATAAATGTCGATTGTGACCGAGAATTTACTACAAATGACGGAAGCTTATAGCATATGACTGTCACTTTACAACTCTAGTATAGTATTTCATTTTATTATTAAATTATGTACCTATCTAATTTGCACATCTGACAACCCCATTTTCTGTCCAGTTCATTCTTGTCCATCCTAAGGTTGCCTAGAATAAATCGCTGATCGCGATAAGGTCGCCATTTTTACAATAGCTTAAATGCATAATACAATTTTATGTATTTTATGGTGCATTTATAAATAAATAAAACCGTAACCAAACTGAATAATGGGACCTAGCTTGCAGTCAAAATGCAATCCGTCTGCAAAGACTTAAGCTACATTTCTAGTCTCCAGGAAAGAAAGTGTTTTACTATTATTATTTTACAACACCTCATCATTTCAGCCGAAAGACGTCCACTGCTGGACATAGGCCTCCCCCAATAGGCGGGATATGCCATAATCGCCACGCTTGGCAGGCGGGTTTGCGATCGCAGTTGGTTGGATAAATACTCAGAGAACGCTGCTGCCCATCCTCTGGTGAATCCCTTAGTCGCCTTTTACGACACCCATTAGAAGAGATAAGGGTGGTGCTGAAGAGATAGGAATTGGACGACAGGAAGATCTAGAAAATGCATTACAAAATATAAAATGGGACATACTAGGCCTCTCAGAAATTAAAAAAGAAGGAACTCACATAATAGAGCACGAAGTCTACATTTTTCTATATACAGGAAAGAAAAGTGGAAGAAACGGCGTAGGGTTTATGGTGAAAAAGAAACTAAAATCCAACATCTTAGATTTCAGGGCTATTTCAGAGAGAGTGGCGAGGTTAGACATGAGCTTAGCTAGTTACAACTTTAGCTATATCCAAGTCTATGCACCCACAGAAAAATCTACTCAAGAAGAATTGGAAACTTTCTACAACAGCTTAAGAACATCACTAGAAAATACTCTTCCAAATATGATTATACTTGGTGATTTTAACGCGAAGATTGGCCCACGTACCCTATATGACAGCGCAGCTCTAGGTACGTCGGGGTATGGTCTAAGAAACGACAGAGGTAAAGCCTTGATCGAATTCTGTTTAGAAAATCAACTGTATATTATGAATACTCATTTCAAGAAAAAAGCTAAGAAGAAATGGACTTGGCGGTCACCAGACGGCAGAACAACTAACGAAATAGACTTCATCATCACACATAAATCACACATTCACAATATAGAAAACGTAGAAGTAATAAATACTACCCACCCGACCGATCACAGGATGGTTCGAGCGACGTTGGCTACAACCATAAAGAAAAAGACGAGAAAATCTTATCACGGAAGATGCTCAACACTTAACCCAATAGAGCAAGAGTCACTAAAAAAATATTTTCACAGAGCTCACAAAGCACATTAAAAATGTTGAAAATATTCAGGTAACATATAACGACTTATTGCATACAATTAAGGATAGCTTCAACAAACTACCGAGACACGAAAAGAGAAACAGAATAGAGTACATAATAACAGATAAAACTAGAAGTATGATAGAAGAAAGAACGAGACTCAAAGAAAAGCCAGAAATAACAAGCACTGAAAAGAAACAAATCAAAATACTTTATGGGAAAATACGAAAAAACATAAAAAGAAATCAAGAATACTATAAACTAAAAATATATGAAGAAGAACTAGAGACAAGAAGATCAGTTAAAACAGGAGATAAACGCATAAATACTACAAAACTATGGATACAGAAACTGAAAGATAGTACAGGCAAAGATACAACTAACAGAAAAAACATCATAACTACGGCAACTGAGTATTACAAAAAGCTGTACAATAGTAGTAGTAGAAATCACACCAATGAAGTCCGACCAACCCTGCAGGATGACGAAATCGAAGAAATCCCTTTGCTACTGGAAATAGAGATTAAACAATCTATAATGAACCTTAAAACTATGAAGAGTCCAGGAAGCGACCACATAACAAATGACATGATCAAAGCATTATTGGAACCAATGACACCTATCTTAACCAAATTGTTCAATAACATAATTACACAAGAACACCTACCTGAACAATGGGAAACCTCTGTAATAACGCTGCTCTACAAAAAAGGGGACCCACTTAATATATCCAACTACCGACCGATCAGTTTACTGCAGTCCACGTATAAAATGTTTACTAACGTCATCCTTAACAGAATTAAAAAACAAATGGAATCTGAACAACCGAGAGAGCAAGCCGGCTTTAGAAGCAAATTCTCAACTCTGGACCACATTTTCGCTCTGAGACAAATAATCGAGAAATACACTGAATATGGAAAAATACTATAAGTAGCTTTTGTGGACTACTCCAAAGCCTTCGATACCATTCTCCACAATAAACTTTGGAGTGCTTTGAGAGAGCAAGGAATACCAAATAAGTATATAAAAGTCCTTGAAGAAATATATCGAAAAAGTAAAGCTACAGTCAAACTAGAGAAAAAAGGAGATGTTTTTGATCTAAAACGAGGGGTAAGACAAGGTGACCCTATCTCACCAAACCTGTTTAACTGTCTCTTAGAATATATTTTTAAAAAGCTTGATTGGACTGGACTCGGAATAAATATCAACGGTGAGCTCCTAAGCCACCTTCGTTTCGCAGATGATATTGTTATAGTAACAGAGAACCACAAAGATCTACAAGACATGTTACGCACTCTTGATTGCCAAAGTAGAGAGTGTGGACTGGAGATGAATCCTGAAAAAACTTGTTTCATGACAAACGGGAATAAAGAAAACATATATATCAACAAAGAAATTATTGGGTATGCTGATCAATACACGTATCTAGGTCAGAACATCTCTTTTAAAAGCCATTACACAGAAGAAGTCGAAATAAGGATAAAGAAAGCATGGAAAGCATACTGGTCACTCAAACATATCTTTAAATCTAAAATGAAATTACACCTAAAGAAAAAAGCAATGGATTCGGTCGTAACCCCTACATTATTATACGGATGTCAATCATGGCCTATCACGCAGGATATAATAAAGAAAATCCAAACATTCCAAAGATCAGTCGAAAGAAGTATGCTAGGAATCAAACTGATGGACAAAGTGAGATGCAGAGACATCTGTAAGAGAACCAAAATCACGGACGCAGCAAAAATGGCATGTCGCTTAAAATGGCGTTGGGCAGGACACACTGCCAGAACGAGCGACAACAGGTGGAGCGAAAGGCTACTACATTGGTAGCCGCGAGGCGAGCGCCGCCCACCAGGACGCCCGCGCCGCCGCTGGGCCGACGATATCGTAGAGAGCGCTGGGGTCACGTGGACGCGTCATGCTCAGGATAGAGAGAAGTGGAACAAGATGGAGGAGGCCTATGTCCGCAGATGGACGCCCCAATAATTATTTGAAATTTAATATTATACTCAATACAATTCAGAATATATATCAAAATAATAAATAGCTATAAATGTTCATATTTGTTATAATAACATACTTAATAATAAAATAAAATAAAAAAGTTAATCAATATCATAGTATAGGTACTTGTATATATAGTCATAATGTACAAATAATTCTAATGGAATTAGGACAGGAAACTTATCATGAATTAAAATTGCAGTTGATACTATGTATAAAATAAATAAATAACAAATTTTTTGTTGAAAAAATATGAAAATTATAGATAACAATATTATACATAACAATAATACTTACAGTAAGCAAAAATTTTATTTTGTTAATCATGTGATATTTTGTAGTAATATAATGATGAATCTATAGTAAATTGATAATAAACTACACATACACATTACAAACATCTACACTACACTTTATTACACACACCTACACTTACCTACACACAACACTACACTATACCTACTACACTACATATACTCACAACAATACACTACTTGTTAAATGTATAATAATTCAATATTAATATAGTATACCAACAGATAAAACAATGTATAAAATGTTATTTTGTAAGAGGAATTGTTAGTTGTGTTAAATTTGGGAAATAAAGGCTTAATTATTATTATTATTATTCCACTTATTCATTTTTATATACTTATTTATTACATTTTTAAATATTTTATAAAAATAAAATAAAAACACAAAACATTTAAAAATATAAAAAATAGTAGCCCACCGGCATCGGGAACAAGGTCCAAGCTACCGGCGGTCAGGGCCTCAGACAGAGGAACTTCCTCACGATACGCGCCGTGTCAAGAAGTACCGCTTTCTGCGTCAAGCCCTTGGTCCAACCGCCCAACGAGAGCCTCTGAAGGTGTTGGTCGAGGCTCTTGGCTATTAAGCCATTGACCGAAATGACTATATTATTATTATTATTAAGGGTGGTGCTATTCTTTACGTCCAGCACGACATGGAACAACAATACCTAGTACACCTACATTTCCACAAAAAAAAACTACTTACATTGCACCACACGAAATTTGTGACTGTTAAGTTCGTTAAGCGTCAATCCAACTTCAGCCACTGCAGAAAAACCATTCAAACACAACCACTCCCTGGTGACATTTTTGTCGTTGTGAAGTGGCTGTGACGTAGCGCGTAGCCCATCTGAATAGACCATAATGATATTTTTTATTCCAGCACTGTGCTTAAACACTGTTGTGTAGATCAGGCTTTCGGAAAATACCTATATCACACCACAACCACTCCCTGGCGATAAAAATTTGACCAGGGAGTGGTTGTGGCGGGGCCTATCTGAATAAACCATAACGGTATTTTTTACTGCAGCACACTGTATATGTGTAGATCAAGCTTTAGGAAAATATCTCATCAACTCAGCCTATCGCAGTCCACTGCTGGACATAGGCCTCTCCCAAGTTGCGCCACAACGCTCGGTCCTCTGCCTTCCGCATCCAGTCCCCCCCAGCCACGTTCTTTAGGTCATCGGTCCACCTGGCAGGGGGGCGCCCTACGCTGCGTTTGCCGATTCGCGGTCTCCACTCAAGGACTCGTCTGCTCCAACGGCCATCGGTCCTTCGACAGACATGGCCAGCCCACTGCCACTTCAGCTTACTGATCCTACAAGCTATGTCGGTCACTCCAGTTCTTCTCCGGATAATCTCGTTACGGATTTTATCCTTCAAAGAAACTCTCGCTCCATAGCTCGCTGAGCGACTTTGAATTTGTGGACTAGCCCAAAATATCTACTAGGAAAATATCTACATCATGACAAAATGTGAATATTTGCATAACTTCTCATCACCGCGACTCAACTCTTTCATTTAACTATTTAGGAACAGCTTTTCTCAAATGCATGCTTTCAGAAATGCAGGACTCGAGTTTCAAAGCTACTCGAGATATCAATGCACATGAGTTGAACTATGTGTATTCAACATGAATGTCATTCACGAAAGTTATTAAGCTTTGATACTAGTTCCTTTTAGTGCGTTTGAAATTGTTTTTCTGCAGAACAGCGCAGAACATTGCTGTCAAAGAAACTTTTTGCGAAACCCTGTAGGAATATTTTGTTAGTATACGTACTGCTGTTTTACGAAGATTACTTAGCAGTAGTAGAGCTCCTTTGTGAAAGAGCTCGTCCGAGGAAGTACTACCACCGTACCTACTTCTCCGCCAAATAGTTATGCTTGCATTGCTGTGTTTCGGTCTGAAGGGTACGGGTGCCGGTGAAATTACAATCACATGAGACTTCCATCTTCCATCTTCATGTCTCAGTTTGGCGAACCGACTTGCGGTACCATTAAGGCAATAGCCTAGGTGGTATTGCAGTTGTTATGGACAAAGGTGGGCCTTTACCTCGTTTCGCCATCCTATACTACAAAAAAAAATGATAGAATAAAAATAAGTATAATAAATAATAAAACAAACAAAAGCGAGTTCATATTGCATTGTTATCCAGTTCTGGGATGCATTAAAAGAGCCTCCACGAGTGACGATATTTAATTGATCGTCCGGCGCACCCTGGGCAGTCAGCCCCACTATCAACCTGCTGACTGGCTAATCTTTTCCCCACGACATGAGCTGTTATCATTATGTAGCTCATGTCGACACGAAGAAGAAGAATCCAGTTCTGAAAGCCAATTCTCATAATTAAAACTCTAAATATAGTTCCAAATCTTATATTTAAATATCCTGACAATATATGTTTCTGATTGCCATTTATTGGTGACATTAATGACCTAATAGACACAAATAAACGGCAAACAGGAACATCTATTGCCTTTGTCTATAGTCGGGAGCGAGAACGCTTGGGAGGGCGTCGTCTCCTTTTGCGAGGAGGTATTACTCGCTAAAGAGGCGGCGGAAAGGGTCCGAGAGGCAACGACCTCTCTTCCCACCCGCAGGAGACGGACCGGGCGTCGCAGGAGGGCGTACGCCGACTAGGAGTGGGCCTGTGGGCGATGGGCTCGGGGTAGCCCGCCGCCCGATCAGTCAAGGCCCGTGACGGTGGCGCGTCGTGTTCCGCGCGTGCCAGTCAAGAGAAGGGTGCGGCCGAAGATGATGCCGCACGGGGAGAAGGGGCTCGCCTACTAGTGGTGAGCCGAGACCTGCCGGGGATGGTTGGACGAATACAAGTTTCCACGCCCCCGGCCAATGGTTGGAAGAGGAACACCGTGGTGGTTTTAATCGGTAAGAGTCCAACACTGACTCCGCCTTCCCCGGGCGGAGTGCGTCCATGAGGATTTCCCCACGTAAAAAAAAAAAAAAAGGAACATCTACTGCCAGGATATTGAGATTTAAGGCATTGAGGTCAGTTTGGAACCATATTTTGAACGTTTTTTATTACGAGAATTGACCTTCTGGGCTATGTTTAAGGTTTCAAGTCTCTAGCTCATCGGGAAGTTGGTTTCAAATCGATTTCAAAATTTAAACCGAACAGACAGACATGACTGAAAGAGAGTTAATAAAAACGTGTTAAAAAATAAACATAAATAATCGGTTAGGTGACCGTTCCGTTGCACATCGACTCCCCTTCCCGTCCCGGTTGCCATACGGTTGCCGGTTGCTATTGGCAGTCATTACGGTAGTCAGAAGCCCGAAAGTCTGACAAATGCTGTGCTATTCACAAACGTTCAAAAAGTTGCCGTTTCCGTAGTGAAATTTGACTGGCAAACGTAACAAAACGACCACTTTCTGTGACCACGAACGCTGCAAAGCATTCGAAACTTCAAAAATTATTTGAGAATCGAACGGATTCGGAAACGCTGTTCATAGTTCTTTAATTTTACATCAAGTGATTTCCGACAGCAGTTTCCGTAAATTCACGTTGTTTTTCCGAATCAGTTCGGTTTTCAAATCGGTTTGTTACATAAACAAACTGTAGGAAAATACATAAAATAAAATATCTCTTACGACAAAAATCGGTTAAAAAATACAATTTAAAATACGCTGCTCTTTATATTTTTATAACATAATATTTTTTCGCGTCTCTATTCCTGCCATTATTGTAATTTGTATATTAAAAATATAATACCACTCGTTAGTGGTATAGAAACCTTTTTTGAAAGGCGAAGTGATTTAATAAAATTAATCCTTAATGTATTATAATATGCTTCAAATTAATTATAATCGGTCTAACGTATGTAAGGGCGTATGCTACACGGTCAGTTTTGTATCAGTTTTTTTATAAAAAATTTCAACGTTTTTATTTTTGGGAGTGCATTAATAGAGTTACGTACTGTCAACAAACTTTCCGGTGAACCACCACTAAGGCTAAAATCGCTTGCGCTCAGTGTTCGACGGCAGCCATATGTACGTGTAATGTAGCAGGATTCGTTCGAAGGACCAAGGGACTTTGTCGACAAGTCTATCACCGGGAAGAATTCCGACTGTACATACATACATATTATCACGCCTGTTTCCCACTGGGGTAGGTAAATACTATGGATTTCCACCTGCTACAATTATCTTCTACGTTCATTAAACTCGACATGAATGCTCATTGGCTTAGAGTACACTTAGCCGGGCCATTTTGAGAACGTCCGCGATTTGGTTGCGGGATGTTTGCCCAGGTCATCTCGACTCTTCCATCTACTCTCGCTTCATATACAAGTTTTATCAATCTCCTATCGTCCATCCTCTCTTTAATTAATAAAGTTAACGATACTTATATACGTCTAGCACAATCTGGGTTATCACCCCTTTTAAAACTTTGTTGTCTAGCTAATTTTTCCACCACAGCGTGATCTTTTCCGTCGTGCCGTAAGAAAAAAAACCGGCCAAATGTGAGTCGGACTCACGCAGTAAAGGTTCCTTACCATCCATCGACTTAATACCCCATATAGACTGATTTCATTTGCGAGAGTTCATTAAAAAACATCAACGCGCCATGCGCGATATGTTAATTTTTGTATCTATTTCTTACGCAGGTACCTCCACATATGTCTATGTTTGCCCTATTTTTTTAGTATTTGTTGCTAAACAACATAGTATCCAATACAATCAGACCAAGTTTGACGGTGATATGTGTTACCGTTTTGAAGATAGAGCAGGAACAAAAACGTTGAGAAAATTGCATGTTTTTCGAGGTTTCTTGTATTAGGACCCTTTTGGTTTTAGACTTTTTTAATTTTTAGTATTTTTTGTGGTAGAAATTATAGCAACACATATTCTGATAAAATTTCAAATGGCTACCTATTACCGTTCAAAAGATACAGCCCTGTGACAAACAGTAGGACGGACGGACAGCGTAGCGAGACTAATAGGGTCCCGTTCGGCACCCTTTGGGTACGGAACTCTAAAAAGAATGGGACTGAAAAAAAAACATGAAATAAAGGTCTCAACCATGAAACTCGATACTGATTAGTGAAACAACTATGGAAATCGGTTATTCAATTAATAAAACGATCAATCTCACGTCAGTTGTAGCAAAATTGAATTTTGTACTGGACTGACAAAAAACTGAGCGTGTACAACACGCCTTCTATGTCACCTATAATAAAAATAAAACTAATTAGTGTACCTATAAACAGGTCGTAATTTTACTATAAAATATTTGCATGCAAAAGTCACGCTATTTTTACACGACTGCCCAAAAAAAAAGGGTGTAATGTTTTGAACTTAGGAATGGACTAAGAAAGTTTTTATGTTTAAGTTTTCAAAGAGATGCTTCTATTCGTTTTGATGCAACTAATTTGGATGTAATAATTTCTTAGGTTGTCGCGATCACTACACATTATAATAAAACAAGTGTAACCGGATTACATCGAGTATATCATTTAAATTGGTTCTCCTGACGTTTCGAAAGCTTTGCAGAGTTCGTGGTCGCAGGAAGACTAAGACGACAAGCGTCTTTACAGATATTTCTAAAAATTATATTAATTACCATGCAATTTTTAATGAATTAAAATCGTTTCGATGCACACAGTTATCACTCACAATATCATTATCTTTTACAGTGTAGCGTGCTGTTTGGGACTTGATTATTTTCAGAACTGGGTTCCAAACAGGTGGTAGCTGCCAATCATCTTCTCTATTATAATTAGGATGTTTTTTAATTTCAATAGCCTCACGGATTTTTTTCAATTTCAATTTCTTTATTGGCACATTTACTTTTGTTTTTTTTCCTGATTTTAACAAAGAAGATGGTTGGCAACTACCACCTGTTTGGAACCCAGTTTACTAATCAAATCCCAAACAGCACACTACCCTGTCAAATTAGTCGGAATTATAAGGACATTCGTTTTAATTCAGACTAATTTGACGGTACCAAAATTATTGCCGTACCTTTTTAGGGTTCCGTACCCGAAGGGTGCCAATCGGGACCCTATTACTCTCGCTACGCTGTCCGTCCGTCCGTCCGTCTGTCTGTCACAGAGGTGTATCTTTTGAATGGTAATAGGTAACCGGTTGAAATTTTCTCAGAATATGTGTTGCTATGAGGTGTATCACGACAAATACTAAAAACAAAAAAAAGTCTAAAACCAAAGGGGGTCCCCATACAAGAAACCTCAAAAAACATGCATTATTTTCAACGTTTTTGTTCCTGCTCTATCTTCAAAACGGTAATATATGCCAGCGTCAAACTTGGTCAGATTATAGTGCATATTATATAGTTTAGCAATAAATACTAAAAATAAGACAATCATAGACATATGTGGTGGTACCTGCGTAAGAAAGACATGAAAAATGCATATTTCTTGCACTGTGCGTTGATGTTTTTTTGTAAACTCTCGTAAATTAAATCAGTTTTTATTGGGTATCAGATCGTTGAGAGGTACGGAACCCTTACTGCGCGAGTCCGACTCGCACTTGGCCGGTTTTTATTTGTATCTACTATTAGTAAAAAGAGCGATAGTTTAAAATTATTTTAGTTTGAGTAAAAGAGAATCAACAGCATTTTATTTTAATTATATACTTTTCCTTGCCTTTTTGAGTTATGTTTTGTCTGCAATACTAAATGAAGTATAGTCGTATTTACGATACCCACTGGAGTAGAAAGAGTGGCCTGATATTTTCTGGGAATCACCTTTACACTAATCTGTCCAAAACTAGCAACATAAGAATCCTTAACACGATGAAAACACAATGTTTCTTGTATTTTATTACAAGTGGCAACACTGAAACTCGACAGAACTTACTGTGACAACAAACAAGAGGATTCTTGTTTCTAACATTAACTTCATGTTGTTCCCAAGATATGGGACACTGTTTTCCTCCCACTAGCAATAAAGCAGTGTATCGGGCCAAACCCCACAACTTGGGTGCTTAAACTTGAGTCCTTAAGGTACGAACGACCCGGCAATTAACTTTGACTACCATTAGTGCTTAACGATGTAGGTTTCAGAAAAACACGCGAGAATGTGATCTTAAAAAACTTAAAGGGTCTGAACCACTTATATTGTTGTTTTTCAAGGTACTTATTTACTTTATGGTTAGGCAAAAAAGTCAATCGTTATAACTTATACACATTTTCGGTGAACTCCGCTGACGTGCAAATAAGATATAATGTGTAATTCTTCGTCTGATTCTTCTCTGGTGTAAATGGCTATTGAAAGACCGACCCTATATAATTACAATCACATGAGACTTTCCATCTTCATGTCTCAGTTTGGCGAACCAACTTGCGGTACCATTTAGGCAACAGCCTAGGTGGTATTGCAGTTGTTATGGGCAAAGGTAACCGCTTAACATCAGGTGGGCCTTTAGCTCGTTTCGCCATCCTATACTATATAAAAAAAACCCTAAATATTGCAACTACATATTTCGTGTGTCATGGATTTCTGCAAAGTAACGACTGATTCCATTATTTAACATAACATAACATCACGCCTGTATTTCCCCGAAGGGGTAGGCAGTGGTGATTATTTATTATCATTATTTAATATTTTTCGGATTCAAACATCCAGTCCAAAATATATTTTCCTTAGATACTTCTACGACCTAAGTCTTGTTGTATATTTTGATAGTAAGGATAAGTAACTTACTTAAGTGAATGTGGGTAAATTGAGGTGTATACTTATACTTGATGGAAGGTCTACCTTTGTCTGGTTGGAGGTATTTAATTTACTTACAGGGTAGGGATTAGAAAGGTTTCCTTTGTATAGAAGGTAACTATGTTTGTTTTCCTTACTGTAGAAGAACGTCGTATATTTAAATAGTAGAAAATAATGTCTAGTAAGGCGATTAAACAGGATATTTTTCAAAGTGGTTCAGTCATCATTCATCATCATCATCATTTCAGTCGAAAGACGTCCACTGCTGGACATAGGCCTCCCCCAAGCATCGCCACAACGACCGTTCTTGTCTTGTCTGCCTGTGGTCTTGACTGTGCCTTCCGCATCCAGCGGATTCCCGCGACCTTCAACAGGTCGTCGGTCCACCTTGTGGGGGGCCTACCCACGCTGCGCCTTCCATTACGCGGTCGCCACTCCAGAACTTTACTGCCCCATCGGCCATCCGTTCCGCGAGCAATGTGCCCCGCCCACTGCCACTTACGTTTGGCAATTCTTCGGGCTATGTCGGTTACTTTCGTTCTCCTGCGAATCTCCTCATTTCTGATTCGATCACGCAGGGACACTCCGAGCATAGCCCTCTCCATTGCCCTTTGAGTGACTTTGAGCCTTCTTATCAGGCCCATTGTGAGCGACCACGTTTCAGTACCGTAAGTAATTACTGGCAACACACACTGGTCAAAGACTTTCGTCTTGAGACACTGCGGTATTTTGGACGAGAAGATATTGCGTAGCTAAATGGTTCTGTATCTATTCCTTATTCATCAACTCAGCCTATCGCAGTCCACTGCTGGACATAGGCCTCTCCCAAGTTGCGCCACAACACTCGGTCCTCTGCCTTCCGCATCCAGTCCCCCCCATCCACGTTGTTCAGGTCGTCGGTCCACCTGGCCGGGGGGGGGGCTCCCTACGTTGTGTTTGCCGATTCGCGGTCTCCACTCAAGGACTCGTCTGCTCCAGCGGCCGTCGGTCCTTCAGACAGACATGGCCAGCCCACTGCCACTTCAGCTTACTTATTCCTTATTGCAACCACATAATTAAAATTCACAATTAACAAAAATTGCTTTTGTCGTGTGCTACAAAATGTTCTGTCTCCCATGCAAAGTTGATTTCTCATTTTGTTTTAAAGTGAATTTTAATGATGTGGTTGCAATAAGGAACAGATATTAAACCACTATAATCATCCATATGTCTTGATTTTTTTCCTACATAGATTATTATTGTACATATTGTTGAAAATCTATATAAAAAGAAAAAACGGTTCAGTACCATTTTCCCCTCTGTTTTTTTAACATATTTTCTGAAGTTTTTTTTGTTTATTTGACGAACTTAGGTGTTGTCAATAAAAAATGGAAATAGTTTTTTTTCGGCATAGTTCAATCATAAAAATTCAAAAAATTACTGTCGACTCTCGACCATTGGACGACCTCTCTTAAAACAGACATCTACTCCTTTTATTTTAAATTTCATAAAAAAAAATTACGAACAACCACAACATTTAATCACAGTAACTATGTTGTGTGTTCATATGTCACAGCCACCACCCTAAACAAACAGGGCCCAAGTCAAAACATAATACAGGGGTCACGATGAAAAATAACTCAGGTTGTCTTCAGTACGGTCGGCAAAAAATAACAGGACATCGTGAATTATGTTGGCACTTTGTACTTGTTGGGTTCGGGGGCTTTTTGCCATAATTATGTGAAGTTGTGTCCTGTTTTTGTGTGTGTAAGTAAAAAAACAAAAAAACAAAAAAAAAAAAAAAACAAAAACTAAAAAAAAAAAAAAAAAAACAAAAAATAAAAAAAAAAACTGACCGAGTGTTGTTGCGCAACTTGGGAGAGGCCTATGTCCAGCAGTGGACTGCGATAGGCTGAGTTGATTGAAGTAAAACTTGTAAAAAATATCTATTAGCGCTGGATGTTCGACGCCAGCTCATGCTGAGTTAGTGACCCTTTTGGTATGGGCATGCCCGATAACAACTTCGTGTTTACTTATGTCTAATTGTAGTAATTTTATTGATGTTATTGTTGTTTTGTCACTGTTCTGTGTCAAATAAAAGTTTTTCTTTCTTTATGTATAGTTGGAGCAAAGTCAACAATCAAAGGCATTAAGTAATAGTTACTTAACTATCTTAACGATAGCTAGGAAGATGGATGGTCTTAACACATTACTTGTGTATCCGGCGATATATTTTTAACCGACGAAAAAAAGGAGGAGGTTCTCAATTCGACGCGTATATATATATATATATATTTTTTTTTTTAATGTATGACCACGCATAACTTTTTAGAGAGTGGTCCGATTTCGATGATTCTTTTTTTAATGGATAGGGTATATCTCGAAGTTGGTCCCATTTAAATTTCAAAATCAAAATCCACCCCTAAGGGTAGTAAAACAGAGGATGAGTGTTTGTTCACCCACTGAATTCTTACCTGTTAACCGATTCTGTTGAAACTTGACACACATAAATATAGTTCTAGACACTACGACATAATGGAGACCTGGAGTTAGATTTTAACCACAAAAAAATGAAAAACTAAACTTTTTAACAAAAAATTGAACCGACGAAAACAGAAACTGAAAAGCGAAAAATAACTAATTATGAGTCGGCGCCAAACAACCAATCAACGAAGATCATTAAATTACTTTAAATAAGTAATAAAAACAACGTCACATCAAATACAACGTGAAATTTTCAACGATAAACAATAACTTTCCAAAAATGCGTTCTCCGCTCGGCCACTTGCAATTTGCACGCACTTTGCTTGTTAAAAGTTCGTTTGGCGCCGACTCATAATTAGTTATTTTTCGCTTTTCAGTTTCTGTTTTCGTCGGTTCAATTTTTTGTTAAAAAGTTTTATACAATCTATCATCATGAGTTTGGAATCAACACATAAATTGGTATTTTATGTCACCAATGTCAGCGTGGAGTTTTTTCCTCAGCGTGGGCGCTTTAGTTCCCTGCTAAGCTTTTGACAATTTCCAGCACTGCCTATTGTTATCAAAAAAGGCGATTACCCTTTCTCTGAGCCGTGAATCACATATGACTCTCTGCAATTTTTTATGCTTTTGTTGTGCCTTTAATTAGACTTATATGTAAAATATTATCACGCTTGTTTCCCATTGGGGTAGGCAGAGACTATGGATATGTGTTTTAAACTAACATGGTCACATACAATAATATTATTAGATATCACAGGATATTTACTATGTAAATCACTTTTTCAAGTTTCCGATATTTCAGCACTGTAACAAGCGCCATCATCGACTCAGCATATCGCAGTCCACTGCTGGACATAGGCCTCTCCCAAGTTGCGCCACAACACTCGGTTCTCTGTCTTCCGCATCCAGACCCCCCCCCCCAGCCATGTTCAGGTCGTCGGTCCACATGGCGGGGGGCGCCCTACACTGCGTTTGCCGATTCGCGGTCTCCACTCAAGAACTCGTCTGCTCCAGCGGCCGTCGGTCCTTCGACAGACATGGCCAGCCCACTGCCACTTCAGCTCACAGATCCTACAAGCTATGCCGGTCACTCTGGTATATGTCTCTCACAAGTGCCATGGCCACAGGTAAACAGGTGCTATCAGGTAAGGTAAGGTGGTGTATTTGGATAAAACAAATAGTTATGTATTCCTAGATATTTAGACTCCATTGTGACAAAGTTTCAAGCGATTCTGCGGACCCACTGATATTGTCTACTTGTAATTATTATTATGAATATTTTTCTAGGTAGAACGGAATGCCCAAAAACCTTTCTTATATTATAGTTAAGGTATCTACTACTCATATAAGTAACCGACAAAGCCCGAAGAATTGCCAAACTTAAGTGGCACTGGGCGGGGCACATTTCTCGCAGAACGGATGGCCAATGGGACAGTAAAGTTCTGGAGTGGCGACCGCGTACTGGAAGACGCAGCGTGGGTAGGCCCCCCACAAGGGGGACCGACAACCTGGTAAATATCGCGGGAATCTGCTGGATGCGGAAAGCGCAGGACCAGCCGTTGTGGTGATTCTTGGGGGAGGCCTATAACCAGCAGTGGACGTCTTTCGGCTGAAATAATGACGATGATGAAGTGTTAGATATGAATATTCTTAGAATGTAGTAGGTATTAATGGTTCAGGTATTGTAAGGATATTCAATCCCACAGTCTAACCAACAATACGGTATTGTGGGGCAAATATATATTTGTAATAACGAATACCTATATTAATAAATTAAAAATTAAAAATCTGTGTTGAAATTCTGCATACTCACATATATTTATCGTATACTTAATATATATTTCTATTCATAATCACACTCTTAATACACACACACTCACAAACTATTTTTACAATTGTGTAGTTTGCTCGACATCCTACGTCACAACAGGGATCCAGCAGAATACCAGCGTCAGGTATAATAACCGGGTAATATGCTGAGCTGGACACCCATTTGTCACAATTTTGAGACACACATGGCGCATGACATGACCGTCAATGACTTTTCTTCGCTTTGTTACTTCTTCACTTTATCTATTTCTTGTTCATGTATATCCTTTATAAATCATCATCATCATCATCATCATCATTTCAGCCGAAAGACGTCCACTGCTGGACATAGGCCTCCCCCAAGCATCGCCACAACGACCGGTCCTGTGCCTTCCGCATTCCTTTATTTATAAATAAATAAATAAATTTCTTTTGATGTGTCTCAGTTGTGTCAAATAAGTATTTTTCTTTCTTTCATACTCTATTTCTAAATTCAGTGGGTTCGGATTCTTCGGATTCGTTGGCAAATGGCTACCCATTTAGGCAATTTATCTAATAAAAATAAATCTTTGGTGGCATATTAGATACGACATCATGTGTAGAAGACGGCGAAGCTATTATTTTCAAGAACCAAAAAGTTTGTTATCATGGTTAGAAATACTAACAATTCTTGCAAAACTTATTAAGCTAAAGGAAGCTACTATTGATTCTATTGAGTCTTATCTTTTCGCAGTAAAGTGAGTAAATTATTCCTCGAAGACTTTTTGTAGAAGCCATTATTTACCCAATGTATTTGCTGACGGTACATGTAAGTGGCTCCCTCTAACATAAACATGTTTATTTATTGACTGTTCCGAATTGTAGTGGCTGTGTCACTACGGCTTAGTTTTCATTTAATTTTCTTGAAGTTTTTTCTTTTAAATAAATAAGTGGTTGGTTTAACAGGTGTCTTTACTAGATTAATTGATTGTTTATTCTGTTTTGACTGGGTTTGACAACATTCTACTTATACGGGGTAATTAAAAAATACCCGAAAGCTCCTAGTAGGTAACATCGTATTAAGATCTTGTGTTTGTTCAACGACTTTGACCAAAACCGGCAGGTTTGGCAAATCATTTATTTTATTTTATTTGAATTGTTGTCCTTTTTTCACCGGTCACGCACGGCGCCTTGCGTGACCCAGACTAATAGAAAAAACGTCTCAATTAGGACGTTTTCGTGTCTTCAGATTGCGCGAGCTAGTGAAACATCTGTACTTTTAAATATCATTGGGCCATGTTAAATAAATTACGCGGCAAAAAATCATTTATTTGTCTTCAAATATGTTTGTCCCTTGACCAACTTAGTTTTTCTCTTTAAAATAAATAACTAGCCATCCATATTTTATGGAGGTCACAAGTAAATAGGCAGTTAAAAGAAACTTTCAACATAATGTTAACAAGGTCAGATGGTACAATGTTGTAAAAAATTGGCAAGTCCTCACGAAAGTTGGTCTAGCCCCATTAAATCTTTTTGTGAAGTAAATTAGGCTTTTTTTAGCAAAGAACTGTCAAAGTCGACTTTATAAGTAAATAAGTGTATTTTCAATGGTGTTTTTGACCTCTGATGGTTTGTAGGACATTGAACAAAAATAATGATTTTTTAATATAAAAAGGTAGATAGGGTTTGTTGTATTTTATTGTTTTAACGCATTTACGCATTTGGAGTAAAATCTAAAGATATAAATTATGTAAAGAATAAAAAGGCGGAAAATAAATTCGATAACACGAGCTGGTGTACTAAACCAGGACTCCCAGATTCGAATCCTGCTCGTAGGCGGATTTTTCTTTCCACAATTTATGTATTTAGGGTTTGTTTTGCTTAAATAATGGGTTTCTCTTATTTATGATTGTAGTTGGGTATAATATTTGTTACAAGATCGTGGATCAGCCAACCCAGAGAGCACTTCTTATCAGCGGAAGGAACGAATGAAGTCACTATGTCTTGTATTTAGAGTCAATTATTACTTTCAATTCATCATATTTATATCAAGCTAATTAAATTAAATTATTTAATAAATCTCGTCACTAGCCAACTTGATCATATTATATAATTTTTGCCTAATTATCAATTTACTTAACGATGTATCGATTAAAAGTTTAATCAAGTTGGCAACACTAGATTCCTAGAAATTATAAAATAACGTGTAACTGTCATTTTGCGGGCTGTTTGCTGTGAAACTTGGAATAAACAACATGTCTTGACACTTCGTGTTACTGCATTCATCACCTACACCCAGGTTCAGGAGAACCCGCACACCATTGTTCACTTCCAGCAACCCCTTCGTAACATAATGTCGAAAAAAAACCCAAAAAAACCTAAACTGCCTAAGAATGTAAAAGAAGCAACAAATTTTAATTCCTTTAAAAATAAATTAAAGATTTATTTGATTAATAAAGCTTATTACTCAATTAAGGATTATTTAAATGATAAATGTAATTAAATTAATTAGTTTCAATAAAAATAATTAGTCACAATAAAATTATATAATAATTAATAAATTTCGTAATAATGGTATTTCTAATTTTAATATTTGTAATAGATAACTGTATGCCTAATTTAATATTTAGTTTAGTTTAATTGCATGTGTATTTGCACACCTGTTAAGGTAGGATATGGTAAAAGAACTTTGTTTTAACCTAAGTATCACCCCATGTACACCCGTATTCAAGCAAATAAATGATTGATTGATTGATCGAATTTCGGTCACGGCGGCCAATCTCAATGAAGACTAGCCATCTGCGCGGGACATATTATAGTGCAAACACAGGTGCACTCTCTATACAGGGTGTCAGGGAAACGCTTCCGAAAACGAAGATAGGTGATAGTGCTGATAATTACTGATACGAAACCACGAAAAAAAATGCGTTTTTTTTTTTTTTTTTTGCATTTTTAATTATTTATGAGTTTTATTTAACTGCCCAAAGCTGGTAATGGTGTCGATTCTCTTGTTCCCGAACTAAACTTATTTTAAACTATCGCTCTCTTTTACTAATAGTAGATACAAGAAAGGGATGGCAACCATTTTAGAGCTGTCAAATTAGACGGAATTAAAATTTCCATACAAGTTTAGTCGTGATCTCGGAACGTGCCCACTAAAATACAAAGAAATGTA
Organism: Asteroscopus sphinx; assembly: GCA_949699075.1. Classification (NCBI taxonomy): domain Eukaryota; kingdom Metazoa; phylum Arthropoda; class Insecta; order Lepidoptera; family Noctuidae; genus Asteroscopus; species Asteroscopus sphinx. The sequence goes on from OX453023.1 coordinate 5,617,077, forward strand.
ACACGTAAACTAATTTGACAGTTCTAAAATGGTTGCCATCCCTTTCTTGTATCTACTATTAGTAAAAGAGAGCGATAGTTTAAAATAAGATTAGTTCGTGAACAAGAGAATCGACACCATTGTGTGAAAAATGCAAAAAAATATATATGAAAAAATCTAAAAAAAGAATCGCATTTTTTTGTTGTTGTTTCGTATCAGTAATCACCAGCACCTATCGTTGTTTTCGAAAGCGTTCCCCTTACACCCAGTATATTCCCTCACTCTCATAATGCGATGGGACGGCAATTCGACACGACCGGAGAGAGATCAAGCGCAGGACCGACGGCTTTACGTGCTCTCTGAGGCACGATGGGGTCTCGATGTGTTACGAAACGATCACCCATCCACAAACTGACCGCGGCTAGTGCAGCTTAACTTTGCAGATCGTACAATCCATACGATTGATACTTACAATATACCTACAATCTTATTTTATGCCAAACTATGTTGACTTTTACGCTTAAATCTGGAAGTTACTAGTTTCAAAACATTACTAGAGAGTTTTGTAAATATCTGTTGTGAAACTGACATGTTTCGCTTGTTTCCCATCACTAATGGGGAGCACAGTAACATGCCGTGCATCGACCATACAGCCCAATAGACGCTTAATGTTGAATATAATGCGTACAATAAATTCTGCCACTAGCTGAGGCTCAAACAAAATTATCAAATCAAGACCAAGCTTGAGAACCAAAATAAATTAAAATTTAATTATATCTTTTACATGATATTGACCTTCAGTACCTTTTTTCAGATCATTCAATACATACACATTATTAGACACTTTATCAATGATTTTACACTTAACAAACTTAGGTGTACTGCAATCCGATATGCCCTAACAAGGCGACTATTGGCTAATCACTAACGCGACAGTTTTGACGGCTCATGTAAGTGGTCGAAACTGATTTGAAGATTTAAAGTGGTGAATAGTGGCGACCTACATTAGTGAAATTTCATAGATGTGTTGCAGACATCGGTCGCCTGTTATGAGGCGTCTATGGGCTATATGGTCGATGATGTAGTGTTTATTACAAAAGTTTCAGATACATGAGTATTTGTTTCAGAAACACCCAGATTCTTGTTCTTGAAACAGTGTTTATAAACAAATGTTTATTAGTGAATACGTGCCTTTTTACCCGACTGCGCCAGAAGGAGGGTTATGTTTTTCGAGTGTATGTATGTATGTATGTATATTTCTTTGGCACGCTCTGTAGCTTAAACGGCTTGATGGATCTTAGCTTGAGAGGTGTCGTTGGATTCGTCTTAATTGTGAGAGTGACACTGGGTATATCAAAATTATAAAAATCAAAATGGCCGCTTTTTGGAGCCATTTTATGTGACTTCAAAATTTTTTTTTGCTCAAAACCTATCTAGTGGGTTATCAAAATAAAGGGTTTTATAAATGGTTTACGAAAATATATACAACTTATATGTTTAAATGTAATTTGGTATGAGAAATGCTAAAAAACAACAAAATATTCAACGTTAAAAATGAATTTGACTTTTCAAAAAAAACATTAATAATATGATAAATAAATCATAACAAAACTAAAAAAAAAAAAAAAAAAAATTATTAACAAAAACAAAAAACCCGACTGCGTGTAAAAATAACAGAAAAGATATAAACAAGACTTATCAACACGCAGGCGGAGGCTCTAACTATGAACTATTATGTAATTCATAACCAAAAACATACCTAGCCTCCGACTGCGTGTTGATAAGTCTTGTTTATATCTTTTCTGTTATATTTACACGCAGTCCGGTTTTTTGTTTTTGTTAATAAATTTTTAAATTTCCATTTTAAACTTTTACTACTAAAAGCCAACCCTTCAGAAACACTAAATATGTCAGTCATTTCAATAATTCAAAAGCGCGTTTAAAGCGAGAGGAAGTATTTATACGTTACCCTAATAAAATCTTCTAATTAAGAGGCAGCCACTCGACCCAAAGAGGTCTTAATTAAAAATATTATTAATAACCTTGTTTTGCTGACCGTGGTAAGGAAATACTCAGGGTTATTATGGTGTATAAATGCTTATGTAAAAATAATTGCTGTTTTGTTGGTAAATACAGTGCATATCATGGTGGTTAGAATTATGTTTTAATAACTTCTGACCGCAAAAACTTTGAATCTCCAATTTATGATCTTTTCTAATTCTAGATCTTCTTGTAAGAGCTTAGACGCTTGTGTCGGGTCTTCGTGACTTGTCATAATTGCGGTATCGTCTGCATTGTTTGTAGTTGTCGTATTCGACGCTGGAAGGTCGGCAGTAAAGTCGGCGACATGTGTACTGAGAGCGGTGGGCACGGTTTGAGGTGCATGTGTGTGCGTGAGCGCTCCACCAGGATTGGCCCTCTGGGGATTGCTCTGATGACACATAGATAACGGTTTCATTATCATGATTGTCAGTCTATTGAAGTATTTTTTTTTTGTTTTCTAGTGATAATCCTCGTGGATGTCCTCCATCTGGGGAAGGCGGAGGGGTTTGTCCAACTCCTACCGACTAAAACCACACGGTGGCCTTCCTCAGTACAAAATAGTGGAGCTCCGGGAACTCCAGTGGACCGCGCCGGTACCTCTCCAGTAAACTTGGGTAACTCCGGACACATCTATATATTCGGATATATATCCCAAAGCGGATATGTATCACTCCTTCACTTAAAAAAATTAACATATCCTAAATCCGAGTAACTCCGACGCCCAAAATTTGACATTGGTGCCAATTCTCTTGTACACCCACCTAAACCTAACTATAACTAAAATTTACAAATTTTAGTTTAGAAAATCATAAAACTTATTCTGTGTTTATCTTTTTCTTATTTTAGAAAACTTGTTGACAGCTCTAATAATTGAGTTTGACGCATCTAAGTTGAATTGGCGGTGTTACCAGTACATCTTGAAAAAATTATTAAAGAGTGAATGGAATGACCGAAAGTTCACAAAAACAGAAGGAAATTAAATAATAATTATATTTGGAATTATTAGTTTATCATTAAAATTAAGAAGAAAAAATCATGTCACGAAATAAAGTACATTTTTGTTTTATATTTTCAATAAAATATATAAATTGGAATAATGTGATCAGATTAAAGAGCTAGGTTATTATTTTCGACGGCCCGTATTACAGAACGATACTCAAGCGTTGATCACTGTTTAAAACTAGTTTTGAGGTGAGCTTTGATTAACGTTCCTCAAGCAGAGATTTATTGATCACAGATTTGATCTGTAATAATAAATCACTCTGGTGTGGTCCAGACTACGCTCGAGTAGAGATTTCTATTTTAATTCAGGTCAAATTCGTGTGTTATGTTGTTGAATTAAAGTTTATAATAATTACCGTTCTGGAATAAGACCGATACTCATGTAACGATTCTATCCTTAAGTAGTGATCAGGTGATTGGAGTTTAAACTGTACTTGAGGAACCTTCTGTAATACGGGCCTAAGAGTACCTATCAAAGGAGATATATTGTTATTATTGCAGCGTATCATATGTATATCTTAAACAACGAGAAACAGAGCTATTTGCAAAAAATGTAAGGTCCTTTGAATTCCATGGGCAATCACAATAATAAACTATTTCTTTAATTTAAAAAGCTGGAATTTCCCTTTTTAAAGACGTGGTTAAAAAGTTCTAGCACCCAGGCCGCGAAATTTTTCAAAAAAGTTGAATAAATTAGAATATAAGCTAAAAAGTACCACGCAGGATTACAAACTTGGAGACTTTCTCCCCAAAAGAGGGAAAATTTGTGAATTCAGGCTTTTTAGGGACACATATTAGCATAAAAGGATAGAATTGAATGTCACATAGATTTTTTTTTCCCATTGTATGGATTTATGTACTTCTTATCCTTTATTATATAGGTACCTCTTCTTATCGAAATTATAAATTTCATTGTATATTTCTATGAACAATTTACCTTTCTGCTGAATCTACAACAGCTGCAACCACATAGTAGGCATCCATTATTTATTTTAAACTACCTAAAAACTATAAAAATGAATAAAATAAGCTTTGTAATTTTAGTTGTTGATAACTAATTATAGTCGACATGTATTTTGATGCCTTCTAAAAATAGTCAGATTTAGGTTGACATTTCTAATATTAGGTGAAAAACGTCAATTACAGAATAGCAAAATGTCAATTTTTACTAAGTTGAATAACTAAACTAATGTTGGTCCTGTCAAACCAAAAATTAGTTTTAAAGTGAATTTCAGAATAGAAAACGTCGTTTGACAGGACTAAACTAAATTTAGGTGATTTTTAGTCTAGTTTAGAGAATTTTGTGACAAGAGAATCGGCACCATTGACGACAACTTTATGGACCGAAAAACTAAGTTTAGATAATTATTGTACATAACACTTGATTTTTAAATACGCCTTTGATTTTTTAGGGTTCCGAAGTCCTACAAGGAACCCTTATAGTTTCGTCATGTCCGTCCGTCTGTCCGTCTGTCCGTCTGTCCGTATATCCGTCTGTCCGTCTGTCCGTCTGTCCGTCTGTCCTAATCCGTTACAGCTTAATAACTTCTACAGTTATAAACATAAGTAAATGAAATTTTGTTAAAAAATAGTCTGCATATAGATCTCAATTTTAAAAGAATAAAAAAATCGTTTTTACGTTCTTTAGGGGTGGCACCCATACATGTGAAATGGGGAAAAAAAATTTTTTTTCGCTGCACCCCCTCGTGTGGGGTATCATTGAATAGGTCTACTAAAATGAAGGTAATATTTCATACACCACTTTTTTATCAGGTGTACCAACTGCGAAATATAGCCCGCCAAAGTGGCTTGCAATGTGTCCCCCCCCCCTGCCATTTCTAAACTATGCAATGTAGAAACTTATAATCTTCCACATTGATAGACCTTTGTGAAAACTCTCTTTTAAAATTATTTCGAGTATAATGTGCTTATAAGTTTTTGAGTTATAGACAGAAAACTGAAAAATACTTAAAACGTCCTAGTTCAAAGGCCATTGACCTTAGAGAAAAATGATCATAGCAAATAATGCTCCTTTAGCTACTTTCTATTTGAAAAAATCACAAAAAGTAACTTTGTGTTATGTTGACGACACACTTCTTAAATTTGGCGCCATCTAGCGGCGTCGTACAACACTATCTGGGTCGCCAATGCTGGCGTCAAGTGCCGTGTATTACATTTGGCACTGTATAGCGCCATCTAGCGGCTACTGACATCACTCTCTGAGTCGCCAATGCTGCCGTCTATTGCAAAAACTAAAATAGCCGTGATTAATATTCGATTTGATTTGTTTGTAACACCTACTTAAGGAACCCTATAATACTGAGCATGGCCCGACATGCTCTTGGCCGGTTTTTTTATATTTGATAGACAGTCTTAAGCCTATAAAGTATGAAAGGAAATCGATTATTATGTTACTGTGTCACTATCAAATCGGTTACAATATATCCACGCCCACTCCGGAAGACTTATTTAGAAGCCGGCGTTATCAATTTCGGACATAGCATACAACGTAGAGTTACTTCATCCGGGATATATTAAACGGATATGGATATGCTAATCGGACACATATCTTTACTTGGAATGATATATTACATATCCAATCCTATACTGCAGCTAGTTAGCCCATGTCTCTTCAGTGCTGCGCCTTTGGCACGTCCCAGGGAAACGACAAATGTTTCCCCAACAGCAGCATGGTGACTGCTGTTCTCCCCAGGATCGCTTAATGGACACCTCGAGTCTGCTGTTGAAATTGCTGTTGTTTTAGGCGGATATCAAACCCGAAGCTGATCGGTCAGCCACTACGCTAATCGTGTCGTCATATTTTGGTTGATTAGTCTAATCTTTCTCGTTCCCCTACGCTTTCATCATCATCATCATCATCATCTCAGCCGAAAGACGTCCACTGCTAGACATAGGCCTCCCCCAAGCAACGCCACAACGACCGGTCCTGCGGCTTCCGCATCAAGCGGATTCCCGCGACCTTCACCAGGTCGTCGGTCCACCTTGTGGGGGGCCTACCAACGCTGCGCCTTCCAGTACGCGGTCGCTACTCCAGAACTTTATTGCCCCATCGGCCATCCGTTCTGCGAGCAATGTGCCCCGCCCACTGTCACTTAAGTTTGGCAGTTCTTCGGGCTATGTCGGTTACTTTCGCTCCCTACGCTTTAATAAACACTTATTTACACATTATCACCGTAATAAATAAATAACGTTATTATGTTATTTCATTATGAAAGTACGCTAAAACTTGTTCGCGACAAATTGCTCAAGTTTCTAAGAGTATTTAATTAATTCTTGACTTCGAGTATTTCGTTAATAAACGGTACTTTAAAAGTTAACAATATTTTGTTTATTTTATGCTATGATCTTAAGTTTGGCAATTCTTCGGGCTTTGTCGGTTACTTTCGTTCTCCTGCGAATCTCCTCATTTCTGATTCGATCACGCAGGGACACTCCGAGCATAGCTCTCTCCATTGCCCTTTGAGTGACTTTGAGCCTTCTTATCAGGCCCATTGTGAGCGACCACGTTTCAGTACCGTAAGTAATTTGCTCGCAGAACGGATGGCCGATGGGGCAGTAAAGTTCTGGAGTGGCGACCGCGTACTGGAAGGCGCAGCGTGGGTAGGCCTCCCACAAGGTGGACCGACGACCTGGTGAAGGTCGTGGGAATCCGCTGGATGCGGAAGGCACAGGACCGGTCGTTGTGGCGATGCTTGGGGGAGGCCTATGTCCAGCAGTGGACGTCTTTCGGCTGAAATGATGATGATGCTATGATCACAGACAGCAAAAAATATAGAAGAAATTTTTAGTGGGTATGAGCCCCACATAACCACGTTAGGTGGTTTGGCATGCGGTGGGCATTTTTCTGTTTCAAACTAAATATTGGTTGAGTATGCGGCAAGCATTAATATTGGGTGTAAGGGATTAAGTAGGTTTTTAAACCTAGTTAGGTTTAGTAAAGAATCTGGCGAGATCTACACATTGATTGGCACAAATAAAATAAGATTTTCAGAGAAGTTGGAATTGTTTTACTATTGGTTCTTGGTCCCTTAAGGCTGGGCTCCCAAAATGCGGTGACTTTTTGAAAACATATGCTGAGTTGAACACATGCTTGATGAATGTCAAATTTGGATGTATGTCTTTTGAACCTTTATCTATCGTTTGACTAGACAGTTGCATAATTGATTGATTTTTGTTCGATGCTTTTATTTTCTCAAAATCATGCGTTTTTAGAGATTATTCGAATATTCCTCCTTCATAATTTAAGTGAAGTATATACAATTTAAGCAGATAGGAAGATAATAAAGTTCATTAAATATTGGTTTAAGGAAATTTGTATAGATTGCTTAGTATCCTTGTAATAAAACGAAAACTGTTTTGAGACTTACGTCATTTACTTCCGTGGTAAAAAGCGCGCGAATGATTTTCTCAAAAACGAGTTCTATTGCAACTCGTATAAAATTTACGAGAGCGGCTCGCAGTTGCGGGGTGTAAGGGGAGTGCGAGGGAGAGAATTACGTTTTGGGAGCGTCCTCTTAAGAAACAATTTCGGCATTCAAAACATTTTTTAAACCCGCAATAAAACTATTCTATCTAATTTTAATGCCGAAATTTTTTATGACTGCCTCGTTGGTCTAGTGGTCGCAAGCGCGACTGCTGAGCGTGGTGTCCTGGGTTCGATTCCCGGGTCAGGCAAAGTGTTATTGGGTTTTTTCATTAGGAAATTCTCAGTAGCAGCCCGGGATCTGGATATGTGCTCGGTCAATGGCAATAGGCTCGCCCCCTATTACATGGGACTATAACATAAGTGGCGAAATGTGGGTGTATTATTACACCTCTGCCTACCCCTTCGGGGAAATACAGGCGTGATGTTATGTTATGTTAATGCCGAAAGTTCTTCTTTAGGGACCAAGGATACCAACCTCTAAAAATTTTTTTTTTTTTTACAAAATTCGCCATGATTCTGTAATTTTTTTTAAATAAATTCAGTACCAATAAATAAACTAGTATTATCTTCTTCTTTTTTTTTGTTAGCCTGTACTGTCCCACTGCTGGGCAAAGGCCTGGCAGGAGGCGGCACAGAACCGCGATAGATGGAAGGAATTGAAAGAGTATTATCTTATTAAACTAATTAGGTAAATTAAATTTCTGGGAAGCACTCTGCGAAAAATTGTGTCATTATAGGCCAATTTTTTTTTTCCTAAAATATAACCACTTTAATTTACATTATCTGTTTTATTTGCAGGTAAGACGCTTGACAAGTGACAACTAACTTAAGGTAAATTAGATTAGAATAAGTAAGTTAACAGTTTATTCAGTAAATTAATGCAAATTGGCCAAATGACGAGAGATAGTTAACGCGACTATGATTGAAAATAGATTTGATTACCACTTGCTTTGAAGGTGAAGGAAAACATAGTGAGGAAACCTGCACATCTGAGTGTGCTCCATACAGTTCTCGATGGTGTGTAGTCTGCCAACCCGCTAGGCCAGCGTGGTGGACTAAGACCTGAATTCTTCTCATTGTTAGAAGAGGCTCGTGCCCAGTAGTGGGACAGTAATGGGCTGTTATGAATATTAATAATAAATAATAAATAAATAAATATCTTTGGGACATTTTTACACAGCACCATCTAGTCCCAAACTAAGCAGAGCTTGTGTTACAACTTCCGGCTCCCGCCACCAACACTTCCTACAAATAGGTTACATTTTAAATGTCTACAATACTTTGTGATTAGAAGTAATATTGATTAAGGTTATTTATTCATCCATAGTTATTAATTATTGAGTTAAATATCAACATTCAATATGTAGTTGTATTATAATAATTTCATAATTATGTTATTCGAAAAACTACCGCTGATTATTTATAAAAATAGGTCTTAACGTTAAAACGGATTCATTCTTCTGTTGTCGGTGGAACACAATACACCTTATTACTGGAAGTCTACAGATTTTTCATCAATTAGCTATCGTGCTGCAATCTTGCTACCAACCGGCGTTTCACTTGTGCTATGGGTACTAGACAATGGATATAATACTTATATACTTTTTTTTCGTAAATACATACTTATAATACATAAGAAACACCCAGACCAACACAAACACATATGTTCATCACACAAATATTTATGTCCTGTGGGAATCGAACCCACGACCTCGTGATCAGCAGTCCGACTCTCGAACCACTAGACCACAGAGGTCGTCCTATATTATACGTGTAACATAATGAACGCAAGACCTGACACCCCAATTAGAATATTGTGAATACGGTTCAAGTGTCGGACTGCTGATTACGAGGTCGTGGGTTCGATTCCCACAGGATACAAATATTTATGTATTGAATATAAGTGTTTATGTTGGTCTGGGTCATCAACTCAGCTTATCGCAGTCCACTGCTAGAGGCCTCTCCTAGTTGCGCCACAACACTCGGTCCTCTGCCTTCCGCATCCAGTCCCCCCCAGCCACGTTCTTCAGATCGTCGGTCCACCTGGCGCCCCCCGCCAGGTGCACCCTACGCCGCGTTTGCCGATTCGCGGTCTCCACTTAGAGACTCGTCTGCTCCAGTGGCCATCGGTCCTTCGACAGACATGGCCAGCCCACTGCCACTTCAGCTTACTGATCCTACAAGCTATGTCGGTCACTCCGGTTCTTCTCCGGATATTCTCGTTGCGGATTTTATCCTTCAAAAAACTCTAAGCATAGCTCGCTCCATAGCTCGCTGAGTGACTTTTGGAATGATATACTGATTTATCTTTAGTATCCAAAATGAATTTTGACAGAAAATTGGTAAAAATCAGCTGTTCCATAAGTAGATACAAACTCGATCAAAATGTATAAAACAGCTTATTTTATTTCACGATTTAAGAATTGGTCCTATAGTAAAAGCTGTGAATGATGAGCAGATAACTGCCCTTAAAGTACTGTTTTATGGCCAAAATTAATATCCAATCTATCCACGATTTGCCCTACTAGAGATGGAAATTTGACATAGAATGTATGGAGCTTATGTCAAATTCCTATCTCTAGTAGGGCTAATCGTGGATAGATTGGATATTTATTTTGGCCGTTAGTGTATAAAAAATTTCCCTCAGGGTTGCCAGAGGTTCCCGGGATAAAAAGTAGCCTATCTGATAATCTGGGTTATGATCTATCCGTATGCCAAATTTCATCTCAATCCATCTACCAGTTTCAGCGTGATTGAAAGCTATACAAACAAACATCCATACTTTCGCATTTATAATATTAGTAGGATTATGGCATTAGGTGAAAGATGTGATAATTTGGATCGATTGGATTTTCGTTTTTTTTTAAGTCCACCCATAATTTATAATCTTTCTAGTGTTTATCGTATATAATTTTTAGTATTTCTACAAATTCGAGCAGTGATTTCCAGACGTCAAAATTATCGTACTTTTGCGTACGATACTACATTTTGTATCGTACATCGTACCAGAGGCGAAATTATCGTGCGTGTACGATAATTATCGTAAGTTTGACATCGCTGATATCCTTGTCTACTTATTATATCTACCTACTAGAGCACAAAAAGCCGGGCTTGTAAAAAGGCTGTAAAGTTCTACCACACTTAAAAAATAAAGCTTATTTATAATCATTTATTTAAGAACTCGTATACACCCATAAAGGTATTATACTGACGTAATAGAGACACTGTCACCTCATTATCACGTCACCGAAAGCAAAATGAGTTTATGTGCGAAATTGACACGTGTAGGGGTGATTTTTAGTGATGTGACATGGACGTTTCCGCATTATCGATATAGTTCAACCGGTATTACTTTTAAGGAGTGGTAGTATTTTAAAACTGCTAAGCTATTAAGTAACTATTGTTTTAAAATTACAGATATTCGAGACATAATTTTATTTGTTTTAAAAGATTGAGTTACGCAATTAAGGGCTATATTATAATTACATTATTAATGTCACGAAGGTAAGGAATACATAAGTAAGAAATAAAAAAATCAATTAATCATCATTTCAGCCGTAAGACGTCCACTGCTGGACACAGGCCTCCCCCAAGCATATATTGGGGGGATATGCCATAATCGCCACGCTTGGCAGGCGGGTTGGCGATCGCAGTTGGTTGGTTAAATACTCAGAGAATGCTGCTGCCCATCCTCTGGTGAATCCCTTAGTCGCCTTTTACGACACCCATGAGAAGATATAGGCTGGTGCAATTCTTTACGTCCGGCACCACACGGAACATTTTACAATTAATCATATTAGTTTTAATTAGGTGTATAGAAAGGTTTTCAATCCCGGAACTAAGTTCCTATACACGATTCCGGAATTGGTCAAATTATTGAATTTTGATGAAAAATTACAATATCTATGAACTTGACAAGTTTTCTTGTCCAGTCAACTTAAGTTACACTTCAGACTTATACATTATAATTTTATCGACTTAGATTTAGAAACATCAGTGTTTCGATAATTTCTAGTTATTAGTTAGTTTTTATTTCAAATAGGCAAAGAATTAAATGTCGAGAATTTAGTTGCACGATTCCAAAAACAAAGATATAGGATCTTTGTTTTTGGAATCGTGCAACTAAATTCTGAGGATGAAATTGGAGGTGGAGCAAGAACCTGGCCATGATTTTCGATTCGATACAGACGACCGAATCATATAAAATCAAGTCCGCGTCAGCTCAAGAAAGAGTTTTCTCAGCGGCAGGCTAAATTTGCAACCGGCTAAGAATCTATCTCTTAGCATTCGCATACTTGACAATCTAGCATTTGCAAGAACCCATTTTCTAAATATGGTATATTTTTACAAATTGAATGATCACATGAGACTTTCCGTCTTCATGTCTCAGTTTGGCGAACCGACTTGCAGTACCATTCAGGTAACAGACTAGTTGGTATTTCAGTAGTTATGGGCAAAGGTAACCGCTTAACATTAGGTGGGTCTTTAGCTCGTTTCGCCATCATATAACATAAAAAATAAGTGTATAAAACGTTTTTGTTGTATTTTTTGTATCTATGAGATTTGTTTTAGTAAAAAGGACCTATCTGATCAAACTTAAAGCCGCGGATAGCAACCTAATCCCTTCCATGATTAAGATGCTCTATGAAGTTTCATGGGAATTTGTATTCCATGAGAACAGCAAGACCGGTTTCTAGCAATGATGACCAAAGAGCCCAGTTCGCGCGCCGTTAATACTGATGATCTCCCGATATACGTGTGTGGTCATATTTGAAGAGCTTATTTATTGAGTGCTATCGAACAACTTTTACTACGAGGTCAACCCTGAAATCTAATAAAAAACAGCTATTCCCTACATTTGTGTTCACACGAATCGACAAAATGTAGTAAACAGCAGATTTTTTTCGCGATTTCAGGGTTGCTCCAGTTATAATAATGTACTCTGTGGTTGCTCCCATAGTAAATGTTGTTCGTTATGATGAGTTTTTATTTATTTTATTTATTCAATCACAGGTACAATTTCTTTAGCTTTAATTTACTAGAAAACTCACCAAACTATAAGTTTAACGTCGAGATGCGCTCATACATATGTATATTATCTTACACTTACGTAAACATGCAACATGACAACAAACTTAATTAGCAACAAATCAAACCGTAGGTATGGATCGTTGGTGATTTCATTAAACGATACAGTTATCCTTAAAATATCTACTGCAAACCCTGTAATTTTTTCGAGGCTTTCAGCTTTTTTTATATTTTATTTTATTGTATAGGATGGCGAAACTAACTAAAGGCCCACCATATGTTAAGCGGTTACCTTTGCCAATAACAACTGCAATACCATCTAGGCTGTTACCTAAATGGTACCGCAAGTCGGTTCGCCAAACAACATGAAGATGGAAAGTCTCATGTGATTGTAATTACACCGGCACCCGTACCATTCTGACCGAAACACAGCAATGCAAGCATCACTATTTGGCGGAGAATAGTAGATACGGTGCTTATTCGTTTTAACATTTGTGCCCATCCATTTTTCTTTAATAACAGCATTTACAGGAAATCTGGAAGTTATGAAGTTAGCCGGTCAATATTTTACAGCATTTTTAGCCCGGCCGCACATTGTCATAAAATAGCACCGTATTTACATTTTAATATGTCAAAAGCAGACATACGATTCGGAAAATTCTGTCAGTCTGCGGGGCTGGTACTAAAATTAACTGTATAAATGTAAAATAAGCATTATGAAAGTAGTATTGTCCTGCAGATACTTACCTGTGAAACGTCTCTTTGCCATAGACGTACAACATGCTATTATAACATCGTAAAAGTACAACCATGGTATAGGTTAAGGTGCGTCAGATTTTTTCTGTGATCAATGAAGTGAATCATTGTGATTTCCTTCCAATGTGCGGCCGCACCGTAAATCAACCTTTCAATACTTTCAACGGACTTCAAAAAAAGGAGGAGGTTCTCAATTCGATTGTATTTTTTTTAAAGCAGTAAGGGACACTAACTTGTTACATGTATGGTGCTAGGTAGTACAAAAAATATATAATTGAAACTATCGACATATCGATATAATTTGAGCAATCCATATGCGAAACGGTTTCATTTTCACGTACACAATATTTTTTTATCTAACACATAATTATTTAAAATAACATATTATATAGAAAATACGGTATTTACTGCATGTTATTAATGCATTACTAAATGATTTAAAGAATAACTTCTATGAAAATAAGCATTATGAAAGTTGTATTGTCCTGCAGATACTTACCTGTGAAACATCTCTTTCTTTAGGTTAATAATGTAAATTACACAGCAGTATAACACAGAACACTACACCAATACGATTATTGATATTAATTGGATAAAATACAGAACGATTGTGAAATAAATCATAAAATAATACGAGATTATATTTTGATGGGACGCTATGGGAGATTACAATTTTCAAAATCGGTTCTACTGACATTTTATTATGTCTCTTTCTAGCATATAGGTTTTTTCGTAAAGATCGGTATCTCAGTCGCACACTGTAGTGGTCTATTACGTTAGTATAGAAATGTCTTTGTATACACCTGTCCCTTAAAACTTTGCGACAGAAAGAGGCCAACTCATTAACAGCGTCGTTTCACTTTTTGAGGTTCTGAGAAGAAAAATATAAATAAAATATATTCGCATGAAAACACTCCGATGGGGCGGCGTTGTTTTTTAACAACTTTTGTTTAAAAAACCGGCCAAGAGCATGTCGGGCCATGCTCAGTATTATAGGGTTCCTTAAGTAGGTGTTACAAACAAATCAAATCGAATATTAATCACGGCTATTTTAGTTTTTGCAATAGACGGCAGCATTGGCGACTCAGAGAGTGATGTCAGTAGCCGCTAGATGGCGCTATACAGTGCCAAATGTAATACACGGCACTTGACGCCAGCATTGGCGACCCAGAGAGTGTTGTACGACGCCGCTAGATGGCGCCAAATTTAAGAAGTGTGTCGTCAACATAACACAAAGTTACTTTTTGTGATTTTTTCAAATAGAAAGTAGCTAAAGGAGCATTATTTGCTATGATCATTTTCTCTAAGGTCAATGACCTTTGAACTAGGACGTTTTAAGTATTTTTCAGTTTTCTGTCTATAACTCAAAAAATTATAATCACATTATACTCGAAATAATTTTAAAAGAGAGTTTTTACAAAGGGATATCAATGTGGAAGATTATAAGTTTCTACGTTGCATAGTTTAGAAATGGCAGGGGGGGGACACATTGCAAGCCACTTTGGCGGGCTATATTTCGCAGTGTGTACACCTGATAAAAAAGTGGTGTATGAAACATTACCTTCATTTTAGTAGACCTATTCAATGATACCCCACACAAGGGGGTGAAGCGAAAAAAATTTTTTTTCCCCATTTCACATGTATGGGTGCCACCCCTAAAGAACGTAAAAACTATTTTTTTATTCTTTTTAAATTGAGATCTATATGCAGACTATTTTTTAACAAAATTTCATTTACTTATGTTTATAACTGTAGAAGTTATTAAGCTGTAAAGGATTAGGACAGACGGACAGACGGACAGACGGATAGACGGACAGACGGACAGACGGACAGAAGGACAGACGGACAGACGGACGGACATGACGAAACTATAAGGGTTCCTTGTAGGACTTTGGAACCCTAAAAAATGGATTTTAGAGTTTTTGGGGTTCAGTAATGAAGCGAAAATATTCTTATTAGAATAAATGTTGCAACGTGTAGATATTATACATTTAGACATTTGTACATTTCGTGTATAAGATTAATTTCAAAAAACCTATCAAAAATGCTACAGATAGGTATGTTAATTTTTCGGGAACAACTCCATAGTTTTATTACAGTAAAATGTCATAACTCACTTTGCTTAGTTTTAGAATTTCTAGACGATAAATTAACTGTGAAAAGTAGGTGCCTAGTTTTGTTGTAAAAAAAACATCCTAATTTTAATAGAGAAGATGGTTGGCAGCTACCACCTGTTTGGAACCCAGTTTTAAAATAATCAAGTCTCAAACGGCACGCTATACTGTAAAACATAATTATACTGTGAGTGATTACTGCGTGCATCGAAACGATTTTAACATAACATAACATCACGCCTGTATTTCCCCGAAGGGTTAGGCAGAGGTGTAATAGTACACCCACATTTCGCCAGTTATGTTATAGTCCCATGTAATAGGGGGCGAGCCTATTGCCATTGACCGGGCACAAATCCAGACTCCGGGCTGCTACTGAAAATTTCCTAATGAAAAAACCCAATAACACTTTGCCCGACCCGGGAATCGAACCCAGGACCCCACGGCAGCAGTCGCGCTTGCAACCACTAGACCAACGAGGCAGTCAAACGATTTTAATAAATTAAAAATTGTACGGTAGATTAAAATGTTTTTTTCTAAATATCTGTAAAGACGCTTGTCATTAGTCTTCCTGCGACCAAGAACGCTACAAAGCTTTCGAAACTTCAGAAAAACCAAGTTAAATAATATACGCGATGTAATCCGGTTTATTTATTTATTATAATGCATATTGCTATTTATATTTTCTATTGTAATTGACATTACTTACCTAATTTTCATATAAAGATGACTTTATAATTTTTTTAAAACTTATAAAAACAAGGTTTTAATGAACGAAAAAGTACTAAATAAAACTTACAATACACATAAACAAAGAACATAAATATTTTCTCAAAAGATTTTGGCTTATTTTATCTAAGTGTAAGAAGGATGTATCACGCCTTAATTTCTCTGTTTTTAGGGTTCCGTACCCGAAGGGTGACAGACGGGACCCTATTACTCTCGCTACGCTGTCCGTCCGTCCGTCCGTCCGTCCGTCCGTCTGTCTGTCACAGGGCTGTATCTTTTGAACGGTAATAGGTAACCGGTTGAAATATTCTAAGAATATGTGTTGCTATGAAGTGTATCACGACAAATACTAAAAACAAAAAAAAGTCAAAAAACAAAGGGGGTCCCCATACAAGAAACCTCAAAAAACATGCATTTTTTTCAACGTTTTTGTTCCTGCTCTATCTTCAAAACGGTAATATATACCAGCGTCAAACTTGGTCAGATTATAGAGCATATTATGTAGTTTAGCTACAAATACTAAAAATAAGACAAACATAGACATATGTGGCGGTACCTGCGTAAGAAAGACATGCAAAAATTCATATTACGCGCACTGTACGTTGATGTCTTTTGATAAACTCTCGTAAATTAAATCAGTTTTTATGGGGTATCAGGTCGTTGAGAGGAACGGAACCCTTACTGCGCGAGTCGGACTCGCACTTGGCCGGTTTTTATTATATTTAAAACAGTTATCGGTTATAGAATAAAAAAAGAAACACAAATACTTAATAAAATCGGGTCCCCACTCACACTTTGCTCTACAAAAGACTTTCGAGTCAAACGAAAAAAGAGTGAAGCAACATTAGATAAAACTTTTTGAAAACAAAATAAAACCCTCATTGGTCGTTTTCTCCCAAGTTGTGCTGATCCTGAGAAATTATAAAGGGAAAAACACTTGAATGGGAGACAGCGGACTGAATAATTACCGACTGTTGCTGAAATTGGGGCTTTAGGCGTATTAGGGTGCGGCCATACTATGAGGCGCGTAGTCGCGTAGTGATTTGTTAACATAATGTTCGGATTTTAAACTTAGATCTGGGCAACGTGATATTTAAATAATTTGGTGAAAAAGTTTTTTTTAAACGACGTTTTTAAAAAAAAAGCGAGTTAATATTGCATTGTCATCTAATTCTGAGCTATGTTTAAAGTTTCAAGTCTCTAGCTCATCGGGAAGTTAGTTTAAAATCGATTGCAAAATTCGTACCGAACAGACAGACATGACTGAACGCGAGTTAATAGGTACCAAGCAAGTTTAGATTCCTAACCGTTGATTGATCGACGCGGCACAAACTACATACTAACCAGAAAGCAGCCATGTTTTTCTTTTAATAACCCAACCTGGGTACTGGGTAATAATAAGTCCAGAAAGTGAACCTAAGAGTGCTCAATAAAGTTCTTGATGGTGTATGTAGTTCACCAACCTGCAGTAGGCTAATTTTGTGAACTAAAGCCTAAACCCTTCTTATCCTGAGAAGAGGCCCATGCTAAGTAGTGGGACAATAAGGGCTAGTTCTGTTATGTTATGTAAGTTCAGAAAAGGGGCGACTTCGACTGTATTTTTCATCATCATCATCATCATTTCAGCCGAAAGACGTCCACTGCTGGACATAGGCCTCCCCCAAGCATCGCCCCAACGACCGGTCCTGTGCCTTCCGCATCCAGCGGATTCCCGCGACCTTCACCAGGTCGTCGGTCCACCTTGTGGGGGGCCTACCTACGCTGTGCCTTCCAGTACGCGGTCGCCACTCCAGAACTTTACTGCCCCATCGGCCATCCGTTCTGCGAGCAATGTGCCCCGCCCACTGCCACTAAAGTTTGGCAATTCTTCGGGCTATGTCGGTTACTTTCGTTCTCCTGCGAATCTCCTCATTTCTGATTCGATCACGCAGGGACACTCCGAGCATAGCCCTCTCCATTGCGCTTTGAGTGACTTTGAGCCTTCTTATGAGGCCCATTGTGAGCGACCACGTTTCACAGTACCGTAAGTAATTACTGGCAACACACACTGGTCAAAGACTTTCGTCTTGAGACACTGCGGTATTTTGGACGAGAAAATATTGCGTGTGTATTTTTAATGTATTATAATCTCTTTAATTAATAGCAATAAAGTTAAGTATGTTAGGTAATAGTTGGTCCATGACCTGATGAACAAACACAGAATAGAAAAACGCATGATGTCAGTTTCTGTAATATATTCCTCTAGTATCAAAACCTTACCTGAAAATAACAATTCCATTATTCAAACATTTTGCGTTTCAACAAATAATATGGCAGTACCCTAACATCTGCAATTCAGAAAACAACATCATTGTTACCACGGTTATTTACTGTCAAAACGGTACGAAGGCTTTTGGGAATTCTAAAATTGAATTAAACTGTCATTTCAGACAAAATGGCGACCGTAAAATTTTATTGTAATGGAAATAATTTTGGTTGTTTTTGTGGTCTTTATATTAAATTCAATACAAAACAATTACTTTTTTGTATGATTGTTCTCCTTTGATTTTCTTATGATCTTCTATAGTTAAATTAAAATTTATTTTATTATTTATTTATTTAATCGTATGGCAATTTTACGCTTTTACGCATGCGAAGCGAAGCGAAATCTAACGATGTAAATTATGGAAAGAAAAAATTAGTCACGAGCGGAATTGAATTCTGCGACTCCTGGCTCAGTACGCCAGTGCTTTAGCCACTAAGCTACCGTGAACACTGGTCGTGTTAGTGATGTGCCGAGACCGCCAATTTTGGTACTCTAGTACTTTAGTACTCGTTTAAAAAAGAATCGAGTCAGTACTCGAGTACTTCATTAGATTCGAATACCTCAACGATTGTCAATTCCAATAACACAAGCAACAATTTTTTTTTCATAAAATAACAATATTGTTTATTGATCAGTCAATTTCAAAATAAAAAATATAATATATAATTCAAGTACATACTTACTAAATAATCTTCCTAAAATTAAACATTATAATTAGTAGGAAAATTTAATGAGATCTAAATAGAAAAATTACAATCAAGTTTGCGATACATTATATAAACACAGACTAATAGTTAAAAAAACTACGACTGTTGATAAATTATCTATAAAAAATAAAGACGTCAATCAGTTCGCCAAATATTATTAGTTTTTACAACCTGAAGAGATTTCAATTTGCGAAAAGTTCTAAAACTTGGATTTTTCCGGTTTCTGACATTTTCACCTTAGTTATTTTAGTGACAGATTGTTATCAAAACGATTTTAAATTTACTTTTAACATGTATAGTTATTGTAGTGACTTCACTATTGGTCAAAATAATATTTACGTTTTACGGGTTCCACACAATTACAGACTTACCAGTAACTTTTAGGCCCGCTTGCCTCATACAGTGGGTTAAAAGTTTTTTTTTTTTTTTTTTTAACGTTAACTCGTATTCATGCCAACCACAAATTACTCTTTTTAGTACTATTGTTTACTTTATATTCCCTACACGATGAATAGAAATATACGTCCATCTCATTTACATATTCACAGTTTGTATATACCTACTTGTCTCATGGTCACTTTCTTCATTTACGGATCTTTGAAAACAAAAAGACAGATGTAGCCAGGCCGCTGGCTCAGACCAATAAAAAAAAGGTTGATTTTTTACTAAAGCCTGCCCGGCTGCAGCGCACATGTTGGCGTTATACTCAACAACAAAAAGTCACGATTTTAGTAGGTACTCGTTTAAGTATTCGAGTACTTTATTTCAAGAACTCTAGTACATGAGTACTTATAAGGTACTCGAGTAAGTACTCGATTCTACCTGACTCGGCACATCACTTAGTCGTGGTATCGAAATTAACCTCCACTTTGGTACGTTTTTGGGTGACGTCAGCGATATCTTATTAAGAAACAGTGTTTCTTAACTGATTTGACTATCTTTGCAGTTAGTTAAAGACGTATAGATATACCCTTACTAATTATTTCTATATTTTAGCGCATTTACGCATGCGAACCGAAATCTAACGATTTCAATTATGGAAAGAAAAAGAAAAATTAAAATATATTAAAATTACTTGAAAATCTAGCAAGAAATCAGAACCAAATAAGCATAAAAAATCTAAGAAAAAGCTAATAATTTACTAACTCCTCACTATTCAACTAATTAACTACAACAACTACCTACTTACTAACTATTCAATTCTAAACCACTTCATTCTTTATAATAAATAAATATCTTTGGGAAATTTTTACACAGCACCATCTAGTCCCAAACTAAGCAGAGCTTGTACTATCTTCTTTCTTCTTTTTCGTGTCAACATGAGCTACATAATAATAATAGCTCATGTCGTGGGGAAAAGATTACCCAGTCAGCAGGTTGATAGCGGGGCTGACTGCCCAGAGTGCGCCGGACGATCAATTAAATATCGTCACTCGTGGAGGCTTTTTTAATGCACCCCATGCATGCATGCATGCATTATTAGCCTGTACTATGGGAACTAGACATGTTTTTTTTTTTGTAAATACGTAATTATAATACATAAGAAACAGCCAGACCAACACAAACACCTGTGTTCGTCACACAAATATTTGTGTCCTGTGGGAATTGAACCCATGACCTCGTGATCAGCAGTCCGACCCTCGAACCACTAGACCACAGACGTCGTCATAATACCTACATTTCAATCCAAATCAACTTGAAAGCCTGAAAACATAACCTCAAAATGAACAAAAACATCTGAACCAATTCATAACCTTACTACAAGATAAATGATGGCCATTGCCAGTTGTCGGAGACAAAGTCCTGGAGTCCAAGCCTTCGATGGCTTAGCCCTTGTCCCTTTTGGGGCTTATCACCGACGCTCTAATATGAATGGACGGTAAGTAATAGTTTGGGGACACAAAGGTGGGTAGTTCGGGCGGCAAATTATGATAGACGGTTCGAACTGTTGGTTTTGGTGAGATTCAAATAGATAGGTGCAGAAAGCTTCTGTGAGTGAGGTGTAGGCAGACATGATATGTACTCTTGTATGGTGCCTTGAGGTAATTCCAGACTGAGGTAATTCCGTTCCGTAAAAATAGATTTTCGCCGAATATCGTAAAAAGATTACGACGCGCACTAAAGTGAGGTAGAATAGCTATTTTGGTTTTCGCACAAGCATTATTTGACTTTGTGTCCATGAAAATTTTAATTCACTCCTCTAAAGTTAATTGTTAATAAAAATAAAAAGTTACAAGTCTACCATGTTGACTGCACTGTACAATGTTCGATTAAAAACTGTGGCTTTGCAAAGCAGTTTGTAAAAAATAAAAGTAGCATAATGAGATAATAATTTAGATATAACTAGCACATAAATTACCAATATTTGTACCACGGCCGACAAACTGTTTTACAGTTTGGCAGAAACACATTTGTAACTTTAGACAGATATTGAATAAAAAAAAAAATAGGTAGGTAAGGTAGAATGAAATTACGTCTCACTCTGTTGTTGCTGGCAATCATAAATGTTGCCACCAAAGAGATTTAAAAGAAGGCAAATTATTTCTCTCCTACTTGCTCGGAAATTGCTTCATTGTTAAAAAAAAACATCAATCGGCTCTATTCTGTACGCAACGAAATAACACGCAAGCAATTTCCAACACGACAATAATACAAATAGCTGGACAGTTTTTTTTTAATTATGGTAGCGAGCACAGAAATAGATAGAATGGTCATGTAGGCAGGGCGCGCGTGGCGGCACCATGCACCATAGTCCAGGATATTTCAAAGCCTTTTTCAGCACGCCTTATGACTTGTTTCTATAAATACTGTAACAAAAACCCGTAAAAATGCCTTATTGTGCTGTTTCTATCTGCAGAAACAAAAGATGAAAAAAGTACATTTTGTTTTTTTAAATAATGACGTCAAAATGTAAGGCGTAGTTTGTTCGGAAATTTGCCACGCATGAATCGCAAGTAAAATTGTGATTACAACCATTCTATCTATTTCTGTGGTAGCGAGGTTCTTAAGTGCACAGTTACATAAATTAGGTGTTTTAGGTACACCGGTACACGATATTTATTAATATAGCACGCGCGCGTAACAATTAGTAAAAACGCGATAACTAATGAATTTCATAAATTTTCTTTATATGGGCATGTCCATTATGAAGCAAAAGCGGGAAAGTCCATTACGCAACTTCTCATTTACAATGCTTGCTTTACGCAACTTCCACACATCTATACTAGATGGCGGTAGGTTGCGTCAACTAAATTTGGAACATGTTACTTATTCGAAATTGCGAGTCTATTAATTGAAGTCCTTGCCTGCGCCTAATCTCCGGTCGTGGCGGATGGGGTATCGGATAGGTGTCTATTGGGCTGTATGGTCGATGTACATACATAATAAATTATTGTCATCAGAACATTTTTCATTGCTTAGAAAACACATTAACAAAGAAATCACCAAAAAAACCAAGATAATAAAACTACCCGCAGTCATCTTTATTCAATTCAATAATATTTTCACGATTTACCTCTACTCTCTTATTTTTTCATTACAATGCTCGACGAATTATGTGGCAGTATGTATCGCAACTATTAAATCACGCGAGCAATTCTCAACTGTGTTCCTTTAGTAATAGAGTATATTTTCGTATGGTGTGAAAACAAAATGTTATTCGTGAAAGACATTCGTTTTTATTTACTTTAGTTTCGGGGATAATCTAGTTGGTGATCATTTTGTTTGGCTATATTCGCATTGTTTCTATCGGTTAGCTATTTGTTGGATATTCTGTGATTCTGTGTGGAGTCTTCAAGTGATTTTCTTTTTTCGTTCGAATGTGTGTTGTCTGTGTATTTTCAATTATAGGTGGTAAGTGGATGATGGGGGAATTATCCTACTAATATTATAAATGCGAATGTATGGAAGTTTTTCTTCCAATTACGCTGAAACCGCTAAACGGATTTTGATGAAATTCGGCACACACATACACCATAACCAACGTAACAACAACAACAACGTATTATTGAAATAACTGAAAACTTCTTAAGGGGGTCATTGTACTCATCAGTATAAACAACTTTTACTATAGGACCATCCCTAAACCGCGAAAAATAACTGTTGTGCCTACATTTGTGTTCACATAAATGGTTTTCAGTTATTTTAATAACACGTTGTATAAAGAAAAGAAGAAAGAAAGAAAAAATATTTACTGCCACAACAAGACATGCGGTAAGTGTACATAAAAATAACCAATTTTCTTATTATCATATCTTAACATATAGGCTACTTTTATCCCGGGAAGATAACCTGTTTCCGAGGAATGCGTGATAACGTAGGCATTTCTGTGATAAACCGAATTATACACGGGCAAAACTGCGGGCATAGCCTAGAAGTCATATTATATAAATCAAATGTCATGATTAGTTAGTTCTGCGTCAGAGCGTCATTTTCCGAATTTTCATTATCTACATCATCAATTCAACCGAAAGACGTCCACTACTGGACATAGGCCTCCCCCAAGCATCGCCATAATGACCGGTCTTGCGCTTTCCGCATCCAGCGGATGCCCGCGACCTTCACCAGGTCGTCGGTCCACCTTGTGGGGGGCCTACCCACGCTGCGTCTTCCAGTACGGTCGCCACTCCAAAACTTAACGGCCCCATCGGCCTTCCGTTCTGCGAGCAACGTGCCTCGCTCACTGCTATACTTAAGTTTGGCAATTCCTCGGGCTATGACGGTTGTGAGGAGCATGTTACGAGGAAAGTTTTAAGTATGAATGTTGATGGCTATAAGAAAAGAGGGAGACCGAAGAAGATATGGATGGATTGTGTGAAAGATGATATGAATAGAAAGCAAGTGAACACGGAGATGACGGCTGATAGAGATGTATGGAAGAAAAAAACATGCTGCGCCGACCCCAAATAAATTGGAATAAGGGCAGGAGCATGATGATGTCGGTTACCTTAGTTCTACTGGAAATCTCCTCATTTCTGATTCGAACACGCAGAATACCGAATTTACGAATTTTACGTAAGCAGATCCGAGGGTAAACGGTAGTATACTATAAGGACAAAGGCAACCCTTATAAGTAACAACACAATATCTTTAATTTTGTCGCCCAATTCAATGAATAGGTATTGTGTGGCGTTCTTGTTCAAATAGCTTTGTTTCCAGACTATAATGATAGGTAAATTAACTGAAACTAAAACAATTGTAATAATTATGTGGAGTTTTGGGGCTGAAATAATATTAGTTTGTACAATAAGGCCAATCAGATTATTGTAATGGTATATTTTGTTCGAGTTGGGACTCGGCCCGCACCTCTGACCTCAAAATCATGTGCGAGTGTGATTATCAAAGAAAAACATCAGGGCCGTCTCAACCCGGGGATGCAAGGGGTGCAGCGCAACCGGACGCTGAGGCATCATGCACCTCGGTGTTGGAGCCCTCCGAGGGTGGGTGCCGTGGATTTAAGGGCCCCGAGGCGGCACGAGCTAATAATTATTTTACTCAGCTCATATTTACCTAAATTCATAATAATTTCTTAGGTTTTCGCGATCACTACACATTATAATAAAAGAAGTTTAACCGGATTACATCGCGTATATTATTATTTAAATTGGTTTTCCTGACGTTTCGTAAGCTTTGCAGCGTTCGTGGTCGTCGGAGGACTATGATACAGATACCTAAATTCATCATTGTACCTAACTGTATACAGTACCTATACTTTATACAGTGCCACGCGACAAGCCACCCATTACCAAACCTACACCAATGCTGCTGAAATGGCTAGGGGGCGCCTGAGCTGGGCTTGCACCCCGCTGCCAGATAAGCTAGAGACGGCCCTGGAAAATATTGTGAGGAAACCTACAAACTTTAGAGTGCTTCATATAGTTCTCGATGGTGTGTGTATTCGGCCTACCTACCTAAATGCTAGGTAGGTAGTATTAGCCCCAGTTTCGGGATGCCCCTGCCCGCTACTATCACCGCAAAGCTATCAATTTTCTCGGCGCTCCGGGTTCCGAAGCTCTTGGGCTCGTGGTCTACTTGCCTTAACGTAAATGAAATAAATAAATATCTTTGGGATATTTTTACACGGCAGTTGACATTTTGAGAAATATGCTCTAAACAGCATCGCAATAGGATAAGTACACAAACAGTTAGAACTCTTTTTGTGAATTATAATTAAGTTTTTTGCCTCTCCTTTAAAGTCGCCTTTTGGCGGTTACATTAATTCATATTACAACTGACGAAATGTTTTTTTGAGTCCATTAAATACCTCCGATTTTCCACCTTACCAAAGAAAATATCTGCCTTAGTATGTAACGCTAGTTTGCTGTAACTTTATATATTTTCTAACCGTGTTACCTTTAAGCGCAATTCGCCACAATTTTAAACACAATGTAAGCTTAATGAAGTAGTAGAGGCATTAACTAGGATTTTACTCATTTATCCCCTCTATATTGTGGTAGCGAGTAGTTAAGTGCTGAGCTTGGTATTAAGCACTGCCAGTACCTAGGAATAACACGAGAAAGGTGTTGGTTGGTGTTGGTTGGTTAGATCTTAGTTGCAAAAGTAAAAATTCCTCACTTGCTTTAACGGTGAAGGAAAACATAGTGGGGAAACCTGCAAACTAGAGAGTGCTCCATACAGATCTCAATGGTGTGTGTAGTCCGCCAACCCGCACTAAGCCAGCGAGGTGGACAAAGGCCTTAGTCTTCTCGTATTGAGAAGAGGCCCGTGCCCAGAAGTGGGACAGTAATGTTCAGCCGTTTCAGCGTAATTAAAAGACAAACAAACAAACACTCACACTTTCGCATTTATAATATTAGTAGAATGTGTTCTGTCTCTTGAGTACTTTCAATTTCTATTATCAATAGCTTTTTTTGTTATTTTTTTAGGAATTTTCTACTAGGACTTGGATTGTTTTCTGTATCGTGTAGGTAAATATAAATATAAACACATCACCATCTAGTCCCAAACTAAGCAGAGCTTGTACTATGGGTACTAGACAATGGATATAATACTTATACAACGTGTCCCAGAAATCAACGTCAAGCCGAAAACGGGCAATAGGCCAAGTAGTGACAGTCAGTCATTAGAAAAAAAAAAAAAAACTTGGTCATGTACTTTTCAAATTTTATGGATTCAAAAATAAATCTCAAAAAGTGACACCCTGTGATGATTTTTCAAGTCCTGTGACTACAAATATTAACTTTCCGTCAGTTTTTTTTCTGTGACGTAACCATGAATAACCCTTCTGTAAATTACAGTTAAAATTTAAAACATAACTACCTCATTTTTAAATAAAATGTTAGATTTTTGCCCAACATTGAATTCAAAGTTATTACATATTACATACATGTACGTCAGCGATATCTTATTAAGAAACATCGTTTCGTTCCCAAAGACGTATAGTGGAGGATAATTTCGATACCACGAGCAGTGTTCACGGTAGCTTAGTGGCTAAAAAAGCACTGGCGTACTGAGCCAGGAGTCGCAGGTTCGAATCCTGCTCGTGAGCGATTTTTTCTTTCCACAATTTAAATCTTTAGATTTCGCTTCGCATGCGTAAATGCGTTAAAAATAATAAAATAATTAGTAAGGGTAGGCATATCTATACGACTTAGATTTAACTGCAAAGTTAGTCGAGTCGGTTAAGAAACGATGTTTCTTGATAAGATATCGCTGACGTCACCCAAAGACGTATAGTGGAGGATAATTTCGATACCACGAGCAGTGTTCACGGTAGCTTAGTGGCTAAAAAAGCACTGGCGTACTGAGCCAGGAGTCGCAGGTTCGAATCCTGCTCGTGAGCGATTTTTTCTTTCCACTATTTAAATAGTAATAATACTTATAATATATAAGAAACACCCAGAACAATACAAACACTCATGTTCATCATACAAATACCTGTGTCCTGTGGGAATCGAACCCACGACCTCGTGATCAGCAGTCCGACACTCGAACCACTAGACCACAGACGTCGTCATAATATTCTTCATAGGTATTATATTACACTGGTAAATATGATATGGGCCTTTTGTATCTCATTATTCAGTGTAGTGATTCCCAAAACGTAATTACGTCGGCAAATTACGCGGGGTCCGTATAATTTCATTTATTTCGCTCGTCCGTCTGTTGATGCTTATTATATAATTTTGTTGGGGCCTTATTTTTGGATTAACAAATATGCAGGTTGATCTACTATATTTTGGAGGAGGTAATATGAACGCAGCGTAGGGCGCCCCCCTGCCAGGTGGACCGACGACCTAAATAACGTGGCTGGGGGGGACTGGATGCGGAAGGCAGAGGACCGAGCGTTGTGGCGCAACTTGGGAGAGGCCTATGTCCAGCAGTGGACTGCGATAGGCTGAGTTGATTGAATATGACCACAAACAAACTTCGCCGAGTCTTCTCGTCGCCTACCGCATGTCTTATTAATAGTACATTATAAAGATAAAGATAGATAAAGATTTTAACTTTGTATTCCTTTCACACAAAATCCCGTAATCCGAAGGCTTAATTGACCAAATTAATAACCCAGCTTCGTATTTAATTCAATGTGATTTACTTTGAACATAAAGTGGAGGTAATAAAAGACAAATTATTGGAACTCGTTTAAAAGTGGACGGCTACTGAACATTCTTGGACTGGTTCTGATAAATTATTAATGAATTAATAATTGTGTTACTTTGTGAAACTGATTTGAAGATTTCAGGTGGCGAATAGTGGCGACCCACATTAGTGAAATTTCATCTATTTTCACATCTATGTGTTGCAGACATCGGTCGCCTGTTATGCGGTGTCTATGAGGTGTATGGTCGCTGGGCTTCTAAGACAAAACATTAAAAGATATCCCTTGAATGGCACGCAGACAATTATATACTTTAAAGTTAATACAGCAGATTCTAAATAAGAATGGTTGTTTGACTGATATTTCTTGAATAATGGAAGGAATCATTTTCTAGCTTTATATTTGTTTGTATTGTGTCTTTTCTTGTTAAATGTTATAGACCTTTGGAAAGTTCAAGGCAATAAGTAGTAATATTGCTTGACATATTTTTTTGGACGGCCCTGCTGTTACTGTTTTTGAAACTACACCGTGGTAGGCCAAATAGGACCTATTAGATGTAGCATTTAGCTGTTTAGGGAAGCCGTAATTTTATTAGTTTGGATTTGTCAAAAAAGCGACTTATGTACAGAAATTTCAGTGTGAGTCAAAGGTCATCATTCAAATTGGCATAAATTAAGTATAAAAACATTACCCTCCTTTTGGGGCAGTCGGGTATAAAAACCCATTGTGATGTCATTATTTTGATTGCTTCCGTTAATTGTCCCATAGGTATATTTATGTACATCTTTTTAACTTTTTCAACATTATAATTTGGTACGTGAATAAAGTAGCCATTAAAAATATTAAGAAACTAATTGCTACTCAAATAACCCTTAATAACACTATACTTTGATAAAAATCAAAGGTTATTACTTTAAAAAAACCGGCCAAGTGCGAGTCGGACTCACGCAGTAAGG
The DNA here is from genome assembly GCA_949699075.1 of Asteroscopus sphinx. Taxonomy (NCBI): domain Eukaryota; kingdom Metazoa; phylum Arthropoda; class Insecta; order Lepidoptera; family Noctuidae; genus Asteroscopus; species Asteroscopus sphinx. Next base: position 5,645,700 of record OX453023.1, read on the forward strand.
ATTCCGTACCACCCATCGACCTGATGCCCCATAGAAATTGATTTTATTTACGAGAGTTCATCAAAAGACGTCAACGCACCGTGCGAGAAATATAAATTTTTGCATCGCTTTCTTACGCAGGTACCACCACATATGTCTATGTTTGCCCTATTTTTAGTATTTTTTGCTAAGCTACGTAGTATGCACTAATAATCAGACCAAGTTTGACACTGCTATGTATTACCGTTTTGAAGATAGAGCAGTGAAGTGGTAAGGGTTCCTTATACCACTTACAATTGCTTGGTCAAAGTAAATGTATCTTGAATTTAATTTACTGACTTTTGGGAATACTTGATAATTATTTATAAATAATAAGTGCAAGCAAACTTTGAATACTGTCGTATTTATTTACAAGACAAATCTAATTACAATGCGTAGCTATCAAGCGGGCGAAGCAGAATGAATGAACACAAAGCAAGCTACGATATTTATATACAAACTTAATTAATAATAATAACGATTTGCACTTGACCGTTTCTGCGCAACAGCTAATGAGTAGGCGTTAACCCAATATGGCTACCGACCACTGAACGCAAGCTTAACGGGCGGCCATGTTGCCGCTCGGCGCGTAGACAATGGATGCGCACGCGTCCATATGAGGGGGCGTAGCTTAATGGCTACGTTATCTTGCGGCCATATTGAAGCGGGCGGACACTTAGCGCCTACGTCACGGAACATCACCTCATATGACGTAGCATCGCGTGATCCTGTGCTGCGTTGTAAACGGGCGAGTTAGTTGCCTACTCGCTACAGCAGAAACAAAAATGTTGAAAAAAACATGTTTTTTTTTTTTTTTTTTTTTTATTCTTTTTTTTTTGAGGCTTTAGTACACCGCGGTGACTATGCCAGCCTTATAGGTACCTCTGTATTTGGTTTTAGACTTTTTCATTTATAGTATTTGTTGTGATATGCAGCATGGTAACACATATTCTGTGATTTCAACTGGTTACCGATAAAGTGCTGCTTATAAAGAACTCACAAACAAAGTGCCCTTAATAGAACCTAAGAAAAGTTATTGAACGCAAAAATATTAATTATTGATGTTATATTTGCAAAATAAAATATCTTTTATCTTTATCTTTAATGCATTCTTAGATTATAGTTTAATTTAGGATAGAATTAAATTACTCATGAGCCTCAAGGCTAGATTATAATACAAATCCCCACACTACCCAACAGACAGCCCCGCTACCAACCTGCTGACTGGCTTATCTTTTTTTCACGAGCTATTATCATTATGTAGCTCATGTCGACACGATAGACGAATACACATAAAATATTACTCTTGTCTACTTTATACTAAAAAAAAACTGGTTCTCGATTACCATTACAAAGACTCTGACAAACAGACGGATGGACTGACGGACGGACAGACGAACAGCATAGCGAGAGTAATAGGGTTCCGTTTGGCACCCTTTTGGTACCGAACCCTAAAAACTAACTTCCAACTATGACTTTGTCGTCTTATGCTTTTGCATCGGGAAGGTGTTCACGGAGATAAAAGTCTTCTCTGGTTTTTTTTTTTTTATTTATTTATTTGTTCAGTGGTATACATAACAAAAACATTCTAAAGATGTAAACATAAACTCACTCAATTGCACTACCCTATCTCTTCTCATGGGTGTCGTAAAAGGCGGCTAAGGGATTCACCAAAGCATGGCCAGCAGCGTTCTGTTCTGAGTATTTTAACAACCAACCCGCCTGCTAAGCGTGGCGATTATGGCATATCCCCCCCTTGCGGGAGGCTTTTATCCAGCAGTGGACGTCTTTAGGCTGAAATGATGATGAATCTAATAACAACGGCAACTTCCATCTTAGGAATACAACCCAAGTCAGTAGTCTAGTCAAGCTTTTTAATGAGGCAGTTACAAAGTACCTAATTACTAACTAAATAAGTCTTAATAACACTCCACGCGTTGATAAATATCAAAAGTGCCTGAATTTTTACCCTTGGGCCACACTTACAAATTAATACTGTCGCGAAGTATTAAAACTTACTTTTTCATTTAAGTATATTTAGTAATAGAAAAGTTGAAAGGAAATCGTTTGGGTTGGTATGGGTATCTGATGAGGAGGGATGAAACTTTCATAATATAAAAAGTAATAATAATAATGTCCTCCCGGCCGAATTTCGGTCACGGCGGCCAATCTTAACAGAGACTAGCCATCTGCGTGGGACATATTATAGTGCACAAGTGTGTGCGCAAACACAGGTGCACTCTCTATTCCCTCACTCTCATAATCCGATGGGACGGCAATTCGACACGACCGGAGAGAGATTAGGCGAAGGACCGACGGCTTTACGTGCTCACCGAGGCACGAAGGGGTCTCGATGTGTAACGAAACGGTCACCCATCCACAGACTGACCGTGGCTAGTGCAGCTATAAAAAGTACTCTGTGGGTGAAACGCATGTTACTAAGATGATGAATGTGAATGTCCATGGATGGAGAGGGAGAGGGAGACGGAGGGAGAGGGAGGTTTCCCTATCTGATAGGTGGATTGCGTGAAGAATGGTATGGATGAAAAGGGAGTAAATGATGAGATAACGGCTGAAAGACAAAAATGAAAGAAGAATACGTATTGCGCCGACCCCAAGTAAATAGGGACCAGATATTCCAACAGAACATGTACCTTTTGTAACCAAAGATAATTTTTAGGGTTCCGTACCCAAAGGGTGCCAAACGGGATCCTATTACTCTCGCTACGCTGTCCGTCCGTCCATCCGTCCGTCTGTCTGTCACAGAGTTGTATCTTTTGAACAGTAATAGGTAGCTGGTTGAAACTTTCTCAGAATATGTGTTGCTATGACTACTATCACGACAAATACTAAAAATAAAAAAGTCTTGAAACCAAAGTGGGTCCCCATACAAGAAACCTCGAAAATCATGCATTATTTTTCAACGTTTTTGTTCCTGCTCTATCTTCAAAACGGTAACACATAAGCGTCAAACTTAGTTTGATTATAGTGCTAAGTAATTTAGCAACAAATAATAAAAATAGGGTAAACATAGACATATGTGGTAGTACCTGTGTAAGAAATTGAGTTTGACTCGCACTTGGCGGGTTTTTTAATAATGCAATGTGCAAGTTATAAATTGTGTGCGTCAATTTGAGCTGAAAAATAGTCTATTCTTACTTTCTCTACTCTAGTAGACATCGGATTATATACATTTGCATATTTGCATATGCAAATTCATATGAGTCGTTATTTATAGCGTTACTTCATAATTTTGTGCTTTCTTGCCGACAGTGCGTATTTCGGTAGCGAGGCGTGTAGGAAACCAAAAATGTTCCTCTTTTTCCTCTGTTCATGACCTCTGTGGACGGTTTTATCTTACTTGTCTTGTTTGGATATAATATTGGCATGCCTTTTTAATGTTGTTCATACAAGTTTTGCACATGTAATTATGTAAAAGAGAATATTTAATGTGTAAAATTCTTAATAATATCTTTTAATAAAAATTAATGAAGAATTACATTAAAAAGACATGCCAAGATTGTTTACTAAATTAGACATGTAAGAAAAAACGAAATTTACAAGTTAGTGTGGCCCTGAAACAAGCGATGTCCTTTCCTCTTTCAACCCTGCAAACGCGACGTTCACAAACAGCCTATACAAAATAAACTATAGTACCTTATTTGTATGCACTGCGGCCGAGCAATTTCGCGTGCGGTCACTGGACCGCGGTTTATGTTCAGGTTTGCAGCACCTTTATGTAAAATTAACATTTCACACTCGTAATATCAGACTGGGATTACATGTCGTGTGTGGTTTGACATAACTGACGACCTCTGTGGTCTAGTGGTTCGAGTGTCGGACTGCTGATAACGAGGTCGTGGGTTCGATTCCCACAGGACACAAATATTTGTGTGATGAACATAAGTGTTTGTGTTGGTCTGGGTGTGTTGCTTATGTATTATAAGTATGTATTTACAAAAAAAAAAAGTATATAAGTATTATATCGATTGTCTAGTACTCATACCACAAGCTCTGCTTAGTTTGGGACTAGATGGTGCTGTGTAAAAATGTCCCAAAGATATTTATTTTATTTTATTTATTTAACCACATAATTATATAAAAGAACTGTCACATTTGGAATATTATTTTTGGGTTATTTATAGTGTTAAGGAGCCGAGTGTTTCCACACAATCTCAGCTTTTCTTTAGCATCAGTTGACCCGCTAGCTCGTTTGCCACCCTTTGTTATAAAATAAAGCATAGGTAACATTTGAATTACGAAAACTGTCCTTATAGCTTACGAAATAAAGACGATGTTAAGGTTAAACTATTACTTCTGACGTGCAGTCGACTCTACTTCTGCAGAAGCAGTGTTCAGATACTTGTGTGGTATAAGCTATGCCTATCAACCCGTATCCATTGCCGATTGCCGCTGCAAATAACCTGCAGTCGTGTGAGAATGTATCCAAAATCACTCGGGTTAAAAACCGCTTATTGGGTTGTGTATATAATAGCGCAAAAGTAGATGCAGCTGCCAACTCTGAACAGAACCTTTTTACAATCACAAAAAAACAGTGCTATATTATTTTTCGCAATGTTACACTTATTCGCACAATTAACCTATAAATTAAAGTAAAAAAAGGCTTTTCTTAGTTTTAAACCTTACCTAGCTAAGATGCAATCTTTGTGAAAATAACCTGTACACGCCAACCCTATAACTGCCAGCCGGTATAGTGACCTGAATTTAGTCAATTACGTATTCTAGCTACGCGGTCAGGTCAGCGTGTGACTGTCAATGAAATTTTGAGAGCCTACTGCCGTTTTTACAGTAGGCGGGTTGAGTGTTAATTGAACGCGGGAAATAGAACGAATACTGGGAAGTCAAAGGCAAAAATAGGTGTTTTCCAATATGTAATGCCGGTCTGTTTAATACGTCGCTGTTTTTATTATTATTACTTAGGAACAGAACGTTTTTGATTCTGCATATTATTGATAACACGTATCCGCGGCATTAATAAAGTATACAAGTATTATATCCATTGTCTAGTACCCATAGCACAAGCTCTGCTTAGTTTGGGACTAGATGGTGCTGTGTAAAAATGTCCCAAAGATTTTTTTTTTATTAATCCTAGGGCCACTCTTGTTGGACTTCGGCAAAGGTTCGTGTTATAGCGATAAATGTGGCCAACAAATTCGTAAGAAGTTACATACAATTAATAATTTCTTAGGTTTTCGCGATCACTACACATTATAATAAAACAGTTTAACCGGATTACATCGCGTATATTATTTAAATTGGTTTTCCTGACGTTTCGAAAGCTTTGCAGCGTTCGTGGTCGCAGGAAAAACAAGCTAAGCAGCTAAGCTAAGACAAACATACTGTAATCACATATTAGCCAAACGTGATTTCGGCCATTATCTTTGGGGCAAGCAACTCTCTGGTAACTCCCGGCACCCTGACTATCTAAGCTGAAACCTCAGAGGCTGAAACCACCTAGCGACCGGTGATAATTACGAAATAGTTACTGTCATAATCAAATTCGCACCACGGATCGAGTTACCGACTGTGCTGCCCCAAGCGAGTAACTGAGACACTAAAAACGAAACCAGAAACTGAACCGTAACTGAAAATCGCTACGAATGCTCCAAAATTCGTACTACGTAAGCGCAGCGACCGCGACGCGACGGGGACTGTAGAGGAATTTGAACTGTCAAAGAGAAACCAGACAAATGGCAGTTTCTGAGTAGTTTCTATTCAGTTATTTGACCTATATATCAAGTAAAAGTAGTAGAAGTTCGTCAATATTATTTTAAAAGAAGTTTATTACATAAAATCTAATGCTCGAAGACAAAAAGTGGTCATCATCATCATCATTTCAGCCGAAAGACGTCCACTGCTGGACATAGGCCTCCCCCAAGCATCCCCACAACGACCGGTCCTGTGCCTTCCGCATCCAGCGGATTCCCGTGACCTTCACCAGGTCAAAAAGTGGTGTTTTAGTGAAATTGTTTTGTAACAGTTTAGTGATAATATTTGTTTTCATTTATGTAGGCACTTACTTACGTTTATTGGATTAAGGCTAGGGCATTTTTACTTTTGTAGGCGATGACTGAAAAGGAAGCGAGAGAAAATAGTTACAAGTACCTAGGTACTAAAACTAAATGATAGAAACATCGTGGCTCCATTATCGTATTGTTATCAATTAGTTGAATATAAACAAAACATTGAGAACACTGTGACCCCAAATAACACTAATAGGCTAATTACGTAGTTGGCCGTTGGGTAGGAGTTTCAATAAGGCAATTTGTGTCCTTTTTACAAGTTTTAATTATAATAATTATTACATAAGATTTACTAATATTACTTAATTCTAGCACAACCTCTAACTACGGCGATTCGAGCGAGATTCTTAACGTCTCTGTCTGTTCCCCTGCACTTATACTAACGAACGCACAGCACTTCACTTCACCATAAGTTTGGTATGTTATGTTCGGCAGGTCATAGGTTACACCTCCCCTCCTGGATAAGCAACTATTTGCGCAGATTTAACGCAAATATTGCGGCTTGATGAGGCTTTGATTCGGTCTCAGGGCTCGGTGGTGAAGTTTGCGGGATTGACATCAACTTAACGTCGGCGTTCCCACGTACATTGTCATTGGCGTTATTTAAGGAACGTAACAATGTGGTGCTGACTGTCTAATTCCAGCACTTCCAGGAGCACTTCTTTGAAGAGTGGTACGGTAATGGGGCAGCATAAGTTTTCCTTTTCTTGCTATGGAGTAGGTGATAGATAACATCTATGCGTACGTCTTTGATGAGAAACTTTTTGGAGACAGATGTACCAGATGTCGATCTTCGGGCATTCAGCCTCCATATACGCAAATTCCTTGGGGTCGGTCGCTGTGTAAGGGAATGGGCGCAAGATAACTTGGGAATATTTGTTGGGAACTGGACAAAGTATATGCATTAAAGACTATTGTTACTAAAATTGGGAACCTAAGAACAATCCCTATCTTATCATTTAAATAATAATTATGATCCTAGTCTAATAAGATTACAGTAATACCTAATATCTAACTGTAATATAAACATGAAAACAAAATTAAAATCCGAATTGTAGGTATAAAGTTTTTAATTTGCTTATCTAGAATAATGTTCACTTGCTGAAAAATAACAATATAATAGTGTATAGAACTAGTGCGACTAAAAGCTAAAAATGTTGTCTAACCTAATTATTTCTAGATACCAGGCTGTCGGCTAGTGCTCGGTCCAGGATCATGATGAGGGTCATTATCTAGCAACAATGTCGGTTTTTTAGTTAATTTAGGTCTTTTTATTCTAGTCTTAGCAACAGGTCCTGATTTCTTTGAAGTGTATATGTGTATGGGTAGGTTCGAAATGACTTTATCTTGAGTGTAACGAGAGGCGAGCTTTTGTCTTTGCGCTATCGGATTTCTAATGTACACATCTTGACCTTGCTCATAATCTGTTTCAGGTTCTCGGTCAAGGTTTCGTCGGGTCATTATAGTCTTTCGTTCTGAGTAAGATGAGTCGTGTATTATTTTATATACTACGTCCATTTTATCACGGTGGTCCTGTAAGTATTGTTGAAATATTTGTTGCGTCAAGTCTAAGTCTGTCGGGTCTCTGGGATCAAAATGTCCACTAATGAGGTCAAAGGGCCTGCATTTTGTTACGCTATGTATTGAACTATTGTATGCAATTAGTGCATAAGGAACTAAATTTTGCGCTGCTTCGCTTCTATGTTGCAACTTTAATAGACGTAAGTGTTCTAATAATGTGCTATGAAAACGTTCGATCATGCCATTTTCGTGTGGCGCATCAACTGCAATAAGATGATGCTGAATTTTATGTAATTTAAGAAATTCTGTTACTAGTTGATTTGTGAATTCAGTTCCCCTGTCAGTTGTTAAAGATAGTGGGAAACCATGGTGTGTGCAATAGTTTAGAAGGGACTTTACTACGTTTGGGGCCGTGCAATCAGACATAAGATATGCTTGTGCGTATTTGGAGAATGCATCGATAATAGTTAAATATTTTTCCTGTTCTATTGTTAGGACATCCACGTGTGCAAGTGTGAAAGGCTTTGTGGGTGGCGGAACAATCTGAAATTCGGGACGTGGGGGAACGCGATCATATTTAGCGCGGTTGCAAATAACGCATTCGTTAATTAAGTATGTTATTTGTTCTTTCAGTTTCGGCCAAAAATATCTTTGTGATAGCGACAAGTAAGTTTCATTGATTCCTCTATGATTAGTTTTCCCGGTGTGATATTTTGAAATTATGTCTTGTTGCTCAAGGTAATCTGAAACATTCATAATTTCTCGTTTTACCAAAATTATATTTATAGACGAACTTTTTAAGTTTTGCTGGAGAATAGGAACGATAGTGTACATTTTCTCAGCTGGTTGTACTAAAATGGCGGTACGTAACTTAGGATCGATTAATTTTTGTACAATCGATACAATTTCTTGTTTCAAATTATTTTCAGAAACTTCGACAGTCGTTTTCCTGAAAGTTTCAAAGGGTGTCGTAATTTTTGGCTTAGTTTTAGATGGTCTGTTAGTGCATTTAATAACCAGTTGTCGCTTAAATTTATTCAGGGGTTCATCAGAGGTAGGTATTTCTAGGATGGGATTTTCATGTGACGTGTGTATTGTTTCAGTGTCACGTATGTCTATGTCAGGGGTCGGACTGTTTAATGCTCTTAAGGTATGTCCGGTGTCAGTTGAAGAGTCACTGATAATAGCTCTATCGTCAGGTGCTGTTATTGTCGATTCTGAGTCAGAGACATTTACTATCATTGAGGGTGATTCTTCGTTATAGATTTCTATCCGGGACAATGCATCGGCGTTAGTGTTGGCTTTTCCTTTTTTGTAAATTACTTTATAGTTGTATTCTGACAATTTAAGTTTCCATCTAGTCAGGCGTGAACTTGGTTCTTTGAGATTCATCAGCCATTGTAGTGGCTTATGATCGGTAACTATTGTAAATTTTCGACCAAAAAGGTAGGGTCTGAAATATTTGACAGCCCAAACGATGGCCAAAAGTTCTTTCTCAATCGTTGAATAGTTAATTTCGCTGTCGTTTAAAGTTCTTGAGGCATAAGCGATTGGTCTATCTGAACCTATTTGACCTTGAGACAGAACGGCTCCTAGCGCAACGTTCGATGCGTCTGTCGTGAGAACAAAATCTAAGGAAAAGTCCGGGTATTGCAAAATGGGATCGTTAGTTAATAAAGTTTTACAATGTTCAAAGCATTTAATGTATTCGGGAGTGAGGTAAATTTTTGCTCCTTTTTTTAAACAAGAAGTCAATGGTTTAGCCACGCGTGCGAAATTTGGTATAAAACGTCTATAATAGCCAATTAAACCTAGAAATCCTTTTATCTGTTTTTGAGTTTTAGGGATAGGGTATTTTAAAATAGCTGAAATTTTATCGGGGTTTGGTTTCACTCCTTCCGTCGTAATTATATGACCTAGATAAGGGGTTTCATGCTTTAAAAATTCGGACTTATCGAGTTGTAATTTAAAATTCGATTCCCTAAGTCGGTTAAAAATTTTGCGCAAATTAACTATATGTTCTTGAAGAGATGTTGAAAAGCATAAAATATCGTCTTGATACACGATGCATATCTCGTGCTGCAAGCCTCTAAGAATGTTGTCCATGACACGTTGGAACGTGGATGGACTGTTCTTGAGTCCCATAGGCATTCGTAGGAACTCATAGTGACCATTTCCGTCGGCTACACTAAATCCTGTTTTGTGGATATCATCTGGGGACAGTTCCACCTGATAAAATCCACTGGCTAGGTCCAGGGTCGTGAAGTACTGACAACGTCCTAATTTGTCTAGAATGTCCGTAATATTAGGGATAGGGTACTTATCGTCTATTGTTTTTTCATTTAATTTACGGAAATCAACAACCAATCTCCATTTAACTTTACCAGATGCATCAGGTTTTTTCGGGACTATCCAAATAGGCGCGCTCCACGCTGAAGTTGATGGTCTAATAATACCTTGTTCTAACATTTTTTTTATTTGCTCTTGTACTTCCTGCCTATGTATGTAAGGATATCTATATGTTTTAGAATGAACTGGAATTTCATCAGTGGTATTAATTTTATGTTTAATTTTATTTGTGAAGGTCAAGGGCTCGTTTTCTAAATAAAAAATGTCTGAAAACTCTTTACATAATGAATTTAAGTTTGCTTTTTCTTCGGCGTTAAGGTGATCTGTCCGTAGACGCGATAAGACTTCTTGAAACCTTGCGTTATCACTATCGCCGAAAGTTATTGCTTGTTCGTTAAACATAAGTGCACTTATTGGTTTGTCAAGACTAAAAATTATGTCATTATTAGTGGGGTTAGAAATTTCGATAAGGCACTTACTATTTTCGACTGTTGACAGGCACTCTGTTAGATTACAGTTATGAATAGATTGTTTATCTATAATTACGTCACCGTGGGAAACATTAATAGGCAACTTAAGTAGTTGAGTAGACTGTGAAGGAATAATAGTTTCAAATAAGTTTAATGTTTTAGAGTCATAAATTTGAATGTTATTACTGGTTAATTTAGTCGTTAATGTACGTGTCTGAAGGTCTATTTTTGCTTGCCAATGTTCTAAAAGGTTCCATCCGATTAAACCATCAAAATAGTCATGAAATTTATAAATGAAGAATTTTATAGGATCATGTCCTTGAAATTCTTGAAATAAAGGAACTATTATAGAATATTCATTTCTCGTAGATGCGTGAATATTTGACACTATGAATGGATCTTCGTATATTGGTAAATGTGCGAAGTACTTATCTACTATTTGAGGGCTAATAAACGACTGATTAGCGCCAGTATCAATAAGTAATTTTAAAGGTGGATTTTTAATTTGAATATACGGGAGTTGTCTTTTGCCTTGTAAATTCAATTCTATCCTGGGGTATTGGAATTCTGATCCTCCTGAAAATTCTGATTGTCATTTTGTTGCACATTTTCAGTTTCGTGGTAAGGTGAATAATTATCCGGTAAGTATTGAGAGTAGTCAATGTCATAAAATTGGTCATAGTTACAATAGTCAGCTGTCTCATTTATATTCACTTGTCTATGGTCAATCTGTCCTGTTAAAGGTAAGTTATGAGCTACGGGGTGACTTATGCCACTCATAGGTACAGAAATGTTTTGTCGGCCTTGCTGAAAATTACTGCGAGGCGGAATTCTGAAACCAGTTGACATATTTGAGCGAGGCAATGCTCTCATAGCCTGTTGAGTCCTTGAAGGTCCTTGAAATTGGGGCCTAAACATAGGTGAAGCTTGTGGAGTAAAGTTAGCATGATGAGGATTCTGATTATTAAAATTAGGATTTAAATTAGGGTTGAAATAAGGCCTAATTTGATTCGGAGACTGAAGGAAATTACCTTGCGGTATGTTGTTGAACTTTTGATGACTAGTAGGTACTTGAGGCGTTTTTATAGAATTACCTAGCTGACAGTTCTTATTCTGAAGGTACGAAACGTTTATTTCCTCTTTCGCGAATTGAAGTGCCTTTTCTAAGGTTTCTGGACGCATGCACCTAACGCGTGATCCAATGGGTTCCTGCATCCCTCGCATGAAAGTTTTTAATGCTAATTTGTTATATAATTGCCTCTTAGCTTCTACAGTAGTTGAAACGGGATCATGAAGTTGGACATAGGCCATAATTATACTAAGAATGTTCTGTACTCGCTCGTAGAATGCGTTAACAGAATCGGTGCCTTGGGTAAGTTGTGACAAATCAGTAAAGAGAGAACACTCATCTCTATGATCCGAAAAACTATTTATTAATGTATTACGGATTCCTTCCCAATTATTTGGAATACCGTTAGTGGCTAGTGTGCGGGCAGCTGATCCAGTGATTTTATTAATAATGCCGTTAAGTAGGGCTGAGTTTACAAGCTGATTATCTGTCTGTACATATTCTAATACTAGGTTATCGCAAATATCTAAAAATCTAACCAGAACGTGAGAATTTCCGTCAAATTCTGGTACTAACCTAAGTGCTTTCCAAATTCTATCAATATTAACACTATTATCGGCTTGAGCCATTTCAGATTAAATTTTAGTCTACTGTAATATGCCGTTGAATCGGCCTAATATACCTATTAATTTTTTTTTCCAAGGTCAAAATCTAAGTAACTAATAACTAAGCTAATAGGATAAGGGATGATCTATTACCAGGATCGGGAATAGCAACCTATAGGAATTACGTAACTTAAAATAACTCACAGCAGGTTCTGCATCTCAAGTCTCATCAATGTTTGGATGAAGTCTTCCTCAGCAACAGCAGGTTCTGTAGACTCCGTCAACGGCGCTGCTCGTAGATTCGTAGAGATAGTCGACCCGTCGGCAATACGACTATCAGGCGCGAATCGAAGTTGGACTACACGCACTGTTTCGACTATCCTACCGACTGCGCCAATTACGTAGTTGGCCGTTGGGTAGGAGTTTCAATAAGGCAATTTGTGTCCTTTTTACAAGTTTTAATTATAATAATTATTACATAAGATTTACTAATATTACTTAATTCTAGCACAACCTCTAACTACGGCGATTCGAGCGAGATTCTTAACGTCTCTGTCTGTTCCCCTGCACTTATACTAACGAACGCACAGCACTTCACTTCACCATAAGTTTGGTATGTTATGTTCGGCAGGTCATAGGTTACAGGCTCATGTGTGTATTCAAATAATCATCATTATTTATAAAAATAACTCTCACAAAGCACCTCTCACTTCACTGATACCAGCTGACTGAAACATGAAACTAAATAAACCTTGAACGGTTACTGCCGTCGCCGCGTCGGTCGCCATTGGCGCTAGTTTCTATGAAGATTTCGTTGTGAGCGACGAATTAGAAACCGGACCGCGACCGAGGCAGTTTCACGTACGTAATACCAAATCTGCGACTCGATCGCGCGACGATTTCGCGACGGTTTAGGGACCGGTTACTGGTCACTCATCTTACGTAGTCAGCCCGCCGGTGACTGATTCTCGTTCTGGGCACAAAAATATGATCACGCTAATCTAGAAAAGATAGATAGATAGATTTCCTTCTTTCCTGGTCGTAAATTTCCAATCTTCCTTACAAATAATGTTCGTTCACTTTTTGCTCACAACACTTAATTTCCCCGTCGCCATCACGAAATGCTTCGATTATTGCGCAGTTTTAAATTGAAACTGTCGTACAATAGAAATAGTGTTACCTTGCAGAATGCGGGGCCACAAAACTAGAGGGTTCTTATTCGAATCTCGATAGTCCTAAGATTTGTGATATTTTAGAAAAATGGTTCTTGTTACCTAAGGAGAAATATGTCAAATACATAGAGCTAGAAGGTAATTTCTGTTTCCAGATAAATTGCGTTGGGCAATATTGAATAAATCAGTAAACGCAGATACCTGATTCGAGCATGACACTAGCAACAATCTTACCCTCTAATTCTTGGCATTCGTTATTATAAAAGCCAATGTATGCATATTATGTAGTCTTTTCTAATGGTGTCACGAATGTCCAATCCAGAAACACTGGGTGGACAGAGTGATAGGCAAGATAAAATAATAATAAATACCTACCTGGAATACCTACTGTAATATTTACTAGGATAGTTTTATGTTAATGTTGTTACTAACCTACCTGTTTTTATAAGGATGCTATAATTTTTAAATTTTAGACTTATAAAAATTATGTATGTAGCTAAATTATAACTTGGCCAACCGTACGTGTTGGGCAACTGTAAGTACAGTAGGCAGCTGTTAAGATAAATAAATAAATAATGTCCGAAATAAATGATTATTTAATTTTAATTTAATTTCGCAACGAGCTACGCGGCGGCGCAGCTTATGATTGGTACTGGTAACTAACCAGAAAAGAGGCTCCTATGAGTGAGAGTTTTTTATTTTTCATTAAACATAGTTTGCAACAAAAAAAAAGTTTCAAGTTTCGCCTTGGTTGGCATACAAATTTTGAGACAGTAGAAGATATACAGTTTTGAATTAATTAATAAAGTCGTGGTTGTCTGAGTTCAAGACTACATCTTTAAGAAGCAAATACCGCATTCCATTTTCTCGTCAGTCATAACTTTTAAACGACATGTCAACTGAAATAACTTTTGTTCAAAACAAACTTTTAAATGATAAATGATCTTTACTAAATAAACAAGAAAATAACCATCTAACTCTTTGAAAATTACTCAGATTATTTAACCATACATATCCAAAATATAAATTGGAATTGGAATGGGTTCACCAGAGGATGGGTAGCAGCGTTCTCCGAGTTTTCAACCAACTGCGATCGTCAACCCGCCAGCCAAGCGTGGCCATTATGAAATTCCCCTCTTTTGGAGGAGGCCTATGTCCAGCAGTGGACGTCTTTCCTCTGAAATGATGATGATGAAAATATAAATATAAACCATAATATAACTATGAACGAACTAGCAAAGACATATTTTTTGGGATATTGCCATAAAAATTTTCCCACAAATAAAAACGTATTATTACATGACATATTATTAATGTATAATGAAGAAGAAAATTTGAACCAAGTTTTATACAATAACATAACAACTATTTATTCTATTATTTACGGAGGCAACCCACACAATACATTTTTCATCAAATTAAATAAGTAAACTTAAATCATAAATTTCTTCTTAATGTTATTTGTAAATGTTTCCGCATCGTTTTTTATAATAAAGAAATTATCAGTTGTTAAAAATATGTAGGAACGAGTTTTTTTGATAATTTTAAATAGTTATGATAGCGCAAAATGAGATATGATACGGCCTATTTGTTTTTTTTTGATATATAGTAATGTTTTTATTCTAGAATGTGAATAAAAATACACGATGCCGTGAGATGTTTATTAATAGCAGAATTTATAATATTCTTATCTCAGTAATTCCGGTAACGCTTCTTTAGATACTACGAAAATATTAGCTTCAAACACTCGCAGACATATTTATTAAAACACTAGTACATACATACGAAAGACTTCACACTTTTCCAGTCGTACCTAATAAATATTCTCCGAAGACATACAAAAAACTCATGTGTTTTTGTACACGACAAGTAAACAAAGGAACCAATGAAGTTTCGCGCCAGAAACCGTCAACGGTCAACACGGTGCCACGCCATATGAGGAAACATGTGGCGGGGCCAAGCCGGCACAATAGCTTCCCGCGGAAAGGGCAAGGGACGAAGCGCAACGGTCGCGTCATAACGCTTCGCATGATTACGCGCCAAAAAATGCGCGGCAATCGCTCCCTGCCTACCACACGCTATAAATATGTTTATTTTTAGGATACTAATTTGTTGAAACTGTTTGTGTTTAGATTTAAGTACATCTTGTTACGAATATTGTTATTTCTACACCTTTATAAAATAAATGGGTTTGTGGGCGTTGACGCGGGAAGGGGACTAGATGCCGCCTTTATAAGTGCGCGCAAAGAGCGCACGGCCCCCCGCCCGATTAAGCGCGGTATTGATGCCGCGCGCATCTAGTTTGTAAGTATGTAGGGAAAAAACCTTCGGCGAATGGAGTCCCACATGGGACTCTCCGCCAACTAAGTCCGGTTAAGCAGAAATGGGACTTCGGTCCCACCTGCGAGAGCCCATTCGAAAAAAAAAAAAAAAAAAAAAAAAAAGCGCACGGCCCTTACAAATTCACAACCGTTGCGGAGACTACACGGATCTAGTCACACTCCCACGTCCACCCAAGTTTACGCTTTAATTCCTTCACAATACCTAAATACTGACTTACTGAGTTTCTTCTCATCTACCTAGTTACTCCTCAGTGTTTAAGTGACACCATCACCACACACCTATTGATAGCGACACAATCCCAGTCGCGGGGTCCCCCACATTGTTGGTCCTTCGAAGCCGGATCCCTGAACAAGCACCATGGTTGTCACTAGGAGTAACAAAGGTGAGAGCACCAGGCCAGAAGAAATTGCAGAAGAATCAGTTTCCGCCATGCAGACAGTTTCCACGGATGAAGCCACGCAAGTCACCGGCATGTCAGAAGCTTCTACGAGCACCGGAGGCGCGACACCACCGAGCGCCATAACCGTTGCGCCTGCCACACCGGCACCAGCATCCGCTGACACCACCGGTACGCCAGCAGCGTCAGTCGCCAACGACCAAGCCAGCGAGGCCATTATCGTCAACAAGAAAGACGAACGTCACATGCCGCCACCACCACCGCCACCGAGCATGCAGCAGGCCTGTGTGGCCCACTCAGAGCACGCCCGGTCACGACGTTCAGTAGCCTCCCGTAAGAAACGCCTCGCGGAACTAGACGCCAAGCAGAAAATAGCAGAATTAGAGCTAAAACAGTTGCAAGCCGCCGCTGCCCTAGAACAAGTGCGGCTTGAGCGGCTGCAAGCAGATTCAGACGAATCTAGTGGAGAGTCAGACGACCTATCATCGCAACGAGTAAATGAATGGCTCGAGCGGCCACCCGCCAACGCGACACCGCTCGATAATGAGAACCTAAGAGCTGCGCTGGATGCACGAGTCAAGCCAGTGTTAGAAGAATCAGTCGCCCCAAAGGACGATCGACGTGGACAGGGAGCCCGTACCACAATGGCGTACGAGCAACGGGAAGAACCGCCTGCGCGTCAACAGTCCGCGATGGATATCTCAGCACTAGCCATGGCCCTCACTGAGGCCGTGCGTGCTACAGGCAAGTCCGCTCCAAAGTTCTTACAAGAATTGCCGCCATTTGGCGGCCAGTGTCATGAATGGCTGCCCTTCAGAGCCGCCTTCAACGACACCGAAGATCGTTTTACGGACACAGAAAACGTTGCCCGCATACGAAGAAGCCTACGAGGAGCTGCGTTGGAGGCAGTCAGTTCGCTACTAATCAGCCAACCTGCCCCGCAAGCCGTCCTCACTGCGCTCGAAAGAAGATTCGGCAGGCCAGACGTTATTCTACTGAGTGAACTAGAAAAATTGAAATCACTCCCACGTATGAATGACAATGCCCGCGACATATGCATATTCGCGAGCCGAGTCGCGAACACCGTGACTACAGTAGAAGTGTTAAATAAACCACAGTATCTGTACAACCCGGGAATGTTACGCGTAATTATTGAAAAATTTACGCCGATATTGCGCAACAAATGGTACGATTACGCGATCAACAAAGATCACATACCTGACCTTAAGAAAATTGCAGAGTTTTTAAATGAAGAGGCTGACAAGTGTGCTGCCTACGCAATATCTGAAACGCACTACAGTGAAAACCGGTCCCAGACGCACGAAAACCGCCTACACAAAAGGAAAGTAGAGCGCACGTACGTCGCCGCGAATATGTCATCTAAGTGCCCAGTATGTGAACAAGATCACTATTTACCCAGTTGCTCAAAATTTCTCAATGTTGACGTGAACCAGCGTTGGGAAATTACGAAGAATAATAATATGTGCTTTCGCTGCCTAACGAGCACGCATCGCCGACTCAGTTGCCGAGCGAAGCCCTGCGGCCAAAATGGCTGCCCACTGCGACACCACCGCCTCCTACATGTAGAGAAGCAAGCTGAAACTATCGCAGAAATACCGCAGCCGCCTATCGTAGCAACACTACAGCCGCCAATCGCAGCACCATTACAGTCGCCGCCACAGCCTACGCCGCAGCCGACGCCCGCGCAAATACTTACGTCTACTATAAAAGATGCGTGTACATACCGCGTGCTACTCAAGATTGTGCCAGTTATATTATGTGGACCTCGAGCCACCATAGAAACCTTCGCGCTACTCGACGAGGGAAGCACAGTGACCATCATCGACATGGCAGTAGCAAACACACTCGGTCTTAAGGGGCCCACTGAACCAATGTGGGTACAGGGCGTAGGTGGCGCAGAAATAAAGTACGAGAAATGTGAGAAAGTCGAGTTTAAAATACGCGGCAAACACACAAGCACGGAGAACATAATATGCAATGCGCGTACAGTGGACCAAATAGAATTCACATTACAGACAGTCGGCCAGCAAGACATAAGTGACTGCACACACTTGTCCGATATAGCGAGCGAGTTAATATACGAAAACGCCGCTCCCCGCATTCTTATTGGACAAGACAATTGGGAACTTATAGTGTCACGTGCTATAAGATACGGACAGCGTGACCAACTAGTTGCCTCACAAACTCAGCTAGGGTGGGTCCTACATGGCTGCCGTAAATCACCGGCGGCGCACATTGCCTTCTGCTCGCACCTTACGCAAGTAACAGCTGACAGCAGTATGGAGAAAGAAATGAAGAAACATTTAAGTTTGGAATCCCTATGTATAGAGCCTAAAGTACCTAAAAGCGATCCAGAACAAAAGGCGCTTCAAGTACTTCAAAAAAAGAGCCGTCGACTACCTGACGGCCGTTTTGAAACCGAAATGTTATGGCGTGACGATAAAACTGTACATAACAACAGATGTGATGCACTGAAGCGGCTCTATACGTTAAAAAGACGAATACACAAAATAAAAATACGAGAATATTGCGACGCGTTGCGATTCTTGTGTCATGGCAACCGGCGGGAGGGTGATACCGACGAATGCAGAATGACGTCGGTTGTGTTCGGAGTGTCGTCGTCACCAATCACCGCGCTCTACATCAAAAACCGCAACGCGATGAAACATGCCACAGAATGCACAATGGCAGCAATACGTCGAAAACGCAGTAAAAATAACCCGACTGAAGATCGTTCACGGATTGAACCCACTCCGCGCGCCCGGCAACCCGTCACTACAACAACTGCGCCTAAGGGGGCGAGTCACCCGAGTGTTCCCCGGCAAAGACAATGAGGTACCAGTCGTCGACGTCACCACCAGCAACGGCCACACGCTCCATCGGCCCACTAAGATCGTCGTGCTGCCGATGGGGTCGCCAGAGAGCGACGGCGGGAGAATGTACACGACAAGTAAACAAAGGAACCAATGAAGTTTCGCGCCAGAAACCGTCAACGGTCAACACGGTGCCACGCCATATGAGGAAACATGTGGCGGGGCCAAGCCGGCACAATAGCTTCCCGCGGAAAGGGCAAGGGACGAAGCGCAACGGTCGCGTCATAACGCTTCGCATGATTACGCGCCAAAAAATGCGCGGCAATCGCTCCCTGCCTACCACACGCTATAAATATGTTTATTTTTAGGATACTAATTTGTTGAAACTGTTTGTGTTTAGATTTAAGTACATCTTGTTACGAATATTGTTATTTCTACACCTTTATAAAATAAATGGGTTTGTGGGCGTTGACGCGGGAAGGGGACTAGATGCCGCCTTTATAAGTGCGCGCAAAGAGCGCACGGCCCTTACAAATTCACAACCGTTGCGGAGACTACACGGATCTAGTCACACTCCCACGTCCACCCAAGTTTACGCTTTAATTCCTTCACAATACCTAAATACTGACTTACTGAGTTTCTTCTCATCTACCTAGTTACTCCTCAGTGTTTAAGTGACACCATCACCACACACCTATTGATAGCGACACAATCCCAGTCGCGGGGTCCCCCACAGTTTTTTTTACTAGTATCTTGTACACATTCATATTTTTTTTTCTTTTATATTTCTTACAAACGTAAGACAGACTGCATGCAATACGACGCTGAAACCAGGCTCCAAAACTTTTAAAACTAAAACTTTCTTACAACAACACCACGATTTAAAAACTCTAATACCAACATAAATATTTTCTGGTCGACACTTCGAAGTTTCATATAAATCCGCTGGTTTTATGGCCCCACTGTGGACTGGCGAGCTGTTATTACTTGATATTTTTCAAGCTATTGTGATGATGTGTGCTCGTGAGTTGCTTATTGAACAGCTATTTGGCCGACTTCTATCACGTTTCTGGTGTCCTTTTTGACCAACTGCGAATGAAGGAAATAGAACGAAATTTTAATCTAAGATTCTGTAAGAGATTTTTCATTGGATTTATATGATCATAACTTCTAATTTAGATTAACTGACAGTAAAACGCTTTAGAAAAAACTGGACTACGGGAACAACTATTCAAAGTAGAAAATATTTTTTTATTGACATAATTTGCTAGTCTTGTCGAAACTTGACTACGTGATTGATAACCGGTAATCAACCCATAATTAATTCAAAATTTAATACAAATTTAAGATTTTAAGACTATCAAAGGTATAGTTACATTACATCATCATCATAATTATCATTAGTTTTATCATCATCGCATCTTACTGTACTCAGTCACTATTCGTGAAGACCTATTATTGGCAGATTGTATCTTATTTAACATTGTAATACTAAAGTAATTCCTGTTGGTCTTCCAAATAATAAATAAATAAATTTCAGTGACTAATGGCGAACCCATCGCTTCACTTGTCAAACTTTACAATTTGAATCAAACAATTTGATTTATTATTGTTTTAGTTTTAGCAAAGTTGAGTTGAGGATAGTAATAATTAATATAGTGCCTACAACCCTTTAAGTTATGTAACGATAATTCATTGACATAAAATATGATTGATTAAACAACTACTAATACCTAATGTCAGGCATACGACACTCCATAATAGCGAACTGATTTATTTACCTACACTGCTACAGAAGCGTTAGCCTATCCGTACACGTTTGTGTGGGTGTAATGCGATAACTCAGTACAGCCCACAGACCACTATGCCTTTAGAGACGCCGACTAGCCGAACACCCCCTAAGAATATGCAGTAGCACTGAATACACGCCGCCGCCAATCGGGACGTTACTCCGTCAGCGAGCGGCACCAATCATACGGAATCATACCACCGAACTTTTGAGCCGGCCAACCATAACGCGCCGTCCGCCCCCCGGTCCCCGCCAACATTTTACGACTGTTCTTGTTCAAAACTTTGCTAATGTCTTGAGGCTTCTGGTCTGTGGTACAGCTATAGCGTACTGCCAGCCGTACCTACTGCTACATTGCAGGCGACGGACGCTACATTGGCGGGGAGAACTGAGTGTCGCTTTACGTAGTAATAGTGGTAATAGTTACTCTATGGTAATAGTAAGTATTCTTTGCTAATGCTTATGCTTTGTGTTGGTGTGGAATCGTTTTACGAAACACAAATTATAAGTAAAAAACGTAGACAAAATTAAAATGTCTGACAAAGTTAACAGGCGTCTGAGTCTATTTGGACGGGCCACGCCACAACCACAGCACATCCAAACCACAGCAAAAATTACGACAGGCAGTGGTTGTGTGCGAGTGATCTCGCTGCAGCTGCCTAAAGTTGCGTTGTCGCAGCCAAAATTACGTAGTTGCATTGTTGAGTAGTAGTAGAGCTCCTTTGTGAAAGAGCTCGTCCGGGAAGTACTACCACCGTACCTACTTCTCCGCCAAATAGTGATGCTTGCATTGCTGTGTTTCGGTCTGAAGGGTACGGGTGCCGGTGAAATTACAATCACATGAGACTTTCCATCTTTATGTCTCTGTTTGGCGAAACGACTTGTGGTACCATTTAGGCAACAGGCTAGGTGGTATTGAAGTTTTTATGGGCAAAGGTAATCGCTTAACATCATGTGGGCCTTAGCTCGTTTCGCCATCCTATACTATATAAAAAAAATTTGAGTGTCACAACTGGTTGCATTTGAGGCCGCGATGTAACCGTTGTTAACATAAATATAAATAATATAAATATTTTTGGGACATTTTACAAAACATTATCTAGTCCCAAACTAAGCCGAACTTGTAATATGGGTAGTAGAGAATGGATTTAATACTTGTATACTGGTTTTTTTTTGGAAATACATACTTATAATACATAAGAAACACCCAGACCAACACAAACACTTATGTTCATCACATTAATTTTTGTGTTCTGTGGGAATCGAACCCACGACCTCGTGATCTGCGTTCGAGTGTCGGACACACTCGAACCACTAGACCACAGAGGTCGTCAATAGTTCACCCACATTTCGCCAGTTATGTTTAAATAGTCCCATGTAATAGGGGGCGAGCCTATTGCCATTAACCGGGCACAAATCCAGACTCCGGGTTTCTACTGAGAATTTCCTGATGAAAAAACTTTATTGTGCCCGACCCGCGAATCGAACCCAGGACCCCCGTATTGACTACATGTTCACCACACATCCGTATGAGGACATTATTTGCTTTTGCCAACACCTTCGTACTGCGTTGCGATTACGGGGAGAACCTGTTTTATTTCAGGAGTACGTGCAGTTTGAGCACCACGCATTTACACTAGCAATCGAAACATTTTCTCGTATTTTCCACTCCCTTGTTGGTCATTTGCAGAAGAATTTGGAACGAGTACACAACATGAGTGCATTTGTTACGTCTCTCTCTGACAAGTGGTGATCTTTCACTGGCACTGGTCTCATTATGCGGAGATAAACTCACTATATTACAATGGAGAGAGTACCTATAAGCAATAGAGTGGAGTAGCTTTTGGACCTTTGAAATATCAAAACACGTGTCACCATATAATTACTCGATTGACTTGTCATTTCAAATTTGCCAATTATGTTGTATTAGCATCACAAGCAATTTATTGATTGATATTTTGATAACTTTGACTCTAATTAATCCAATTTGGATTCACAGAAATGTACCGATTTCTGTGTCCCTAAAAATGTCCACGTTCCATAATAGTTAATAAAAAGATTTTATACCGTCATAACTAGGCAAGAGCTCATTAGCATTTTTTTTTGAAGTATAGGATGGCGAAACGAGCAAAAGGCCCACCTGATATTAAGCGGTTACCTTTGCCCATCATCATCTACTCAGCCTATCGCAGTACACTGCTGGACATAGGCCTCTCCCAAGTTGCGCCACAACACATGGTCCTCTGCTTTCCGCATCCAGTCCCCTCCAACCACGTTCTTCAGGTCGTCGGTCCACCTGGCGGGGGGGCGCCCTACGCTGCGTTTGCCGATTCGCGGTCTCCACTCAAGGACTCGTCTGGTCCAGCGGTCATCGGTCCTTCGACAGACATGGCCAGCCCACTGCCACTTCAGCTTACTGATCCTACAAGCTATGTCGGTCACTCCGGTTCTTTTCCGGATAATCTCGTTACGGATTTTATCCTTCAAAGAAACTCCAAGCATAGCTCGCTCCATAGCTCGCTGAGCGACTTTGAATTTGTGGAATAGCCCAACTGTCAGTGTCCACGTCTCGGCACCGTAAGTCATGACTGGCAGGACGCACTGGTTGAAGACCTTTGTCTTCAAACTTTGCGGTATAGGTACCTTTGCTCATACCAACTTCAATACCACCTAGGCTGTTGCCTAAATGGTACCGCAAGTCGGTTCGCCAAACTGAGACATGAAGATGAAAAGTCTCATGATTGTAATTTCACCGGCACCCGTACCCTTCAGAGCGAAACACAGCACTGCAAGCATCACTATTTGGCGGAGAAGTAGATACGGTGGTAGTACTTCCACGGACGAGCTCTTTTACAAAGGAGCTCTACTACTACTACATTTTTTTATTTATTTTTTGTAAATAAATAATAAATATTTTTGGAACATTTTTACACAGCAAAAGTCCAAACTAAGCAGAGCTTGTAATATGGGTACTAGACAATGGATATGATACTTATATACTTTTTTTTGTGTATATACATACTTATAGAATCGAATAGAATTTATTTATAATAAGTACATCGATTATGGCATATCCCCCCAATATATGCTTGGGGGAGGTCTGTGTCCAGCAGTGGACGTCTTACGGCTGAAATAATGATGATGATGACATAAGAAACACCCAGACCAACACAAACACTTATGTTCATCACACAAATATTTGTGTTTTGTGGGAATCGAACCCACGACATCGTGATCAGCAGTCCGACACTCGAACTACAAGACCACAGACGTCGTAAATACTGCATACATTATCATTTATCTTTCTCAAAGGTCAAAGAGGATAATAATGTAATTAAATATTCCTAAATGGAGACTGATGACAACTCGCTCGGCGGAAACTAACCTACAGGTCAGTAGCATGGTATAATAAGATGTTTCACCAGGTATTCTCTTCCCGCAATGACAGCGCGATGCCTCCAAGCTACGTCACGATCAGTGCTGCCTTTGATTGATATCTTCAATATACTTAAGGAGATTTTTGTAAATATGATATATGATAATAATGAATATAAAATAAATTCCTAACTAGCCTAACTATTTGTTATCTCGTGTTATTCATCTAATTAGTTAATAAAGGAAACTATATTAAATTACTAGTTAAAAAGTGATTCTTTATAGAAGAAAGTAAATGAAAAAATGCATTTTGCTCGGGTAATTTATTTTCACAAAGTGGCAGCACATCAAACTGACAAGAGTCACGCTAACAGCCCGCTATTGGCTGCACGGCCGATGACGTAGTACGGAGGCAATCACGTGACCTAGCTGTCACGGGAAGAGACTACCTGGTGTTATTATACAATGGTCAGTAGTTTCTTTGTAAAAAAAAAAACAGTTTTTTTTTTGTTTTTGTCGTGAATTAGCATTGGACTACCAGTAGCCAAATTAGCTTTTCAGTGTTTTCTACTCCCTTCTTGGTCATTCGCAGTTCTATTTGAAACGAGAACAACACACGAGAGCATTTGTTACTTTCCCTCTGACAAGTGGTGATCTCTCACTGACTGGTCTCTCCACAGTGATATTACGTGAGCTACAGCCGTGGTCACTAACTCTAGTGTATTGCGTGGACCGGGGCTATGGAAACAGCGGAATGTGTGGTTATTACGTTATTCAAGTTTAAAAACAAAGTCGTATTGGCATGATATTGCAACAAACAACATTTAACTTCCATATGAAATCAAAGAAAAAATTCGATTGCAAAACGACGATAAATGATGCGGTTGTAAAAGGACTGCCTAATAAAAATATTCCTGCTTTTTGAAAGAGGCTTATAGGCAAAAGATATGTATCACTCATTCAAAAGATATGTAAATATATATGTATCATTCATTAAAGTTTAACTGAAATAAATAGAAAACTCATTTGCTCTGGTTTGCTGGTAGAAAACTCGTTTTTGAGTTAAGCTCGCCTTGTGATCCAATGTGTTAGTAACATATAACTTAACCTATGTTAGTAATTAATAACTTAAAGGGATTTGGTCCGGTCGACTAGCGCCCACACAAGCGGACTATCAGCCCGGGCGGCTATCATGTGCAGGATGGTGTTGTGGCTGCCGCACAGCCTGCGCAGTAGTCAAGCGGACTTCTTACGCCAGACTGGACGGCGTCGAATCCGTCTGTACGCGCGTTGGCAAACATTGACGACGCACTACAATAGCGCGGCAGCCACAACAATGCCCTGAACGCATTATTGAACTGGATCCGCAAAGCGTTGTAAGCGTTTGGGTCTTGGACGAATGAAAAGAACGGACGTAATTTCGCTAAGAAAAGATTTGATGCACTGCAATGGCGGCGGCGTAAGTATATGTGCGTGAATGAAGTGTTGTCATGTAAAACAAAATTTCCCCATTTTTTAACACTAGGTAAAAATGCTTTGAAAACCTAGACAGTTAAATTTTCTAGATGTTAACGTGACGTGATAGGCCTCCTTTGCCTTACATGCGTATATTTGAAGCAAAGTTAAGGCTCATCGCTTGAGGCCGCCACCGTACTGAGTTTTTTTTGTATTTCTGACCTAGTTAGGATTTTATTATACTTGAGACGTAATTTTGTGTTTTGCGTAAATAACTTTGTATTGTTAAACAATACTGATATTAACGCCCTTTTCACATAAAACAGTAATTAAAACCCAAAAGGAATCCAAGATTATCTAGAAAAAAAATGATTTATTAGCGTAAAATGTCAAATGATGACAATGATGATTTCAATTTCTCACTAGGGAAAATTACATTTTTTTTTTCAAACTTTATGCAATATTAGTAGATACACCCGCCTATACAGCTGAAGTTACTTCTCAGTATTATCTACTTTGTAATTGAGAATAACGAAGCATGAGTGCATTTTTAGGAACCTCTAACAAATGGTGATCTGTCGAAAATGACGGAATATGTTTGTGTAAAAAAATACGACTGTGATTTAAATAAATTCCTTGAGTTTTTAATAGTATGCAAAATATAAACAAACCACGCATAAATAAAATACTACCAGCCAAAACCCGTAGAGGTCGAAACTTCAATCACATTTATGTGATGGTTCCATGTATGATTTTATTATGCTGCCCATTTACTTGATAGTCCATCTTTAAGCCGTGTCTCCTGCGACCATATTTTTGTTATTTCTAACATCTAACATGTTTTTCCAACAAAATGGGGTCGTGACCTAGTTTTTTGGCTACATGTGATTGGCCTAAGTAAAATTTTAACATGTTTTGTTAGAATTTGGTCGCAGGAGTCACGGCTTTACAAACACTAAATCGCCTTTTAAATACCACTTACAGAGGAAGGTGAAATCATCCATTTTTTTAAATTATAAAACTACTTGAAAATCTTTGTGTATGTCGCTTTACCTATCTACTGGAAGAATTAGGATGAAGTCTTGGTTAAACGCATGTTTTTGCATGGTTTCTAACAAAAAAAGTTTAATCGCTCCAGCTTATGCCGCCATTCGTTTCATAGCCCTACACACCGGCTGTTTATTATCTAGTTTTCTGTATTGTTTCACTAAACACTCTTGAGGTTTACCAACTGTTGTGTCTGTTGTTTTTCTTATCTGTGGCACTCCACTAGCAGTCTGTGGGTGTGTGTAACTAAGAAACGAGAGCGTGTCACTAATTACATACATTTGTATGATGTCACAAATTATTTATTGTGTTATTTCTGTTTTAGAAACAAGATGTTGTGTGGAAAAATAATCATCATGTAGGTTTATTATGACAGCGAGAATAACCCATTTTTCCGAGTATAAATTTATTTTTAGCTGTACCTAGAAAGCTTTTGACGACGATAATAATAACTTTATTTTCGATTAAAAACTATTACTGTTCCGTGTGGTGCCGGACGTAAAGAATTGCACCACCCTATATCTTCTCATGGGTGTCGTAAAAGTTGACTAAGGGATTCACCGGAGGATGGGCAGCAGCGTTCTCTGAGTATTTAACCAACCAACTGCGTCCAGCAGTGGACGTCTTTCGGCTGAAATGATGATGATGATGATGAAAAACGACTAAATAACTATACGTTTTTATCTGTTACGGAATACACACGTAATTCTTTTGTTATTCCGTGACACGTAATATGACTATTATGATTAAGTGCTACGTTTAAGTTTCTTCATTTTTGCGTTATGAATTTCAAAATAAATCATATGGAAAAGAGCCGGCAAGACACTCCTTCAGCAATTCATACATACTAACACGTTTTTGCTATAATATCGTGGCAAAAGTTGTGTGCTTTATCTATATCTCAAAAATATACAAAAACATATTCACCATGCTCCTGCCCTTATCGGGGTCGGCGCAGCATATATTTTTCTTCCGAATCAGCCGTCACCTCAGTGTTCAATTTTTTTTTTTTTTTTTTTTTATCCATATCATCTTTCACACAATCCATCCATCTTTTCCTTGGTCTTCCTATTTTCTTATAGCCATTCACATTCATAGGTAGGTATTCAAAACTTTCACTCATTTCTCCGCATCATATACCCATTCCATGGCAATCTACTCCAACTCAACATTTCCGTCAAATAAATGTTTATTAACAATTATTAAAATCCTCCCAAAACTGAGATGACAATCTCTAACTCTACTAGCTGTCCATTATAAACGTTTAAAAAGGGTCATTGGAGGGTACACAGGGGTCTTTATATCCCTTCCGTTCCCCCATTAGTTCGGTTTTATCCGCAGGTAGTACCGAGATCCGGTGCAGCCATCTTGGAAGTGTACAATTAATGTCAAACGCATTAAGGTAGCTTACTCGGTACAGACGATTCAGATCTTTCATATATGCATAGGTACATAATATACCTAATATATTTTATATACAGGAGGAAAAAACTAACGGGACATGGAGAAAAAGTACATTAACTATTGAAGATAGCAAATTTTACTCAAAGGAAACATTATTTTGTTTTTAAAAATAAGAAGAACTGCATTCACAGATTTCTGAAAACTTTCTTACCTGAATCGGGAATCGAACTAAAACCAACATCAAACCGTTTAATAAAAGAGAACCATCCTGAATCTTTTATGGCTTATGTTGATAGGGTCAATAAAAAGGATCAAATCCTGTCCAATAAACAAGTGTCTTAAATGAAAGGAAGTCCATGAAATATGAACAAACAACAAACGAAATATGGTATGTTTTCAACAATTAGCTGCTTTGACGGAATCATTTAAATTTTATCTACATAAATTACGTTCGGTTTCATGGTATTCCTACAATCTAAGACACAGTGGAGTGATTTGATCCTTTTTATCGACTCCATCACATGGTGGCATAAAAACACAGGGTGATATTTTTTGAATTTATGAAGTTTTGATTCCCAGCAGAGTATTATATGTCCACTTGTGTGTGTGTTGGCGAATATTTACGTACCGCTTGCGAACACACATTAATTGTTAGTGCTTTAACTTTGAGCAGAACTTTGCATGAAATTATCACTCCTAATAACTCCGAAAAACAAATAATTAATCTGCAGGCTGGTTTTATTTAAAACAATTTTTATTAGTATTAATCGTTACATTTTGTTTACAGGTAATTCGTAGCTACAAAATAAAGCAAAGACAAACATAGTCGTATTCAGTAAGTAATAAAAGATGCATACATATAATTTCAAGCTACGGATGCACAATGTCACAGCAAACATAACATTCAGTACGGAAACTACGTACTTACGTCGTGTTTCTTTTATTTACTGTGACAATGTTCAAAAGTCTTTCAACTCACCAAAATTTCATCGCAATCGATCAATCGCATGAATGGTATAGGAACGTATACGAGACAAACAAACAAAAAAACATTCGGTAATTTTATAATACACACACACACAGTATACGGGATACTTTTAAAACCAAAATTCGAAAATCGTTATTTATACGGTTCCAAAAATGGTTGGTCCTACCATGGTCCTACCGTCCTATGCAGAAGAGCCGGCAAGAAACAATTCAATTGAATTCAAATGTTTTTTATTTCAAATAAACCTAATTACAGGCACTTTTGAAACGACAGGCTCTAGTTGCACGATTCCATATTGTGGAGAAGAACCGGCAAGAATCTCCATCGATACACTGTTTTAAAAATAGGTTTTTGTTTATTACATTAATTCATTCAAATAATATGAGTATAATGTAGGTTAAAGTCAGAAATAAACAAGAGTTTAAAAGTGAGAAAGTTGCCTTTAGAAATAAACCTAAAAAAAGTTGCCATAGTATGTAGGAACTGACTTGTCCCGACAGACGGCACCCGTTCACGAGCATGACGCGAGCATCAGCAATCGCTTAACTCAACCATATTGAAGGGAACATAACGACCCGATACTAACGCCACCATCAGTATGACAAACTCATACTCTCAACTCAGCCTATCGCAGTCCACTGCTGGACATAGGCCTCTCCCAAGTTGCGCCACAACACTCGGTCCTCTGCCTTCCGCATCCAGTCCCCCCCAGCCACGTTTTTCAAGTCGTCGGTCCACCTGGCGGAGGGGCGCCCTATGCTGCGTTTGCCGATTCGCGGTCTCCACTCAAGGACTCGTCTGCTCCACAGACGTCTGCAGACTCATACTGCTAGACAATAAATAGGCAGGATTATATAGAATTACTGTAAAAACATTCATGGCCGCATGATACTTGCATTTTACATTTTGATTACCTATTAAATTTTTCAAGCAGTTTTTTCCGTTCTTTGCAAACTCCATGGGTATTCTTTTTAAATCATAAATGTTTATTACATATTGTAAGATTTTTGTGGTAACAAAAAAATCGTCAATCTTTCTCCATAATAAGTTGACCAAGTCTTTTATGTCTAACGATTCTTGTATTATACTTATTTTCATCTTTTACTTCATACTCGTCACTGTAGTAGTGTTCCAAAGCGATCAAACAATTAACTTTCTTATCTATTGGTAAAATTTTACAAATGCAAATGCAATTTAACGCCATACCACATAATAGAAAATTGTACTACGGCCCATACGTTCTTATCATCGAAATAGTCTGTGATGTTATAATTCCCTAAAATTAATACATCAGCCCAAAACACTTACACCTGTCCCCCAAAACACCTGAAGCTTCACCTCATAACAGAGAAAAAGCTCATAGAGCACACATTTCATAAGACACTTTGCTTACCTCCTTCTATGTCACAGGTGAAGTCATTCCGTATAAACATTTCCTAGCTACTAAATTATTCATGCTGCTTGCAGCGCCATCTCGCGGATGCAAATATCGAGAGAGTCCGACGGTTGCATCCATATGCCTGGGAGTTGAGGTTCAAGTTATAAGTGCAAGCGAGTTAGCGGATATTAATTACCACTTGCGTTAACTGTGACGAAAAACACAGTTCCCTTTCGAGAGAACTGCAAAATTCTCTATGGTGTATGGTGTGGTGTGTTCTGCTGCGTCCTGCTATGCCAACGACGCTGCTATACGTGTCCCGGCTGCATTGCTCTACAAAGGCCGAGGAGATTGTAGAGTACATCCAGATTAAGACCAAGTTCACTCTGAGGGTCGAGCGGTTGGAGTCTCGTCACAATGTGAATTTTAATTCATTTGTGATGAAGGTTCCGACTGAACATCTTTCGACCTTCACGAAAGAAGAACTTTGGCCGAGAGGTGTCGTTTTCAGGCGATTCCGAAGACGGATACCCGACACCGCACGACACACGACGGCGACGCCGCTATTACCTAATGTATAGTTATAGATTAGTTATTTTTATATTATTGTAATAGGCTCGCCCCCTATTACATGGGACTATAACATAACTGGCGAAATGTGGGTGTACTATTACACCTCTGCCTACCCCTTCGGGGAAATACAGGCGTGATGTTATGTTATGTTATATTATTGTATATGGTTTCATGTATTTTTTATGGGCCTTGATGCCTGAAATAAATGAATAATTATTATTATTATAGACCCAGCCTGCAACAGACCAGCGTGGCTTTGTCATTTTGAGAAGAGGCCCGTGCCCAAAAGTGTAACAACGAAAATTTGGATGGTGATTAAAAAGTCTACCGGTCAGTGGCAAAGGGTCCATATAACACGATTCCCATCGGCTTCCTTTAGGAAATGCTTAAATACAGATCAACGACATTTCTATGCTAATTTATTGTTCTGAAGTACAAAAAAAAATACAGTGCGATCTTAGCTATTTTAGGATTTTAGGTACCGTCGGCTTCCCTTCTGAAAATATTCACCCTTCGCCACTGCTACCTGTATAGGCTTATGTTTTAGCATCCCGCCATAATCTTCTACTTTGCACCACACGCCACCCGTAAAATAAGTACCCGGTATATTTACACTTGGCTCAAGATGGTTTGAAATTTATGAGAAGCATTAATTTAAACATTCATTGCGTTGGAGGCTTATCTTAGCAAATTACTAACGACTAAACACAGTAAACAAACCTTAAAAAGATATTTTTGAGACTAATATCTTGGACGAATAAAAATAAATATTTTTATTCGTCCAAGACTAATATCTACAGGCAGTGGCGTGCAGTGGCCTACTTCACTTGAATTTATTTTTGGTGTAAGTTTTTTTTATGTAGGAAGATTTATTCAGCATTAATAGGTTTAATAAAGGATAAAGAATCATCGTACTTTGAAAAAAATATAATAACTTACACCACTGTTGAGTTTGAATGAGGAAGGCACTGGGTATTGCCTAATTGCCTATATGCAATGCACGCCACTGGTGGCAGTGGGCGGGGCACATTGCTCGCAGAACGGACGGCCGATGGGGCAGTAAAGTTCTGGAGTGGCTACAGGTTAACTCAACAGTAAGGATGTGACTTAGCTGTAAAAATAATGATTTATTAATAATCGCTTCTTTTAAGTTTCATTAAAATCGATTAATATAAAAACGATTTAATTTGAAAATAAATCGATTTTTCCATAAATCGATTTTTTTTTCGTTTAAATAAATGAAAAAAATCAAGAACAGATTTAATCAACTTTACAATCAGTAATTAAGTATACTGAAGATTGGAACATAATGAATGAACTAGTTAAAGTCAGTGTCACAACAACAATGTCTTTTGACTTGACCTTGACGAAAACATAGTAGAAAAAAATCGAAAACACACCACGCTTAAAATTAAAAATCAATTTCTGAATAATCGATTTTTCTAGAAATAATAATCAACCAAAAAATTCGATTAAAAAATAAAAACAATTGATTTTTTAAATAATCGATTATTATTTGACACCCCTACTCAACAGGTCATGAACTGAGTGAGCAGTATTAAGGTCCGTATTACAGAAGGTTCCTCAAGTACAGTTTGATCTTCAACCAACTGACCACTACTTAAAGATAGAATCGTTACTTGAGCATCGGTCTTATTTCAATATGGTAATTCTAAATATAAACTTCATTTCAACAACATAGCACACGAATATAACCTGAAATAGGAAAGAAATCTCTACTCATGCGTGATCTCGACCACACTTGAATTATTACAGATCAAATCTCTGCTCAAATAATCGAAACAGGTTACAATTTAAAATAAAGTTAAACTCAGCTGAACTGTGATCAATGAATCTATGCTTGAGGAACGTCCTAAAATTAAATCCCAACTCAAAACTAGTTTTAAACAGTGAACAAAGCTTGAGAAACGTAATTATTTTATTATTTTCAACGCATTTACGCATGCGAAGCGAAATCTTACGATTTAAATTGTGGAAAGAAAAAATCTCTCACGAGCTGGATTCAAACCAGCGACTCCTGGCTACAACGCCAGTGCGTGCGTGCTGCGACGCCAGTGCTTTAGCCACTAAGCTACCGTGAATACTGCTCGTGGTATCGAAATTATCATCTACTTAGCACGACTTTGGGTGACGTCAGCGATATCTTAATAAGAAACGGCGTTTCTTAACCGACTCGACTCACTTTGCAGTTAATTCAAAGTCGTATAGATATGCCTACCCTTACTATTTTTTTTTATAATAAAATAATTGCTAATAAGTGCTTGTTATGTGTTATGTTATGCTAATAATAAAACAACTAATTGAGCCCACTTTGGTTTTGTTTAGCCCTGAACCCGCTTAGCACATTGCTAGAGGGATCGGGACTGGGCTATCTGTTGCGGAGAGGAGGTCAGGTAGTATCCCACCTCCTCTACATGGATGACCTGAAACTC
Source organism: Asteroscopus sphinx (assembly GCA_949699075.1). Classification (NCBI taxonomy): domain Eukaryota; kingdom Metazoa; phylum Arthropoda; class Insecta; order Lepidoptera; family Noctuidae; genus Asteroscopus; species Asteroscopus sphinx. Next base: position 5,678,984 of record OX453023.1, read on the forward strand.
TTTGCCCCCAACATGTTACGACTGATGGATTTGCTGAAGATAACAGAAACTTTCAGTAATTCCATCAGGATGGAATTTGGTGTGGACAAATGTGCGGTCATGCATGTGAGGAGAGGGGGGATTATGGAATCCGGAGGACAACAACTTTCGGATTCCATACACCCTAAGGTCACTCTCCGCAAACGATACTTACAAATACCTGGGTATGTTGGAGGGGTTAGGCATCAGCCAAGCTGACATGAAACAATTGTTGCGAGAGCGCTTCTTTGGCCGCCTGAAGAAAGTACTGAAAAGTCTTCTTTCGGGCGGAAACAAGGTGCGCGCCTTCAACAGTTGGGTCATGCCAGTCTTGATGTAATCCTTCGGCATACTTAAGTGGACCCAAACGGAACTTCTACCCTGGATAGAAGAGTCCGGACTCTGCTTACCGCAAATCGAATGCATCACCCACGATCATCAGTGATGAGACTGTACATCCCGCGGAAGTGTGGCGGTCGAGGCTTTTTAAACGCTAAGACCCTTCACAACCGTGAGGTGTGCAGTCTCAGGGAGTATTTTCTCCACGCTGACGTGGGTATGCACCGAAATGTGGTCGCAGTGGACAACGGATTTACCCCGCTCTCCTTGGCTAAAGAGAACTGGCGTAAACCTGCAGTACTTGGTACTAAAGACCGTGAAGAAGTATGATAAGCAAGGAGCTACACGGACGCTTCTACCAGGCCCTCCATGGGTCTGACGTAGATTCTCTAGCGTGTCTTGGCTACGGTTCGGTGACCTATTTGGAGAAACCGAAGGTTTTGTTTGTGCAATTATGGACGAAGTCATCATGACGAATAACTACCGGAAGTATATTATGAAGGACGGAACAGTTGACATATGTCGGGCGTGTCACTGTCCTGGAGAGTCCCTCAGGCACATTATTTCCGGTTGTCCTCGTCTGGCTAACGGTGAGTACTTGCACAGACATAACCAAGTGGCCAAGATTATCCATCAGCAAATTGCTTTGAAATATAACCTTGTGGAGTTGGAGGTACCGTATTACAGGTATGCGCCCGACCCAGTTCTTGAAAACGGTCATATCACGTTGTACTGGGATCGATCTATCATCACTGATAGGACTATTGTTCACAATAAGCCTGATATAGTGGTGATAGATCGATTAGAGCGCCGCACAATGATTATTGATATTGCCGTTCCGCATGACGGGAATCTCGTGAAAGCCGAGACAGATAAGCAAATGAAATATCTGGACTTAGCACACGAGGTTGTCGACATGTGGGACGTGGATTCAGCAATCATTGTGCCGATAGTTGTCACAGCTAATGGCCTAATGGCCAAGAGCCTCGACCAACACCTTAAGAGGCTCTCGTTAGGTGGCTGGGTCAAGAGCCAGATTCAGAAGGCGGTTCTCCTCGATACGGCACGTATTGTGAGGAGGTTTCTGTCTCTGGGGCCCTGACCGCCGGTAGCTTGGACCTTGTTCCCGATGCTTACTATGGCTTACTATTTTTTATATTTTTAAATGTTTTTATTTTTATATGTAGAATAGAATAGAATAGAATAGAATAGAATATATTTATTTGCATAAAACATGGTATAAAAAGGTGTTATAAACTTAAATATATGATCATTCATGTTTTGCTTAAAATTAAAGCATGCAAAATTGTAGACATTATAGTCTTTGATCGAAGAATTCCCTAATAGTATAGAAATTATTTTTATTCAGCCATTTGTACAATTTGTTCTTAAAAAGCCTGGAATTAAGTATTTTTAATGTATTCGGTAATTTATTATAGATACGTACGCACATAGCAAGACAGCTTTTATTATATTTTGTTAATCTAGGGATCTCATCTAGTACAAGTCTGTATTGGTCACGCCGATTTCGAGAACATATATCTTCTGCTGTTTTGAACAGTTTTTCATGTTTCCGTACAAACATACACGCTTCATATAAATATAATGAAGGTAACGGTAGCAAACCAAGCTTTTTAAATATTGGTTGACACGATTCGTCAGATGGAATCCCGTATATGGCTCGTATACATTTTTTTTGGGCAATAAATGCTCTATCGTGGTCAGTACTGTTTCCCCACATAATTAGTCCATACCTTAGCGAGGACTCTACATATGCACGGTATGCCATCACAGCCGTTTTGATATTCGTAACATTTTTAATTTGTCTGAGGGCGTATACAAATTTATTTATTTTATACACAGAAATATTTAAAAATGTAATTAATAAGTGTTTATGAGTGAATAAAGGAAACAACTAAAAACTTATATTTACATTTGAGACATTTTCGCAATTATGAAAATTTAATTTTACAGTTTTATTAGGAATAGAGATTGTTGTAGATTTTATATTCTGCGTGTTTGAAATAATGTCCGAATCTGGCTCATTTTGAGGAAAATGTGACGGCGAATCTCGTTGTTTGGATGTAGATGGGCGCGGCGACAGTGGCATGGATGGATTAACTGAAGGTTGCAATTTAATGTTTTCCACGATGTGTTCACATGTGTTCGCCTTGTTCTCAATGGAATCTTCTATATAACCCTCTGCTACAGCACTCGACTTCCATCCTCCATGTCGCTTGAGAACAGTTAAGTCCGCTCCAGAATCTGCCAAAAGGGTAGCATAAGTACGACGAAAACTATGTCCTGTATACAGTTTGATATCTGGTAACTTCAAATAAGTAGCGATTTCTTGTGGCATGTTAAAAAAAATATTTTGATAACGGATGAAAAACCGATTGGTCTTCATATCAGCAGGACGCAGGTCCAGGTATTTCTGTACAATAGTTTTGTTATTCTCCTCGGATTAAGAAGGATTGGTCAATTTTTGTTTTTGTGTAACAAAAATATTACACTCAACTTAAGTAACTGTAGCAACGTTACTTTCAATTTTTCTTAATTATACCTGAGTATTATTTGTTATATTTTAAAGATTATTCTGTAATACTTACCTATCATAGTGTAGTAGTTAATACCTAAACTGAAATTAAAGTATCTTGTTATCGTAATGTTTTTTTTTTGCATTTAGTCATTTCCTCGCTGAGGTGGGATCACAGACCAGTAAGCTTCAAGACTCCGCATAAACAAAGTTTTGTATTCAAACGCAGTCGTAAAACGTTGGTGGGGTCAGGGGGGCGGACGGCGCGTTATGATTGGCCGGCTCAAAAGTTCGGTGGTATGATTCCTTATGATTGGTGCCGCTCGCTGACTGAGTGACGTTCCGATTGGCGGAGTGACGTATGATATGCAGTGGTAGAGCATATGCGTTGTGACCGGGGGTGTCCAGCTAAGCGGCGTCTAGAGGCTTACTGGTCTATGGGTGGGATGAAAATTTACGTGTTGCACTCGAGTGCAAAGATTTTTCACCTCGCTCGTGCTCTTTTAATTCCCTCGCCAACGCTCACTCAGGATTCTAATTTTAGAATCTTTCGCTTGCTCGGTCATCAAACGAACCGGAACGCCGGAAACGGCACAAAATGATGGATCCAATTTTTTTTGTAACAACTGTATTGTACCACAGATAATATAATACTATAGTAATTGTACCATATTCTGACAAAATAAATAAATGATCTATCTATCTATCTAAAATTGAGCACGCGGTTAAAAAGCAACTTTGCACTCTTGTATAACAAATAACTATAATTACCTTAACTTCTAAACACGAGAAAAGTATAAAATACAATAAAATAAACACACGCAGTTTGTCATACAGGAAGAATAATGTAATTTGAGGGAAAAAAGTGAAAATTTAGAAAAAAACCGAAAAATAGAGTATAATAAATAATTCATAGAATGCAAGAGTTATAAAATACATATTATTATAAAGTACAACCATATTTTTTACGCAAGATTTTCGGTTATAAAATGTAAAAAAATACAGATTGATGCGCGGAAAAGTTTACACCTTGCTCCGATAGATGGCGTTGTGCCCCCTGGCTAAATCGCGCTATGGTTTCGTTACAAAACATTAGTTAGGTGCCGCGTGTTTAATTATCGTTCAACAAATACTAAAAATAAGATATTTTTGTATTAACTCGGGTGTAAAATCCTTGAGGTTAAAAATTACATTAAGTTAGATGGGTGGACGGACGGACGCGTGGGTCGTTTCATGATGTTTGAGAAATGTAACGTAACCAGTGACGGTAAAGCCGTATTATAGTATTATGTTATGGCTGTTTAACGTGATTTAAGTTACAGTTTTTTTTTTCAATTACTGTTACAGTGATTCAACCAAAGTGACTACGTTACTATTACTAATCAAGCTTTAAGTTTATGGATCGTATACGTTTTTGAAAAACGTTTTTAAAACAAAATCGAGTAGGTATTATATTATAAACTATTGTCAGTTAGAAATTCAGTAATGATGTAGTAGGTATGCTTTCTCTATTAAAAATGTACGAACCCTTTTTTGAAGCAAGTCTCTCGTTTCTTTTATAGCCATAGGTAGCTTATCAGATATTTTTGGGGCCATGCAAAATACAGCTTTATGTAGGAGAGCTGTTTAGGTAGGTAGGTAGGTAACGTTTACTATTAAGTTTTCAAAAGAGGTGTGTATTAGTCTGGCAACTTCATAGATGTACGTTGAAGGGAATGTAAGCAAGCCTAGACGTATGAAATGCGGTCTACAGGAGCCTGTTTTTTGAAGGTGGCATATAGCACGTATGCACCTCTTTTGAGCAATGAACACTTGTCCCTTTTCTACGAAACCCTTAACTTTAAGAGCAAACATGAAAATTTTATCGGCTTTTTCAAGTAACATCCTAATTTGTGGTTCAACTTATCTTTATTTATGCGCTAAACAGACCCGTAGTTAGAAGTGGGCGTTTAAACAAAAAGCGCTTAAAAAAGTCTAATTAAAAAAAAAGCGTATATGCACGCTTTGTGATTAAAGCAGATTTCGTTTAGACTTTTTCGTAAACCAAACTTATCCTGTCAATAGTACGATTGAAATGTAACCTTATTTCTATGAACATAAGACTCAATTTCAAAGTTGACTGGTGGTGGTTTGAAACCGGCAGAATTAAATTTTATTCGTTTACGTAAAATTTGTTTAGAGAAAGCACCTTTTTATTTTGTTGATTATTTTCGTATCGTTTAAACATTTTAAACGTTTTTGACCTTGATTGATTTGCTTTTGCTTTGGCGCTTAGTTTATTTTTCGTCGTCAACGAGTGAATGCGTTTTTGAATGTTCTCCTTGGTAATTACGCGACGATTGTAGTTTGTTTGTATAGTTTTTAGTGAACTTTGTAAATAGTTTAAATGTAAATAGAATAGTGTAATGTAGACAAATAAAAGTAAATTTTTTTAGAAGTGAAAAACGAAAAGCGGCAAAAGCGTAAAAAAATTCGTTGGCAGAAAAAAGCACAACATTTAAACACGCTTACGATTTTAAGTCGTTTTTCCCAACTTTACCCGTAGTTACTCTACTCATGGTGTTTTAAAATTATGTTCGCGAAAACCCCCTGGAAGAATGTTTTATGTAAAATATTGGCTTCATTAATATTTTCCTGAAGCAACCCTTTAAGTGCCTCTTGAAGAGATGACAGTAGCTCTTTTAGTATCAGGAGTGACCATCGTGGCGAAGCAAGTGGTTTATTACGTAGTGGTCGAATACTGGGCGCGGGAGGCGGAAGACTGATTGTTGTCGCGTAAAGGTAAAAAACCGGCCAAGAGCATGTCGGGCCATGCTCAGTATTATAGGGTTCCTTAAGTAGGTCTAAATTACAAACGAATCAAATCGAATATTAATCATTGCTATTTTAGTTTTTGCAAACAGCGCCACCTAGCGCTAAATGTAAGAAGCTAAATTTAAGAACTGCTCATATCAATATAACACAAAGTTACTTTTGTGATTTTTTAAATTAGAAAGTAAATAAGGGAGCATTATTTGGAAAGACCATTTTTTTCTAAGGTCAATGACCTTTGAACTAGGACGTCTTAAGTATTTTGCAGTTTACTCACTATAACTCAAAAATTTATAATCACATTATACTCGAAATAATTTTAAAAGAGAGTTTTTTAAAGGTCTATCAATGTGGAAGATTATATGTTTCTACATTGCATAGTTTAGAATTGGCCCACATTGCAAGCCACCTTGGCGGGCTGTATTTCGCAGATGGTATACCTGATAAAAAAAGTTTTGTATGAAACATTACCTTCATTTTAGTAGACCTATTTAATGATACCCCACACGAAGGGGTGCAGCGAAAAAAACATTTTCATCCCCATTTCACATGTATGGGCGCCACCCCTAAAATACGTAATCAAGATTTTTTTATTCTTTTAAAATTGAGATCTATATCTAGACAATTTTTTAACAAAATTTCATTTACTTATGTTTATAACTGTAGAAGTTATTAAGCTGTAAAGGATTAGGACAGACGGACAGACGGACGGACATGACGAAACTGTAAGGGTTCCTTGTAGGAACTACGGAACCCTAAAAACGGCAGTCGGTGCCAGTCCACCGGCACTTATTGGCGCCGAGCCGCACCGGTATGGGCGTATGCAGTTAGACAGAAAGAAAGATTAAATGATTTATTGCTACAACAAGACGAAGACTAGACAAATTTCTATACTATGGGCTGAACAAGCGCCTATAAGCGCCGATAAGCTCTGATCAGCTCTGATGCGCGTTATTCGTGTTTTGAGCCAATGAATCGAATACTGCTGCTTATTGTTATGCATAAAGGTAGAAAAACGACAGTCGGTGGCGGCCCACCGGCGCTTATCAGCGCCGAGCCGCACAGTGGGCTATGCAGTTTCCATACTACGCCTACGTGCCGAACAAGCGCGTATAAGCGCCGAAAAGCTCCGATCGGCTCCGATGCGCGTTGACCGTGGGTAGTAGGCCCAGAGAAACTAAATTTCCTACCTCTACCAGATTCCATTATGTAGCGACATCGGCGGTGACAAGATTTAGAAAAGTTACGGAAAACCTGAACTTTCTGAGAAAGAAAACGATGCTCAACAAACAAACACTTATGTTCATCACACAAATATTTGTGCCTGTGGCAATCGAACCCACGACCTCGTGATCAGTAGTCCGACACTCGAACCACTAGACCACAGACGTCAAAAATAAATAAAAGAACTCTGTGTTGATTACACAATATTCATTTCAACTAATGCACATGTACTCTATGGTACTTAAGTGTCAATATCCAATCATCATGATTAATGGCGTATTATTATCTATACATGATTAAGAGTGGACTAATGATTGGAACATAACCAAAACTCGGCCTTACCACATTAAAATAAGCTTCAATATCGCCTATAATAAAGTGGTCATTCTTATCCACACAAATGATCGATTTTCTCAATACATTTTGAACCGTATTTCTTTACAGTTAAAGTTCAATGTCGCCTGTAGTTGTCGTAATACTTTATGGATGTTATAGAGACATGATTATGCATCAGTAATGAGCAGTTTCAATTAGATCGCTCTGTTTAGATCATTAGGGGGTCCATAATTCATGGGCACTTGGGCAGTAGTAAATTTAATATGACGTCATCGGCTTAGTTTCGGTAATCCGATATATTGTATAGGAGAAGCACATAATTATGTGTATATATTATTATCCCGAGACGTGGACATGGACACTGACAGTTGGGCTAGTCCACAAATTCAAAGTCGCTCAACGAGCTATGGAGCGAGCTATGCTTGGAGTTTCTTTGAAGGATAAAATCGGAAACGAGATTATCCGGAGAAGAACCGGAGTGACCGACATAACTTGTAGGATCAGTAAGCTGAAGTGGCAGTGGGCTGGCCATGTCTGTCGAAGGACCGATGGCCGCTGGAGCAGACAGCAAAGAACTCACGCAGTAAGGGTTCCGGTCCACCCATGGACCTGATACCCCATAGAAACTGATTTAATTTACGACAGCTCATCAAAAGACATCAACTCAACGTATGAATGAAAAATATGAATTTTTGCATCTCTTTCTTACGCAGTTACCACCACATGATGGCTATGTTTGCCCTATTTTTAATTATCATAGCATGCACTATTATCAGACCAAGTTTGATGCTAGTATGTATTTTACCGTTTTGAAGATAAAGCAGGTAAAAAACGTTGAAAAAAATTCATGTTTTTCGAGGTTTCTTGTATCTCCTTTAGTTTTAGGTTTTTTTAACCGAATTCAAAAAAAGGAGGAGGTTATGTATTCGGCAGGTTTGTTTTTTTTTTTTTCATGTATGTACACCGATTACTCCGAGATTTGTGGGCCGATTTACGTGGTTGTTTTTTTATTTGGTAGAGGAAGCCCGCGCGGTGGTCCCATATAAATTTTATTGACTTAGAATGAGCAGTTTTTTAACCAGCTTCAATAAATCAGTTTATTTTAGCTTCGCGTATCTAGATGATCTGCTCATTGGTTCGTTTTTCTGAGAATTCTTGGCCGATATGCGTGTTTTTTTTTTTCACGATAGTGACTGGATGTTTGGAACAACATGAGCGAGGCTTTGCCCAGCAGTGGGATAACAAAGGTTAATAAAAAAAAAACTCATATTGGTTATATAAACATTTATCATGAATCATGAATCAACCCTCGCAATTATCAACTAAAAGTATAAAATAAAAACTTTTTAACAAAAAATAAAACCGACTTCAAAAACCTTAACTAAAAAGTAAAAAATAATCATTGTATGTATTTTAAAATCTTAACATAAACCAAGATTTTGAAGGCGGCGCGTGATTTTCATGTACGTTCACATAAACTGTTTTTTACTATAGATATGCGCTCGACTGTACATTATCGGCCAAAATTAATATCCAATCTATCCACGATTTGCCCTACTAGAGATAGGAATTTGACATAAGCTCCATACAAAATATGTCAAATTTCTATCTCTAGTAGGGTAAATCGTGGATAGATTGGATATTAATTTTGGCCGTATATTTACATGACGCAAAGGGTCAATCACGCGCCGCCTTCAAAATGTTGGTTTATGTTAAGATTTTAAAATACATACAATGATTATTTTTTACTTTTTAGTTAAGGTTTTTGAAGTCGGTTTTATTTTTTGTTAAAAAGTTTTTATTGAATATTTAGTATCTGTCGTGATCCCCTATCACATCATATAAATAACACATCATGTAATATAGGTACCCTATAAATTTTAATTATAGTTCGCTGTAGTTGTAGATACAAAATATGCTAAAATAGGCCACTTCGAAAACTATAATTTACAAAGTTAATATTTTCTGATTAAACGTACCTACTTCAATTCTTGAAAAGGAATATTAGATAAATGATGTACTCAGAAAGTAATTTTATCATTATACTGATGGGGCAAACGCAGCGTAGGGCGCCCCCCTGCCAGGTGGACCGACGACCTAAAGAACGTGCCTGGGGGGGACTGGATGCGGAAGGCAGAGGACCGAGCGTTGTGGCGCAACTTGGGAGAGGCCTATGTCCAACAGTGGACTGCGATAGGCTGAGTTGATTGACTGATGGGGCGCCACTTGCTCTTAGATTATATAAAAAAACTTTTAGAATAATTTATTATAATAATTACTTGCTATATCAATTCATGAAAATAAAAATTTGTTGGGATGTCTGAGTTTTGAGTTTTTAAAATAACGTTGTTTAAGGACATAAAAAAATATCGTCGAACACATAACCTCCTCCTTTTTTTGACGTCGGTTTAAAATACCGTAAACACGTCGGATGGAACCGAGTTCATTGCACGTTTGGTAAATTGGGGGTTTTGTTTTACGCAATTTTGGGGAAAAAATCTTTCCTGGGGAAATGAAATCCTTGGGCAAATTTTGGGGAAATGTTTGGCGATAGGACAATACACAGATATTGTACTAGTTTACATAATGTCCGGGAAAATAATTGAGGGTTTGAATGAAGACGAAGTATCGAAAGTGTTGAATGTCATCCACGATACACTATAAATATGAGCAATTCTTTGAATAAGTCTTATATTTTTTTCAATTTGTAATATTTCCTGTTTGAGAAAATAAAATGAGGAAAAAGTTGCAAGACATCATTTTGGGGAATTAATGAATATGGGGAAAATTCAGAAACATGATACAGCAACACTTTTTTTTTGTTTTTTTCTCCCCCCGTGTGGAAATCCTCATGGACGCACTCCGCCCGGGATAGGCGGAGCCAGTGTCGGACTCTTACCGACTAAAACCACCACGGTGTTCCTTCAACTACCTTGGCCGGGGGCGTGGGAACCCGTGAGTATTCACACAACCACCCCTAATAAGCCCCGGCTCGCCACAAGCAGGCGAGCCCCTTCTCCCCGTGCGGCCTAACGATGGCCGCACCCTCCTCTGTGGCGCACACGGACCCTGCACGCCACCTCACCTCATGGGCCTTTACCAGCTGCGCCAACAACGCCGGCTGTGCCAGCTACGCCAGCTGCAGGTCGGGCAGCAGACTACCCCGAGTCTGCTGCTCGCAGGACCTACCTCCCGTAATTTTTTATAGAGGTTTTCTTCCTCGTGGTCCGGGCGGTGAACCCAAGACCCTCGGTCCCAAGAGGCGCGAGAACACTACTCAGCGGGCACTCCTATGGTTACGAGATCGACGGGGGCAGGGAAGGACAGTCCCCCCGCTGCCTGCCTAGTGGCAGGGTGAGTGCACACCGGGCCCGCCCCTGCTCCTCCACTGTGCCCTCTGTTGGCAACAAGGGACACGTGGAGCAACTCGCCACTGGCCCAGGACGGGCCCCTCCCGCGCCAGAATATTCGCCACAGGCAATAAAATCCCCCGAACGTTAAACCCTCGAAAGGATTTTATTGCCCGTGCCCAGGATGCACCGGCCAAACAACTGCCGTTCCCTCCAGACGTGTCCAGAAGGACAAGCAGCTGTCAGGCACACGTGGAGTTTCTCTGGCCAGCACCCCTGATCCAGCTACTCTGGGGCCTTACTCTTGACTAGATCGAGTTCTGTATCAATCGGATTTGAATTCGAGTTAGTGTCAATTTGTACTGCATTTCTCCATGGTATAATAATGTTTCACCAGGTATTCTCTTCCCGCAATGCCTCGGTGCTACATCACGATCAGTGCTGCCATTGATTGACGTATTCATAATGAATACATAACATAAAATAATCAGCCCATTACTGTCCCACTGCTGGGCACGGGCCTCTTCTCAGTATGAGAAGGTTGAGGCCTTAGTTCACCACTAAAGCAAGTGATAATCAAATTCTGATCCGCACATGAATCCGAAAAGTCAGAGGGCTGCGGGCCAGGATCAAACTCGCACCCTTCTGCATGGAAGGCAAGCGTTCAACCACTAGGCTATCACTGCCTACCTAAATATAAGATAAGATAAGATAAGATAAAGTTTATTTTTCAAAAACAGTACATTTTTTACAAATATAAGATTTAATTTTAGGATAATGTACACAAAAGTATTAGCATTTGAGGCCGAACTAGGCATAGCCTGTATTTCAGCCCTCAACGCCGATCCCCTTGAATTACAAATAAATAAGAAAGACATATTTTTATTGATCTCGTGAGATTAGATGTACTACAATAAAATTTAAGATGAGGAAAAAATTAAAATAAATACTATTGATTAAAAAGAGATTACATGGTAGATTGGTAGATTTGGTAGGTGTGCAGAATGTCCTCTCTTTGTGTGTTATGAACGTGTGCATGTGCGAGTGTGAGAGGGTGTGTGAGGTTGTGGTGCATGTGTGATTGTTATATTTTCGTTAGTTTTAAAGTTTAAATTATAGATAGATTATTTTGTTTAAGATTGTATATAAATATGTAAATAGTAATGTAAATATAGTTTATATTGGTATCTGTAGCAATTCTTCTGTCTCATCGTACGTAAGTCTCTGAAAATATTCACTTACTTTAATTTTGCAAGATTTCTTAGTTAGCGGGTATATGTTGAGAGTTTTATTGATCTTGTTGTAGATGTAGGGGCCAATAAAGGGAATAAATCTGTTACTAAATTTAGTTTTGAACTCGATTGGTTGTAGGCAGACCAAATGTTTTGTGCGTTTATTTAAGATCTGTGGGTCGTAGATTAGCTTCTTATGTTGCATAGCTATCACATTTAGAAGAAATAACTGTCTAACGGTTAGGACTTCACAGAATTCGTAAAGCAGCGTGGTAGGAAACAATATCGGGTTAAAGGTGCAAACCTTCAGAATGGCACGCTGGGCAACTTCAACAGGTTTAATAATGGTTTTAAGGGATCCTCCCCAAGACGATATGCAGTAAGTGATGAGGGACTGGCAGATAAAAATAATAATAATAATTAATATAAAATAAATTCCTAAATAGCCTAACTATTTGTTATCTCGTGTTATTCATCTGATTACTTATAAACTTACTTATTGGAAATTGTATAAAATTACTTATTCAAAAGTGCTTCTTTATAGAAGCAAGTAAATGAAAAAATTCATTTTGCTCGGGTAATTTATTTACACAACATGGCAGTACATCAAACTGACAAGTGTCACGCTAATAGCTCGCTATTGGCTCCACAGCCGATGACGTAGAACAGGGGCAATCACGTGATCTAGCTATCACGGGAAGAGAGTACCAGCAGGGCAATTGCGTAACTCATTAAACAGTTAAATTTTGATGAAAAACTGAAGACGATGTTAATAACATCGCAAAACATTGGAATTGTGTAACGACATAGAGGAACTTCATTATAAAGTAAATGACGTCAGACCTTTGCGATATAAATGACATCATGTACGATAGATCACGATTCGTTATGCAAGTAAGCTGCTGCAAGTATCCGTTTTAAGGTTTATCATTCATTTAATTTCATGATGAATTCCTCCGACATCGTAATCAACAGTTTTGTAGTTACGCAATTCAATTGTATCATTTTTCCGGATTCAAACGTCAAAATTGTCATTTTGTTGATTGCGATGCAGTTAGTTGCGACGACCTAAAGAACGTGGCTGGGGGGGACTGGATGCGGAAGGCAGAGGACCGAGCGTTGTGGCGCAACTTGGGAGAGGCCTATGTCCAGCAGTGGACTGCGATAGGCTGAGTTGATGTAGTTACACAATTGCCCTGCTAGTGAAACGTATTATTATACCATGAATTTCTCTAGGAATTGACATTAGCTCGATTTGGTTCAGAGCTCGAACCAGTCAGGAGTAAGAGGGGGTTTATTGTCAGATAAAGCATCACCTTGCAAGCTTTTGGTAGAAACCTGTAGAAACATACACTGTGTGTACAAAGTAATAGGCGACGAAATAACTTATTCCTCACACTCCGTACACATATCTGTGCCAAATGTGTGCGAGTTTATATCTTCGCTTCCGTCTCAGTGGGCTACTAAATAATGGCTCACAATGTACGAATTCGTGGCGATATTCACCGAGTGTAGTGAGGCCAAGATGAATGGATAAAACAACTTAATATTATTATTTTATTATTATTATTTATTGTACACCAGAAAAAAATACAGTAAAACTTATAAATAGAAATTACATGTACAAAGGCGAGCTTAACTCAAAAATGAGTTTTCTACCAGCAAACCTTTGAGCGATAGAGTGAGTGTAGTAAAGAGGCTGAGGGTAAACGTAGTGCACAACTGTTTAGGTCTAGGTCTATATAAATTACTAAATAATCAAACTTACATAAAACCTACTTGAATAAACTACAAATACTTACATATATAATTAGCATAATATACCTACATACATATTTTATATGTAATATACGTACACAAATACTAAATAAATATATATTATCATCAGTTATTTAGAGAGGAAATGTTCCTTAATTCTTCTCTTAAAAATGTCAAATTAAAATTTCATCTACAGTTTGTATCGAATAGAAGAATATTAGCCTGTTCTTAGCAGCGATATCGGTGTTGACGGAACGCAAGGGATATCTTAAAGACCAATGAAACCAATAGTTAGATTTTTTTGGAATTAATTACTTATTCGCAAAAAAAGCAATGCGAAGAAGAAGCCAACAGAAGTATCCGTCTGGGCTGGGCAGCATTTGGCAAACTTCGCCGAGTCTTCTCGTCGCCTATACCGCAAAGTTTGAAGACAAAGGTCTTCAACCAGTGCGTCCTGCCAGTCATGACTTACGGTGCCGAGACGTGGACACTGACAGTTGGGCTAGTCCACAAATTCAAAGTCGCTCAGCGAGCTATGGAGCGAGCTATGCTTGGAGTTTCTTTGAAGGATAAAATCCGTAACGAGATTATCCGGAGAAGAACCGGAGTGACCGACATAGCTTGTAGGATCAGTAAGCTGAAGTGGCAGTGGGCTGGCCATGTCTGTCGAAGGTCCGATGGCCGCTGGAGCAGACGAGTCCTTGAGTGGAGACCGCGAATCGGCAAACGCAGCGTAGGGCGCCCCCCTGCCAGGTGGACCGACGACCTAAAGAACGTGGCTGGGGGGGACTGGATGCGGAAGGCAGAGGACCGAGCGTTGTGGCGCAACTTGGGAGAGGCCTATGTCCAGCAGTGGCCTGCGATAGGCTGAGTTGATTGTAAAAAAGCAATCAGTCAAGCAGCCAGGAAGGAAGTTCGCGGCGAAATTGAAGAAATGAATTCAAATTCAAATGCTTTTTATTATATACTAGCGGCCCGTCCCGGCTTCGCACGGGTGCACGGGTGGTTTTTAGGGTTCCGTACCCAAAGGGTGCTATCGGGACCCGTTTTATATAAGTGTTGTAGCTTAAGAAAACATCACAAACCATTGTGCATATACTGGACTGTGTCTAGTTTTAGTATCAATTTATGTATAATTATAATAATAAACAGCGTTTAAAACAAAGGGAGAGGGACACATTGTTATTTTTGCAATTTATTAGCTTTGATTTCTCTACCTAAACCAGTATGGCCAAATCACCTTTCTTAAAACAAATTCCGTCTTACAAAACTACAATAGCACAAACGAAATTCAAAACATGGTATAAAATAAAGTAATATTAAGAAAAATTCCGGTAGAAAACCATACCGCCCGTGGCTTGCATTGAAAACTATGAAATTTAATATTGCAAGCTTGACTCGCGATATTTTGAGTGCACCTTTCCGCGCGATTCTGCTTGCTTTTTTGGCAATATTCCGTGCATACCTGGAATTGAAGAAAAACATCGCATATGCAAAGTGGTAGCTGCTAGCGTACAAATAGCGATAATCTTGCTTTTTATTTTGTTTATTTTATTATACATAAATTTTACACAGCACACATTTCACAAAAAAAAAAGTATATAAGTATTATATCCATTGTCTAGTACCCATAGTACAAGCTCTGCTTAGTTTGGGACTAGATGTTGATGTGTAAAATGTCCCCAAAATAGTTAATTGCCAAACTGCACAACAGTTTTTCGGCAGCTAAGTAGTTCTCTTAAATTTTATACATTATGCGAGCGTACACATTTACACATGGATCCATTTTCTGCCGTCTGTTTTTCCCGATAAGCATAATCTGGTGGCCTTCAAAACTAGGTTGAATAAGTTTTTGTTGGATGATTCTCGTTAGATCCATAGTCTAGATCCATAATGGATCTATCGGGAATTTTTTTTCCCTTTAGATCCAATTTTTAAAAAGTGGATCTATAGAGAACTTGCTTTCTCGTTAGATCCATTGTGTAAATCAATGAGATCCATAATGGATCTATCGGGAATTATTTTTCTCATTGGAACCAATTTTGAAGAAGTGGATCTACCAAGAAATTTCTTTCTCTGTAAATACATTGCTTGATTGGACCTATTCCATTTATTTATTTATTGGGCAAGCGTGTATCATCGTCGACCGCACCATGTTAGTGAGGTGGCGGTCAAACGCAAACCCATTAGATATAAAAAAACGGCCAAGTGCGAGTCGGACTCGCGCACCGAGGGTTCCGTACCTTCTTTGGACGTATAAGAAGTTATTTAGTTGTTCATCTAGCTATAACTGTGGTTAAATAAGGTTTATGTATATGAAATTAAATGGTTTTTTAATTTTTATATTTGAGTTGATTGAATTAAAGGTAAATTGCGGTTTACTATTTATGACGTATTAAAAAAAACTGCTTACTAGATCTCGTTCAAACAAATTTTCGGTGGAAGTTTACATGGTAATGTACATCATATTTTTTTTTAGTTTTATGATTCTCTTATTTTAGAAGTTACAGGGGGGGGGGACACATTTTACCACTTTGGAAGTGTCTCTCGCGCAAATTATTCAGTTTAGAAAAAAATGATATTAGAAAGTTAGAAACCTCAATATCATTTTTGAAGACCTATCCATAGATACCCCACACGTACGGGTTTGATGAAAAAAAAAATGAGTTTCAGTTCTAAGTATGGGGAACCCCCAAAATTTATTGTTTTTTTTTATATATTTGTGTGAAAATCTTAATGCGGTTCACAGAATACTTACAAAGTTTCAACAGTATAGTTCTTATATAGTTTCGGAAAAAAGTGGCTGTGACATACAGACGGACAGACAGACAGACATGACGAATCCATAAGGGTTCCGTTTTTTGCCGCTTGGCTACGGAACCCTAAAAATTGTTACTGACTTTTTCTGTTCCAGCAACTAATAAAATAAAATAAACATAAATCTGGTGAAAATGTTTAATTTCGTAAAAAATAATCAGATTATCATCTCAAATGTGGACGGCGGCAATTATTTCAGTGAAGCCAGTAAAGCGAAAAAATGCCGCAATCAGAAAAATAACTCAAATGAAAGTGCAGCCAATATCGGGTTACGCGCAAAATAATGGCTTTTAGACATAAATTGCTCAGGACAAGAAACAGCTGATACATTTATATGTTTTCTTCAGCAAGATTAGCCTGGATATTATAAATGTGCTGCTAGCTGCTAGATTAAAAACTTTTATATGTACTAATTATGACATAGAATTTATCTTAAAATGCTCTCGGGTGACTATGAACCAATGACCATACACCCCATAGACGCCTCATAACAGGCGACCGATGCCTGCAACACATCTACGAAATTTCACTAATGTAGGTCGCTACTATTCACCACTTGAAATTTTCAAATCAGTTTCGACCACTAACATGAGCCGTCAAAACTGCTGCGTTTGTGATTAGCCAATAGCCGCCTTGGTAGGGGTAGGGCCAATCGGATTGCAGTAGTGCCTGCCTCAGCTAGTGGCAGAATTTATTGTACCCATTATATTCAACATTAAGGTGAATGCTACAGGGTAGCCCGCGAAATTCAAATTTTCTGGCGTTATTTGCAAATTGTAGCTTTACTTCGCGTTGTATATCAATCAAAATATGATTCGCGGTAATAATAATAATATATCTACTGAATAATACTCATGAAAAATTTAAACCCAGCTCTATAAGCTGTACAAGCTCGATTATATTAATTTACGATCAAATTATTGATTTTCGAGCTTGTAGAGCTTATAGAGCTATGTTTATATTTATTACGAGTATCGTTCAATAGAAATATTGTTATTACTACCGCGAATCATATTTTGATTGATATACAACGCGAAATTAAGTTACAATTTGCAAAAAACGCCAGAAATTTTGAATTTCGCGGGCAACCCTGTAGCTTTCACCTTAAGCTCAATACTTACAATTACAATCCTTTATTGCGTACCATAATGTATACAGGTGGTGGGCTTGAAAATATGGTACCAGTTATGGACCCTGTCGGGCACAGCAACATAGTTCAGCTGGAGAAAGAGGCCTTAATTATATTTAATGGCTTGATAAAACATAAATTATAGTAATATAAATACAACATTTGATTATTAGATACAAAATTTGGTGATTAAATTATTATACTGGGTGTCAGGGAAACGCTCCTGAAACTGAAAGGCTATTATTATATATACTACCTAAACACAATCGAATACCAATATCCATTAGCCTTATACTCATTGTTTTACTGATTTGGTATTTTGCAAACCCGCAATGTTTTTTTTTTTTCATTCATTACAGTCGGAAGACGTCCACTGCTGGACATAGACCTCCCCCAAAGGGGGGGATATGCCATAATCGCCACGCTTGGCAGGCGGGTTGGCGATCGCAGTTGGTTGGTTAAATACTCAGAGGACGCTGCTGCCCATCCTCTGGTGAATCCCTTAGTCGCCTTTTACGACACCCATGAGAAGATATAGGGTGGTGAAATTCTTTGCAATGTAAAGCGTACAAAACTCGGGATCAATGCTGCGCGTACCTAACCTAGGCTACGCTCGCTACGACACGGACAGCGTATGCGAGCGGATGTCGTTCACCCCTAGCGCCAGCTGATATTTTATTTGAAGCGAACTTTAAAAAATTAAGTCAATAAATGTATTTTTTTTGCAAATCAGTTAAAAAATGAATTGCATTTTTTTTGGTGGTTTCGTATCAGTAATCACCAGCACTATAAAAAAAAATTAAAAACAAAAATGCTTTTTTTTTTAGCCCATAAGTTGTTAGTGATGAGTTAGTAACAGATTGTGCTTATTTGCTATATTAGTGTTGTTAGTACTTATATTACTGTAACAATAAATTATTTATGTATGCCTATAGCGACCTCCACCCAGTGTCTTTGAATGAGACAGTCCGTTCTTTCAACAATCATTTTCAGGATGCTGTCACCACCGACACCGTGCTTACTATCACCGATCTTCGTATTCGGAAGCGTTTCCCTGGCACCCAGTATAAAAGAAATATATATCATTTGATAAAAATGTAAATTATTGAAAAAAAAAAAGCGTCTATTGGGCTGTATGGTCGTTGCTATGAACTCACCAAACGAAACCTAATATTAGCGCGGGCCCGCTGACGCATTGCACCGCTCCTGCCTTGCTCTGGATCCGCCGGAGACAAACCAGGCAGCGCGGCGCGTGAGATGCGCCGGGCAGGAGCGGCGCGGTTGCGTTGTATCACTATGGCCACCATACCACAGATATATTAAAAAATATAGACGAAGTGCTGCGAACAATCATAGCGAGGCCAAAACAAACTATGCTCCTTCGTGTACAACCAGCGCTCACGCAAACACCATGCACCTAAAGGATATTTGCTTTCGCGATGCTTATTGGACAATGCATGCATGGTTTGAGGTGCATGTGTCTGCATGAATTCTGCGGTTACGAAGCAGCAGTTGCATTGTTTGACAACCGACACAACACGTCACGCTGAAAGCAGCTGCCGAATTGCGTACAACCTATACCCCCTCGCGATCGCAATCATCTGGATTTCAATGTTCATTGCTCCGTGTGTTTTGACAATCCGTGTAAGTTATCGGCAACTACGTACCGCGCACTGAATATTGCTTTAATTTCAAAATGAAAGCTAATGTCAAAGTGGTAGCATTACACAATTGCCCCACAGTTCTATCGCGGGCCTGCCGTCAAAACGCTTTAAAACTTTCTGCCTTTTAGTGTGACGTGTGCTGCGCTGCTCCTGGCTCGCGCTGCTTCTGACATGCTCTTGGTTTTTTTGTACGGCCGTTTCGCCAAGGGTGATCGCAATTTTCACATCACTGACAGGTTAGCCAACAAACAACAATAACAAGAGGTTTTCAGTAACGTCAGTAACAAGTTGAATGAATTATGAATCCAAAAAAAAAACATAAATCATAAGAAAGCGACCACTTCATAATTTTTGCTCCTTTCAAAAGGCATAGTAAGGGCATGTCCTATATTTGTGCATTTTATAGAACAATAATAATAGTATACGTGGGACACTCAGAAAGTTTTGCGAAACTAAAAAAAATTGTTCTATACGTACATATATTTTTATCAAATCTTTTCAAAGTACTTTCCACCAGCCTCTATACAAAGATTCATGCGCCTAAACCAGTTTTCAAAACACTTTTTCCAGTCCGCCGCAGACACCTCGTTTACAGCCTGCTCGAACGCAGCCAGCGCATCTTCCGGCGACGAAAATTGTATCCCTTTGAGCTGATTTTTTATTTTTGGGAATAAAAAGAAGTCACACGGTGCTAGATCAGGGCTGTAAGGAGGGTGACCCAGGAGTTTGACTGGCGTGCTGTCCAGGAAGTCCCTCGTTTTGAGTGCGGTGTGCGCAGGTGCATTGTCGTGGTGGAGCAGTAGCCCGCGGAGCCCTGTGTTTGGTCGCTTGTTGCTTATAACAGAGAAAACTTCTGGCAAACATTTGGTAGTATACCATTCGGCATTAATGCTTCTTTGATCCCGTAAGGGAATTGATACCAAGTGGCCAGTCAAATTAAAAAAGCTAGCGATCAAAATCGTACCCCCGCTTCTAGATCGCTTCACTTTGGTAGGCGTTGGCTCATTTTGAAACACCCAAACAGTCGACTGGCGCTTGGTTTCAGGGTCGTATTGATAAATCCAGGACTCATCACCTGTAACGATGTCGTAAACACGCCGAGACGAGCCTGCTTCAAATTTGTTAAGCATATCACGGCACCATTCCACCCGGGCCTGCTTCTGAGCATCGGTGAGGTTGTGCGGCACCCAGCGTGATACTATCCTCCTCACGCGAAGATGGCTGTGTAGAATCTCGTGAACGCTTCCCGATCCAATCTTCAATATGTGTTGAATCTCCTGATATGTAATTCGCCTATTGTCTTGGATTAAATTTTTCACTGCTAGCACGTTTTCTTCGGTAACAGCCGTCAAAGGGCGACCGCTTCTTTCGTCATCCCCCAAAGTTGGTCGACCGCGCTTGAATTCGTTATACCAACGATACACGGTTGCCTTGGAAGGGCCTTCATCCATGAATGCCATTTGAAGTCTATCGTACGATTCATCCGGTTTCAGGCGACACTTGAAATCGTATAAAATCATAGCTCTAAAATGTTCCCGGCGCAGATCCATATTTCAGTGAGACACAATACTTTGAATTAACTCGCAAAAAATGTGGAGGGAAATTTTGAAATTGGAACTTACTTATTTTTACTTATAAATAATCATATTTTCGAAAAACATTATAACTGGCCAGTCTCCCATATATAAAAACTTTTTTTCGCAATACTTTCTGAGGGGCCTGGTACTTATGTCAGTCGTAGCACTCGTAGCTCAGTAGATAGATAGATAGATAGAATATACTTTATTGTACACCATGAAAATAGTAGTAAACAGAAACACGTTTAGCGCAAGTTGATGCGTGCGTGTGTGATGTGAGCTCGACTGTGAACCTAAGTACAACAGTAGGGGAATGTGGGGGGAAATCGGACAAAGGGTGAAAGCGGATAGTTGCTATTTCACTAGTACGCGTATCGCTGTCTCGTTCTAGACAGTCGGCCGATATTCGCTAACGCTCGTGCAGTGTGGTTGCAAATGACGGCCACGATAAAATTTCGGTGCATGCGTCTATACGACAAAAAAGAAAAAAGTGGTAAGTAATCTATTATTTTGTATTTTTTGACGTATTCTCATTAGTTTTGGTCATGTGTTAATACAATGTTATATATTTTTTTATAGAATCATGGATATTTAAGGCACTAAAACTGCATTAATTGTTGCTGTGGGTTCAAACATAAAGTGTTTAAAATAATATTTCAAATATGGCACCTGTGGGGTACAATCGGACGGGGTGATATCGGATATCCGGTTTCACCCCAAATCGATTCATATGTTTTGTGTGTTTAGTTCAGTTAACTTTTTAAGTGTTTTGTATATACATGATTTTTTTCATATATTTACAGGACCTCAATATTTTAGGGGCATACGTCAAAAAATCAAATAGGCTGCAATGGATGGAGTCAGACATGGTTTTAATAAGTTGAGTGATGGAGGGCAGATTGGGATAACTTTTAGCAGCACATACATATACGTGGGACACTCAGAAAGTTTTGCGAAACTAAAAAAAATTGTTCTATACGTACATATATTTTTATCAAATCTTTTCAAAGTACTTTCCACCAGCCTCTATACAAAGATTCATGCGCCTAAACCAGTTTTCAAAACACTTTTTCCAGTCCGCCGCAGACACCTCGTTTACAGCCTGCTCGAACGCAGCCAGCGCATCTTCCGGCGACGAAAATTGTATCCCTTTGAGCTGATTTTTTATTTTTGGGAATAAAAAGAAGTCACACGGTGCTAGATCAGGGCTGTAAGGAGGGTGACCCAGGAGTTTGACTGGCGTGCTGTCCAGGAAGTCCCTCGTTTTGAGTGCGGTGTGCGCAGGTGCATTGTCGTGGTGGACCAGTAGCCCGCGGAGCCCTGTGTTTGGTCGCTTGTTGCTTATAACAGAGAAAACTTCTGGCAAACATTTGGTAGTATACCATTCGGCATTAATGCTTCTTTGATCCCGTAAGGGAATTGATACCAAGTGGCCAGTCAAATTAAAAAAGCTAGCGATCAAAATCTTACCCCCGCTTCTAGATCGCTTCACTTTGGTAGGCGTTGGCTCATTTTGAAACACCCAAACAGTCGACTGGCGCTTGGTTTCTGGGTCGTATTGATAAATCCAGGACTCATCACCTGTAACAATGTCGTAAACACGCCGAGACGAGCCTGCTTCAAATTTGTTAAGCATATCACGGCACCATTCCACCCGGGCCTGCTTCTGAGCATCGGTGAGGTTGTGCGGCACCCAGCGTGATACTATCCTCCTCACGCGAAGATGGCTGTGTAGAATCTCGTGAACGCTTCCCGATCCAATCTTCAATATGTGTTGAATCTCCTGATATGTAATTCGCCTATTGTCTTGGATTAAATTTTTCACTGCTAGCACGTTTTCTTCGGTAACAGCCGTCAAAGGGCGACCGCTTCTTTCGTCATCCCCCAAAGTTGGTCGACCGCGCTTGAATTCGTTATACCAACGATACACGGTTGCCTTGGAAGGGCCTTCATCCATGAATGCCATTTGAAGTCTATCGTACGATTCATCCGGTTTCAGGCGACACTTGAAATCGTATAAAATCATAGCTCTAAAATGTTCCCGGCGCAGATCCATATTTCAGTGAGACACAATACTTTGAATTAACTCGCAAAAAATGTGGAGGGAAATTTTGAAATTGGAACTTACTTATTTTTACTTATAAATAATCATATTTTCGAAAAACATTATAACTGGCCAGTCTCCCATATATAAAAACTTTTTTTCGCAATACTTTCTGAGGGGCCTGGTAATGTACCCATGTACTTCTTTAGAAGAACGCGTTAAGAAAATCAAAGCTGGAAAATCAGAGGAGCACTTCATGTGTTTCGGAAGTGTCTCGCTACTGAAAAACGTGTCTTCTGTGATTTTCTGGAAGATATGCTAGTAGAACAAATTAAAACTATGGAATCTCGTCTACTTGGATTGATTAAAATGGATATACAACGTTTATCATTCCAATTAGCTGAAATAAATCATTTTAACTACCCATTACATAAAGAAACAGGACTTCCCAGCTTGGACTGGGTAAGAGGATTTCTGAATCAGCACACCGAGCTGACATTGAGAGACCCACAGCCAACATCAGCTGCAAGGCCAATGGGCTTAAATAGAGCAGTTGTTTCATTTTTTTATTTTATTTTAGGATCACTTTATGTAAAGCATGTATTCAATCCTACTAGAATATACGTTTATTATTTAGATAGTATTCACCCTGTTGGTATAAAATGCGTATCCGCTTTTACCCATAGGTATGGGGTGAATCCGGATCTATTTTTTTTACTAAAACAAGTTCTAGTTCCTATAAATTATAATTGATCTCTGTTTTTTTTTTGCCAAAGTAATGCCTTATGTATGTTCTTTGATAGGCTATGTCGATTTTATTATTATATAGCATTGTACCAAATATATGATGTATTTTTCTTAACTGTCCGGTGTTACCCCACTCTCCCCTATAAACTGTTTTGTGGTGCAAAGTAGGAGCGGCAGCTGGTTGGGTCTATCAAGAGTAGCGTTAAGGATAACAAAAATACAACTTTGTTTTATCGTGTCAAACGCTCTCCTACAAGCATTTTGATATTATTCCGCATATACAGGTTGGCCGACAAAATGACGCTCAAAGGAAAAATCTAGACTTCTTATGTCGTGCCCAACGACGTCAATAAATAGACACGTGATCTCGTTTATGCAGAATGTTCTAAATTCAGTTGACCCCATTGAACCCATTGAACCTACCGCCATCTAGTATCGATGTCTAGAAGTTGCGTATTGCAAGCATTACAAGCGACAAGTTGCGTAATGAACTTTCCCGCCTTTGCTTTGTAATGGACTTGCCCATAGAAAGAAAATTAACTATACTTACTAGTTATCGCGTTCTTAATTATTTTTAAGGTGGAATAGTCGGTTACATAAAAAATAAAGCAAATTTACGTCAAAGAATCATAGAATACTCGCTGATTCAGATAAAACAAATAATATTAGGCAGACAAATGTACGTGTGTTTGTGAGACCGCTGTCAAGTGAACTAATGACAGTGTGGTTCCGGAACCATAACCCATGTAACCATGTTGTTCTTCTAAACAGCGCATCTTCAAATATTTCGAATTAATAATGTAGGTCGTGCCCCATCAGAAATGACCCCATGGTACTCCCGTAGAAGTTCTACTAATTTGGTAGGTATTTCTTTTTGCCGATTTGCAAGGAAAATTAAATAAAGAAAGGAAGAAAGAAATATGATTTATTGCCACAAGATTTTTGTGAATACAAATGTACGGATCAGCTGTTTTTTTTTTGCGATTTCAGCGATGGTCTTGTAGTAAAAGTTGTTCATACTGATGAATACACCCCTTGCGGTTTTCAGTTAAGGTGAATGCTATAACAATATATCTACTGAATAATACTTATAAAAAATATTAACTAAACTCTTTATGCTGTACGAGCTCGATAATATTAATTTACGATCAAATTATCGATTTTCGAGCTTGTAGATCTTATAGAGCTAGGTTTATATTTTTTATGAGTATCATTCAATAGATGTATTGTTATTACTACCACAAATCATATTTCGATTTATACACAACGCGAAATACAACTACAATTTGCAAAAAACACAAGAAATTTTGAATTTCGCGAGCTACCCTGTAGCATTCACCTTCACTCAATAATACGTTGTAGAAACGAGATTGATATAATATAAACAAACCGATAATAATGTTTGATCATTTCTGCCACGATGTTACGTACGTACGATTAGTGTACGAACACTGATTTTATTTTATAACCTGCAGAAACTAGATCAATTAAAATTTCTGGTACATACATGCTGAAATTTGAATGGCTTTTTCCCGAAAAGGGGTCATTGTACTCATCATTACAAACAACTTTTACTATGGGACCAAGCCTGAAATCGCAAAAAAAAATTCAGCTTGTCCCAACATTTTATTGATTTAAGACTTTAAGTAAACACAAATGTACGGACCAATAGATTTTATTATTAGCGATTTCAGGGTTGGTCCCATAGTAAAAGTACTACTACTAGTAAAGTAGTACTT
This sequence comes from Asteroscopus sphinx, assembly GCA_949699075.1. Taxonomy (NCBI): domain Eukaryota; kingdom Metazoa; phylum Arthropoda; class Insecta; order Lepidoptera; family Noctuidae; genus Asteroscopus; species Asteroscopus sphinx. The sequence goes on from OX453023.1 coordinate 5,704,305, forward strand.
ACTATTTTTTTTTTAAATCGAGACTTATCGAGAGCGGTCGCGGTACGTTCATCCTCCTTGACATTGTGGTCAAGACTGACTGACTGAGCGCACGTATACATGGCAAATATTTTTTTATATAATGGTACCTATAGAATCGAAAACGATTCAACATAAAATAAATAAAATAGAGCTAAAAACAATTCTGCATCGTCGGTCTAGTGGTTGCAAGCGCGACTGCTGAGCGTGGGGTCCTGGGTTCGATTCCCGGGTCGGGCAAAGTGTTATTGGGTTTTTTCATTAGGAAATTCTCAGTAGCAGCCCGGAGTCTGGATTGTGTGCCCGGTCAATAGCAATAGGCTCGCCCCCTATTACATGGGACTATAACATAACTGGCGAAATGTGGGTGTACTGTAAACCTCTGTCTACCCCTTCGGGGAAATACAGGCATGATGTTATGTTATGTTAAAAACAATTGCTGCACATTTTCTCAAAGTCGATGTTCAGTATATTTATTTCCCAATATCGAATTAAGGGTTAAAATTTCAGCATGTATTAATTTGCTTCATCTTTTAACCTGAACCGTATCAGAACCCTCAACTGCCACGCTTGGCTGCGAAGCTAAAAGATGTCTTTGAAGTTTTACAATTTATAAGAACAAGTCTCCGGAGCCAGCCGGCGAAGCTCTTACTATTTTAATTATTCTGAACGGCAGAATACATGCGGCGCCTGTGCCATTTTGGGATTTTATTTTGTTATGAGCAATGATATTTTAAAGTAGGGATATGTTACTAGTGCGTGCAATTTGGAGATTCGAAAACGTCTTCATTGTGACGTTTTGCTATTAGTCCGCGTCAAGCAACCGGCAAGGCAAGGCGCCAAGCGTGACCGATGACAAAAACTTGTCATTTATTGTAATAATGTGGTTGTTACTAAAAAAAACCGGCCAAGTGTGAGTCGGACTCACGCAGTAAGGGGTCCATACCACAAATCCACCTGATACCCTATGGAAACTGATTTAATTTACGAGAGTTTATCAAAAGACATCAACGGACGTACGCGAAATGTGAATTTTTGCATCTCTTTCTTCCGTAGGTACCACTATATGTCTATGTTTGTCCTGTTTTTAGTATTTGTTGCTAAACTACATAGTATGCACTATAATCAGACCTAGTTTGACGCTGGTATGTATTACCGTTTTGAAGATAGAATAGCAACAAAAACGTTGAAAAAAATGCATGTTTTTCGAGGTTTCTTGTATGGAGACCCCCTTTAGTTTTAGACTTTTTTTTGTTTTTAGTATTTGTCGTGATACACCTCATAGCAACACATATTCTATCAAAATTTCAACTGGTTATCTATTACCGTTACAAAGATACAGCCCTGTGACAGACAGACAGACGGACGGACGGACCGACGGACGGACGGACGGACAGCGTAGCGAGAGTAATAGGGTCCCGTTTGGCACCCTTCGGGTATGGAACCCTAAAAATGATGATTCTTTGAAAAAAAAATCATAATCGATAAGTTGTTTCAACATTGATTCAATAAAAAAATACCTTTCTTTAATACGGAAACACCATAAATAAAAGAACAGTCACGCATTTAATGACCGTCAACCTTTAAGCAAAAAGGACGGAAGCCTTTTTCTTTAAACGTGGATTACATATTTAATTAAAAACATATCGCTCATTTGAATTCAAACTTTATCACTCTAAACTCTAACACAATTCGGAAATAGAACGAACGAATGAATAAGCCAGTAAACGTAAGCGTTTGTGAGCGACGCACCGCTCGTTAGTCAAATGAACGAACGCGTCTACTGAATGAATGAACACGCAAATGATTATCAAAAGAGACATTGTTTTCGTACGCTTTTGTTGTACTAAATAAACATAAATGAATGGCGGAGTGAGTAAAGTTTTTGTGCTAAACTGATATAATACAAAAGAATTGGGAACAAAAGAAAGAAAGGGCGGAATAAGATGAAGTGTAGTCTTGAAGAACACAATGACCAGTAACAATTTGATGTACATTCATTACTCCATCTGTTTCAGCCGGCTTGTAAAGAAAAGCCGGACTCCATGTCTATAAATGCACATTAAATTAAAATAGAAAGGTATTAAAACCGTAACCGTACCGTTTATTGATCGTAAAAGGTGGCAAAGGGATATTGGCTAAAGAAATAAACTGCGTCCACTAATTTGTCTGCCTTGCGCTTGGATTATAACCATTTCACGGTACTTATATGGAGGAATGTGTTACTCGACATGCGAAGACATTACAGTATTTATCTCTTTGTCGTCATGTAAATAGGTAAATAGGTTTGTATACCGGCTGAAATGAAGATGATGCAGAAAATGTAGGTAGGTATATGTTGCCTATTCGTCTTGCTAGCAAAGCAAGTAGGTTTTGATTATTAACATAATAACTTAAACAAAGAATAATCTATCATAGATAAACACCTGGGGCACAGATAATATAATACTATACCTGGGGCCAGCTTCTGAGTTGAGAATTCACAGTTAAGTAGTACTTTTCAACATGAAAACCGGCCCCTAGAGTCCTAGACCCTCAGACCAGAGTCCTAGACCCTCAGACCTCACCTGGCCAAACACCTGGGACCAGCTTCTGAGTTGAGAATTCACACTTAAGTAGTACTTTTCAACATGAAAACCGGCCCCTAGAGTCCTAGACCCTCAGACCAGAGTCCTAGACCCTCAGACCTCACCTGGCCAAACACCTGGGACCAGCTTCTGAGTTGAGAATTCACACTTAAGTAGTACTTTTCAACATGAAAACCGGCCCCTAGAGTCCTAGACCCTCAGACCTGAGTCCTAGACCCTCAGACCTCACCTGGCCAAACACCTGGGACCAGCTTCTGAGTTGAGAATTCGCACTTAAGTAGTACTTTTCAACATGAAAACCGGCCCCTAGAGTCCTAGACCCTTAAACCAGAGTCCTAGACCCTCAGACCTCACCTGGCTAAACACCTGGGGCCAGCTTCTGAGTTGAGAATTCACACTTAAGTAGTACTTTTCAACTTGAAAACCGACCCCTAGAGTCCTAGACCCTCAGACCTCGTGAGGAGTCTTATTCTTTTGGTCTGAGCCTAGACCAAAATGCAGACATAAACCTGGATTAAAACACCAGAAATGAAAATACAACCAGAAAATTCAAAAGTAATTAACTAAGCACTAAGTACTACTAAACAATTTACCAACGAAAAACAACATCTTAATAAAATTAAAACCTAGAGAAGCAAACTAAATAATCTATAAATTATTCACAATGAATCTTGTAATAGCTGCAAACTAACTTTTATTGGGAGGTCCAAGCTGCATCCGATTCTGGGGGTCAATTCTATAAATTAACATTTACATACTTTCTATTTACATTTGATTGTGTTTTATTACTCTTCATCGTTATACCCGAAAGCGTTTTTGCTATTGCAGTCAATAACAATAAGACAGAGTTAGCTGAATGACGTAAATAAATTAGTGATGCAACGAATACGAATACGAATATTCGTATTCGCCGAATATCATCAAATTAACGAATATTCGTATTCGCCGAATACCTTCATGACATACGTAAAAAAAAAACAGAAATCCCATGCAGATATTGCGTTGCGACTTCCAAGTGATGCAACCGAGTTGAAAAAGACAAAGATGCATACATAAAAACATTAAACTTTCTTATCTTTTGTTTACATCCACAGATGGTCAGTACCTAATTGTGGCGATCTTTTAGTTTTTGTTTGTGAAACTAGCTTGGTAGGTAGGAGTAAGCATGTATATGCGTAAAGCAAAAAAAAAACTGTGTTTCCACCATTGACACGAATCACACAATCGCAGTGATTTGGCATGCTTAAAATAAGTGCATTAAAATCACTGAGGAATGGCCGCCACGTTCTTTCTAACTAGTCAAAAAATTGCTGTGGGGTATGCACGGCATCCATACTCGGCAGAGCTCTTCTTTGGAGCATACGCTATACGTGCTCAATTGCGTTGAGGTCTGGCGATTGAGCAGGCCACAGCAGAACGTTGCGGCGAGAATCGGCAAGAGTGCGTTTTACGACTCTAGCCGTGTGTGGACGTGCTTCGCAAAAGGATGATCACGTCAGAAACAATCCTCGGAGGTAGCCCCTGATCCAAATGAGATTGGTACTTCCACCGACCCAAATACCGACCCGAATACCGGCCCAAACAATTATTGTTCCCCCTCCGTATGAATGAACTTCCTAACAAAATTTCAAACGTTCTTGACGTCCACAGGTCCTCCAAACTCGAGTACGTCTTGTATCCGGCCTCATACCGAAACGAGATTTATCGGAAAAGCAAACACAACGCCAGTCTTCTTCCTCCCAATTTCTATGTTCACGAGCACATTTCTTTTTTTCTTTCTTTCTTTCATTGTAACCGGGCCCTACAATAGCGGGGTGTTATAGGTGGAACTCTCAGCGGCCTTCGGGAACACAGACCCATTTCACGTAAGTGATTTCGAATAGTTTGGTCGCTTATCAGCAAGCCTGAAGAGCTGTGGAGCCTCGTAGCCAACATCATGGCGGTCATGGTACGATAGCGTGTTCAGAGGCAGCTTATGACGCTCTGTGTAGTTCCTGTGTAGCGACAACCACAGTACGTTGCCTGGAACCAGCTTGCAACATTCCGACGGCTCTCATCATCTCTTCTCGTGTCAAACGATGTCGTCGCTCCATATCGACGCATTTTTTTTTCAGTTCCGATTCAGAAATTGTAACGGTTTTGTAAAAACGCTATTACACACTTTTATATGAAGATTTTCTATTTTTAATAAAAATTTAAAGAAATTTATTTATTCAAATAGTGAAATTCACTAAAAAGAATCAATAACGGTCCAAAAAAGATAAAATAATAATCCTCAATTGCGGCGATACTCTAAAATATACTTGATCCCTAGACAGTTTTCTGTAAATTAACTGTGCTTCATCAAATTGTAGGTACTAAAATTGAGCAGAGTCGTTTTAAACTGTTGATCTTTGACTAATACGTCTTTACGTGTAGCTATAGTAGAATCAGGTATTCGTATTCGTATTCGCCGAATAGTAGAATTGGTATTCGTATTCGTAAAAGTAGTATTTGTTGCATCACTAAAATAAATCGATCGATTTTGATCATTTTGCATTTGTTCATAAGTAGAAAACGAAAACTGTTATAGCAATGGTTCGGATGTTTTTCAATTATTTTTATTTGTCCGGGCCTTTTCTCGGCTTCCAGTCTAATCAGATGCGGCTGAATTCTATATTTTATACGGAGCAACTGTTATTTAAAACCCCACAACTCTAGTACTGGATATTACCGACGTCCTAAGATTAGAATCAATCTACACACACACACTCAACAACAACAACTACAATTGCACACAGCCAAAACAGTTTTAATTATATACAAATTGTTTTGTTTTTTTTCTTATAGGTTATAAAGCAAATACTTGTTCCACAAAGTATTTAGCTATCTATGAAAGTTATATTCATGTAACCGTGAAGTAATTAAGTTGTGTTATTGTAACCAGGGAAGGAACTATCTCCTGAGATACAGGCTAACACCCTAGTTCAGGAGGCAGAGTTTCATTGTAATAGTGTCACATACTGAGTTTTTAATAAATCAATCAATCTAGGTCAGTCAATCTTTTTCAGATTTTGACTGTCCGTAACGTCTGCCATATACAAGATGTATTAACAGAAAAGCGAAGTCATTATTTGGAAAAATAATTCAGGGCAACAACCCTAAAACAACTTTTAATTTGGCGACTACCCCAAAATCGGGAAAAAATACCAATTTCATAGAAAAGTGCAATAGTTACTCGACCGAAATGTATCATGAACTCATCCTATCGTAGTCCATTACTGGACATAAGCCTCTCGCAAGTTTCACCACAACACCGAAATGTATGAAGGGCTGATTTATTTCTTAGATTTCAGGGTTGACCCCGTAGTAATAGTTATTCTATAGTGACTACACTTTTCTGTACAACCGGTAGCGACATTTTCACGTGATCTCCAAGCACAGAGGGATTTCAATTTGTTACAAATGGTCACCCATCCACGGAATGACCATGCACAGCAAGCGCAGCTTAATTTCAAACATATTTTGTCAAATTTTGTTAATAGAATCAGCCCTCTATCCGGTAACGTCCAGCCGCGTCCAGTTTGGAGCGATTCTAATTCGATTGAACCAGTACGAACTAGTTAGTTCCGGCGGACAATATGGCTGCCGGTAGTTCTGAGTCCGAGTCCATTTGTTAGTAACAGGTATCATGTGCACGTTTGGATTGTACTTTATCTGTGGCAGAGACAGACTAAATAGTTTTTTATTTATTGAGAAGTTGTTGTATTTCTCAGTGGCGAAGGGACTGGAAGGGAAGGAGGAAGGGACAATCAATTGAAATCTGAAATCGCGAAAAAAGTTCAAATAATAATTGTCATCATTGTCATCGATGACGAGACCCCATTAGATTTTTTGTTGTTGTTGTATGTGTAAGCAATAATGTGACTTTTTGATTTGAATATTTGGTTATAGAATTTATTTTTTAGGTAATTTTAATTTTTAATTGATTTTCCTCATTTCAATTTATTTTCGGATTGTGTGGAAGATTTTGTTGTGGTTATCATATGGGCCTGCGTGCCTGCTGTAAAGAAGTAATCATTATTGTATCACAATTTAGGAGCAACGTTGACATTGCAACAACGGGCCAAAGCGAGCGAAGTCTTCCTATATAAAGCACAGAATTAGTAAAAAATATAGACGAAGTGCTGCGAAAAATCATAGTGAAGCCAACAAAACCGTGCTCCTCCGTGTACAACCAGCGCTCGCGCTCACACTTGCACCTCAAACCGTGCTCCTCCGTGTACAACCAGCGCTCGCGCTCACACTTGCACCTCAAACCGTGCTCCTCCGTGTACAACCAGCGCTCGCGCTCACACTTGCACCTCAAACCGTGCTCCTCCGTGTACAACCAGCGCTCGCGCTCACACTTGCACCTCAAACCGTGCTCCTCCGTGTACAACCAGCGCTCGCGCTCACACTTGCACCTCAAACCGTGCTCCTCCGTGTACAACCAGCGCTCGCGCTCACACTTGCACCTCAAACCGTGCTCCTCCGTGTACAACCAGCGCTCGCGCTCACACTTGCACCTCAAACCGTGCTCCTCCGTGTACAACCAGCGCTCGCGCTCACACTTGCACCTCAAACCGTGCACACCCCTCTCAGTACATATATCGCGGCTGTTGGCAACATCAAAGTAATACTAATTAATATTTATATCGGGCCACACTTAATAATTTCTGCTGGCAACACGGCTGTATGTCAAATTTCTTCTATTTAATCCTTTGACTATGGAACTATTGGACTTGACATAAACGAAAAAAAACCGTGTCGATTTTTGAAATGTCCGAGACATATTATGGCCGCTTAGTAGTCTTGTTCTTTACAAAAATATAATTGTAGTACTTATCGATAGAGTTGTTTCAGAAAAATTGTGATGATTCCTGGGTTAAAATGGATAATAAACGTTTTAATTCGTAGATTTTGTGGTTTTATTAACCACAACAACTCGAGACAAAAAATGGCGGATTTTCAAATAATCGCCACGCTCAGTAATTCATTTAAGAAATGTCACGGGAAACTGACGTATGAAAGTAGTGTCGTATCTTTCCTTCACATGTGGTTGTACGTATGTTAAAGAGAGAAGACTATAAATATCTTATCTGTAAAATTGCATAGACAATAATGTCGCTTCCATAGATTCCATTTTCAAAGATTTAATCACACTTACTGTGTTGGCACGTAAATTTGAACGATTTTGAAATTATGCTATTTTCATGATACAAGTTCAGGTGTTACTTATTCAAGCAATCCTACTGTCCACTCTCACACCACTGGGCCACCAACAGCGGCATCGTCTAGTAAGCAACGCGATTGAAAATATATTTTTATTGCACGGTGTGCGCGCAGTGCGCGTGAGCGGTGGTTGTACACGAAGGAGCACGGTTTTTATTGGCTTCACTATGATTGTTCGCAGCACTTCGCCTATATTATTTACTACGTCTGTGAACAGAAGTGACAATAATTAGTTCTGAAACATCCTTGCACCCGTTCTCACAAAACTATATTCTTACAATGTTCACAGTGCCACAGTGTATTCAAACTAACAATTACATTGTTGTGACGCTCAATTAAGATACAATGTAAGCGGTTGGACATTTTGCGGCTGTAGTTCTGTAACAGCAGGCATGGTTCCAAGTGGCTCGGGAGATGGACGTTGTTTCATTTAATGATAGCGTAGGTACTGTATTTATAGAGTAGTTACAAAGTTTGTAGCTATAATTTCAAGAGTGACCATGAGCTGAATTTTGAATATGAAGTCGGGTACAAAAGCATGCATTCATGTCAAATCTGTAAACCAACTGTAACGGCACCATATCAGCATCGTAACTGCACACCAACTACAAAAAAACTGCAGTAAAGGAATAGGGATGTAACACAAAATGATCAAATAGAGTTGTATTTATTTGACGACGTCTGTGGTCTAGAGGTTCGAGTTTCGAGTGTTACGACACTGATCACGAGGTCGTGGGTTCAATTCCCACAGCACACAAATATTTATATAATGAACATAAGTAAATAAAATAACAAACATATATAGGTCGTGAAACCAAAACTAAGATTAAGAATTGGCTATTAGAACTAGATTATGAACAAGCAGAAATGTTATTGCTTTCTGCGCCCATGTATATTCACTCCACATTCATACTCACACTCACTCACACCACACCTACGCGAACGCCGCTCACACACTCACACAAACACAACACATAGTCAAAGAGCCTCCACGATTGACGATATTTAATTGATCGTCCGGCGCACCCTGGGCAGTTAGCCCCGCTACCAACCTGCTGACTGGCTAATCTTTTCCCCATGGCGTGAGCTGTTATCATTATGTAGCTCATGTCGACTCGATAGAAGAAGAAGAAGAACACATATGATAGTCCACATAACAAATAAAAAAAAATGTAAACTGTAATTATTACTCACTATTTGTGTTAAACTAATGGGAGAAGACACTGACTACTGTAACACAGCTCAGAAGTCAGGGACTTTACAGATATCTGATGTAAAACTTTTTGTGAATAAATAATTATTTATTTTATAAGTGTTTGTCCAACACAAACACTAATGGGTGTTTCTTATGTATTATACAGTATGTACCAAAAACCCTTTGTTTCTGTGAGCTACGTTCAGAATCGATATTTATACGTAAGGACACAACTCATTTGGGAAAAGCTCTTAAAAAAATCAAATTAAATACCTATTAAATCATTCACGTTCAATTTAAAAATAATAATGATTTAATATTTAATTTGATTATTTTTATTGATATAATCACTGAGTGAGTGAGTTTTGAGTATGTATTGTATTACAAATAAAATATGTATATATGTATTATATCCATTATCTAGTACTCATATTACAAGCTCTGCTTAGTTTGGGACTAGATGGTGCTGTGTAAAATGTACCGAATATTTATTATTATTATATAATAACTTTCAATCTAGTACCCACGTTCGGTCGGCCGCTGGCAACACCGACGAGTTCAGTGTGGCTGTAGGCTTGCACCAAGGGTCGGCTCTAAGTCCTTACCTCTTCTTGCTGATAATGGATGCTTTGACATCAGAAATCCAGGAAGAGGCACCCTGGTGAATGCTGTTTGCTGACGACATTGTCCTTGTTGGTGAAGATGGACTTGAGGTCCAGAGTAGATTGGCAAAATGGCAACAAAATCTGGAGAACGTTGGCTTGAAAATCAACAGAACTAAAACGGAATACATGTTCTGCGATTTCGGCGGTCTTTCCGGTTTTGTTGCTATTGCGCTAGATGGCGTGCCCTTGCCAGTCTGCTCCGACTTTCGGTACATCGGTTCACTTGTGCAAAGCGATGGTGAAATTGACCCGACAGTCAAGCACCGAATTAACACAGGATGGTTGAAATGGCGGCAGGTCACGGGAACTACATGTGACTCCCGAATTCCTCTTAAACTGAAGGGGAAAATCTATAAGACCATGATAAGACCTGCTGTCCTGTATGGATCGGAATGTTGGGCTACGAAAGGAATTAATGAAAGGCAAGTGCATGCAGCTGAGATGAGAATGTTAAGAGGAATGTGTGGTATAACGAGAATGGATAGGATAAGGAATGAATAAGTAAGAGGGAGTCTGAAAGTAGCGCCAGTGACAGAGAAGTTAAGTAGCAACAGACTATCATGGTATGGACATGTGATGAGGAGGAATGGGGAGCATGTTACGAGGAAAGTTTTAAGTATGAATGTTGATGGCTATAAGAAAAGAGGGAGACCGAAGAAAATATGGATGGATTGTGTGAAAGATGATATGAATAGAAAGAAAGTAAACACAGAAATGACGGCTGATAGAGATGTATGGAAGAATAAAACATGCTGCGCCGACCCCAAATAAATTAGGATAAGGGCAGGAGGATGTTGATATAATCACTTTCAAACTTCCAACTTACAATTAATGATGAATTGATGATTAATAAAATTTGGTTATTTTGATTGAAGACTTTTTCCAAATGAGTTATGTCCTTATGTATGAATATCGATTCTGATAACGTAGCTCACAGGAACAACAGGGTTTTTGTTACATATTGTATCTAAGTATGTATTAAAAAAAGTATATCCATTGTCTAGTACCCATAGTACAAGCTCTGCTTAGTTTGGGACTAGATCGTGCTGTGAGTAATTCTATGGTGCTGTCTAAAAATGTCCCAAAATATTTATTATTATTTTATTTTATTTATATCATTATTTTTAACATTTACGCATGCGAAGCAAATCTTACGATTTAAATTGTGGATAGAAAAAATCGCTCACGAGCAGGACAGCAGACGGGGGCAGGCGGGGCTTATTTTATTTATTCAAGGACAATAACCAGCTACAATACATATATTGGTATATAGACAGTTTAGGAAGCTGGTGCCAATTTTTTTCTTAAATCCAACCGAATCAAAGGCCTACCGTTTCATACAAATGATTTTATTCTTTTTGAAGTCGGTTTTTACTTTCTTTAAAGTTTATTCTTCTTATCGTGTCGATGTTTCAAATATTGTTGGAATATAAAGTGTCATCAATGGCGTTATTAGTGGACACACTAGCAAGTGTGACATAGATTGCTCTGGTTCACCGCAGTCACATTGAGCAAGATTAGGATCTCCAAACCTCCATTTGCACATGTCAAGTCTACAGCGACCAACCTGAGTGCGAAGACGATTTAATGACTTCCACACTGGCCACTGCAGATCGTGTCTTGGCGGTAGCTTCTCTAGTGGTGTAATAAAGTCAAGAAGTGGAGGGCGCTTCTCAGTCCATAATTTGCATTTGGGGGAATTAGATACGCACACTCACTGAAATGCATCCGATAAAAACATCATGTTACCCATTTTTTGTATGAAAAAAAAAATACAAAAATCTTTGCACACAGATCAGAACTGCGAAACCGAAACTTTTCTATTATTATCTGATCACCTAAATGTTTCAATATTCACTTTGAAACTTAAAAAGCTACTATTTATCAGAGCAATAGATAGTGAAACCCTCATCCTGAGATCACATCGTCAGAAACTTTGACAGAGTTTTAGCGACATTTTTCATGGAGAAGTAACAAATGGAGTGATCATGTTTATTTGTCTTTCTCGATTCAAATTTGATAAGACGGCACAGCAGATAAAATGCTTCAGTATAATGTACTACCTGAAATCCGCGGCTGATCTTGTGGTAAGTCGATAAAAAATATACTTTGTATTATACCATGACAAGTTCTATCTGTGTACCTAATTTCATCCAAATCCGTTCAGCCGTTTTAGCGTGATTGAAGGACAAACAATCAAACGTTTATACATATACGTATAATGTACGCACGTATGTTTTTATAATTTATGTACTTTCGCATTTATAGTATTTCTATGATTTTGGTTAGTGAATCAATACAATAAATACAATGATAAGGTTAAGGTTGCCTGGAAGAAATCGCTGATCGCGATAAGGCCGCCATTTGTACAATAGTTTAAATGAATATTCAATTTAATGTTTTTTATGGTGTACAATAAAGCATATATAAATAAATAAATAAATAATGATTTATTCAGAAGCATACCTTTTTTTTTTGCCGTTGGGAAATCCTCATGGACGCACTCCGCCCCGGGTAGGCGGAGCCAGTGTCGGACTCTTACCGACTAAAACCACCACGGTGTTCCTTCAACTACCTTAGCCGGGGGCGTGGGAACCCGTGAGTATTCACACAACCACCCCCAACAGGTCCTGGCCCGCCACAAGCAAGCGAGACCCTTCTCCCCGTGCGGCTTAACGTTGGCCGCACCCTCCTAGGCGGCGCACGCGGAACACTGCACGCCACCTTACCTCATGGGCCTTTACTAGCTGCGCCAACTACGCCGGCTGTGCCAGCTACGCCAGCTGCTGGTCAGGCAGCGGACTACCCCGAGTCTGCTGCTCGCAGGCCCTACCTCCCGTAATTTTTTTATAGAGGTTTTCTTCCTCGCGGTCCGGGCGGTGAAGCCAAGACCCTCGGTCCCAAGAGGCGCGAGAACACTACTCAACGGGCACTCCTGGGGTTACGAGATCGACGGGGGCAGGGAAAGACCGTCCCCCCACTGCCTGCCCAGTGGCAGGGTGAGTTTACACCGGGCCCGCCCCTGCTCCTCCACTGTGCCCTCTGCTGATATCAGAGGGACACGTCGAGCAACTCCCCACTGGCCCAGAACTGGCTCCTCCCGCGCCAGAATATTCGCCACAGGTAATAAAATCCCCCGAAGGTTAATCCCTCGACAGGATTTTATTGCCCGTGCCCAGGATGCACCGGCCTAACAACTGCCGATCCCTCCAGACGTGTCCAGAAGGACAAGCAGCCGTCAGGCACACGTGGAGGTTTTCTGGCCAGCACCCCTTCAGAAGCATACCTTCTAAGTATAGTTGACTGCACGTTAGTAGTAACAGTTTGACCTTGACAGCGTCCTATCTAGCTAGCCTACTATATGTTGGCTTTACGGAGCACTCTCAGATGTGCGCGTTTCCTTTATGATATGTCTGATACTGTAATAGTATCTTTAACATAAAGGATATTTAGGACCTCAACAAGGTATAGTATAATTACAATCACATGAGACTTTCCATTTTCACGTCTCAGTTTGGCGAACCGACTTGCGGTACCATTTAGGCAACAGGCTAGGTGGTATTGCAGGTGTTATGGGCAAAGGTAACCGCTTAAGATCAGGTGGGCCTTTAGCTCGTTTCGCCATCCTATACCTACTATAAAAATAATAAAAAATGTGAACGCAAGATACCTAATCTTTTCATCACCCTCCTGCCCTTATCGGACTAAAATATTCATTTGAATCCTGCAATGAGTATCTACAGACGCTTGGCAACACCGCTCACACGTAAGCCCTCCATCTTGTTTCCTTCTCGGTGTCGCACTAAAACTTCCGGGGCACCCTTATCTGTTGGCGCCGGCCCAACACCCGCAGCTGCCCAAAACATAGCTTCCTCTCGATCGACACCCGCTTCGGATGATAATTCGGACAATTGCTGCTCCAGTTCTATATTTTTCGTACTTGCGTTATCTGACAACCGCTTTCTCTGTTTCTGTATACTGTTGTACTTTTGAGGATTAACTTAGTAAAAATCGGAGCTTTTGTGATATCAACTAACCTATCCCATGACCATTGTGGGCAAACGACTAAGCCCATAAGATATAAAGAAACCATAAATAATAAATAAATATTTTTGTGACATTTTACACAGCAACATCTAGTCCCAAACTAAGCAGTGCTTGTACTATGGGTACTAGACACTGGATATAATACATATATACTTTTTTTTGTAAATACATACTTATAATACATAAGAAACACCCAGACCAACACAAACACTTATGTTCATCTTACGTCAGTATACATAGTCTTTGTGTTCATCACACAAATATTTGTGTTCTGTGGGAATCGAACCCACGATCTCGTGATCAGCAGCCCGACACCCGAACCACCAGACCACAGACGTCGTCAAAAAATCTGAATTAAAGTTGTCATAATTTTCTACATCATTCAGCTCTAATGAGGCCTACATCCAAGACTGGATAAATGACAGACTCCAATGTTGATGATGATTATGAATTATGATGAACGGACGAAAAATGTAATTAAAAGTCGATACTTTACGCCAAAAAGTATCTTCTTTCACGATTCTGATTAGCCGTTTTCTACAAAATCGGAACAGTTGCCGGCACCACTTCTTAATTGCCACAAACTGAACTGGGTTAAGTCTTCTTTCTTAGGTGGAAACTAAGTCACCACTCAGAAACATTCTAAACATTAAGCAAACCGGACTACAACCGTCAGAATCGTCAGATTAACAAAATACGTCGAATATACTGCATGAATAGTTATAAATCTGTTACAAGACCTGTATGGATCGAAGTGCTGGGCCATAAAGAAGATTGATGAAAAAAGATTGCATGTAGCAAAGATGAGAATGTTGAGATAAATAAATACTTTATTGACTTCCACGTTACAATTTCAATAAGTCCCTAACTCCTAAATTAACTACTAAATAAATGGAGCGACAAGAATAGATAAAGTAAGAAATTAATATATCAGAGGTAGTTTGAATGTGGTGCCAGTCATAGAAAAGTTGAAAGGAAATCGTTTGGGTCGGTATGATCATGGTCATGTGATGAGAAGGGATGAAACGCATGTTACTTAAGAGAGTGATGAATATGAATTTTCATAGATTGGGATGGAGAGGAAACCAAAGAAAATGAGATACTATAATATGGCACATATACTATTTATTTATTATGCGATCAACCCTTAAATCGCGAAAAAAAATCTACTGTTTCCGTACATTTGTGTTCATATAAATTGACAAAATGTAGTGATCAGCTGTTTTTTTTCACGATTGCAGGTTTAGTCCGTAATAAGGTAGTTTAGTAAAAGTTGTTCGTAATTATGAGTACAATGACCTCTCTCCGTTTTCGAAACGACAATTTTTTTATCATGTATCCTGCTGCAAAATGTGGTCATCGTCCTGTATTGATATTGTTTGAAGAGTCTAAAATACCCACTTTTATTGAACTAGTCTCTCCTCTCTCGAACCGGTTTGAACTAGTTTACGGCGCCGCAAACCGGATAAGTCCGCCGTCGATGTGACGCGCGAGGGATTTGTCAAGCGTTCTGTTATCACAGCTTTCAGGAAAATATTGTCGATAAAGTTCAGTTTCGCTTGCATGTGTTGTTCATAGTTGTATTGTGAATAAGAACGTGAATATCTATATTAGTTATTCGCCAACAGATGTTCTCTGTGAACTGCATATGAGCTCTTTTCGAGAGCACCTACATGAACGACCGCAAGAGAAAACTAGAATAATCAACACTTTTGGCACCCAATGCGTGTGCCAAAGATGTGAGAAAGAAATAAATAAAAAAAACAACCGACTTCCAAAACATCATCATGTCATCGTCATGTTTGTGTACAATAGCGCAATAAATAAATATTGTATTAGCCACATAAATGATAGTACTTTTATACTGATAATTAAAGCAATTCGTGCAAAATTATTCCCTAACCATTCCAAAATACCGAAAATGCACAACGTTAATATTCAAGTTTTCACTTCTGCCGGAACTCCCGGAGTGCAACCCGTCGTTTTTTTTGTAATACTTAACACCGCATATTTTTAACCGACTTCAAAAAAAGGAGGAAGTTATGTATTCCGCGGGTTTTTTTTTATGTTTGTACACCGATTACTCCGAGATTTGAGGGCCGATTTACGTGGTTGTTTTTTTATTTGGTAGAGAAAGTCCGCGCGGTGGTCCCATATAAATTTTATTGACTTAGGTTGTGTAGTTTTTTAACCAGCTTCAATAAATCAGTTTATTTTAGCTTCGCCTATCTAGATGATTTGCTCATTGGTTCGTTTTTCTGAGAATTCTTGGCCGATATGCGTGTTTTTTTTTCACGATGGTGATTGGACGTTTGGAAGAACATGAGCGAGACCTTTGCCCAGCAGTGGGATAGTAAAAGTTAATAAAAAAAAAAACTCAAATTGGTTATATAAACATTTATGAATCAACCCTCGCAATTTTCAACTAAAAAGTATGAAATAAAAACTTTTTAACAAAAAAAATAAAACCGACTTCAAAAACCTTAACTAAAAAGTAAAAAATAATCATTGTATGTATTTTAAAATCTTAACATAAACCAAAATTTTGAAGGCGGCACGTGATTTTCATGTATGTTCACATAAACCTGTTTTTAACCGACTTCTTACTATAGATATTGCGCTCGACTGTACATTACATGACGCAAAGGGCCAATCACGCGCCGCCTTCAAAATTTTGGTTTATGTTAAGATTTTAAAATACATACAATGATTATTTTTTACTTTTTAGTTAAGGTTTTTGAAGTCGGTTTTATTTTTTTTGTTTAAAAGTTTTTATTTAAATTGTCTTCCTCAACTCTGCTCAAGATTTTGAGGGTTTTGTTGGAACTTGAATTTGTCATAACGAACTATACGATAATGTTGTACATTTATGAAGAATGTGATGAAGAAAATGCACATTACCATCTATGAATTTTAAGAATAACTAACTACTAACCTCGCCAACATGATCAAATTTAAATTATTAATTTCCAAAAAGTGTTAACATGTAACTTGATTTGATTTTTATGAAATCTCATAGATGGCGCTGCTTCAAAATTGTCTTTAAACTACTAACATTCATTAAACTATGTTTCTCCGCCCAAGTTACTTAAATGGCGTAGTTTTTGTGGTGTAAAGCTAGATAATAGCATGGCTTACTCAAAAACAACATTTAAATATGCGTCACTGTCACAGAATGCGTAAGAAGCGTAAATGTCTCTAACACAGACCAGTAAGCTCCAAGACTCCGCATAAACAAAGTTTTGTATTCGAACGCAGTCGTAAAACGTTGGTGGGGACAGGGGGGCGGACGGCGCGTTATGATTGGCCGGCTCAAAAGTTCGGTGGTATGATTCCTTATGATTGGTGCCGCTCGCTGACTGAGTGACGTTCCGATTTGCGGAGGGACGTATGATATGCAGTGGTAGAGCATATGCGTTGTGACCGGGGGTGTCCAGCTAACCGGCGTCTAGAGGCTTACTAAGAAGGCTCTAAGAAGCGACAAACAGACTTATATTATTTCCATATTCACAAAAACAACAGCTACAGGTTGCAGGTATCTACAAAAATTTTACTGCAAGGAAAAAACGAACAACAAATCAAACCCAAGTTTCAAAAATCAACACATGTTTAAATTTACCTGTAGCTCTAGCCCCGAAACCGACCAATCAAAATGCCGAATTCGTACCTATGCGATCACTGAGTGAAGAAATACGTGTTGTCTATGAAATAAGTCTCTGGATATCTCCGAAAAGTGTGGCACTGGCAAATGACACTTTGCAGTGCACTTTTTAATTTAGAGTTGTTCAAGAACAACTCTAAATACGTAAACCGTATACCCGTATTCAAGAATACGGGTGTTAATATGTCAACGACAACGACAACGACAACGACGGCGTTGTCTACTGACAACTGACACTGATACTGTCGGTGTCGGTGGCGAGGTCGGTGTCACACTGTCACTGACACCGACACCGACACCGACACCGACACTGACACTGACACTGACACTGACACTGACATTGACACTGACACCGACACCGACACTGACACTGACACTGACACCGACACTGACACTAACACTGACACTGACACTGACACCGACTCTGACACTGACACTGATACTGACATCGGTGTCAGTGTCAATGTCTGTCGGCACCGGCACCGACACCGACACTAACACCGTCACTGACTCTGACGCTTACTACAACTTTGAAATTGACGCCGACACCGACTACGATACACTGACATTGACACCGACACCGACACGGACCCAACTGACTCTGAAACTGACACTGACACTGAAACCGACACCGACACTGATACTGACACCGACACCGAAACTGACACTGACACTGACACCGTCACTGACACTGACACCGACACTGACACAGTAACTGACACTGAAACTGACACTGACACTGACACCGACACTGACACTGACACCGACACTGACACTGAAACCGGCACAGACGCTGACAGTGACACCGACACTGACACTGACACTGACATTGAAACCGTCACTGACTCCGACACTGACACAGACACTGACACAGACACTGTCACAGACACTGACACTTACAATGACACCGACACTACACTGACACTGACATTCCGTACACATATAACACACACACACACACACACACCACACATTGTGTTTAGATGTGTCTACAGTCACACACAAACTGACACTGACACTGAAACTGACACCGTTACCGACACCGTCACCGTCACTGACACTGACACTGACACTTACACTGACACTTACACTGACACTGACACTGACAATGACACTGATTCCGACTCTGACACTGACTCTGACTCTGACACTGACACTGATACTGACACTGACTCCGACACAGACACCAACCCCGAACCCGACACCGAAACACTGACACTGCGGCCGACACCGACAAAGATACACTGACATTGACACCAACACCGACGTAGACCCAACTGACACTGACACACAAATTGACACTTACACCGACACTGATACTGACACTGATACCGACACCGACACAAACACCGACATTGTCAATGACATCGACACCGACATAGACCCAACTGACACTGACAATCAAACTGACAAAGACACTCACACCGACACCGACACTAACACAGACACCGACACCGACACCAACACCGACACCAACACCAACACCGACACCGTCTCCGAACCCGACACAGACACTGACACCGACACTGACACTGACACCGACACTTATTACAACTATGACCCTGGCACCGACACCGACAAGGATACACTGACATTGTGACACCAACACCGACACAGACCCAACTGACACGACATACTCCGAAACCGACACCGACATCGACACTCAAACTGACACCAACACTGACACTGAACTGACACCAACACTAATAAGTGTTACAACTGCAACTTCTAGTATTACAACTTTGACACTGACGCCGACACCGACAACCATACACTGACATTGACAACACCGACACAGACCCAACTGGCACTGACACACAAACTGACACCGACACCGACTCCGACACAGACACCGACACCGACACCAACACCGACACCAACACCGACACCGACTCCGAACCCGACACAGACACTGACACCGACACTGATGCTGGCTCCGACACAGACACTGACACTGACACTGACACTGACACTGACACCGACACTTATTACAACTATGACACTGACACCGACACCGACAAGGATACACTGACATTGTGACACCAACACCGACACAGACCCAACTGACACGACACGCAAACTGACACTGACACTGACAAAAACTCAACAACAACTCTGACACTGCCACCGACAGAGACACCGACACCGACAACGACACTAACACTAGCACTGACACTGACACTGACACTTATTACAACTTTGACACTAACGCCGACACCGACACAGACCCAACTGACACTGACACGCAAACTGATACTGACACTGACAACAACTCAACAACAACTCTGACACTGACACCGACAGAGACACCGACACCGACACTGAAACTAACACCGACAGAGACACCGCCTACAAAACTAATACTTCATAGTGATAGTGTTACTGACACCGAAACAGTAGATAACATTTCTATTACGTTATTATTTAGATTTCAATGTACCGTAAACTATGTAAGCGAACATTTTTAAATGCTCTGTTGATAAAACTTTTTAACAAAAAATTGAACCGACGAAAACAGAAACTGAAAAGCGAAAAATAACTAATTATGAGTCGGCGCCAAACGAACTTTTAAGAAGCAAAGTGCGTGCAAGTTGCAAGTGCCCGAGCGGA
This sequence comes from Asteroscopus sphinx, assembly GCA_949699075.1. NCBI lineage: Eukaryota > Metazoa > Arthropoda > Insecta > Lepidoptera > Noctuidae > Asteroscopus > Asteroscopus sphinx. The sequence continues at coordinate 5,724,342 of OX453023.1, forward strand.
GAACGCATTTTTGGAAAGTAATTGTTTATCGTTGAAAATTTCACGTTGTATTTGATGTGACGTTGTTTTTATTATTTATTTAAAGTAATTTAATGATCTCCGTTGATTGGTTGTTTGGCGCTGACTCATAATTAGTTATTTTTCGCTTTTCAGTTTCTGTTTTCGTGGGTTCAATTTTTTGTTAAAAAGTTTATTTTTTATTTTTTTGTGGTTAAAATCTAACTCCAGGTCTCCATTATGTCGTAGTGTCTAGAACTATATTTATGTGTGTCAAGTTTCAACAGAATCAGTTAACAGGTAAGAATTCAGTGGGTGAACAAACACTCATCCCCTGTTTTACTACCCTTAGGGGTAGATTTTGATTTTGAAATTTAAATGGGACCAACTTCGAGAATACCCTATCCATTAAAAAAAGAATCATCAAAATCGGACCACTCTGTAAAAAGTTATGCGTGATCATACATAAAAAAAATAAAAAAAAATATATATATATACGCGTCGAATTGAGAACCTCCTCCTTTTTTTCGTCCATTAATAAATATTTTGCAAGAATAAAAAAATATATAAAAGGGAATAACTAGTAATTTAAATAATCAATTAAGCAATTGCGCTTAATCTGTGTGATCAAAGTATATTAGGAGCACGGGAGCTTTGTATCTTCCTGACTTTTAGTAGCTGGTTCCATTGAAACCCAAAGAGGAAGCAGGGAGACTCCATCATCAATCAAAAACACAGCCAAACATAAAGCATCATGTAAATAAAATGAATCCTAGGTATGCAGAAACTAGATAACACATATTGGTGTCCATTCTCCTCACGAACTAAACTTATTTGAAACTATCGCTCTCTTTTACTAATAGTAGATACAAGAAAGGGATGACAACAATTTTAGTGCTGTCAAATTAGTCGGGATTAAAATTTTCATACAAGTGTCTTGGAATGTGCCCACTAAAATACAAAGAATTGTAGCACGTAAACAAGTAAACATGTCTTTGTTTTTGTTTTTTTTTTTCTTTTTTTTTTTAAATATCTGTTAAGACGATTGTCATCTTAGTCTACCTGCGACCACGAAATGCTGCAAAGCTTTCGAAACGTCAGGGAAACCAATTTAAATAATATACGCGATTTAATCCGGTTAAACTTTGTTTTATTATAATGTGTAGTGATCGCGAAAACCTAAGAAGTTATTATAAGTTTAGTTCCTGGACAACAGAATCGACACTAAACACCAAAAAATCGAACCCGCCAAAGCTGGCCAAACCAATCACAATCTAATTAAAAGAAAACTCGAAACTACCCGCAAAACGAATCCATACATTTTTGAACAGCCCGCGTCGTTAGTAACCGCGTTAGAATCAATTATGGCCGTTGGGAGCAGAAACAATGTTAGTAGTTGGACAGGGTTAGATTGACCCAATCGCAGTTGTCAAGTCAAACAACTGGGGTAATATAGACCGAGAGTTTGTTTGTTCTAGCACGGTCCTAGTTAACGCGAATAGGGTTGGGTCTGGTCTCTGTTGTGATATTTTGTTTTAGTTTCAAGACTTAAGAGTTAGGTCAGACTAGAAACTTGGAGCTAGTAACCTATATTACGTTTCTATCTCTCTCAATCTGATTAATTTATTTGCGGGATTTATAGTATGTCTCAGGAAAGTTAAACTGTAAATAAAATAATCATTTATTTTAGGTTTAAACCAAATCACAAGAAACATCATGTCATACAAAATTAAATTAACAATTACAGTATAAAAATAAATAAAAAAAACATAAAAATTTAAATTGTGTCAAAATTTAATTGGAATAAAAATAGAAGAGTAAGAAATTAACAATTAAATAAAATAATAAAATAAAATCACAACAAAATTCAAATCATGTCAGTCAGTTTAAAACTACATAGGCACAGTTCGGTATAAAAGAGTACACAAATAAATAAAATAAAATAAAATGTCTTTATTTCAGGCATTAGCCCATAAGTTGTTAGTGATGAGTTAGTAACAGATTGTGCTTATATGCTAGATTAATGTTATTAGTACTTAACTTGCTTGCTTACTTGTGGTGCTCCTATTTTCCTACAAAATAGGAGCACCACAAGTTACACATTACAAAATTAAGACCTCGTACGGGAAAAAAAAAATTATGACAACATTCATGTAACACCTACCTTACCTATATTCGCAATAAACGATTGAATTGAATTGAAATGGAAGTACTACCACTGTACCTACTTCTGCCGCCAAACAGTAACTTGCATGCATTTCTGTGTTCTGGTAAAAAGGGTATGTGTGTCAGTGAAATTGCAATCACAGAAGACTTTCTATCTTTGAGCCTCATTTTGGTGCATGCGATAGGTGGTATTGCAGTTGCTATGGGCAAAGGTAACCGCTTAACATCAAATGAACCTTTAGCTCGCTCCGCCATCCTATAGAATGTCGTCCTGTACAAAAATATAGCTCAAGACTAACGTGTCTGAAAAGTTGCAAGAGTTAAGTAGTACGAAACCAATAAAACCCTGTAACTAGTTCTGGTGGCTCGGTGACTCAAAATGTGTCTATATCCTCCAGGCCGAGAACACGCCACTTACTAACTCGATCTTTGGCAGTATCCCGCCAATCGCTGGCTGAATGCTCCTGAAGCTGAAGGTTGAGGATTTTACAGCTTGCATAGATTTTCACACGACCAATTTTCACCACGGTAATCGCACGATAATATAGTTTTCTGCAGGGCAAGTACGCAACATCGTCGACTGCATATCAGGTGAGTTAGTGGTTAAACGTAAGTCCATTCCGGATTAAAAAAAAATACGTGATTCCATTTTCTATGGTATAAAGCAATCAATAAATATTCGTTACCTTTTATTCCTAAAGTATGATTCCACAACTCCATTCCATAGCCTTATCGCTTCACCAAACACCTTAATTAGAAGAATTGCTAATACTTCTTCCATTAGATGTATGTATTTGTTAGCAAACCGCTAATTTATATAAACATTAGTATTCGCTGCAACTGACAACCTATTATGCAGCTAATCCACTTTAAAATGGACGTCGGATTAGAGAGGTACACAGCATATTATAGAATTAGAGATTCAAAGCTTGAAGGAAATTGTTCAGTAATCGTTTTGAGTATATTTGGATGAATTATATGGTGAATAGCCACTGTTTTGTTATATTTATTGGAAGATAGGATAGGATATCTGCAATTTTAACACGCTTTATCCGGATAGACTTGCTCTGCTTCTCATAAAGACTGAACTGTGTAGCCGAAACAGTTATGCAATGTCGGTGCGAATTATTAATCACTTACCTCAAAGCACGCGGAATTTACCGCTCACTAAATTCAAAAAACAACTTTTTAGATTTTTATGTGAAAAATGTTTTTACTCCGTCGACGAATACATAAATTTTAGAATATAAATGTATTCAGAATGTTATTCTTTTATGAAAAAAAATTATTTTAATATATTTTTTTTTTTTTTTTTTTTTTCTATATAAATTGATAATTTAATATTGGAGTCTCTGAATGTGATTTTAGCTCTGTACATCATGGTTTTATAATTATAAAAAAAAAAAATTTTGTACCCTACCACCTGTATTTACCACATTTTTACAAAATAAATGAAGTGAAATGAAATGAAATGAAATGAAAAAGTGGCTTTATTTACTATTGCTGAGAAGTTTGTAGTGTCGCGTGCAGCCGCGCGCCGACGCTTCCTTGCTGTTGTGGTTTCGAAAAGTGATTTATTCAGACTGAAAAACTACTTTGTTGTTCATCATCATCATCATCATCTTTTTAGCCGAAAGACGTCCACTGCTGGACAAAGGCCACCCCAAACATCGCCACAACGACCGGTCTCGTGCTTCCCGCTTCCAGCGGATTCCTGCGACCTTCACCAGGTCGTCGCTCCTCCTTGTGAGGTGCCTACCCACGCTGCGCTTTCCAGTACGCGGTCGCCACTCCAGAACTAGGCGGCCCCATCGGCCATCCATTCTGCGAGCAATGTGCCCCGCCCACTGTCACATATGTTTGGCATATTTTCGGGCTATGTGGGTACTTTGTGATTACATCAAGAATAATAATCAAATTATTCAATCAATTTCATTTGATCTGAATAAAGCTAGTATAGGCTAGTAAAGTTGCACAGATTTGTTTACTTATTATCATTAGTGTAAAAATGCTTCGAAAGTGGACCGTTAATACTGTCCGTGTTCTCGTTAAATTTACTGCCCATCAATATGTAATATAATAATCACTAATAATAATGTAATAGAATTTAGAAATGAGGAGATTCGCAGGAGAACGAAAGTAACCAACATAGCCCGAAGAATTGCCAAACTTAAGTGGCAGTGGGCGGGGCACATTGCTCGCAGAACGGACGGCCGATGGGGCAGTAAAGTTCTGGAGTGGCGATCGCGTATTGGAAGGCGCAGCGTGGGTAGGCCCCCCACAAGGTGGACCGACGACCTGGTGAAGGTCGCAGGTATCCGCTGGATGCGGAAAACGCAAGACCGGTAGCTGTGGTGATGCTTGAGGGAGGACTATGTCCAGCAGTGGACGTCTTTCGGCTGAAATGATGATGGTGAATGATGAGTGTAATATGTCAATACATCACACTGAAAAGGAAAGCCCCATTTGTATTGCTGTTTAGAGACTCATTGCAATACACATTACTCAAGCCATTGTAATTAAAGCAGACCTTCTAAAAAAACTAAATGGACCTTGATTAATAACATTTTGCATACCGGTCATTATTATTTGAGGAAAGAGGTAGGGGTCTTGAACGCCCTTAAGTCACTGCAACCTGGTAAGATCTATTGTGACGCCTCTTGCAGCATTACAGCATTTCCCCAAGCTGCAAGTCAATCATGAAGTCGACTATGACTTTGGGGGAGGAGGATTTGATCTCCTGCGTTGAGATGACGTGGCCTCCAAGATGCTGGCTTCTCATGTGGTGCACTGCATCACACTCGCATATGATATGGATGGGCGTCTCATCCTTTTCGCGACAAAACCTGCAAGCTTTGGTATCACTGAGGCCATCAAGGTTTCAATGCCGATCATACGGTGAGACATAATCCCCTCACCTCCTAGACCGTGCGCGCGATAACATATGCTCAGTTATTTTTTGTACTTTAAAAATCAACGCGAAGGTTTTTTCTAATGAAAGTCTCCAAAAACATCAAATATATATTGTAGAATCAGTGACATTGGGGACAATACCTATTTCTTCCATGAAACATAGAAACTAAGTGTTAAAATAGTGAGAAAGAAGTGAAGATTATTTTTTTACAACTGTCATAACAAACTTTTGCATAGTGTTCCCAAACAATCACTTATTAAATAAACTATCTCATAGTTACCAGAACAACCAGTATAAAGTGCTAAAAACTATACATAAATAGCTTTTAATCAACATTATACTTCGATCAACAATATTAATATACCCTCATTTACGTTTGTGTCACGTATTGTTAACAAACAATATTCGAAGTGAACTTTGGACTTCAACTTAGCGGATTCGACCTGCAAATCGATTGTTTGGCGTAGCGTCGTAATAATACCCATTAATGATGTCTACGCAGCGCACTCCACCTAATTTCAGCAATATAAGTTTGTCACAAACTTTAGTTGCACATCATAGTTCGGACTCTGCACTAAACGAAGCTGAAAGTAAAGGCGAATGTGTTACCCAAAGATTTAAACGCCGTTTTGACGATCACTCTGAGTGCCTTGATATGTTTATGTCTCAAATGAAGGCTATGTTTACCGAATTCCAAGAACAACAAAATCAAAAATTTGATATTTTCAACCAAGCCGTCAACTCAATAAAAGAAATGCACTATGAATTGAAGGAATCGGTTACATTTTTGTCTGCAAAATATGACGAATCGTTAACAAAAATCGAGCAATTACAACATGAAAATAAATCTACGATAAAACAGGTACAGCAGTTAGAACAACAAGTGGAGTTCCTCGAAAAAACCACGCGAGCCTCGACCTTGGAAATTCGCAATATTCCAGTAACTGATAATGAGACTAAAGAACAACTCATGAGTAAAATTTGTGAGATAAGCTCAACAATCAAGCTGGACCCACGTATTGGAGAAATGGAAATTCGCGACATATATAGGACAAAAACAAAAACTGAAGCCATAGTAGTGGAGTTCACCACAGTTGCGAGGAAATCAGCATTTGTTACATCATTCATCAACTTTAACAAATTCCAAAAGTTGCAAATGCAATTACCTCTAAACACCAACCACATCAAAATCAATGGACCCCCTCGTAATATCTTTGTATCGGATTTCCTTACAGGAAAAGCACGACGATTATTCTATTTAGCAAGACAAAGTGCTAAAGCCAATGCCTATCATGGATGCTGGATATCTTTTGGTAGAATATATCTCAGAAAAAACGAAGGGGAAAAACCAATCCTTATTAAAAATGAAGATGATTTAAATAAGATATGACTAGTTTTAGTAATAATCGTATTCCAAATCTTTTTTTGCTTTGCTTTATTAGTGTGTTTTAGATTAACTTATAGGAACCAGTACACTCACAATTCATACACTTTCATATTCCCAACATACAACTTAAATAAATACACATGTTTACAATATTCCTACATATACATACATACACATATATACACATACATATTACTATTGCTCAAAACAAAAATACATAAATTATATAAATATAAGAAAGAATGCATGCATGTGACTAGACTTCAAAATCTTTTTTACGCAATAACTTTGTACTTGATATCTGTACATATTAAAATTCGCTTCGATAAATGACTTGTTAGATAACATTGAACAATTTAATATCTCCGTCCCAGTAGCCTGTAGGCCTGAAAATTGCAGCGCGTATTTTAAGAAGCCTGCAAAATTTCTTAAGATTCTACAACAAAATATATGCAGTATAAATTGTAATTTCGGCGAGCTTTCGGTGATGTTGACGCGATTTGGCTTTGACTGTGATGTGATCGTTTTGTCGGAATGTTGGCTATCCCAAGTAACTAATCTTCCGACCTTGAATGGATATGATTTTTTCAAGACAAGTATTAACTATAATCAAAATGACGGAGTAGTAGTCATAGTTAATAACAAACATTATTTTACAGTAGAAGAACCTCCTTTTATGGAAGCTAACTGTTTGGTAATAAAATTTGGAACTAGTACAGTAATTATAGCAATCTACAGACCCCCCTGTTTTAAAAAAATTGAAAACTTCTTAACGTCTTTAAATAATCTTCTTGGCACTTTATCGTCTTTTCATAACATAATCATTACGGGGGACATCAATATTAATTTATTACAGTCAGGAGCCAAAGTTTCATCGTATTTAGATATAACATCATATCATGGCTTATTGCCCGCTTTAAATTTTCCGACTAGAGGCGGTAACTGCTTAGATCACGTCATAGTTAAGACTAAATCGGAAGCTTATACTTTTGACCTGCAAACCACGATAACCGATCATGTTGCTATCTTGTTCTGCTTAAATCATAAAGGGACAAAAAAAACAATAAACTGCAATATTATCAAAAAGATTAACTGGGAAGGAATTATTTCCGACTGTTCCAATACAGACTTAACCCTAATTTATCAAGACAATGACCTAAATTCAGCTACTGAAACACTTATAAAGAAGTTGTCTAACCTTATTGGTAAAAACACGCTGAGTCTCAAAATTCCACGTAGTAAAACGATCATAAAACCTTGGATCACAACTGGCCTCTTACGCTGTATTAGAACTAGGGACATGATGCATATAAAAGTTAAAAGAGAACCTAATAACGTAATTATACTTATAACCTACAAACGCTATAGAAATCATTGTAATGCCCTCCTTAAAAAATTAAAACGTCAATATGAACGGGACCAACTACAAATGGCCAAAAATAACTCGAAGAAGCTATGGAATTCTATTAAAATTGTAACAAACTATAACAATAAAAAACATGAAGCACCTAAAGAGCTTATATCAGCACATGATTTTCCACAATCAGCTATAAACAGTGTAAATGCTTTTTTTGCTAAAGTTGGTGAGCGGTTGGCAGAACGTATGCCCTCAACTATTCCACCTTTTAATTATTCCCTTAATATTAACAGCAAAAGTCCTTCTAATTCATTTGTTCTTCTCGAAGTTGATTGTGTAGAGATTGGTCAAACTATACTTGGTCTAAAAAATGACTGCGCTCCGGGTTGGGATAATATTACGTCGAAACTACTAAAAAAGATGGTAATATCACTTACCCCATTGCTTACAGATTTAATAAATCGTTGTCTGGAGTCTGGGATCTTCCCCAACGTGTTAAAGAAATCTATTTTGCACCCAATTCATAAGGCAGGGGATAGAGACTGCGTTAACAACTATAGACCTATCTCAATACTTACTTCAGTTTCCAAGCTATTTGAACGCGTCATCAACTCTCAACTCATAAAATATCTAGAGTCACAAAAACTGTTAGCTACAGCTCAGTATGGGTTTCGAGTTGGCAAATCCACTGATGACGCTGTGCACGATTTCACCACATATTTAGTCCAGGAAATGGATGCCAAAAAGAAATGCCTGACTATATTCCTCGATCTAGCTAAGGCGTTTGATGCAGTATCTGTCCCCACCCTAATCTACAAACTAAATCAGATGGGTATTCGAGGTACGCAACTAGATCTGCTGGCCAGTTACCTTTCTGACAGAACTCAGCGCGTAAAAATTGGTGAATACGAGAGCGATGATCTTCCCATTACGTATGGAGTTCCTCAGGGAAGTATCCTTGGTCCGACATTATTCCTTTGTTACATTAATGAACTCTGTCAACTTAAGATTCGGGGCTGCAAAATTATATCTTATGCTGATGACACCACCCTTACTTTCACGGGGGATACTTGGGATGAAGTATTTTCGATGGCACAAGAAGGGTTCAACACGGTTTGTCACTGGCTTGCTGCTAACTCGCTGACCTTGAACTCTGACAAGACCAAGTACGTGCTTTTTTCTATGAAGGGCACAAAAACTACTTCCAATAACCTTTTAAACCTATATTCTCACAAATGCTCGTTCCCCCCGGTTTCACAGTGCAATTGTCCACCTCTTGAACCGACGCAAAGTATACGGTACTTGGGTGTTACTATTGACTCTGGGCTATCATTTAATGAACACATCAACAATATTTCAAAAAAAATACGTAAGCTAACCTACATATTCAAACAACTAAGGCACATAGTTGATGGCAAAACTCTGAAGGCGGTGTACTTTGCGCTGGTCCAATCGATTTTGACTTATTGCATAACAACGTGGGGTGGAGCGGACAAAACTAAACTACTAAAGATTGAAAGAGCACAAAGATTAATTTTAAAGGTTGCATTTTTCAAACCTAGAATGTTCTCAACCTTTAAACTGTATCAAGAAACTGAGGTGCTCACTGTTAGGCAATTATATATTTTGTCAACCATTCTTCGACAACATTCGGATAAAACAACCTTTAATGAAAAAAAAACCACAACAAGAAGGCATTATGCTATTTGTAACACATATAAAGTTAATACAAGTTTTGCCCAAAAGTTTTATGGTTTTCAAGGGGCTAGATTATATAATAAAATCAATAAAGACATCAACATCTACAAAACAAATAAAGCAGAATGTAAAGGTAAAGTCACTTCATGGTTGCGAATCTTGGATTATAATAAAACAGAAGAACTCCTTCATATCTTGTCCTAATTCATGCATTCATACAAAGTACTATTATTGTACACTAAAATAATATAAGTATTATATTATGAACTATAATATTATTAATATTAAACTATTGTAATATTATTTTCTAGTATCACAATCACACTCTACACATACACACGCACCCTTCCCACACATACGTACCCCCCACATACACACACACCCCCCACATACACACAGCATTTCCCCCATATGTACACACATACACAATACATACATAAAACTAACAAAACTATTATTGTTAAAAATGCAAAATAGTATTCTGGTTTAATTAATATTAACTTAATCCAGTACAAATAAGAATTAACCTATTATGATTGTTATCCATGCCGCTAGGAGGGGGACCTGGTGTCCTAAAATACAAGCTCTGGCTTAGTTTAGGCACCAGTCTCCCACAAATAATTGTTTGTTATATTATTGTGATAACACTAAATTGTTGCTTGTTATTTGTGGAAGAAAATAAAAAAAATCTTAAATCTTAAAAAATCTTAAATAATGTACCTGGCAAAACAAAAACCATATAACATTTTTGTAAAAACCATTTTTCTTGCTTTGGCTTGGACTGCCTGGTTGGTTTAGTGGTCACACGCGCGACTGCTGAGCGTGAGGTCCTGGGTTCGATTCCTGGGTCGGGCAAAGTGATATTGGGTTTTTACATCAGGAAATTCTCAGTAGCACCCCGGAGTCTGGATTTGTGCCCGTTTAATGGCAATAGGCTCGCCTCCTATTACATGGGAGTTATAACTCCCATGTAATGTAACTGTTATAACATAACTGGCGAAATGTGGGTGTACTATACACCTCTGCCTACCCATTCGGGGAAATACAGGCGTAATTTTATGTTATGTTATGTTTCTTGCAAATACAAATCTTTAATTCTTTATCTTATTTTTTAAATCCCAAAAATATCCACCAGTATTCATGAACCATTAAAAAACTACATTATGCCACAGCTGACATCACATCTTTCACTTTATACAAAAGCCCACAGAAATTATAAAGATTAATGCATTATTCAAATTAATTTGAATACATTGTGTGCTCAAATAAGTTTATTCACTACATTTAAAAGTCAATTCTTGACACAGTTTTTTAAAATTCACTTCCGTCGGAGCTCTGCATTCAGCGAGGAAAATTTTCATCTACTTCCATATTTGAATCTACATTTTGAGTACAGCCGCCATATTGAAGTGGCAATTAGCATTTAAAAAATAAATAGACACGGCAGCATTTATTTACTTATCATGCGTAAAATGTGTAAGCTTTTACCATGACTTTTTTGCAATATGTAAATTACGCAGTTGACAATTTTACAAAAAAGTTACGCTCTCCAATTAACAAAGATGATGAACATTAAAGCTTTAATGTTCATCATCTTTGTTAATTGGAGAGCGTAACTTTTTTGTAAAATTGTCAACTGCGTAATTTACATATTGCAAAAAAGTCATGGTAAAAGCTTGTAGTGTAAAATAATCACATTCAGTTTTTTTTTTCAACTTTGCTCCACAATAACGATTTCTCCTGAATCATCAAATAAATAAATATTTTTGGGACATTTTACACATCACCATCTAGTCCCAAACTAAGCAGAGCTTGTACTATGGGTACTAGACAATGGATATAATACTTAGATACTTATTTTTTTTCGTAAATACTTACTTATAAACATAAGAAACACCCAGACCAACACAAACACTCATGTTCATCACACAATTGATAATAATATGTAGAAATTGCCAAATATATTAAGTCCCTTACATATGAAACTAGAGTTTTGTCGTACTGACCACTTTGATCTGAAATATCTCCTCTTTGGTTAAGAATTCCAAATTCAAATTCATAAATTCATTTAGCTGGTACATTTGAGTTTTGAAAACAGTCATTCATTTGTTTTTTCCTCATTTTTTGTTTCTTTGGCGTCGCTTATTACCGCACAATGGAAAACATGAAATATCGGTATATTTACGAGTACGAGTTCTACCGTGGCACCAGTGCTGCAGAAATAGCTCGAAGGATTAATGATGTGTACGGCGCTGGAGTTGCAAAAGAAAGCACGGTACGTTTTTGGTTTCAACGTTTTCGTTCTGAAAATTTCGACCTTCAGAACCAACCCCGTGGACGGCCGGAGACCAAAGTGGAAAATGAAGAATTAAAGGCTATTGTGGAAGCAGATCCATCACAAAGCACTTCAGAAATATCTGCAGGCTTCGGGGTAAGTGATAAAACTGTATAAATCCACTTGAAGCAAATCGGGAAATTAAAAAAACTTGAACGATGGTTACCTCATGAATTGACTGAATCGAACTTGCAAACACGCGTCGACTGCTGTGTTACTTTGCTCAACCGACACAATAATGAAGGGATTTTAAATCGAATCATTACTTGTGATGAAAAGTGGATACTGTACGATAATCGGAAGCGCTCGTCGAAATGGCTGAACCCTGGAGACCCAGCCAAATCCTGCCCTAACCGAAAATTGACTCAGAAAAAGTTACTTATGAGTGTTTGGTGGACTAGCGCCGGTGTCGTTCACTACAGCTTTCTAAAATCTGACCAAACGATTACGGCAGATATCTATTGTCAGCAACTGCAAACCATGAAGGAAGAACTAGCTGCTAAACGACCGAGATTGGTTCACTGCTGCTTCACGACAACGCAAGACCACACACTGCACAACAAACAACCACTAAGTTAGATGACCTACAATTGGAATGTCTGCGCCATCCACCGTACTTCCCGGACCTTGCTCCAACAGATTACCATTTGTTCCGGAATTTGGACAGCTTCTTACAAGGAAAAAAATTCAACTCTGAGGCGGCAGTCCAAACCGCCTTCAAAGAGTTTATTGATTCTCGCCCCCAAGGTTTTTTTAGTAAAGGGATCAATGAACTACCTATGAGATGGCAAAAGTGCATAGATAACAACGATGAAAAATAAATTACTTTATATTCCTCCCGTACAAAACGCCAATTTCATATATAAGGACCTAATAATTAACAGATCAATATGTAGAAATTGCCAAATATAATTACCAGATCGATGTGTAGAAATTGCCAAATGCGACAGACAGATAAAGCCGTGTACACAACGCGACGGTCATTAGTCGACTATCTGCTTGCATTAGCGCTAAGCGGTTCGTTCATTAGTCAGTGGCGGGGATACGAGTATCTCGTGTACTTACCTTTAGATACGTTTTTTCCTACATTGGTATAAATGTTCGGTTACGCGATTACGCCAGACTAAAGAAATAGATAGAATGGCCAAGTGTGAAGGGCGCGCGTGCCAACACTCTGCACCATAGTGCAGGGCATTTCAAAGCCTTTCTCAGTACGCCTTATGACTTGTTTCTATAAATACTGTAACAAAAATCCGCAAAATGCCTTATTGTGCTGTTTCTAACTGCAGAAACAAAAGCTGTAAAGTACATTTAATTAAAGTTATTTTTTTTTAATTAATGACGTCAATATGGGTGGCGTAGTTTGTTCGCAAGTTGCCACGCATGAATCGCAAGTAAAATTGTGATTACAACCATTCTATGTATTTCTGTGTCCCGGACGTACAGTCACAATACTTCTTGGTACATTTTGTCGACAAAATCGCTTGAAAGAATCCTGCTACATTCCACGTACCTACCGCTGCCGTCGGACATTGAGTGCAAGCGACTTTAGCCTTAGTCGTGGTTCACCGGAAAGATTTCTGACTGTACTTTAGGCGTACTTTGTGTAGTTAGTAAATACAACAGCGTTGTTTAGGCTGAATTAAAAATAAGTTACGTTGACTCTTCTCCAGAATACCTATAGCATGCACACTACCAAGGCATGTCACGCGTCACAGATTTTGTCAGGTCTTGCATTCTTTGCGTATTTAACCAATAATATTCAAAACTTGCATTCGATTTAAGAATCTCGTCTTGTCGTAGTAGTTAAACAGGCTAACGTCCAAAATTAATATCCAATCTATCCACGATTCGCCCTACTAGAGATAGGAATTTGACATAAGCTCCATACAAAATATGTCAGATTTCTATCTCCAGTAGGGTAAATCGTGGATAGATTGGATATTAATTTTGGCCGTAAGCAAACTTGCAAGTGTCGTTTGATGACTTGAAGTAGGTTTATCACAGGATGAGCTTCACTGTAGGTCAAGTGTATCACTTTGATCAAAATTATGTCTATTACCTATACATAACTCATCAGCTATACATATATAAATGTGCCAACAATTTTATTTTTATATTTTTATATATAAAATTTATTTTTATTTTTATTTAGCTAATCGCTCCTTCTGCGTGTGCATATACAACATGTTGATCTGTATTCGTGGAGGTGACTATACCACTGATACTGAACACGAATCAATAAAAAAATCGATACGAAAATAAATATTTTTATTTAAATACGAATTTGTAAACAAACCAATTCCCTCCGTGTGTCGCGTCCCACACAAAAACGATGCGTGCGAAACCACCAAAAAAAAAACAGGTATTTCCACACTTTGACAATGCCGCCGATGACATATTTGCAGAGAGGTTCGGGATTTATTCTCAAACCCTCGCTATTTTTCTTAGTGAAAATTTGTGTATTAAATAATCGTAATCGCTGGATGCGGAAGGCACAGGACCGGTCGTTGTGGCGATGTTTGGGGGAGGCCTATGTCCAGCAGTGGACGTCTTTCGGCTGAAATGATGATGATGATGATGAAATAATCGTAGAATTTTTCAAGTATTTTAGATGACTACATACACACATACATATTATCACGCCTGTTTCCCTTTTGGTAGGCAGAGACTATGGATTTCCACCTGCTACGATCCTGACACACCTCTTTCGCTTCATCTACGTCCATTAACCTCGTCATGCATGCTCGTCGGTTTAGAGAACTCTTAACCTGGCATTTTTTTGAGAACATCCGCGATTTGATCGCGATACGTTCACCGAGGTCGTCCCCTTCCAACTCTTCCATCCACACTCGCTTCGTATACTTGTTTCGTCAATCTCCTCTCGTCCATCCTCTCTATATGTCCAAACCATCTTAACATACCTTTCTCAATCTTTGTCACTACATCTTCTTTCACTCCACAACGCTCCCTTATCACGATTTAGATGACTAAGCACATTATTTATCATTTGCTCTAGAAATATGGCAAGGTTACAGGTCTTGTATATTTGTGCTGCATATTGTATCCAAGTTTAACGACGCGAACTAGTTTGGCAATATTGTAACCCCGTATTTTGTATACACTAGCTCACTAAGGAACCCATCCAGAAACAAGCGCTGCAATATTTTTGTGTTGCAGCATACCATCTCTGAATAGTATCATACTGAGATGCATGCATCCTTTTTGCATGGTCGCGGTATTTTTTATCGTTTTTAGGGTTCCGTACCCAAAGGGCGCTAACGGGACCCTATTACTCTCGCTACGCTGTCCGTCCGTCTGTCCGTCCGTCTATCTGTCTGTCACAGGGCTGTATCTTTGTAACGGTAATAGATAACCAGTTAAAATTTTCACAAAATATGTGTTACTATGGTGCCTATCACGACAAACCTAAAAATAAAAAAAGTCTTAAACCAAAGGGGATAAGGTGAATTCACCTAGGTGCAATGATTCCGAGGTGAAATAAAGACACCATAAATTCCACTTTGTTCACCCAGGTGATTTCGTCCAAGTGAACAAAGTGGAATAAACCGATACTACTATATACCCATACAAGAAAGCTCGAAAAACATGCATTTTTTTCAACGTTTTTGTTCCTGCTCTATCTTCAAAACGGTAGTACACACCAGCGTCAAACTTGGTCTGATTATAGTGCATACTATGTAGTTAGAATAGAATAATTTTATTTCTCAGTATATGGTAGGTACATAAGTTTATCAACAAATACTAAAAACAGGTCAATCATAGACATATGTTGTGGTACCTACGTAAGAAAGAGATGCAAAAATTCATATTTCGCGTACGTTCGTTGATGTCTTTTGATAAACACTCGTAAATTAAATCTGTTTCTATGGGGTATCAAGTCGATGGGTTGTACGGAACCCTTACTGCGTGTGTCCGACTCACACTTGGCTGGTTTTTTATGTTTTCGTTTTGCCTGAAAAGAGACTTAAATTGTATATTTCTTTCTATAATTTAAAAGATGGACTTTTCTGGAGCCGTGCCTTTGCAATTAAGCTCAAGAACAGAACAGCACAAATAATTTTTTGATTTTAGTGCATTTCTAAAGTAACTTCAAGTTTAAATGAGTGAAGCTTTTAAGCTAACCGGATCTTCGGAACTCCATTCGAAGTTCAAGTTTGTTAATCCTGAGTCAATTTCCGGCAACATAATATGGTACCTCCTATTAAAGATTTATGATCGAAACAAGCGTCCGGTATAGTTTAGAATGCAGACGAAGTTCGTTCGTTGAAGTCCCTCCGGAATCTTGAATGTATTGCCGGATTTAAGATGGCGCTTCGAATTTAGCTTGCTTATAAAGCCTGTGAAGAATGTCAGCGTCGGCTCTTACAAGATATGGTTTTTAGCTAGCTAAAACTACTATAGACTTTATTCTTTGTTTTCCAATGCATCGCAAATTAAGGTGCTTTTAAGATACAACTACATATTCTCATAAGAGGTATAAAATAAAATTAAAAAAACCCCGACACAACCCAATAATTTTACACATTCATACACTAATTAATGTACTCTTTACACCAATAGGCGCGGTAGCAGCCGACTGCGACTCGTACCGGTACTTAATTCGCCACAAACGGTACTACATCGTATACCAAAAATTTAATATTGATTAAACGAGTGAAAGTAGCTTAGAATCCCTCACCAATTTATCGTCATATCTCTTTCCTGCTCCATCATCAGACCCTGATCACCATCTATCTATAACTTATTGAATGAGGAAGCTTAACGGCCAAAATTAATATCCAATCTATCCACGATTTACCCTACTAGAGATAGAAATTTGACATATTTTGTATGGAGCTTATGTCAAATTCCTATCATTAGTAGGGCAAATCGTGGATAGATTGGATATTAATTTTGTCCGTAAGTAGTCTTAAGGCTTGGGTATTCTAAATCTATACAACGTTTATTCTACTAACAAATCTGACACCTGACTACCCACATATATTTCTACCCTAAATGAAGGTAAACGTCAATGACCCTTGAGGGTCGAGGGTCATTTAAAAGGTCCACAAAGATATGCAGCTCATATTACTAATTTATTCGTATATTTCGGGGTTCCCACAAAGCTTTAAGTGACATTACTATGGCTACTTGGACGAATAAAAAGAAAAAGAATTGAACGAATGACGCAATGTACATAAAACATAATTGGATTTTTATATTATTATTTTCTTTTAAACCTTACTTGTTTTAATCATGCAACGACAATATTAATATGAAAATCATACGCTTCGCTTATGTTATTATAAGCTGCACGCAATACATACTGCACAAGAATATTTTATTAAGCGAAAAGGCTGTTAAACAGCCAAGAAAAAATAAATAAACCAATGTATTTAATTTTCTACATAAGCTTTAACTAAGTTAAGCATTTTATAAAAAACACTGGCTTTAAAAATAACGTCTACAGCTAATTTGCGAAAGAAATTGATGTCATTGCCCCAATAAAAAAATAACTTTTCTTTTTAAATATCGTATTTTTGTCTATGCCCTTCTTTTCCAGTTTGCAGTCGATGTTTCGACTGATCTTTTTTATATACAACGTGGAGATGAATGTACGGTCGACCACAAGTCAGTGGTAACACTTTTACATTGACAGCATCTTTATTTCTTAAGCAGTAATCAAATCAAAAATCAAAATCAAAATTATTTATTTCTCAGACAAGAAATTGGTCTATAATGTGTTAGTAACAAATGCAACTTATCCTATGTTAGTACTTAATAACTAGCAGAGATTTAGTCCGGTTGATCAGCGCCCACACTAACGGTAATGGTCGTTTTCGAATTGTAGTGTTACCACTCTCATGCAGTCGCCTGTACGACATTAAATAAAACCACAGACCAGTAAGCTTCAACCAAGTACAGAATACCACGTTCTCTGACAGTATACAAAAAATAAATCAAATCCAGTTAATAGTTTAATAACGAATTTAATAAATATTAATAATAAATAATAATAGTTTAGCCACGGGAATTTATTTAAATTTAAAAAAATTTGAATGTAGGACTATTTTTGTAGGCAAATAAGGTCCACAGACATAGTAAAATTTACTGTCTGTGGTTAGGTCAAAGACCTTTTTGAATCCATTTGATTTTAAACTCTCTTTCTCAATGATTTGATTTTGATTACAATTGGTGTTACTTATTATTTCGATGTTTCAATATTTTTGTATTGCTTAAAATTTTAGTTTTTTAAATTATTAATAACCTTCTTATTTAAATGTGTTTAAAATGCTTCATCAGATATGTTATAACCGTGTTTTCATACTGCCTCGTTGGTCTAGTGGTCGCAAGCGCGACTGCTGAGCGTGGGGTCCTGGGTTCAATTCCCGGGTCGGGCAAAGTGTTATTGGGTTTTTTCAGTAAGAGATTCTCAGTAGCAGCCCGGAGTCTGGTTTTGTGCCCGGTTAATGGCAATAGGCTCGCCCCCTATTACATGGGACTTACAACATAACTGGCGAAATGTGGGTGTACTATACACCTCTGCCTACCCCTTCGGGGAAATACAGGCTTGGTGCTATGTTATGTTATGTGTTTTCATAATGTCGTATATTCATCTCCACGTTGTATACTTATTCCTAATGTGCTTGCGTTTGACCGCCACGTCACCTGATTTTATCACTGCCTTAAAAAATTGTATGTTTATTTGAGATCTCAAATAAACATACAATTTTGTCTACAATGGATAGAAAAGGAAGAAATAATTTGGGATTTGGTACCCAGCAATGGGACAAAAAGTTTTTTTTTATGAATGTTAGTTTTTTTTTGCAGAAATCACACTAGGTACTTCCTCCCTTTCCGTGATTCCGTGACTGTGTAGACAGCAAAAGGATTATGTCATATTGTCTACAATTATTCTGTCTTTACTCTTAAATTGAATAATTATTCTCATATTATTTATCCTTATATCTTATACCTTATCCATCAATCTATCAGTATTATAACACTACCCAAATAATCCTATCTACGTTGAATAAATAATGTATGTTTCCGCAGCCATGCTTCTAGTTTTGACACGGGATTATATTGCCATGTGAAAAATAAGCGGTCAAAGGTCGAATTGGCGCGTAAAATGACAGCTGGCAGGTGTCAAATGTGAATTAAATATGGCGGAAGCGGGTGAAATAGGATAGCAGCGAGATAAATTACTGGTGTTGATAAATTATAGTGTTTTTTTCCTTGTTTTATTTACATCATGGAATTAGGATTAGACAAATTTTACGTTTTTACATTTTAAACTTTTTTGATCAGATTTTAAATAGATCGAGCTGACAATTAAATATTGGTATTTTGTTAGATCATGGATTTTCAGTAAATAATTTGAGTGTCAGGGAAATATTGTTGATACCAAACTTTTCTAAATACTTACTATGTACACTTTTTGAGCAATAAATGTCTTTATCTTTATTGAAATAGTTTAGAAAAATAAAAACAAAGAACAAATAAATCTGTTTTGCATTTCTATGAATTAATTTTATTTATTTGACAAAATAAAATAAAAGTTGCCACAGGGTCATTTGCTTAAAGATGAATTAGCTAAGCTAGGCACACATGTAGGTACTGACCTATACCTTGAATAGAATAAATACTTTTAAGTTCCAGCTCAACTAATATAATAAGTAAAAACAAATTTTAAACAACGAACGATGCAGTCTCTATATTTTATCAAGCTATGGGTCAGTTTTCCAATCGCCCGTAAATTTTTTCCTTAACCGATGAATTGGCGGGCAAAATGACAGCTGTCAAACGTGAATTAAATATGGCGAATGGGCGAAACGAATCGAGGAAGTCAAGAGAAGCCGATTGGTACAAAATCAAATTACCTATGTCAGTTTTATTTGATTTACAAAATATTTATTGTTAATTTTTGATTTATGATTAAGTCGTATTGACACCAAAGACAACAATTTTAGAGCGAACACGTTATGATAGATTGAAACCTTTTACGGCCAAAATTAATATCCAATCTATCCACGATTTGGCCTACTAGAGATAGAAATTTGACGTAAGCTCCATACAAAATATGTCAAATTTCTATCTCTAATAGGGTAAATCGTGGATAGATAGGATATTAATTTTGGCCGTTAGTCAACAATAAATCTGAATTCTGAAGTTATAAATCTTGTGCGGTCGGACACGTTTTTTTTTTTACTTATGCAGCAGTTTTCATGAAATTAAAATCGACAAGTGTACAGTCCTTCAAAATGTCATGAAAAAGGGCTTACCGGTACTCAGGTAAGCAGATTTTACTGAAGCATAAAAACAAGTTGCCTGTCTCTCAAAACGTTTATTTTTTATTTTTAGGTTATTTAAGCACATTTAGCGCCTGATAAAACAAGGACTAAAATAGCTCGAAAAATTTCAATTTCATGCCTATTTTGATGGACTGTAGACTGTACATAAGCTTAAATTTGATTCTTTTCACAAATTTTAAGGTCAATTCCTTTTTAAAATAAATAAGTCATTATTGCAGTGTTGCCAGCGCGCTTTTGTCAAAACTTACCAGAGGTGATCAAAAAGTAACCTTTTATGTGCTTTTATTATGAAAAGTTACCTTTTATATGTTTTTGCAGTATTTTAAGTTAGCAATGTGTGTTGAGTATTATTGAGAGCTTACTTAAACTGTGCTTGAACAAAGTTATTACTATGAGATAATCCAAAAATCTAATTATATTTTGTGTAAGTATATTTTTTGTTATATCTGAATTATTGGTACATCACCACGGCAACGGACTTTGTGTTTCACAGTCTCTCATATAAATAAATCAAAGTACTACCACTATAATAACAGAACTGTGTAAGTTGGTTTGTTTGTACAAACTAATCTAAACTACCCCCAGTTCCAGAATAACGTGAAACAAACGAAACATTAAATATTTTCACTATTTATGTTTTATGGGATTTTCAATTTGAAAAGTTTGAGAATAAGGCCGGCCTTACTGGCCTGTTCAAATAGCCGAGAGTGGTAACTGTGCAATTTACGGCTGTAATCTCAGCTGTATTACAAAATGTGACTGTGGCTTAAAAATAGCAGCTGTAATATTAGAGCAGTTTTGTTCTCAGCAGAGAATGTTTTCTCTTCATCTGATATTTTATAAGTGAATATCATAAAATGGCCATAAAATATAATTACAGTACTACATTATCAAAACATGGCTTCATATAGCAGCCAAGTGGCACCCCATCAGTAAAAAAATTATAACTATTAACTCTGTAAATTATAGTTTCTGTAGTTGTAGATAGAAAAAGTGCGAACAACTGCCGCTTTTGTCACTTTTTCTATCTACAACCACAGAGAACTATAATTTACAGAGTTAATACTTTCTGATTAAACTATATACAGTACCTGTACTTCAATTGTTAAAAACTAATTTTCGATAAATTATGCATTCAGCTAGTAATAATTTCTTTACTGATGGGGGCGCCACTTGGCTGGTATATCAACATAGCTTATCGCAGTCCACTGCTGGACATAGGCCTCTCCCAAGTTGCGCCAAAACACTCGGTCCTCTGCCTTCCGCACCCAGTCCCCATGCTGCTACAAGCTCCAGGCTGCTACATAACTAATTCACGGATCCCGAAATGACGATTGTTATTGCGGCTGTTAGGCGGCGCCCCTAGCCAACTGGCTAAAAAGTTTTACCACAAAGTATAAGTGTATTTATTATGTCAGAAAAGTTAGACTTAACCTCATAACCTTCTTTTGTTATTGTCTCCAGGTGAATGGCGAGGTGAACGAAGAATGTTGGACATCACACGAGACAAGCCAGTCAAGGTGTGCGTGCGAGTAGTGGTACCTGTTCGCGACCATCCTAAAGTAAGTACCTGACATTTTGAGATTTATCAGCTCATTAGCACCAATCTTCGATCACAGAAAAATATGAGTACATCAGCAAGTTAATCAGACTCGTATCCCACCAAAACTGCGCAATTCAAATACTCCACACATACGAAAACTTCCAGTATTTTTAATCACTGTAAATGTGAGTATAATGTAGCCAACGTTAGTGCGCAGTCAACTCGAATATGCTAGCGCTGTATGGAATCCTTTCTACGCAGTCCACTCCCAACGAATTGAAAGCATACAAAGGGCATTTACAAGACATTTGGCTTATATCTCTAGTGGATTTTCACACAGAAATACTTACGACATACGATTAAAAAAATTCAAGATGTGTACTCTCCGCGAACGACGACGTTTGCTGGACTTATGCTTTTTTCACAAAGTCATGAGCGGTCAAACTCAATGTACCTACTTTATGCAGAATCTATCTATTAGTGTCCCCCACAAATATCCCCGAAGCAAAATTAAAAATCTTTTTTACACCCCTGTAGTGAAAACAAACCTAGGTCTGCAGTCACCCTTCCATAGAATCATCAATGAGTACAACACTTTAACCAGTCATATACACGATTTGGACGTATTTCACGACAAACTTCAGGGTTTCAAAAAAAAAATCAAATCGTATCAGCTTGAGAGCTCGTCGTAATACTCGTAATAGATATTTAGGAAATGTTTAAAAAATCTTTCAAAGGTTTCACTGCTTTTTTGTTTTGTTTTGATTTAGTCTGATTTTGATATTTTGATTTAGCCTGAATACTCGGGCTGAATCAAAATATCAAAACCAGTTTGTATTTGTTTTAGTTTTAATGTATGCACTTGCCTATATTATGTAATTGTGTAACATGTAATTCAAATTTTTACTTCTCTTTGGCGAATTATGTAGCCTATAGCCAAATAATTATAAGTGTTATGTACGCCGTTATTGTCATGTACATCAGACCAGTTACAGATTAGTTAAGAGTATAGTGATTATTTTAATGTACGTGATGTGGCTGTACTTCTATAAATAAATAAATAAATAAAGTTTCCAATGGCATAATGTCAGGTCCACAGAAATAGATAGAAATAGAATGGTTGTAATCACAATTTTACTTGCGATTCATGCGTGGCAACTTTCGAACAAACTACGCCTTACACATTGACGTCATTAATTTTAAAAAATTAACTTTAATCATATGTTCTTTACAGCTTTTGTTTTTGCAGTTAGAAACAACACAATAAGGCATTTTTGCGGGTTTTGTTAGAGTATTTACTGTAAATTTTGAAATGAGTCTTATGCTTATAGAAATAATGTTACATTTCAATCGTAATATTGAGAGCATAAGTTTGTTTTACGAAAAAGTTTAAACGAAATCTGCTTTAAGGGGAATGTACTACAGTACCTACTGTTTTTAACGATTGAACTACAGTACCTGTACTTCAATCATTGAAAACGAAGTAAGAAATAAAGTATTCAGCAAGTTTTTTTTTTATGGCCATGCTGATGGGGCGCCACTTGGCTGCTACATTCACCTTAATCACTAAGCGTGCTTATAAGCTTTTTAAAAAAAATAACTTTTTTATGCGCTTTTCGTTTAAACGCCCACTTCTACCTACACGTATGTTTATTTACACTCCTAGAAAAAAAACATCACTCAAACCACAAACTGCTTGCTTCTGAATATAATAAATAGCTTTATTTGCGCGTACATAAATAAGGGCAACCCACCAGTCACGTTTGCTGCGCGAATTGAAATCGTTCGACGTAAAAATATCACTTTGTCGGCGCTGCACGTGCGTAAATACGCTGGTACAGAACGCAAAACGATTTAGGGGTCCATGATTGGTAATTTGGATTAGCGGAATCGTTGTTGCGCTGAGCAGCAAAATGTGGAATTGTGTATGTACACGTATCAGCTTTATTTCTGAAAATGGAATGGTTATTAGGAATACATGCCACATTTACCTTAATAAATACAGTTTTATACATCATCATCATCAACTCAGCCTATCGCAGTCCACAGTTTTATACATATCTACTCGTAATACATAAAAATACGATTCATATTGCTCGGTCACAAAAAGCCGTTTAAACAATTAAGCGAAAACCACACACAGCGCGGGTGCGTGGCGGGCACGGGTCGGGCCCGCATCGTGTGGAGCGCGGGAGACGGGAAAAGGGGGGGATATGCCATAATCGCCACACTTGGCAGGCGGGTTGGCGATCGCAGTTAGTTGTTTAAATACTCAGAGAACGCTGCTGCCCATCCTCTGGAGAATCCCTTAGTCGCCTTTCACGACACCCATGAGAAGAGAGAGGGTGGTGAAATTCTTTACGTCCGGCACCACACGGAATTTGCAATAGCATTTAGGTAAAACAGCCTAGGTAGTTTTGCAGTTGTTATGGGAAATGTTAACACCTAACATCAGGTGATCCTTATAAAAGTTATATGGCCTTATTACTACTTTCTGCGAAAACAAAATATAGCTAGCGCGGCCAGATAAAGCTTCAAAAGAGCCCCCGATCATCATAACTAACAACATTTACGAAAACTAAATCTGGGTCACTCAATTAAACAAACAATATCAGGTTACAGACTTTTATCTGCAACCTTACACCCAAAATGTTTGCTCAATCTCCATTTTTTTCGCAATCTTCGAAACAAATTCAAAAGAAACCATATTAGGTACAGAACCCGTTCTTTGCTTCAGCGCACAATTTTCGCGAATGAAAGAGTACCCAAGTCATTCCATCGTTCCGCGTATGATAAATAAAGCATCACTCTTGCTGCAAAACATGGAATAACAAGGAAATGGAGTGACTAACTATGTGTGAAACAAACGGCCCAATTGGCTTCTTGTCTCCTATCGATATGAACTGTATGAATAGGTCGTAAAATATTAGTCGATCAGCAAGACGGTAGGTGGTCGTTGGACGAATATTTTCTAGTAAGTTATTATTTACGTTTTATGCATTGATTTAATAGCAGACGTCTCTTTAAGACCAGAGATAAAATGATTATGTCTTACTTCGAGCAATGCTTACCGACGACACACGATAAACGTCTAATATGCGCTCGCGTAACTTATGCCAAGCCCTATTTAATTAATCCTAATCATTCGGTCTTAATTAGAACAATACATATAATAATCTAATCAATCAAAGCCTATCGTAGTCTCCTGCCGGATATAGCTTCTCTCATCAAGTACTCTATTACTCTACAATGATAAAACTGTTCTGGGGGAGGTTTTTATGTGTATGCTAGAATTGAGTATCATTAGCTTAAGGCGCTACTAGCAGCCCGTAAGTAAAAAAAAAATTACTCGCTTTCTTTCTTTCTATCGTGTCGACATGAGCTACATAATGATAACAGCTCATGCCGTGGGGGAAAGATTAGCCAGTCAGCAGGTTGGTAGCAGAGCTGACTGCCCAGGGTGCGCCGGACGATCAATTAAATATCGTCACTCGTGGAGGCTCTTTTAATGCACCCCAATTAATTAATTAATTAATTTTAATTACTCGCTGAATACATAATTTATCGAAAATTCGGTGTTACCAAAAGTGCCACAGTTTTAGTGCCAAAAGTGGCAATTTCTCGCATTTTTTCTATCTACAACAACACTGAACTATAATTTACAAAGTTAATAGTTTCTGATTAAACTACAGTACCTTTACTTCAATTGGTAAAACTGAACTTTCGATAAATGATGACTGCAGCAATTAATATATTTTTTACTGATGGGGCGCCACTTAGCTGCTAGCAGCGCCTTAAATCGAAGAACGAATGTTTCAAACATTTAGCAAAAGTTAACAGATACGCGACAACATACGTTATTCATCAATGGCACAATGCACACTCCATTTATACACTACTCCGCAGTACAAAACGAACCCCACGTATGAAAGTGGCTTTCTAGTATTTCCTCGCTATTACGCGTTGAAAAATTACATGAATTTGCTCCCGAGGCTTAAGGCTGTGGTTGTATGGGCAGATGTTTGTTGATTTTTTCAAAAACGTATAGCATTAGGGAAAACCATGGTAAAACTGATTTAGCCTATATTATGTAAAAAAGTCTTTTTATTTCTCAGTAATTGAAGTAACTGAAAACTCAGAAATACGTGGGACACTCAGAAAGTTTTGCGAAACTAAAAAAAATTGTTCTATACGTACATATATTTTTATCAAATCTTTTCAAAGTACTTTCCACCAGCCTCTATACAAAGATTCATGCGCCTAAACCAGTTTTCAAAACACTTTTTCCAGTCCGCCGCAGACACCTCGTTTACAGCCTGCTCGAACGCAGCCAGCGCATCTTCCGGCGACGAAAATTGTATCCCTTTGAGCTGATTTTTTATTTTTGGGAATAAAAAGAAGTCACACGGTGCTAGATCAGGGCTGTAAGGAGGGTGACCCAGGAGTTTGACTGGCGTGCTGTCCAGGAAGTCCCTCGTTTTGAGTGCGGTGTGCGCAGGTGCATTGTCATGGTGGAGCAGTAGCCCGCGGAGCCCTGTGTTTGGTCGCTTGTTGCTTATAACAGAGAAAACTTCTGGCAAACATTTGGTAGTATACCATTCGGCATTAATGCTTCTTTGATCCCGTAAGGGAATTGATACCAAGTGGCCAGTCAAATTAAAAAAGCTAGCGATCAAAATCTTACCCCCGCTTCTAGATCGCTTCACTTTGGTAGGCGTTGGCTCATTTTGAAACACCCAAACAGTCGACTGGCGCTTGGTTTCTGGGTCGTATTGATAAATCCAGGACTCATCACCTGTAACGATGTCGTAAACACGCCGAGACGAGCCTGCTTCAAATTTGTTAAGCATATCACGGCACCATTCCACCCGGGCCTGCTTCTGAGCATCGGTGAGGTTGTGCGGCACCCAGCGTGATACTATCCTCCTCACGCGAAGATGGCTGTGTAGAATCTCGTGAACGCTTCCCGATCCAATCTTCAATATGTGTTGAATCTCCTGATATGTAATTCGCCTATTGTCTTGGATTAAATTTTTCACTGCTAGCACGTTTTCTTCGGTAACAGCCGTCAAAGGGCGACACTTCTTTCGTCATCCCCCAAAGTTGGTCGACCGCGCTTGAATTCGTTATACCAACGATACACGGTTGCCTTGGAAGGGCCTTCATCCATGAATGCCATTTGAAGTCTATCGTACGATTCATCCGGTTTCAGGCGACACTTGAAATCGTATAAAATCATAGCTCTAAAATGTTCCCGGCGCAGATCCATATTTCAGTGAGACACAATACTTTGAATTAACTCGCAAAAAATGTGGAGGGAAATTTTGAAATTGGAACTTACTTATTTTTACTTATAAATAATCATATTTTCGAAAAACATTATAACTGGCCAGTCTCCCATATATAAAAACTTTTTTTCGCAATACTTTCTGAGGGGCCTGGTAGATAGAATGGTTGTAATCACAATTTTACTTGCGATTCATGCGTGGCAACTTTCCAAACAAACTACGCCTTACATTTTGACGTCATTATTTTTTTTAAATTAACTTTAATCAAATGTACTTTACAGCTTTTGTTTCTGCAGTTAGAAACAAGAAAATATGGCATTTTTGCGGGGGTTTTTTACAGTATTTATAGAAACAAGTCATAAGGCGTGCTGAGAAAGGCTTTCAGTATCCTGCACTATGATACATAGTGCTGCCACGCGCGCCCTGCCCACGACGACGACGTCTGTGGTCTAGTGGTTCTAGGGTCGGACTGCTGATCACGAGATCGTGGGTTCGATTCCCACAGGACACAAGTATTTGTGTGATGAACATTGTGTTGGTCTGGGTGTTTCTCATGTATTATAAGTATGTATTTATTGTCTGGTACCCATATCACAATCACAAGCTCTGCTTAGTTTGGGACTAGATGGTGCTGTGTAAAAATGTCCCGAAGATATTTATTTTATTTATTTATTTATATGGCCATTCTATCTATTTCTGTGGGGTAATTGTACTCATCAGTGTGAACAACTTTTACTATTGGACCAATCCTAAAATCGCGAAAAAAATCTACTGTTCCCTATATTTTGTCGATTTATGTGAACACAAAAATTGACTAACTGCCTCGTTGGTCTAGTGGTTGCAAGCGCGACTGCAGACCGTGGGGTCCTGGGTTCGATTTCCGGGTCGGGCAAAGTGTTATTGGGTTTTTCATTAGGAAATACTCAGTAACAGCCTGGAGTCTGGATTTGTGCCCGGTCAATGGCAATAGGCTCGCCCCCTATTACATGGGACTATAACATAACTGGCGAAATGTGGGTGTACTATTACACCTCTGCCTACCCCTACGGGGAAATACAGGCGTGATGTTATGTGTGTGTGTATGTGAACACAAATATAGGCTCCATCTGATTTCAGGGTTGGTTCTATAGTTAAAGTTGTTCATACTAATGAGTACAATGACCCCTTCGTTTCGCCATAAACAAAACAAGCGTCGCATTATCGTCCCGTATGCCTTCGCCCTAACGCCTCGTATTACAAACACGATGGTAGCGGACTATAGCCAATTTATCCTTCATTCCTCTGTCATTGTTAACAGAAAAATTCGCGCCAATTTTGTTGCTACATGACGCCTCGAAGTTCTCTTGATGGATAAAGTAGAGCATACGGGTAGGTTTTCAAAGGTTATGGAGCTACGTGTCAATATGTGAGGGCACTTGTGACCTTTTTGTGTTAAAAATCTTAAGGGCTACCTCACTGCGAGCAATGACGTGTAAGGTAAAAATACTACGGGACAAATGAATATAACATTACACGCAAAAGCTCAGTGAGGGAGCTCGAGTTTAGTGTGGACTATATTCGTATTGTACGTTTTGTGTTCACACACTGGGTACATTGCAATTTTTAAGGTAATTTTTTTTTTTTTTTGGAAAACAAATGAAAAAATTCATATCGTTTTTTTTTATTAGTTATTAGCTCTGCTTAATGAGGGGCTCGTAGCGAAGTAATGACTGCGCGGATTGTACGATCTGCAAGGTTAAGCTGCACTTGCCGCGGTCAGTCTGTGGATGGGTGACCGTTTCGTTACACATCGAGACCCCTCCGTGCCTCGGAGAGCACGTTAAGCTGTCGGTCCCGGTTGTCATACGAATATCTATGGCAGTCGTTACGGGTAGTCAGAAGCCTGAAAGTCTGACAACTGGTCTAACCTCCGAATGTCAGTATTACCCAGTAACTGGGTTGCGGGGGTCTGATGGCAGTCGCTTCGTGTAAAATACTGATGTTCAGCCGCATCTGGCTAGACTGGAAGCCGACCCCAATATAATTGGGAAAAGGCTCGGGGGATGATGATGATGATTAGCTCTGCTTAGTTTGGGACTAGATGGTGCTGTGTAAAAATGTTCCAATAATATTTATTTATTTTATTTTTTATTTATTACACTGAAAATATTTCACTATTCCTATTATTTATTTAATGTCCTTAATAGTTTACTACATTTACTTAATAAAACTGTATATTAATAATAAATAATAAACTTAAGTAATCTTTATTTTAACACACAAGTATTTGTACATCCGTAGCAAGGTCTACAAAATGTTGTAGACTATCGTAGACCCTCGTAGACCTTCGTAGACAACCGTAGACCCGTGTAGATCCTCAGATCACACTATTTTTGATCGAAAAAATAACTATGGCTATCTATTTGTTACCGCATCACGACTAAACCACTAAACCGATTTTGTTGAAACTTAGTATGGAGATAGTCTGGAACCCGAACAAGGACTAGGCCACTTTTATTATGTATTTGCTCGTGTCTACCCGTGGCCTCACTATCGGGACCCATACGAAAACCAGCGCTGCAACTTTTCGGTGTTGTAGCATATGCTGAGATGGGGGTCTTTTTTGGTTTTGTAAATGAATGTTATTTTTAATTTTATCGTTTTTTTTTTAAATCTATTGCATAGCTTCTATCGCGGGCCTTGAGCGTGGAGACCGAATCCAGAAATTCCGTAACGAAAATAACCTAACACCCCCCACTCCGACCGGCACAGCGGTGATACTTTTTAGTTTTGCCATCTATCGATGAATAGCAGAACTTTTAATGACTTTTTGAAATATCACGCTTGTCTCTTTAGTTCTGCAAATCGCCTCTAGGTGGCATTGGTTGTATCGGCGTTACTGCGCATGCGTAATCCCCCTCTTCGCCCCGCAATCTGGTGACTCATGCCTGCTTAGAGTTTCGGCGTTAGGGCACCTCCTCTTTATATTTACATGAAAAATGCTATGCAATAGCTTTACCGCGGCAGTCTCCGAGTGCCACACGTCTTTTTTTTGTTAATCTTTTTCTTTTTTCGCCTGTAACGAGACTAAAATAAATTATTTCTTTCTTTTCTTACTTACTCTACTTTTATTTGGGATAAACGATATCAAGCTGGCGATGTTGCGTGCGACCACTAGTAGCTTATAATTTATTTTATTTAAACTAAAAACACCGAGCTTCTTGCGATCGCCAACCCGCGTGCCAAACGTGGCGGTCGATTATGGCATATCCTCCCTTTTGGTGTGTCAGGATCGTAGCAGGTGGAAATCCAAGGCGTGATAATATGTATGTTTGGGGGAGGCCTAAGTCCTATGTCCAGCAGTGGACGTCTTTCGGCTGAAATGATGATGATGATGACCGAGCTTCTTATACTAGTGATAACATTATGATATTATTAAATAGATAATTAATTTAATTATTTTTATTTAGCTTTTCTTAGTTCGGGACTGGGTACTGTGTAAAAAATGTCCCAAAAATATTTATTTATTTTATTTAATTAAGTCGCCTCCTAGGCTGAAATACCTGCACTCTACGTCCTAATATACCATCATAAAATCTCTATAATTAAATAGAGCAGACGATATCCGGTCGCAACAAATAGAGCACTAATAGACCATTACTAGTTTTGTCACGTATCCCCGGACTTTAAAAAACATTCCGGGATTTTAAGAAACGATTGTAAAGAATTTTTAACCACGATTTTAGTTTAGTTTATCTTTTAATGAAAAATTATAAACAAAGTATTTTTTTTTTTTCGTTTCAATAAATGATGGTATTTTTATCTCATTTTCTACTAAACTATTTGTAAAACAATAGCAACCTTTTCAGGATGATTGTACTCATCAATTTGAATCACTTTTACTATGGGACCAACCATGAAATCGCGGAAAAAATCAGCTGTTTCCTACACTTGTGTTCACAAAATCGTCAAAATGTAGGGAACAACAGATTTTTTTCGCGATTTGGGTTAGTCCCGTAATAAAAGTTCTTCAAATTGATGAGTATGGTCATCTTAAGGGGTTGTTAATGTTTTACAAATAACCCTGTATAAATATTTTAAAATACAAACTCCAAAATCACTTATGGCGGTAGATTTTATAAGTGAAGATGAAGCTCTTTTACCCCTATAAAATAAATAATACACTCCCCGCATTTATGCCTTTTTGCACCCATTATCCTTCTTACTCAACTCCACTTCACAAATTAATACCTTAATTCATAATAACTGCCGCTTATAAGAACCAATATTATCAATGCCACTTATTTATACTAATCCCAAAACGAAACCCTATAGCACATTTACCTTCAACTTATCAACCCTATAATGAAAAATGGCCATCATAACAAAATATTTACGGACTTACCCGGGATTACTGACTGTCCGATCACGGGTTTACCGCACGTTGGCCCATCACTAGTTGTTCAGAAACAGCCTCTAACCAATCACATTAGGTACTTTATTGTAACTATAATGGGCTTATATAAGGCGCCCTAACTGACAATTAGGAGTCTACTTTATATCACCGTAGCTACGATTGGTTTTGGTGCAAAGTGTAAGCGATTAGCGGTTATTATAAAAATATATATACCATTAAAGACGGACTTTTTGTGTCATTCGTTGTGCTTATGGCAGTCACTCTGTGTAAAATGCGACCTTTATATAGTTGAGGAAAGGTTATGAAAAAACCAGCAGCACCCATCGTCCTGATACCCCGTAGAAACTGATTTAATTTATGACAGTTCACCGAAGGCGAACGAACCTGGTGTTCGAGCAGATTCCATGTGCGTTGATGTATTTCATATATTATGCATTTCTTTCTCATGCATGTACCACCATACAGGTCTGTGTTTGTCTTGTTTTTATTAATTATTTAATTATGTCACTGCAATTCATAAATTATCGGTAAGTACCTTTTTTTTTTTTTTTTTTTTTTTGTTTTCGGGTGGAAATCCTCATGGATACCCTCCGACTGGGGATGGCGGAGGGGTATGTCGGACTCTTACCGACTAAAACCACACGGTGGCCATCCTCTGCACAAAATAGAGGAGCTCCGGGAACTCCATTGGACCGCGCCGGTGCCCCTCTAGTGCTATGCCTATGGCACGTCCCGGGAAAACAATATTGTTTTCCCCACAGTAGCACGCGACCACCACGTACTGCTGTCCTCCCCAGGGTCGTCTAAAAGACGCCTCGAGTCCCCCCACTCTTAGCGTCCACGATCCCGAAGGTCGCCTGCCAGATGTGGCGGTAGGAGATGCGGCCTGTCGCCCTATCTGAGCCTTGCGCCAGGGCGGTTGCCTCCCTGGCGCCTCCTTCTCCGAGCGGGATCGGCCCTCTCCCGATCTCGCTCTGCGGCCTCCTTCTGAAGTATAACGGTCTCACAGAAGGAAGCCATGGCCCTCCAAGCCGTCGGATCTGCCAGCATAGCCGACACTACTGCTGGCAGAGAAAGATCCTGCCCAATCAAGCTGACCAGGTCCCGCCGTTCGGAGCCCCACGCAGGGCACTCCTCCAGCGTGTGCTGTGCGGTGTCCTGGTCACACCCACAATGGTGGCAATTTGCCGTGGCTTCGCGTCCGATCCTATTCAGGTACTCACCGAAGCAACCGTGCCCGGTGAATACCTGAGTAAGCCGGTAGGTGACGCGCTCACTCCTCTCCAGCCAGGCCTCAAAGCACGGCAGGACCGCTTCAACCACTCGCTTGTGCGCATACCGCGGCCCTTCCAGCCGCTCGCGCCACATCTCGAGCGCATCGGTAAGTACCTACCGAACATTGATCTAATACAAATACAAATATAAATAATTTATTGGTCCATACACATGCTTACACAATTGATTATCTAGCTAGACAAAAGAAAGCTTAAAGAGTTGAGGAAATGTTATAGAAAAAAACCGGCCAAGTGTGAGTCGGAATCACGTAGTATGGGTTCCGTATCACCCATTGACCTGATGCCCCATAGAAACTGATTTAATTTACGAGAGTTCGTCAACAGACATCATAGCAACTTGCCCGAAATATGAATTTTTGCATCTCTTTCTTACGCAGGTGTCCACAAATGTCTCTCTCTGTATGCCCTATTTTTAGTATTTGGTGCTAAACTACATAGTATGGACTATACATAGAAGTTTGTGTTGATGCTGGTATGCATCACCGTTTTGAAGATAGAGCAGGAACAAAAACGTGCAAAAAAATTAATTTTTTTAGAGGGTTCTTGTATGGGGACCCCCTTTGATTTTAGACTTTTTATATTTTTTGGTAGGTCGTGATAGTAACACATATTCTGTAAAAAATTCAACGGGTTATCTATTACCGATACAAAGATACAGCCGTGTGACAGACAGACGGACGGACAGCGTAGCGACAGTAATAGGGTCCCGTTAGCAAAGCTGCATAAAACTCAACGTGGTTTTGTAATAATTTTTAGCATTTTCACGCTGCTCGTTGTCCGAAAAGACATTCATAATATTCTGAATTTTGTGAGCGCTTTTTAAAGCCGCTTTCAAAAGTGCAATCTGAATTTTTTAAGCGCTTTTTAAAGCCGCTTTCAAAAGTGCAATCTGAATTTTGTAAGCGCTTTTTAAAGCCGCTTTCAAAATTGTAATCTGAATTTTGTAAGCGCTTTTTAAAGCCGCTTTCATCTCCCACCTTGGCCCGTACCCGGGTCACTCATACTCTCGGGGGCCACGTTTGTTCATCTCTCAGCGATGGCTGTGTCCCTCGTGATCATACCCACTTGTTTATCATCGATCGGTGTGTTATAGTTGCTATATTGGGTTGGGTAGCATTTCTAGTCCACAGCGACCTATTTTTATCATAATCAGCTAATTACCGAAGAATACTAACTTATCAACTCAGCCTATCGCAGTCCAATGCTGGACAATGCCTAACCCAAGTTGCGCCACCACACTCGGTCCTCTAGATTCCACATCCTGATACAGCCCTGTGACAGTCGGACGGACGGACGGACAGACAGCTTAGGCTAAGTAATATCCCTTAAGTGCGGAATCCTTAAAATATGCTGTGATATCATTACTCAATCATTCAGCTGACAAGCCATTAAGCCGCACCGTTCTTGAATGAAATCGTTGAAAATATTCATTCATTTTCCCTCCCTAAGTCGTAATCACAGAAATCAAACACGCTATTAAAAGAACAATATTTTAATTTTTACGAGCATTAATTAGTAAAGTTGACTGTAACCGGATTGGGACGATATCGTCGGATTTATTTCAGGGGAGCGTTAATTGGAATAATAATTAAAGAGATAAAGAAAGCATGATACTATAGAAAGGATATCATGGAATAATGAATGTGTCTTTTCCGGTTGAATTTTTTAGAATAATAGATGATTTTAACGGTTTTTTCTAAGGGATAAAAATTGGTAACTTTTTTTTTTTTTTCGAATGGACTCTTGCAGAATTGGTACCCAAAATGGATACCCTAACTGCTTAACCGGGCGGGTGGCGGAGAATCCCGTTAGGGACTCCATCCGCCGAAAAATTTCCCTAAACCTAACTTATAACTAAAAACGCGGTTGCAAATACAAGGGCGTCCCCCCAAAGGAGGGCTCGAACCTCGGCTTACTGGGGCATTGCGGGAGGACCCCGCCGCTATGGCCCCCTGGCAGCCGTTGCTGCATCGGGAATAGTTTTCTCGAAAGTAGCGGACTTTCGGTGTATCGGGTGGGTGACGCGTTTCGCGAATCGCCGTTAAGCGGCAAGCCTCGCCGGCGAGGCGAAGACCTACCTAATCCTAACACAGTGGCGGTTAAGCCTACTACTTGGGAACTACTCTAGAGCATAGGGCCGGTCTCGCGTGACGAGATTATCTCCGGTTGCGACACCGTGAGGGCGTCCCCAGGGGGGAGCTCGGGCCTCGGCTCAGTGTGCAGCTGGGTCACCACCCCGGTTCCCCCGGCAGCTTTCTGCATCGTGTTGAGTTTCTCGAGAGGCGGACTCTCGGCATCTGTGTGGACGAAAATTGGCTACTAAAATGATGATTTCTATTTAACTTTGTACTAGCTGGCTGTCTAATTTTTTAATTAGAAGATAAAATTTTAATGAGTGATTAATTTATTTAAATGATACAATTGATCACATGTGTCCTATTTCATAAAAACAAAATTTTAATATTATTTTTGAAAATTTTTACAAAAAATATTTCATGAAAAAGATGTTTTTAAACCACGATTTTAAAAAGAAAGTGAGTTAATATTGCATTTTCATCCAATTCTGAGCTAGGTTAAAGTTTAAAGTCTCTAGCTCATCGGGAAGTTAGTTTAAAATCTATTGCAAAATTTGTACCGAACAGACAGACATAACTGATAGTGAGTTAATAAAAACGTGGTAATAATAATAAGTTTTCTGTTGAAAAATCTATTTTTCATGAAAAGCTTTTATCAGATACGGATTTGGTACTGTAACACAAACTCAGTGTGTCAAGGGCTCAACGGTAACTACAGCAGAGATCCTGTGACCACCTTCCGGCTCCATCATCAGATCAGCTGCTACTAAACACCATAATATTACATTTTCATCGGGTTTACATATGTGTAGGCAAATTTCAGCCAATTCTGATAACGGGGACTGGATAAATTTGGCTTGCAAGATTTGACCTAAACCAACTAATAAACATTTCAAGTTAAATAAAAGCTTGTAAAAAAGCCGCTCATTTTCAAAACGATAAATGGATGCTGATAAGCAATAATGTGTCAACCCACAAAAATTCGAAAATTGAGTTAATGATGCAGTACGCTTCTTTGGCTGACAAAGAACGTTTTTCAATAGGGTTTTAACCTGATTTAATGGTTTTTATACCAAAAATGAGTATAAAAAGGTTGACACGAAATCAGTTCGAAGGGTAAGACATTTTGCAATAAGATGTTTAGGCACTTGAAACATTGTTTGATGACCCTAGGCGCCGTCTGTTTAAAGTCAAAAGAAGTTATGGGACATGATCGGTTATTGCGTAATTAGTATTATCCGTTTTCAGCTGTGTAAACAACATTGGCCCATATTTAATTAAAATTATACGTATAAAGTGGGCCTCACAAGACTACTAGCCACGAATACTACATGGAAAACGCAGTAGAAGACTTGGGGAATATAAGATCATCAAAGGTAAGTCAAAATATTACATAAATATGAGGATTTTAGCTATACATGTTTATAGGTCATTTTACCGGTAAAATGATTAAAACAACGCTTTTTTATGACAGAATACTGTTTAAAATTACATTTAAATACGTTTTACATACTAACCGTGGTAATATTACTTATCTTAACTACCTAATTTCAGCAAAATGTAATATTTTTGATTAACAGGTTATTGCTTAACAAACATTCTACTATTGACTAGCGCTTGTAAAAGTTTTATAAAGCTTGACACGTTATTGCTACAAAAAAATCTCGTTCACTTGTTCGTTCGTTTATTTCAATAGTATGTTAAATGACTTGAAACGTTTTTGAAAAACGTGGAATGAGGGAATTAATAAAACAAACAAGTTCACGACTGTAAGTATCCGCAAACAGGGTAGACAGACATTGTCTCAAATCTTCAGGTTCTCGAAATTATTACATTTGGCACATACCCTCATTTTGCAAGTTGTGTCTTATTTTTATAATTATTTACAGAATGCTACCGCCAAGATCAAGAAGCCATGTTTGCGGATCATTTACCTAATACCTCACGAGGAAAGCCATGCGTCGCGTTCTACTTCTGACGAGGAGTTTCAGTGTGAGGTTATTAGCCACGATGTTGAAGAAAAGAGGCGTATGGTTCCGTCAAATAGCAGTCTCAATGAGGAGTTTCCAGAAGTTCGGCCAGCAGAAACATACCTTCCGAATATTTATATTTCTGATCAAGATCTGGACTTTGAGAATACTCTGGATTTATTGGAGTTTCTAGCTGCTGTTGATTGCTGTTTGTGGCTGATAATACAACACTAGCTCATTCGTCGTTCATTGAGCTTATTCATCATACAGCAACTATTCAGTCCGAGCCCAATGAGTTGTATGATTCATCATAATCTCAGCCTGTCGCAGTCCACTGCTGGACATAGGCCTCTCCCAAGTTGCGCCACAACACTCGGTTTT
Source organism: Asteroscopus sphinx (assembly GCA_949699075.1). NCBI lineage: Eukaryota > Metazoa > Arthropoda > Insecta > Lepidoptera > Noctuidae > Asteroscopus > Asteroscopus sphinx. Next base: position 5,761,462 of record OX453023.1, read on the forward strand.
CTGCCTTCCGCATCCAGTCACGTTCAGCCACGTTCTTCAGGTCGTTGGTCCACCTGGTGGGGGTCGCCCTACGCTGCGTTGGCCGATTCGCGATATCCACTCAAGGGCTAGTCTGCTCCAGCGGCCATCAGCCCTTCGACAGACATGGCCAGCCCACTGCCACTTCAGCTTAATGATCCTACAAGACATGTCGGTCAATCCGGTTCTCCTGCGGATAATCTCGTTACGGATTTTATCCTTCAAAGAAACTCCAAGCATAGCTCGCTCCATAGCTCGCTGAGCGACTTTGAATTTGTGAACCAGCCCAACTGTCAGTGTCCACGTCTCGGCACCATAAGTCATGACAGGCTGGACGTACTGGTTTAAGACCTTTGTCTTCAAACTTTGCGGTATATGCGACGAGAAGACTCGGCGAAGTTTTCCAAATACTACCCAGCCTAACTAGAACCTTCTGTCGGCTTCTTTCTTGAAGTTTGTCTACCAAGCTGAATTATCTGCCCTAGGTAGACGTATTCCGTTACGACTTCGAGTGCCGACCCTTCAACGAATATTGGCCTCGGCATGACATGCATATTGAACATGACTTTCGTCTTGTCCAGATTAATGCCGAGACCGACACGCCGAGATGCTCAGTTTAAGCTGTGCAGCATTTCGCCCAGGTGTTCCAACGACTCAGCCATACAACGATGTCATCGGCAAAACGGAGATGTGAGATGTTCTCGTTAACGTTGATACCCTAACCAGTCGAACGAAACGAGATTATTTTGTTGTAGGTAGTTTGATTTTGATTTTTAAATACTGTTTTAATTTAGATAATGTTGATTATGATGTAGGTAGGTAAGTATTCAAAGTAAATCTTGAAGATTGAATAGCCAATAACGCTCGATGGTCCCTAATTTGTTCCGTTTTTAAAAGGGTAATAAATATTTTAATATTGTAAGAAATCATGGCTTTTATTGATAACACCTTAACAATACAATTTTTATCTCAATAATACGTTTATCAATATAGGGTTAAGGTACTTGACATTAATCAAATTGAATTTAAATTAATTGTTTTCAGTTTAGCAATAATGTGTTATAAGACTTGAAATGTATATTCAAATAAAATGTTTGCTGGCGCATTTTGTAATATCAAATTTAATGGATTTTGGAATGAATATAACAGATTTTACAAGTTTAATTGGAGAAATTTGATCTAAACTTATATTATGATATAATGACTGCATATCATCAATATTTGCAGCAAATTCTTGAACAAACTAATTAAATTGGCGCCGTAATTTTGAAACACGATTTACTCGAAATGGCTTCCGTGTAGGTTGACATACTATTGCTTATCAGCATCCAAATAATGATTCATTATTAACACGCGCGGATAATTTTATGTCGAAAACAATGTGATTTTCAATAACTAGAGACAAAACCCAAATCCCACAAAAAAACTACATTAAATGTCTTTTAATCTCCATAAAGTTCTTCTTATGAATGGCCTGTGTCGAAAATAGAATAGTTATAATATAATACGGGATCCAGTGAGGATCCCAAGGGATGAGTAAAAACACTCCTTTCGAACGAATGAAACTCTGTCTGTGCTCATAAAACAGTTTGCAAATGCCTCTCTGCATATTTAGGCATTCGGAATAATTTCAAAAGGTTTTTCTATACCAAAATGTATCCACATTTATGAGTACTTCTCATTCGATTTTTGTGAAGTTTTTAATCAAACTCATAACAAACAACGAACACGGTCTGTTTTTCAATGGGATGTGAAAGTTAAACTCGATACCGTGTTATGTTAGAGCCTGACGTTTCAAAAGTGCCTGTAAATAGGTTTATTTGAAATAAAAAACATTTTAATTTGATACCACGAGCACAGTGCACGGTACCTTTCACACAAATTATTTTATTATTTTTGAAGACGGTTTTTACTTTTTTTCATAGTTTATTTTGTTTCAACTACCTATTCAATCTATTTCTCTAATAATTCAATTATTAAATCTTTGTTTCAACTATTCAATATTTTTCTCTAAACTAAAATAAATAACTATCCTACAATTATAAATTCGTCCATTCCACAATAATAAGGATAAGCTACAATACGCAGTTTAACATGCAGTAGTACGCCACGGACTGCCCCCATTATCTAGATCTTACGTCTTCTTTGTCCATCCAAAGGTTGTCTGGAAGGTATCGTTTTTATTGAACTATGTTTACGGGACTTGTCGCACACAATTAAATCAAAATATAACGAACATTTTGACTAACCTCGACGTTTCGGTCAAGTTGTATTGGCTGTGGTCACGAGCAGACTGAAGTATGTGGGTGTCATCGTCTCGAGCGGCGGGTGTTTTCTCGAACTACCCGCGGTTGGTCTTTCGTAACGTCTTCGTCGTCGTCGTCGTCGCGTCGTCGTCGTCGTTTCGTATCGTTTTTAGCGATAAGACCACCCATGCACCCATAATTTATACGTTGTTCCTGTTTACTACTATTTTCATGGTGTACAATAAAGTATATTCTATCTATCTATAATAATGTTAATAAAACTAAACAAAAGACCTTACCTACCTTCCAGCTTTATCTTGAGGAAAAATCCGTTTCAAAGTAAACAAAGCGATTCCGAACCCCAATAATGATTTTGTAAACACCGTAAATCCTAAGTTTTTACGAAGAGATTAACCCACGTGATTAATTGGTCAGACACCATCATTAAAAAACAGTTAACAATGAAAATAACACCCATGTATAGATCTAAACACAATATACACATAGACATAAAAAAACTAGATAGTAAGTCATTTAAGAGAGCTTTAAAAAAATGGTTAATTCAAAAAGTATTTTATACTATATATAAATGAATATTTTGGTATAAACTGATAGTATTACGTTAAATATTTAAATAAGTTATTGTAGTGTCAGACTTCATAGTTTGTACCTACTATTGCTACACCCGATTGGGTAGGCTGTTGAAACCAAACTTTGATAAATACCTACATTTATGTACACAGTTTGAGCAATAAATTTCTTTGTCTTTGTCTTTGTCTTTATAAAATCATTTCGACTACAATGCTTAGCCGTCCAAACTACGTCGGAATCAATTGCTTGACCTAGGACAATCTAGTTTGGCATATGGAAGCTAATATTCAAGACAAATAAGTTTTAATACAAATTGTATGTTACCTAGGAATTGTATAATACAAGGAAAGAAGAATCGGCAAACGCAGCGTAGGGCACCCCCCTGCCAGGTGGACCGACGACCTAAAGAACGTGGCTAGGGGGGACTGGATGCGGAAGGCACAGGACCGAGTGTTGTGGCGCAACTTGGGAGAGGCCTATGTCCAACAGTGGACTGCGATAGGCTGAGTTGATTGAAGGGAAGGCGACTGTTCTTCCTTGCGAGGGATTTTGCAAATTCACATGAGTATACTTTCTGCTGGACTTCTTATGGGAAAATCTACTTACGCAAGAAAGAAGGTATGCCACATATTCGTATAGAAGAAGAGGCCGATCTCGCTAAGTTGAAGGTGATAATGTGACCATCACCAAAAACATATAATTTTGATTTATTTCCTTTTTTGCTGCTGATCGTTTCAGTTTGTGTTTCAAAAAGTCTTATGTTGCATGTTATTATTATAAATAAAAATGTAATTTACTCTAATATTCTACACTCTACAGAACAGTTATTGATGCTTCAATTTTTAAATTTTAAAGAAAACAAACACAATGCACTCATTATACAACTTGAAAATTATAATCTTCTAACAAAAGTTATGAATAATTTGCTCTATTTTCATACACTTAATAAGTCTTACGTTACTGGTTTCGCCAATTTATTTAATATTTGCGAAAGTGATTTTGTTGTATTTCATTTATACAGAAGTCCTTTGAATTTCTTCCTAAATGATCATGCGCTACTACTTGTATCATCAAATGGATGATGTAGCTTCGGAAATTGATAAAATAACAGTCTCAGAGTCCTTAGCGTGTGACATTGAAGAATGTCATAATTTAATAGTCCAACCTGCGGAATGCCTGACTGTCATAACTCAAAATATATGCAGTATATCGAAAATTTTTGATAATTTCGTTGTAATGTTAAGCAGACTTCGTTTTGAATGTGACATACTTATCTTAACGGAGTGCTGGTTGTCGTGTTGTCCCGCAGTTCCAATTTTAGACGGTTATAATGCATATGCGACAAGAAAAGTGCTCAATCGAAACGATGGAGTAACTGTGTATATTAAAACTGGCCTCAATGTTGTTGTTGATGAACCTCCTTGTCAGGATTGCACTTGTCTCGTTATTAAGGTGGGTACAGAAACTGCAATATTAGCCGTGTATAGATCTCCATCAAATAAATATATCGATAACTTCCTGCAATCAATTAACGATATATTATCTGAGTTATCTCCTTACAAAAACGTTTTCATAATGGGTGACATTAACATAAATATCTGTGAAGATCATGTTTCTACGACTCAATTGGAGTACTTAAATCTGTGTTCATATCATGGCCTCTTGCCTGCACATACCTTACCTACTAGACATGGTAAGACATGCATCGATCATGTGATATTATAAAACTTTTTAACAAAAAATTGAACCGACGAAAACAGAAACTGAAAAGCGAAAAATAACTAATTATGAGTCGGCGCCAAACGAACTTTTAACAAGCAAAGTGCGTGTAAGTTGGAAGTGGCCGAGCGGAGAACGCATTTTTGGAAAGTTATTGTTTATCGTTGAAAATCTCACGTTGTATTTGATGTGACGATGTTTTTATTATTTATTTAAAGTAATTTAATGATCTTCGTTGATTGGTTGTTTGGCGCCGACTCATAATTAGTTATTTTTCGCTTTTCAGTTTCTGTTTTCGTCGGTTCAATTTTTTGTTAAAAAGTTTTATTTTTCATTTTTTTGAGGTTAAACTCTAAATCCAGGTCTCCATTATGTCGTAGTGTCTAGAACTATATTTATGTATGTCAAGTTTCAACAGAATCGGTTAACAGGTAAGAATTCAGTGGGTGAACAAACACTCATCCCCTGTTTTACTACCCTTAGGGGTGGATTTTGATTTTGAAATCCAAATGGGACCAACTTCGAGATATACCCTATCCATTAAAAAAAGAATCATCAAAATCGGACCACTCTGTAAAAAGTTATGCGTGGTCATACATAAAAAAAAAAAAAAAAAAAAAAAAAAAAAAAAAAAAATATACGCGTCGAATTGAGAACCTCCTCCTTTTTTTCGTCGGTTAAAAAACAAAATTACCAGCTCTCACCCTAGTTATACAATCTTCAATCACGGACCACCAGGCGGTCTTATTATGTCTCAAATATAAACAAAAAAGAAACTTCTCTCATGTCACTTTTAACAAAATAAATAATGAAGGGCTAACTACAAACTTAGCAAGCATTGATTGGGAACCAATTTATATTACAAATGACGCAAATGCTGCCATGGAATATTTTGTTAAGTCTATCCAACGTGTTATAATTAGTAACTCTGTCATGGTAAAATTATCAAGACGAAACAAAATAATTAAACCATGGATAACACCGGGATTAATACGTTGTATGAGGCACAGGGATAAACTCCATATAAAAGTACGACAGTCTCCAGATAATGAAACACTAAAACTAACATACACTAGATACCGGAACTTCTGCAATATCTTAACAAAAAAAGTTAAAACAACATATGAAAGAAAACTATTAGAAAAAGCAGGTAAAAATAATAAAAAAATTTGGGACGCAATTAAAAATATAACAAACACAACTAAACTGAAAAATGTCGCTACAGAATTAATAAATGTCTCTTGTCCTGGAAATTCAGTGGAAAATGTAAACAAGTTCTTTGTCACTGTGGGTAAAACAATAGCCGAAAAGATTATTAACTGTGAAAATCCTTTACATGATATGGATTCAAATCGACACTCGAAAAGTTCACTGAAGTCTTTTGTGATGTTGGACACTGACGAGACAGAAGTGGAGCGCCTGATCTTGGATCTTAAAAATGTCTGCTCCGTAGGATGGGACTCTATACCAAATTATCTCCTAAAAGAAAACAGCCAGGCTCTCGTCCCCATTTTGACACATATATTCAATTTGTGTTTGAACGAAGGCACATTCCCGACAGTTTTGAAAAAGTCAGTGGTACTCCCTATCCATAAATCTGGCGATAGAGACCGTGTCAACAATTACAGACCAATATCTATCCTCCCATCGGTCTCCAAGCTCCTGGAACGCATCATCAATAGTAGACTGGTAAAATATCTGGAAGTAAACAACCTTCTTTCGACCAACCAGTATGGTTTCAGGGCTGGCAAGTCTACTTGCGACGCAGTCCACGAGCTTGTAGACTATGTAGTAAGGAATATTGACGCAGGCAAGAAAACGATAGGCATATTCTTGGATCTGGCCAAAGCCTTTGACACGGTTTCTGTGCCACTGCTTCTTAAAAAACTAGAAAGTCTGGGAATAAGAGGAAATCAACTTAAATTATTTTCAGATTACCTCTCAAATCGCCTTCAATGTGTCAAAATTGACGAGTTTATTAGCAGTGACTTACCTGTCTCTTATGGAGTGCCTCAAGGCAGTATTTTGGGACCGAGTCTTTTCCTTGCTTATCTGAATGACCTCTGTGAACTTAAAATTCCGGGTGGAAAAATTATATCCTATGCAGATGACACAGTACTGTTGTTCTCAGCTAACACGTGGGAAGAAGTTTATCTAGACGCTCAATCTGGCCTTGATAAAGTGTGTCACTGGTTGAGCAACAATATTTTGACACTCAATGCGGATAAAACTCACTATATTACATTCTCAATGCGTAATTCCTCCTCACCTCTTCCAACCTACTCCCTGAGTGCACATAACTGTTGCAATTCTGGGATCTGCTGCTGTCCTAAACTTGTCAGAACTCGGATGATAAAATATCTAGGCATAATAATTGATAACAACCTGTCTTTTAAACCCCATATAGAATTAGTTACATCCCGACTAAGAAAACTAATATTTGTTTTTAAAAATCTGAGACATGTTGCAGATTCCAGTTTAATCAAGCAAGTATATTTAGCACTCGGCCAATCTGTTCTGGGATATTGTATTTCTGTCTGGGGAGGTGCACCAAAAACTATTATAAAACCCCTAGAAATAGCACAAAGAGCTGTTTTGAAGGTTAGCACTTTCCGTCCGTATCTGTTTCCCACGTATCAGTTATACCAATCTTGTGAGGTGCTCTCTGTACGCCAGTTATCTATACTGCTCATAATTTTAAAACAACATTCGAATTCAAAATTTGAAAAAGATAATATAATCTCCAAGCGACGAAAAGTCATTGCTTTCCCAAACACATCAATGTTTAAACATTCCTATGTTAATAAATATTTTTGCTTCCTTGGTCCTTATCTATACAATCAAATTGATAAAATTATTGATATACATGCTTTAAATAGTAGAGAGTGTAAAAATAAATTATTTGACTTTATCCAGAAACTGACCTACGATGAAACCGAAAAACTACTGAATATACCACAATAGAATTAGTACTCACCCTCCCCACACACATACAATTCATCTTCATTTTACACACAGGGCGGCCTTCCTTTCACTCATTCCTTATCTTATTTATTTTGATGTAACTTTGTCATTAATGTCAGTATCTTCATAGCATGCAAAGCTTTTGATTGAATGTATTTTATTTTAGGGAAGAGCGCTGATGTCTGAAATACAGATATTAAGTTATCTAGTTCAGTCACAGATGTCTTTGTCGACTTATATTAGACTAAGCTTATATTATATAATGAAAAAAAAAAAAAAAAAAAAAAAAATTGATTGAAGGAAAGAAAGAAAGAGGTAACTAATCTGCAGAAGATTGATAATTTTAATCTAGATTGATTATTAATTTCAGCCGATAGTTAATATTAAATTGGGCTGACCACGTCTGCTACATGCCGGAGAGCCAATAAGCATAAATCAATACGGAGTGGATCACACATCCAAAAACAAAAATTTGGTAGGCCCAAAAGGAGATGGTGGAATGAGCTAGACTCTTTCTTAAATAATTGGCCACAAATTGAAAAATACCCAAAGCCCACAGGCGACCGATGTCTGCAACACATCTATGAAATTTCACTAATGTAGGTCGCCACTATTTGCCATTTGAAATCGTCAAATCAGTTTCAACCACTTACATGAGCCGTCAAAACTGTCGCGTTAGTGATTAGCCAATAGCCGCCTTGGTAGGGCCTATCGGATTGCAGTACCCCGCCTCAGCTAGTAGCAGAATTTATTGTACGCATTATATTCAACATTAGGCGTCTATTGGGCTGTATGGTCGTTGAAAAATACCCAATACTAATTTGCTCAACCTGAAAAATCGAACCCAGTACCGTGATACCAAGAAAATCTAACCCAGCACCAATAAGGCAGTTGACAGTTGGGCTAGTCCACAAGTTTAAAGTCGCTCAGCGAGCTATGGAGCGAGCTATGCTTGGAGTTTCTTTGAAGAATAAAATCCGAAACCAGATTATCCGGAGAAGAACCGGAGTGACCGACATAGCTTGTAGAATCAGTAAGCTGAAGTGGCAGTGGGCTGGCCATGTCTGTCGAAGTACCGATGGCCGCTGGAGCAGACGAGTCCTTGAGTGGAGACCGCGAATCGGCAAACCCAGCGTAGGGCGCCCCCCTGCCAGGTGGACCGACGACCTAAAGAACGTGGCTGGGGGGGACTGGATGCGGAAGGCAGAGGACCGAGCGTTGTGGCGCAACTTGGGAGAGGCCTATGTCCACCAGTGGACTGCGATAGGCTGAGTTCATGACCAATAAGGCAATCACAACAACATATCTCTATCCACTTAAATGCCTACTTTTACACACCACAAAACAGGCAATGCTCGAGCAACCCACAATTAGTTCACCAAATAAATCTCGAGCGATCCTCAATTGATTAAGCACTAAAGCCCTATAATTGGCGATCCCCACTGATTCGTTGTTTGCTTGTAAGACTATTTACAGTTGTAATGGGAGTTTGAAAGGACTTATTGTTAAATGTTTTGCTTTGTTCTGCGGTCCTGGTACTTCCGTATGTAAATCCTCGTATGTGATTCGGGTAATGGCTTTCCTATGATTATAATAGACAGCTGTGTATCTTCCTTCATTATGTGCTCCTAGTACTTCAGCTATAACTGACTTATAATACCCTTTTTCAACACACTTGCTCGTAAAATGGCTCTTATTGCACCGTTTTTAGGTTCATAATGTAGCTTATAACGCACGCGTGCTTTTTACATTATATTATAAATAAATAATAATAATAAATAAATAAATATTTTTGGGACATTTTTTTACACAGCACCATCTAGTCCCAAACTAAGCAGAGCTTGTATTATGGGTACTAGACAATGGATATGATACTTGTATACTTTTTTTTTTGTAAATATATACTTATAATACATAAGAAACACCCAGACCAACACAAACACTCATGTTCATCACACAAATATTTGTGTCCTGTGGGAATCGAACCCACGACCTCGTGATCACCAGTCCGACACTCGAACCACTAGACCACAGAGGTTGTCAATATTATCGCACTAGTGCTTTTTACTTTACAGTTTATTTTTGAATAGCAGCAAGCAGCAAAGAGTTTTTATGCCTAAACAAAATTAAACATTTTTGGGAATAAATCAACTGTATTTACTAAAATATGATAAATAAACATTTCATTTTATCAAATTATTTATTTTTGTCAACAAATTAACATTAATTTGTGTTATAAAAATAAAAAAACAATTTATAATATTAGGCTGTTTGGCGGTTTCCTTCGACCACCTGAGTGTAAAACACCGTGTGTGTGTCACCGTGCGATTACAGTAATCCGCGCGCCATTTTTCTCAAATGCAATATCTGTCTAAAATGTGTGTATGTTTTTTCCTCGCATGCGTGTTGAAAAACGTCGTATGACACGCGTGAGCATTGACTATTATACTCTCGGCTACATTACGCCGTTCGATTCTCAAATCGTTTTATTTCGTAATAAAACAAGTTTAACCGAATTACATCGCGTATTTTTATTTAAATTGGTTTCCCTGACGTTTCAAATGCTTTGCAGCGTTCGTGGTCGCAGAAAGTGGTCGTGGTTTGGTGTTTGCCGGTCAAATTTCACATCGGAAACAGAAACTTCTCGAACGTTTGTGAATCAGGCCACTGGTCCAATTTAGATAGAAGATATTTCATAAACTGAATATGAACTGTGTCGCTGTTTTTCCTTTTTCATTAATAGTTGTCAAATGTATATACTAGGACACGCTAGTCCTGGACAGAATAAATTTACTAACTACCTAAACTCCCATCCAATTACGTTCACAGACAAGAAAACTTGTGAACAACAAATTGATCGATCCGCCAGTGGAGCAAACTATAGCTACTAGCTGTGTGCATACTGTCAGCTGACCGACAATTAGCGACACTATTCCACACTGGTGCCAGGAGAATTATATGTGAATAGAGTCGACATGAATTAAATAGTTTTTAATTATAAAATAAAAAATCTCCTAATCTGACCGCACGTTTGATGAGCAATTGGCTGCTGCGGGTCGCGGTTTTGATTCCCGTATGGAATAAATATTTGAATTGCCTACAAAAAGTTGTTCAAATTGGTTTGGCAATTGCAAGCTATTTGTCCCAAACCGCATATTTAACAATCTTATACATTATGTACGCATATATCTCATATCTCTTCTCCATTTCTCTAGAAATTATTCGTTGAAGCTTACTGCTAACTCGTACAGTACAAAAATGTATATTTGCTCCAATTCTGGTGGATACGGACTAAAAACAAAAAAAAATAACTTACAGATAAATCAAGAACAGTTTTTTTTTTAGTTTTAGGTTAGTTGCTCAATGGTGTGAATTTCGTTGGAAATGTACTAAACTGGTCTTAAAATAATGCTTCCCTTACTTCACAGTGTACATTATTATAACTGCCTTACTTGTAGGTAAGCCATGAAAAAGATAGAAAGATTTTAGTTTTTTTTTATAGCATATGAGGGCAAACGAGCATGCGGGTCACCTGATGGTAAGAAATCTCTGCCGCCCATGAGCATTCGCAACACCAGGGGAGTCGCCGATGCGTCGCCGACCTTTTAAAAAGACATATGCTCTTTTCTTGAAGGCTCCCATGTCAAATTTGTTCGGGAAAATCGCTGACGAAAGTTGGTTCCACAGTTTTGATGTACGAACAAAAAAAATAGTTGAGTGCTCAAATTACCTAGAATTTAAGTAAACATGCCGAAAACATGTAAACTACTTCGACATCGATTTGTTATTTCCATCTCTTTCTAGTCTGTCAGTAATAGACAGCAATATTTATACTTTATTTAGTCACTGTTTGTGTGCAACAGAATCGGTACCATTATGCGGAATCGCAAATAAATGGCATTCATCTGTACCTCTCCTATATTTAATGAAGTAACAGAGGAATCTGTGTTGCATTTGCAAATTGAATGCGATAGAGCTATAAATGGACTACAAGATTAACTGAAATGGTTGACTAAGGCATTGCATCTGGAATTTGATTATCAAGTGCATGGCGGTGATCTTATACATTAAAAATATCTAATCAAATTAGAATGGTTATTGGATAAAACTAAGATGTCCTAACAATAGTTTTTCAATAACTCACAATGATTAGAGGATCAGGAAAATAACAGTATTTACAAATTTTTCACTATCGTAGCTCTCTTTCATATGACCTTTCTTTCCAACAAAGTTGGGGTCGGCTTCCAGTCTAACCAGATCTGGCTGAGCATCAGTATCTTACACGATGCGACTGCCATCAAACCCCCGCAACCCAGTAACTAAATAACACTGACATACTACGGTTCAGTTGTCAGACTTTTGGGCTTCTGAAATTCGTAAGGACTGCATATATTCATCTGACAATCGGGATCGACGAATTGTCATTTCATGCACATATAATCAGCATAATTGAATAACATAACGACAATTCTCCGCCGCTTACCAAAGCAAATTTTCAAATTAAAATCTAAAAAATGTAAGCATAAAATCGACTCCATTAATTTTCCTGTTCCATACAATTCCCGGAAGTGTTTGCGATTCATTGTGCCAACAGTTAAAAATCTCACGACTGTCGGACAGGACGGTTTTATGCAAAGAGAAGAGGCAAACCGTACGTAAATATTCCCATGACGATATGACAAAAAAACTACTCGCTAGTTCCAAAGAACTATTAAGCCGCAAACCCATAGAGAGCGGAACTGAAGCGGGACGGAACTGAAGCGTATCGTCGGCGGGTCTCGTCGTGTTGTAATGTACTTAACTGTTTTAGACAGTGCACACACTGCCGTCCTGCCGGGCGTTTTGGCGGCGTGATCGATACGCCGCTGCTCCGCCGAGCGAAAAAACAACGCCGGACGGTGCGCGATGCGTGACCGATACGCTGGCGTTATAATATATGGGAATGCATAGTAGTAGTCCTACAGACAGCGGAACGTTTTCTTCTGGCGCTGTCATTCCGCCGCCCGTTCAGTCCCACGCACGATCCACCCGCAATGTGACATGCACGTCCCGTCCACGTTTGGTCTACGCTCCGCCTCAGTTCCGTCCCGGCGCCCGCTGTGTGTCTGCACCTTTAATTGTGGTGTTGTTTTGTCAGTTAAAGGGTAAAATATTATGCTACAAATTTATTTACATACTCGAAGCGTTAGACGTAGGTGGGTATGTTGAGCATTTTAACTGAGTTTAACGCTTTGTGATTACACTTCCCTGCAACTGTTCGTTTGATAGTTATTGTTTAACTAGCCTTAATCAACAATATTTAAAAGTTTTATATAAGTTTTGGCAAACTTCGCCGAGTCTTCTCGTCGCCTATACCGCAAAGTTTGAAGATAAAAGTCTTCAACCCGTGCGTCCTGCCTGTCATGACTTACGGTGCCGAGACGTGGACACTGACACTTGGGCTAGTGCACAAGTTCAAAGTCGCTCAGCGAGCTATGGAGCGAGCTTTGCTTGGAGTTTCTTTGAAGGATAAAATCCGAAATCAGATTATCCGGAGAAGAACCGAAGTGACCGACATAGCTTGTAGGATCAGTAAGCTGAAGTGGCAGTGGGCTGGCCATGTCTGTCGAAGGACCGATGGCCGCTGGAGCAGACGAGTCTTTGAGTGGAGACCGCGAATCGGCAAACGCAGCGTAAGGCGCCCCCCTGCCAGGTGGACCGACGACCTGAAGAACGCGGCTGGGGGGGACTGGATGCGGAATGTAGAGGACCGAGCGTTGTGGCACAACTTGGGAGAGGCCTATGTCCAGCAGTGGACTGCGATAGGCTGAGTTGATTGATTGATATAAGTTTTATTTATTTTTTATATAAGCTAAAAAATATATAATTCAACATTGTGCATACTTATTGTGGACTGTATCTGGTTTTTGTATCAATTTATAACAAAAAACAAACATAACATCACGCCTGTATTTCCCCGAAGGGGTAGGCAGAGGTGTATAGTACACCCACATTTCACTAGTTATGTTATAGTCCCATGTAATAGGGGGCGAGCCTATTGCCTTGACCGGGCACAAATCCAGACTCCGGGCTGCTACTGAGAATTTCCTAATGAAAAAACCCAATAACACTTTGCCCGACCCGACCTTTTGCCTATCAATTTATGTATAAATATAATAATAAAGAACTATGAAACGAAAAATTTGTGGTGATATATTCTGAAAAATACAGTTATACTAATACACCATGATCGATGATGAATACATGATGATGATTTTTCTAATAATAATCCTAGCACTGAACATCGAAATGTAAAGACAGAAAAACGTAACATTAAATAAACCAACTTATTTTAACTTCAAAATCAATAGGAAATTGAATACATTAGAAATTCTCTGTACAAACTCGATAACATCAACTATGAAAGAAAAAGTACAAATATTATGTCGAAGTAAAAATAACAGCGCGGGAAAGTTTTAGTTATTTCAGAGAATATCAATACGAGTATAACGTTTCTCGTGTAAAAGTTTTTAAGTTCGCAAAAGAAATGGAAAAGAAAAAGCGAAGTAGAGAAAATTGTTGTGACAGACTAGCAGGCCGGAAGAATTTTGAAAGAATGTTCAAATCATTATGATTCATACTTTATTATTAAAATACATGATTATAAGCTACCTTATATACCGCAGACCAACACCGCCACCGACAATGATATTTAAAAGTATAGAGATATGCTACTGAGCTCGCAATCTGAAGACTCGAAAACGTCCTAATTAGGACTAAAATGCCGTCATATGTGTTCAGAAAGTATTCCAATTATAATAATTTCTTAGGTTTTTACGATCACTACACATTATAATAAAACAAAGTTTAACCGGATTAAATCGCGTATATTATTAAAATTTGTTTTCCTGACGTTTCGAAAGCTTTGCAGCATTTCGTGGTCGCAGGTAGACTAAGATGACAAGCGTCTTAACAGATATTTCTAAAAAAATATTTTAATCTACCGTACAATATTAGGTACTTTATTTTATTATAATATTCCAATTAAGGACACTTAAGTAACATAAAGTAATCAACTTACTTACTTTTTTACTAGTTTATGTTTATTGTGCGCGGCAGCTACGTATGGATAATTTTTTTCATTGGTTTTGTTAGGGTATGATATACTTATATTTTTAAATATCATTGGCCACCGATTAAAAACTTATTCGAGTAGTTTTAAAGCAAATCTATATTGTAGATCGTGACGATAGTTCGTTGTGGTAGAGAAATGAAATACTTAGTGGACCGTCTAAAAAGACGGTACCTAATGATGAATACAAAATTAAAACATGTACGTAATGGTAGATCGGTAAAAACAATGAAAGAGAAGCGACCGTGCTTGGTCGGGTGCAACAGCTGACTGCCCTGCCCTGACTGGCGGTATGGTATGGTACTGGCGGTGCAATTTTCCTTCTGCATTTTGCAAGGATAGGGTCAGGGTATTTCGTTTGCGGTTCGCTTATGCTTATGTCAGGAACTCTATTATTATGGCATAAATCATATTAATAAATCATTTATTGCAGGCCCACACACAGAGAAAACAATCACATACATTTTTATTTTACAAAATAAAAAGATAAAAAATTTGGTGTTATTTGAAAACACTTTAAAATGAATAATCTCATTACGTATTTTACGATCAATGATCCTTTCCTTATGAAGAATATTTTTACCTCTTTCTTATCATTTCATAATGTACATAGTTTGAAAACTAATTTCAAACCTTCATTGTTGCAGTTCAACTTCGTGGGCAAGTTACTAGGACCAAAGGGTAACTCACTGAAGAGATTACAAGAAGACACTATGTGCAAGATGGCAGTACTCGGACGAGGATCTATGAAGGATCGACAGAAGGTACTAACCTCTGTAATCCTATATAATTTAGTTTTTTTTGAGTTTTGTTTTTAAAATATGCACCGGACCAGCATTTTGAGTTATGTCGATTTATTGTTCCCAACAACTATCGTCGCAACCGAAGCCATAGCAATACTTACCGGTCCATCGTGTCGAACCGTGGTTATCTCCGAGTCGCCCATACCACGCACCCTTTTAGCACACAATTGCTGTGAGTGCTCAGAATACTATAACGGTAATAGTATTCTTTGACTCAAAGCTCTCCTGTGCGCCAAACCAGAATGTGGCTTGTTTGCAGGTTACTATAACTTCTTATGCCTTCAGGGATATCAATATTGTATCACAGAAATGAGATGACATGATCACGCGTATTCTTATCTCATGATCATGATAGAATAATCCCATTTTATCATCCTCCGAGCCTGTTCCCAATTATATTGGGGTCGGCTTCCAATCTAACCATAAGCGGCTGTACATCACTATTTTACACGCAGTGAGTATCATCAGACACCCACAACCCTGGGTAGATAATACTGACATTCGGAGGATAGACTAGCTGTCAGATTTTCAGGCTTCTGACTACCCGTAACGACTGCCACAGATATTCGTATGATAACCGGGACCGACAGCTTAACGTGCTCTCCAAAGCACGGAGGGGTCTCGATGTGCAACGAAATGGTCACCCATCCACGAACTGACTGCGGCAAACGCAGCTTAACCTCGCAAATCGTCCATTCCGCGTGGTTTTTACTTTGCCGCAAGCCCCTCGTTAGAATAATCCCATTTGAAGTAACCAAATAAATCTTCCTTAATTTTTTCTTCAACTCTAGACTTGGACTTGGAAACCTTGTATCCTCTAAAGTCTACATTTACTCCCGTATTTCTTCCCCAGGAGGAAGAGCTTCGCGTCTCAGGGGACCCGAAGTTCACGCACCTCTCAGACGAACTGCACGTGGAGATCAGCGCGTTCGCCACGCCAGCCGAAGCACACGCCAGGATCGCGTACGCACTCGCAGAGTTGAGGAGATTCTTAGTACCGGTAAGAGCTGACAAGCAGTTGCTAATTCATAGTTCGCTTATAAAATATGTGTTCCTGCCAATACGCGCTGAAAAGATACAAACTATTAATTAATCGGAGAACCGTTATTTCAATAAATAACGGTTCTCCTGGAATCAATGAACCATCAACTCAGCCTATTGCAGTCCACTGCTGGACATAGCCCTCTCCCAAGTTGCGCCACAACACTCGGTCCTCTGCCTTCCGCATCCAATCCCCCCCAGCCACGTTCTTCAGGTCGTCGGTCCACCTGGAGGGGGGACGCCCTACGCTGCGTTTGCCGATTCGCGGTCTCTACTTAAGAACTCGTCTGCTCCAGCGGCCATCGGTCTTTCGACAGACATGGCTTGCCCACTGCTACTTCAGCTTACTGATCCTACAAGCTATGTCGGTCACTCCGGTTCTTCTCCGGATATCTCGTTACGGATTTTATCCTTCAAAAAAACTCCAAGCATACCTTGCTCCATTGCTCGCTGAGCGTCTGTGTATTTGTGGACTAGCCCAACTGTCAGTGTCCACGTCTCGGCACCGTAAGGCGTGACAGTCAGGACGCACTTGTTAAAGACGTTTGACTTCAAACTTTGCGATATAGGTGAGGAGAAGACTCTGCGAAGTTGCCAAATGTTGCCCAGCCCAAACGGATCCTTGTGTCGGCTTCTTTCTCGAAGTTGTGTCTACCAAGCTGAATTAATGGCCCTAAGTAAACGTATTCCATTACAACTTCGGACCCTTGTATATTATACGCGAAAAAATAGATGTCTTGAGTGTCGTCATAGAATGTCAATAAGATAAATTTATTTATTTATTGATTTGTTCAGTGGTATACATAACAAAAACATTCTAAAGATGTAAACATAAACTCATTAGAGTTTTACCGTACATCAGTATCATCGACTATACAAACAGGTACAACAAAAATGTAGCTAACAAGGTAGGATATTAAATAAGTACAATGTGGGTAGATACCAGATAATATTTAGCTACATTATGAAGGAGCGAACACCGGTGACTGTGCGAGCCGTCTTTAAAAACTGGTGGAGGTTAGTATTTGTGTTGATACAGGTTGTTCCTACAAATGCAGCAAACTTTTGAGAATTTATTATACTTACATACTTACTTAACAATATTAATATAATGTTATTAATTGTATTGACTAGTTATTTTTATTATTGTGTATTTGTAACTTGCGAGAAATGTTGTTTTAATTTAAATTTTATGTTTTTTTTTGTTATTTTTTTTGTTAAGATCATGACTTAACCCCTCGTGAACGAAAACATTCAACATCGATTGCAACTTTTTAAGTCTTGATAGTAACAGCAATCTGGGCCAGAAGTCTATGGGAAAGGGTCTACAGAAATCTTGATATACGCTCGTGAGTACATCAGTCTTGTATACATACATATACATGTACATAATATTATCACACCTGTTTCCCATTGGGTTTAACAGAGACTATGGATTATGTATTATAAGTATGTATTTACAAAAAAAAGACAATGGATATAAGTATTATATCCATTGTCTAGTACCCAAATCACAAGCTCTGCTTAGTTTGGGACTGGTGCTGTGTAAAAATGTCCCGAAGATATTTGTTTATTTATATTTATTTATTTCCACCTGCTACGATCCTGACACACCTCTTTCGCTTCATCTACGTCCATTAACTTCGTCATGCATGCTCGTCGGTTTACGGCCAAAATTAATATCCAATCTATCCACGATTTGCCCTACTAGAGATAGGAATTTGACATAAGCTCCATACAAAATATGTCAAATTTCTATCTCTAGTAGGGTAAATCGTGGATAGATTGGATATTAATTTTGGCCGTTAGAGTACTCTTAACTTAACTTTTTCGACATCAATCTTAAGTATACTTTATTTATAAGATTTATACATATATTAGAAGCTTGACAACATTGGCGAGAAATATTATATCTTGCCTATGCATAAGAAAAACCGGCCAAGTGCGAGTCAGACTCGCGCAGTAAGGGCTCCGTACTACCCATCGACCTGATACCCCATAGAAACTGATTTAATTTATGAGAATTCACCAAAAGACATCAACGCACCGTGAGTGAAGCATGAATTTTTGCATCTCTGTCTTGCGCAGGTATCACCAAATATGTCAATTTATACCCTATTTTTATTATTTGTTGCTTAACTATATTGTATGCACTACAATCAGACCAAGTTTGACGATGGTATACATACCAGAGAGAGAAGAGGTAGGAGTAATACATTACTCTTTGAAAATAGAGCAGGAACAAAAACGTTGAAAAAAATGTATGTTTTTCGAGGTTTCTTGTATGGGACCCCCTTTGGTTTTAGAGTTTTTTTTTATATTCTTTGTCGTGATAAGGGTTGACGTGGTCATAGCAACACATATTCTGAGAAAATTTCAACCGGCTACCTATTACCGTTCAAAAGATACAACCCTGTGACAGACAAACAGACGGACGGACAGCATAGCGAGTGTAATAGGGTCACGTTTAGTACCCTTCGGGTACAGAACCATAAAAAAATTGACTTATGAACACACTGCTTTCAGTGGTTCAAAAAAAAAATACGTACAGTCGACAGCATGACAGTGGTAACACATCAATTCGAAAACCACCCTTACTGTTTACGAAATAAAGATGCTGTCATGTGGTTGACCGTACAGATATGGTAGCACAAAAATATTAAATAAAACATTACGATTTCCACTTCCATATTTCTACCACTCGGCTACCAATACAGGGGGTCTACTCCCGTTCGACGATATTCGATAAATCGTACGATTCATCGCACAATTTGCTACTCCGGTCAACCATCGTTCCCTTATCGCATGCGATGATCGTGTTTTGACGTTTGTTTTTCTCATCTCCGGTAAATTGTATACGACTATGAACCGTAGTCTATCTTAATTGTGCCTTTTTTATGTGCCTATCTTTATTATGTAAGTATCAGTCGGAACGAAAGTTCGAACTTCGTTTGTCGTTCGTAAAACGCGAGTACCCTGAGTGCCCTGTAGGTCTACAGGGCACTACATAAATTATCACGGCACCAATGCTTTTGGCACATACAGAGAGGCAAACTTTTCTGAGATATTAACTCTTGAATTTTAAAACTGCGTGCGTGCCGTACGTGCCTCTGTATATTTAATACAAGTACAACAGCACGCCTGTTTGCGTAATTTTATACATTTTAGTATGTATATATTTTTGGATATATTAACTTTCGATTTATGTTATTAAGACTCCAAGGTTATCTATATATATAGCTAAGAATTGGCAATTTCATCTCATCTCTGGCCATTCGTTGAGCTAAAACTTCTCATTATAACATCAAACAGTTAATGACGTTTCATAATTATGAAGAGGCATACGCTCGCATCTGTCGAAGGACCGATGGCCGCTGGAGCAGACGAGTCCTTGAGTGGAGACCGCGAATCGGCAAACGCAGCGTAGGGCGCCCCCCTGCCAGGTGGACGGACGACCTAAAGAGCGTGGCCGGGGGGGACTGGATGCGGAAGGCAGAGGATCGAGCGTTGTGGCGCAACTTGGGAGAGGCCTATGTCCAGCAGTGGACTGCGATAGGCTGAGTTGATTGATATGCTCGTAGTCACTTTGTTAAACAAATATAGTGATAGCTCAGTAAATCAATGTTTTTTATCCTTAAATTCTTTTATTGAAAAAAAAAATCCTTTCAGCAATTTTATTCAATTGGTAGTTATAATGTTAAACTATCATTTACAATAACTGACACAACAATTTTTTTTTATTGTATAGTGGGTAATTCAGGGGACACCGATGTCCCTGGGATATGTATGAAAATTATATGTATAAGATAAACTTGTATTTACCCTTGGCAGGTACACAGGTAGCTTTTTATATTGATTAAAACATTAAAACAGTGACAAAAAAGGAGATTGACCCTACAACATATAAATCCATTATTTTTTCCTATAGCACCAGAGACATTGCTGCTTGTTGCTGACCTGCTAGATTTGTTATCCCACTCTCTGATTCGTTAACCATCATCACTAAATAGCATTAGTTGTGAAGTCGTTTAGGGATGCTGGCTATTTAGAGGCTTGAAAAAAAAATTGCTGACTAGTTTAGCTACTTCAAGAATTGTCAAATTTTAATTAGTAGAAAACACTTAATAATAGAATAAGAAAGGAATTGGTATAGTACACAGTTTCTTCGGAAACCCGTGTCGTCTAACTCTCCCACTATCAGTCTTACTACTTACTATACATGCTGAAATTTTAATCGCTTTTTTCCCGATAAGGGGTCACTGTACTCATCATTATGAACAACTTTTACTATGGGACCAACCCTGAAATCGCGAAGTTGGTCCCTACATTTGTGTTCACTTAAATCGATAAAATGTAGGGACCAACTTTTAGCGATTTCAGGGTTGGTCCCATAGTAAAAGTTGTTCATAATGATGAGTACAGTGACCCCTTATCGGGAAAAAAGCGATTAAAATTGTTCATAATGATGAGTACAGTGACCCCTTTTCGGGAAAGAAGCGATTGAAATTGCAGCACGTATAAGCGCTGTATCTAGCTTGTGTCTAGATATCAAAACGCATACGAGTGCAAGTTCCTCAAACAAAATGTTTGGTAAAATAGCTAAACTGATTTGCTGCATATCTCAAACTAGTTTACTACTAGTAGCGTTAGTTTATTAATCGCCTTTTTAGGGTTCCGTACCCAAAAGGTGCTAACGGTAACGGTATTACTCTCGCTACGCTGTCCGTCCGTCCGTCCGCCCGTCCGTCCGTCTGTCTGTCACAGGGCTGTATCTTTGTAACGGTAATAGATAACCAGTTGAAATTTTCACCGAATATGTGTTACTATAGTGCCTATCACAATAAATACTAAAAATATAAAAGTCTAAAATCAAAGGGGGTCTAAAATAAAATAAACCTTGAAAAACATGCATTTTTTTCAACGTTTTTGTTCCTGCTCTATCTTCAAAACGGTAATACATATCAGAGTCAAACTTGGTCTGGTTATAGTGCATACTATGTAGTTTAGCAACAAATACTAAAACAGGGCAAACATATAAATATGTGGTGGTACCTACGTAAGAAAGAGATGCAAAAATTCACATTTCGCGTACATCGTTGATGTCTTTTGATAAACTCTCGTAAATTGAATAAGTTTCTATGGGGTATCAGGTCGATGGGTGGTACGGAACCTTTACTGCGTGAGTCCGACTCACACTTGGCCGGTTTTTTTATGTTACTAGCAGCTAAAATTTATGCTGCTTAACACAAAACTTTTTTTCAGTGAATCCCTCAATTAAGTACATTAAGTATCTTGGAATTTCCCCTAAAACAAAAACTCACCTGTAGATCTCGTGTTTCTTTAAGAATATTCTACTAAGTATTCCACAGAAGCAACGCCACAGGCTGAAACTAATATCCCCGTTAAGTTTAAAATCAATTTAATATAAATGTTGGTGATGGCGCCATTAAATGTTATGATAATGTCATTAAATCTTCCGACGTCAGTCTCTCGTAAAATCTAGACTGTTATTAAATAACTTTAATATCTATTAGATTTTACATAAATGACATATTTCCGGATATGTGGAGGAATGAGGAGCATATTCAGTGGCGTAGGTATGTAACTAAGGGCCCCGGGGCAAAAAGTTAAACGTCAAACATTCTTTATTCAACGAGGATAATACATAACTTTTTCGAACGTCGTTCATGGGGCCGAGGGGCCCCTTGAGCTTGGAGGCCCCGGCACAGAGCACCCTGTGGCCCCGGGGCACTGCCCCGCCTAGCCCTACGGTAGCTACGCCACTGAGCATATTACGAGAAAAGTCTAAAGTTGTAAATGTATATAAGAAAAGAGGCAGATTAAAGAAAAGATTGACCGATTGTGTAAAAGATTATTTATAAAAAGAACGACAAATATTTATTATTCTGATCTTGCACAGATTATAACATAAACAACAAAAACGAAAAAAGAGGATAAAAGAAACTGTACGAGACCAAGAACGGGCCCTTATCACAGCATAATTTTGCAACATTAACTATTTCTCCCACTTGCTAGGAAATTGGTTCATTATTCAAAAAAAAAAACATCAATCGGCTCTTTTCCGTACGCAACGAAATAACAGGCCAGTAATATCCAACACGACAATAATAGAAATTGTTGGACACTTTTCATTTTTTTAATTATGTTACCAACGTTTTTAAGTACCCACTTACATAAATTAGGTGTTTTTACGTACAAAATATTTATCATTATAAAGGCTGAATGCACTTTTTTTTTTGAATACTTTGAAAATAGAACAAGAACCGCGCGCGGACGAATTATTAAACACTGTTGAATTAATTTGTGTATTGTTTCCTCGCAAATTAGCGAAAAGTACTAATACAAGTCTGGACCGAACTTGCGCCTCGTCCTTTTAAAATCACTTGGGAAATAATAAATTGCTTCATTTCAGGCCTCGACAGTAATGTACTATTGTTGTAGCAGTGGTATTCGGATAGATCCAGGAACAAAATGAACACTGAGATAACAGCTGTGCAAGGCTGGTGCAAGTCGGACTCGTGCACTAAGGGTTCCGTAGCATCATTACATTATCTGTGGTCATCATCATTTCAGACGAAAAACGTCCACTGTGGACAAAGGCCTCCTCCAAAGGGGGAAAATTATATGCCATAATCGCCACGCTTGGCAGGTGGGTTGGCGATCGCAGTTGGTTGTTTAAATATTCAGAAAACGCTGCTGCCCAGCCTCTGGTGAATCCCTTAGTCGCCTTTTACGAAAACCTTGCAAAGAGAAAGGGTGGTACAATTCTTTACGTCCGGCACTACACGGAAGCTGTGTGTTATCTGTGGTACCACCCATCGATCTGATACCCCACATAAACTGAATTAATTTATGAGAGTTCACCACGTCTTTCATATTTGCATTTCTTTCTTACGGCTGAGTTTGTCTTATTTTTATAAATAATAATTAACTTAATTAAATTTATTAATTGCTCTTACGAAAAAGTAAGTCGAACTGAACAACATAACATAACATAACATCACGCCTGTATTTCCCCGAAGGGGTAGGCAGAGGTGTATAGTACACCCACATTTCGCCAGTTATGTTATAGTCCCATGTAATAGGGGGCGAGCCTATTGCCATTGACCGGGCACAAATCCAGACTCCGGGCTGCTACTGAGAATTTCCTAATGAAAAAACCCAATAACACTTTGCCCGACCCGGGAATCGAACCCAGGACCCCACGCTCAGCAGTCGCGCTTGCAACCACTAGACCAACGAGGCAGTAGTAGGCGAACTGAAGGACGAACTTAACTTTGCAGTGGAAAAAATAGATAGTAGGATCTGGTTATATGGTATTTTTATTAATAATTTTATTGCATTATCTGTATTTTGTGTTTATGCTATGCTATCTGTGCAAAACATTGTTTTTTTTTAATTTTTTATCATATCATTATTTACAGTGTTTTCCAATAACCGTAATAATGATTAACCTATAGTCTGTACGTACAGCTATTAAAGCATAGTTTGTACCTACTAGTACCTATCTAAACATCTTTATATAAGCTATTTTCTCCTCGATATAAGACAGGACATATCACGAGATAGGATGGCACCGAAGCTATAAACCGCTGCATTACCGTACACACGAGTATAATACAAGGTTTTATAGCTAAGAAGTCGTAAACTTTAGCTCAAATCAAAGATCTGGCGTTATGTCGTGTTGGTTAGCTGTGTTCGTAATTTTCTTGAGTATATAAAAATGTTTGATGTAATTCCGCAAATAATCTATATAAATACAATAACAAAAAAAACGGCCAAGTGCGAGTCGGACTCACACAGTAAGGGTTCTGTACCACCCATCGACCTGATACCCCATAGAAACTGATTTAATTTACGAGAGTTCATCAAAAGACATCAACGCAATGTGCGCAATTTTTTTTTTTTTCTCTATTACTTACGCAGGTACCACCACACGTGTCTATGTTTGCCCTATTTTTAGTATTTTTTGGTAAACTACATAGAATGCACTATAATCAGACCAAGTTTGATGCTGGTATGTACCAGGCCCCTCAGAAAGTATTGCGAAAAAAAGTTTTTATATATGGGAGACTGGCCAGTTATAATGTTTTTCGAAAATATGATTATTTATAAGTAAAAATAAGTAAGTTCCAATTTCAAAATTTCCCTCCACATTTTTTGCGAGTTAATTCAAAGTATTGTGTCTCACTGAAATATGGATCTGCGCCGGGAACATTTTAGAGCTATGATTTTATACGATTTCAAGTGTCGCCTGAAACCGGATGAATCGTACGATAGACTTCAAATGGCATTCATGGATGAAGGCCCTTCCAAGGCAACCGTGTATCGTTGGTATAACGAATTCAAGCGCGGTCGACCAACTTTGGGGGATGACGAAAGAAGCGGTCGCCCTTTGACGGCTGTTACCGAAGAAAACGTGCTAGCAGTGAAAAATTTCATCCAAGACAATAGGCGAATTACATATCAGGAGATTCAACACATATTGAAGATTGGATCGGGAAGCGTTCACGAGATTCTACACAGCCATCTTCGCGTGAGGAGGATAGTATCACGCTGGGTGCCGCACAACCTCACCGATGCTCAGAAGCAGGCCCGGGTGGAATGGTGCCGTGATATGCTTAACAAATTTGAAGCAGGCTCGTCTCGGCGTGTTTACGACATCGTAACAGGTGATGAGTCCTGGATTTATCAATACGACCCAGAAACCAAGCGCCAGTCGACTGTTTGGGTGTTTCAAAATGAGCCAACGCCTACCAAAGTGAAGCGATCTAGAAGCGGGGGTAAGATTTTGATCGCTAGCTTTTTTAATTTGACTGGCCACTTGGTATCAATTCCCTTACGGGATCAAAGAAGCATTAATGCCGAATGGTATACTACCAAATGTTTGCCAGAAGTTTTCTCTGTTATAAGCAACAAGCGCCCAAACACAGGGCTCCGCGGGCTACTGCTCCACCACGACAATGCACCTGCGCACACCGCACTCAAAACGAGGGACTTCCTGGACAGCACGCCAGTCAAACTCCTGGGTCACCCTCCTTACAGCCCTGATCTAGCACCGTGTGACTTCTTTTTATTCCCAAAAATAAAAAATCAGCTCAAAGGGATACAATTTTCGTCGCCGGAAGATGCGCTGGCTGCGTTCGAGCAGGCTGTAAACGAGGTGTCTGCGGCGGACTGGAAAAAGTGTTTTGAAAACTGGTTTAGGCGCATGAATCTTTGTATAGAGGCTGGTGGAAAGTACTTTGAAAAGATTT
Source organism: Asteroscopus sphinx (assembly GCA_949699075.1). Taxonomy (NCBI): domain Eukaryota; kingdom Metazoa; phylum Arthropoda; class Insecta; order Lepidoptera; family Noctuidae; genus Asteroscopus; species Asteroscopus sphinx. The sequence goes on from OX453023.1 coordinate 5,787,233, forward strand.
GATAAAAATATATGTACGTATAGAACAATTTTTTTTAGTTTCGCAAAACTTTCTGAGTGTCCCACGTATTACCGTTTTGAAGATAGAGCAGGAACAAAAACGGTGAAAAAAAGCCGAGGTTCGAGGTTTGAGGTTTCTTGTATGGGGACATGTCCTTCGACAGACATGGCCAGCCCACTGCCACTTCAGCTTACTGATCCTACAAGCTATGTCGGTCACTCCGGTTCTTCTCCGGATAATCTCGTTACGGATTTTATTCTTCAAAGAAACTCCAAGCATAGCTCGCTCCATAGCTCGCTGAGTGACTTCTTTTTCGACTGATAGCGTTGAAACCATCGTTGTTTCGGCAAACATCCCTGACGCACTACACCGCCACGGCAGCCTCAGCAGTATACTCAGTGCTATTGGGCACGCAGGTCGCTGTATTCCCGTTAATTGACCCACAGTCATACCTACATGTCATGTAGGAAGTCTGATAGTATGCTAGCTAGCTAGCTATAGTAGCTATGTCGACGTAGAATCGCGAAATCTGTATTTTCTCTTGAATACTTCAAAGCGCTGAAAACATGACATAACGATCTCCGACCTTTCTCGCCAAGCGTGGCTCTTATTGTAATTTGCCTGTTTATTTTACGGGTCCATCTTTAGCTAAGTAAATTCGCCCTTATTAACCTCTCGTATGCCGCAGTTTCAGACACAATTAAAATTCTATTATGTCTCGCGTGGATCTGTGTTTGTTACGAGAGGTTAAGTTACCACTTGTAAATTCAATGATGAGTATCAGACCGAAAAACCTCCTAGAAAATCACCTAAATTTACCACAAGAGTCTCACCAGAGGATTCACCAGATGGGCAGCAGCGTTCTCTGAGTATTTAACCAACCAACTGCGATCGCCAACCCGCCCGCCAAGCGTAGCGATTATGGCATATCCCCCCAACATGCCAGCTATGTCCAGCAGTGGACGTCTTTCGGCGGAATTGATGATGATGACCACAAGAGCCTATCGGATATACACTCTGAAAATGAAGTCGTTTTGGAAACGAAAAGGGGTCATTGTACTCAACCCTAAAATCACAAAAATATCTGCTGTACATTTTTCCGATTTATGTGAACGCAAATGTAGGGAACAGTTGTTTTTTCAGCGTCTATATCACAGTTTGTAGTATGTCAGTCTGTTTTCTGTTTGTTTATACACCAGATGTAATATCTCGATCTTGGACTATATTTGAACGTATTGGCTTCGTGAATTATGTGTTTACCACAATGCTCTGTTCGATGGAATTGTTACAAGGATTCAGTAATGGCTCACTAAGATTTATGAGTTTGGAGCGAGCGAGACAAAAGACTTGACTCTGTCGCACTTTCTCACATGAAGTTAGGATTTAGCATGGAATAATATTAAGCATATTCAATGTGTTATTGAAATAACGGAAAACCTCGTCATTGTACTCATCAGTATGAACAAATTTTACTATGGGATCAACCCTGAAATCTCGAAAATAAACAGCTGTGCCCTACATTTTTGTTCACATGAATCGACAAAATAAACCATTTAAACCATTTATTTTGCCACACATACACAAAATATACACATTACATGCAAAGGTAACAAGACAAATTAATGAGAACACAACATGTATACAACATAATATGTGTGGCAAGGGATCCAGCTCAGTATTTGCTGTGCATGTAGGTATGCACAGCACTGATTTTCAGCTGGTCCCTCCCATCTGTATATCTTAAAAGTGAAATTTACGCGCACAAGAATAAAAAAAAGTAAATGAAAGAAGACGTCTGACATCAAATACTTAATACAAAAAATTGGAATTTTACTTCGAATTTTAATTTAACCAAATTATGTGTATTTTACAACATCGTATATTAGTATTTATAGACTAATAAGTCACAATAATTATGTTCATTTGGTACATACAAGTTGTATTTTATATAAATAAAAAAAAAGACTTGGAAAAAAAAAAAAATTTTTTTTAAACAGTTAAGACACAACCGAACGTCACACATTGCACAAAAATAATCACCTATAACACAGCTACACGATATAGTCACAATTACATGTATGTGTACAACACCCCACACGAGATCGACAGACACAAGTTTCTGCTACGGTAACTTTTGAATAACTAAAAGTTCTCTAGTGATATGCTTTTTCAAAGTCAGTTGGGACATACTTTGGCGTAAGGGAGGAGGTAAATCGTTCCATATCTTGGTAGCAGAGTACTTAAAACTTCCCTTGTAGTTTGCCGTTCTATGCGCTGGTACTACCAGGTCGTTTGCCATTCTTCTGCGTGTATTTATCTGATGAGCATCCCTTAGCCACTTCAGCTTCTCAAATAAGTATCTAGGTCTTTTCTTAAGAGCAATTTTGTGCACCAGACATATTAAATGTAGTTTCCTACGTGCTTCCATTTTTAAAGTATCATTTTTATTTAAAAATGGAGTGATATGTGCTCGTTTTGGAACGTTAAAGCAGAAACGAGCACACGCATTTTGTACTCGCTGTATGGCTTTCTTGGTTTTTTCGTATAGCCGAGGCCCGTAAACAGTATCACAGTAATTAAATTGCGATAATACAATAGATTCCACAAGGCTTTTTCTAATTGGTTCTGAGAGATATTTTCTAATATTGTACAGTGTTTTTAACCTATAGAAAGCGTTCCTAATTTTGCTATTTACATGCTCAATGAAACGTAGCTCAGTGTCTATGAGTAATCCTAAGTTTACTGCACTATCGACTCTTTGCAACACTTGACCATTCAACTCAATGGGAAGTGACTGTGATGTGACCTTACTGCACTGGATTTTATTACCTAGTAACATATATTTAGTCTTAGATGCATTCAACACTAGAGTGTTTCTGCTTGCCCAGTCCGAAATACTGTCTAAATCCTCATTTATCAGTTTTATAGCATTAGCTGCATCCTCAGGCCTAAATGAGTAATAAATCTGATCATCATCTGCATACAAGTGCACCTTAGAGTGTTTTATTTGCTTAGGAAGATCTGTCGTAAAAAGAATAAAAAGTATAGGACTCAAAATAGACCCTTGAGGCGTTCCTTTAGTTAAATTATGTATCTCAGACTTAAGCAATTCACCTTGTTCTGTTTCTATTTCGACATATTGGCTTCTATTGGTTAAATAAGAGCGAAACCAATCGCAGGACTCATTGGAAATTCCATAGTACGAGAGCTTTGCTACGAGAAGTTCAATATTTAAGCAGTCAAAGGCCCTTGAAAAATCCAACAAAATCAGTGCACTACACATTCCAACGTCTAATGCTTCCACAATATCATCGCATACATGTGCAAGTGCAGTTGCAGTGCCGAAACCACTACGAAAGCCCGATTGTATGTCAGGCAGGAGGCAGGATACCCTCGTTTTCTAGGTACTTGGTAAGCTGTGTACAAACGACCCTTTCCACAATTTTAGACAGAACAGGTAATATACTTATCGGTCTTAAATCTTTCAGTTGGTCTACTTTAGAGCCCTTCGGAATAGGTTTAATTTTAGCCAATTTCCAAGTTTCAGGAAATGTCTTAGATCTAAGGCAATGATTAACAATTTCAGTTATAACAAGTAATGTGGCAGGCAGAGTCAATTTTATCATTTCTATCGATATAGAGTCATGTCCACTGGCTTTAGTTTTTATATTATAAATTATTTTCGATACTTCTGCTGGTGTGGTAGTACATATGTCAAAGGTTTTGTCAGTTAACTTATTTTGCCTAAAATATGCTATTGTTTGTTTATCGGCCGAATCTCTCACCGGTACGTCTAGGAAAAAAACATTAATTTTATTAGGATCGCCAAGGTGTTGTGGCACAGTTGTTTGAATGTTTGAATTTTTTCCAAGCGGACAAGTACGTTTTAAATGATCCCACATCTCTTTGGGTTTACTTTTATTATTATTAACATAAAAGGTAAAATATGCTTTCTTTTCCCTTTCAATTGCTCCAGTTACATAATTTCTAAGACTTCTATAATAATCCCAATTAAAATCATTACCCGATGCACGCGCTTTAACAAGAGCTTTGTCTCGAAGGGTCATCATCAGATTGATGTTTTGTGTAATCCACGGTGTGGACTTTGTGCATACTTTAGTGCGCTTTATTGGTGCATGCTTATCAAAGAGATTAATAATCATCTCATTAAAGTATCGTACCTGATCATCAATATTAAATAAATCCAAAACGTCACTCCATGGGATACCTTCGAGATCAATACAGAAGGCCTCTTGGTCAATCCGATTCAAAGATCGTTTAAACAAATATTTCGGAATTTCTTTCGGTTTCTCAATACGAAACTCTGATATCACCATCGCATGATCACTAAGATCGGGATTGTGGTGAATACTCACACTCTCACATAGCTCCGGTGAGTCTGTTATTATAAGGTCTAAGAGAGTTGCCGTTCGGACGCCTACACGAGTTGCATCCTGCACAACGACTTCCAGGCTGTGATGGGAGAAGAAAGTAAACACTTCACGAGCTGACAGCTCGTTAGGTTGAAGAAGATCAACATTAAAGTCGGTTAACAAAAATAAGTTATTACAGTACGAAAACATACTCACAGATTCACTGAGTGCTTCGATTGCTACATTTACTGATACGGACTCCGGTCTATACGCTGTACCAATCATGAGGCGCCCCCTGCCAGGCAGTGACAACTCCATCCAAAGCTGCTCGAGTATTGATTCGGGATGTGGCTTGGTTCGTACTCGCAACCCTTTTTTAACGTAGAAACCGACACCACCACCCCGTGCATCCTTTGGTCGAGGCCTAAGTTTAGTATATAGCCGGGTACCACTGGCGCAAATATTTCTTCACCCGCTCTACTCCAAGTTTAATTTAAAGCTAATAATTATATCTAGTTTATATCCGTCAAAACTAGCCAAAAGTTCATCTCGTCCGGTGTTCAAAGATCGTACATTAAGTAGTCCCAAACGCAAATTATGCTTTTTATTATGAGTCATTCATAAAATATTAAAATATTCTTTAACGAATCTCCGTGCAAACAATAGTGATCACGTGTAGGTCAAATGTAGGGATCAACTGATTTTTTTTGCGATTTCTGGGTTGGTCCCATAGTCAAAGTCATTCAATAATAGACAAGCGGTTGAGCGCTTACCTTCTATGCAAGAGGGTCTGAGTTCAAACCAGACCCACTCCTCTGAATTTTCAGATCCATATGCGGACGAGTTTGATTATCGCTTCAATCAACTCAGCCTATCGCAGTCCACTGCTGGACATAGGCCGCTCCCAAGTTGCGCCACAATACTCGGTCCTCTGCCTTCCGCATCTAGTCCCCTCCAGCCACCTTATTCAGGTCGTCGGTCCACCTGGCTGAAGGGCACCACTCAAGGATTCGTCTACTCCAGCGGCTACCGGTCCTTTGACAGACATGGCCAGCCCACTGCCAGTTCAGCTTACTGATTACACATAACATAACACCACGCCTCTATTTCCTCGAAGGGGTAGGCAGAGGTGTAATAGTACACCCACATTTCGCCAGTTATGTTATAGTCCCATGTAATAGGGGGCGAGCCTATTGCCATTGACCAGGCACAAATCCAGTCTCCGGGCTGCTACTGAGAAATTCCTAATGAAAAAACCCAATAACACTTTTGCCCGACCAGGGAATCGAACCCAGGACCCCACGCTCAGCAGTCGCGCTTGCAACCACTAGACCAACGAGGCAGTCTTACTGATTATCACTTGTGATAGCAATAAAAGAAAAAATCGTGAGGAAACTTACACTCCTGATAGTGCTACTCTGTGCTACATAAAGTTTTTGATGGTGTCGTAACATTCAAAAATAGACTCAAAATTAACGATGGTAAGAATCGTATTTTTCAACTCGAATCACTCGAGTTGATGTGATCGTTGATTCGAATCACAACTCGAATTGATTCGACTCGGTTGACAGCAGCAATCACGTCGTGCGAATGCGACGCGTATGTTCTAATTTATCGAGCAAATTCGAGTCACCGAGTTGGGCACTGTTACATTTAAGGCGAGCCATCTGAGTTAGCGAGCGACGTCGAATCGGACGAGTCTGTGATTGGTAAGGATCGATCGAGTTGATTCGTATACCTACACGAATCTTGACGATTTTGCACCGCCTATTTCTATTTTTTCTCACGTGAACTCGTAGTTTGCAGCTATTCGCTGCCTCACTCGCTCGCTTACCGTTAGTTACCCGGAGAGCGAGTCGTCGAGCCGAGCGCCGGCAAATAGCTACGTAAAACGAATCGACTCGGTTTTGAAGAAACACAATTCGAATAAGCGAGTTAAAAGAATAACTCGAGTTACAATTCTTATTCTTTCTTAAGAATAAGAACTCAAGTTATTCGAGTTAAATGATTCGAATCGCCCATCCCATCGCTTCTCAAATAATTTGTACAACAATAAACATGAAACAAGCAAGTCTTACGTAAGCCTTTTTGTACATAATATTATTCTTGAAGTAAAAGCTAATAAATAAGACCAAGTAGCTCTTATCGGGTGACACCGACATTTGAAGAATATTTGTTACGACTTATGACCCTGGACACTCGTACTATGGAAGTGTTAGAGCTACTATTGTATCGTCGTGAGAAAGAAATGACGTTATTCATCCGCATAGCTCTGTCGCTTTCTCGGTGATGGCTGACATTTTATAGCAAGGGGGTAGGGCGATTATGAGAATTTATAACTGTTGTTTTTAAAGTAACCGACAATAGATAAAGTATCTTTGTTTGTGACAATAAATCTGATGGACTGCCATAAAAAAATATTCGCCCTCTGCCTTCACAAAGCAGTTTGGCCCAATGGTCGGCCAATATTTTTATTTAAAAAACGAGTGTGCTTTAGAGCACACGACTGAAGTAAAACTTCACTAACTTATAACACACATAACATAACATAACATCACGCCTGTATTTCCCCGAAGGGGTAGGCAGAGGTGTATAGTAGGTACACCCACATTTCGCCAGTTATGTTATAAGTCCCATGTAATAGAGGGTGAGCCTATTGCCATTAACCGGGCACAAATCCAGACTTCGGGCTGCTACTAAGCATTTTCTAATGAAAAAACACAATAACACTTTGCCCGACCCGGGAATCGCACCCAGGACCCCATGCTCAGCAGTCGCGCTTGCGACCAGTAGACCAACGAGGCAGTCACTAACTTATATCTCCCTCAATACTATTTCAATGAGAACAAAGGAATGGTGGCGCGGCGCGCGTACATCTGCCGGCGCTGTGTCGTGGGCGGTCTAGCGCCGCCCCGCGTTTCGCACTACCCCCTCCGTTCGCCTCACTTTTTAACTCCGTAACGCATTCACCAGTTTACTCCCCAAGTCAAGCGTGCCCAAAGAAGTTTTACTTCGAAAACCAGAGGCGTAGGGAGACGCGCAACGAAGCTTCTAAGTAAACACGGATAAAATGTGCGCGTGAAGAGTTGTGTAATGTAGCCGCAGCCGCACGCTAATATGTTAACGATGACGCTGACGTCACGTTCTTTCTTGGTTTAAAGGCTGGATCAGACCAACTGCAGCGCACCATAGCGCAGCGCGTCGCGTTTCAGCAGGTGACGTTGTAATGTATGAAATCGTTGCCTTTGGTTGGTTGCAACCTGCAGTTTGTTTGACTCAGCCTTTAACCTCTCGATGCCGGCGGCCGAACGCGCTTGTTGCGCGACAAGTAGTAAGCGTTGTTCGCTTACTACTTGTCTGCTGAGAGAATGCCGCCGTCGACCGTTAAAAAATGACGTAATAACGCACTTTACAGCGTTGCTATTGGTCAGGATTGGTACTAAATGGGCCTGGCTTGAGGTGCGGTACGAGGGAGCGGGAAGGGAAAACGGCATTCTCATTCGCATTTATAATATTAGCTGAATGTCAAAAACCGATTACTAATGCTGTATTCTTTCTCCAGGACTACAACGACGACATCAGGCAGGAACAGATGCTGGAGATGCAGATCCTGTCCTCCCAGACTGAGCAGCGTCGCCTCACTCCTCCTGACTCTTCCCGGAGTGGCAGCGAGGAGACTCTCCCTCTCAGAGAAGTCACACATAAGCAGAGAGTGAGTAGCAGAAATAATGTTTCATTTTGTGTAAGAGATTCCTAGATATTAGATTGTGGTTGAAAAATTGTCTATTGTCAAATCCTTTTTTTTTTTTTACCGTGTGTAAGTCCTCGTGGACGCACTCCGCCCGGGGTAGGCGGAGCCAGTGTCGGATTCTTACCGACTAAAACCACCAAGGTGTTCCTTCAACTACCTTAGCCGGGGGCGTGGAAACCGTGAGTATTCACACAACCACCCCCGACAGGTCCTGGCCCGCCTCAAGCAGGCGAACCCTTCTCCCCGTGCGGCCTAACGTTGGCCGCACCCTCCTCTGTGGCGCACACGGAACACTGCACGCCACCTCACCTCATGGGTCTTTACCAGCTGCGCCAACTACCCCGGCTGTGCCAGCTACGCCAGCTGCTGGTCGGGCAGCAGACTACCCCGAGTCTGCTGCTCGCAGGCCCTACCTCCCGTAATTTTTTATAGAGGTTTTCTTTCTCACGGTCCAGGCGGTGAAGCCAAAACCCTCGGTCCCGAGAGGCGCGAGAACACTACTCAGCGGGCACTCCTGGAGTTACGAGATTGACGGGGGCAGGGAAAGACAGTCCCCCCGCTGCCTGCCTAGTGGCAGGGTGAGTGCACACCGGGCCCGCCCCTGCTCCTCCACTGTGCCCTCTGTTGGCAACAGAGAGACACGTGGAGCAACTCCCCACTGGCCCAGAACGGGCCCCTCCCACACTAGAATATTCGCCACAGGCAATAAAATCCCGCGAAGGTTAATCCCTCGAAAGGATTTTATTGCCCGTGCCCAGGATGCACCGGCCAAACAACTGCCGTTCCCTCCAGACGTGTCCAGAAGGACAAGCAGCCTTCAGGCACACGTGGAGGTTTTCTGGCCAGCGCCCCTCTATTGTCAAGTCCTACAGTATCTATAGACCAGTGCTTTTCAACGTGTCGGCCGCAACTCTCGGGGGGGTCGCGAACATTGTATGGGGGGTTGTGAACCCTGTATGGGGGGTCGCGAAAAGACCACCAAAGTACCCTGTTCCTGATACCTATTACTGCTATGGTGTACAATAAAGCATATTCTATTCTGTAAATATTTTGTGCATCCTACCTAGATCCTACTAATATTATAAACTAGCCTATGCCTGCGTCTTCGCCCACGTGAATTTCCTTATCGCGCATCCCTCGGGAACTGTCATCTTCCCGGGATAAAAGTAGCCTACCTATATGTTGGATCATTTTCGTTAGATCCATAGTCCAGTGGGGCAATTGTGTAATGCATTCACTTTTACATTAGCTTTCATTTTGAAATTAAAGCAACATCCATTGCGTGGTACGTAGTTGCCGATACCACGGATCATGGATTGTCAAAACACACGGAGCAATGAACATTGAAATACAGATGAACGCGATCACGAGTGAGTTACGCAATTCGGCAGCTGATCCACCATGATGGTTCCATAATCTGGGTTTTGTTCTATCTGTATGTCAAATTTTATTAAAATCCATACAGTAGTTTTTACGTGAAAGAGTAACAAATATCCATACATACATACACCTAACAAACTTTGACGTTTATAGAGGTGTGTAACTCAGCTCAGAACCGGTTCAAATATGCAGATCAATAAGCTTGAGCTGTTGAGCTGCAGCTCAATGACAAAATACGCAGCTCACGGCTCAAAGAATAGTATTCATCTGTGCGACAACGTTGGTTGCACGAAAGATAAAAGATGTGCATATCAATGAAAACCTGTTTGAACCGGTGAACGGGAGCGGCAACAGATCGGCGGTGAGTCGCAGAGTGAGCGAGCGAGTGCAGCTCAAACAGATCGAACGCTCTGTAAGCTCAGCGACTCGCATCACAGATCATAGCTCGAAGTAGGCAGATATACAAATTGAGCTGATCTGTGAGCCGGTTCATAGCTCCGGCTCACTGACGTGAACCGTGAGCTGAGCTGCAGCTCACGCATTTTTGTTGAGTTACCCATGTCTAGACGTTTATAATATTAGTAGGAAGTAGGATGTGTTTGTGAAGATATTTGGATGTTTGTTACTCAATCACGCTGTAAAGGTGAACGGATTTGTATGGCATTTGGCATACAGATAGAACATAACTCGGATTAACATATAGGCTCTATTTTCCCGGGATGATGATGGGATGCGTGACAAACGACATCCACGCGGGCAAAGCCGCGGTCACAAGCTTTACTACATAAATAAATAACGAAAAGGCTAGGGTGATTAACAGTAGCTCCACGACTAAAAGAAATTCTGTCTATTTAAATTTACTACATTCGTAATAAATCTTCATTTTATGTCTGAATATATTTTTGTTTAATTATACAACGTGTTATTGAAATGACTCTTAAGGGGTCATTTTAATCGTCATTATGAACAACTTTAATAAATAAAAAAACAAAACAAACAAAAAGTTTGTCCTAGGACAAACTGTCCAGCTGGGTAAGTCCAACTTCGAGAAAGAGGTCAATCATCGAATCCGACTCGATTGGGCAGCGTTCGGGAAGCTACGCAATATCTTCTCTTTTAAAATACCGCAGTGTCTCAAGACGAAAGTCTTTGACAGGTGTGTTGCCAGTAATTACTTACGGTACTGAAACGTGGTCGCTCACAATGGGCCTGATAAGAAGGCTCAAAGTCACTCAAAGGGCAATGGAGAGGGCTATGCTCGGAGTGTCCCTGCGTGATCGAATCAGAAATGAGGAGATTCACAGGAGAACGAAAGTAACCGACATAGCCCGAAGAATTGCCAAACTTAAGTGGCAGTGGGCGGGGCACATTGCTCGCAGAACGGGTGGCCGATGGGGCAGTAAAGTTCTGGAGTGGCGATTTCCGGGTTGATCCCATAGTAAAAGTTGTTCATACTGATGAGTACAATGACCCCTTAAGAGGTTTTCAGTAATTTCAGTAACACGTTGTAATGTCCTCATATTAATAACTAATGTAATGTCTGAAAAAGTATCTTATCATAATAAGAGAAATAAAAACGGCGTGCTTTTGTTACTAGTATGCCCACAATTGTGCTTGTTTTTCAAACAAACCAGTCCATGATAGCTGGCCAGAAAGACTATTGACACAACCACAGGAATATTTACACCTTACTATATTATTCCTCTCCCAGTTTTATGTAAGACCAATCCGCATTTATTAATCAACCGGTTCTCCGAAACCCTAGCAGAAAAATACAAAGGTAAATGACGTAATACAGTCACCCCCAAACTATTTTATAGCCCACGACTACAGGGCTGCCAACTGTCAAATCATTTAACCAAAACTTAGAAAACCTCAAACTCTCTGCTGCCGGATAGTGTAACTCGGACGGACGGAATCTCGCTAAACAAAAGTACGGACAGGCACGCACACTTTCACACTATTTAAAAAAAATCGCGTATGAAAGAAGTCGTTGTCGTAGTGTCACAAATAAAATAAAATAGGCCGGCTGGTGTGTTAAAATACTGTCGAAATTATAGTGGGTTCAAGAAAACCTGAAGCGCTTTAATCTTTTCGTAGCGAGATTCCGTCCGCTTTTTTTTATTCGTCCATGTGTAACTCACTCGCGATCATTTTGACTTCAATGTTCACAGCTCCGTATGTTTTGACGATTCTTCTTACTATGCCTGCCTCGACTGACTTGTCTGACTGCCTCGTTGGTCTAGTGGTTGCAAGCGCGACTGCTGAGCGTGGGGTCCCGGGTTCAATTCCCGGGTCGGGCAAAGTGTTGTTGGTTTTTTTCATTAGGAAATTCTCAGTAGCACTCCGGAGTCTGGATTTGTGTCCGGTCAATGGCAATAGGCTCGCCCCCTATTACATGGGACTATAACATAACTGGCGAAATGTGGGTGTACTATTACACCTCTGCCTACCCCTTCGGGGAAATACAGGCGTGATGTTATGTTATGTGTTATGATGTTCTTACTATGCACCGCGTAATGTCAAAATTAAAGCTGGTGGTGTTGATTATTTTGTTCTCAAATATGAGTCTCAAACAATAGTTATTTGTGCAGTAAGAGAGCAAAGTCGTTTTTTTCTGCGAGTGCTGATTTTCTATCCTGAGTGTGGCGAGGGATTCAAAGGCATGAGATGCAAAAACTTTGCTCTAATGTAACACACATAACTTTTCACTTCAGCAACGAGAACACTTTAGGAGATAAAATAATAAACAGGAATAGATTGAAATAACTATTTATTGTGAATCAAAATAATTAACATTGTTGGTAGAGGTACCAATTCAATAAAATGGAACATTTTAAAAGTTAAAAATATATTACGTAACATAATTGAAACTAGAAATAAATATTTACAGGGTAGTATTAGTTTTATTTGCAGTAAATACTTATTTTCGTTTAAATACAACAATAAAGGTAGGTTCGGGTAATAAGGCCTGTCGGGTAATAAGGCCTAAGTAATAAATATCCAATTTAAAATTGTTTGTATCTCTCAAGGTTACAAACATAGGTAGCTAACACTCAAAGATGGCACCTCAAACGTGTCACGATGCGATGGCTCGCACGATGTCGCCAGTGCGGCGTCGTTTATTGTGGGAAGCGGTTGCGCAACACGAATAACAAAAACTCGTCCGTTACAAACGGAAGTATTTTTTGAAATATTTCACATATTTAAGTAATTTTTCATTATAGATTTCTATCATTTCATTCTTTTATGACCTTAGAAGTTTAAATTAATATCATGGTTTGAATCATATTATTTTTATTATTCTTTAAACATGTTGTCGGTGGTTATTAAGGCCTACAATTTTTTATCGTAGGCCTTATTATCCTCCTTTTTGTATCATGTCACAGCTTTACTTAGTATATTTTTTTTAATGCTATGAGTGTTATAAAAAGTAATGACAACTGTTAACTAATTGTTTATTGTTTCTTTTAACAACAACAAGGAAGAAAAGAAAATAATAAAGACATCCAATCTCAAAGGTAGAAGTGGTACTAAGCAAAAACAAGTGAGCTGGTACTGTCATGGTTGTGAAGAGGATAAGATGGCAGATATGCTAAATGCGGCAAGTCGTATCACGAGGAGTGCGTTGGTTTGTCAGCAGATGATACGGACACTTTTAAGTGTCCTGAAGGCTGTTAATCAAAGAATTTGTTCCTTTTTTAAGACTTCATGCATGATTAATGCATATCTATGAATATTGATCTCAATTACCAAATATAAGATACATATTTTGATTAATGTAGTATTTTAAAGCCTTAGGCCTTATTACCCGACCATAGTATAAAAAGGCCTATAGATAGAGCTTTAAGAAATGTTTAATTTTGTTTTTGTTTACGGCAAAAGTTGCAATTTTTTGTTTTTATTTTATAGTAAGGGCTCTATAGGTATACTTAACATTAAAACTAGTTGATTTCAATATATAGTTTTTATTTTATTTCAAATCTCCCTTAGCTAGGCCTTATTACCCGAACTTACCTAAGTTAAAAATTCAATAAATTACATTAAACGACATAATTATCTCTTTGCAAAATTTCTTTAGTTAGTACGAAACTCGAACGTTTTTGTCTTTGAGGTCGATTTCAAAATCGGAACTTCGAAAGGGCTGGTATTCGTCTCTCTCTCTTTCTAATGGGGGGAAAGAGATAGAGTGTGAATTTTTCGAATTGTATGATTAACCCAAGGCTTGGTCTCACTCAGTGAGAAAAATCGCATTTTGCTCACTGATTTCAGGCAGCAAAACCTTCATGTTTGAGCTACTGAAGTGAAAAACTTATTTCAAACTATCACTCTCCTTTACTAATAGTAGATACAAGAAAGAGATGGCAAGAATTTTAGCGCTGTCAAATTAGTCGTAGTGTAATTCCCATACAAGTTTAGTCGTGATCTCCGAAAGTCATGCCGCCAAACAATACGATGAAGTGTAACACCTCGGACGAATAAAAATGGCGGACGCAATCTCGCTAAGAAAAGATTGAAGCACTTAGTTTTTTCCTAAACCCACTATAATTTCGACATAATTTTAAACCACCAGAAATATATATTGTTATTTTATTTATGGCACTACGACAATGACTACCGTCACACGAGATTTGTTGCGTAATCGCGGCTTTTTGTCTTACTATGGGTGTGCATATGTGCGTGCCAGCCCGCACTTTTAAGCGAGCCGTCTTACTATGGATGCCTCACTTTTTGTTTAGCGAGATTCCGTCCGCCTTTTTTATTTGTCCAAGTGTAACACGTAAAATAACTTGACGCCACTAAAATTGTTGCCATTCTTTTCTTGTACACCATTTTTATTGTGTGTTCGTTACATTGACCCCACTGGACTTTTTTCTCGTGATAAAACACAATGCGAGTCTAATTCACGGGCTTAAGGTCGCAGATCTTTTCTGACCGGTCCGGGAGTCCGTGAAACCCAGTCGCTTTATAAAAACCAACCGGACACTCCCCGGACTACAAACTAGAGGAGAAATAAAGGGAAACCCGGTCAGAGGGCAGCCCTAGGATATAGCCATATATCTGCAGAATCAAAAATGTTACAGTACGCCCACACAGAACACAATAGCAGGCAGATTGGGCCCTCCTTATTGACGGATGAGGGTCCGACGAACCGTTATTAGGGCATTCAATGCTGGGAAATAAAAATTATATTGAGACGTAAAAGTTACGGAGAATGTTTCCGGGTATCATTGGGATGTCAGAAAGTATCATTCTATTTTGTTGAATTCTATAGGTTTAATGCATACGTAAAAATCCCATCTGAGATTCGTAAAAGGTAATTTGGAATAAAATTGTATTGTGCCCTAGTATAAAAGAGTAGTAAATGTAATCACGATCCATAAATATGTATACAGTATGTAACAAAAATCCTGTTGTTCCTGTCAGCTACGTCATCAGAATCGATATTTATACGTAAGGAAGGCTCATTAGGAAAACCTCTTCAATAATAACAAAAAAAAACCGACTTCAAAAACCTTGGTTAAAAAGTTAAAAATAATCCTTGTATGTATTACAAAATCTTTTCATAAACCTTTCTTTATGTATGTACAGTCAACAAATCGGAATCATGACCCACTCAGCCGATAATTCGTATGAAATTGTCAAAACAGTAACATTTTCTTCTTATTAGCACATCGTACTGCACTTAGGACATTTTAAATATTAATGAAACTACGTTAATACGGGTCAGAGGTCTATGCAATTTTGAGCTTTGTTATTAAATGCAATAAATTAATATTTGGATGAAAAGTTACGTTTTTGATAAAGCTAGAATTATGTATTGAATTTCGAATTAACTGTCGTTCCACATAGTTTACCTATGAAAAGAAAGTACCCATTTTTTTTTTCAAAAACCTATACTAACTCTTTCAATTCCAGAAGAATATTATTCAAATTAAAAGAAATTGGTTAACTAACTGTCACTGCCCAATAAAGTTGATAAAAAGTTTGTTGCCAAGTAAATCTTTAAGCAAAATTCGACCTAATTGTATTAGAATGTTTGTAGAAAATTAACCTTATGGTGGGTCATGATTCCGTTTGGTCGAGTGTACATGTATTTCACGATCAATTATCGTGAGCGTCATGTAAATATAATGTACAGTCGAGCGCATATCTATAGTAAACGAACATGAAAATCACGCGCCGCCTTCTTAATGTTGGTTTATGAAAAGATTTTGTAATACATACAAGGATTATTTTTTACTTTTTTTAGTTAAGGTTTTTGAAGTCGGTTTTTTTTTGTTAGAATGTTTTTATTTCATACTTTTTAGTTGATAATTGCGAGGAATGATTCATAAATGTTTATAGAACCAATTTGAGAATATATTTTTTACTAACCTATGCTATCCCACTGCTGGGCAAAGGTCTCACCTCAAACGGCGAAAATATAATAACTTAGTTAGTAACAATTATATTTTCGAGCCGTATGGGGTAGAAACCCTCGGGTCGTGGGGTCCGAGTGCCCACCTTTTATTTAGAAATATTTCTAGGCGGTTAGTCGACACTTCACGTGACCAGAAGGCTGGCCTTTACTTTGGTCAAAGATTAAGCATTGCCATACAACGCGGCAATGCTGCCAGTCTTCTGGGCACGTTACCAGTTGAAAGCGTCGCGGAGGGATATTTTGATACTCCTTTTTAGTTTTTAGCTTTAGGTGTAGTTTTATTTAAGGTTTTTTTTATTTTTAAATAATGTATTTTATGTTTTAATTTCGATGTGAGTAAATAAACCCATAAAAATAATCAAATTAAACATGAAATCATTACTAATTGTAAATTGAAAGTGATATAACATATAACACTTTTAATATTGATTTAATATTTAATTTCTTTACTTTTATTGAAGAGTTTTTCCAAATGGGTTGTGTAAAAAACAAAAAACTAAAGTTGGATCTTTTCCACCACCAGCTCTCAGGCGTGCCGCCGTCACCAGTGCCGGCCTCGCTGCCTGGTGGTATCCCCATCAACCACGGTGCTAATGCCAGAGACTTCTCCCCACCAGCACCAACCCCGGCTCCTGATCACCTGTCTGCTGCTCATCATCAGGTAAGTCTTGTAAATTCTCCATCTTTTATGATCAAAAATTAAATTCTGAATTAGTCTTTCAGCTTCGCATAATGTTAAACTCATCTGCATACGCACAATTACTTAGAAAGAAAGAAAAAAAATATTTCAGTCTCGGACCTCGGTACAGGCGAGAGAAAAAAAATATTTCAGTCTCGGACCTCGGTACAGGCGAGAGAAAAAAAATATTTCAGTCTCGGACCTCGGTACAGGCGAGAGAAAAAAAATATTTCAGTCTCGGACCTCGGTACAGGCGAGAGAAAAAAAATATTTCAGTCTCGGACCTCGGTACAGGCGAGAGAAAAAAAATATTTCAGTCTCGGACCTCGGTACAGGCGAGAGAAAAAAAAAACACATTAACAATAAACTTGAAATTAACATGCATGTATAAGACTAAAAAAGGCCCCCATCTCAGCATAAGCTACAACACCGAAATGTGGCAGCGCTGGTTTTCGGATGGGCCCCGATAGTGAGGCCACGGGTAGATACGAGCAAATAAATATAATTACAATAAACTTAAATCGTTTGTATACGAGCCAAATGTGACACCAAGGCCCGTATTACAGAAGCTTCCTCAAGCACAGTTTAAACTCCAATCACCTGATCACTACTTAAGGATAGAATCGTTACTTGAGTATCGGTCTTATTCCAGAACGGTAATTATAAACTTTAATTCAACAACATAACACGAATTTGACCTGAAATATAATAGAAATCTCTACTCAAGCGTAGTCTGGAACACACTTGAGTGATAACAGATCAAATCTCTGCCCAAATACCGAAACAGGTGACAATATAAAACGAAACTAAACTCGGCTGAACTGTGATCAACAAATCTCTGCTTGAGGGACGTTTTAAAATCAAAGCTCAACTCAAAACTAGTTTTAAACAGTGATCAACGCTTGAGTATCGTTCTGGAATATGGGCCTTAGGTAATGCTTTAAAAAAATTAAATAAACATAACCAGCCCATTTCTTTCCCATTGCTGGGCTGGGCTTCTTCTCAGAATGAGAAGATGTCAGGCCTTAGTCCACCACGCTGGCCTGGTGCAGTTTTTGTGGACTACATGCTCGATGTGGACTACACATGCCATCGAGAATTACAGAGTATTCATCATCATCATTTCAGCCGAAAGACGTCCACTGCTGGACATAGACCTCCCCCAATTAAGGGAGAGATAGAGTATTAATAGCGTATAATTTTATTTCTATTAATCCTACTTATCCTACTAATATTATAAACGTGAAAGTTTGTGAGGATGTATGGATGTCTGTTACTCTTTCACGCAAAAACTACTGTATGGATTTTAATTAAATTTGGCATACAGATAGAACATAACCCGGATTAACATATAGGCTTTTTTTATCCCGGGAAGATGAACAGTTCCCGAGGGATGTGCGATAAACGACATTCACGCGGGCATGATCGCGGGCATAGGCTAGTAATTTTATATAAAGTTTAACTAGCCTATGGCCGCGACTTCGCCTGCGTGAATGTCGTTTATCACGCGTCCCTCGGGTACTATTCATCTGCCGGGATAAAAAGTAGTTTTTAGTAACAAACATCCATACATCCATACATACATCCTTACATACATCCGTACATACATCCATACATACATCCATACATACATCCGTACATACATCCATACATACATCCATACATACATCCTTACATACATCCGTACATACATCCAAACATACATCCATACATACATCCGTACATACATCCATACATACATCCATACATACATCCATACATACATACATCCATACATCCATACATACATACATCCATACATACATCCATACATGCTCACAAACTTTCACGTTTATAATATTAGTAGGAATACGAAATAGGATAGAATTGCAATATACAACGTGTTATTGAAATAACTGCAAACCTCTTAAGGGGTCATTATATTCATATTCATATTCATTTATTTATAAAGTTAATTTACACGTCAGTAGATTCATAAGTAATAATGTTCACAATATAATCTTGTAGAAAAATAAAATAAAAGTCACAATAGCTAATAAATGTCAAATTCGAATGTCACAAAATAATAAAAATTCAAAAAAATAAGCATGTCATAAATTTAAGAGATGTCATAATTAAAATAACTAAATAATATTATTACAGTATACAAATGTCTTTGATTATTATCATCTCAATTTTATAAAGTACAAAAATAAAAACAAATATATACTCATCAGTATGAACAACTTTTACTATGGGACCAACCCTGAAATCGCGATAGAATAATCTGCTGATCCCTACTCATGTTTTGAACAAATAAATGATCTTGTATCTTGTATCTACATTTTATCGATTTATGTGAAGTCATGTTGCGACACGAACATCAGCATAAATGTCAGCAACATTTAATGCGGATGCTGATGCTGATGTTGAAAATGATGCTGATGCTGATGCTGATGTTCGCAACAACCCTGATGTGAACATGGTAGGAACAGCTGATATTTAATATATATATATTAAATATCAGCAAATCAAATATAATATACCAGGCCCCTCAGAAAGTATTGCGAAAAAAAGTTTTTATATATGGGAGACTGGCCAGTTATAATGTTTTTCGAAAATATGATTATTTATAAGTAAAAATAAGTAAGTTCCAATTTCAAAATTTCCCTCCACATTTTTTGCGAGTTAATTCAAAGTATTGTGTCTCACTGAAATATGGATCTGCGCCGGGAACATTTTAGAGCTATGATTTTATACGATTTCGAGTGTCGATCGTACGATAGACTTCAAATGGCATTCATGGATGAAGGCCCTTCCAAGGCAACCGTGTATCGTTGGTATAACGAATTCAAGCGCGGTCGACCAACTTTGGGGGATGACGAAAGAAGCGGTCGCCCTTTGACGGCTGTTACCGAAGAAAACGTGCTAGCAGTGAAAAATTTAATCCAAGACAATAGGCGAATTACATATCAGGAGATTCAACACATATTGAAGATTGGATCGGGAAGCGTTCACGAGATTCTACACAGCCATCTTCGCGTGAGGAGGATAGTATCACGCTGGGTGCCGCACAACCTCACCGATGCTCAGAAGCAGGCCCGGGTGGAATGGTGCCGTGATATGCTTAACAAATTTGAAGCAGGCTCGTCTCGGCGTGTTTACGACATCGTTACAGGTGATGAGTCCTGGATTTATCAATACGACCCAGAAACCAAGCGCCAGTCGACTGTTTGGGTGTTTCAAAATGAGCCAACGCCTACCAAAGTGAAGCGATCTAGAAGCGGGGGTAAGATTTTGATCGCTAGCTTTTTTAATTTGACTGGCCACTTGGTATCAATTCCCTTACGGGATCAAAGAAGCATTAATGCCGAATGGTATACTACCAAATGTTTGCCAGAAGTTTTCTCTGTTATAAGCAACAAGCGACCAAACACAGGGCTCCGCGGGCTACTGCTCCACCACGACAATGCACCTGCGCACACCGCACTCAAAACGAGGGACTTCCTGGACAGCACGCCAGTCAAACTCCTGGGTCACCCTCCTTACAGCCCTGATCTAGCACCGTGTGACTTCTTTTTATTCCCAAAAGTAAAAAATCAGCTCAAAGGGATACAATTTTCGTCGCCGGAAGATGCGCTGGCTGCGTTCGAGCAGGCTGTAAACGAGGTGTCTGCGGCGGACTGGAAAAAGTGTTTTGAAAACTGGTTTAGGCGCATGAATCTTTGTATAGAGGCTGGTGGAAAGTACTTTGAAAAGATTTGATAAAAATATATGTACGTATAGAACAATTTTTTTTAGTTTCGCAAAACTTTCTGAGTGTCCCACGTATAATAAGGTTGCCTGGAAGAAATCGCTGATCGCGATAAGGCCGCCATTTGTACAATAGTTTAAATACATATTCAATGTAATGTTTTTTATGGTGTACATAAAGCATATATAAATAAATAAATAACTATTTTTTTAGCGATTTCAGGGTTGGTCCCATAGTAAAAGTTATTCATACTGATGAGTACAAAGTACCCTTAAGAGGTTTTCAGGTAATTCAATAATACATTGTAAAGAGCTAAATTATACTCTGACTCTTCCGATTCTTCCGTCTTAGTACTTTCGAATCTTAAGCTAGGAAAACCTGTAACTTGAGTATCGTTTAACATAACATAACATCACGCCTGTATTTCCCCGAAGGGGTAGGCAGAGGTGTATAGCACATCCACATTTCGCCAGTTATGTTATAGTACCATGCAATACAGGGCGAGCCTATTGTCACTAACCGGGCACAAATCGAGACTCCGGACTGCTACTGAGAATTCCCTAATGAAAAAACCCAATAACACTGCCCGACCCGGGAATCGAACCCAGAACCCTACGCTAAGCAGTCGCGCTTGCAACCACTAGACCAACGAGGCAATCGAGTATCGTTTCGTCGTATCGTTTGAGTATCGTTTATTTTCAAATAATATGACAGCCTTTTATCGGACACTATTTCATATAATTATAAATCAACCAATTAATAAAAGTTGCGTAACTATAAAAGAACGTAAGAAGGAAACAAAATAACTCCACGACTGAACTACTCAAAGTTAGTGTCATTAAAAGTTGGCTTCGTTAAAAGTTTGAGGCTAAACAATATTAGATTTACTTTTATGGCTACTCCGCCGTACTGGAGTGGCAACACACCATAAAAAGTTCTGAGTTTATGGAACTTGGATTAGTTCAAACAGAACAAAAGAAGACCAGTTGTGAAATAATCGTTGCTTATTTAGATATTAAAGATAAAGAAAAATTGGTATTATTGGCTAAGTTCGATTGGCGCAGTGACTGAACGTTTTATTGCTTAAAATATTGCGGGTTCGATTCCCTCTCGATACAAGTAATTAAACTTTCAAACTGCGTTCGTTTATTCACCAAAATGTATGCAAGACAATGACTTTAGGCAAAACCATTTAGGAGTAATTAAATTCAATTAAATTCAATTCATTTATTTGTCAGAATATTGTAATCCTAGTGTGTCCAAGTATTATTTTTCTAAAGGCAGTCATAAGAAAAAATTATATCATTTTTCGCTTTTATTTAACAAACTCTTACGTAGTAGGTACCCAATTCAGCTGATAAATTCGATATTGTGTATGCATGATTATCACTTCCCTCTGAAAAAAAAATGGGTCTTTTCGTGTCCCTCCCAAAATACTCCACCTTAACAAAGAACCATGTCTTTCTTTGCCCGAAAACCGATTAATTAGTGCCCAAACCGCAAATAAAAAAAGGAACAAGCGAATCGAACAAGATTCTCGCTCCAATAGGTCAGGTTTTTCCTTTTAACAGATTCGAGAGCCAAAAAATATATTTTTAGCTCCAAAAATCTGTGAACATTTTTACGGTGGACTTTTTGACCAACGAAAGATTGTCACGTACCTCGAAATACAGCAGTGTTAGCTATTTTTGTTCTGTATATCTGTGCGGCAGAGGCTAGAGCTGTATATATTTGGCGACTGTTTTTTGGACAAAATTTTAATGAAAAAATGCCGTTGGAAAAATAAAATTCTGGTAACAAAGTTCTGGTAACGATTTTGATCATTGTCACGTTGTGATTTCTAAAGTACTAAAGATCAATAATATGCATCGTAGTTAACAAAACAAACAATAAAACTGGCTTGAAATTCCTACCTAAGGATAAATTCCAACCTACGGATTTCTTCCTACCTACGTATTCTTACCGTCTCTTCTTCGGCGTCTCTTCTAAGTGGAGAGCTACGGTACCATCTACGTGGTACCGAGTCTACGGGGTCGGTGCTACATACCACCTCTTCTGCTGCACTCCTTCTGCTGCCGCGGGTGTCTACAACCCTGCGCGCTGCCCTACACGCCGACTAAGAAGAACGCAATTATCGAATCCAACCATCTGCAACTGTCTTCTACAACAGATGAGTAAATCTTCTTTGCGAACTAGATCAAAACACGCGCTCGCAAATCACGCCGGCTCTGCCGTTGTCTCTAACCAAGAATTTTATTTTCACTCGTTTATTTACCACCTCTACTCTCTCTAAAAAAACAGACACTGTCACATCATGGAAATAAACTTGGAGAAAAATAACATAACAAAACATCATGCCTAGATTCACCGAAGGGGCAGAGGTTTAGTACACTCACACCTTCCCAGTTAAGCGCAAACCACACAAAGCGCGGGCGCGGTTCGAGCGCGGGACGGGTCGGGCCCGCGGCGGGTATATTAACCTGTTTTTATATGGATGATATCACACACAGCGCGGGCGCGGGACGTGCCCGCGTCGGGTGGAGCGCGGGAGCCGCGCGTGTCTCCCGCCACTGCAGAAAGAGCGCAAGTCAGGAGCGGGCGTAGCATCAATGACATTTGTGGTAATTTACGTATTCATAGAGTAACTTTTTGTACGTATTCACCGATAGGCATTCATACAGAGAGCGCTGCCCGCCGTCCCGCGCTGTGTGTGAACACAACAAGCAGTGCGGCTTACGCGAGCAACACGACACAACCCGCACCAGCGCTGTGTGTGGTTTACGCTTTATGTTATAAGTAAAAAAAAAAATGGTGGACTAAGGCCTGAACTCATAGAATTAAGACAAATCTAATACCTGAACTCTTCTTATTCCGAGAAGAGACCCGTGCTTGGCAACGGAACAGTCATTGGCTGATTATGTTATGTTAATTGGAAAATATTTGTTAACAGCTTGCAGCCGGTCACACAGGACATGGAGTGCTGGTCGGAGGGGGAGTGCTACAGCAACCTCCCACACACCACCTGCTCACACAGAACTCTATACTTGGTGAGTATTTGATCCTGATATGATGAATAAACCGGTTATCAGACACATCATGGACCAAAAACCCATACTGCACGGCATTTGTGTTGCGTCCACAGACCAGTAAGCCTAAAACGCCGCATAAACAAAGTTTTGCATGAGAACACAGTCGTAATAGTTGGCGGGGACCGGGGGGCGGACGGCGCGTTATGATTGGTCGGCTAAAAAGTTCGGTGGTATGATTGGTGCCGCTCGCTGACGGAGTGACGTCCCGATTGGCAGCGGGGCGAATGATATGCAGTGCTTGGTGGCCGGTATCCGGCAAGGCCCCGTTGTTTGATCAGTAGTAAAATATGACTAATAGTTAATTTAACCATTAGTTCATTAACAACAGTTAAGGCTTTAACAATAGTTAAACTAGAAATATATTGAAGGCCCCGTTGTTTGATCAGTAGTCATGTATACTATTAGTTCAAATACGTTGGTTAAACTGACAAATAGTAAAAAATTACAAAATACTGTTGTTTGATCAATAGATAAACATGACTATAGTTAAAATCATTGACAATTTGTTAAAAAGTTACTATGCATGGACAGAGTAGTTAACTTTGACCACTAGTTATTGTAAATTAAAAATGAACTTATATCATCCTCTTTCTCTGAGCCTTTTTCCCAAGTACGTTGAGGTCGGCTTCCAGTCTAACCGGATGCGGCTGAACATCAGTATTTTACACGGAGCGACTGCACCCCAGGCCCCCTTAACCCAGGTACTGGGTAATACCGATATCCCAAGGTTACTAGTTGTCTGACTTTCGGACTTCAGACTACCAGTAACGACTGCCATATATATATTTTTATGGCAACCGGAACCGACAGCTTATCGTGCTCTCATAGGTACGGAGGGGTCTCGATGTGCAACGAAACGGTCACTCATCCAAGGACTGACGTCGGCTAGCGTAGCCTTGCAATCTACGCGGTTAATACTTAGCCACGAGCCCCCAAAAAAGAAAGACCTTAAATATAGCAAGATGCTTTGAAGATTTTGAATGTTCTTCTGATGACGATGAAATTATTATGTTATTTGTGACTAGGTAATTGATCTGTGTTTGTGACATAATATCACTAATCTGTGGTCGTGTCGTGATGACATATTGACTGAAAGTCCGTCTTGACAACCAAATTCTTTTTAAAAAGCAAAAGTAATATGATCAATATGTAGATACTCTTTGGAATATATTTATATATTTCATTAACAATAGTTAAGGCCTTACCAATAGTTAAAGCAGAAATACGTTGTTTGAAGATATTTTTAACAATAGTTAAATATAACAATAGTCAATGGTGTTGCTGGTGAAGAGATAAGTGTTCGGCGGTTCAATAAATATTCACAATAATTTCGTCGTCATCAGAAGAACATTCAAAATCTTCAAAGCTAGCCACCGTCCTTGGATGGGTGATAGTTTCGTTGCACATCAAGACCCCTCCATGTCTTTGAGAGCACGATAACGGGTTGATACGGATTGTCAGAAGCCTGAAACTTTGACAACTGCTCTAATCTTAGGATGTCGGTATTACCCATTACCTGGGTTGCGGGGGTCTGATGACAGTCGCTCCGTGTAAAATACTGATGTGCAGCCGCATCTGGTTAGACTGAAAGCCGACCTCAACGTAATTGGGAAAAAAGCTCGGAGAAAGAGGTAGATTTCATTTCAAATTTACAAAAACTATAAGGGTTCCTTGTAGGAACTACGGAACCCTAAAAACGAATCGTCAAAGTTGACTACTCTGTCCATGCATAGTAACATTTTGACAAATTGTCAATGATTTTAACTATAGTCATGTTTAACTATTGATCAAACAACAGTATTTTGTAATTTTTTACTATTTGTCAGTTTAACCAACGAATTCTAACTAATAGTATACTTGACTACTGATCAAACAACGGGGCCTAAGTGGCGTCTTGAGGTTTACTGATCTATGGTTGCGTCACACTTTAAGAGCCCTCACAGACTACAGATCAAACTTTCAGCCGATATTATGCGTTCCGCAAAGGAGGGGTCTTGCGTTTCCCGATATTTATAATCTAGTGGTCTTTAAGGCACGAGTTAATAGTTTTTGCTAGGCAAGCGTACATCATCATCGACCGCACAATCACTTAACATCAGATGAGGTAGCGGTCAAACAGAAGACCTTTTTAGAAAAAAAAGACATAGAAAATTGGGCCTTCCGGTGTACGCACTCCAGTACGTCGCCGTCGTCGTACTGATTATTTTGGCCAATATTAATAAAATACTTATCCATGATTATGATGCCCTACTGATGATATAATATTCTTCGTTGGCTTAATGTGTGTGTGCCTTAAAAATGTAGTAGGAATCAAAGTGTTTTAATTTAAATTAGATTAATTCGCCTAGGACAACTACTGCATCCAACTTTGCCAAAAAACTGAATTCTTATTGACACTATCGCCAAATTAAGACGCAAATTGACTGTTTAATATTATTTAATGTAACCTATCCATTACTTCATTAATCTTGCAAAGATCCATTAGTCCTGAAACGTTGTTTGTAATGTAGGTAATTATAAATGTTAATTACCATACTCCGGAACACAGTCGTAATTAACCATTATTTTCTTATTACTTAACGGGTGTCTCGTGTACCGAGTGTGTGTTAAACAAACATTTCTTTCTTTCTATGAAACAATTGCGGGTTCTATTATTCCCGAATCACAAATAATGGTTTCAGGTCTTGGTCAAATGCCTATGCGTTGGTAGATACCATTTTATTATATGACCAGGTAGTGAAAAAGTAGATTTGATTATACACCACTACTGGGTGTCAGGGAAACGCTACCGAAACTGAAAGACTATTATTATACTACCTAAACACAATCGAATACCAGTAACCATTAGCCTTATACTCATTGTTTTAGTGATTTTGTATTTTGCAAACCCGCAATGTAAAGCGTACAAAACTCGGGATCAATGCCGCTCATATAGGTATGAGCGGCATTGATCCCGAGTTTTGTACCTACCTACCTACGCTCGCTACGACACGGACTGCATATGCGAGCAGATGTCGTTCACCCCTAGCGCCAGCTGATATTTTACTTGAATTACATTGCGTACTTTGAAATTTTAAGTAATTGGGTTTTCTTTGCAAATCAGTTTTATTTAACTGCCCAAAGCTGGTTGTTGAAGACCGAGTACCGACTGATACATCATCTGTGGTTTGGCATCACTATTTTACGTTGTCTGTGGCGTCATGAAGTTGCCTCGACATACATGAGCCAATTACAGTTGCGCGCAATCACGTGAAGGTAGCAATATTGTTCCTTTCTCCCTCTATCCTCGAATCTTGTAACATAATCACTCCGTTTTAAATATACGCTTGAAAGTTTTGGCAACGGACACATCTGTTTTATTTTACGGTTCCCGAATAATCCTGAAGAAGTCGAAGGCCGGTAGGAGGCGATCGCACAAGCCCCTACACTGGTTATGTATGAAAAATGCAAAAAATATATGAAAAAATCTAAAAAAAGAATCGCATTTTTTTGTGGTTTCGTATCAGTAATAGGTTTAAAGAATTTTATTTCTCATAAGAACTTACAAAACAGTTCGCTTATAATGAGATACAAAAGTACTTACAACTAAATTATATAATTTTAGCCTCTAGAGCGTTGGAAATGTAACAGTGTACATACATAATTCTTTAGCTTAGTTTTAAACATCCATTAGTTTTAATCACCAACACCTATCTTCGTTTTCGGAAGCGTTTCCCTGACACCCAGTATTTATTAATAACCAAAAAAACTTTAAAGCCTGCCCGGCTGGGACAAACCAACTGCAGCGCATCACAGCGCGTATATAGTCGTGCAACTCGCGCGCTTGGTGTGTCATCTCCCATACGATTTCATACATTACAACGTCACCTGCTACAACGCGAACCACTGCGTTGTGATGTGCTACACGTGGTTTGACCCAACCTTCAAAGTTTTAAAAAATACATATAGTAAAAAAGTCATTTAATCTACTACCAATTTTTTTTAATGTAAATGTTTGGAGCGTGCACTTGATTCGAATTTACCTAGGTGCATTATTTGCAGTTTAAAAGACATTACAAAACTTTGAGCTGATAAAGAAATTAAACAAAAATACATAAAAACCCAAAATAAATTACGCCATTTGTTCGAAAATTTGTACTTTCGTGGCTCCCATGTATTGCCTTGTTTCTTTATTCTGAGGCCCGTATTACAGAAAGTTCCTCATGCGTTGATCTCTGTTTAAAACTAGTTTTAAGTTGGGATTTAATTTTAGAACATGCCTCAAGCAGAGATTTATTGATCACAGTTCAGCTGAGTTTAGCTTTATTTTATACCGTCACCTGTTTAGATTTGATCACTCTAGTGTGGTCCAGACTACGCTTGAGTAGAGATTTCTATTATATTTCAGGTCAAATTCGTGTGTTATGTTGTTGAATTAAAGTTTATAATTACAGTATTGGAATAAGACCGATACTCAAGTAACGATTCTATCCTGAAGTAGTGATCAACTGATTGAAGTTTAAACTGTACTTGAGGAACGATCTGTAATACAGGCCTGAGTATTATTTATAGCAGAGTAGTGATAGTAATTTATTGAATCCTTAGTAGTAGTAGAGCTCCTTTGTGAAAGAGCTCGTCCGGGGAAGTACTACCACCATACCTATTTCTCCGCCTAACAGTGATGCTTGCATTGCTGTGTTTCGGTCTGAAGGGTACGGGTGCCGGTGAAATTACAATCACATGAGACTTTGCATCTTCATGTCTCAGTTTAGCAAACCGACTTGTGGTACCATTTAGGCAACAGCCTAGGTGGTATTGCAGTTGTTATGGGCAAAGGTAGCCGCTTAACATCATGTGGGCGTTTAGCTCGTTTCGCTATCCTATACTATAAAAAAACCTGCCAAGTGCGAGTCGGACTCGCGCAGTAAGGGTTTCGTACCTCTCAATATGTCTATGTTTGTCTTATTTTTAGTATTTGTTGCAAAACTACATAATATGCACTATAATCTGACCAAGTTTGACGCTGGTATGTATTACCGTTTTGAAGATAGAGCAGGAACAAAAACGTTGATAAAAATGCATGTTTTTTGAGGTTTCTTGTATGGGGACCTCCTTTGGTTTTAGACTTTTTTTTGTTTTTAGTATTTGTCGTGATACACCTCATAGCAACACATATTCTGAGAAAATTTCAACCGGTTACCTATTACCGTTCAAAAGATACAGCCCTGTGACAGACAGACGGACGGACGGACGGACGGACGGACGGACAGCGTAGCGAGAGTAATAGGGTCCCGTTTGGAACCCTTCGGGTACGGAACCCTAAAAAAAAACGTTTAGATGAAGAAATAGTTTAATAAAAAGTATAAGTAATTCACAAACACCGCTAACTTCCGAGTTATCATCTTAATACATTTAACAGAAGTTTTACTAAACTTCAACTCAGAACTTGGTGTGAATTCTCTCGGCGTACCTCATTTACCAATAATATCAACTTTATTTACGTAAACCAGTCTCAAAAACCGGCCAAGTGCTAGTCAATCTCATGCAGTAAGGGTTCCGTACAGCGACAACACAGCCCCTAGACGCCACATAACAGGCGAACGATTTCTATCACACATACAGGAAAAATCATGTATGTAAGCCGCCACTCAAATATTCGAATCAGTTACGACCACTTCTGTGAGCCGTTGACACTTCCGTGTTAGTAAACACAAAATTGTACAAATAAATGTTATAATGACTTCTTGCACAGTACGATGGTGTCGTAAAAACAGCAAGACTTCGATTGTCCAGAAAGATGCCATAAAATTTCATTGGTTAGTTAATAATATCATTAAGTAATTAGATTTTTCAACTGATTTAATATTTTATGAGAGTTCATCTTATACTGGTTAGTTCGTAACGGACACCAAAGGTGCAGACGGCACGTTGATGTCTTTCACAAAACATCTCTTTCTTACGCAAGCACTTAATACACTGTCTCTTTCCCTCTATTTAATTGTCAATGTAACTAGTGATGTACTAAACCTGTTATCGATGAAACAAAGTTCTCCAATTCTCCATACTATCATACTATCCATTGAAAAATATAGTAGGATATTTTGCAAACTACGATTTCAAATATTCAATCTGTATATACCTATAACAGTCAGGGAGTCTACTCCCGTTCAACGATAAATGAACTTTCGTTCCGACCGATACGTAGGTACACGACAAATGATAGATGTATCTATATTCCGTTTTTTCTCTCTTGTCTTATTTAGTAAACAATCTTGGCACGTCTCTTTATTCAAATAACTACTGATAAAATATAATTACTGGTTCTGCACATGTAATTAAGTAAAAAAAATGTTATTTAGTGGGTGAAATTGTTAACATTATGTCTTTTAATAAATATTAATGACGAATTGCATTAAAAAGACATGCCAAGATTGTTTACTAAATAAGACAAGTAAGAAAAAACAGAGATTACTATGGTTGATAGTCGTAAACGATTGAATCGCTCGCAGGCATAGACAAGTCATCGTGAACGAATGAAAAGTCAATGCGAATGAATGCATAGTAACGTACTGGCATTTTATGAATCGGTAAGTAGCGGTTTTTGTTTGAAAGTTTTTTTACAACAATGTAAAATACACATTCATTAAAATGTTTATTTGAATTTAATTTCGCTATTAACCCTTAAGGTCGCATGAAACTTAATCGAATTAAAACTTGCAAATTTTACCTGATTATGGTTATTAGACCTATAATAAAGATAAGAAAAATATGCAATAAAATCGCAGTATTTTGTAATCTGAGATATTTAATGTATATTATACTATACTTTGCCCCTGATGCCAATAAATCTTATCTATTAGGGATGTATAGTATAATAGGCACAGTCACACTATTAGTCGCATTTCATGGGATGTTGTCTTACACAGATTACACTATAAAAATATAGTTCATGGCTTTTTGTTACAGAATATCACCAAATATGTAGTTTTTGGATTGCTTGATAAAATAAAACTAATGAAATATATGTTTATGCTTCAAAGTATAATGAAAACATGAGAGTAAAATGAAGTCTGTTACGAACAAATAACTGTTATTATTTCTTATTCGCCTTATTTGCTGAAATATTTTATAGGCTTCACGTCTGCTATTTTTGCGTACCGGTAACTAGCCTTCCAATAGTCCTTGTAAGATGGCCTAACAACCTCACCCATCAATATATTGGTAGCCAAAAATCTGTCACTTCCTCTTTTGTAACATTTATCGACCTTCCCAGTTTCTTGTAGACTGTACAAACATAACATAACATCACGCTTGTATTTCCCCGAAGGGGTAGGCAGAGGTGTATAGTACACCCTGATTTCGCCAGTTAGTCTACTTACTGTTATAGTCCCATGTAATAGGGGGCGAGCCTATTGCCATTACCGGGCACAAATCCATACTCCGGGCTGCTACTGAGAATACAACAAACTACAAACAAGACTGTACAAATTTGTGTGATTTGCAATATCAGCAATGAGATCTTCAGGGAAAAATCGGTAGAAATAATCTACCGCCGACCAATCAGATGGAACAGTTTCCGTGAAAACAAGTTCAGCTAATTCAGCTTCATGTTGAATCTTTCCGTTTGTCCATTCAAAAGTAAGTTTAAATCTTTGTATATGCTTTCTTTTTACCTTGTTGGTAGTAACTTTGAACATGTAATTTCAAAACTATTATGTATTGTTGTGATTTTCTTGTGTGCAATAAAGAATAAGAATAACTAACATTCCGTTTTCTTGGGACACGTTGTGCAAATGAAGATGATGGCGTAGATGGCGATGGCTGAACGGAGGGTAGCGATGTGATAGAAGGTATAGCATTATAATTGCATTGTGTATCGTAAGGAAACACTGTTGCTAGAACTGATGTAAGTAGAGGAGGAACTTCTGCGACTTCAGGAGCAGTTGAGTGTCTTGGAATATTAGTAAATATAAAGCCTAGATCGAGCGTTGATGGAAAATCTTCATTCAAGTCTTCTATACAGGAGTTACTAGATGAAACTGGGCTATTTGTTGTATCGTGTCTTTATAACCATTAATTTATAGATGGAGCAGGAGAAGAGTCACAAATGTTTACTTCGTCTTCATTGCTTGAACCGCCACTGACGTCGAAACTAGCATTGACTTCAGGGACAAACATTAGTATGCGTCTGCTCTGCACCGATCACGTTGCCCAGGCTATAATAAAATTGTTACAAACAAGCATCAATGCAAAACCCACACCATGCTATTTTATAAAAATAAAAAAACTGATTTTGAAAAAAAAAAAGTTGCAGCGTCACCGTCACCGCTTTGGTGGCAGTGTATAGAATAATATACAATACAAAGAAGACGTATTTTTAGGAAACGTTCGCAATGTATAGTATGCTATACACCCAAGAAAATGTTCGTAAAAGCGTCGAAAATTTAGTTGTTAGTTAGATATTTTAGCATTAGGATAGGCTTCAGATATCAGTATTTTGAATCCATAACACATATCACAGATTTTAGGAGTAAATAAGAAATAATATAATTTTCACTTTGGCGTGCACAAAATTTCTCCGCATTGTTTCACATTTACGTCACAACTGTCAAACTTTCTGCACATTATACATCGTTTTATTTATTTTTTATAAGAGGAACGTACAGAAACCACTTAAAGTGAAGAAAATTCTGTCAAAAAGTTTTTATGCGCTTAGCAGATTATTTACATTTTTGTGTATGGTATACTATACAAAATGACCTTAAGGGTTAAAGAACGTCAAAAATCTAAACATTAAAAGAAATAAGAAGCTAAAATCCTTATAATTAATACTACGTATTACATAAAAATACTACCGATAAAATAATATTTTTCATCATTCATCATCATCATTTCAGTCGAAAGACGTCCACTGCTGGACATAGGCCTCCCTCATAGGTTTCGGAGAGATCACATCTCCCTGTCTCACACCTCGCTGCAGAAGGATAGGTTTCGAGGCTTGGTCCTGTAATCGGACTGACATAGTGGCGTTTCTATACAAAGACTTTGATGTACCGATAGTCAATCTGGCACCGTTGAAGAGACTGTAGTACAGCCCAAGTCTCGATCGAATCGAAAGCTTTCTCGTAGTCCACAAACGAGACGAAATGAAACGAGAGGCAAGTTTACTCTTCGGTCTTCTGTATAACCTACCGCAGCGTATGTATATGGTCTACGGTGCTAAAGTCTTTTCGGAATCCGGCTTGTTCGGGAGGCTGGAAGTCGTCAAACCTGCGTGAAAGACGGTTCATAATGACTCTCGAAAACAGCTTGTAGACATGGCTCAGAAGTGAGATGGGCCTATAATTCTTCAGTATAGCATTATCGCCCTTTTTGAAGAAAAGTAGCACCACACCTCTGCTCCATGCCTGTGGCGTTCTTCCCTCGAGAATGACGGAATCAAACAACTTCTGAAGGGCCTTAAGGATCGGTTTTCCACCCGCCTTCAGGAGTTCGGCCGTAATTCCGTCATCACCCGGTGCCTTGTTGTTTTTGAGCTGCTTCACAGCCATCCTAATCTCGTACAGGCTGACGTCCGGGATATCTTCGGTATAGTGTCGGGTCAATCGAGCTCGTTAGCCCGATTTGCAACGGATTTCCGGGTGGACGTGTATAACTGTCCATAGAACTTCTCGACCTCCTTCAATAGCTCTGGCTTGGAGGATACGACTCTGCCATCGTCGGTCCTCAGTTTTGCAAGCTGGCTCTGCCCAATAGACAGGTCTCTTGCGAAGACTTTGGAGCCCTTGTTCTTCTCTATCGCGTCTTTAATGTTTGTTTATTATATGTTTATTTAAATTTAATTTCGTTATAAAAGAACGTCAAAAAGTAAACATTAAAAGAAATAAGAAGCTAAAATCCTTATAATTAATACTACGTATTACATAAAAATACTATCGATAAAATAATATTTTATCGATATTATATCGTGTTGAATCTAAACCTGTCTCGTCTCTAATCCTATCAAGTTTGAAGTTTCTATAACCTAATGACATTGTCAGGGCCAATCGGATCGCAGTACCCCGCTTCCTCATACTTCAGCTAGTGGCAGAATTATTTGTACGCGTTAAATTCAATAATATCCGTCTAGGGGCTGTGTTGTCGCTGGTTCCGTACCACCCATCGACCAGAAAATATCCCATAAAAGCTGATTTAATTTACGAGAGTTTATCAAAAGATATCTACGCACCTTGAGCGAAATGTCAATTGCATGCAATGCATCTCTTTCTTACGCAGACACCACCACATATGTCTATGTTTGCCCCATTTATAGTATATTTTGCTAAACTACATAGTATTAATTATAATCACACCAAGTTTGACGCTGGTATGTATTACCGTTTTGAAGATAGAGCAGGGACAATAACGTTGAAAAAAATGCATGTTTTTCGAGGTTTCTTGTATGGGGACATCCTTTGGTTTTAAATTTTTAGTACTTTTCGTGATACCCCTTATAGCAACACGTATTCTGAGAAAATTTCATCCGGCTACCTATTACCGTTTAAAAGATACAGGCCTGTGAAAGACGGACGGACGGACAGACAGCGTAGCGACAGTAATAGGGTCCCGTTTGGCACCCTTTCGGTACGAAACCCTGAAAAGGCTCCAATCTTACACACAGCCTGGAAAATTTCGCAGTATTCTTAGAAAACATCGGACCATTAACTTTTGAACAATTCGCAACAAACTTTCAACTGCTGATCATTAGTTGCAACGATACTTTCCAAACTTAAGCACAGTTCAAAAACTAAGCACAAAGAAACGCTCTGAAACTGAGCTCGGAAAATATAGCGTATATTTGAAAACAAGCAAGCTAAATAAGATGTTCCGATAACAGATTCTGAAACTTTTATTATAAAAAATAACCTTATTTTGAACTTTGTAACCTTGTTTTTCGTTTACGAGGCATGCCTTTTAAGTTTAGTCGTTTGAAGAAAAAAACACAACTAGAACCTTATAGTACTTTTTATTGTTTTTCAAAGTATTCACCACGTAGCTTAATACACTTTTCCATTCGCTCAAACCAGTTACTATAACATTTATTCCACTCTAAAGTGGGGGTGTTCAAAATGGCTGACTTGAAAGCGTCGACTGCTTCTTCACCGGACTGGAACCTTTGACCACGAAGACTTTTCTTAATTTTAGGCAATGTAAAAAAATCGTTAGGGCTTAGGTCAGGACTGTAAGAAGGATGATCAAGAATTTCTACTTTTTCCCGCTTCAAATACTCAATCGTTTGACGAGCGCTGTGTGAGCTTGCGTTGTCGTGGTGCAGCATGATGCATCGCTTTGAGTTAGATTTTCGATGTTCGGCGATGACTTGTGGTAAACAAACTGTGGTATACCACTCCGCGTTAACCGTTCTACGATCTTCAAGTGCAATAGTCGCAACATGGCCGGTTTTTCCAACGAACGTGGCCACCATCTTCTTTGAAGTGCTTCGAGAACGAACAACTTTAGTCGGATTTGGCTCGTCTTGAAAGACCCAGATTGTAGATTATTGTTTGAAATCAGGATCGTAGGCATAGATCCAAGATTTGTCACCACTGATGATGTCGTAGACGTGATTTGACTCTCCTCAGTTGAACCTTTGCAGAGTTTTCTTACACCATCTGACGCGGGCCGCCTTGTGATCGTCGGAAAGCAGATGCGGTATCCAACGGCAAACTAGCTTTCTCACACCAAGCGCTTCATGCAAGATCTTCTGAATGGTTGTCCCTGAGATGCCTAATAGAGCCTCTATCTCTCGATACGTCACATGACGATCTTCGAGAATTAGTTGTATCACAGCAATGATGTTATCTTCAGTGAAGGCGGATTTTGGGCGTCCTTCGCGAGATTTGTCACTAACACTATTATGTCCACGCTGGAATTCTAAATACAGTTCGACAGTCCGCAGATGGGGCTTTATCACTGAACACAGATGTTAGCTCTTCAAAACACTGAAGCCGTGTCAGGCCTCTTCTAAAGTTGTAGAAAATTATTGCACGAACATTTTCCTTAGAAAGATTCATTTTCGTACGTAACCTGACAGATTCCAATCGACGCTGTGACTAAACAATAGCATTAATCCTAATACTTTCAACTGTTTTGTGATTCAAAATTTAAACACATTCGAATAGAGAACAGTTCCAAATTCAAAATTGCCGGGAAATATGGAAACGACAGTACTTAAAAGGCATGCCTAGTATTTTAGGATTTCTTAGGATCAAAGATTTAGATTGGAGATGCTGTTATAAGCCGATCTCAAATCCCAAAGTCTCATTAACTCTACTTTTGTGTGAGAATTTCCTTTCACATGTACATTTAAGTTTCAGTAAAAGCACTGTCACTTCTCAGATCATTACTCTACGGGTTTAGATAACTTACCTTTTTTTATTTTATAATTAATATAAAGACAAATGCGTAAAAGGGGTTTGGTTGATAATTTTATGAACAATCAAGAATCAAGATACTATGTTAACAGGCTACCGAAGTTTAGCTCGCTTGCATACATATTGTATCATAGTCACATTGTTGACTTTTAATTAAGGAACATATTTTACAACAACGCTCGTTAACGATGGGCCAAATTATCTTAATTACTGGTCGCGTAAATTTTCTACGAACTTATATTCAGAGTAATTTTGCTAAACTATACTTTTTTAAACTCACTCAAGTCCAACGTGATTATCCATTTCAATTCTTCTACTGAATGAACATACTATTACGAAAGTTTTTTGTAAAAACTGTAGAGCTGAATCTAAGTTTACTAATAACCTGAAAACTTATTGCCTTATTGACTGCCTCGTTGGTCTAGTGGTCGCAAGCGCAACCGCTGGGCGTGGGGTCCTGGGTTCGATTCCCGGGTCGGGCAAAGTGTCACTGGGTTTTTTCGTTAGGAAATTCTCAGTAGCAGCCCGGAGTCTGGATTTGTGCCCGGTTATTGGCAATAAGCTCGCCCCCTATTACATGGGACTATAACATAACAAGGTGGACCGACGACCTGGTGAAGGTCGCGGGAATCCGCTGGATGCGGAAGGCGCAGGACCGGTCGTTGTGGCGATACTTGAGGGAGGCCTATGTCCAGCAGTGGACGTCTTTCGGCTGAAATGACAATGATGATAACATAACTGGCGAAATGTGGGTGTACTATACACCTCTGCGAACCCCTTCGGAGAAAGACAGGCGTGCTGTTATGTTATGTTGTTAAAACTTATTTGATACTCAAGCTTAGCCTGCAATACGATATTTACATACTAACTATTGTTACTATAACTATTAAACGTTATATTTCCAAAACTAAGCTCACTAACGTAAACTAACCAGGTGGCGGTGACATCCTCGGGCTAAGCAGCCCAGTGCTGGGTGGTGTGCTGCACGCCCACCCTGCACTGCGAGGTGTGAAGCCAGCCGCCGTCCACGCACTAGCGACGCAAGGTCGGTACGTCGCACTTTATTTAGCTCCCAGACTAAGCTCAAAATATAAAATTTTATACCACCTGACTCTGAGTCCAACTGCTACTTACGGAAGAATTTAAGATAATTATATTTCTAGTAAGTACCAAAGTCAGTGTTGAGTTTGGACATTTTGTTACCGTCCACATTTAATAAAATTGTATGTCCTCTACTTTAAACTTTGTTTTACAATTTAAAGCAGTTGCTAACACCCAAACTAAGCACATTCACAATAACTGTAAAACTCGTTATGAATATAAAATATTTGATTAAAAAGAAAACTTATATTTTCATCGTCTAAGTATTTATTGGACTGTAAAATATTTCAACAAATAATGATCTGAAAATACTACTTGTAATATAAATTCCTAATAACAATCTAGAATTTCCATTTGTAAAGAGAACGGCGACCTATAAAGTGACTTCAATAATATTTTATAAGCAGTTCTGCTTTGAAACTAAACCTTCCCTTTGTTAATAATAATTTGAATATAATAATATTATACAGACTTCGTTATTCAAACAGTTCGTTTGTAATTTTGAAATAATATTTATTGTTGTTTACAAATAAGACAATTTTTTTTAATGGAGCTGGCTTCTCTTTTTTATAGATGCTGGGCGATTCCCACACTTTTCTTTTAATTAGTCTAAATAGACAAGTAAATTATATCAGGTGGATGACCAGTGTTGTTGGAAAACCGTAAACGTCATATAGGTACTTAATTAAAATGAAGAATTTCCCAGAAATGTTCTAAGATATTTATTTTGCCAACTAAAGCGCAAACCACACAAAGCGCGGGCGTGGGTTGGGCGCGGTTCGGGTCGGGCCCGTGGCATGTATAATAATAACCTGATTTTATATGGACGTCATCACACACAGCGCGGGTGCGTGTCGGGCGCGGGTCGGGCCCGCGTCGGGTAGAGCGACTACAGACAGAGCGCAGGGCGTGCTGTGTGTGATGTCTGTCGCGTGTCTGGCTCGACCCGCGCCCGACACGCACCCGCGCTGTGTGGTTTACGCTTAAGTGTACACATTGGTGTTAGGTTATAAAAGTCGTTCTTTGTTTCTTAGTTTTTTTTAAAGTTTATACTTATACGTAAAGTCATCATTTTGCGATACCCCGGAATCTTATAAAAAAAAGATAGGATTGCTAATAAATTCACGACATATTCCAAACACAAATACGTAAAGCGAAAATGACTTGTCCCTGTTTTTGTACCAGTGCACACAAACGAGTTAGAATTTCCTTTGCCGTCACTTCTACAAAAAAATTATATAAGGCGTACCCAAACTAAGCTCAAACCTATCATTCCTGAAAACCAATTAAGCTTACTCCGAAAACTAGAAAGATAGCCCCAGCCGAGCTTAGTTTGTGTATCGGTTTTTAGCTAAAAACTGAGCTTATTGAAACTACTGGAACAAAAACAATGTTTTAATTGAAACGTCTGCGGACCACGGATCCTTAATTGGAAACCATTTCGAAGTATACCGTTGAATATTGTAAAGTTAAATGACATTTAAGCGGTTGACGTTTGGGGCAGGTCACAAGCGTTTCTTTGTTAGTTGTTTCTTTGATTTGGTAAAAATGAGTTTATGATATTGTCTTGGTTAGACTTGACGTTTTTTATATGAGGATATGAGAATATAATGGACAAACCAAATTAATAGTTTAAAAAACACTAGAAAAACACGCTTATAACCTTGAAACCTTATCGTGTTCAAAGTCCACTACGTGGCCTTTCTCACAATTGCAAACACGACTATGATACGATATTCAATCATGGAATGCCAGTGCCTATCTTCCTGCTTCATCATCAGACCTTGAAACCTAACCTTGGTCAAAGTTCATTACAAGACTTTTCTAAGATATCCAAAACAGCTATGATACGATTTTCTATCATGAAGTTCCAGCTCATATCTTCCGGCTCCATCATCAGATCAGTTCGACAGTACCATATTATTGTATTGTCATCAGAACTACATACAGCTGCCAATTTTCATTACGCTACGACCCTTGGAAGATGGTTAAATTAGTTACCTTAGATTCCATTACATAGTTAGTTACATACAGGTCGACCTAATGCAAGCGTGTTAAAAATAGACTGTGATAAGTGGTCACGAGAGTTTGTTTGTTGGTTGTTAATTTGATTCGGAAATAAATGAGTTTTGTGTATTGTTTAGAATTGAAGAGTTGTGAGAATAGGTACAATATGTATTGTATTTTTTTATTTTAGTTTAGCGAAACGAGCTAAAGGTTCCCCTCCTTTGCCCATAACAACTACGATACCTCCTAAATGGTACCGCAAGTCGGTTCGCCGAACTGACACATGAAGATAGAAAGTCTCATGTGATTGTAATTTCACCGGAACCCGGAAAAATTACAATCATCAATTGTATCCTTTGCACCGGAACACAGCAATGCAAGCTTTACTGTTTGGTGGCAAAAGTAGGTACGGTAGTAGTACTTCCCTGGCTCCTTCACAAGGAGCTCTACTACTTAAATGTGGAGACGCAGTTATAGTGGACAAATCTAAAAATCTTTGATATCTAAAACAAATTGCGATAAGAGCCTGAAGCCGCATTGACACGATCAGAGGCCACTTTGACAAACCAGTCTCGACAAAGTAGCTTTGATAAAAGTACGTATCATAGTTCACGGCCCGTTTGTTTATTATTCAAGATCGAAAGATTCCAACCAATTTGTTGCTTGCCAGTGTAGAATTAGAAATCTCTCAAGAGAAATTTATATCCAGTTTTCTTCTTCGGAAATCACCACCGACACAAAAATAAAGAAAGAAAGAAAAATTATTTCAGTCTCGGTACAGGCAAGAGAAAAAAAAACTAAAAATAACACATTAACAATAAACTTAAAATTGACATGCCTGTTTAAGACTAAAAAAGGCCCCCATCTCAGCATATGCTACAAAACCGGAATGTTGAAGCGCTGGTTTTCGGATGGGTCCCGATAGTGAGGCCACGGGTAGTCATTTGAAATAACTTAAACAAATTGGTGGTCAATGTTAACCAGGAACCAACACAACTTTACTTCGAGAACACTGCCAAATTATTTGTTAGAATTATGATTTTAGAAATAGTTTATAGAAATAAAACAACGTATTTGGATGTGGCACAATAACAAGTAAAAGTTTATTCATTCCACAGAGTAAAAGAAGTTTACATATATGACTTTGAATAATGGTATTTTGCGCAATTTCAACATTATTATCGAGAGCCGCTTAAGTTCATCTCGGTTTAAGTAGCTTTTTTCCAATTCACATTAAAATTACACTCGACTTTTGTGAAACTCGCTCAACTCTCCTCACTTGAGCGTAAGAAAGTAGCATCGTAAACTGAGCAGAGCTGAGTGATTCGTCTAGACGTCATTTAGCCGGCGTGTCTCAAAACAATGACGATTTTCAGTTTATTATTATCCTGTACTTAATTGTTTGCATTTGACGTGATCCGGTACTTAAGTCTGAGATTCTGATTGATAAGTTTAATATAAATTTTACTGTTCTTTGGATATTGCTTGTATTTTTATTTAACTATTGATCGTCGTGATCAGTGTGTTTGCCGTGAATGATTCAAACCGAAGTGTGTTATGTATGATAGGAAAAAATATTTTGATAGAATATTTTATAGTCATCGCCGCTGCTAACATTTTTGACTGTCTAACTGTAATGAATTTGTCTTTAATGGTCATTAATTATTCCATTTACCAATTATTAATTTACCACTAATTCATTTACCAGTCATTTATTTACCAGTCAAATTAATTTACCCGTCACATTCATTTAACAGTCGTTAATTTACCAGTCATTCATTTACGAGTCAAACATTCCTAATTTTACCAGTCATTCATTTACCAGTCACATTCATTTACTGGACATTCATTTACCGGTCATTTATTTTCCATCAACTATTTACAAGTTATTCATTTGCTCGTCAAATTAATTTATCAGTTGCTTATTTATTAGTCATTTATTTACCAGTCATTCATTTACCAGTCATTCATTTACCAATCAGCTCTGATAAATTGAAGTGGTATTTCTCAAAAAGTTATTAGTCATCAATAAATTTAAATACTGCCAACTTATCTCCAAAATTTCTAAAATAACCAGGACAGAAGGACCCGTTTGGTCCTAGTTAACGAGACGGTGTTGCAAACTTGCAATTTCCTATGCTCCCAGCCCCCGAAGACTATTTCACTTTCTACAACCTGAAATGGTTCTCAAGTCATAAAAGCTATGAAAATTGTAGACGAAACAATTGGAATTCACACACACACACACACATGACTTCACGCCAGTATTTCCCTGAAGGGGTAGGCAGAGATATATGGTGGTCATCATCATCATCCTCCGAGCCTTTTCCCAATTATATTGGGGTCGGCTTCCAGTCTAGCCAGATGCGGCTGAACATCAGTATTTTACACGAAGCGACTGC
Source organism: Asteroscopus sphinx (assembly GCA_949699075.1). Taxonomy (NCBI): domain Eukaryota; kingdom Metazoa; phylum Arthropoda; class Insecta; order Lepidoptera; family Noctuidae; genus Asteroscopus; species Asteroscopus sphinx. Next base: position 5,828,564 of record OX453023.1, read on the forward strand.
CATCAGACCCCCGCAACCCAGTTACTGGGTAATACTGACATTCGGAGGTTAGACCAGTTGTCAGACTTTCAGGCTTCTGACTACCCGTAACGACTGCCATAGATATTCGTATGACAACCGGGACCGACAGCTTAACGTGCTCTCCGAGGCACGGAGGGGTCTCGATGTATAACGAAACGGTCACCCATCCACAGACTGACCGCGGCAAGTGCAGCTTAACCTTGCAGATCGTACAATCCGCGCAGTCGTTGCATCGCTACGAGCCCCTCGAGTGGTGTGTGGTGTAATTGGAATCCAATGCTACGTATTAAAGATTGCAAGAAGTGACGCGGACGTTGTCTAGCCCAATAAAAGCCCCCCCTTTAATTCAGGGTTGTCGACCATTCCAATTTTGTATTCAACCAAATCACATCACAAATACCCTGAACCCTTCAGCAAATCGCATGTAGACATATTATGCGGCAGGTGCGGGTGGGCCGGGGGCTGCGAGCGCGGCGCGCAAGCGGCCACTCCTGGGAGGAGCGCGCGCCGCCATGTCACCGACTAAACGCGCCGTGATGACCCTGCTCGCGCGCGCCAGGGCTGCCACACACAAACACGCACCCGCGTGGCCCGCGCCCCACGAGTGAGTATTCACTATCCACAACCCTAAGAGGTAGGGCTGATACCGATTACTGCTACAGAGTGGCTTCGCTTTTTGACGACAACTTTGCCTGATAGGCATGTGGTTTGTGAGAAATTAACAGTAACTTTCCCTTATTTAGACCGCAGCTGACATACTACTCGGCCTATCCCAGTCCACTGCTGGACATGAGCCTCTTCCAAAAAGGACTGTAATGTGAGTATTTTACAGTTTATTTTGATGTTTGGCAAGCGATCGCAGCTTGTCGCCAAATCACTGAATAAACGTGTATCACGTCAGTACGGCCGAGCTCATGCAGGTGCCTTCGTCATTTCCTGCGCTTTTCAAGTAAGTCTTGTATAACATTGACAACCCTATAAAGTTATATAGGGCTGATAATCACCATAGACATATTTTCAAAAATGGATCCGACCGATGCACGATGCTGCCAATAGTGGAATTCTCGCTGCTGATCGACAACCGTGTGAGATAGCATGATTTTTATTGAGGCGATTAATTTTAAATTTGTATGCGATAACTTTAAAATGATAAATGATTATTATAGTAGTCTTCCAATAACTATAAAAAAGATACAATCTTTAATATGTGGAAACCATTGCTGCAGTATTCTCTTCATCCCTACTGTAGCAGACAATAATATGCAAGCCACAAAAAAGTTGTTGCTATTTTTCCCGAAGCCATCTTAGAATAGGTCAGAGCCAGGAGGTGGTTTGTTGCTCCGCGTAAAACTAGAACTACATGCAATATATGGATATTATGAATTATCTGAACTCTGGACCTTTGCAAAATAATTCTACTGTTCTCTTTGGTGTCACAAATATAGCTTTTACTTCTGCATAAGACTTTGTACTTATTGTGCCGAAACCGGAAAACAAGCTGGCTCTCAAAAGAGCGTGATGAAACCAAATTTACCAAGTATAATTGACAGTTGATACCGATATCAGTATAGCGGTACACTTGTTTTGATTTCTACCGTATGCATAAACTAGGGATGTCACGCTCGTTAAAAGTTTGTAAAAAAATTAAACTTAAAATAACAAAATATCTGTAAAATTTTGGGCGCTGGGAAATGCACATATTGAAAATAAATGAAGTAGTAAGGATATTTTCATACTCACTAGTTTGGACATATACAAAATGGCATTTCAAATTATAGTTTTTAAAGCTAAAAAAAAAATATATATAAATATAAATAATATTACAAATCAATAAATAATATGACATAATACATAAAACGTGTGTCCAAGTATTTTTTCCAAACAAGGCAAACTTTTGGCAAGAATAATTTGTCTAAAACACATCGTCGTTCATTAGACGTCTCGATCAGCTTAAAGAATTATGATGATGTCGCCGTGACAAGTATAAGCGACAGCCCTACGACAGGACAGGGCAGGGTTGTCAACAAACAGCTCATACGTGCTCCACCATACGACCAGCGGCTCAACGTGTATAATCGACTAGACCGAACGTGACACAGCTACAGTTTGAAGTTTGAGTCCAGCGCAGGGCAAAATTGTAAACATTGTATTGATTTGACATGGGAAAATCCTATTTCCTACTAATATTAAAATATATTATATACCTATTTCTTTATAGGTAAATACTTTTTTTCAACTCTTTGGACCAAAAAAAATCGCCATCTGCAATCAGATAATTTATTAACAATATAGTTTGTTTCTGGTTTTCTAAGGATCGACTACTGTTTTATTTTATTTATTTTTATTTTATCACTGGTAAACTTTGAAAGATTTATCTAATAGAAAAAAATGAATTTTGATTATGTAATATTTTTTTCATGTAGGTTATTACCAAACACTGCATTGCCATCCACCTGATAATTTCTAAGCTTCTTGGGAAGAATAATTCTAAGCAGGAGAAAATGCCAATATTTTCTTAAAAAATTATTCATAATTAAGTAAAACTTTTTAAACGAAAACTCAAACGCATCGAAGAACCCGACGTCCACAATGAGTTTTTATCATAGACGTATAGACACTAAAAAGACCTTTATGATAGTTAAATCGACGTATTTCTAATATAATTATTGACAAAGATAGCGGAAAACATATTTTTTTAAATTATCATATTTAAAATTTTTCTGTTGCATGTTTTTGCATCTATTTCAAAACTCATTAAATCACGTTACAACCTTCTTCGATGCGGGTGTCGATACTATATTATTTGATAGCTACGTCTAAAAACCTTTTATACGTGATGTTCATTATGTAGGTTAGTTTTAAAGAAATTTATTCTCAATAAAAACACAAAGTCACTTACTTGAGAACAATATTAACTTAAGCTATATATGATGGTCTAGTTCGTCGAATATAAAAAAGTTTTTTTTTTTCAATGAATTGTGGTGTACCCATTCAGTGCATTCATTATTTTACAAAAGAGTTGTCTGAAATTACATATAGTGCTAGCTCAGTTTTGAATGCTAATAATAATGTTATGTTAGCTTAGATTTTTAATACGTGATCTAAAGTCAATATCCACGTGGTATATTTTTTATAAAATACTGATTTTGACTTTAAAATTTATTATTTTCTTGTTCCAGGCACGCAGCCCTTCTACCACTTATAAGGGACGAGTTTTTAACAGGCGTGGGTGTCAATATCAACCTATCGTAATTATAAATATCTAGTCAAAAGATAACCTAGTCTGTAATCTAGTCGAATCAATAAAATCGAATTAATTTTAGTATTACAATTTTAAGGTAAAAATGTTAATTCGTACCTGCTTTATGACAAATATTTATATTATATGTATTGTGTATATAATTATTTGAACAAGGGAACACCCTGAGATGTATGTACATGAAATGAAAGCTGAATATTCGATTGAGTGTCGAGCATTTTAAAGTTTAGTTCAAAGTTCTAATACGATAGTTATGGCATTAACGAGCATCTATGCATCAGTTTATTTTTGGTCAATTTTACAAACGAAAGCTGCAATACCTATAATAAATGACCCAATCAATCGACCACAAGTGTATCTAAGCCTTATGATACAACTTATAATTATAATATATGTAAACTTTACAAGGGTGTGCTTATGTGTAAAAATACATATTTATTTACACTAATTCATCCACAAAAAATGTTTATTTGTGTATATAATTGTAATATTTTTTTTTAATTCAAAATGGTTGACATTCAATTGTGTAGATCTGCTCACTGTGCAAGGATAAATGGGTGTGATAATATTATTTTTGTTTAAGGACGCTGGTATTTGTAAGTTTGATGAGAAATCACTACATTTGATGCTAGAAAAAGTTTTATTTTGTAAATGATCAGTGTAAGAAAGTGATCATAGACAATTTTTTCTGGTGTGAAAATGTGTGACTCAACAAAAAATGATTATTTACAAAAATAACACAATAATTTTGGCATCAATGAACATTGCAAGAATATTAAAATAAAATGTATCTGGAATTTATGAAAATTCATGAAATGAGCATCATTGTTATATTTAAGTAGGTACAATTTGTTTTAGAAAATATTTTGTTCTAAAAATTGGAAATAAGTTATCTATAGTAAGTAGTGTTTTTATTATGCTTCATATTTATATGGGGTAAGCAAAATAATCAGCTAAGTGGGCTGATATAAGCTGAATTAATTATGAAATAAAATTATACTTATTGCACGATTTGAGCCTCAAGATATGGATACATTTATAACCTTCTTAAAATTAAAAAAGCACCCCGCGAACCAATTCTCAATTATAAGTTTTTGTTTCTCAAATTATTCACACTAGGCGGGCCTATAACTTAATTATTATTTTTAAATCCCATAAAAGTAGGGCTTTTAGATATTAATTAACGGACCACTGTGTATTTAATATCCTATGCCTTTTAGGGGAGTATTGTATATAGAGAATATATCAATATATATATAGCGTTAAGCCAAATATTAGCAGACGATGATATAATTAAAATATATTTCAAAATGTTTTAAAAAGTTTAAATGTCGGTTTTAATTCAAAATATAAATACTGTTTAATATTAAATGTTATAATTCGGTTTATTTAAAACGCACACACATACACTCCAACATACCCCCCACACATAAACAAACAATACACCCCTCCACACCACCAACAACACTCAATTACCTCACACAGTGACAGGACCTCACATCTGCCACTGCAATTAAGCTTCACGCCAAGTATCTAAGTGTCAAATAAATTACTTGAAAGCCTCGCGATGTCCAAATAAATCAAACCTCGTCGTGATTACAAAAATACAGCAGTGTACAAAAAAATACATTTTAATGAAAAATGACACATTGTTTTCATCTAATCTGCTGTTACTCGTAAAATGTGATAAATGTTTCCATGAAATAATTTTAATGATGAAGCTAATATAGCTACATTGAAACAGATTCGATGGAAAATAATAAAAATAACTCAAATCAATGGATTTCAAGGATCTATGAAAAGTATTTAGGCACGTACCAAAGGACATGGGAAAAAAATAACCCACAGCTTACACAAGTAAAACTTGGCAAGAATAAAATTATTCCAGATTATCACAGTATGGTTTGCAATGATGTGAAAATATTTCCAATTTCTTTGTTACCTTTCTCAATTATAAAGGAAGTTTTTGGAGGTATCCTGTGGTATAGTGACACAAAAAAAAAATTAACGTTCTTTTTTTTTGCGAGATTAAAAAAATATTTTACGGAATATAATTTGAAATACAACCGATTCATAATAATAGTATTATATACTAATAATAATTAATATCACCGTATTGAATAATATAAAAAAAACAAATACAGCACAGTGCACATGGTTTGGAATCTTTTTATCGAAATACTTGCAGTATTAAAATAAATAATAATAAATTATATCGGGCACACAATGAAATTGTTTAAAAGCACCTGTTTTTACCAATAGCAAGTTAGAAATGTTTGAATAAATAATTATAAAAGTTTATTATGATGTAATATTAAATCTAATTAAATAAAAGTTCCACATGGTTGCTCTAGGTAAATATTAAAAGGACTATGTCAACGACTTTTTTTTAAATGTTGAAGTCATTATTTGACATAAAGTGGAACTTTAAAAATAAATATTAAATGGTAGTAAATAATTCGAAGTTATAATGTAATTAATTACGAGATTTACGATTGTAAATTTTAATAACGAACTATAAAAGCGACGCCACGTCTACGTGCAGTTTAAAGGTAACAGCTCATTAGAGCCACCCGGCACCCGACCAGCCTCATCGTTTGGCGTCTTCTCGTTTTCGATAGGTGGTCCACAGGTGGACGCCACGTTGTCACCAGTGAACGTCGCGTGGTCAACCAGTGAACGTCATGTGGTCAACCAGTGAACCTCACATGGTCAACGAATGAACGTCGCGTGGTTAACGAGTGGTTCACGAATTTCCGAATGGTCTATTCATTTTGAAAGCAAAAACACGTTCGAAAGAACAGCTCTCGTGAATCACTCGCGGGCAGCGCGTGGTCCACTCAGAACTCGTGCGTTGCCAATGCGCAGCAACGCAAGGCAAGCATGCAAGCAACGAATTGTCACCGAGTAGTCCACTCGCCGTCCGCGCGTGGATAGCTTACGAGTCTTACGACCGAAGCGATCCGGTGACGACGCTACAGAATTATGTAGTGAACGCATATCCATAGAAGTCCAATGATGAATACTAACCGCACGAGGCGAGGCGGTACGGGTCAGGTGCCGGGTGGCTCTAATGAGCTGTGACCTTTAAATTGTAACGATTAAAATAAGGCGCGAATGCGACACGAAATATTTGAAAATGGTGAACGAATAACGAAATAATTATGATTTAGTATGTACATTTTCCGACGCTAATGTTAATATAAAATAGGCATACAAAATTACATTCGAGAAAAACTCATGTAGCATTTTTGAAATTCTTGGAAAAACATTTTCAAATATTCGAAAATAATATTTATAATTAATGTTTTAAATGAGTGTCAAATAATTTTAAAAATAAGTTTTAACATAACTTACCTAAGCTTAAATTAAATTTAGTGAATAATTAAATAACAATGAAGTATTATAAATTAATGTAAATAATTATAATAATGTTTAATCGCTTAAAAATCTCGTCTGTGTTTTGTGATATAATAGTTAGAAAAATTCACATCTTTGACCATGACATCGGCGAATTTTTTTTTTTTTGTCATAATTACAGATCATCGTATGATTTTAACTTTTTTTATCCATTTCTAAAAATTAAGTTTGTATCAATTTAACGGAATTCTACAAGATAATTTTTCTGCAGTTGATCTCCCAATTCTGACAAAAATATGACATTGTTATCAATATGGAAAAACAAAACTCATAAACTAAATCAATTTGTTAATTTTGAACACTTTTTGTTGTGTTTTGTATTTTATAAGATAAAAAGTTCCATAAGAAATGCTTCAAACACCATTTGTTTAAATTAAGGTGAATGCTACAGGGTAGCCCGCGAAATTCAAATTATTTGGCGTTTTTTGTAAATTGTAACTTTATTTCGCGTTGTATATCAGTCAAAATATGATTGGCGGAAAAAGTAACAATATATCTAAGGAATAATACTCATAAAAAATATTAAGCTAGCTCTATAAGCTGTATAAGCTCGAAAATCGATAATTTGATCGTAAATTAATATTATCGAGCTAGTACAGCTAATAGAGCCAGTTTAATATTTTTTATGAGTATTATTCAGGAGATATATTGTTACTTTTTCCGCCAATCATATTTTGACCGATATACAACGCGAAATGAAGCTACAATTTGCAAAAAATGCCAAAAATTTTGAATTTCGCGGGCTTCCCTGTAGCATTCACCTTAATTGTAATTATTTTTGTTCCTTAATTATCTAAACGAAAGTATGATTCCTGAATCCGTTTCTTCTAAGCTGTCTTGAAATTCCAACATCTTATGTCTATTATTTTGGTACACATTGAAAATTTAAATGAAAAAATTACCTTAAAATATTCATTATATTTTAAAACATGCGTACAGTCGACTGCATGACAGTGGTAACACTTCAGTTCGAAAACCGCCCTTACTGCTTACGAAATAAAGATGCTGCTAATGTCAAAGTGTTACCACCGACGTGCGGTCGACCGTACCTTACAACACAGCTGAGAAAAAGTTGACTTTTATGTAATTTAGTTTCTCGACGAATGTTAAAACCAAATAGTTTCAATTAGAGTTTTACCTTCAATTCGATGCGATCTTGGACGAATAAAAAAAGGCGGACGGAATCTCGCTAAACAAAAAGTGAAGCATCCGTAGTAAGACAGCTCGCTTTAAAGTAGGGGCTGGCACGCACATATGCACATGCACACCCATGCACATGCACACCCATAGTAAGACAAAAATCCGCGATTACGCAACACATCTCGTGTGACTGTAGTGATTGTCGTAGTGTCATAAATAAAATAACAATGTATATCTGGCGTGTTAAAATTATGTCGAAATTATAGTGAAAAAACTAAGTGCTTCAATCTGTTCTTAGCGAGATTTCGTCCGCCATTTTTATTCGTCCGAGGATGCGATGCTCGTTTTCAAAATTATTATAAATATTTCAATTAAATTATTTAGTCATTATTTTGTGGTTGTTTAAGTTATCATGTGACGCGGGAACGATGTTTTGAACCAAATACTGGCACAAAATGAATAATGTATTTTTTTTTGTGAAAATACTGGCACAAAATTGGGTACATAAATGCATATTCAATGAAATTTTTTTATGGTGTACAATAAAGCATATATAAATATAAATAAATAAATAAATACATATGTACCTATACAAGTGCCCGGAACGAGCGACGAGAGCGCGCCATATACGCTACAATTCAAACGCTCGCTCTATGAAATTGTATGCAATCGAGTATATCAAGCGCTGTCATCCGTCACCATTTTTAGAATAAAATTATTTTAAGTATTATAACAACAAAAAAAGTATGTAATTATTATATCCATTATCTAGTACCCATAGTACAGTCTAACAAAGCAATTGGTATACAGGTTAGAGAGATATAAATGAAGTTTTCTCAGAAGATTTTGGATGTTTTTGAGTGAAATATAATTTTAATAACGGACAAAGTTAAACTGAATTTATACAAAACCCTAATCAAACCATTGTATCATAATTTTCTGAGAAATCTTCATCTATATCTGGCGACCCTGTATACTTATTGCTTTGTTAGACTGTACAAGCTCTGCTTAGTTTGGGCATTGATGTTAGTAAAATGTCCTAAAAATATTTACCTATTTATTTAATTTTAAGAATAATGTTTTAAGGATTCATGACACCGAAAGACCTAAGTACGTAAGTGGCCGTTAAATTCTATACCACGAGCAGAGACCACGGTAACAGCGGCTGCTGTACTTGACCAGCAATCGCAGGTTCAAATCCTGCTCATCAGCGTTTTCTTTCCACATTTACATTTAAAGTTGCGCTCAAAGTTGAAGCACAAAAACAATGACACGCACACAGGCGCGTGTGAAATTTACCGAACGTAGCCTTTTAAGGCCAACTTGAATAATTAAGCCTATATCTTTTTCAATAATAATTCCGATTCGCTGTCAGAACTAAAGCTATTTCTCCCAATATTTGTGCTCAGTCATAAAAACACGGTTCCCCGCCACTACATGATTGTTTGTATGCAAGTGTGCACTGAAAATGATTAGTAATAAATATCATCATAGAGAAGACATTGTTTTATTTTTATTACCTTTAGGACTTTCAATCAATCAATGATATTTAAAAGTATAGATGTGTCCGTAACAAAACAAACGAAAAAAATGTTCCGTTTGCAGCGGCAGCACCTGCACTGCTACTGACATACTTCTGTTTTGTACGGGCCTTTAGCTAATTTTAGTGCTGTACAATTATACACGGTGAATTTTCGTTGGTTTTGGAAACGAAAAGGATCATTGTACTCATCATTATGAACAACTTTTACTATGGGACCAACCCTGAAATCACGAAAACAAAATCAGCTGATCCCTATATTTTGTCGATTTATGTGAACAAAGAAAGAAAGAAGAAGAAGAATTTGTGTGTGTAAGTTGTTCATAATGATAAGTACAATACCACCGTATCCACTTCTCCGCCAAATAATGATGCTTGTATTGCTGTGTTTCGGTCTGAAGGGTACGGGTGCCGGTGAAATTACAATCACATGAGACTTTCCATCTTCATGTCTCAGTTTGGCGAAACGACTTGCGGTACCATTTAGGCAACAGCCTAGGTGGTATTGAATTGAAGTTGCTATGGGCAAAGGTAACCGCTTAACATCAGGTGGGCCTTTAGCTCGTTTCGCCATCCTATACTATAAAAAAACAATGACCCCTTTTCGTTTCCAAAACCTACGAAAATTCATCATCATCATCATTATTTCAGCCTAAACCTAAAGCCATCCACTGCTGGACACCGTGTACCTATTACTGGAATCTTGCTCGCAGTTAGTAATTTCCCCTTAGTCTAGATTTAGACCTATTTATCTCAATGCTTCTGCAATCTTCGACCAGTGTTGCCAGGTCCGATTTTCAAAATCCGGGAGGCTTATTATGAAAAAAGCCGGAGATGTATTGAGGAAAAATGGAAAAAATCGGGAGATGATGTTTTTCGACAAAAATCAAAGTTTTTGAAGTAATCATGGTATTATATTTTGCCACCATTCCAGCTGTAATATAAAAAAAGGAATTTTTTACATTTTACTGCCCTGTGTAATGAAAAAATTTGAATGTGTTTAGTGACCATACGATACACTGGGAGTGACGGAAATATTCAGGGCAGCAACTTATCAGTCTGTTTCATTTTATGCAGATTTTTTGCCAGGTGTTGATCTTAAAAAATCGGGAGATCGGCACATTTTAAATAAATCTGTGAATCTCCCGGAAAATCGGGAGACCTGGCAACAGTGTCTTCGACATACATCTTTCAGTAAAATTATTTGCTGTCTACGCACCAAGGTTAGGCGGCACAGTGGGGTAGTGGCGGCCGGGTTTGCCCCGGTGGCTTCATAAATACAAGCAAGACAATTTTGCCGGCGGCACGAGAGCAGCGGTATCTGCTGCATGTGCGGTTTGCTTGCTGAGTATGCTACTACTAATGAAAGCCAGCGGCACTGTTGCCAGGTCTCCCAATTTTCCGGGAGATTCACAGATTTTCCTAAAAATCTCCCGATTTTTTTACAATACAATAAAGTCTAAAAATACGAATAAGATACCAAAAAACCTGGCAAAAAAACTGCATAAAATGAAACAAACGACGGATAAGTTGCTGCCCTGAATATTTCCATCACCCCCAGTGTATTATATGTTGATTATACACTTAGCGCAAAATAGACTCTATCACAAAATGATAAAGTTTAAAATACGATTTTTTTATTACTGCCCTAATAATATGTAAAAAAATCAAACTGCTTTGATTTTAATATTACAGCTGGAATAGTGGCAAAATATAATACCATGATTACTTCAAAAACTTTGATTTTTGTTGAAAAACATCATCTCTCGATATTTTAAAATTTTCCATAATACACTCTCGCTTTTTTCATAATGAGCTTCCCGGATTTTGAAAATCGGACCTGGCAACACTGGCCAGCGGGCAACCGAGCGGAGCGCAAGCCTGGTAGCATGCGCGTGTGTAACCGGATAATAACGGGAGAATCGTTTCAAAATAAACCCGGTGGCCCAACCGGCCGCAGCGGGTGCCGGGTCTGTGCTGCTGAACCGGGACTGTGCCACCGGGCCGGGGCTTTGATGTGTAGACAGCTTTAGACTATACCTGAATCACCGTTTCCTCGAAACCGACTAACCTAATACGTGTGTACATATCTCGACTAAACATTTGACTATCCAAATGTCACTAATGACTTGATGAGACGATCAAACCGAAATGGCCCGTTCATCGAACCGAAGATATTTTGATCTTATCTCATCTGCAGCACCTTACACCAACTGAACAATTAACCCCTCCTGATAAACGGTCATAAAAGAAATTGGCTTAATCACCAAGTTTGGCAAACAAATATCACTTAGGACCTTTGTAGACGGTCTGCATTTGAACTGCATGTTAGATGCAAACAGCAGTTTGCATGCAGTTTTTGTACAGTTGACATAACTGCAACAAAACTGTCGACAATTGTACAGTTCCCTTGGTTCCCTTGCAGTCGGTGTGCAGTTCTAATGACCGAAGATTAAGCAGTTTGTCAACAGTTTCAATACAGCTATGTCTCCTGCACAAAAACAGCATCTAAACTACGATCTGGCAGCTATGTTGATGCCCGAATGCAATCCATCTGCAACTGTCTGCAAAGACCCTTAATATTATGAATGTAAAAGTTTTTGATGATATTTATTTGTTTGTTACTCAATCACGCATAAACGGCTGAAAGTATTTTGATGAAAAATCGACATGAGACATTCTATCTTCATGTCTCAGTTTGGCGAACGCGATTTGCAACATCACTTAGGCAATAACCGTATTAAGCCAGAACCAAACAATCGGACGCGACCTAAGTTAGTACATGTGGTGAGAGGAAATGTGGGCAGAGATACTTTTGAAAATTTGGTATTTGAAGAAACTATCGTCGCGCTGACGCTTCGCGAGCGCGCGGCCTTAAATTCGTGCGATAAGGACAAGGCAGCTCGTACTGAATAGCCTAAGTAAAAATGTCATAATTCGAGGTTTGGCTCTCGACCAATTTCTTCTCCAAAACTGGACCAATTTAAGAGATATTTCATAAACTGAATAAGAAGAATATGTTCTGTGTCGCTGTGTTTTTTTCTTTTTCATTAATAGTTGTCAAATTAATACACTAGGCCTCTGTAGACAACGGTCTAAATTGGCAATTTTGAGATTTTTTAGGGCTTCTAGAAATAATTTATCAATAAAAACGAAAACATAGGGACATACAAAAAGTGATATTTACTTTACTGTAAATAAAAATTGTTCTGGGGTTTATAACCCAGAAAGAAAAAAGTCGAGAGCGTTTGTATGGAGAAAAGACCACCCGCATTTCCTCTTAACATCCGGCGAGACAGATAGTAGTCGGACGTCCGAGCGCTCAAGGTCACGTCTGCGACTTATTGCTGATAATTTGCACATTTGCTTATTTATTTATTTATTTATTTCCACAAAAAAAACAAAATACATACATTTGGCAGATACAGTGTAGAACATAAACCAGTTTAGGTTTTTCTGTACACCGCTTGGTCCGTCGACATTCATTACAACAAGATGTGGGTGGGTGAACACGACGCATCGCGCTCGCTCGCCCCATGCAAAAATTCTCAAATACCCTCAACTAATTTATATTACTTCTCAATAGCAAATTTCTTACAAAAATACAGCATGTTTCTTTTTTTTAATGCTATATAATTATAAGTCATTATTATGTTTTAATTCCTCTAAAAGGTGTTTTTTAAGTTTAGATTTCATGTTGTTTCGTGTTATGTCATTTTTTACCAGAAGATTTTTTTTTTTTTTTTTTTTTTTTGTTTTTTGACCAGAAGGCCAATTCTTTAAATCTCAATGTCCCGACAGTAGATGTCCTCCTGTTTGCTGTTTATTTTTGACATTTAGGTAATTAACAACATAACATAACATAACATCACGCCTGTATTTCCCTGAAGGGGTAGGCAGAGGTGTATAGTACACCCACATTTCGCCAGTTATGTTGTATGTCCCATGTAATAGGGGGCGAGCCTATTGCCGTTAACCGGGCACAATTCCAGACTCCGGGCTGCTACTGAGAATAAAACTAATACTAATACTGTTTGCTGTTTAGGTAATTAATGTCACCAATAAACGGCAATCAGAAACATCTGCTGTCAGGAGATTGAGATATAAAACATTGATATTAGTTTAGCTCACACAGCATCAGTCTTTCTTTACCGTCGGTTGCGAATATAAGTCGCGTCCGATAATTTGTTTCTGGCTTTACAGTTGTTTTGGACCTTCAGGTCGTTTCGCCATCCTACAGATAAAATTATAATTAGAGAACAAACTATAAAAGTATCAAGAATTTTTTTTCGTCTGTCTACATAATACAAAGGCCCTTATGACGAGCCTTGAACTATAAAAAGTAAGGACAAAATGCAATCGAATATTATTACTGGAACTTATTCCTACGGGTAGTAAACTTTTATGGTAATCGAGACGTGTAGGAGAATAGTTTTTGCGCTTCCTATGAGGAAGGAATAAGCAAGAAATTGATTATATCGGTAAAGTTCAAGACGGCCTATCAATCAAACCCAAAATACAGAAGTTTGTTAAACATAAACCATAGAAGAGACTGACCCTTCATTGTGAGTGGTCGTTTTTTTTTTCATATTTTTATTCTTTATTTATTTACTGGACTTTCATCCCGTGGATATGCCAGTCCTATTATTAAAAAATACACTAGCTGTTCAGAAATTTCATAAACATATTTAGCTGCTTCCGATTTTTTTTATAAAAGCGGGCGAGTCGAGGAACCTGATGGTAAGTACCTAATCACCACCATGGACATCCGCAACACCACCCCTGGTCAACTTCCAGTCGCCGATGCGTCGCCGACGTCTTAAAAAGACATATTATGCTTTTTTTAGGACTCCCGTGTCGAATTTGTTCTTAAAAACCGCTGACGGAAGTTGATTCCACAGTTTTTCTTTTAAAGAAAAACAGTTAACAGTTTTTCTTTTTTCGAGGCAAAATCCTTCCTGAGTGATTTTCGTATAATTTTTTTGTGTTATACACAATGATTCAAGTAACTTATACAGGGCAGTTTCTCATTGACTCACAGAAAAAACTAGGTTTTATAATTACCAACGCGTCCATAATTTATGTAATAGCACATGCCGTGTTCTAATTATTGGCCTTGAGCCATAGACCAGTAAGCCTCTAGACGCCGCTTAGCTGGACACCCACGGTCACAACGCATATGCTCTACCACTGCATATCATACGTCACTCCGCCAATCGGAACGTCACTCAGTCGGCGAGCGGCACCAATCATAAGGAATCATACCACCGAACTTTTGAGCCGGCCAATCATAACGCGCCGTCCGCCCCCCTGACCCCACCAACGTTTTACGACTGCGTTTGAATACAAAACTTACTGGTCTGTGCCTTGCGCAGAATCTTTTTTTTTAAAGATAAAAAATTAATTCAAAAAGAGCTACAAAACACAGCGAGTAAGATTACAAAAACTAGATAGATAGATATATAAAACGTTTATTTAGTACAAAAACAAGACACAGGGCATACAACTAAAAAACAACAAGAAGATGGTGTAATTGGCTTTTTCAAAGTAATTTATTAGATTCAATGATTTTAAAAGATCTCCTCAAAAGCGAATTAGTCAGAAAGGCTTCCGTAAAATTAGGTTGGACATTTTTAATATTTTAGACACACAAAATTTGTTGAGACACTTATAAAACTTATAAAAATGTTAACACTAGACTAAATAACTGTTTTACTCTTTTACACGATTTTCGAGTAGTACGTAATTAATTTATATTTTTATGGAAGGCAAGAATAATACTTTTCTCAATAACCCTGTACCCTTTTAATACAATATTCTTTATGTTTTTTTGTAAACAGGCTTATTTCTGACACCTGAAAGAAGTCCAATACTGTCATAAAAACACACAAAAATAGTACCAACCTTATACAAAAATCCGGTCCCACCCTCGCCTTCCATGTGTCGCGTTGATAATGCCCTGATTCCACCAGCTTCCTGCACAAGGGTTCAGTGATAGCAATTTTATGAGGGCCTTCATTCAGACCCTAAGTTTATGGTCGCATTGTACTTGTATTATCGCGTAGCTTTGTGAGTTTTGTGACGTACGACGACACAATGTTGTTTATCAGGGTGTATTTTTGACATTATGTCTTTTTAGTGCAACAGTAGAGTTATTACGATGGGTGATGCATGTGTGCGTGCGGGGGACTGCACAACCGGCACGTGTGACCGTACGCGGCAGCTACAAGCATGCCAGTGTCACCCAAATCCGTCTTCTTCTTTTCTTCAAACTCAAACCCAAACTCAAAGCTTTTCTTGCATTCATGTGTCACATTTATAAGTCCTGTAGGTACTTATATGGTTTCAACATGAAACCCGGTAAGGGCACGGCAAAATACTAATAATATATTACCGTGATTACGTCAAAAACTTATAATTTTGTTGAAAAACATCATCTCCCGATTTTTTAAATTTTTCCTCAATACATCTCCCGCTTTTTACATAAAAATCCGGGAATTTAGAAAATTGGATTTTGTGGTAGTGTTGTTTTGAAGTGTGTACTTAAAAACCTCGGTAGCATAATATAAAAAATAAAAAGTGTCCAGCAATTTCTATTATTGTCCTGTTGGATGTTACCGGCCTGTTATTTCGTTGCGTACGGAAAAGAGCCGATTGTTGTATTCTTTTTTTTGAATAATTAACCAATTTCCGAGCATGTGGGAGAAAAATACTATTTTAGTGACTTCGCGTCCAAAAACTGCACGCGGCGACAAGTTTATTTACCACTTCTATTACCCTATTATTTATATTTCTATGGCCATACACCACAATACCCCATAATATATATTCAAATAATCAGCAGTTAATATTGTATATTGAAATATCCAATATATTAATATAATATATTATCATTGTGAGACAATAAGCAAATTTATAGGTTTCGGTCATCCCGGGCATCCCGGGCAAGTAATAAATCTTATCGTGATGACATATCTACATGTATTAATGTTTGCTTTGGCTAACTAGTTAGTAAGTTAAGGGATCAGAGTATGATCAATATTTGAAGGAATATTAATAAGTATTTTGTCGTACAGTCTAACGAAGAAATTTGTATCTAGGGTCGCCAGATATAAATGAAGTTTTCTCAGAAAATTATGGATGTTTTCGAGTGAAATGTTATTTTAATAACGGACAAAGTTAAACTGTAATTATACAAAACCCTAATCAAACCGTTCTATAATAAATCGTCATCTGCTGTATCTGGCGACCCTGGATTCTAATTGCTTCGTTAGACTGTACCACAGACCGTACTACAGAATATAGTATCGTATTATCTGTGCGTTAACGCGTGGATGAAGAATGCAGTTCAGTTGGCAGACAATACTTTCATAAAAAATTAGGGACAAAATCTAGAGCTTACACAATGCATGATAGGTAGTGTTGTCAGTCGTGCATTTAAATACTAATTAAAGTGGACGCATTCGATCGAGTATGCGGTAAGTGAACGCGACGATAGCTCGTTGTGGAAGAGAAATCGAATATCCGGCTCGAAGGACCAATGAACGCGACGATAGCTCGTTGTGGAAGAGCAATGAAAATATAGCGGACTGTATAAAATTACTGTAATGATAGATATGAATTAAAACATGTACATAACGGCCGATCGGTAAAAACAATGAATGAGAAGTTAATATGCGCGAGCGCGGCCGTGCCTGGATCGGGTGCAACAGCTGACTGCCGGTATGAGTGGGCGAGCGGGTGGTGGGGGAGCTGATGACGCGCCACTTGCCCCGCTCCGCTTGGTCTTGATGGTGCTCTTGAGTAGCATGACTCAACAGTAAGTGTCAAACTCGCACTTGGCTCCCAGTGTCCCGTCACTTCTTGGAAGTACTGATATCCAACCTTTTGGAGGTTGGCGGGAAAATTCGGAAACAGAATGTTGTGGATTTTGTATTACTTTCCAAAAGAACAATGACCAGTTTTGACCTGCAAGGCAATTGGCGGTTCTAGTGATTTGAGCGATTTCAAAACACTTACTAGAATTTTAAATAGAAGCCTATAAAAAATTAAATTGAATTTTGAAAATATCAACTTTTGATACTCATTATTTCTATGCGATCAGCTGAGTTACTGAACGTTCAAAGTACGCTCCGTGTGTCATCGGGTGATATAACTGAACGCACCCAATAAATTATCACAACGAAACATTAATTTAGAGATAATCTCCCATCGCTAGCTTGTATTGCGTCTATAACGTACCTAGTGATTATATTCTCTTTGGTCGAGTCATGATTTCTTCTTCAAGAAGGTTCGTTATGACATATGCAAGTGAAGCCTTAGCATAATATTCATAAAATATGCGCAGGTGTAACCTCGACATAGCCTACCTAAAAAAATTTCATACTTAACCTCAAAAAATGATTTTATAACAACTTTCCTCGACTTCCCAGAAAAAAAAGAATGAGATCATTGTTTTTAGTAGTTAAGAATGGTACTAATACAACACCAATAACCGGAAGAACCCAGCAAAATAAAAAATTGAGTGACAGGTCAACGCATGTATGGGGAATGGACATAGTTCTTTGTGTTCTTCTTCGAGTGTTAATGTGTAATAATGGTGGATTATTAAATGTTGAGTACCCGTTCGTGTACAAGTGTGGGTAAATTAAATGGTATAAAATTGAAAAACGTGACCTTTCGTATTTTCTCATCAATCCCTCAGGAACCCATGTTAAAGTTTTCATCACTTTATTGGGGTCCCTTTTACTAAAGACGTGGCTAAAAGGTTTAAGCAATCAGGCCATAAAAATACTCGAAAAAAAACGACCTTTATTAAACCTTTTGAATAAAGCAAATAAGTATATCTGTCGGGGTCAAGTTTGACTATCTAGTGACTAGTCCAACCTAAATTTCACATCAGCCTTTCAGTGTATCAATACCTATGTTAGACTCAAAGACAGTTCTAATAATTCGACCACAGCACATTTCAGTTTCGAATTCGGCCACTAAATTCACATCACTACTGTCGAAATGTTCGGGTTCGGGAGCGTTCAAAAACGCCACAAGGTGTATTTTGTCTTGTGGTCTTTTTGATATTGAAGCGAACGCGCTCTGTGAAATAAAACACGACAATTCGGATTTTATTTGAAGATCTTTTGTTGATTAAGTTAACGTGTAAATATTGAATTACTTACACTTACTTATATGTATTGCTTTTACTTTGTTAATAGCCTTCAGAACTTCAGAATAATAGTTACTTTACTGTAGATCTACGGATTTTTGAAGGGTTCGTCTCTATGTATCAAACGCGCGCACTTGCCGCGATCAGGCTTCTTACCTTATCAATGGTTCAAATAAGTGTACTTAGCCCCGCTTTCAACCTGCTGACTCTTTCCCCCACGGCATGAGCTGTTATCATTATGTAGCTCATGTCAACACGATAGAAGAAGAAGTATAACCATTATATTTAAATATTTTTCGAGTAGAACGTGGGCACTTCAATGACGTTTTCAGTGGCGGCGAATAGGTTATCTCTTGTGGAGGTGTTCGGGCACAAGGGACACGTTAGCAAGTTTGAACTGCTCTAGGTCACCGCAGTCACAATGCGCAAGACTAGGGTCCCTAAACCCCCATTCTCACATTAAGTCTACAGCGACCAACCTGAGTACGAAGACGATTATATGACTTCCACACTGGCCATTGTAGATCGTGTCCTGGTGGTAACTTCTCTTGTTACAAACAAACTTTTAAACCAACGAGGCGATGTTTTAAACTTTTTTGAACCACAATAACATGACCGACAGAATATAATTTCGAAGACCCTTCACGCTACGAGAAAGGTTTACCCTAATTTTATCAATAGTCTTTTATTAAGCAGTACCTAGGTATATTATCGTGAATCAATGTGAAGGCTATAAAAAATGTAGTACTTAAAAGCGTAAGCGATACAGAATCCATTTGTAAATTCGCATGGGTTTGATTAAAATTCGAAAGTTGTTTGAGTTTCAAAGCATAGGATGTAGCGACTAGCGACGTTACTTCTGGGGCCTTACTCCCGACTGGTTCGAGCTCCGAACCAAATCGAGCTAATGTCAATTCCTAGAGGAATTCAGTGTAAATTCAGACGAATTGACACTAACTCGAATTCAATTTCGATTGGAACAGCACTCGATACAGTCGAGCGAGAGTAAGGCCCCTGATTGTGTTTTATCGTGTACCCGGGATTATTTAAGGATATTAAGACCTGACTTATACCTCAGTCAGACTATGCTCCTCGCACTGCTTCTCACTCTACTCATCGTCCTGCCACGATGTTGCCCTAGCTACCAAAACACTCTATTACTCGCGCTAATCATCTCACTACTCTTAGCGATGCTCAATATTATGGATGTCAACATTGTAGCAGCGTGCGTAGTACTATGCCTTATGGCAAAGAAAATTATATCAATGTTATTAAACGAAACAATATAACTAAACTTCGTTGTCGTCAGACTGCATTCGCGGGAATATGTGGCCCGCCTACTCGTGCAATATTGCCGGTCCTTTCACTCGCGCACAAAAAACCAAGCATGACAATGTGACATGACGACTTTGCCACACTGCATCTCTGCCTCTTTCCCTCACCACTTCCCACGCCACTCGTCGAGTGTGCGGCTGAAGTATTAAAAGTAAAAATAAGTAACAGACAGGCAGTAAAATAACAATAGTATTATTTTGGATATTAGATGCAACCCAGCGGTTTATTGTTTCTTTATTTTTGCACTTTGCCATTGTCACTAAAACGTAAGCTCATGGACATGTGCATTCACCCCATCTTAACATATGGTGCACAGACATGGTCTTTGACCAACATCCAGAAGTCCAAACCCAAGCTCTGCCAGAGAGCCATGGAGCGCAGTATACTTGGTGATAAATTAACAGACCATGTTCGAAACAGAATACTGTGCTCCAAAACGCAAATTGTTGACGTGGGTCAGAAGCTCGCCCAACTGAAATGGGACTGAGCAGGTCACTTCTGCCGCATGCCAAATGAACTGTTGGCCCGTATAACACAGGACTGGAGCCCTGAGACCCTGAGAGAGCGAGACGGGGTCGCGGCAAACCACGCAGGAGATGGCGAGACGAGTTGGATATCTTCCTAGACAGCTTGCAAGAGGCGGCGCAGAACAGCAATAGATTGAAGGAATGGAGGGAGGCCTTTGCCGTGCAGTGGGATAATACAGGCTAACCAATTATAAAAACAAATTTGAACTTGGATTAATTTAATTTTATTGTTTGTAGTATTTTCACATGACCGTTTCGTGATTTCAACCCCAATTTTGACAACTTCTTGTAACTTGAACCAAACACAAACAGCCGAACCAAAATTAATTTGCTTTTAGGCAGTAACATAAATAATTGTAACACTTGTATTAATACAGAGTGTGTTTTTGTATCGTTTGTATAGCATTTTGTAGCGGCACAGTTCAACTAAGGTTGCCAACCCTACTAAACTGGATTATTTTGAATTTATTAGCAATTCTGGGATGATCGGGATGATTGTCATCAACTTGAACATGTTTTACTATAGGACCAGCCCTGAAATCGCGAAAAAAAACAACTGTTCCATACGTTTTGTCGAGTTGTGCGAACATAAGTCCTTAAGAGGTTTTTAGTTATTTCAATTTCAACTTGTAAAAAGCTCATGATGCTCTTCATTTCAGCCAAAAGACGTCCACTGCTGGACATAGGCCTCCCCCGAAAGGGCCCCGGGATATGCCATAATCGCTTGGCAGGCGGATTGGCAATCGCAGTTGGTTGGTTAAATACTCAGAGAACGCTGCTGCCCATCCTCTGGTGAATCCCTTACGGCCAAAATTAATATCCAATCTACCTATCCACGATTGCCCTACTAGAGATAGGAATTTGACATAAGCTCCATACAAAATATGTCAAATTCATATCTCCAGTTGGGTAAATCGTGGAAAGATTGGATATTAATTTTGGCCGTTAGTCGCCTTTTACGACAACCATGAGAAGAGATAGTGCATAATGCTCTTGCCATTGAAAAAACCTCATGAACATAAAACTTTTGGTCGGTCACCAAACAGTTGTAATCACAGATAGATAGAATGGTTGTAATCACAATTTTACTTGCGATTCATGCGTGGCAACTTTCGGAAAAACCACGCCTCCTATGTTGACGTCATTAATTTTTAAAATTAACTTTAATCAAATGTACTTTACAGCTTTTGTTTCTGCAGTTAGAAACAGTGTAATAAGATATTTTTGCATCTGTGGGTTTGCACCAAAAAACATCATCAACATGTAATGTCTCGAAACTTGTCATATGAAACTAATGTCACAACTTGTTTTGTTGATTGTTACGTTCGCACTGCAGAAAACTGGGTAAATTCTTTGACAGATTTCAAGATTTGTTGTTGGCTGTGTTTGCACTGACTAAAAATTTATACATTGACATGTTTGTCGATAGATTTGTCACGGCTGACGTTCGCACTGATGCTTAATTAATCTCTGTCTCACAACTTGTGTTTTCCAATGAGGTCGGTAAACATGTATGGCCGAAAGCAGATACTTTAAAGTGTATCGAAATTTATTGTGAAACATGTCAATAGACTATCTCTTATCTCTTCTCATGGGTGTCGTAAAAGGCGACTAAGGGATTCACCAGAGGATGGGTAGAAGCGTTCTCTGATTATTTAACCAACCAACTGCGATCGCCAACCCGCCTGCCAAGCGTGGCGATTATGGCATATGCCCCCAACATACATATGCTTGGGGGAGGCCTATGTCCAGCAGTGGATATCTTTCGGCTGAAATGATGTCAATAGACTATGAAATTTCAAACAAGTTTCGTTACAACAAGTTGTGTGATAATGCGAACGCGATTCGATCCATGGACAGAAAACTGACTTTTCGACATGTTTTTATGTTAATGTTTCGTCAGTGCAAACTCACAGTTATAGTATTTACAGAAACAAGTCATAAGGCGTACTAAGAAAGGTTTTGAAATGCCCTGCACTCTGGTGCAGAATATTGGCACGCGCGGCCCGCTCACTTTTCCATTCTATCTATCTATTTCTGTGGTTGTAATAGACATCATTGCAGAAACCTAATTCCGAAGGTAAACCAATTTTTCTGTACCAGTAATATTAATTTTCGTTTTCATAACAATATGTTTTTTCCGTGGGAGGGTTGTTAACCCGCCGCACAACCCCCAAAATGCCGGAGGACCACATCCATCCAACCAACCGGACGTAGACCAGTTGGTCGCCCCAGATAACGCTGGGGAGATGCTGTGGAGACTGATCTACGTGAGCTTCAAGCTACCAACTGGCGAGATATCGCGCAAGATCGAGGAAAGTGGAGAGTTCTCGTTTCGGAGGCCATGACTCACTTTGGGTCGCTGAGCCAGAGGAGTAAGTAAGTAAGTAAGTAATATTAATTTACGATAGTAAAAACACATAAAGAGCTCGGTCTAACCATATGAAATAGCTGTGCAGAGTCGCAGTCGGTAAGGCAATAATATCTCCTATATTTTACCGGTATATCAGAATGAATGGCTCATTACAGAGCTTCATATCGCCGCAGATACCTTTTATTGGATCTTCGCGAATGGTCTAATGAAAGTACTTCTCCATCTTCTTATTATGGGAAGGCACTTTTTATTAGTTAGAGAAATGTTACGTGTATGGGAAAACTTTTTATGTTTTTTTATGATTTGTAATTCGAACTATTCCATGAAATAAGTTATACTAGAGCTCATTTGCAACAAAAATGATCCTGCGAACCCGGGGGCGCCAGTCATTTATTTTCGAGTTACAGCAGTTTTAGTTACTTCAATAACACGTTATATAAGCAGCGATTTAATCGCTGTCATGTGGACGTGGAAGTCCGCATAACAGCGTTTTTAGGGTTCCGTAACCGAAAGGTGCCAAATGTGACCCTATTATTCTTCTCGGGTACGGAACCCTAAAAATTACCTACCGAATTACTAATCACAATATAATTTATTTACGAGTATACAAACAGACCTCAGGCTCAGTTGAAACAGAACATACTAGTTATAGCACAGTTTTACTTTATATTGTTAAACTGTGGTTATACAGAGTGGCGCGGGCGGCGCGGTTGAAACATTCCGTCGCCTATAAGCCATAACCGCTCTGTTGGTGGTTGGGGTGTGGCCTGCTTGTAAGCGGGTAGCGTATTTTCTTCAACACACTTGCTCGTAAAGTGGCTCTTATTGCACCGCTTTTAGGTTCATAATGCAGCTTATAACGCACTCGTGCTTTTTACTTTGCATTATCGCACTAGTGCTTTTTACTTACAGTTTATTTTTAATTCTAAGAAAATGGTTTTTATGTCTAACAAAATTAAACATTTTTGTGAATAAACCAACTGTGTTCATTAAAACATGTTAAATAAATAAATAATAAAGTCATTTCATCAAGTTATTTATATTTGTCAACGAAATAACATTAATTTGTGTTATTCCGGACCAAGTTGCTCCATAACGTTTTCGTACAAAATGCAAGTTGGAACCACCGCCAGCCATAAGCGATGGCGCCTAAAAAAATATTTTTTTTGACCCAAACACTTGAGGGGACAGTAAAAAAAAAATGTTTTGCGCGTTTTTGTTTACATGTGTTTGTTTCACAGGACTTTCCCCAAGTTAATTTAAGCGCAGCTGCACACGTCGAATCTGGCCTACTGTAGGCCCACCATAGACATATTGGGGTCCTACTGTTTAGAATTACTTTGGAAAAATAACTTTCTTGATACTCCGTATGAAGAACTAAAGGCAACCTTTCTTGTTTGATGTGGTGTCAATTCTTTCGTACAAGACTAAACTAATTTTAAGCACACTACTTATATCCCTTTTTTACAAACATCATTGAAAAACCATCATTGACTGCCTCGTTGGTCTAGTGGTCGCAAGCGCGACTGCTGAGCGTGGGGTCTGAAAAACCATCATTGACTGCCTCGTTGGTCTAGTGGTCGCAAGCGCGACTGCTGAGCGTGGGGTCTGAAAAACCATCATTGACTGCCTCGTTGGTCTAGTGGTCGCAAGCGCGACTGCTGAGCGTGGGGTCTGAAAAACCATCATTGACTGCCTCGTTGGTCTAGTGGTCGCAAGCGCGACTGCTGAGCGTGGGGTCTGAAAAACCATCATTGACTGCCTCGTTGGTCTAGTGGTCGCAAGCGCGACTGCTGAGCGTGGGGTCTGAAAAACCATCATTGACTGCCTCGTTGGTCTAGTGGTCGCAAGCGCGACTGCTGAGCGTGGGGTCTGAAAAACCATCATTGACTGCCTCGTTGGTCTAGTGGTCGCAAGCGCGACTGCTGAGCGTGGGGTCTGAAAAACCATCATTGACTGCCTCGTTGGTCTAGTGGTCGCAAGCGCGACTGCTGAGCGTGGGGTCTGAAAAACCATCATTGACTGCCTCGTTGGTCTAGTGGTCGCAAGCGCGACTGCTGAGCGTGGGGTCTGAAAAACCATCATTGACTGCCTCGTTGGTCTAGTGGTCGCAAGCGCGACTGCTGAGCGTGGGGTCCTGGGTTCGATTCCCGGGTCGGGCAGTGTTATTGGGTTTTTTCATTAGGAAATTCTCAGTAGCAGCCCGGAGTATGGATTTGTGCCCGGTTAATGGCAATAGGCTCGCCCCCTATTACATGGGACTGTAACATAACTGGCGAAATGTGGGTGTACTATACACCTCTGCCTACCCCTTCGGGGAAATACAGGCGTGATGTTATGTTGTTGTTATGTTAACATTGAAAAACGACAAAAAATATTTAGAGCCATCAAATTATCTATTCCCGTGTGTTTTCATTTAAGTCTACACTCACGTTGAAAACAAGCGACAGGACTAAAATCTTCTATTCTTAACTAATGGTTTTTGTTAAAAAGAGACAACATCATCATCATCATCATTTCAGCCGAAAGACGTCCGCAACTGGACAAAGGCCTCCCCCAATCAATCAATCAATTCCCATTACTATTATCATCATCATCATCAGCCCATTACTTTCCCACTGCTTGGCACGGGCCTCTTCTCAGAATAAGAAGGTGACACAATATAGTGAGACTAAATTAGTTTAGATCGTAAACAACAGAATCAACACCGTTATCATCATCATCCTCCGAGCCTTTTTCCCAATTATATTGGGGTCGGCTTCCAGTCTAGCCAGATGCGGCATCCGAACATCAGTATTTTACACGGAGCGACTGCCATCAGACCCCCGCAACCCAGTTACTGGGTAATACAGGCTACGTACGTACGTATTGTCAGGCTTTCAGGCTTCTGACTACCCGTAACGACTGCCATAGATATTCGTATGACAACCGGGACCGACAGCTTAACGTGCTCAACACCGTTATCATCTGACTAATATCCTACCAATATTGTAAATGCAAAAGTATGGATGTTTGTTTGTTCGTTTATCCTTCAATCGCGCTGAAACGGCTGAACGGATTGGGATAAAATTTGACACACAGATATACCATGTTATAACCGATATTATTCTTATTTATTTATTATTGTGCGCGTAAATTTCACTTTTAAGATATACAGATGAGAGGGACCAGCTGAAAATCAGTGCTGTGCATACCTACATGCACAGCAAATACTGAGCCGGATCCCTTGCCACGCATATTATGTTGTATACATTTTATGTTCTCATTAATTTGTCCTGTTACCTTTGCATGTAATATGTATATTTTGTGTATGTGTGGCAAAATAAATGGCTTAAATGGTTTATATTATTATCATCATTTCATTTTTATCGTGGGTTTGATTCCCACAGGACACAAATATTTGTGTGATTAACATATCATCATCATCATCATTACAACCGAAAGACGTCCACTACTGGACATAGGCCTCCCCCAATTAAGGGGGGATATGCCATAATCGCCACGCTTGGCAGGCGGGTTGGCGATCGCAGTTGGTTGGTTAAATACTCAGAGAACGCTGCTGCCCATCCTCTGGTGAATCCCTTAGTCGCCTTTTACGACACCCATGAGAAGAGATAAGGGTGGTGCTATTCTTTAAGTCCGGCACCACATAACAATTAACATATAAGCGTATGTATTTCCAAAAAAACTTTATTTTATTTACTTTAAAAAAAGTACATAATTATTATATCCATTGTCTAGTACCCCAAGCACAATCTCTGCTTAGTTTGGGACTAGATGGTGCTGTGTAAAAAACGTCCCAAAGATATTTATTTAATTTATCTTGAATTAACATGTAGAATACTTTTTATTGACATACGGCGGGAGCGAAGCCGCGGGCTGATGCCAGCTGATGCTGGTTCAGTAATAAACCCAATCCCGCGACCACTGGCACCCCACCTCACCCACAGGGCCGCCCTCACCTTAATATTCGCTTACACAACAGTTCCATTACTGCTCTCATTACAGAGCCATTAGTCGCCGATCATTTCACGCGCTAATCAAATATCGCTAATTATACGAACGCACTTTATTCCTAAATGTCAAGTTGTAATGTTTCTGAACTAGGTATGATTGATTTATTTTAGAAGTTCTTAAGTACTACGTAGTATATAAAAAAAAAAAAACTTTATTGACTTCCACGTTACAATTTAAATAAGTCCCTAACTCTTAAATTAGGTTATCCCTGTGTTTCAGGAGTTAGTTCCTTCCCAATTATTGGTATTATTAGATGTTCTGTGGTATAAGGCTGGTCATTAGTATTGAATACAAAACAAAAATGGTGAACAATAATGGTGAACTAATAAGAGAACAAATACATTAACAATACACATGGGTTGTTCACTAAGCTTTTGTACTTAGAGTTTGTGTGATTATAGAGTGGGGTGTACTGAGTTGTGTTGTGCATGAAAAAAAAAACAAAGTTACATAATAATTATACTTCACACTCGTAACTTCGAAATGTTCTTTTCCCTTTTGTTACTTTTATTGTTGTGTCAATAAACCAAAGACATTTCTATACTGTTACTTTATGCAATAAACACATTTTGTTACTTTATGCAATAAACACATTTTCATTTTTTCTTTCAAATGTAATGCGTGCCAGCTACTTGCACGCATGAAGACTCTGATGTTTGTAAAATGTTTAAGATTGTTTCTGGTGTAAGATAAAGAATTAAAATAAGTAACTTTTAGAACATAATCCTTAAGTAAAACTTAATGTAGATACTTTCCATTCCGAAAAAATATTTAAGAATCCTGGAACATTACACACACAAATATTTTTCTAACTGAAGTCTGCCACAGAAACCCCAACTCATACAATAGGAACAAATCTCATACAAAACAACAATACCCAATCAGGCAATCAGAGCTCAGTATCAAAATAAGCCATATTTTTCCTCTGGTGCCAACAGAACCATGTATCATTATTCTGCTAGCGTAGCACCTCATATCTTTTCTTACAAGACCCACCACCCCTCCCTTAGAGGAACAAAATTTGATGTCAGAAGTGAGATGTATATGTGTGTTGGAGCTCAAGTTATACTGGTTTGTTTAGCAACCGTAGGCGTGGAGTAAATCATCTTGATTCTTGGTATTTAGTATAGTGGAAATCCATATTAATATGAAGTTATTTCTGTAGAAGTGTTATGGTTAGTCGAAGGTTTATAAGTAACTAGCTTCTGCTCGTTGCTTCGCACGCGTATAAATCGGTTTTTCACAGAAAGACGTTAGCGAATCCCTCGGGAACTTTGGTAGAGTTCTGGATTTTCTGGTTTTTTTTTTGTCACTGGTGCTTAATTTTTCTTACCCCTGCTAGTTATACATAATTAATATCATACAAATGCTTTAGCCAATGTTGTTTGCTTTTTTGTTTTGGATCATAGGCAGATAAGTGATAATTAAGTAAACAAAACATCAATAATAACATGTAGAATGTAGCTCATAACGTTTTCAACCATTAACATAACATAAGATCACGCCTGTATTTCTCCGAAGCCTACCCCGGTTACCCCTATTAACCGGGCACAAATCCAGACTCCGGGCTGCTACTGAGAATTTCCTAATGAAAAAACCCAATAGCACTTTGCCCGACCCGGGAATCGAACCCAGGACCTCACGCTCAGCAGTCGCGCTTGCAACCACTAGACCAACCAGGCAGTCAACGGTGCAGTTTTCAATCATTGTGCTACAATAACTACAAATACCAAAAATAATCTTTCAAAATTCAAAAAGTTAGCTGGGCAGCAGCGGGATTCGATCTCAAAAATATAATAAAAGTCTACACTTCAGGCCACCAGAATCAAGTACGAAACATGATAAAATAACAGTTCTGTAACTATTACAAAACTATAAATGTGTGTTTGTTTGTTTATTCGAGCATCTCACAAAAACTACGGGACCTATTGTTACAACTACCGGCTCCCGCCACCAACACTTCCTACAAATAGGTTACATTTTAAATGTCTACAATACTTTGTGATTAGAAGTAATATTGATTAAGGTTATTTATTCATCCATAGTTATTAATTATTGAGTTAAATATCAACATTCAATATGTAGGTATTATAATAATTTCATAATTATGTTATTCGAAAACGTTGTGACGTCACTACCGCTGATTATTTATAAAAATAGGTGTTAACGTTAAAACGGGCTCATTCTTCTGTTGTCGGTGGAACACAATAAACCTTATTACTGGAAGTCTACAGATTTTTCTACAATTAGCTATCGTGCTGCAATCTTGCTACCAACCGGCGTTACATCTCAGAAGTGGGATTACGAAGAAAATGCTCGGACTATACTTTTGTGGACTGGAGAAGAAGGAAGAGGAGTCAAAGTGAATCGACGACGAGTTATTTGACAAATATAATATCTAGAAAATTTTGCTAGATCTGTGTGACGATGAGTAATTTGAGAAATATAATATCTAGAAAATTTAGCTAGATCTGTGTGACAACGAGTTATTCGATGAATACAACACAAATTGAGTTAGATCTTTGTGATATTAAAAAGACCCCTGCGTAGCTCATATGTACTGTTTGAGTTATGTTGCTTAATATCTGCTGTGCTATCCAATAAAGGTCATAATTGAGAATATTAAAAATCCCAATTATTTGGATCTGTGTGAATAAAACAAAATATTTCCGAGACATACAAAGTTATATTTCTAAGTATTATGGGTACATTATTATACAATCCACTATCTTAGGAATACAAAGAATATTTTCTGTTTTTCTTTAATTATTTTTCAGGTCCAGAGGAGATCTGAAAACCTTCAAGATCGACGTGGGACACGTCCAACGCAGGATGGCCGAGTGTTACAACTTCCGGCTCCCGCCACCAACACTTTCTACAAATAGGTTACATTTTAAATGTCTACAATACTTTGTGATTAGAAGTAATATTGATTAAGGTTATTTATTCATCCATAGTTATTAATTATTGAGTTAAATATCAACATTCAATATGTAGGTATTATAATAATTTCATAATTATGTTATTCGAAAACGTTGTGACGTCACTACCGCTGATTATTTATAAAAATAGGTGTTAACGTTAAAACGGGCTCATTCTTCTGTTGTCGGTGGAACACAATAAACCTTATTACTGGAAGTCTACAGATTTTTCTACAATTAGCTATCGTGCTGCAATCTTGCTACCAACCGGCGTTACACTATTTTGTTTTTTTTTTGTGTTTAGACTTGTAAACAGGTATGCATTTTATGCAAAAAAAACACGATTCCTGTATGATAAATTGAAGAACCACGGAGTGAAGCCACGAGCAAAGTCTAGTTTGCTATAATACTAACAAAATCTAGTTGTATTTTTAGGAATTTGCCACCAACCAACAATCATGACCTCTACTTTGTATGCAACGAAAACATCACAACGCAACGAGTTCGTCGAGCCCTTTCATTTGAGTACCAAACACGATGGGTCTAAGGCCTATGATTTAGAAGATATGGTCATCAGAATTTTTGACCATTTTTTCTCTACAACTCGTTGCGCCCTTTCATTCGAGTACCCAGTCCAGTCCAATCCGGTCTGATCAAGTCATATAAATAAAATGTCCAATCCAGTCAGATAAAATTTCTCAAAATTGTTTTATAAAAATCCTACAAACTACAAACTACACAAACAACAAACAAACTAACTACAATTTTTTTGATTGGATACAATTACTCCGTGGTCCTTTGTATTAGGTAGGTCTTAAGATCAAAGCCAGATGGTCTTAACGTTGTCACTTGGAGGCCATAAATCCACCATTTTTTTTTGCATATTACGTGTAGGATTAGAGATAGAAATTAGTTCTTTGGGATGTCTTCAACTACAAGCACTTGTGGTAATTAGTTTAAGCTGAAAATAGTCCCAATTGACTTTAGGAGCTAAATAAAACGATTTCTAATTATTTAAAGCTTCTTCTATAGGTACTTTATTAAAAGTAATAAAAAATATTTACCTACTAAGTTTACTCTCGAGTCTACCCAAAAACTGCTTAATCATTTCAAGTTCTACAGAAACCTGATCTATCTTCACATTAAGTACATCTATAGCTGATCTTGATTCTTCTACATATTCTTTATTTTGATTCTTAATTTCTATAACAGCATCATCTAAATCATGTAGCTGTGTTGCCACTTCATCATATTTCGTTCTAGGTTTAGGCAAGTCAGTTCCAAGTAGTTTTGGACGTTCAGATTGCTTTTTTTCTTCTTTATTTTTGTTGATAGTCATAATAGCGTCATGCATTTCATTTAGCTTCGTTTTAAATGCTTGTAGACCCATTTCGTCTTCAATTTGTTTCTTTTGTGACTGTGCTTTGTTGAAAATAGCTTCTTTAATTCTTGATGGCAGGGCTCTTGAGTGCTTCCATCGAGGTTTACCTGGACGTAGGGTCATCACGCTAAGCACATTCCGTTTATTTTTTAAGCTACTGTTCATTCTTTTTGGTAGAATTGCGTTGAACACTCTGTTGTAAACTAGAGTATCTAAAGTTCCTAAGAATTCTACTTGCTTGACCAGTCTTCTAATGTTACCAAGAACCTCCAAATCATTGATGTCATTCACAGCAACACCGACAAGCAAGTTCATAAGTACTATAGCAGCTAAGATAAGGAAAATTAGGAAGATTATCCTGACTATGATAAGAGAAGTAGCCAGTTCTTTGGAGTGCTCTTCATCGAAGAGAGCGACGTAATCGAACTCTGATGTCATCATCACGATAGTCTTGACGAGGGCGGCCCAGGGACCGTCGAAGGGCATCTGTGACCGGAACTGTATCATGAAGCTGAGGGAGAAGCCGACCACCAGGAACATGAAAGTTAAGAGGATCTGGAACAAAACATAAATGGTTTATATTGTAGCCGAGTTCGTAATTCCCAAGAACAAAAAGCCTGCCCATTAAATGCCTCAGGTGTTGTCACAGAATACTAAGATATTATTTACAAGACAGTATCATAATTATCATCATCATTTCAGCCGAAAGACGTCCACTGCTGTACATAGGCCTCCCCCAAGCATCGCCACAACGACCAAGACGGCATGTATTTCTATACATCGAATAGCTGATTCTGCAAACATCAAATATAGGTTCTATTTATAGGTTAAGAGAGCTACTATAACTAAATAATTATTATTATGAATTATTATTATAACTTAATAATAATTCATCACATACAGGTGCTCAACATCAAATTTCATGAATTAAAATTATTACCAGCACAAAAAAATTACAAAACTGGATTAATAACAATTTTCTTTTTAAATTTTACTAACCTTCACAACATTAGACGCGACCTTCCCAAACATCAGCACATAGTATCCCCAGTTCGGGAATCTAGACAACAGGAACATCATCTCCAGCCAGGAAAGCAGCAGAGCCACTGTCGCCACATGACGAGGCCACTCATCATCTTTCAAGTTTACCACTACGACGGTGTATGGAAGGATGACTGCGAAGCCTAGAGATCCAAACTTGACCCAAGTCTCTAGTTGTAAGAAATATCTGCTGCTCTTTACGTTCATGTAAAGGAGTTCCTGTTAAAGAAAGTAGTATTAATCACTACACCTCCAAATAGTTTTGGTATTCTTTTTATTTAAATCCTAATATTACTAATTGTATGTCTTCGGTGACCTTCAGAATTAGAAACGGAATGTATTTATTTGTAACCACCTTGCCTTGGTGAAAACTTCTCAAGTACATTTTCTGGGTGACATAAAAGGGACTCACTGGCTTGAGATACTTTCTACCGCACATTTAACACGATAACAGCATGAATAATTAGAGTAATATGAGGGTCAGTATTATTGAACTTAATAGTGTTTATGACAGCCTCTTAATTTAAATGCATAGATAGGGTAAGTTGTGATCTCTATGAGTAATACAATTCATCAAACCTAAACCTACAGGGGAACATGTACAAAAGAGTAACACAAAATTACTAACCTGCAAAAGTATCAAGCAGATAGAAGCGTAAACTACATAACTCCATATGGCAGGATTCAACCACTCAGGTGTCTCTTCTTGCGTATCTCTAAAGAAGAATACTGACACAATAAAGATCGTCAACGACGATAAGAAGACTGCGTATAAACATATGATGGTATAGAAAAACGGCAAAAGCGCTTTCCATTTTAGGAACAAAAAACTTTCCACTAAAGGATGGACCAGCAGCCTTCTCTGTCCATATCTGTTCCCCGTCTTCAGAAGAGCTTCTATAACCTTCATTTGCTCCATCTCACAGACTGTTGGCATCAAAATTCCGTAGTCAACAGTCACTTCACAATTGTGGTCTTGTAAATCCTGTCCATTACTTGAAATATACGAATCGAAAACGTCTTCGATAAACTCTGTAGGTTTTGATAAATTATTGATAACCATATCTATAGCTGTTCTCTTATATTTCTTTGGACCGTCTGTGTATCCCGAAAGATCTGCTCCGTCTTTAAGTAACAGAGTTATAACATCTCTGCTCCCGTAGTGACTTGCTGTGTGCAAAGGAAACCATCCCATACTATTGACCTCATGTACCGTAGTTTTGTCATGCTTGAGTATAATCTTTGCTATATCTACATGATTCTTGACGGCAGCTAAATGAAGTGGGGTTGAAGATTTATGTGGACTGCAAGTAGTCCTTAATCTAATATCAGCCTTTTTTGATAAAAGTAGTTCAACACAATCGGTGTGGTTATTTGAGACTGCGAAATGTATTGGTCCGAAGCCTCTTCTATCAGCTGCTGTTAGTGTGTTTATTAAAGCATCTGTTACAGCTTCGTCAAACTCTATAATTACTCTTAAAACTTCGAAATGTCCGTAGTCAGCTGCTACGTGTAATATATTAACGTCTCCTGGTAGAGTTATTTTTACATTTGCTCCTTCATGTAGTATTTGTCGCACACAATTGGTGTGGCCGTTTATAATGGCTTTGAATAAAGCTGTTTCTCCTTCTTCGTTTTGGTAGTCTATTGCATCTCTCTGTTTGGCGATGCTGAGAATTTCGTTTAGGACGTCTAAGTTACCTAATGCTGCTGCCGAATGGATTGGAGTTTCTCCATCATTAGCCTGTAAATCAATATTAATATTTACTTGATGTTAAGATGATTTCCAACTACAATATCTCAATTC
The DNA here is from genome assembly GCA_949699075.1 of Asteroscopus sphinx. Lineage (NCBI taxonomy): Eukaryota > Metazoa > Arthropoda > Insecta > Lepidoptera > Noctuidae > Asteroscopus > Asteroscopus sphinx. Next base: position 5,862,510 of record OX453023.1, read on the forward strand.
ATCCTATTTCGAATAATAGTTTTAATTTTACATGTTAATAATGAGTGGATTCAATTTAAAGAGAAATGTGCCTAGTTGCCTACTACTCTGATCTTTTATACTGCATTATGGTGGATAATGCATCGTGTGTTTAACATGCCAAGAGTAGGCTAGCCTAAGTTGATTGAAAATATTTACTAATCTATTATGATTTTAAGACCTACTTTTGAAGTAACGTCAGCACCAGCTTCCAGTGCAATACAAACACCAGGTACCCAAGCAGCTTCCACAGCAGCCTGCAACACTGAATGACCTTCCTTGTCTTTTACATCCACAATGGCTAGGAGCGGGTTCGCGTTCATGTAGTCATAGTTCGCCAGAAGCTACAAAAATAATCAAGAGTTGAGAATTAAATGGTATTTCAGGAATTTAAATATCTTTTTGGCTTTTATTTAATTCATTAATGTCATCACTGTTTTCCGGGAATTGCTTTAATTCAATAAGATTAGTTTAGATTAGATTGGGTTGTTCTGAAATTCTATAGAAGAAAAAAAAGGAAATAGAAACACTTAAACGAAATTTTAATTTGATCCCTCCTAGATCATTGACAATTTCACTCGAAAGGTTTCATATTTTTTATTTTTTATTCTAAAATGAAAACGTAAATACTACCAAGTAACGAAAAATATTATGAATTTTTTGCTTTATTTTAAACTTTTTTTCTCGCTCTCCCCCCCTCCCTTTCATACACACACTTGTTTCCTACTGACGTAATAATTTCAGATTAATGAAATCCTGGCAGTTCCATGAGTAATCCTATGTCCAAAATGCAGTTACACATAAAAATGCTGCATACGTATACTAAAATCAACATCACTGGGAGCACAAACTGCAACATCACTCTTACCTGCAAATGGTCTTCCAGATTCTTTTTCACACACACATGCAACGGCGTCTGTCCCGCACGATTCAGACACGTCACGACTGCTCCTGCATCAAGGAGCTCTTGTATAGCCTCTAAACTCTCAATCTCCACCGCCGTGTGAAGAGGAGTGTCCATGTTATTCAGCCGGTTGCTCTTCATCGTATTGAAGTTTCCTCCGGCTTTGAGGAGCATCTTTATTACTTCTACTAGACTGGAAAAATAATTGTGTTTCAGAAATAAAACGCACGAAACAGGAGTATAATAAAAATACCTATGGGGTAATTTATGTGACGCGTTCACAATAATTTATTTTATTTTCACGTTACAGCAATAATCATTGCTTGGTGCATAGTAGCCGATAAGACACAGATTGCCAAAGCATACGGAGCAGCGACCATTGAAATTAACATGATTGCGATCGCGAGTGAGTTACGCTATTTGGAAGGTCTCAGTTTCTTACACCAAAGAGCAAAACGTCAATAAAAAAACCCGCGGAATACATAACCTCCTCCTTTTTTTGAAGTCGGTTAAAAAGAGATACTGTTGGAAACAAAGAAAGATGGATAAATATGTGCAGCTGTGGATGTTTGAAGCCTACACCATATCAACTAAAGACGATTCGATTCAAAGTAAAGCATTGAAATGTGAGCTTTAAATCTTGTCAAGTACAGTACATTTTATCTTGCTTATTTTTATCGTGTCAATGGTTCAAATAAGTATACAACGTGTATCATAAATGCGTGGTCATATTTTAAGAGCTTATTCAGGGCATCGCATAGAACAACTTTTACTATGGGACCAACCCTGAAATCGCGAAAAAAATATCAGCTGTTCCCTAGTAAATCATCGATGTCATTCAACAAAATGTAAGGATCAGCTGTTTTTTTTTTCGCGATTTCAGGGTTGGTCCCATAGTAAAAGTTGTTCGATAGCATTCCCCGAATAAGCTCTTCAAATATGACCACGCATTTCTGATACACGTTGTATAAATATGGTTTAAATATTGTTTGAGTAGAACGTGGCCACTTCAATGGCGTTTTCAGTGGCGGGCACAAGGGATATGCTAGCAAGTGTGACATGAATTACTCTGGGTCACCGCAATCACAATGAGCAAGACTGAGGTTCCTAAGCCCCCATTTACATATATTAAGTCTATAACAACCAACCTGAGTGCGAAGACGATTAACGGCCAAAATTAATATCTAATCTAACCACCATTACAAGTAGGTAATAGGTAGGTGACTTCCACACTGCCCACTGTAGATCTTGTCCTGGTGGTAACTTCTCTTGTTGTGTAATACAGTCAAGAGGTGGAGGATGCTTTTCGGTCCATAATTTGCATCTGGTGGCAGCTGTGTGGTTTTTGATAGCTTATTATTATATTTATCTTGCTGACAGGTAGTCTTTGATTAAAAGGCAAGCATTTAGACCCTCACTCAGTAGATGGGGGACTGGATGCGGGCCGTGCCATCTTACTATATTTTACGGTAATATCAATTGCTATTTAAATACACCAGAGAATTTACTACTTCTGAGTAAACAAAAACGACATCATTCATATTTTTTTCTCAACTCATTTTGCTCCGTCACATAAATTACCAACATGTACGAAATTGTTATTTAAGTCGAAAAATAACCAGAATTTCCCTAGAGTACCATATATCTTTTCTAAAGAATAATTCTCATATAATTAGAAAACTGGCAATGTTTATTGGCGATTACACACTTCACAGTTCGCTTAACTGACGAGAATTAACAAGGATGCTTTGCTCGAGAACTGAAGTATTATTATAATCACAAGAGGAATTGTAATTAGCATTTAATTTAAGACAGAGTGGATTGTTCTTAGGTATTTAGTTTGCTACTAAAATGGAAGGCCGAGTTTGCCTACATATTTCCTTACCCAGCTTTGTCAGGTTAATCGATTTTGAATGGACCTTTAAAATCTGGAATGTCTAGTACTGTGTTGAAATACGGTTTATCTTTTGTCTGAATTTTGCGAAAGGTGAGTTTGGGATTAGCACTGATAGCCTACCGGTTGGGCACTTACCTTCTATGCAGGAGGATCAGAGTTCAAACCCGGCCTACTCCTCTGATTTTTCGAATTAAAGTGCGGATCAGAATTTGATTATCACTTGCTTTAACGGTGAAGGAAAACATCGTGAGGAAACCTGTACACCTGAGAGTGATCCATACAGTTCTTGATTGTTATAGTCTGCCAACCCGCACCAGGCCAGCGTGGTGGACTAAGGCCTTAAACTTCTCATTCGGAGAAGAGGCCCATGCCCAGCAGTGGGACAATAAAAAGCTGCTTATGATTTGATAATAACCCAAATTCAAATAATGACTCTGAAACTTTGAATTTGTTTACGTAACAGTTGTAAAAGTTAAACTAAGTAACACTGTAAGAAAGAGACCTCATTAGTTCTATAAGTAGAGAAGAGACTGCCGGGAGTCTGTCTACTTTACGCCGCCGCTTGAAGGGTTAGCCCAAATACATTACACTAACTTTATGGTTTAAACGGCACAGTTCTTTAAAATCAGCAGAGGCCCTATCGAGGTGCCCGGTTGAGGCCCGTTGTAAACTGTGGCTGAAGACACTTTATCCACCCGCTCACTATATCCAGCCGAGTGAGCACCTTCCTGCGGGATATAACCTTCCCTGGTCAACCTGGAAGTCACTAAACCGACTACGAACTCAAGTGGGAAGAAGCAAGTCCAATCTCGCCAAGTGGGGCTATATTCAAAAAACAGCGACAGGGTGTGGTTGTGGCACTGACCCCCAATCGATGAGTCACCTCTTACACTGCCCTTTGTGTCCCGAAACCTGTAGCCTGGGTGACCTTTGCGTTGCCACTGATAACGCCGTTGAAGTGGCAAAGTTTTGGGCTTGCCAAATCTGACCCAAGAGATTACATAAATACTATACCATCGACACGAAGAAGAAGAAGATGGTTTATTATCCCGTATCAACAAGATCCACGCGAAACATAGCTCATCCGAGGAAGTACTACCACCGTACCTACTTCTGCCGCCAAAAAGTGATGATTGCATTGCTGTAAAGGATACGGGTGCCGGTGAAATTATAATCACATGGGACTTTCCATCTTCATGTCTCAGTTTGGCAAACTGACTTGCGGTATCATTTAGGCAACAGCCCGGGTGGTATTGCAGTTGTTATGGGCAAAGGTGACCACTTAACATCAGGTGGGCCTTAAGCTCGTTTCGCTATACTAAAAAAAAACTTATACGGTCTGGGGACAACCGTCCGGGACGAAGTTATCCTAATTTTTTTTTTTTTCGGATTCATTATTATATACAAGCATAGATGGCAGGAAACATCATGCGTCAGACTGAAATACCACAGGGCCCAGGTTCAAACCCCAGTAAAACATGTATTTTTATATGTTTTATTTAATAGTTAGCTGTAACTTTGACTTTACCCACCAGATGGCGCTTAAAGGTGAGGTCAGCTGACAACTCTATGTCCGTATATTCAATGTACTCTATGGGTATAACGCAAGTCTTAGCGTGACGTGATGCTACATTTTCTCCCGAATCACACCTACCGCAAACCCCCATAAGGAACTTTCCAATAAAAAAAACTTGAGTACGGCGACTAAAAGGGTGGAAAATTTACGTACATTCTAACAAAGGAATTAGTATACAGGGTCGCCAGCCTCTGTCCGACCTGTTCCTGACCGAAAAAGTCATTCGTTGAGATATGTCATTCCCATACATTTTGATTGTTTTCTATAGCGTTGACGATTGTAGAATGTCAACTTGGCTAGGGGGGCAGATATAGATGATGATTTCTCAGGAAATTATTATAGAACGGTTTGATTAGGGTTTTGTATAAATACAGTTTAACTTTGTCCGTTATTAAAATTATTTTTCACTCGAAAACATCCATAATCTTCTGAGAAAACTCAATTTATATCTGGCGACCCTGGATACTAATTGCTTTAGAAGTTTTTAAACTTTCGCGAATTTCACTCATTTTCGACGTTTCGGCCCAGTTGCATTGGCCGTGAGCACGAGTGCTCGTGACCAATGCAACTTGGCCGAAACGTCGAGGTTAGTCAAAATGTCTGTTATGTTTTGATTTTATTGTGCGTGACAAGTCCCGTAAATATAGTTCAATACTAATTGGTCTGTTAGACTGTACAACTTACTGCTTATCATTGACATCCTGTTCATAGTAGTACGCGTAACCAGCCACGTCGAGGGGTGTGCGGCCTTCCATGTCCGTGACGTTAGGGTCTGCTCCAGCCGCCAGCAGGAGACGGGCGCACTGTTTCTTGGCGCAGGAGCTGGCCACATGGAGAGGAGTCCAGCCCGGTTGGAAAAGAGGCATCTGAAACGAAGAAATACATTGATTACAACAACAAATGGATAGGATTGAAGGCCGGGTTAATAGCTGTGACAGCCTAGTCGTTGCCTTCCATGAAGGAGGGTGTGAGTTCGATCCCGGCCCGCACCTCTGACTTTTCGAATTCATGTGCGGATTTATATTCGATTATCACTTGCTTTAACGGTGAAGGAAAACATCGTGGTCTATGTTTGCCCTATTTTTTGCTAAACTACATAGTACGTACTATAATCAGACCAAGTTTAACGCTGGTATGTATTACCGTTTTGAAGATGAAAAAACGAAAAAACGTTGAAAAAATGCATTTTTTTAGAGGTGTCTTGTGTACCCCCTTTGATTTTGGTTTTTTTTTTAGTTTTAAGTATTTGTCGTGATAGACAACATAGTAATACATATTCTGTGAAAATTTCAACTGGTTATCTATTACCGTTACAAAAATACAGCCCTACTGTAACACGCAGACGGATGGACGGACAGACGGACAGCGTAGCGAGAGTAATTATAATAGGGTCCCGTTGTCATTCTTTGGGTACGGAGCCCTAAAAAGCAACATCATATATTATTTAAACATATAAATAATTGTGAAAAGTAAAATTTGCTCACGAGCAAAGTTCGAACCTGCGACTCTTGGTTCAGGATACTTACACTATGCACCGTAAGCACTGGTGTACTAAACCAGGAGTAACAGGTTCAAATTCTGCTCGTGAGCGAATTTTTCTTTCCACAATTTACGAGTATATCCTTAGATTTCACTACGTATGCCTAAATGTAATGTTTGTTCCGTGTGGTGCCAGACATAAAGAATTGCACCACCCTATGTCTTGGGTGTCGCAAAACGCGACTAAAGGATTCACCAGAGGATGGGCAGCAGCGTTTTCTGAGTATTTAACCAACCAACTACAATCGCCAACCTGCCTGCCAAACGTGGTGATTATGGCATATCCCCCAACATGCTTGATATCTATATCCAGCAGTGGACGTCTTTTAGCTGAAATGATGATGATGATGCAGAAAAAAAAAAAACAAAAAAAAAAAAAAAAAAAAGAAAGAAAAATTGTTTATAGTCACAGTTAACGACGCGCAACATTTAAAACACAGTGATAAACACAAGCAGGCAACTTATAGGTGGGGTTACATAGAAAGTAAAACAAAAAAAAAACACAGGTAAAAAATTAAGAAAGGACAGTCGATACAAAATATAAGAAAAGTATAGTTGACCGCATGACAGTGGTAACACCCGAGTCTGAAAAACATCATATTTCTTTAAAAACCCACCAAATTACCCAGAATAACTTAAATTCAGTAAGTTACAGGTACGAGCCGAGTTCTAACCAGACCATTCTTTATGGAAGGCAAGCATTCAACCATTCTACCTAGGCTATCACTCACAGATCAACCTAACTAACTCAATCTTCAGCAATAGCCGCGGTTTCATTACGAAGGGTCGTACAGACATCGGGGCCAGCTTCCCGCCATCCATCAAATATGTCGGGACGTAACTAGCCGGTGTAGGCGAGGGCTTAATGCGAAATTATTTTACCGAAAGGGTGAGAGTAGAGTAACTAAGCGGTAGCGGTAGCGGGAGCGGATGAAACGATGATGGAAGTACCTGATACAAGTAAATATTATCGTCGTAGAGACCTTTGGAAAACAACCTAATTGCAAAATACCATACAACAATGCCCATTACATATTTTACTTTATAATAATGATGATTTATTTCCCCAAAATCTGTTATGTAAGCGTGCGAGATTCGAGGAATCGGGCCTGGGGAAGCGTCCGTTGCTTCATACCCCGCACCCTCCCGGTACGAGTGTTGGCCTTGACAGACAACATAAATATACCTAGTTTTTTGTTTAGATTAATACACTGCACTATATCCGCGGCATGCCATGATGGCGTTTTTGACATTTTCCAATAGTGTTGTAACACATTTTAAATTATTAATTTAAATTTTAAAAGTAAAAATATAGTCAAGTGCAAGTCGTATAAGTAAGTCTTTGTGAGTAGGTAGGTAGGTAGAAGTTTTTAAACTTTCGCGAATAGGTATAGGTATTTCGCGGTAAGGCGCAGCGTGGGTAGGCCCCCCACAAGGTGGACCGACGACCTGGTGAAGGTCGCGGGAATCCGCTGGATGCGGAAGGCACAGGACCGGTCGTTGTGGCGATGCTTGGGGGAGGCCTATGTCCAGCAGTGGACGTCTTTCGGCTGAAATGATGATGATGATGATGATGATTTCGCGGTAGCTAAAAATGTTTTAATAAAACACATGTAGTATTTAATATTTCTTATTCAGATTCATCCATATATTCACTTTCCGTCGTAAAACAGTAGAAATTAATAGAATTTGAATAATAAATCTAAAATTCGAAAAATTATATTACTGTAGCAGTGCATCACTATTGACAATAAAATACGGCTATTGTTCCTTCATATCGTGCTTATGCTATGGGTACTAGACAATGGATATAATACGTATATACTTTTTTTTGTAAATACATACTTATAATACATAAGAAACACCCAGACCAACACAAACACTTATGCTGAACTTGTGATGAACACACAAATATTTGTGTCCTGTGGGAATCGAACCCACGACCTGGTGGTCAGCAGTCTGACCCTCGAACCGACGTCGTCAAAATATAATCGTAATAATTATATTGGAGGGGAAAAATAACGGACGGATATAATGATATTATGATCCGGCTAATTGGCGTATTTAAGCCTAACAATACGACACAATTTCATAACTGTGTCTCATTCGTACCAGCTTAAGAATACACATTATATTCCCCTTAAAATACCTTACCTGCTCCCGCTATAGAATACAGTTTAATTTAATTGAGACTAAAATCGCGTCGCTGATGCTTCCGCTGTTTTGCGACAGTATGACCGAACCTTACTACGGATACAGCTACAAAAATAAACGCTTTTCCTACGAATATAACCAAACTGATATAAACGTACGCTGAAATTGGAAGGCAAGAAACTAAGGAATTACTACCTAATTATCATGATCAAGTTTGCATTGCTGTTTTCCAATTTAATTTTATGACATCAGTAGCCAGTAATACTGTCGAACAATTCAAATTAGACAACTTTTCTAGACTTAAACTTTTAATCTCTAACCTTAACTAAATCTGACACTAATTACTGACACGAAATGTGTCCCACCATTTATCAGTCGCGAATAACAACGATTGGGACAGTAACTCAACTAGCATCAATGGTACATACGGTACATGCATCAATTGCTGCTATGCATCACGTGCTTTGCTCTAGAGACGAAACTCGTCCTGTACGCGCCAACTTGAAATGCATATTTTAATCCATTTATAAATATTTATTGAACACCGATTGCAGTGATGTGGAGAACATTCTCGGTACATCCGTTTTATATCATAACAAAAGACCGATCATCATTAAATCATTATGGCGCGTACAGGACGAGCTCGTTCTGTACCCGCCATATTCAATTAGCATTTTTATGAAAATGGTAAGCTGTACTCTTTTTTAAAATTATAGTTAAATACTCTATTTCATACACATCATCATCTTCCGAGCCTTTTCCCAATTATATTGGGTTCGGCTTCCAGTCTAACCAGATTCGGCTGAACATCAGTATTTTACACGAAGCGACTGCCATCAGACCCCCGCAACCCAGATACTGGGTAATACATACATTCGGAGGTTAGACCAATTGTCAGAATTTCAGGCTTCTGACTACTCGTAACGACTGCCATAGATATTCGTATGACAACCGGGACCGACAGCTTAACGTGCTCTCCGAGACACGGAGTGGCCTCGATGTGTAACGAAACGGTCACCCATCCACAGAATGACCGCGGCAAGTGCAGCTTAACCTTGCAGATCATACAATCCGCGCCTTCGTTGCATCACTACGAGCCCCTCCTATTTCATACATATATGAAAGCATGTAAGCAAGCGGTAAGCATGTATTATCTTAAATATACTTATAATTTTGATATATATATATATATAAACTTTTGTTTTTATTTTAGTTATTTAAATAAGAATAGACATAACACGTTTTCTCTATAGTACACCGCCAACTACCTGTTATATTTTCTTGTACAGTTCAAGTCCATCCAATGGTTGTCTGGAAGAAATTGCTTTAAGCGATAAGCTCTATTTTGATTTTTATGGTGTGCAAACAATAAAGTATACTCTATCTATCTATCTATGCAGTGCAATCGATTCGCAAACGTAGTGTATACCCACCATAAGTGATCGAAGTGAATTTCATGCTGTAACTCACATATCCCGGAACTAAACCTGATTAAAACTTAACTATCTCAATCTAATAGAGCGTGCAATCTCTCTGAGTAGTCTAACTACTTACTGAATTACGTTTTCTACTTAGATAATCGACTTTTAGTTTAGACACCCGAATCCTTTGTTACTTAACGAAGACGCAATACACGCCTCAATGCACGCCTTATGGAAAATAATGTGCCCTGATGCATGCCTTACAGCGGTTTAAATTATGTGCCCTGATGCATGCCTTACAGCGGTTTAAATTATGTGCCCTGATGCATGCCTTACAGCGGTTTAAATTATGTGCCCTGATGCATGCCTTACAGCGGTTTAAAATATGTGCCTGATGCATGCCTTACAGCGGTTTAAATTATGTGCCCTGATGCATGCCTTACAGCGGTTTAAATTATGTGCCCTGATGCATGTCTTACAGCGGTTTAAATTATGTGTCCTGATGCATGCCTTACAGCGGTTTAAATAATGTGCCCTGATGCATGCCTTACAGCGGTTTAAATTATGTGCCCTGATGCATGCCTTACAGCGGTTTAAATTCGGTGGAAGTATTTTTAAACCAAGAAGTAGTCGCTATCCTATCCTACTAATATTATAAAAGTGTAAGTTTTGAGGATGTATGTCTGTTACGCAAAAACTACAGCATGGATTTTAATGAAATTTAGCATACATATACAACATATCCCGGATTAACATATAGGCTTAAAATAAGTTTAGTTTGTGAACAAGAAAATCAACACCAATATCCAATGACCCCCTTTAGTTTTAGACTTTTTATTATTTTTAGTATTTGTCGTAATAGGAGTCATACTAACACATATTCTGAGAAAATTTCAACCGGCTACCTATTACCGTTCAAAAGACAGACGTATGCCTTGTGACAGACAGACGGACGGACAGCGTAGCGAAAGTAATAGGGTCTCGTTTGGCATCCTTTGGGTACGTTACCCTAAAAATGGCAAGCAAGTAGGTGTCTCGTTTAGTCCCTTGTAGACTCTCTTAAAAAAGAAGAATTATCTATAACTTACGCTTCCTTTAATATCGCGGCAGTTATGGTCGATATTGTCCTTCCATGGCTTGGGAAGGCTCATGTCCACATCGCCGAGGTCGCAGCGCACATTCGTCATCTCCTTGATGAGAGGACACAGTTTTCTCACGTCCTCCTCTGTTTCCGAGGACATGCTGTCTGTGCAGACTCGCTCTTGGATATCTGAAAGATGGGAGATATGGCTTTTAGCATTATAATTATTATTTTGAGGAATGAGGTAGGGGTCTTGAACGCCCCAAAGCCACTGCGACCTCATCATCATCATCATTTCAGCCGAAAGACGTCCACTGCTGGACATAGGCCTCCCCCAAGCATCGCCACAACGACCGGTCCTGTGCCTTCCGCATCCAGCGGATTCCCGCGAACTTCACCAGGTCGTCGGTCCACCTTGTGGGAGGCCTACCCACGCTGCGCCTTCCAGTACGCGGTCACCACTCCAGAACTTTACTGCCCCATCGGCCGTCCGTTCTGCGAGCAATGTGCCCCGCCCGCTGCCACTTAAGTTTGGCAATTCTTCGGGCTATGTCGGTTACTTTCGTTCTCCTGCGAATCTCCTCATTTCACCTACTGCTACCTAATAAGATCTATTGTGACGCCTCTTGCAGCATTACAGCACTTCCCCAAGCTGCAAGTCAATCATAAAGTCGACTATGACCTTGGGGGAGGAGGATTTGATCTCCTGCGTTGAGATGACGTGGCCTCCAAGATGCTGGCTTCTGATGTGGTGCACTGCAGCACATTCGCATAGGATATGGATGGGCGGCTCATCTTTTTTTTGCTTTTAGCATGGACGAATAATAAAAAGGTGGACGGAATGTCGCTAAACAATAAGTGAAGCATACGTAATTACGTAGTAAGACGGCTCGCTCGGACTGACATTCACACGCATAGTCAGACACACAGCGGCGATTCCGCAACAAATCTCGTGTGACGGTAGTCACTGTCGTAGTGTCACTAGTAAAATAACAATCTACCGTCTGGTGTGTTAAAATTCTGTCGAAATTATAGTGGGTTTAGGGAAAAAAAATCTTTTCTAAGCGAGATGCCGTCCGTCTTTTTTATTCGGCTGAGGCTTTTAGAATAAAATGAACATGAAAAGATCATTAATTTAGATTTAATTTTACTTTTACAGAATGGTATAAAATTCGAATGACGACAACAAACAGGGAAAACGGGACGAGTGTCTGATCGAGCAGATTCCCAGATAAACTGATTTAGGTTGTGGTGAGCTATTTGGTTGTGAGATTTGTTATTCATCCGAAATCAGGACAAAAGCATGAAACTTATTCATTTCTTTATTTTTACATTATGTACACACAGAAATGCTAATAGTTATCAAATGAAATCATTTATTTTGCGACAATGTGACAAGGTTCAGGTGGTTACAAAACATATTCGACCGGGAATGCAAAATGTTAGTAAACATGGAAACAGAAAATGTGTAATCGTCAAATAAAAAAATAAAATTAAATAACAACAAATAACAATGAAGTGTAACAAAGGCACTGATATTTCTTTAAGAAATCCTTTCCAGAAAACCTGCGATTAGTTGAGATATTACAAGCAATATAGTTACTACTGCTGAGAAAATTAAAGTCACATAAAGAAGAAAGTGGCATTAACAGCATGCTGTGATAACGAAGTAGGTAATAAATAAATACTTCTGGCAAACCAAACTTATTTCGGCCTTGAAAAAAAAACCTGGCCGTAAATTTTTCTGTACCTGTCAAAACTCTAAGAAAAGAGGGAAAAGAACGTTCATCTGTCAAACGTATTCCTGATGAAAGTTTTTGAGAGAATAAAACGTAGTGATTATATTAACTTTGGAGAGAATTTTATTACTGTCCTCAGAGAAGAGATCAATTTGAGGAAACTCGATATTTTATATAGCAGCCATGGAGATAGCTCACAATTTTATGGTAGGTACAACTTTTGACAAGTTTATCCTGGTCGGCGATCATAAAAATAAGATATTATGCTTATTCTACAGTTCAAGCTTCCTCGTTGAACAGCCGATTCTTGCTTAGGCACTTAGCAAATAAGACAGCTAGAATAGGAAAACGTGACAGCTAGAATAGGTAATTACTGGCAACACATACTGGTCAAAGACTTTCGTTCGTCTTGAGACACTGCGGTATTTTGGACGAGAAGATACTGCGTAGCTTATCGAACGATGCCCAACCCAGTCGGATTCGACGCTTGACCGCTTTCTCGAAGTTGGACTCACCTAACTCTACCTAATTCGTACATCGTTTGTCGTTTGTTGAACGCAAGTAAACCCCCAGAACTTGCCTTTTCAATAAATTTGTGCCTACAAACAAAGTATACCTATATACTGTTTTAATTAATGACAATATCTACAGTTCTAGAGGGAGCTTTAGGTCTTCAAATCTAAATATCAAACATTCAATACAATTGTTTTCAAGACTATTCAAAGCTTTTAGGCCTGAATTAATATCTGTAGATAATTTACAACTGTCAAATATAAATAATAAGAAACCTTTGTCTCGACAGCTAGACATCTTCAATGGAAACAACCTTGAACTCAGATCAAAAATATTCCGTAGAATTATTGAAGTAAAGACAGGCATTTTTGTGTAGAGACATATTGAACAATCGTTCAGTCATTTTACTTTTCCCAGAATAGTTATATTCAAGGCCCATTTGCTTATTAGATTATTCTAAGCTCACACTTTACCTACAACAAAAGCCAAAAGTTCCTGCACCTGCTGCAGGACACCCAAAATCTCGCTTTTTCATCTAAGTACCCAATTTGGCGCGGTAGGTATTAAAAATAATCAGTCAGCAATTATAGAAGTTAGTACGCTCGAGGGTGAGAGGGTGGGCGACCGTGGTTTGTAACCACTGTTAAGCATTTTGTCTACGTCCCGATTTTTGTGCTCCATACCCGGGTTTTTTTTTCCTTTTAAGTCCCAATATTTTGAAAAAAACATTAATTTAAGAGGCAGTGGGCGGGGCACATTGCTCGCAGAACGGATGGCCGAAGGGGCCGTAAAGTTCCCGAGTGGCGACCGCGTACTGGAAGTTGGGAGGCGCAGCGTAGGTAGGCCCCCCACAAGGTGGACTGACGATCTGGTGAAGTTCACGGGAATCCACTGGATGCAGAAAGCGCAGGATCTGTCGTTGTGGCGATGCTTGGGGGAGGCCTATATCCAGCAGTGGACGTCTTTCGGCTGAAATGATGATGATGATTATGATTTTGAAAAATAGATCTAGAAACGCTATGATGCTTATGAGACAGGTAGGACATACCTTTCAGCCTTTAAAGAAATATTTCTCTCGTATTTCAGGGCACTGGAGCCACCAACACTATGTTAAGAATCAACGAGAATGGAAACGTTGTGGGAACCATTATAGTTAACTGCGAAGGTATGGGGATTTATATTCTAACTAGGTGACGCCCTCGTCGGTAAAATTTAGGTATAGTCCATCCGCTCAAAAAAGTGGCGGTACACCCAAACGGCAAGCAGGAATTCAATTTTCAAGACCATTTAGTATTATTGATCACTGCAAATGTGAGTACAATTTTGCCATTAATGGCAAAGAGCAAAGAGAGACCGTTGGGTTTCCCTCCAAACCTAAACATAATATCATTATAATTAATTAGTTTAATAAACCTACATTTTTCTCACACAAATCTTTCCAAATTATGTAACCATTGTACCGGTACCAATTATTTTGAAAAGAGTATATCCATGGAGTTTCTAATTGCCGACTTTTCTACATAGGACCATGGTATAATAAGATGTTTCACCAGGTATTCTCTTCCCGCAATGACAGCGCGATGCCTCCAAGCTACGTCACGCACGATCAGTGCTGCCATTGATTGATATCTTCAATATACTTAAGGAGATTTTTGTAAATAAATTCCTAACTAGCCTAAATATTTGTTATCTCGTGTTATTCCTCTAATTAGTTAAAATAAAGGAAACTATATTAAATTACTACTTAAAAAGTGATTCTTTATAGAAGAAAGTAAATGAAAAAAAGCATTTTCTCGGGTAATTTATTTTCACAAAGTGGGAGCACATCAAACTGACAAGTGTCACGCTAACAGCCCGCTATTGGCTCCACGGCCGATGACGTAGTACGGAGGCAATCACGTGACCTAGCTGTCACGGGAAGAGACTACCTGGTGTTATTATACCATGCATAGGATCAACTTTTTGGAATATTGCAACTAGATTCAAACGTTTTGAAAGTAAATAAATAAATAAATAAAAAATCGATGCAAATAAATAGTAAATGCATAAAAACTTTTGAATTTAATGAAATATTATAAAAGATGGCAGAAAAAAAATTGTGGCAGTTTTTTATCTTAACTATTGTAAAACTTTAATAAATAATTTTTATTCTTTGTTCGAGCATCACGCAAAAACTACTGGACTGCCAATTATATCTCGCGAAAGACGCGAAGAACTTTTTCGAAGTTAACTGCCAACCATTCGTTAGTCCCAGAGGAGATCAGAGAAGACAAATAGATTTTAACCTCGATCTATTAATGAGGCAATTTATGTTACAGGTTTCCCCGAGACCACAACCCTGGACAGCTTGACAGCTGCTACCTACTCGAACCACATGAGAAACCTTTCGCACCATGCTTCAAATGCTCTTAAGGAAATTGTAAGTAGTCAATGGCTTGAAGACCTAACGCACGACGTTGACGTTGGTGGCGCCTTTATTTCGTAAGCAGTAAGGGCGGTTTTCTGAATCAGGTGTTGCCAATGTCGTGCGGTCGACTGTACTTTCCTTATTTTCCTTATAGGTATTTTATGTCGACTATACTTTCTTTATATTTTACGTGTTTTTTTTTTTGTACACCCACCTATTAGTTACCTGTTTGTGTTTCTGTTGCACTCACGGAATACTTGAATAAGAATTGAATTGGTATAGTACACAGTTTCTTCGGAGACCCGTGTCGCCTAACTCCCCCACTATCCGTCTCACTACTACATAAGCACTGTATCTAGCTTGTATCTAGATATCTAAACGCATACGCGTGCAAGAAATACTACACTGAACGCGGCCCTACTATTAGCTGTCACGTCTGTCACACATAAACGTTGACCATGAGCGAACGCACCACTACATTCGAACAGGTCGTTAGTGATGTCCATGTACAAAAACCTAATTTTATGAATGTTATCGATATTTTCGCACATGGTCTTGGAATAAAAATAATTTGTCCTACGTAAGGAATTGGAAAGTTACTGTTTCATGATATACTTAATTATTGAAAATAACGTCTGACACGTTTTAAAACAAGCAGCGCGAGGTATGGCGAAAAATAAAAAGTAGTTTTTCGATTTTTAACCTACTTTAAATTTGTTATAAGACCTGGTTTGGGTGTTTTGCGTAAATAAGATATACAATTCTGCATATTTACGGATTGGTTTTCTTTTTAAATCGTAATTTATAAAATAATTACTGCCCAACATACTAAAGTCGTCAAAATTTGTTAGTTTTTTGTAAACTTTTTGTTTTTTGTATTGTATTGTATTGAAAACTAAAAATAAAATAATATGCCCCTTATTACGAATGTTTAGACCACGTTTAAGGGGAATATAGCAGCCAAGTGGCGCTCCCATCAGTAAACAAATTATTACTCGCTGAATACAAGTACAGGTAATGTAGTTTAATCAGAAACTATTAACTCTGTAAATTATACTTCGCTGTAATTGTACATAGAAAAAATGCGAAAAACGGCCACTTTTGGCAATTTTTCTATCTACAACTACAGCGACATATATTTTACAGAGTTACTAGTTTCTGATTGAACTACAGTACCTGTACTTCAACTTTTAAAAACGAATTTTCGATAAATTATGTATTCAGCGAGTGATATTTTTTTTTACTGACGAAGGCAACACTTGGCTGCTACATTCCCCTTAAGCACTTGTTAAAACCGGGTGTAATCCAAACTCCATACATAACAAAGGTATTTAACCACCAAAACGAAGAGGAGCGGATATGTGTCGAACAACCAATAGGATTGCGTTATTTTCATATTTCACCGCCTAGCTTCAACATTATTTATTTATTACAATACCTGTACATAGGTGGACTTAATGCCTTTGGATTTCTCTCCCAGTCAACCAGCTATTCTATATCTAACGCAGTCTTATTGGTGGCTTGCGACACATCTCGTCTCTGCGTTTTGGTGGAAACCGAGCCTAAAACCCGATTTTTAACCGACTTCAAAAAACGAGGAGGATCTCAATTCAATTGTATGTTTTTTTTTTGTATGTTTGTTACCTCAGAACTCCGTCATTTATAAACCGATTTCGAAAATTATTGTTTATTTGAAAGGATATACTTCCAGATTGGTTCCATTTTCATCAAAATCCAGTTTTGATGATGGGATCCATGTGAAATTGACATAGCGATTTTGGTATATTCATCAACAAGTCAAGCATTTGCATTCAGAAAAAATCATTTGGTGAAGATCTGATGAAGGTCATAGGAGATAAAGAGGGAACTCTTCAATGGATAACAGCAAATTATCCAGGATTACAGCAATCGCTTGTCTTTCTATTGTTAATTCCACTCAAAATAATAAACTAAAAAAAAACCGACTTCAAAAAAATAAAAATATTCAAAAAAAATAAAACAGTTTTTTTCTTAAATCAATCCGAATCAAAGGCACTCCCTAAACTGTTTCACACAAATTTTATTATTTTATTCTTTTTTAAGTCGATTTTTACTTTTTTTAAATGTGGTTTATGTTTATGATAATTAAGATAATTGATAAAAATCAAAACTCCAAATTGCGAATAAATAATTTCGACAAAGAATCTACCTAAAAATAAAATTATTATGCATTTAAAATAATAAAAATGAGGAATATTTATTTTCAAACATAAAGTATACACCGAATTAATTATATCGATAATGCATTCAATATGTTACTACACTATCGATACGCGGGGATTTTGGTGACAGTCAGGCAAATAAGGTGAAGGCGACATCGAAAGAAACGCAATACATTACGCGGTTACTCACGTAGTGAAAGTCGATATCCATGTTTTATAAGCAATGTATATTTTTTTATCAGTTTGCGATAACATCGTTTTTGTCATGAATCACATAATACTAAGAAAATATTTGCAAATATCACAACTAATTAAAGGTTTTTAGACTTACCGATGAAAAGAAATCCCTCCTTTAGTTAAACTACACACCTCGCTTCTTTTTCGGCATGATATAATGACGCAAGACGGCATAATTATTATTTTTTCGCACAGCAACGTACTCTGTCACAGCCTGGCCGCAATGTTTAAGCTGTGACGCGGATTTTGGTTAAATTAGCGCGTCTGCTCAAAAGCGCGGCGCGCCTATCCCGCCCACAATTCCCCTCTATTTATATTCATTTCCTCTATGGTTGCACTATTATTTAAATGTTGCGCGTTGGTAACTGGGACTATAAATCACTTTTCTTTCTTTATTTCTTAAAAACCTTTAAATACATTAACAGATTTTCGCAACCCATTCTTAAGCTATTCGTATAAGCCACAATAGCCCAAACTCTTGTAGTGCGTACAGCCAATTTAACTCTCTGGTGCCTTTGATTCTACCACCTACCAATTGTCATGAATATTCAACGCTATTTTTGTGGAGTGCAAATCTCAAACACCTCACAAAGATTTCCATCAGAAGTATCAGAACAAGAGTATTTTTTTTAGTCCCCACTTTTAGACTTTTACACCCAAATACTCAAACGCAACTCAATTTTAAGTGGCCCTTACGTCTCATGCTGTTACTCTCACTCTTATGTGCATTATAGCGACAGAACGACTACTGAGAACGTCTTAAAGTTACACACTTAACTTTAAGACGTTCTTAAAAGTAATTCAGTCGTGACTTAAGGGCCTCTTAAAATTGAGTTGCGTTTGAGTATTTGGGGATTAGAGTGCTTTTAGACTTGAAGGACCCCAGTATTCCTCCAGAGAAAGTGGAGGATTCCGTGCAGGAGCTACCTGATGCACGGAATCTGATCCTGAAACTTATGGACCTATTTAGAATCTACTGATGTATTTAACTTAACCATAATAACAAAAATTAAATTTAAATATATTTTTGTTATTTATATTTAATGTAACATGGTATAAAACCTATACCAGTCGATATTCCTGGTGATTTTGAACAAACTACTTTCAATAAAATAAAGTTTAACCGGATTAAATCGCGTATATTATTTAAATTGGTTTTCCTGACGTTTCCAAGGAAAACCAATTTAAATAATATACGCGATTTAATCCGGTTAAACTTTGTTTTATTATAATGTGTAGTGATCGCGAAAACCTAAGAAGTTATTAAACTACTTTCAGTTTTGCACTATAGGTACTAAAACTGACGTTGTATACCTAAGATTGGTCAGCGTTGTTTAAATTATATTTCTGTCTTTATTTCCCGATAAGTATAATCCGGTGGTTTTCAAGACTCGAGTGAATAGGTTTTTGCTGGGCAAGCTTGTACCATCGTCGACCGCACTATCGCTTAACATCAGGTGAGGTGGCGATCAAATGCAAGCCCATAAGATATTTAAAAAGATGTGGAAAGTATAATATTGATTCCCCCTTACTGCTGGTGGAAAAAAACAATTGAATAACATTTTAAATAATATCTTTAATATCTTAGGACGTAACGGACGAACTGGTGGTATTGAGGTTAGTCTCCAGAAAGATTGAAGCAGTAGTGGCACCGGACGAAGAATTCCACCTCATCGTGGTCATGAGAAGAACTTAAGTTCCATCATCCAAGAAGTCGTCGAATCGTTTTCAATTGTAGTTTCACTGAGGTAATATGTACTACGTACTAGAGAAGACACCTCGAATCGAATGTTTGTAACACGTTTGAGAGCTCCTGCACTCTCACTCACTTAGCCACGCTCGAGCCGCGCGTGCCCCGCGGCCAGCAGGTTGCGCTATATTTTTTGTTCGTAATGTCTACTCTAGTACGTAGTACATATTACCTCAGTGTGTAGTTTAAAGAATTTTTATTATAGTTGTTATCAAATCTTTTGGATCGGTTTTGACAAAATTGTAAGGTTTCATTTGTGAGTACATCAGTCAGATATTTTGTTATTATTGTTTAAATGTATATGCCTGCTTATGTAGGTGATTAGTATAATAAATATTGGTTTATTGAAGATTGTCTATTATTATTAAAAAGGTGGGAACAGTGAAACTTGTAAGTAGTGGTTTTTTTATAAAATCTTGGCCCTAACTTTCGGACTTCTACTGTACCTATCATGGATGCATTTCCAGATAGAGAATAAATCTCACATGCATAAATAGATATATGGACCAACTACACACCAGTGGCGTAGCGTCTAGGGTGCCCTCTAGTGCGGTGGTGGCGCAATCCATAGCCACTAATAAACACCCAAGATTCGGAACAACTGTAGGTCCTCAAAATTATAAGATTTATGATAAAAGCCTAAAAACCTTCTCTATCAGATAAATTTCTAGATGACGGTAGTAGACCCCATCACTAGAGCTAGGTTTTTAGGGTTCCGAAGTCTTACAAGGAACCCTTATAGTTTCGTCATGTCCGTCCGTCTGTCCGTCTGTCCGTCTGTCCGTCTGTCCGTCTGTCCGTCTGTCCGTCTGTCCGTCTGTCCGTCTGTCCGTCTGTCCTAATCCTTTACAGCTTAATAACTTCTACAGTTATAAACATAAGTAAATGAATTTTTTTTTAAAATAGTCTGCATATAGATCTCAATTTTAAAAGAATAAAAAAATAGTTTTTACGTTCTTTAGGGGTGGCGCCCATACATGTGAAATGGGGAAAAAATATTTTTTTTCCCTGCACCCCATCGTGTGGGGTATCATTGAATAGGTCTACTAAAATGAAGGTAATGTTTCATACGCCACTTTTTTATCAGGTGTACCATCTGCGAAATATAGCCCGCCAAAGTGGCTTGCAATGTGTCCCCCCCCTGCCATTTCTAAACTATGCAACGTAGAAACTTATAATCTTCCACATTGATAGACCTTTGTGAAAACTCTCTTTTAAAATTATTTCGAGTATAATGTGATTATAATTTTTTGAGTTATAGACAGAAAACCGAAAAATACTTAAAACGTCCTAGTTCAAAGGTCATTGACCTTAGAGAAAAATTATCATGGCAAATAATGCTCCTTTAGCTACTTTCTATTTGAAAAAATCACAAAAAGTAACTTTGACATCAACCAGACTTCTTAAATTTGGCTTCTTGAATTTATCGCTAGATGGCGCTACTAACAACACGCTCTGAGTCGCGAATGCTGCCGATTATTGCAAAAACTAAAATAGCCATGATTAATATTCGATTTGATTCGTTTGTACACCTACTTAAGGAACCCTATAATACTGAGCATGGCCTGACATGCTCTTCGCCGGTTTTTTATTTTATTTGGTTAACAAATTGGGTGTGACAGATAAAACAAGGCTAGGATTACAAATACAATTAAAATACATAACAGGTGTCCACCCTGTGGCAGTGAACACATCATGCGTAAAAGACGATTACAAAAATAAATAAATTGATTTTTATATTAATATTAAAACTAGTAACTTAAAACGACAAACTATCAGAAAATTGCACTACTTGGTATTCGAAGCAGCCACTAGCAGATTAACTTAGCCATATTTAATTTAGCCGAGGCCAAAGAACCAGTAAATATATCAAATGATGTTCAGGGGGCCTAGTACGAGTTTTACACTTACGAATACTTTCAAAGTATTCGTCGACTTTCATTAATAAATCTGTAGTTCCTCCTCGTATCCGCCAGGGGCGCTACTGATTTATGAATGAAAGTCGACGAAAACGATGAAAGTATTCGTAAGTGTAAAACTCGTACTAGGCCCACTGATACCGTTATTTCAAAGATTTCAAAGATTTATTTATTTTACACATTTTTAGTGCATCATATACAATAGCACACTGACGCCCAAACTGAGACATGCTCGTATTTCGGGAGTCGGCGGCTCTCCGCTCTACACTTTTTATATAATAATATAATCACATTAGTTTGTGGACCCTAGATTGTACAAAGCAATGTTAAAAGAATTATTTCTTACTTGATAAATTAATACAATGCAATTCAGTCCAATGCTACAATTTTGGTTTAGGATTACTGCTAAAATATATAGGTATTACTTCTATATATTATTATGTATTAACATATTATTATGTATTAACATATTATTATGTATTAACATATTATTATGTATTAACATCAATTATCTTTTACTCTACAATTTTTATAAGCTCTTCTGTTTCGTCATAATTTAATGACTTCAACCAATAACCTAAATCTTTCTTAATGTTGTACTTATTAAGTTTATATAGTGAGATCTTTTTGTTTATTTTGTTATGAAGCCTGGAGCTCAATGCGTTGAACTGTCGTGATGCGAAAGCTGTCCTACACTGAACAGGGGGACAAACGAGTGCACCTTGCCTTTTTTGTAAAACCTTATCACTAAGGGGGAGCTGTGAATGTCTTCGGAGCATGGTGCGGAAAATGAATAATTGTCTAACTGTTAAGACCTGGCATTCCTTGTACAGTTCTGTAGTTGAATAGTAACGTGGCTTGCTATGTATAACCTTGAGGAGATATCTTTGAGCTCTCTCCAACTGCAAAAACAAGGTTATGTAAGTCCCGCCCCATGCAGGAATACAGTAACTAAGAATTGATTCACATAATGCTACATAAACTGTGTACATTACCGATACGTCCGCAGAATGACGGAGATTTTTAAAAACATAAATTAATCTTCTGACACGTCCCGTGAGAGTTTCTACTTGCGGACGCCAGTGATACCACTGATACCGTTATAGCTAGAAAGTATTCTATGAGGATGAATGTTGCCCTATGTTAGTTCGGCATAGAGGCAAAAAAAAGGTTCCTCTATTATGAAGACGA
This sequence comes from Asteroscopus sphinx, assembly GCA_949699075.1. Taxonomy (NCBI): domain Eukaryota; kingdom Metazoa; phylum Arthropoda; class Insecta; order Lepidoptera; family Noctuidae; genus Asteroscopus; species Asteroscopus sphinx. The sequence goes on from OX453023.1 coordinate 5,885,057, forward strand.
CTGCCAACCCTTGGAACTTCCAAATTTATCTAAATGAAATGATTATGAGCCAGCCAGCGGGCCAACCTGGCGACTACTGACGAACGTGAATAGTAAAATCATATAGGTATATTGTATTACCTTCAGGAAAGTCCAACAGCACAGCCACCTGTCTCGCATTCCCTGCCCACGCCGCCAAGTGGAGGGGGGTCCTGCCAAGCTTGTCGATCCTCAGCTTCTCTGCTCCGAACTTGATGAGGAGGGATAAGGCATCTCCTCCAATGAGGGCAGCTTGGTGGCAGGCGGAGACCAAGCCGAGGCGACATGTTGCGTTGGGGCTGGCTCCGGCGTTTAGTAGTCTGGGTAATAATATAATAGTTATAAGACGTTAAGTTACCATCAGTTGTTGGTGGTCCTTCAATATTAATCCACGGGTACGACGATCTGCTGGTCTTATCGCACAAGGCAATCTCTTCCAGACAATCTTTGGATGGACTAGAAGAATGGGAACCGATCGTGTTTCGAGGTCACGGGCATTCAGAGTGGGAGCTCTGATTGTCCACTAAGTGACTTCTGGGATGACGGCGGCACGCTGTAGTCACGTGCCACCATGTGCACCGGGAAGGACACAAGGGGACAAATAGTCTCCTTTAAGACGTGCCTTACAGGCGTAGCATATGGAGGGCTCCAGAGGTATATTAATTTCCCGGAGTCTCCCCTTATTATGCTGTAGACGGCCACTGAGGGGGTTTTGGTGGTTAAGAATCCCACACACCCCGGCCTCCGTCCCACATGAGGCCGGTAGCCTTTTGAAGGTTTCCTCCTCGCAGCAAAAAAAAATGAAAAAGTTACGGTGTAAAAGTAGGTTTCCGTATCTACTTCTCCGCCAAATAGTGATGCTTGCATTGCTGTGTTTCGGTCTGAAGGGTACGGGTGCCGGTGAAATTACAATCACATGAGACTTTCCATCTTCATGTCTCAGTTTGGCGAACCGACTTGTGGTACCATTTAGGCAACAGCCTAGGTGGTATTGGAGTGTTTTGTTATCTAAGTGCACAGAGAGACTCGTATCGTATGAAACTAAACTTAAATACATTACAAAAAGACATTCTGAGGATAGAACCAAGGTCCTGGGGATTTATAATCCGACGCTTAAAGCTGCAAACCCACAGCGGGCGGAAATGAAGCGCGACGGAACTGTTGTAATGTACTGAACTGTATTAGACAGTGCAAACAGACCCATCCTGCCGAGCGTTTTGACAGAGTGACTGATCCGCCGACGCTCCGCACCGCACCGGGGTGGAGGAAAGAAAACGCCTGGAGGTGCGCGACCGCTATGCTGGCGTTCCGTCCACGTTCGCTCGACGCTCCGCCTCAGTTCCGTCCCGCCCGCTGTGTGCCTGCACCTTTATTCTTCCTGCTATCAGAACTTGTTGCACGATTGCGAATTTAACCATCGATTTCGATGTTTCACATCTGCTGGTCGTCCCGTGACATCCACATTTTTTTTGTCGAAAAACTTTGTCATGTTGTCCAATAACTTTTTTTATATAGTATAGGATGGCGAAACGAGCTAAAGGCCCACCTGATATTAAGCGGTTACCTTTGTCCATAACAACTTCAATACCACCTAGGCTGTTGCCTGAATAGCAATGGTAAGTCTGTTCGCCAAACTGAGACATGAAGATGGAAAGTCTCATGTGATTGTAATTTCACCGGCACCTGTACCCTTCAGACCGAAACACAGCAATGCTAGCATCACTATTTGGCGGAGAAGTAGGCACGGTAGTAGTACTTCCCCGGACGAACTCTTTCACAATCCTTTGCTCTACTACTACTAAAACTTAAACTTTTTATCGGATCATTCTTGTTAGATCCATAGTCTAGATTACTCTAGATCCATAATGGATCTATGGAGAATTTTTTCTCCCTTTAGATCCAATTTTTCATAGTATTACAAATTGAGCTATTCGATCGGTTTTTTAAAAGTAGGTATGTAGTCAAGCACAACAACAATGCGTTTGTTCTTATATTTTAGCAATGTGTAAATTGATAAATGTACCTACTGTATCTCATTATTCATGACTCGTGACTAAACTAAAAAAGTAGCTAGTTAGCGTCACCTACTTAAATTGTGTGGGACGTTAAATCAAGGCAATTTTGATGACTAAATTTTCCATAATATTATACAACCAAGATTAATAACAATAGCTTTAACGATAAAGTGACACAACATAACATAACATCACGCCTGTATTTCCCCGAAAGGGTAGGCAGAGGTGTAATAGTCACACATTCCACCACATTTCCACATTTCGCCAGTTATGTTATAGTCCCATGTTCTTGCCTAGTTTAGGGGTCTGACGTTCGACTTGTAATTGTCACTGTCGTACAACTAATTCATAAGTCTCTGTGTACTTCATATTATTATGTTGCTTTTTGGTGTACAAATGAAAAAATATTTATTATTATGTAATAGGGGGCGAGCCTATTGCCATTGACCGGGCACAAATCCAGACTCCGGGCTGCTACTGAGAATTTCCTAATGAAAAAACCCAATAACACTTTGCCTGACCCGGGAATCGAACCCCGCTCAGCAGTCGCGCTTGCAACCACTAGACCAACGAGGCAGTAAAAAAAAAAGTAAAGTAGTAGTAGTATAAAGTGACGTTACATCAAAACAATTTTGATGACTAAATTTTACATAATATTATACAACCAAGAAAAATAACAATAGCCTTAACGATAGAGTTTATAAGCCTTTCTTTATTTTATTAATCAGCATAGCCGGCGAGCTATGCCTCGAGTTTCTTTGAAGGATAAAATCCGAAACGAGATTATTCGGAGAAGAACCGGAGTGACCGACATAGCTTGTAGGATCAGTAAGCTGAAGTGGCAGTGGGCTGGCCATGTCTGTCGAAGGACCGATGGCCGCTGGAGCAGACGAGTCCTTGAGTGGAGACCGCGAATCGGCAAACGCAGCGTAGGGCGCCCCCCCGCCAGGTGGACCGACGACTTGAAAAACGTGGCTGGGGGGGACTGGATGCGGAAGGCAGAGGACCGAGTGTTGTGGCGCAACTTGGGAGAGGCCTATGTCCAGCAGTGGACTGCGATAGGCTGAGTTGATAGCCGGCGTAGCCGAGTACTTCCGAAGTGATTTTAAAATCCTTTTTCTCGACTCGCACTAACAAAATTACTCGGACGAATTTTTTTCGGGACATTTTTACACGGCACCATCTAGTCCCAAACTAAGCAGAGCTTGTGCTATGGGTACTAGACAATGGGTATAATACTTATTTTATTTAATACTTTTTTTTGTAAAAACATACTTATAATACATAAGAAACACCGACACCCAGACCACAGAGCCCAGACCAACACAAACACATACTTACTACTCATCACACAAATAGTTGCTTCATTTCAGGCCTCGACAGTAATATCCGAAAAGACACACAGGAAAGAGGGCGAGTTAATAAAAATGTGGTAATACTCACTTCTCTACCTCCTCAACGTCATGAATGTCAATAGCCTCCAGCAGCTCCGTATTCAATCTCTGCAGCCGCCGGTCCCCCCTCCGCCAGGCTTTGGGCATGGTGAGGCCGGTATCCAGCGCTGGGGTGCTGTTCACAGTGGAACCTACTGAGGAGGGAGTCAGGTCCGGCATCATCAGCTTGGGTAGCGGGGGACGTGGAGAGGCACCCCTGAAAAAATAATTACATGTAATTAAAAGCTTTATAACTCTATATTCACGGTTACATCCCTAAAAGGATACTGTAAGATCGCAAGCGCGACTGCTAAGCGTGAGGTCCTGGGTTCTATTCCCAGGTCGGGCAAAAAGCTTTATTGGGATTTTGCTGTTAACATTTCCTAATAGCAGCCCGGAGTCAAGAAGTTGGCGGTGCTTACACCCCCGTGCCTCGGAGAGTACGTAAAGCCGTCGGTCCTGCGCCTGATCTCTCTCTGGGCGTGTCGGATTGTCGTCCCATCGTATAGTGAGAGTGAGGGAATAGAGAGTGCACCTGTGTTTGGGCACACACTTGTGCACTATAATATATGTCTCGCGCAGATGGCTATAGTATCCGTAGAGATTGGCTGCTGTGACTGAAATTCATCTAGGAGGATATTATTAGGTACTATAACTGTGGATACTCCTAAAATTTTAGGCCTCATTTGATCTGCCGAGGATGGGAGGAGAACGGAGAGCGCATCTCACGCCTCACCTAGTGAGAGGAACACCGTGGTGGTTTGAGTCTGAATGATTCCGATACTGGCTCTGTCTTTCACGGGCGTAGTGCGTCCATGAGGATTTCCTCACGAAAAAAGGCCTCCTTTGGTATTGGAGGAGCCTATCGCTATTTACAGGGCTTTATTTTTGTACTGGCTGACTGGAAACTAATTCTCAATACCATAATAGTTAATTGAATCCAACATCAGGCACTTTCTTACATTGGCGACCACTCTTGCGCAAATGGCTATCTTTTTTCATAGAGAGCATCACAGAAATAGATAGATAGAATGGAAAAGTGGGCGGGGCGCGCGTGCCACCACTCTGCACCAGGGGGCAGGGCATTTCAAAGCCTTTCTCACTACGTCTTATGACTTGTTTCTATAAATACTGTAACAAAAACCCGCAAAAATGCCTTATTGCGCTGTTTCAAACTGCAGAAACAAAAGCTATAAAGTACATTTGATTAAAGTATTTTTTTTAAAATTTATGACGTCAATTTGGGAGGCATAGTTTATTTTAAAGTTGCCACGCATGAATCCCAAGTAAAATTCTGATTACAACCATTCTATCTATCTATTTATGTGGAGAGCATTTTGATTGGCAGTTCTTATTCTATGGGCTCATCTTAGGGCATTATAGCTACCACTTCTTCTTTTGTCGCGTTCTTTGATACTGAGGGTCATGTCCGTTCTGAAGAACCTTCACTATGCCTCTCCACACATCTCAAATGCCATAGAAATTCGTATGGTAACCGAAGACAAAGATAGTAATACGTACGGGTTTGTATCCGACAACCCCAGATGCCTCGGCCTCTGCATTCTAATTCTGCCATCGCTCCTCCCGTTGGGGTTGAGGAGCGGATGCGAGTCCTCATCCTGCGGCAGACCTCGTTCTATATCTGGAAAAATAATGTACGTGTTATCATCAGATCTACAGCTTGCGTTTTCCCACGATTGGACCAAAAAAACCTATAGTAAATATCATCTGCCTTCCTCAAATATCAACTGTTTCTTTTTTTTATGGCATAACTATTGACCCTTTCCCTATCCCGTATTCACGGCGATTGTATAACTATTGTGTTTATTTCACGGACAGCGATCCAACTAGTCAGCCTATTCATATCCAGGATGGTACAAATCAGAGATGCTCCAAGATCACCATTCCCGAATGCAAAAAAAACAACTATGGACGACATCTCTTTTGAAAAGCTTAAGCAAAAGAGTGCGTCACCAACCGTCAAGTGCGAGTCGGACTCGCACACTAAGGCCCGTATTACAGGACGATACTCAAGCATTGATCTCTGTTTAAAACTAGTTTTGAGTTGAGCTTTGATTTTAGAACGTTCCTCAAGCAGAGATTTATTGATCACAGTTCAGCTGAGTTTAGCTTTATTTTATACTGTCACCTGTTTCGGTATTTGAGCAGAGTTTTGATCTGTATTCACTCTAATGTGGTCCAGACTCCACTTGAGTAGAGATTTCTATTCAATCTAAGGTCAAATTCGTGTGTTATGTTGTTGAATTAAAGTTTATAATTACCGTTCTGGAATAAGACCGATACTCAAGTAACGATTCTGTCCTTAAGTAGTGATCAGGTGATTGGAGTTTAAACTGTACTTGAGGAAGCTTCTGTGATACGGGCCTAAGAGTTCCGTTCCAGCACACTTTGCCTTATTTTTAACAGACTTCAAAAAAGGAGGAGGTTATGTTTTCGAGGCCTTTTATATTATTTTTTGTTGTTAAATTATAGAGCATGCAATGCACTACAATCACACCAAGTTTGACTGATTTTGTCGATTTATTTGATCAATGTAGAGAACAGCTGATTTTTGTTCCGCGATTTCAGAGTTGGTTCCATAGTAAAACTTGTTCATAATGACGAGTACAATGACCTTTTTTCAGGTTTAGTATAAACTAAAACTAGTGTTGTATATTACCGTTTTTAAACAGCAGAAAACAGAACGAACGGAACAAAAAACGTTGAAAAAATATTTTTTTTGAAAATTTCTGTTCGTTTCTTTTTTATTAAGTATACGTCATGGTTGAGGCCATAGCAACACATATATGAACTGGATACCTATTACGGTTACAAAGATACACCTCTGTGACAGACAGATAGACAGACGGACGGATGTACGGACAGACGGCAGAGTAATAGGATCCCGTTGTCCAATCCCGTTCCGTTGTTACCCTTTGGGTACGAAACCCTAAAAAAATATCCAGTAAAATACAAATCTAAACAGGCAAAGGAAAAAAGATTCAGTAGGTACCCTTTTCTACTCTATTTTTCAAACGATTTTCTTCTCTCTTTTTTTTTTGTTTAGTAACTATTGACGAACTTATATCAATAAAAAATGGAATTTTCGGCATAGTTCAATCATAAGGTCGACTTTCGACCATTGGGCGAATTCTCGTTTTTATAATTTCATCCAAAATTCTACCTCACGAGTCCATCCAAACGTGGAGTAGTCCATAAATCACAGCCCTCCGGTTCTGCCTACCCTTTATGAGTTATAGCGTGATACTCACCTTCGAAGAATGATGATGTTATTCTACTGCAGGTTTTACGGTCTATCTTCCAGTCCTTTAAATCAGGCATTTTGCGGGTATTATGAGAAATAACCGGGTAGTGTCTACATTGTTTCTGACCTGTGTTTTTTTTTTTCTACAAAATTGAGTTGTTTAATAAAATTAGGTTTCGAACCGCAGTAGTCAGAAGCCAATTAAAGTTGGCCTTAAAAGGCTACGTTCAGTATAAGTTAACCGTGGAACACCTAGGTGAACTACGTAGGTGGACCACGGGTACTAAACCTATTTTACTTGTATGGGTGTGTCGGCGAACATTTAACGTGCCGCTTGCACACATATTGTTTTTGTGATTTAATGAAATTATTAACACTTACATGTTCACGGTAGCTTAGTGGCTAAACACTGGCGTACTGAGCCAGGAGTCGCAGGTTCGAATCCTGCTCGTGAGCGATGTATTCTTTCCACAATTTAAATCGTTAGATTTCGCTTCGCATGCGTAAATGCGTTAAAAATAATAAAATAATTATCACTTTATAGTTATTTTATAGGTATGTCTTAACAAAGAGAATATAACCACTACGTTTATGTCTTAAGACTCTGAGTACGGATTGCTTTCTGGGCCCAGACCAATGATATTTAAAAGTACAGATAAGCTACTGAGCTCGCAATTTGAAGACTCGAAAACGTCCTAATTAGGAAGTTTTCTATAAATCCACGTCAAGTTAGGCGCTGAGCGTGACCGGCGACAAAAAAAAAAGTAAAATGCCGTCGTGTATGTACAGAAAGTATTCAAATTATGACACGAAAGTAACTTGAAGTAATCAACTTACTTACTTTTTACTAGTTTACGTCTGTCGGGACAGGTCAGCTTTACTATGGCAACTCTTTTTACGTTTATTTCTAAAGGCAATATACTCACTTTTAAACTCTTGTTTATTTCTGACATTAACCTACATTATACTCACATTATTTGAATAAATTTGATGTAATAAACAATAACCTATTTTAAAAAGAGTTTATCCATGGAGTTTCTTGCCGGTTCTTCTCCATAGGACCCACAATTTGGAACCGTGCAACTAGAGCCTGACCTTTCAAAAGTGCCTGTAATTAGGTTTATTTGAAATAAAAATCATTGAAATTGAAATTGAAATTGTGCTGCCGCTGCGTACGGAACATTTTTTCGTTGGTTTTGTTAGGGTATGACATATCTATACCTTTAAATATTATTGGCCCAGACCAAAAGAATAAGATAGACGGAGCGCGTAGAACTAGTGAATGATGCCAGAAAAAGGAATACAAAATGGCAAAGGAGTACCTACTATTTTGCCCAATGTTCGCGAGCCGCAATCTGGAGCGTACGTCTAACCCTCAAACTAAAAAAATAAGATTGACACTCCTGACTGCGGCTCACAACCACTGTGGCCGGAATAGTAAGTACTCCTTTTCCATTTTGAATTCCTTTTTCTGGCTTCATTCGCTAGTTCTACGCGCTCCGTGTATGTTATTATTTTCGTCTGAGTTTCTGGGGATATGAATCTGTTAAGTAAGCTGATTAAAATGGCCGCAATTTTCTCACGATTCTGTGGCTTTGATGCTAATTGACTGACAAGGGAACTTTTTAGTCGTGCAAAATTTTTGTGTCTAAGACGCTGACAACAGCCAAATGCCCCAAATAGGCTTTTTTTAAAAACATTTTTAGCTGTATCTATTCAGTTTGTGGCAGTGAAAAAAAAGTATGTTAATCTTGATCGTATTTTCTCAAACTGGATTGTGTCCAAAACACGTTTTCTTGAAGTTTTCTCGATAGAAAATAATTGTAAACTAACCTCTTAAAACATGCTTTAAAGCAAACAATCTCTATTATTTACTAAATATATTACAAATAAAATTAAGAAAACATTTGCGAAAGACAATAATCTAAACATTTGTTGTTTCTGTTTTTCAAATAAGCTTTTAGTTTTTTATTAAAATAAAATATTGTTAATTTTCATTCAAGTTGAGCGGCGTATCTGACGTCCCTCGGCTCGTTGCCTCTCTTTCAGTTCTGAACGAAACGACAGTGACCGCAGCAGAGGTCTGATTTTTTAGGTGATGTCAGCCTCTTAGTGAGGTGGCGATCAAACGCAAGCCTAAGAATAAAAAATAAATTAAAAAATAGATAAGTTAATACGAGTATATGTTACATCATTCTTCGAAAAATTATGCAAAAAGTCAATTACGAAATATCACAAACGTTTGTTTAACATTTTAGAAACAAATAGGTAGGTACCTATACCTAACAAAACTAAACTAGGTCAACGCACGAGCACTCATGAATGAATCATTCATATAGTATCGGTCTCGCTTCTAACTACCTAGATAAGATAATAAGACGAACCTTCTATTTAAACTCCCTCCCCCCCCCCGCCATCCCGCAGACTGATGTTTATCAAAGTTAAAAGTTTTTATTTCGATTAATCATTTACATGCACTTTCAACCTATACCGCAAAGTTTGAAGACAAAGGTCTTCAACCAGTGCGTCCTGCCAGTCATGACTTACGGTGCCGAGACGTGGACACTGACAGTTGGGCTAGTCCACAAGTTCAAAGTCGCTCAGCGAGCTATGGAGCGAGCTATGCTTGGAGTTTCTTTGAAGGATAAAATCCGTAACGAGATTATCCGGAGAAGAACCGGAGTGACCGACATAGCTTGTAGGATCAGTAAGCTGAAGTGGCAGTGGGCTGGCCATGTCTGTCGAAGGACCGATGGCCGTTGGAGCAGACGAGTCCTTGAGTCGAGACCGCGAATCGGAAAACGCAGCGTAGGGCGCCCCCCTGCCAGGTGGACCGACGACCTAAAGAACGTGGCTGGGGGAGACTGGATGTGGAAAGCAGAGGACCGAGCGTTGTGGCGCAACTTGGGAGAGGCCTATGTCCAGCAGTGGACTACGATAGGCTGAGTTGATTGATGCACTTTCAAAACGATAATTATGAATCTAGTTGCACGGTTCCAAAAAGTTGATCCTATGGAGAAGAGCCGGCAAGAAACTCCATGGATATACTCTTTCCAAATAATAATAGTACTATGATTTGTTACATGATTAATTGGAAAGAATTTTGTGAGAATAAACCAAAACAACCAAATAAACCAGAACAAATCAAATTTTATGGCGCCTGTTAAAACGAGTCGTATGACTGCGGCTTTACTCCCGACTGGTTCAAGTTCTGAATCAAATTGAGCTAGTACTGTCAAAACTCGAATTCAGATTCGATTGATACAGAACTCGATCCAGTCGAGAGTGAGGCCCCCCCCCCCTGATTGCCTGCACCTTGCCTATTTTTTTGTTTTAGGGTGGAAACGCTCATGTATATCCTCCGTCTGGGGAAGGCGAAGGGATATTTCGGACTCCTACCTACTAAAACCACATGGTGGCCTTCCTCACCACAAAATAAACGAGCTCCGTGAACCCCAATAGACTGCGCCAGTGCCCGCACGTCCTAGTAAACAATATTGTTTCCCCCATACCTCGCGACTACACGTGCTACTGCTAACCTCCCCAGATTCGCTTAATAGACGCCTCGAGTCCCCCAACTCTTAGCGTTCACGATCCCGGAGAACATCTGCTAGATATGGCAGCAGTGGATGCGGCATTTCGCTCTATCTAGGCCAAGCCAAGAGGCCAATTCACGTAACTAAATAAGTGCAGTTGCAGTTCAGTTTCGTATTCTCTTATTTTCGGCGGTCAGATACAAACTGCAGCGTCACTGCAACTTGATCGGCGCTTCGTGAAATTACGTGAATTAGGGCCCAGGGTGGTTGCCTCCTCGTCGCCTTCCGCTCCGAGTGAGATTGGCCCTCTCCCGATCCCGCTCTGCAGCCTCCTAGAGCATGACAGTCTCACAGAAGGAAGCTATGGCCCTCCAAGCCATCGAATCTGCAAGCATAGCCGACACTACTGCTACTGCTAGCAGAGAAAGATCCTGGCCGATCTGGTTGATCAGCTGCTGAATAGCGTAACTCACTCGCGATCGCAATCATCTGGATGTCAATGTTCATTGCTGCGTTTGTTAGGACAATCCGTGTTATCGGCAACTACGTACCACGCAATGAATATTGCTTTAATTTCAAAATGAAAGCTAGTGTCAAAGTGAATGCATTACACAATTGACGTCTATGGTCTAGTGGTTCCTGGTTCCAGTGTCGGACTGCTGATCATGAGGTCTTGGGTTCGGTTCCCACAGGACGCAAGTAGGTATTTGTGTGATGAACATAAATGTTTGTGTTGGTCTGGGTGTTTCTTATGTATTATAAGTAAATATATTTCCAAAAAAAAAGAAAGTATATTAGTATTATATCCATTGTCTAGTACCCATAGTACGGTCGACCGCACGTCGGTGGTAACACTTTGTTATTAGCAGCATCTTTATTTCGTAAGCCGTATGGGAGGTTTTCGAATTGAAGTGTTACCACTGTCATGCTGTCGACTATACAAGCACTGCTTAGTTTGGGACTAGATGGTGCTGTGTAAAAATGTCCTAAAAATATTTATTATTTATTTAATTGCCCCACAGGTCCCGCCGCTCGGAGCCCCATGCTGGGCACTCCTCGAGCGTATGCTGTGCTGTGTTCTGGTCACACCCACAATGGTTGCGCAATACCTAGCAAAATTTAGAGTGCACGGATGTGCGGGGCACTGCACTGCGCTAACTTCACAGCCCCCATAAGAGTGGTGCGCATTCTATCTAGTAGTTGGAATCCAACTATTAGGTATCCAACTGTAGCATTTCTAACACGGAGGAGAGATAATGGTTTAATTTACTAACAGTAGATTCTAGAAAGGGATGTTATTAGAACTGTCAAACTGTAGTTCACGTGTACGTGTTACATTTCTTTGTATTTTAGTGGGCACGTTCCGAGAACACGACTAAACTTGTATAGAAATTTTAATTCCGACAAATTTGACAGCATTAAAATTGTTGCTATCGTATATATATAGTCTGCGGAGAGTGCTGTTACAGATTCTTTTAAAATAACACTAACAAATAAATAAATAAATATTTTGGACCATTTTACACAACACCATCCTAGTCCCAAACTAAGCAGAGCTTGTAATATGGCACAGTGTGATAAGATCCCGGTTTTTGTCTCATCGTGTTTTTATTGAGTTAATCGATAGAGTTTACAATTCCGAAGATTAGACTAAAACTCCGGGTTCGCTAAGACTTGAGGTTTTTTTTAAAAAAAATGTCAAAGTTTCGCAATATCCGACTCTTGAAAAATGAAAAAAAAATCATTATAATTTAATGGAAGTACTTATTACAGAATTTATTTATTCTATCGAAAAATGGAATAATAGCCGACCGTTCTACCAATTCCTGTTGCATTAGTATGAATGGGTCGAGAGATATGATTTTTTTTCTCATTTTTCGTTTTCATTTTTTTATTCATCTAAACCGCCGTAGTAGGTGGTCATTCCTATATCAAAAAATTGCTGATACTTTCTATTATGTGTAGTATTAATTCCAAAACCTAACTCGTTGGTTTCCAGGAGTTATTGGAAATTTTAGTAATATCCGAAATATCCGTACTTAGGGCTGCCACTTCAACCAAAACATAATTTGTTTATTTTTATTAAGTTTTAGCTTCCTTATCACGACCATAACAAGATATCATTATTTTGTGGCTTAGATGGCAAAGATTGAGTAATTTTATAAAGGAAATTAAAAAACTAATGGAGAAATTGGTATCATGTTGACTGTTACACGTTTTTTGTAAACCGTCTATAAATTCTAACCCAAAAGACTCAACTAATAGTAAATAAAAGAAAATCCTTTCCGATGTCTCATAAGTATATAAATCAACATTAAACATGAGTAATATACCTATATCAACATTTTTGACAATTTATTAAATATTCTTAGTCAATTTAGTTCTTTGTTATTAATTTTACAATTCTTTTAAATCAATTTTGTTTTACTTTTTAACCGACGAAAAAAACGAGGAGGTTCTCAATTCGTCTTTTTACAGAGTAGTCCGATTTTGATGATTCTTCTTTTAATAGATAGGGTATATCTCGAAGTTGCTCCCATTTAAATTTGAAAATCAAAATCCACCCCTAAGGGTAGGAAAACAGGGGATGAGTGCTTGTTCACCCACTGAATTCTTACCTGTTAACCGATTCCGTTGAAACTTGGCATACATAAATGTTCTAGACACTACAACATAATAATAATAATAATAAAATATTTTATCTTCAGAAAACAACATTCCATAATCATTTTTGTTAGTAACAATGAAAAACTTAAACAACTATGTTAGTAAACACAGATAACAATCATTAATAAATATTAACAAATGTCGAGTCATTGATTCGCACCTCTCACATGTAAATCAATGAAACGACTGAGGACGGCGGTGTCCATCCTTCCCGCTAACATCTTCAGGATTCCATTGCTACTCCCCCGCATCCTCTGCACAACAGACGCAATTTTCTTGCGTATGATGGCATGAAAATCATCCACATGTGCATCCGCAAACATGCCTGAAGCACTACAATACCGAGGGAGGCGCAACAGAGCCCTGAAGATGTTATTATACTGAACTCTGAGGGCATTGTAGGATTTTTGCGTAAAGTTAACCCATAGACCACTCGTGTAAAAACTTTGACAGTAAGCCTTGAATAATGTAAGCTTGACTTCTACCGTACAACGAGTGAATCGATGAGCCAACATATTGCCACGCACCGACAATGCCCTCCTTTCCCTCTCTATATCCGGGTCATCGCGTAAAGTTTCAGTAATAATGTGCCCGAGATACTTAAACTGAGGAACACGGTTCAGCTGAACTCCATTCAGAGTCAAAGGTGGAACACTGTTAGGTCTCTTATTCTTTCCAACCAGAACCATAAACTCACTCTTTTTCTCATTATACTTTAAACCGTGTTCCTCAGCATAAACTTCACATACGCTGAGAAGTTTCCTCAAACCGCCGATTGACGGGATCAGCAGCACCATATCGTCTGCGTAGCTAATGTTATTAACACTAACATTATCCATTCGGCAGCCGACATGCATGCTGCTCAGCCCCTCAATCAGCTGATTTACATACAAATTAAAAAGTCTAGGAGAGGTTAACCCTCCTTGTCGCACACCACAATTTAATGAGTATTCATCTGAATAAACATTTGCCCATTTTATAATATTTTTCTGATGACCGTACCAATATGAGAACATTTCTATGACCTCCAGAGAAACACCCACCTGTTTCAACTTAGCCCAAAGTAAGTTATAGGACACGAGATCGAACGCCTTAGATAGATCTAGGAAACATGCATAAATTGGTGTTTTTCTTTCAACATAGTAGTTCACAGTATGCTTAAGTGACAAAATCGCCGTTTCCGTTGACAAACCTGATTGAAAACCAAACTGAGCGTCCTGAAGTTGTATGCATCCACTAAGGCGCTCGTCCATTATCCTATCTAGTACTTTTGCAATCACAGTTGCAAGTGAGATTGGTCTATAATTATTTTTGTCCGATATATCTCCCGTACGATTCTTAACAAGTGGTACAACAATAGTTTTCATTAAGTCTGGTGGCAAATATGAATGCCTTATACACAGAGTATACAACATAGACAGCAACCTATGTATGTGAACACCCGCATACTTAAGATGCTCCACACTGAGCCCGTCATGCCCCGGCGATTTTCCTCTTTTCATATTGCCAATAGCCTGACGTACCTCCCCACTAGTAATTCGAATTGGATGTGTAACGCAACAGACATCACTGGTAACAGTGCTAGGTAAGACACACGTTTTTAAAGGTGACTCCACTTTAAAATGATGTTTAAAAACGTCGGCAATATGTTTAGGGTCGGGTTTATAATGGAGACCTGGAGTTAGATTTTAGCCACAAAAAAATTAAAAATTAAAATAAAAAATTTTTCTTTCTTTCATTTTCTTTCTTTCAAATAGCCAACTCCATATTAATTATTAAAAAGTATTTAAAACACCTTCTTTTTTTTTCCAGATAAAATATATTCTTATTGTTTTTTTTTCGGATACATGAAAGTGTCACCCCTAAGGAAAATTTTGAATCTCCAATAACTCCTGGAAACCAACGAATTAGGTTTTGGAATTAATACTACACATAATAGAAAGTATCAGCAATTTTTTGATGTAGGAATGACCACCTACTACGGTGGTTTAGATGAATAAAAAAATGAAAACGAAAAATGAGAAAAAAAATCATATCTCTCGACCCATTCATACTAATGCAACAGGAATTGGTAGAACGGTCGGCTATTATTCCATTTTTCGATAGAATAAATAAATTCTGTAATAAGTACTTCCATTAAATTATAATGATTTTTTTTTCATTTTTCAAGAGTCGGATATTGCGAAACTTTGACATTTTTTTAAAAAAAAACCTCAAGTCTGAGCGAACCCGGAGTTTTAGTCTAATCTTCGGAATTGTAAACTCTATCGATTAATTCAATAAAAACACGATGAGACAAAAACCGGGATCTTATCACACTGTGTATGGGTACTAGACAACTTTTTTTTTTGTAAATACACACTTATAATACATAAGAAATACCCAAACCAACACAAACACTTATGTTCATCACATAAATATTTGGGTCCTGTGGGAAGAGAACCCACGACCTCGTGATCAGCAGTCCGACACTCGTACCACTAGACCACAGACGTCGATAGTTATAATCAATTAAATAAAAGTATAAAACAAAACACAATTTTAATCCGCGATTATTTTTAGAATGTAAGATAAGAATACGATAAAAAAGCTGATATTTATTGTCGTCATTCTCAAATCATATTATTATCGCTACACGGTCAAAGAAAGAATTCAACAACATAACAATACGACGCTATCCGGTTAATCACGCGAAATAATTACACTTCAGATTTCAATATAGACACTGTCTGGTTACATACGTAAACTACACACACACACAAACTTTCTAGCTAAAAAAACTTTTTACTATTTTAAATTAAAATACTTTCTGTTATATTTTAGTAGATTTAGGCCAGTTTCGTCTTCGAATGTCGCGTGACTGGCATTTAAGTAAACAGACACGGCCATGCTAAGATTGCTAAGAGAGTCGGCAAACTATTCGAAGGTCAAACAATGACGAATCATCTTGATGAGACAAAAGTATACTGGTTTTAGATATTAAGAATCAATGTTGTGTAAGCTAGAGATTGGGAGAGACTAAGGAATCCTCATCCAATCAATGGGGATAATTTTGGCCTTTTTTTGCCGTGGGGAAATCCTCATGGATGTACTCCACCCGGGGACGGCGGAGCTAGTGTCGGATTCTTACCGACTAAAGCCACCACGGTGTTCCTTCAACTACCTTTGGCCGGGGGCGTGGGAACCCTCTGTATTCGCTCAACCACTCCTGACAGGTTCCGGTCCGCCACAAGCAGGCAAGCCTCTTCTCCCCGTGCGGCCTATCATCGGCCGAATCCTCCCCGGCGGTGCACACGGAACGCTGCGTGCCACCGCACAGGCCCCGTCATGACCAGCTAAAACGGCCTTGCCAGCCTCACCAACCACGGGGGCTACGCCAGCCACACCAGCCTCGCAAGCCTCGCCAGCCACGCCAGCAATACCAGCCGTGCCAGCTACGCCAGGCAGCAGACTACCCCGAGTCCGCCGCCCGCTAGGCCTATCCTCCCATAATTGTTTTTAGAGGTTTTCTTCCTCATCCCTCTTCCTCCACTATGCCCTCTGTTAACTTCACAGAGAGACACGCGGAGTCACGTCCCACTAGCCCAAATCGAGTCCCTCGCATGTTAGACTATTCGCCACGAGCAATAAGATCCCCCGAAGGATAATAGCTTTCCTCGAAAGGATATTTATTGCCCGTACCCAGGATGCACCGGCCTAACAACTGCCGTTCCCTCCAGACGTCTCCAGAAGGACTAGCAGCCTTCAGGCACACGTGGAAGTTTTCTGGCCAGCACCCAGGAACTTGTGGCCTAAAATCCAGAGTTCCAATCGGGTGTAAGCATCAGTGTTCCATAATACTGACTAATGTTATTAAACCATACATACTTGCCTTCCGTGCAGGAGGGTGTAGGTTAATCCCATACCGAACCTCTGACTTTTTAAATGCATGCGTGGATCAGAATAAAATTATTAGACCATTGGTGAAGGAAAACATAGTGGAGGAAATACTGGAGACGGCTTCAAATGCTAGTGATGTGAGCAGTTCACCTAACCAATTTCTGACCTGTTTAATCAGAAATTATCTATTCGAGGAATTTTCCGTTCGAGAAAGTTTCCGTTCAAGGAATTGTTCTTTCGGGGAATTGTTCATTCGGTGAATTGTGTTTGAGAAATTGTCCTTTCGATAAATTGTGTTCGGGAAACACTCGGGAAACTGTTCTTTCAGGCAATTGTTTTCGGGGTATTGTATTCGAGAAATTGTCATTCGGGCAATAAAAAATTACCACAACGGATAAATCATCTTCCCAACTTATGAAAGTGGAAACCTTGGAGTACAGACCGCTGCCTAAACTAATAGCAAAGTTTAAAGTTTTCAAATAAGTAGTTTATTTACTTGAGAGCCTAACAAGGATCAGGGAATGGTAAGTTTATGCAGAATAGACAACTTAAAATGTAAGCCGATGTCTAAAGATACAAGATTATTATTGAAAACATAGTCAAGACAAGTGTCAACAAGAATCTTCACCAATTAAATGATGCGGGCAAAGAGAATTTTGAAAATTAGGTATTTAAATAAACTATCACTGTCGCTTTGAGAGTGCTTGGCCTCAAATAAGTGCGATAAGGACAACTGCAGCTCCAACCGAATAGCCTTAGTAATAAAGTCATAATTCGAGGTTTGAGTCTCGACTATTTTCTTCTCGGAAACTGAACCAATAACTGAATAATAAGAATTATATGTATTGTGCCGCTGTTTTTCTTTTTTCTTACACTAGGCCTCTGTATCTGTAGACCGCGGTCAAAATAGGCAATTTTGAGAATTTTGTAGGGCTTCTAGAAATAATTTATCAATAAAAACTAAAAAACAGGGCCATAGAAAAAGTTGATATTTATTTCACTTTAAAAAATCATTGATCTAGTTTTATAAACCAGAAAGAAAACAGTCAAGAGCGTTTGTATGGAGAAAAGACCACCCGCATTTCCTTTTAATCATTAATTAACCAGCCCATTATTGGTCCATTGCTGGGCACGGGCCTCTTATTGGAATGAGAAAAATTTGAGCCCTAGTCCACCACACTGGCCTGCTGCGCGTTTGCTGACTACTGACTCTACACACCATCGAGAACTGTATGTAGCACTGTCAGGTGTGCAGGTTTCCTCACGATGTTTTCCTTCACCGTTAAAGCAAGTGATAATCAAATCTGATCAGCACATTAATTCAAAATGTCAGTGGTGCGAGCCCGGTTTGAACTCGACCCTCCTGCATGGAAGGCAAGCATTCACGGCCAAAATTAATATCCAATCTATCCACGATTTTCCCTACTAGAGATAGAAATTTGACATAAGTTCCTCACAAAATATGTCAAATTTCTGTCTCCAGCACCGTCTCCAGTAGCACAGAATATCTAATAGTACTACGTACAGAACGGCCACTCACCGCCCCCCGCCAATTTAAGTTCCTCACCCGCGCCCTGCACGTGCCCTCAGTTTAGCGGCAAGTTGGGCTGCAATATTCAATGGATATCAATCGCCAGTCGAGTGCGTTACGCAATATATTTTTTGGTGTTTGTAGTTATATTTTAATTGAAAATGGTAGTGTATTGTGCTTTATACGGATGTGTGTCTACATCTAGACAAGGAAACAGAAGATTTTATCGATTTCCGAAGGATGAAATAAGGTAAGCCACAATAAAACCTTTATAGGTAGAACTACAGAACAGCGAGCATTTAATTTTACAATTAAACGATTTTTTTGTACTTTGCCAGTTATGACAAAAAGGAAAAAATAATTTGCTTGTAATAATAATAATATAATCTTTATTTTGGATCAAATTAGGTATCCATATTTTGTTAGTAACATAAAAGCTGCTTGAAAGCAGATTCCTTTGGGTACCTATTTATTGTATTTTATTAAAGGTAGCTATCTACTTACCGCGAGAGTTTAATTTTACAACTTTATTGAGAGATTGTTTACTGTAAAATTACGTACTTATTATAAGAGAAATATAAATTATTATAAATTGTAATGCTTGCAGATTTAATTTTATTACCAAGCTTCGTTAATATATCATATTCATCATACAATACATCGATAATTCGATAGGTGTCATTACCAACCGCTCGTGCTATCAAGTGCCTCGGCTCGGGTCCGGGACGTAGGGCCCAAATGTCAACGCCATCTCTGAGAACTACTGAGAAGCGTTTGGAACGCAGTCGGCATTTCGAGCGGCAAGCAACCCTATTCATTCACGTGTGTGCGTGTTTGTATAAGACGTAATCTTGCGTATGTAGGCGGTGCTAGCATTCTTAATGTATTGAGTGGCCAGGGTGTGCCAGTAGGGTAATTCGTGGATAGATTGCATATTAATTTTGGCCGTCAACCGCTACGCTAGGCTATCTTTGCTCTCTTAGGGCCAAGTTCACCAACGAAATAACAGATGTTTTATTTGTTAACAGCCGTTCAACATTCCCGTGTTGTATACAATGTCGCAAATGCGTGGTCATGTTTTAAGAGCTCATTCAGGGAATGCTATCGGACAACTTTTCCTACGGTGTCAACCCTGAAATCGCGAATAAAAATCAGCTGATCCATACATTTTGTCGAGTGACATCGATATTTTTTCTCGGGAACTGGTATTTCTTTTGCCCTTCCCCTTCCCTTGAACGAATCAGTATGTAGCAGACATTACACGTACCTACGGCTGCCATCGATCATTGAGTGCAAGCTATTTTAGCCTTGGTGGTGGTTCATCGGAAAGATTTTCGACTGTACATGTGAGATTTGTGTTTGTAAACGCACACACGATACACGAGAAATACTAGTGTGAGACAAAGAAAATAATAAAAAACCGGCCAAGTACGAGTCTGACTCGCGCAGTAAGGGTTCCGTACCTCTCAACGACCTGATACCCCATAAAAACTGATTTAATTTACGAGAGTTTATCAAAGACATCAACGTACAGTTCGCGAAATATGAATTTTTGCATGTCTTTCTTACGCAGGTACCACCACATATATCTATGTTTGTCTTATTTTTAGTATTTGTTGCTAAACTACATAATATGCACTATGATGTGACCAAGTTTGACGCTGGTATATATTACCGTTTTGAAGATAAAAACACTTTTTTTGTTTTTAGTATTTGTCGTGATACACCTCATAGCAACACAATTTCTGAGAAAATTTCAACCAGTTATCTATTACCGTTCAAAAGATACAGCTTTGTGACAGACGGACGGACGGACAGCGTAGCGAGAGTAATAGGATCCCGTTTGGCACCCTGCGGGTACGGAACCCTAAAAAGGCAGTTGATTTCGCCTTAAACATTGGTTATTATGTTGATAACCTAGACTCTAATCACATGAGTAAATTTTTATTCGTATGCTCTAATAATAATAATACATTGTTATAAATAATTACTATCAGTAAAGAAGAATAGAGTACAAAATTAAAATCGAGATCAATAGATGAGTCAAGTAGCAGTTAATGAAATATTTTTTTTCAACCAAAAAAGCACATGCACGCCGGCCGTATTCAGTGGGTGAACATCACTTACTAATCATATTACTTTTAATTATTTAGGTACATACCTTTATTAATTGGCATTTTTACGTATCCACACACATTTTTATCACTATACAGATACACAAAACACCACACTTGAACATTCCTTAACAACTAAAGGCAACGGTGATTGTACCTTATCAATTTCCTTTTAAAATATCGGCAGATAGACTTACTAATGTTTAGAGATACAACTTTGACCTGCATTCATGAATGACACAGTAAATAATTTACTGTACTCACGACCAGGAAAGACAGCAGAATAACTAATTTAACCACTGACTCATTTAAATAATTAAAGAACAATCAACGGGAATTACCTAATCATTATTATTAACATTATTTCATACAACTGGTCGGAAATATCATTTAAATTATGTCTTATTGTATTATTGAATGACTCTCATTGTTTGCTGTCATTTGACAAAACCGCGGACATTTTAATTTTTCTAGCTCTACCCGCGGATCTACTAGAATCTTTCGTATTTTTTAAAATATAATGTGTTTCACGTCCTCTTGCGCAGGTATTAAGTTACCTCTCTGCCATAAATTATCAAAATCGGTTTTGTAGTTTAGCCAAAAACATACAGCAAATAATTAAACTCATTTTCACATTTAAAGTTGGCATGGATTATTACTATGGATTCTTATAATCTTCATGCAACTGTAATCTTCCAGCATGTCTATGAATGAATGAATGAATGAATGAAAACTACTACTCTACTTCTTGATCTTCAGTTAAAATGCAATTAAGTTTTCTGCAACTCGGCTGCAACGTCAGCGATACGAGATTTTAATACTTACTCTGCGGCTAATAACCTATTTGTCCAATATGAGACTCGGACAAACCGTTTTCGGAATAGTACATTGCAATAATTAAAAAAAATACTAATCACACATTTGATAGGTATGTTCTATGTAAGTAGACAGAAAGAAACATTGGATGAAAATTTACAAAGTTACAGTACAATTAAGGCGTCAATAAAAATGTACATGTCTCAACTGTTTGTAAGGCTGTGCGATTCGCTTTATCAGCAGATAAAGGCCAAGTAGATAATATTATTATTATAGAAGAATTTTAACGTGACATGTTGATATCTTTGACTTTACTTTGCCAATCTTAACTAATCTTGTAAGGCCACAATGAACCGGTACAAAACTTGAGTTCAAATTACAGAAATAAATAATAAATATCACATCCTTTGGTTTATTCCCAGTAGTTCGTTGTCTAATATCTAGTTGGACGTCATCATTATCAACTCAGCCTATCGCAGTCCACTGGTGGACATACGCCTCTCCCAAATTGCGCCACAACACTCGGTCCTCTGCCTTCCGCATCCAGTCCCCCCCAGCTACTTTCATCAGGTCGTCGGTCCACCTTGCTAGGGGCGCCCTACGCTGCGTTTGCTGATTCGCGGTCTCCACTCAAGGACTCGTCTGCTTCAGCGGCCATCAGTCATTCGACAGACATGGCCAGCCCACTGCCACTTCAGCTTGCTGATCCTACAAGCTATGTCGGTCACTCCTTACGTTACTCCTTAAGTTGTACGTACCAAGTTTTCATTTGACAATAATTGATAATACTTAACTTAAAATAATAAGATTAACATTATAGTTAATAGAACAAGTGGGAATTATTTTTTACCATGTTTATAAATATTAACTTGCTTTCAGTCATGTCATGTCTGTACACATTTTGCAATAGATTAACTTCCCGATGAGCTAGAGACTTGAGACTTTAAACATAGCTCTCCTGAGCTGTTGTTGGATGACAATGCAATATTAACTCACTTTCTTTTTAAAAACAGAGTTTAAAAAAAAACTTTGTTAGGTATCTAATTATTATTTCTCACTAGTTCGATAATAGAGCATGGTGATAAAAAAATTCTCACTAGTTCGACTTGTCATCGATCTACTGGGAATAAATCAGTGACAACACATCCGTATTCTAAACTTATCTAACTGATAAATCCTACACTAACACTGAAAAGTCAATGTCTTAGGCCCGTCGCATATTAAAACAAGCCCACGTACAGCACAAGGCGTAACAGCGTAATTCCGCTCCCCACATAGGTCCCACTCCCACGTCATCCAATGTCACGTACGTTACAAAAAATTACAAACAAAAGACATAAACTCGCCATCCAGTCTGGCACTCGGCTGGGTTCGGTATATGACGGGCCTTACGGAGACACTTAGATAAAGATCGTAACTTAGAACATGGTCTACTGTAGTTTCTGTCTAAACCCATGGGGGAATAGTATGATGTTATAGAATAAAGACTCAGTGGATCAAACTATAACGGACCTTCGGGGAGCCTGTCCGTTTTATTTGTTGTAAAGATAAACATCGGCCTTTAACCGTAAACTTTGTACAAGCATTACTGATGAAACTCATTTTGTTACTCACTCTTATTTCTTAAGGCACTTATATACGCCGATGACCTAGAGCAAAACAAAAGTGATAGTGCTATTCGTCCCGTATAGTTTCATCTCTTTCTTGCCCCGTCGCCCATGATCCGCGCCGAGGATCGAAACTAGTCGAATAGTTTTATTATTTCTGAAAATTTTATACAATTATTTTATAAACCTAAAAATCGTCTATAATCTGATGAAAAAACAATCAATATCGCTAAATCAATTTAGGAGTAGTAAGAAAATGTATGCGTGAATCATAGGTAGCTTTGGAGTAAAAATAAAACTGAACAAATGAACTAAAGAAAAATACTTAAAATTAATATTTTATTTATTTATTTATTTGCCAACATTTACATCAACAATTGAACAATCATTACACATTACAATGATATTACATTGGAGTACATGAACCCTGTTAGGGCACTGCAAACATTGAATAGGTGTTGAGTCACATTTTGTAAAAATATTTAGGTACAATTTAAAGAAAAATAAAACATACAATAATTATTATTCAAAATTACATTAAATTGATTGTTACAGCTGAGATTTCATTATAAATAGATTTTTACTGATTAATTTGCTAAAATAATTTATTACAAATTTACTAGAAATTCATTTAAAATAAATAATTTAAAACAATAATTAATTTAATAAGTATGTTAAAAAAATATGTCGATATTTTAATATTTTATATACTCATTTCGAGTCAGTTATTAGTGTCAGGATTAGTTAAAGTTGGAGATTAATAGTTTATGGTCTAGAAAAGGTGTCCGATTTAAATTGATCCACAGTATAGTAGGCTAACATATTATTTAACATATTATTATCACAACTATCATGCTTTTTTGAAAGTATTTGTATAATCCTTTTAGGAGAAGTAAGCTTTCAAATAAAAGTCTTGCAGTTTGGGGTATCTAATCGCCTTAAATTCATCTTGAACTTGGCCTTTAAGCAACGAGGCTTCCAGTTTCGCAAAATAGATAACGCGTCCACTAGTAGGACCGTCGAGCCGCATCGCAACGCATAAATCCGCCTTTTGCACATTTTTCGCATTTTGTATATTTAAATAGGTACTGCGTCGACTAGAGACGCGACGACGAAGTGACTACGTCCTACGCTACGCCTTTAGTCTAATGAAACCCAGTAGTCTAGCTTCACAAAAGTGACTATACCAAACCGAGTTATACACATAGTACTAAACCGCAGTGATAGGGGCGGGCCGAAGTTAAGCCACTGGAGATTTTAGCCTGGTTTAATCGTACTTGCCTGGAGATCGGCCTGAACTAACAACATGCACTATATATTTTTAATGTTTGCTCTAAACATTATTTTAATCGATTTATTGCTAAGGTTCGATGTGGTTTTCAAGTCAGTGAACTTTTGTGGTGTGATGGGGAAAATCTTGGCAATTTATATTAATTAGTAATTTCAGGTATAAAAAAATAGACCATTAAAAGTATTATTAGTTCAACGGTTAAGATTTTGGTAAAAATAGATTTTTGACGACATCTGTAGTGGCTAAGCCGACGACGACCTTTGTGGTCTAGTGGTTCGAGTGTCGGACTCAGTCGGACTGCTGATCACGAGGTCGTAGGTTGGATTCCCATAGAACACAAATATTTGTGTGATGAACATAAGATGTGAGTGTTTGTGTCGGTCTGGTTGTTTGTTATGTATTATAAGTATGTATTTACAAAAAAAAGTATATTAGTATTAGGTATATCCATTGTCTAGTACTCATAGCACAAGCTCTGCTTAGTTTGGGACTATGTGTAAAATGTGTAAAAAAAAATCGTATTTTTTTTTTTTTATGCCAATAGTCTTCTGCGCTACAGGTTACAGATTTGATTCCTGTCAAGAATCATATTAGTATAATCTATAGATATTTGTTTCGGGTATGTTTATTTGTGTAAACGTAGCCATATTTATGATCTAGACACACCGTAGTGTGTCGAACCAAGTTCGAAAAATAAAAAGCCGACGCACCAGCCGGGTTTTCAAGAAAGTTTGTTAGATTCCTTGCTACTGGACAATTGTGAATCTTTACAAGTTTTCATAGCCAACCATAGCCAATTATTTGCTTGTATGAATGAAACTTTAGCTGTGAAAACTTGCCAAGTTTCACAATTATCCAGTAGCAAGGAATCTAAAAACTTTCTTTTAAAACATGTGAAGAACGTTGTTAATTCTAGCAACTATGATTTAAGGAACCTCCATAGAAGTTTTTAAACTTTCGCGAATTTCACTCATATTGAACTATGTTTACGGGACTTGTCGCGCACAATTAAATCAAATGAAAAGTTAATTAACTAAACCAAAAAACCCGACTGCATGTAAAAATAACTGAAAAGATGTAAACAAGACTTGTGTAGGTAAGTACATGTGAAAGTATCAAATCAACAGGCAGGCGGAGGCTACGTATGTTTTTGGTCATGAATTACATAAAACTTTTTAACAAAAAATTGAACCGACGAAAACAAACTGAAAAGCGAAAAATAACAAATTATGAGTCGGCGCCAAACAAACTTTTAACAAGCAAAGTGCGTGCAAGTTGCAAGTGGCCGAGCGACGAACGAATTTTTGGAAAGTTATTGTTTATCGTTGAAAATTTCACGTTGTATTTGATGTTACGTTGTTTTTATTATTTATTTAAAGTAATTTAATGATCTTCGTTGATTGTTTATTTTGGCGCCGACTCATAATTTGTTATTTTTCGCTTTTCAGTTTGTTTTCGTCGGTTCAATTTTTTGTTAAAAAGTTTTATTTTAACTTTTTTTGTTGTCAAAATCTAACTCCAGGTCTCCATTATGTCGTAGTATCTAGAACTATATTTAGGTGTGCCAAGTTTCAACAGAATCGGTTAACAGGTAAGAATTCAGTGGGTGAACAAGCACTCATCCCCTGTTTTCCCACCCTTAGGGGTGGATTTTGATTTTGAAATTTAAATGGGACCAACTTCGAGATATACCCTATCCATTAAAAAAAGAATCATCAAAATCGGGCCACTCTGTAAAAAGTTATGCGTGGTCATACATAAAAAAAAAAAAAAAAAAAAAAAAACAAATATACGCGTCGAATTGAGAACCTCCTCCTTTTTTCCGTCGGTTAAAAAGTAGTTCATAGTTCATAGCCTAAGTAGCCTCCGCCTGCCTGTTGATTTGATACTTTCACATGTACTTACCTACACAAGTCTTGTTTATATCTTTTCAGTTATTTTTACACGCAGTCGGGTTTTTTGGTTTTGTTAATTAACTTTTTATTTTAAACTTTTTAGTTTTGTCATGTTTTATCGAGCTGATTCATTTTTAACGTTAAATATTTTGTTGTTTTTTAGCATTTCTCATTCCAAATTACATTTAATCATGTAAGTTGTATATACTTTTGTAAAGCATTTATTAAACCCTTTATTTTGATACCACACTCGATAGGTTTCGAAGGAAAAAAAATTTTTGAAGCCATTTAATATGGCGCCAAAAAGCGGCCATTTAGATTTTTGTAATTTTAATATACCCAGTGTCACTTTCACGGTTAAGACGAATCTAACGACACCTCTCAAGCTAAAATCCACCAAGCCGTTTAGGCTACAGAGCGTGCCAAAGAAATATACATACATACATATATACATACATACATACATACACTCGAAAAACATAACCCTCCTTCTGGCGCAGTCGGGTAAATATAACGAACATTTTGACTAACGTCGACGTTTCGGTCAAGTTGCATTGGCCGTGGTCACGAGCAGACTGAAAAATGAAAAAATAAAATAAAAAAAATCGTTATATTTTGATTGAATTGTGCGCGACAAGTCCCGTAAACATAGTTCAATACCTCCATAGAAGTTGGCACTGGCACACATTTAGATCTCAATTCTTTTAGTGGCGAAGCCAATAATCCTGCACTTCGTGTGTATCGAACTTGGCCCCTTTTTCACATTTATCTTTTTGGTGGGTTCTTAATTACACTATCCATTGAATGAAAATGAGAAAATTCATTGTTTTTCGTTTTTTCATTAGGAAATTCTCAGTAGCAGCCCGGAGTATGGATTTGTGCCCGGTTAATGGCAATAGGCTCGCCCCCTATTACATGGGACTATAACATAACTGGCGAAATGTGTGTGTACTATGTATAGTATTATATTAAAGAGTTGTTACTAATAGAACAATTCACCAACAAAGCGCTTCAAATAAAAGTCAATCATAAAATAACAACACGAAAAATAACTCAAGCAAAGCTTGAAATACCGTGGGTTAAGAATTATTACGGAAAACGAACAAATGCTTACATAATACCAACTCTTATTAATGAAATACCAACAGAAACACAGTAAAAAATAACAGATAAAAATTATAAGAAGAAATATAAACAATACAAGCTTGTACAAGCCTTGATTTTCCCAATTGTTGACTATGGTGATGTATGCTACTTTGACCTGAATGCAGTTCTTCTCAACAAACTTGCCCGCCTTCTTAACAACTGCATTCGATTCTTTTTTAATCTTCGTAAATATGACCATGTGTCTGAGTATCATTTGCTTCTAAAATGGTTGCCTATCCGCCAACGTATAGGCATATGAGGGCATTAACTACTCTATTCTCTTTACTTTTCTCTCCCAATTCTCCTTCTTACTTAACTTCTCATTTTCAGTATCTATGTACAAGTCATACTAAATATCTCCGCTCCACTAATAATCGTCTTCTCCAATGTCCTTCTCACCGCTCTGACTTCGTTCACTCTACATCTTCGTGCAATCTATCCTATTATGGAATGCGCTTCCTCATGAAATCAGGATGGCCAACAGTCGGCTCGCCATTAAAATTAAGTTAAGGAAATATTTCCGTGAAAACCACAGAAATAGGAAAAAATTTAGCAGATTCAGCTCGACTTTGAATTATCTTGATGTTATATATTTATAGTTATATATGTAGGTATGTATATTTTATTATATGTATAATGTACATAGGTATTTATCTATTTTTATTATATGTAATTATAAGTTTGTAGTACGAAACATATTTTACTACTTTACTGGTGCATCTACCTTATTCTTTGTCTCTGCATTACCCTAAGGCAGCGGTACTCTAAGTGTGTTCCGCGGAACCCTAGGGTTCCGCGATACCCCTGTAGGGGTTCCGCAAGAATTTAGAAAAAAAAAACAAAACACCTCTCTCTGGTCACTGGTCGAACGTTTTGAATCCGCCCGCCGCGCGTATACTTGTGAGCGCGCAGTCCCTTTGATAAAAGCCGCCTCTGAATTAGACGCTATAGTTGTGAACAAGCGACTTTCGGCTCTATCTTCAAAAGCATAAAGTCGAGATTGTTTACAACGCATTTTTTTGTATTTATATTTTTATTTCCGCTTTTTGTTTATCAAAGGCGCCGACTCGAGTATTTTTGAGAATGTTCGAGTTCGAGTCTAGGACTAAGTATACCAGGCCCCTCAGAAAGTATTGCGAAAAAAAGTTTTTATATATGGGAGACTGGCCAGTTATAATGTTTTTCGAAAATATGATTATTTATAAGTAAAAATAAGTAAGTTCCAATTTCAAAATTTCCCTCCACATTTTTTGCGAGTTAATTCAAAGTATTGTGTCTCACTGAAATATGGATCTGCGCCGGGAACATTTTAGAGCTATGATTTTATACGATTTCAAGTGTCGCCTGAAACCGGATGAATCGTACGATAGACTTCAAATGGCATTCATGGATGAAGGCCCTTCCAAGGCAACCGTGTATCGTTGGTATAACGAATTCAAGCGCGGTCGACCAACTTTGGGGGATGACGAAAGAAGCGGTCGCCCTTTGACGGCTGTTACCGAAGAAAACGTGCTAGCAGTGAAAAATTTAATCCAAGACAATAGGCGAATTACATATCAGGAGATTCAACACATATTGAAGATTGGATCGGGAAGCGTTCACGAGATTCTACACAGCCATCTTCGCGTGAGGAGGATAGTATCACGCTGGGTGCCGCACAACCTCACCGATGCTCAGAAGCAGGCCCGGGTGGAATGGTGCCGTGATATGCTTAACAAATTTGAAGCAGGCTCGTCTCGGCGTGTTTACGACATCGTTACAGGTGATGAGTCCTGGATTTATCAATACGACCCAGAAACCAAGCGCCAGTCGACTGTTTGGGTGTTTCAAAATGAGCCAACGCCTACCAAAGTGAAGCGATCTAGAAGCGGGGGTAAGATTTTGATGGCTAGCTTTTTTAATTTGACTGGCCACTTGGTATCAATTCCCTTACGGGATCAAAGAAGCATTAATGCCGAATGGTATACTACCAAATGTTTGCCAGAAGTTTTCTCTGTTATAAGCAACAAGCGACCAAACACAGGGCTCCGCGGGCTACTGCTCCACCACGACAATGCACCTGCGCACACCGCACTCAAAACGAGGGACTTCCTGGACAGCACGCCAGTCAAACTCCTGGGTCACCCTCCTTACAGCCCTGATCTAGCACCGTGTGACTTCATTTTATTCCCAAAAATAAAAAATCAGCTCAAAGGGATACAATTTTCGTCGCCGGAAGATGCGCTGGCTGCGTTCGAGCAGGCTGTAAACGAGGTGTCTGCGGCGGACTGGAAAAAGTGTTTTGAAAACTGGTTTAGGCGCATGAATCTTTGTATAGAGGCTGGTGGAAAGTACTTTGAAAAGATTTGATAAAAATATATGTACGTATAGAACAATTTTTTTTAGTTTCGCAAAACTTTCTGAGTGTCCCACGTAAAAGCGCTATTATATAAAAAAAGTCGCGCCTCGTCAGTCAGTTGACGATTAGCGTTCGGAGCGATAAGTTCGTACCTACCTACTTACAAGCTGGCTAGCCTGCTGCCTTCTTGTAAGTTCTACTGCCCGCTGTATTCTGATTGTATCAGTTTTGTACATTTCTTCTTTGGACTAAACTTTGTCTCATAAACGCAGTAACGATTGTGCATTATTTTGACCCTACCATCCTGACGTGTAACATTATTAATAAAGAAGAATGGAACGTTGGCTTAAAGGTGTTAAACGTGTTGCAACGACATCTTCTAATGACGCTGAATGTTCAAAAGCAGTACGCGCGGAGAATACAGCAATTACCGATCCAGACGATGATGCCACGACGTCAAGCTCCACGGTTTCAAAGACGAAAAAAAGGAAGTATGATGAATCATATATCAGTTTCGGATTTGTTGATTCCAACGGCTCACCTCTCTGCATGTTATGTAGTAAACTGCTTCCTAATAGTTCCATGGCACCTGCCAAATTACGCAGACATTTAGAAACTGTACACCCCGAGTCTAAAGACAAGAATAAAGAATTTTTTGTTCGTAAAAAAGAACAGTTATTGGAAAGTCAAAAAAATACCAGGCCCCTCAGAAAGTATTGCGAAAAAAAGTTTTTATATATGGGAGACTGGCCAGTTATAATGTTTTTCGAAAATATGATTATTTATAAGTAAAAATAAGTAAGTTCCAATTTCAAAATTTCCCTCCACATTTTTTGCGAGTTAATTCAAAGTATTGTGTCTCACTGAAATATGGATCTGCGCCGGGAACATTTTAGAGCTATGATTTTATACGATTTCAAGTGTCGCCTGAAACCGGATGAATCGTACGATAGACTTCAAATGGCATTCATGGATGAAGGCCCTTCCAAGGCAACCGTGTATCGTTGGTATAACGAATTCAAGCGCGGTCGACCAACTTTGGGGGATGACGAAAGAAGCGGTCGCCCTTTGACGGCTGTTACCGAAGAAAACGTGCTAGCAGTGAAAAATTTAATCCAAGACAATAGGCGAATTACATATCAGGAGATTCAACACATATTGAAGATTGGATCGGGAAGCGTTCACGAGATTCTACACAGCCATCTTCGCGTGAGGAGGATAGTATCACGCTGGGTGCCGCACAACCTCACCGATGCTCAGAAGCAGGCCCGGGTGGAATGGTGCCGTGATATGCTTAACAAATTTGAAGCAGGCTCGTCTCGGCGTGTTTACGACATCGTTACAGGTGATGAGTCCTGGATTTATCAATACGACCCAGAAACCAAGCGCCAGTCGACTGTTTGGGTGTTTCAAAATGAGCCAACGCCTACCAAAGTGAAGCGATCTAGAAGCGGGGGTAAGATTTTGATCGCTAGCTTTTTTAATTTGACTGGCCACTTGGTATCAATTCCCTTACGGGATCAAAGAAGCATTAATGCCGAATGGTATACTACCAAATGTTTGCCAGAAGTTTTCTCTGTTATAAGCAACAAGCGACCAAGCACAGGGCTCCGCGGGCTACTGCTCCACCACGACAATGCACCTGCGCACACCGCACTCAAAACGAGGGACTTCCTGGACAGCACGCCAGTCAAACTCCTGGGTCACCCTCCTTACAGCCCTGATCTAGCACCGTGTGACTTCTTTTTATTCCCAAAAATAAAAAATCAGCTCAAAGGGATACAATTTTCGTCGCCGGAAGATGCGCTGGCTGCGTTCGAGCAGGCTGTAAACGAGGTGTCTGCGGCGGACTGGAAAAAGTGTTTTGAAAACTGGTTTAGGCGCATGAATCTTTGT
The DNA here is from genome assembly GCA_949699075.1 of Asteroscopus sphinx. Lineage (NCBI taxonomy): Eukaryota > Metazoa > Arthropoda > Insecta > Lepidoptera > Noctuidae > Asteroscopus > Asteroscopus sphinx. The sequence goes on from OX453023.1 coordinate 5,916,504, forward strand.
ATAGAGGCTGGTGGAAAGTACTTTGAAAAGATTTGATAAAAATATATGTACGTATAGAACAATTTTTTTTAGTTTCGCAAAACTTTCTGAGTGTCCCACGTATGATGCATGTAACACAAACTATCAATGAAAAGGCCACGGAGGCATCATATTTAGTTAGCTATCGCATTGCACAAGCAGGTGAAGCGCACACTATCGCTGAGAATTTAATAAAGCCATGTGTGTTAGACATAACAAAATGTATGCTCGATGAAAAATCTGCAAAGCATCTTTCTACTGTACCGCTATCAAACGATACTGTTTCACGGCGAATCCATGATCTGGCAAGCTACGTCAAACAAGAACTAGTTGCACGTCTACAAAAAACACGATTCGCCTTGCAAATGGATGAGTCAACTGATGTCACTGGTCTGGCTATCTTGCTGGTTATCGTGAGATATCCATATGAACGTTCTTTTGAAGAAGACATGCTTATGTGTTCACCGCTGCCCACAAACACTACCGGGGAAGAAATTTTTAATAAAATAAACATATTTTTTAAAGAAAATAATCTTAGTTGGAACGATTGCATTGACATTTGTACAGATGGGGCCAAGGCGATGACAGGTAAAACAGCAGGAGCAGTATCACGAATAAAAAGTAAAGCGCCTAATTGTAGTTCCAGCCATTGTATTCTGCATAGACAAGCACTTGCGATGAAGCAAATGCCGTCAAATCTAAAATTAGTTATGGATGAAGCGGTAAAAATAATTAATTTTATCAAATCACGACCACTACAATCCCGATTGTTCTCATTATTGTGTGAAGATTATGGCAGCAAACATAAAACACTGCTGCTCCATACAGAAGTGCGATGGCTGTCTCGGGGTAAAACTTTAACAAGGCTATTTGAACTTAGAGCCGAGTTACAAATGTTTCTTTCAGCAGATACAGTTTCTTTTAATTTGAAAGACCGTTTGTATGATAAAACTTGGTTGTTCCGATTGTCTTTTATGGCGGATATCTTTCAAAAACTGAACGAATTGAATTTATCATTGCAAGGTAAACAGACAACAGTGTTCCAGGCCTATAACAAAATAACTGCCTTCAAAAGAAAATTAGATTTTTGGATTATTTGCGTTGGTAAGAGAGAAATAGAAAGCTTTACGTCACTCAGTGAGTTTGTTAGCGATAACGACTCGGAAATGTTTCAAGATGATGTGTTTGAAGAATTGGTCCAATATCTCACTTCGATGCGCGTATCTTTTGTAAAGTATTTTCCCGAAGAACATAATACAAAAATGAAGCTGAATTCATGGATTCATAATCCTTTTTTACCCAACTTGCAAAAGCCCGAAAGTATGTCAAACGAGATATATGAATCTCTTTTAGAAATGTCATCAGACACAAGTATGGAGTCACTGTTCAAAACGACGCCTCTCAACGATTTTTGGTGCAGAATCCGTGATGAATATCCAATGCTTGGCAGAATGGCTCTGAATATTCTTCTCCCGTTCCCAACAACATATTTGTGCGAAACAGGATTCTCAACCTATGCAGCCACGAAAACAAAATATCGCAATAGACTGGACGCCGAACCTGATATGAGACTTCAAATGTCTTCTATCAAACCTGATATCAACCAATTGATGAAAAATAAAAAACAGTTTCATACCTCCCATTAGTTAAGATTTTTTCATTTTTAATATCTTCTATTATTGTACTTGGCATGTGGTTAAAGTAAGTAATAATTAGTAACTGTTACATTGTACTTTTATTATGCTTATATAATAAAGAATACACTTTTAAAAACTATTGTTTTATTGTAGGGTTCCGTCAAGTATTTTGCTTGTCAAAAGGGTTCCGTGACCAAAAAAGTTTGAGAACCGCTGCCCTAAGGTTGTCTGGTAGAGAACGCCTATGGCGTTAAGACCGCCTTTGTACCCTGTTGTGCATAAAGAATTAAATACTTTAATTATTTGTAAACCAATTGATCAACTAACTCGAACACTAAAATTGCATCACCCTGTTTGAACCGTCCATTCCATTCGCTTCGCTTCGGCCGGCCATCTGCGCCACGTGTCGGGCTGCTTATCTAAAACGTTCCTTCAATGTTTTTGTGTCTACCTACGCATTACTTATTATTTATTGTATATAATTACTGATACTTGTATGTGAATTACTTATTTTTAAAATTTAGTGTCTCAACATCCAGACAAACCTGTGTAAGGTTTTTGTGATGTTTTTTATAATCATTTTTGTGTATGTTTTAAGTTAAATAAATTTAAAAAAAATATCTACCTGTATTTATTTGTATACCGGAAATACAGGCGTGATGTTATGTTATGTTATTGAATGAAAATCAGGGAAAAAGCTACTCAAATATCACTGAAGAAAAAGGTTAAACAGTTTTGTAAAATCAAGCTAACTTTTGTAACGTCTTACCAAATTTTGGTTATCACTCCAGCCCCCCTAGCCAAGTTGACAATCTACACAATCTACAATCGTCAACGCTAATAGAAAACAATCAAAATGTATGGGAATGACATATCTCAACGAATGATTTTTTCGTTGAGATATGTCTAGGCTAGGGGGGCAGAATAGTTAAATATTGTTTTCGGTGTGCAACTAAATCTCAACGAATAATAGTAGACCGCCAAAACGAGGAAAATATACAGACTTTCTCATCAAATAGTGATGGGTAAGTACTTTAAAATATGTACCATTTTGCAACTGTATATCACATCTCCTACAACTTCTGTACCAATAAAAGATGCATTGGACCCGGTGTCGCACCTCAGAGTTTTGATCCCGAATTTATGTAGAAACACGGCCCGGACCGTGAATATTTGATCCCTAGCGACCCAAAGCTTTTGTCTTGGTGCATTTTATAACAAAGCACCTGTTTTTGATGCTGGAGTTTGTATAAAATTACAGTTTGTAGTGTGTGTTTGCCGTTTGTAAAAAAATGGTGTTACATTTACAAAATGTGAAGTAAAGTTCTATGTGGGTGTACTATACACCTCTGCCTACCCCTTCGGGGAAATACAGGCGTGATGTTATGTTATGTTATGAAATAAAGTTGAAAAGTGAGTGTCAGAGGGTTAGCTGCAATGATGAAAGAAGCTAGTAAGTAGCTTCTTTCATCATTGGTTAGCTGACGGAACGAAGCTCGTCTATTGACGACGTCTGTGGTTGGAGTGGCGGACTGCTGATCAAGAGGTCGTAGGTTCGATTCCCACTAAACACAAATATTTGTGTGATGAACATAAGTGTTTGTTTTGGTCTGGGTGTTTCCTATGTACGTGGGACACTCAGAAAGTTTTGCGAAACTAAAAAAAATTGTTCTATACGTACATATATTTTTATCAAATCTTTTCAAAGTACTTTCCACCAGCCTCTATACAAAGATTCATGCGCCTAAACCAGTTTTCAAAACACTTTTTCCAGTCCGCCGCAGACACCTCGTTTACAGCCTGCTCGAACGCAGCCAGCGCATCTTCCGGCGACGAAAATTGTATCCCTTTGAGCTGATTTTTTATTTTTGGGAATAAAAAGAAGTCACACGGTGCTAGATCAGGGCTGTAAGGAGGGTGACCCAGGAGTTTGACTGGCGTGCTGTCCAGGAAGTCCCTCGTTTTGAGTGCGGTGTGCGCAGGTGCATTGTCGTGGTGGAGCAGTAGCCCGCGGAGCCCTGTGTTTGGTCGCTTGTTGCTTATAACAGAGAAAACTTCTGGCAAACATTTGGTAGTATACCATTCGGCATTAATGCTTCTTTGATCCCGTAAGGGAATTGATACCAAGTGGCCAGTCAAATTAAAAAAGCTAGCGATCAAAATCTTACCCCCGCTTCTAGATCGCTTCACTTTGGTAGGCGTTGGCTCATTTTGAAACACCCAAACAGTCGACTGGCGCTTGGTTTCTGGGTCGTATTGATAAATCCAGGACTCATCACCTGTAACGATGTCGTAAACACGCCGAGACGAGCCTGCTTCAAATTTGTTAAGCATATCACGGCACCATTCCACCCGGGCCTGCTTCTGAGCATCGGTGAGGTTGTGCGGCACCCAGCGTGATACTATCCTCCTCACGCGAAGATGGCTGTGTAGAATCTCGTGAACGCTTCCCGATCCAATCTTCAATATGTGTTGAATCTCCTGATATGTAATTCGCCTATTGTCTTGGATTAAATTTTTCACTGCTAGCACGTTTTCTTCGGTAACAGCCGTCAAAGGGCGACCGCTTCTTTCGTCATCCCCCAAAGTTGGTCGACCGCGCTTGAATTCGTTATACCAACGATACACGGTTGCCTTGGAAGGGCCTTCATCCATGAATGCCATTTGAAGTCTATCGTACGATTCATCCGGTTTCAGGCGACACTTGAAATCGTATAAAATCATAGCTCTAAAATGTTCCCGGCGCAGATCCATATTTCAGTGAGACACAATACTTTGAATTAACTCGCAAAAAATGTGGAGGGAAATTTTGAAATTGGAACTTACTTATTTTTACTCATAAATAATCATATTTTCGAAAAACATTATAACTGGCCAGTCTCCCATATATAAAAACTTTTTTTCGCAATACTTTCTGAGGGGCCTGGTATATTCATAAGTATGTATTTACGAAAAAAAAAGTATATAAGTATTATATCCATTGTCTAGTACCCATAGCACAAACTCTGCTTAGTTTGGGACCGGATGGTGCCGTGTAAACATGTCCCAAAAATATTTTTTATATTTAGTTTAGAAGTTTTTAAACTTTCGCGAATTTCTACTAACCTCGACGTTTCAGCCAAGTTGCATTGGCCGTGGTCACGAGCAGACTGAAGTTTGTGGGTGTCAAAATGTTAGTCAAAATGTTTGTTATATTTTGATTTAATTGTGCGCGACAAGTCCCGTAAACACAGTTCAATATACTTATTTTATATTAAGGGTGCCACTGACGATGCATCCAACAGTTCAAATGGCGTGGCCGCATTCCAAAATCTGTCCGTGAATGTTGAAAACGTATGTTAATTTTAGAATAGAACAAGTCAAGCTTTTGTGGATGTAGTCGTCGTACTGACGTCTGTGGTCTAGTGGTTCGAGGGTCGGACTGCTGATCACGAGGTCGTGGGTTCGATTCCCACAGGACACAAATATTTGTGTGATGAACATAAGTGTTTGTGTTGGTCTGGGTGTTTATTATGTATCATAAGTATGTATTTACAAAAAAAATAGTATATATGTATTATATCCATTGTCTAGTACCCATAGCACAAGCTCTGCTTAGTTTGGGACTAGATGGTGTTGTGTAAAAATGTCCCAAAAATATTTATTTATATTTATTTATTATTTATTTAGTCATTAAAACGGCGTCCGAATAGATGCATCGTCACTGGGCTTTAGAGTGAGCTGAAACCTGTCAGGGATGCGAGCAGAATTCGATAGTTAATCAATTCCCAACCAATGGTCATAAATAAGACATAAATAATAAATAACACCATGGTGGAGGTCAGAAGTGACATACACCCTCAAATCAAAAGATAAAGATAGACGGAGCGCAACTAATGCCTGAAGTAGAAAAAGTTTTCGCAAGGCGCCATTGGGAGTGTCAATCTACGGCCAAAATTAATACCCAATCTATCCACGATTTACCCTACTGGAGATAGGAATTTGACTTATTTTGTATGGAGCTTATGTCAAATTCCTATCTCTAGTAGGCCAAATCGTGGATAGATAGGATATTAATTTTGTTCGCAAATCTACTTCTTTGGTCTGAGGATTAGACGCACCTCCCGATCGCAGCTCGCAAACTCTATGGGCGGAATAGTAAGTACTCTTTTGCTATTTATTATTCCTTTTTCTGCTGGTTCAGTCACTAGTTACATGCGCTCGTGTGAGCATACACAGGCAATTATGGATTGATTACTTGTGCGCGTAACGGCCGATATTAATATTCAATCTATCCACGATTTACTCTACTGGAGAAAGAAATTTGACATATTTCATAATCATCATCATTTCAGTGGAAAAACGTCCACGGCATAGGCATATTTAGTATGGAGCGTACTTTTTTTTATTTTTATAGTGTAGGATGGCGAAACGAGCTAAAGGCCCACCTGATGTCAAGCGGTTACCTTTGCCCATAACAACTGCAATAATAGGCTGTTGTCCAAATGGTACCGCAAGTCGGTTCGCCAAACTGAGACATGAAGATGTGATAATATCACCGGCACTCGTACCCTTCAGACCGAAACACAGCAATGCAAGCATCACTATTTGGCGGGGACAGAAATGGTTAGAATGGCCATTAGGGTGGAGTGAAATTTCTTTTTTCTTTTTACTGTTATGTAATAGTGAAAAGTTGGTGCCAATTGAACTCGAATTCAATCATATTAAATATTATTTGAATTGATTTAGAGTAACTGCCTCCGCAAGGTCACTGAACTTTTGAATATATTTGATTTTAGACCCAGTTTTATCGCCACCTAATCACGTAAAAAATTACTAAGTTGACTTATTTTATTTCATTAACTGGTAGCAATAATAGTCTATCTTCGATAAAAAAGCAAAATCAAACCAAGATCTACGTTGATTACGTAAAATAAAGGGAGTGCGGGGGCGCACAGTGCGTCAATTTGCTGCGTGTCGCTCTTGTGTCAGTGCACTATTGTTTATCGAGGTAATAAGTCGCGCGCTTATAATTTGCCATCAATTTGTGTTATGAAGCATAGAAAGAACATGGACTCCATTCAAATGCCCTCTCTTTGGTGATTTTTGTGAAGTAAAACAAACACCCTACCTACTTATGAGGATGTTCTGAACTACTACTAATTGACGAGGCAAACACTAAAGACGAATGTAAAAGACACCACATTCACGGAATTTGCCGTTATAGTAACATCCACGATTGAAAATACATGGCTAACTGCATCTATACCAACAGTTATAAATAAGCACCAGAGTCGTGCAAATGTTAAAAGCCTATGATTAAAACTACAAAAATCTTCTGAAGTCAATCAAGAGACTTTCGCCAGAAAAGTTGGCAAGCTTTCTACACAACAGTAAGTTCCTATTTAACATATCTGCTTGCAAATGCAATGATTCAATGCATCGAAGGAGAAATACTTCCAGAAATGCCACAAGATTTGAGTACAGGTCAACAGTACTTGCAAAAAATTGTCTCAGCGGTGGTATCAGGCGTTTTTCCAGAAGATCTGGAAAATATGTTCTCAGAAAAAAATTCGCATGCCCGTTGGCTCACGCGGGCCAATCGACTACTTCGTCTCTACATAGCCAAAGAAACACCACCACCAGCCTTGGTTACTATGGCTACATTTATCGTAAAAGTGTATGTCCCATCTTGGTTCTTAATCAAGAACAAACCATCATGCAAAGATGAGATACGACACCTTTTTAACATTATTCTGGCTGCCAGTTACCTGCCAGAACATCTGAAAAAGGTTATCGATCCCTTGATTCAGCGTAATAGCTATTTTTCGTATCCAAATAATGCCTTACTGGCTCTGATCACCAACGAAAGAAAACACGTTCGTAAATAGGCAGCCCGGCGCATATTGAAGACACGTAGCATGGCTGAAACATCCACACTAAGATTTTTGAAGTGCCAGATATAAATTTTAATACCACAAATTACACTAATTTCATAAATTGGGAGAAGGGATTTACTGAACCCCTGATTCTAATAAAACGACAGATGAGGAAATAAACGACGTCGTCCAAACGGGTGGTGAGGATCAGCTGTTTTTCTTACGACTCCCGTGCCGTGCCAGGCTGAAGAAAGGGCCGTAAAGATCACCACGGAAGCTGCCACTTCCCAATGTACAAAAATATCAAGATAAGAGGCCATAAAAGCCAAACTGGAATCACGCAACAAAATGCCTAAATTTGAAACAATATGTCATTTCCGGGCAAATTAAACTTCTTTTTTTGTAAACTTATAATCAATCAGTTCTTTCTTTTTAGTTAAAATGTATTATTTACATGTCTGATTTACACACTACGTATCGTTTAACAACATATTACCATTAATTTACGCTAAAGGTTATATCAAAAATGTATTGAAATTTTTCAACGAATCTAAAACTTTGAAGCCAATGCGGAGGCAGAAGATATTTTTCAAATTAATTAAAAAAATACATGTAAATTCACTTTAATATAACGCACCAATCCCCCCCTATTACAACGCAAAATAAATATTTTTTTATTTTTTCATACATCTGTGCTCCACCCTAATGGCCATGTGGGCAGGGCGCGCGTGGCAGCACCATGCACCATAGTGCAGGATATTTCAAAGCCTTTCTCAGCACGAATTATGACTTGTTTCAAAAACAAAAACCCGCAAAAATGCCTTATTGTGCTGTTTCTAACTGCAGAAACAAAAGCTGTAAAGTACATTTAATTAAAGTTAATTTAAAAAAAATGACGTCAAAATGTAAGGCGTAGTTTGTTCGGAATGTTGTCACGCATGAATCGCAAGTAAAATTGTGATTACAACCATTCTATCTATTTCTGTAGGCGGAGAAGTAGGTACGGTGGGGTGCTTATGTCAAATTCCTATCTCTAGTAGGGCAAGTCGTGGATAGATTGGATATTAATTTTGGCCGTAACACAACTTGGCAGTCTTTTTTGATTTGTATACTTATGTTTGTTACTATCTGTTTGTTTCCCAAATAAAATAAACTAAATCGCCTTTTCGTCGCCTCAGTGCTTGAATGTCCAATCGACCATCGAACAAATTTTACCGGAGACGTTTTTTTTAGTCTATTATTGATTTAAGAGAAACATTTTAAAAACTTTGATGATTTAGGAATATCGTATAGCATATATTACATTACTCTTAAATCTTAAAAATTTAAAAAATATTTCTCTTAAATCAATAATAAACTAAAAAAACGTCTCCGGTAAAATTTGTTCAATGGTCGATTGGACATTCAAGCACTGAGGCGACGTTTTGTGATCTGGAATGCCAATGAAGCATCACTGTTGGTGAAATATCAATATTTGCATCTCTTTCTTCCGCAGGCACCATCACCAATGTCTATGCTGCTATGTATTTATTATTTGTTGTTAATCTTTATAGTATGTATGTACTCAATGTTTGTATGTATTACCATTTTTAGCACAGAGCAGGAAAAAAGTAAGTTTAAAAAATGCACTTTCTTCGAGGTTTCTTGCCTTTAGATAAAGACTTTTTTTGTAATAGCATGTATATATACAACATGTTGCTCTGCATTCGTGCCATATTTAAGGAGTAGACTATAACACTGATACTGAACACGAATCAGTAAAAAAATAAATACCAAAAAAAATTTTTTTTTGTTAAATACCTATTTGTAAACAAACAAATTCCCCCCGTGTGTCACGTGCGACACAAAAACGATGCGTGCAACACCACCAAAACAATTTGCAGGTATTTCCACCCTTTGACAATGCCGCCGATGACTTATTTTCCGAATCGTTCGGGATTTATTCTCGAACCCTCGCTATGTTTCTAAGTGAAAATTTAGGTATTAAATAATCGTAGAATTTTTCAAGTATTTTTAGGTGACTAAGCACATTATTTATCATCAGATCTAGAAATATGGCACGATTACAGATCAACACCTTGTATATATATTTTTTATGATGTATAGATAAAGGCCATATAGTAACACATCTTCTGTGAATATTTCAACTGTTACGATTAAAAATATACAAAACCTGTGAAAGACAGACGGATGGACGGACCGATGACGCCGGCGTAGGCAAAGTACCTACTTAGTAGCACAGAATATCTAAAAGTACAGTCGACTGCATGGCAGTGGTAATCAATTCGAAAACCGCCCTTACTGCTTATGAAATAAAGATGCTGCTAATGTCAAAGTGTTACCACCGACGTGCGGTCGACCGTACTATGGTAGTAGGGTCTCATTGGCGCCCTTTGGGTACGGAACCCTAAAAAGACATGCGCAACAGCAAGAAATACGTAAAGTCACGTTAATCCAATATCAAATAGGTTTTCCTAAAGAAACCTTGTAAATAAATTGCCGCTATATTAAGAGCTTAATATTTGAAGTTTTAATCAAGTTATCGGAGCTGTGTAAATCAAAGTTTTTAATAATAAGTTGAAAACACAGGTATTCCATCAACGCCCTTGTTAATCCATCCAAGTTAGCTGATACAGGGTATACATGGGGCAATATCGTGTACGGGCACGATTTATCAAGTTGTCTTCTGGGTCCTAAGGCTTTGAAGAATATTTCACTCAATCAATCAATCAATCAATCAATCAAAATGTTTATTTGTGTACACAGGTAATTTTGGTGTTAGTACATTATAGGTAGATTCACTTGAGTGTACCTACCTTCATTGTTTGCAGCGTATTACAGAACGATCCTCAAGTACAGTTTAATCTTCAATCTCCTGATCACTACTTAAGGATAGAATCGTACTGAGTAACGGCCTTACTCCAATACGGTAATTATAAACTTTAATTCAACAACATAACACACGAATTTGACCTGAAATAGAATAGTGAAATAGATTAGAAATCTCTACTCAAGCGTAGTCTGGACCACACTAAAGTGATTACAGATTAAATTTCTGATCAAATACCGAAACAGGTGACAGTATAATATAAAGCTAAGCTCAGCTGAACTGTGATCAATATGTATTATGTGTGTGTGTGTGTGTATAGGTATATGTTGTTGGTATGTTATTTTATAATTTTAGATGAACATTAGTTATGTACACTGAAAGTTACCCTCAGTTTTACATTTTATATTTGCTCTATCACTCAAAGGTTTGCTGGTAGAAAACTCAATTATGAGTTAAGCTCGCCTTTGTACATGTAATTTCAAAACTATTATGTATTGTTGTGATATTTTTTTGTGTGCAATAAAGAATAAGAATAAGAATAAATCTCTGCTTGAGGCATATTCTAAAATTAAATTCCAACTCAAAACTAGTTTTAAACAGTGATCAACGCTTGAGGAACTTTCTGTATTACGGGCCTAAGACCTGTATTCCAGATAGATGCTCAAGCGTGTCTCAATTTACTAGTACAGTTAAAGGTTAAAGTACGTGAAAATCACATTTCCGCAGAGAAGTTACATTATTAATTCTCAACCGGAAAAAACACCTAACAAGGTTATTTTTAGTATAATGGAAAACTGAAAGCAGTTTTTTTTTTTTCAGAATCATATAGGAGAGTCGATTGGGAAGTTTTATATTTTGTTGCGTACTGGAAGGCGCAGCGTGGGTAGGCCCCCCACAAGGTGGACCGACGACCTGGTGAAGGTCGCGGGAATCCACTAGATGCGGAAGGCGGAAGGACCGGTCGTTGTGACGATGCTTGGGGGGAGGCCTATGTCCAGCAGTGGACGTCTTTCGGCTGAAATGATGATGATTATGATGATGATATCATGTTAAATGACAACCAAAAATAATAATATAATAAAACGTGTGCGGCCTGGGGACCCCATCGATCATACACCTCATACACGCCTCATAACAAGCGACCGATGTCTGCAACACATCTATGAAATTTCACTAATGTCAGTCGCCACTATTCGCTGATTGAAATATTCAAATCAGTTTCTACCACTTATATGAGCCGTCAAAACTGTCGCGTTAGTGATTAGCCAATAGCCGCCTTGGTGTAGGGCCAATCGGATTGCAGTGCCTCAGCTAATGGCAGAATTTATTGTACGCATTATATTCAACATCAGGCGTCTATTGAGCTGTATGGTCGTTGGGGTCCCCCATCGGGAACGAAGTTATCCTTAAAATTCATATTTTTTTACTTGTTCATTATAATGCTTTTCGCAACTATAATACAAACATAGATGGCGGGAAACATCATGCGTTGGACTACGATACCACAAGGCCCAACATCAGTATTTCGCATGTTTTATTTAATAGTTAGTTGTAACTTTGACTTTACCCACCAGATGGCGCTTAAAGGTGAGGTCAGCTGACAACTACCAGGCCCCTCAGAAAGTATTGCGAAAAAAAGTTTTTATATATGGGAGACTGGCCAGTTATAATGTTTTTCGAAAATATGATTATTTATAAGTAAAAATAAGTAAGTTCCAATTTCAAAATTTCCCTCCACATTTTTTGCGAGTTAATTCAAAGTATTGTGTCTCACTGAAATATGGATCTGCGCCGGGAACATTTTAGAGCTATGATTTTATACGATTTCAAGTGTCGCCTGAAACCGGATGAATCGTACGATAGACTTCAAATGGCATTCATGGATGAAGGCCCTTCCAAGGCAACCGTGTATCGTTGGTATAACGAATTCAAGCGCGGTCGACCAACTTTGGGGGATGACGAAAGACGCGGTCGCCCTTTGACGGCTGTTACCGAAGAAAACGTGCTAGCAGTGAAAAATTTAATCCAAGACAATAGGCGAATTACATATCAGGAGATTCAACACATATTGAAGATTGGATCGGGAAGCGTTCACGAGATTCTACACAGCCATCTTCGCGTGAGGAGGATAGTATCACGCTGGGTGCCGCACAACCTCACCGATGCTCAGAAGCAGGCCCGGGTGGAATGGTGCCGTGATATGCTTAACAAATTTGAAGCAGGCTCGTCTCGGCGTGTTTACGACATCGTTACAGGTGATGAGTCCTGGATTTATCAATACGACCCAGAAACCAAGCGCCAGTCGACTGTTTGGGTGTTTCAAAATGAGCCAACGCCTACCAAAGTGAAGCGATCTAGAAGCGGGGGTAAGATTTTGATCGCTAGCTTTTTTAATTTGACTGGCCACTTGGTATCAATTCCCTTACGGGATCAAAGAAGCATTAATGCCGAATGGTATACTACCAAATGTTTGCCAGAAGTTTTCTCTGTTATAAGCAACAAGCGACCAAACACAGGGCTCCGCGGGCTACTGCTCCACCACGACAATGCACCTGCGCACACCGCACTCAAAACGAGGGACTTCCTGGACAGCACGCCAGTCAAACTCCTGGGTCACCCTCCTTACAGCCCTGATCTAGCACCGTGTGACTTCTTTTTATTCCCAAAAATAAAAAATCAGCTCAAAGGGATACAATTTTCGTCGCCGGAAGATGCGCTGGCTGCGTTCGAGCAGGCTGTAAACGAGGTGTCTGCGGCGGACTGGAAAAAGTGTTTTGAAAACTGGTTTAGGCGCATGAATCTTTGTATAGAGGCTGGTGGAAAGTACTTTGAAAAGATTTGATAAAAATATATGTACGTATAGAACAATTTTTTTTAGTTTCGCAAAACTTTCTGAGTGTCCCACGTATGTCCGTATATTCAATGTACTCTATGGGTATAACGCAAATTTTTGCGTGACATGACGCTACAATTTCTCCCAAATCACACCTATCGCAATCTGAGATTTTTGGAACGTTCCTTATTAGTTCTGATGGAAATTATTTTGGGGTGTTTGAGGTTTTCACTATGTATACAAAAAATAACCTTGTAGGTACAGTTTATTTTTCTAAACCAATATTTTTAGAATTAGCTACCTCACACATTTTTCAAACTTATGTTTACAAACCCGGTAACTTGAAACTTAGTCGGTTTTGTCTCAAGTCCTGAGTTCGGCCTCAGTACGGACCATCGACCATCTCTTAATAAACCGAAGAGGGGCGATTATCTCGTGGCCATTGTGCCACAACACTATGCCCGCATATTGAAGTTATCGGCGCCTCTTTGATGTTGACGTCACAGGAACAACCTCGATTTACACCAATATTCATAGTGTAGTTTCGTCAAACGTTTCTAGACTGCACACAACCTCACTCGATACAATATTTCCTCCGTGGTATTCACAGTTGCAAAAAATCTCCGTCACTTGATAGTTTTCCTTACTCAAGGTGAGGAAGAACTCAAGGTACAACGCGACCAACCTTAAGGCTTCCTCAACAATGGAAAAGTGTCATTTGCGATGTGATTATTGTTGCTTCTATTCTAAAAAAAACCCATGTCAATAATAATCTTAATGGTGTACAATAAAGAATATTCTATCTATCTATCATGTCGACGAATTTATGGAATACTAGCCTATGCCCGCGACTTCGCCCACGTGAAAGTCGTTTATCGCGCATCCCTCGGGAACTGTTCATCTTCCCGGGATAAAAAGTAGCCTATATGTTATTCCTGAATATTCATGTTCTATCTGTATGCTAAATTTCATTAAAATTCATACAATAGTTTTTGCGTGAAATAGTAGATAAAGATATTTATTCGCAAGGATATGGTACAGAAGATTTTAAATATACATGTTTTTACACATTAGGTGTCCGACAAATCCACCTTTAGTAGCTTTATTAGCGTAATCATATGCAAAAAAAAAAAAAAAAACTCCAGCTCTATACATTACAAAAGCTTATGTAATTAATAAAAGCATTATTTTAACCATTATTATTTTCATATATTTATGAAAATTAAATTAGTATATTTATAATTCATATGTTACATTTTGGAATCCATAAATTCATTCATTGTATAAAAACATTTTTCAATCAAACATGTTTTAAGTTTTGTTTTAAATAGGCGTAGTGGTAACAAACATTCATACATAGATCGATACATCCTCACAAACTTTCACATTTATAATTTTAGTAGGAAGTAGGATTATGTACCAAGACCCATACAATTATCCGTCGCGGCGTTATTTATTTCCTCAAGATATACTGAGGAAATTTCTAAGAATACCGATTTTGATTTTATTTGCGGAACCCTTGACTGAGTTTGAGTCTTGAAACGTTTAAAGAAAGAACTATGAATGTGGGTGTTAGACAAGTGTTAGGTGAGAGTGTCTAAAATCGGTTTTGATGTGCTTCGATTTCGCCCTTCGCAAACTATGTTGCTAGAAAAAGCAATGTTCTGGTAAACTGTTTCTCAGGCGAATGGAGTCCCACATGGGACTCTCCGCCAACTAAGCCCGGCTAAGCAGATGTGGTACTTCGGTACCAACTGCGAGAATCCATTCAAAAATAAAATAAAAAAATAACTGTTTCTCATAAACTCAGCCTAGCTCGGTCAACTGTTGCACATAGCCGTCGGGCCACCTGGCTGTGCGCCCTACGCTGCGTTTGCCGATTCGCAGGACTCGTCTGCTCCAAGCTCCAAGGGCTATCAGTCCTTCGACAGACATGGCCATAGTAAACTGTTTCTGGTTAATACAAATAAATAACCAAAGGTTAGTGCAAATTGGTTCTTATTTAACAGTTGAAAAATTCATAACCTGTTTAATATCAGCATGGCCTGTTTACTTCAACTGTAGTTTTCTTGTTACTTCACACATTTTTTTCTGATTTGTTAGTTGCTGATTTCATGCCTTGTTCGTTCTATGATTTCGCCGAGCCGAGCCGAGCTTTATGGTTTTGGCGTTTTTTTCCGATTGGTCCCCATTAAAGATCCTTTTAGAAACTGGCTGTAATAATGGTTGCTTTGAGTGGTTGGGAAAACCAGGGAAACGAATACCATAGATTATATTATATGTGCCATAGACCAACCTAAACCAGTTTATATAAATCAAACTTAAAAATATTTACCCTCTAAAACAAAGACTTTTAAATAAAAAAATAAAAAAAGTTCATAGTATTATAATGTCATCGGAACTAGGTATATTATTTACCTATGATTATTTATTTTATTTTGTGAATCTGTTATTTAATCTACCTCAAATAATTTTTATAACTTCCTTGATAGTACAACTTACCACTCATCAAAAACCGTTGCGTAAAATAATCAATTTTTCAAATACATGGCTGAATTTGATGAAAAACAAGCAGTGAAAGCTATTTATTAACAAAATGAAAAATTTATAAAAAAGAAAACATTAATGGCATCAGTATTTTTTTTACAACTAGTGGCCATCCTTGTTTTGCAGACTTAAAATTACCCTCGGTAGTTATTGTGCAATTTTAGCCAGTTCAAATCACAGACATAGTAATTTAAAATTCGATGAATCAGGAAAATTATGATTTATTGTAACAAACAGTTAAAAGAATCGTTGCAAGAAGAATTGGGGCCATCTCATCTGCTGAGCTGCTGACTCGACGGCACATGTACCGACGACCTAGGCCTGCTTCGAATTCTGGAGGAGACTACCTACACTTCAAGGTTTTATTCAAGTCCTCCGGCTGTCACATTCAAAATTTGCTCGTCCGTGTACAAACCAGCGCTCACGCACACACATGGAGCTGAAGGATGTTTGTTTGTTTTCGCGATGCTTACTGGACGATGCTGCGACATGTGTAATGAGAGCGGTGAGCACGGTTTGAGGTGCATGTGTGTGCGTGAGCGCTGGTTTGTAGGTACTTGAAGGAGCACGGTTTTGCTGCCTTCACTACGATTGTTCGCAGCACTTCGTCTATATTTTTTACAATGTATGTGGTTCGGATAAAGAGAATTTTCTCAAAATTCATTTATGAGACGGAACTAAAGACAAGCAAAAGCTTTTAATTGACAACCTCTGTGGTCTAGTGGCTCGAGTGTCGGACTGCTGATAACGAGGTCGTGGGTTCGATTCCCACAGGACACAAATATTTGTATGATAATAAACATAAGTGTTTGTGTTGGTCTGGGCGTTGCTCACGTATAGGTAAGTAAATATAAACAAAACAAAAAAAAAAACAAGTATTTAAGTATTATATCCATTTTCTAGTACCCATAGCACAAGCTCTGCTTAGTTTGGGACTAGATGGTGCTGTGTAAAAATGTCCCAAAAGATATTTTTTTTTATTTTTTTTTTAATAATAAAAAATAAGTTCGTTCTTAACTTCAACCATTAATTGTTCAATAAAAAAACATACTTTATTACCTACGCACGTAAACAATTTCCCGAAGGAACCGATACACTTTTAATTTACCCGGGCACTGAAGTTTACAGGCATGGCCAATAATTTCTCACCGGCACTAAATAATCGATCACATGACGCGAACGTTAGTTCTCAACGTATGTGCTTCGAGAACATGTAAAACGGGGTTCCGTAGAGCTATACTGTAGTCCTAAGTCGAAATCAAATAATTATTCTGGCAGTGTTGCCAATCCTGCCGTAGTACAGTAAAACTGCATTTGACCGTAAGAAAAACTGTAGACTTCTGTAAATGAAAAAAAAAACAGATTTCGTTCATGAGGGGCTCGTGGCTAAGAACAACCGCGCGGATTGTACGATCTACGAGGTTGAGGCGCATGTAGCACCCAAGTGGCGCCCCCATCAGTAAAAAAATTATTACTCGCTGAATACATCATTTATCGAAAATTCGTTTTTAACAATTGAAGTACAGGTACTGTAGTCTAATCAGAAACTAGTAACTCTGAACAATATAGTACGCTGTAGTTGTAGATAGAAAAAGTGAAAAAAACGGCCACTTTTGGCACTTTTTCTATCTACTAATACAGCGAACTATAATTTACAGAGTTAATAGTTACACGATATTTTAAACTTATTTTTTTTGTTAGCACTTTATGTACGCTATAAGCCATCATTTTGATTAGGTTATTTAATGTGACGTTAGTAGTAGTAGAGCTCCTTTGTGAAAGAGCTCGTCCGGGGAAGTACCACCGTACCTACTTATCCGCCAAACAGTGATGCTGGCATTGCTGTGTTCCGGTCTGAAGGGTACGGGTGACAGTGACATTACAATCACATGAGACTTTCCATCTTCATGTCTCAGTTTGGCGAACCGACTTGCGGTACCATTTAGGCAGATGTTGTTATGGGCAAAGGTAACCGCTTAACATCAGGTGGGCCTTTAGCTCGCTTCGCCATCTTATAATATATATAAAAAAAATGTGACGTAATATAGCCTATAACCAGCGGAGGAGCACGACGCTTCGATATATCGACGAGTAGTTAAAGAGTTCTGAGGGAACAGATGAACATACATACATAGGTAATCTAATATAACAAAAAAAACCGGCCAAGAGCATGTCGGGCCATGCTCAGTATTATAGGGTTCCTTAAGTAGGTGTAATTACAAACGAATCAAATCGAATATTAATCATGGCTATTTTAGTTTTTGCAATAATCGGCAGCATTCGCGACTCAGAGCGTGTTGTTAGTAGCGCACTCTAGCGATAAATTCAAGAAGCCAAATTGAAGAAGTGTGTCATTTGAAAGTTACTTTTTGTGATTTTTTCAAATAGAAAGTAGCTAAAGGAGCATTATTTGCTATGATCATTTTTCTCTAAGGTCAATGACCTTTGAACTAGGACGTTTTAAGTATTTTTCAGTTTTCTCTCTATAACTCAAAAAATTATAATCACATTATACTCGAAATAATTTTAAAAGAGAGTTTTCACAAAGGTCTATCAATGTGGAAGATAATAAGTTTCTACATTGCATAGTTTAGAAATGGCAGGGGGGGGGGACACATTGCAAGCCACTTTGGCGGGCTATATTTCGTAGATGGTACACCTGATAAAAAAGTGGTGTATCAAACATTACGTTCATTTTAGTAGACCTATTCAATGATACCCCACACGAGGGGATGCAGCGAAAAAAGTATTTTTTTCCCCATTTCACATGTATGGACGCCACCCCTTAAATACGGAAAAACGATTTTTTTATTCTTTTAAAATTGAGATCTATATGTAGACTATTTTTTAACAAAATTTCATTTACTTATGTTTATAACTGTAGAAGTTATTAAGCTGTAAAGGATTAGGACAGACGGACAGACGGACAGACGGACAGACGGACGGACATGACGAAACTATAAGGGTTCCTTGTAGGACTTCGGAACCCTAAAAAAAGCTACAAACATAAAATCATAACCACCCCCTTTTGGCTTTGCTGTAGTCGGGTTAAAATATAATCAAATAACGATAATTTACAGTTATAAAACTGTAGGATTGACAACATTGATTCTGTGTATATGCACTCACCCAACACAAACACTATCCCCACACACACACACACACACCAACCATCCCCTTACATGTGCACTAAGACTTAATACAGGCTGTGTACAACAGTTACATTACTATGCAAACTGCTGGTAATTTCCAAGCCAACTGACTGCAATAGACCAAAATTATTATAGAGATTGGCACTTAGTTGAAAAATTATTGAATTAGCTCTCCGATACGATGTTAAAAGTTCCAACTATGTCCTGTCTTTATCCATATCAGTCAGTAACATAACGTCTTCTTTTGCAGAACATAAGCCTCCTCAGTAGATCACTTCTGAATAAACGGTCGTGATTAAAATGGAAGTTGAATCGGCTATCGTAGTCTTGTGATATTTTCATACAACCTGTAATACTTCTGCCCACAGCAAGAGCTGTTAATTCTACCAAAACGACGCGACGCTTACACAAGTTACACATAAATAATCAACAATCGGCGATATTAGAACCACGTTCTTGTAGATACGGAACCTTCTAAAATTAGGTGTGTTCCAATGTTGAAAACTTTATTGTTTTTAAAATTCAAGCCACGCGGATACGGGCGAAACGATGGATGGATAGAGAACATACATAAGATGGAGTTATACGTTAAAACAACTAATAAATTATTGAAAATGTGCACTTTATTTATTGGAAATGTTACAAAAAAATGAAGTAGTAGTAACGGGTCCTTGTGAAAGAGAGAGCACGCCCGGGAAAGTACTGCCACCGTACCTTGTATTTCTGCCGCCAAATTGTGATTGCATTGCTGTGTTCCGAGGCGAAAGGTACGGGTGCCGGTGATATTACAATCACATGAGACTATCCATCTTCATGCTTTAATTTAGCCTAGTATAGTATTATATTATCTGTGGTTTAGCGAAAGCAATTTGCAATGCCATTTAGGCAACAGCCTAGGTGATATTCCATTTGTTATGGGCAAAGGTAACCACTATGCCATAATCACCATGCTTGGCAGCCGGGTTGTCGATCGCAGTTGTAGTTGCAGACTGGATGCGGAACGCACAGGACTGGTAGTTGTGGCGATGCTTGGGGGAGGCCTATTTCCAGCAGTGGACGTCTATCAGCTGAAATGATGATGATGATGAACGAAATATTATTATTTATGTTCCCTCGAACCATTACAAGTAAGCATATTTTTGCCAATTTTCCATTTTGATTCTTACTTGCATGGTTTCATGCAGCACCTATTACTCGGTCAGGTAAGGTGCATACCGCAACTTTCTAAGATTGGATAGGTATTGGGTATCCATGGAATCCCTGTATTGATGGAATATTAAGATGCCAGCGAGTCCGAGTCACCCGTGACGGTACATTTCATAATACACGTAGATTATAACGCAGAAGTACTACTTTTCACGAATCTCGAATCTGGTTTATTATATGTTCTGAAATATAGGTACAATTTGAGAACACGATTGGTGTAGTGAACACTTGGCTGCTGCCATAAATGTCGCGGGATCAATTCCCGCAGGGAACACGTTTATATAAAGATGTAATTGTGGAAAGAATTTGTATTATTTCGCATGCGTAAATGCGTTAAAAATAATAAAATACGTATACGTATAGATGATAAAATTGTATATTATTGTTATTTTGTGCCTCTGGCTGTAGTTAATAAACAATTTTTCTTTCTTTCTAAATAAATATGTTAACAAAAATCATATCATCAACTCAGTCTATCGCAGTCCACTGCTGCACATAGGCCTCTCCTAAGTTGTGGCACAACACTCGGTCCTCCGCCTGCCGTATCCAGTCCCCCCCGCCACATTCTTCAAGTCGTTGGTCCCCCTGGCTGGAGGGCGCCCTACGCTGCGTTTGTCGATTCATTAAGCCACTCAGGTACTACGTTCCAACGACGTCTCCCATTCATAAAAACCATAGACAAACGACAAACCATAACTGTTGGTTTACTGCAGCTTCCCTGTACTGTGCACATATTAACAAATTCCTACCTGGGTAACGGTCAGTTCTGAGTGGCGTTAAGCCTTTGATAGGCCATCGCACGCGCTTTACATTGTTTTATAGCATAGGTAGTTATAAATCTATAGATCATCTATTGCTTTTTTTAGCTTCCTCATGGACGCACTCGCCCAGTGTCGACCGTTCCGACTAAAACCACCACGGAGTTTGCTCTGCAATCTCCATCCACCCCGACAGGTCCCGGCTCGCCACTAGTAGGCGAACCTCTTCTCCCCAAGTGACTTAACGTTGGCTGCTCCTTCTGACTGGCGGGCTTGGAACACGACGCACCATCATCACAAGCCTTGACTGGTCGGGTGGCGGGCTAACCCAAGTCCGTCACCGCAAATCCCCTTCAAGGGTAGCTGGAGGTCAGCGTACGCGCTTCTATGACGCCCGGTCAGTCTCCTGCGGGATGGGAGAGAGGTGGTTGCCTCTCGCTCTGTCTTCACCACCTCCTTTGCGAGCTAACACCTCCTAACAGAAGGACTTTCTCCTTGCCTTTTTGACTTTTTTTGTTGTCGTCAGGCTGGACGTCCCTGTGAGGGGTCTGAACCCCTGCGACCCATTGAATGGGCAATACCGAAATTCTAAAGCTACAATACTATACGGATGGTTCGCCAGCCGCGGGAATCCACTTGCAAATCGCTTCAGACACAATTTAACATGAAAGTAGTATGATGCATACTACACGAAGCGGTTTCTTGGGGGAGCAAATCTACCGCAGCATGCAGCGTCAAACCGCAGCTGTTAACCACTCGTTCAAACTACACGACGCGACGCCGAGACGGCGGTATTCCGCGATTGCGTCGTTCTGCGCAAGAACTTCAAAAAATTTACATTCGTACATTTCGTTTAAAACCAAAACTATTAATGCTGTTCTATAGAATTTCTCAACACTTACAGTTGTATACACAACTTTTTTTTTTGCTGCCATCGCCATTTTTAAACGACGAAAAAAGGAGGAGGTTCTCAATTTCACGCGTATTTTTTTTCTTACCTATGGCCACGTATAACTTTTTACAGAATAGGCCAATGTTGTTGATTTTTTTTTTCATAATTAGCTATTTACATTAGTTTAGTTAGGAGAATAGTTATTATCATTTTATTTTTCGCTTTTCAGTTTCTGTTTTCGTAGGTTCAATTTTTTGTTAAAAAAATTTTATACAACGTATTACTGAAAACTTCTAAGGGGTCATACTCATCAGTATGAACAACTTTTACTATTGGACCAACCCTGAAATCGCGAAAAAAAATCAGCTGATCCCCACATTTTATCGATTTATGTGAACACAACTGTTTTTTTCTTCGCGATTTAAGGGTTGGTCCAATAGTAAAAGTTCATTATCATACTGATGAGTACAATGACCCCTTAAGAGGTTTTCAATAACACGTTGTATAGTTTATTCATATCAGCAATAGGTACAATAAATAATAAACATTTTTAACCAACTTCAAAAAAAGGAGCAGGTTCTCAATTAGATTGTATTTATTTTTATGTTTGTTACCTCAGAACTCCGTCATTTATAAACCGATTTCGAAAATTATTTGTTTATTTGAAAATGTATAATTCCAGATTGGTCCTATTTTTATCAAAATCTAGTTTTTATGATGGGATCCATGTGGAAATGAGGAAACTCCTCAAAAATTATAGGCATAAATATAGCGATTTTGGTATATTCATCAACAAGTCAAGCATTTGCATTCAGAAAGTATCATTTGGTGAAGATCTGATGAAGGTCTTCGGAGATAAAGAAGGGAACTCTTCAATGGATGACAGCAAATCATCCGGGATTGCAGCAATCGCTTGTCTTTCTATTGTTAATGCCACTCAAAATAAAAAAATAAAATAAACATTAAAAAAAGTATAAACCGACTTCAAAAAGAATAAAATAATAAAATTTGTGTGAAACAGTTTAGGAAATAGGTGACTTTGATTCGGTTTGATTTAAGAAAAACTGGCACCGACTTCCTAAACTGTTTCACACAAATTTTATTATTTTATTCTTTTTGAAGTCAGTTTTTACTTTTTTTTATGTTTATTTTTCATTGTACAGGTACAATAAAATGTTGAGGGGCTCGTAGCGATGCAACGACTGCGCGGATTGTACGATCTGCAAGGTTAAGCTGCACTTGCCGCGGTCAGTCTGTGGATGGGTGACCGTTTCGTTACACATCGAGACCCCTCCGTGCCTCGGAGAGCACGTTAAGCTGTCGGTCCCGGTTGTCATACGAATATCTATGGCAGTCGTTACGGGTAGTCAGAAGCCTGAAAGTCTGACAACTGGTCTAACCTCCGAATGTCAGTATTACCCAGTAACTGGGTTGCGGGGGTCTGATGGCAGTCGCTCCGTGTAAAATACTGATGTTCAGCCGCATCTGGCTAGACTGGAAGCCGACCCCAATATAATTGGGAAAAGGCTCGGAGGATGAGGTACAATAAAATGTTGGTTACCGTACATCATCATCATCATTTCAGGCAAAAGACGCCCACTACTGGACATAGGCCTCCCCCAAAAAGGGGGGATATGCCATAATCGCCACGCTTGGCGATCGCGATCGCGGTTGGTTGGTTGGTTACCGTACGAGGAAACTAAAACATACCTGCATACCTGCGGTTGTTGTTTTATTAATATTTTAAATAACGCACAAGTCATAACCGAAATACGTCATTTGTTTCATTCAAGTCTTATAATCATTGTTACTCATCAGTTTAATTTGCATTTTACTTAAGGCGAACATCGTAAGGAAACCTGCTCACCAGAGTGCTCCATACAGTTCTCGATGGTGTGTGTAGTTCGCCAACCCGCACTAGGCCAGCGTGGTGGACTAAGGCCTTAGCCTTCTCGTACTGAGAAGAGGCCCGTGCCCAGCAGTGGTACAGTAATGGGCTGATTATGTTAATGTTAAGGAGAATTTAGCAGCCAAGTGGCGCCCCCATCAGTAAAAAAAATATTACTCGCTGAATACATCATTTATCGAAAATTCGTTTTTAATAATTGAAGTACATGTACTGCAAGTTAATTAGAAATTATTAACTCTGTAAATTATAGTTCGCTGTAGTTGTAGATAGAAAAAGTGCGAAAAACGGCCACTTTTGGTCTGTTTTCGTCTGTTATTTTTTTTGTCGAAAAGTTTAATTTTTTGATTTTTTTGTGGCTAAAATATAACGTCTCCATTATGTTGTAGTGTGTAGAACTACATTTATGTGTGCCAAGTTTTAACAGAATCGGTTAACAGGTAAGAATTAAGTGGGTGAACAAGCAGTCATCCCGTTTTCCTACCCTTTGGGGTGGATTTTGATTTTCAAATTTAAATGGGACCAACTTCGACATATACCTTACCTACCCATTCTGACTCCTGAAACACAAGTATAATGCCTAGTTCGGGAGTCAGGGTCATACTATGTTTGTACCAGTTTTATGTCAATAAAGAATTTATTTATTATTATACCTTATCCATTAAAAAAGAATCATCAAAATCGGACTACTCTGTAAAAAGTTATGCGTGGTCATACATAAAAAAATACAAATATACGCGTCGAATTGAGAACCTTTTTTTTCGTCGGTTAGACATATGCTAGTTTCTCTACTTTCACTCTATGACCATTTGACCATGTGCCACACCCGACATACTCGGCTTATCTAAGAAAAAACGCGAGGTCTTAACTCACTCATTACGTGATTCAGAGTGATTAATTACCATAATATTATTGAATATAAGATTAAATTAAATTACCTAGTTGGCGAAAATTCACAGACGTGATAGGTATCGATATCTATTGATAACACAGACATAGAAAAAGAAATAGACGAAGTGTTACGAACAATCTAGTGAAGCCAAAAAAAAACTATGCTCCGTCGTGTACAAGTTGTACAGTACAGTCTAACAAAGCAATTGTCATACAGGGTAGAGAGATATAAATGAAGTTTTCTCAGAAGATTATGAATGTTTTCGAGTGAAATATCATTTTAATAACGGACAAAGTTAAACTGTATTTATACAAAACCCTAATCAAACCGTTCTATAATAATTTCCTGAGAAATCTTCATCTATATCTGGCGACCCTGTATACTAATTGCTTTGTTAGACTGTACAACCAGCACTCACACCCACACATTCACCTCAAACCGTGCTCACCCCTCTCAGTACTGGTACACACTACACATGTCATGGCATCGTCCAGTAAGCATTGCGAAAGCAAATATCCTTCAGGTGCATGGTGTGTGCGTGAGCGCTGGTTGTACACGAAGGAGCATAGTTTTCTTCGGCTTCATTATGATTGTTCGCAGCTTCATCTATATTTTTACTAAGTATATGATCATCACTACATAGTATAATACAAAAAAAAAGTCGCTTCCCGCTGTCTGTCCCTATGTATGCTTAGATCTTTAAAACTACGCAACGGATTTTGATGCGGTTTTTTTAAATAGATAGAGTGATTCAAGAGGAAGGTTTATATGTATAATACATGCATAATATAGCAGCATTGCACCCGTACGAAGCAAGGGCGTGTCGCTAGTTGATAATAAAATATGAAAAACTATGATTTTCTAAACTCGTGATTTTATTCAAGTCAGCTGATCACGGGATCAAGTCACACTCACAGGACGCGTGATTTTGTAGTCTTACATATAACACAATTATTGTTTTTTAATACGAAACAAAATACTTTTCGCACGTCGCGCGGTATCGAACCCACCAATCACACCTGTGAAGTTTTGCCACCTATATTTATTTAACGTTGTACATTCTAACAACAACAAATAATCTTACTTATTCATTTAGAACACGGTGTATATTATGTGTTTGTTTAAATATACCAATTTTTTTTTTGTTTTTTTTAGTCCTTAGCCTTGTCGTACTGAGAAGAGGCCCCTGCCCAGCAGTGGGACAGTAATGGGCTGGTCATATTATGTTATGTATTTATTTATTTAATTTTATAGTTTAAATATAAGGCGAGGGATTAAAATATTGCAACATCAACCTGAGGAAGAGCTATTGGCTGGCTTCAAACAAAAACAGATGCAATTTTACTAAAAAAAACCGGCCAAGAGCATGTCGGGCCATGCTCAGTATTATAGGGTTCCTTAAGTAGGTCTAATTACAAACGAATCAAATCGAATATGCTATTTTAGTTTTTGCAAACAGCGCCACCTAGCGCTAAATTTAAGAAGTGTGTCATATATTGATACAAAACACTTCTTAAATTTAGCGATAGGTCGCGCTGTTACTTTGTGTTATCAATATAACACAAAGTTTCTTTTTGTGAATTTTTTAAATAGAAAGTAACTAAAGAAGCATTATTTGCTAAGATCATTTTTATCTAAGGTCAATGACCTATGAACTAGGACGTCTTTATTTATTTTATTTATTTGAGGAAAGAGGTAGGGTCTTGAACGCCCCTAAGCCACTGCGACCTAAAAGATCTATTGTGACGCCTCTTGCAGCATTACAGCACTTCCCCAAGCTGCAAGTCAATCATAAAGTCGACTATGACCTTGGGGGAGGAGGATTTGATCTCCTGCATTGAGATGACGTGGCCTCCAAGATGCTGGCTTCTGATGTGGTGCACTGCATCACATTCGCATAGGATATGGATGGGCGTCTCATCCTTTTCGCGACAAAACCTGCAAACTGTGGTATCACTGAGGCCCATCCTGTGAAGGTGTTTGTTCAGCTTGCAGTGCCCAGTAAGGGTTCTTGTCAGGATTCTTATCTGATTTTTGTTCAACGAAAGCGCTTCTTTCGTAAACCTTTTTTTGAAGCCCACAAGTAGCGCTTTCGAGTGTTCTTGGCCTGGGGATTTTTCCCAAAGGCTAATACTTTGGTCAGTTCCCCAGTTTTTAAGGTAGGCTGTAGTGGTGCATTTAGGAATGCCACAGTTTGGCTCCGGGCCCACATTGGGGCTTTCAGCACGAGCTCTAGCCAGTTCATCAGCGGCTTCGTTGCCCCTAATGCCACAGTGTCCAGGTACCCATCCTAGTGCCACTGAGTTTGCCGCTCCTAGTGAGTTTAATAGCTGGACACACTCCTTTACAAGTTTGGAGTCAATTTCCTCTGAATTTAAGGCTTTTAAAGCAGCCTGGCTGTCAGAGAAGATGAAGATTCGCCTATTAATATAGGTCCTCTGCAGACTTAAACGGACACATCCAATAATGGCAAATAATTCCGCTTGAAACACAGTGGTGTGCTGGCCTAGGTTGGCGAATTTTTTTACCTTTGGCCGCCCACCGTGGAATCCGGCTCCTGCTAGACCCTCTTTTTTTAGGACGTCTTAAGTATTTTTCAGTTTTCTCACTATAACTCAAAAATGTATAATCACATTATACTAGAAATAATTTTAAAAGAGAGTTTTTATAAAAGTCTATGAAAGTGGAAGATTACAAGTTTCTACGTTGCATAGTTTGGAAATGGCAGGGGGGGGGACACATTGTAAGCCACTTTGGTGGGCTATATTTCGCAGATGGTACACCTGATAAAAAAGTGATGTATGAAACATTACCTTCATTTTAGTAGACCTATTCAATGATACCCCACAAAAGGGGGTGCAGCGAAAAAAAAATGTTCATCCCCATTTCACATGTATGGGCGCCACCCCTAAAATACGTTATCAAGATTTTTTTATTCTTTTAAAATTGAGATCTATATCTAAACCATTTTTCATCAAAATTTAATTTACTCATGTTTATAACTGTAGAAGTTATTAAGCTGTAAAGGATTAGGACAGACGGACAGACGGACCGACGGATAGACGGACAGACGGACAGACGGACAGACGAACAGACGGACAGACGGACAGACGGACAGACGGACAGATGGACAGACGGACGGACATGACGAAACTATAAGGGTTCCTTGTAGGACTACGGAACCCTAAAAATGCTGATACAGCGCAAGCAAATTACTCTACGAGCATGTAGGTAATACGAAGAGGCTAATGAACGTCAATTTATTTATATTGAACTATGTTTACGGGAATTGTCGCGCACAATTAAATCAAAATATAACGAAAATTTTGACTAACCTCGACGTTTTGGTCAAGTTGCATTAGCCGTGGTCACGAGCAGACGTGGTCAGTCTATTTTGATTTAATTGTGCGCGACAAGTCCCGTAAACATAGTTCAATATGAGTGAAATTCGCAAAAGTTTAAAAACGTCAATTTATTTATTTTATTTTATTTATTTGTTCAGTGGTATACATAACAAAAACATTCTAATGATGTCATTAGAGTTTTACCGTACATCATCGACTATGCAAACAGGTAAAAAAAAATATAGTTAACAAGGTAGGATATTAAATAAGTACAATGTGGGTAGATACCCTGTTTAGCTACATTATCAAGGAGCGAACACCGGTGACTGCGCGAGCCGTCTTTAAAAACAAAGTGGTGGAGTATTTGTGTTGATACAGGTTGTTCCTACAAATGCAGCAAACTTCTTGATAATTTATTATACTTACATTATTAATGTTATTAATTGTATTGACTAGTTATTTTTATTATAGGTATTTGTAACATGCAAGAAATGTTGTTTTAATTTAAATTTTATGTTTATTTTCGTTATTTTATCCCTTAAAGATGTTGGTAGTTGATTAAACAAAAGAGAAACAACAATGAAACGAAAGAGTCAAAAATGTTGCGGGTGGAAATCCCTAGTCCCTGCCTACGTCAGTGAGGAACAGTCGTGATATTATGTATGTTTATATTATAAAAAATACCAACATAACTACTGAATGAACCAACGTCATTTTAAACAAGAGGATACAAGTTGAGCGCACAACTTACAAGGAAAATAAGCAAGCAAGCGGTCATTAAGTAACAGCCGTTCACAGTGACCGGTAGTATATATGTGTTTAACTAGTAAAACACAACAAAAAACATGAATCTTGTCAACAATTCCGTTATAAACGAAGAACACACAAAATTCTTAGGTAAGTGTGCATTTTCTAGTCAAACCTGTTTTTTTTTTTCGTTTTTGGTCAATGTTATTGCTGAGCTGGTGGCCCTTTGGCACTTACATCACAGATTACCTATTGGTTACTAAATTTTTTTTTTAAATATTCTATTCCTTTTTGTTATTTTTATTGTTGTGCCAATAAACACATTTTCTTTCTACTCTAGTTCAAAATGATTTATAAATGATTTGATGTTGTTGTTGGTTAGTCGATACCCCTATACTTTGTGTTTGTGAGTAATACGATAAGAGCTGCATTGCCATTTATGTACACATTCATTGCCATTCCAAAGTATGCATTGAACTGTTGTCTTTAGATAATTTGATAACACAATAATAACAACGTAATTCAGCTGTAAGTCATTACAAAGAGCACTTATTAAAACAAATACAACGTTTTATTGGAATAACTCAAAACCTCAGACACCCCAACTAGTTTTTACTATAATAAATTAGTATGGAAAGTAATTATTAATTTTCATTTATTATGTAGAAGATATTTGTAATTTTTGGTATCATAGTTACTTTAATAAAGCTCTAGTGTCATTCACGAACGTGCGACGCTTTTGACGCTACTGTGTCGGGAGGTGAATAACCTCTTAAAATTAAGTTAAGTTTTAATAGTTTTAGGAAACAAATGTTACCTTGTTACGTTACTTCTCCGCCAAATAGTGATGCTTGCATTGCTGTGTTTCGATCTGAAGGGTACGGGTGCCGGTGAAATTACAATCACATGACACTTTCCATCTTCATGTCTCACTTTGGCGAAACGACTTGCGGTACCATTTAGGCATCAGCCTAGGTGGTATTGAAGTTGTCATGGGCAAAGGTAGCCGTTTAAGATCAGGTGGGCCTTTAGCTCGTTTCGCCATAGGTACTATACTATAAAAAAAAAACAAAAGTTTCCGTGACACTTTTTTACTGGGTCTCTCTCACCTTTGCGCTCAGCGCCGCGTCGTCGTATGAAGTAGACTCGGCATGGTATGAAAATATTTTTTGGTAAAAATTAACCTATGTTAAAAAGTATTCTAATGGATTCTACTCTCGATTCTGAACAAACCTGTTTCAGGTTTTGAGTTAATTCAATAACACGTTGTATAACCAACTCGTTTGTTTGTTCATTGAACTTTAATAACGCACTTCAATTATGTTTAATATAGCTCATTATTAGCATAACCAGTTGTTGATCAAAGTGCTCTGTGATATTCAACTTAGAAACTTTAGAATGTCCTATGACTTATTAATCCAAAAATCGGCAATTATTATCAAGTACTGGTAGAAGCCAGAAAATAGGGTGATTTCTTCAAACCTCACAATCTAGTCTTGCAATGTTGGGCATCTCTCGGGCACTGTTTATCTTCCCGGTATAAAAGTAATCTATATGTTTATCTGAGTTATGGTCTATCTGTGTGCCAAATTGCATCCAAATCCATTAAGGCGCTACTAGCAGCTAAGTGGCGCCCCCATCAATAAAAAAGAATGACTCGCTGTGTACACACGGCTACACAACAAGCTGTATAAAACCAGTAAAGGCTGACCTCGCGTTATAAGGAAAACCTATACAATGCGAGGTCAGCTTATACTGGAAATGTACAGCTTGATGTGTAGCCGTGTGTACCTACATAATTTATCGAAAATTCGGTGGTCGAAAATTGAATTAAAGATACTGTAGTTTAATTAGAAATTAATAACTGTAAATTATAGTTCGGTATGGTTTTTGATAGGAAAAACGGCCACTTTTGGCACTTTTTCTATATACTTATATCTATAAATACAGCGAACTATATTTTACAGAGATAATAGTTTCTGATTTAACTTTTGGTTTTTTTAGTTGGTAAAACCGAACTTTCGCTTAATTGATTCAGGGAGTAATTATTTTTTACTGAGGCGCCACTTAGCTGCTATTAGCACCTTAAGCCGCTACAGTGTGAAAAGTCACAAACATACACACACACTCACAAATCTTGGCATTTCAAATTCAAAAATTCAAAATTCATATGTATTTTATTATAAATAAACCTAATTACAGACACTTTTGAAATGTCAGGCACGGTCGATGTCGTTGCACGGTTCCAATTGTGGGACCTATGGAGAAGAACCGGCAAGAAACTCCATGGATATACTCTTTTTAAAATAGGTGTAGGGGCTGACCTGTCCCGACAGACGGCACCCGTTGACGAGCATGACGCGAGCATCAGCAATCGCTTAACTCAACCATATTGAAGGGAACTTAACGACCCAACACTAACGCCACCATCAGCATGACATTTAAGTGAACATGACAGAATTAAAATGACCCAGTGACACTCGTGATCCACACCCTTTCAAACCACTGATCTCACATAACGTACTCCTTACACACACACCCCACGCACCCAACACACCACACACGAACACTACACACGCACACACACTCCATATACCTAAACACGCATAAACACCTTCACTTTACCATAAACAGACAATACTTGTTTTCCCCAATTTGTTTTTGTTTCTACCTTTATTTTATCACTGCATGATTTCCTTTTTAGGGTTCCGAAGTCCTACAAGGAACCCTTATAGTTTCGTCATGTCCGTCCGTCTGTCCGTCTGTCCGTCTGTCCTAATCCTTTACAGCTTAATAACTTCTACAGTTATAAACATAAGTAAATGAAATTTTATTAAAAAATAGTCTATATATAGATCTCAATTTTAAAAGAATAAAAGAATCGTTTTTCCGTATTTTAGTGGTGGCGTCCATACATGTGAAATGGAGAAAAAAATATATTTTTTGCTGCACCCCCTCGTGTGGGATATCATTGAATAGGTCTACTAAAATGAAGGTAATGTTTGATATACCACTTTTTTATCAGGTATACCATCTGCGAAATATAGCCCGCCAAAGTGGCTTGCAATGTGTGCCCCCCCCTGCCATTTCTAAACTATGCAATGTAGAAACTTATAATCTTCCACATTGATAGACCTTTGTGAAAACTCTCTTTTAAAATTATTTCGAGTATAATGTGATTATAATTTTTTGAGTTATAGAGAGAAAACTGAAAAATACTTAAAACGTCCTAGTTCAAAGGTCATTGACCTTAGAGAAAAATTATCATAGCAAATAATGCTCCTTTAGCTACTTTCTATTTGAAAAAATCACAAAAAGTAACTTTGAAATGACAAACGTCTTAAATTTGGCTTCTTGAATTTATCGCTAGATGGCGCTACTAACAACACGCTCTGAGTCGCGAATGCTGCCGATTATTGCAAAAACTAAAATAGCCATGATTAATATTCGATTTGATTCGTTTGTAATTACACCTACTTAAGGAACCCTATAATACTGAGCATGGCCCGACATGCTCTTGGCCGGTTTTTATTATTTTTATTTTGTTGTAATCATATTAATGGCATAATCCTGTAACTTATTTTTAAGGGGAACCAACTGGCTCCTGTAATACAGTAATTATACTAACGCAGGAGTCAGGGAATTCTATAAAATGTACAAAGTAATATGTCAATAAAGATTATGAATTATTAGTATTATTAACGAGATGAAGTTTTTTCATATTATTATGATAACTTGAACTTGGCTCACTACTTAGCTAAGGATGAAGTCAACGTATCACCGATTCTTCAGCGAGCAGTCAGCAGCAACAATGCCCAATTCACGGAGGGTCCGGTTCTACAGCGACCCAGGAGTTACAGCCTGTTTGATTCATTGGAGTAAGTTCTATCACGTCTCTGAAACTTTATCTATCCAGTTAAATAACAATCACATGAGACTTTCCATCTTCATGTCTCAGTTTCGTAAACGCGTTTATAAATACCATTTGGACAACAGCCTATGTGGTATTGCAGTTGTTATGGGCAAAGGTAACCGCTTCACATCAGGTGGGCCTTTAGCTCGTTTTGCCATTAACTCAGCCTATCGCAGTCCACTGCTGGACATAAGTCTCTCCCAAATTGCGCCACAACACTCGGTCCTCTGCCTTCCGCATCCAGTGGTTCACCATAAATCCGTATTAAAATCTGTAACTTTAATTCAATCTTTGGACTCATTCAATCGTTGTGGCGATGCTTGGGGGAGGCCTATGTCCAGCAGTGGACGTTTTTCAGCTGAAATGATGATGATGATGATGACTCATTGGAGCTCTTTGCTATGACCGTATAATATGTAAACTGTCCGATAGGTATCCGTTGTCAGATCAGTTTGTTGGATTGATCTGACCACGGCCACTGTTCAGTGTCCTTGGTTAGATTATATTAATCTAATCAGGGACACCACAGTCAAAAGGTAACCGTTGTTAGATCGCTTGATTAAAGGTGATTTTTAGTGTCCTTGCTTAGATTAATACAATCTAACCCAACTAACCAGGGAAACTTATACTAAAGATATCCATGGTCAGAATGCAATTCTAATAAGTATGTATTCCATTTTCAGAGAGCGCCAACCTCTTCTAAAGCTGGTAATTCCAGAACATGCTAACTCAGTAGAGGCGTTCTCCCCTGACGAGAGGCTTCTGACAGTCCCCGCAATGACCCTCCCCAAGGTTTGCAGACCCAGCCGGAGGTTCAAAAAACTTAACACACTGTTACTAGAAGCTGTCAAGTATCATGATGTTAAGGAAATTGAAAGGTACTGTGTTTTTTTTCGAACCATGATGCAAGTGGATATTACTCCTATTTTTTCGGTATTTAAAATTCCCTTTTTGATCTTTTTCGATATTTACGTAACCATGCTAAACTGTACCTTCATCATCATCACCATTATTTCAGCTGAAAGTCGACCACTGCTAGACATAAGCCTCCCGAAGCAGTTTGAGGGTATATGCAATAATCACGCTTGGCAGGCGGGTTGACGATCGCAGTTGGTTGGTTAAATACTCAGAGAACGCTGCTGCCAATCCTCTAGTGAATCCCTTAGTCGCCTTTTACGACACCCATGGGCAGATATAGGGTGGTGCAATTCTTTACGTCTGACACCACACGGAACAAAACAGGAAACATGAAACTGTACCTTAAAAACATAAATAGGTAAAAACCATCGACACAAGGTCTCGACGTGTAAACGGTCTCCCATGCAAGATTTCACCACAACATAGCTTAAGTTGTATTAAAATAATAAAATTAAATATTCCAGTTTGATCCGTGCTGGGGCCAACCCCAACTCGACTTGCTGCTTAGAATGCGTTTCTGTCTGCCACCTAGCAGCCATGAGGACTGATGATGCCCTCATGATCCTCCTCAGTTATGGAGCAAAGAAACAGAGGGCGGATAGACTTGGCCGTACACCATTACACTTAGCCGCTTGGGCAGGAAATGTGAGGCAGATTGCTATATTACTTGGGTTTTCTAAAGGTACGTTGCAATGGATGGTATGAGTTACGAGTACATCTGACTCGAAACTAAATGTATATCTAATAAACCCAATTACTGTACAAAACTGGGATTTCAACGTAAAAGAACAGGACATGTTTGAAAACATTATAAATTGTTACCGCTGCACTGTACTGGTAAATTTTTTGTAAATTATTTTCAAAAGTATCATCAATGAATGCAATACTGCCAGTAATAGGCTACACATAAACCTCTCAAAAGAACTAAAAGAAGAAACTTGATTGAATTACTTCAATTATTTTACAGATTTGCAGAACAGGTTAGACGCTGAAGACATGAATGAAGCCACTGAAGAGGAAGTCAATAACCTGAGCCAGTACGTCAGGGAGTTGGTGAACGTCAAGTGTGGCTTCGGCAAGGTCTGTATGCTGCCCAAAGATTGGAAGGACAATGCAATAGACCACAACTGCAAGGAGTTTGACAAAAATGTACGTTGACAATAGTCTTTCTATTAATGTTGTGCGCATGTGCGTAATTGAAACATCAATCTTAAAGAAGTCGTCCAGTGTTCCATCTGATGATCCTGACATAATTATTTATTAATTTATGTACACACACAACACTTAAAGAAGCAGTTTAGTTAAGGAGCATTATCTGTCGCAGTAATAACATGAGGATGTTGTTGTCCTATCTTCATTTGGTATATATACGTGGGACACTCAGAAAGTTTTGCGAAACTAAAAAAAATTGTTCTATACGTACATATATTTTTATCAAATCTTTTCAAAGTACTTTCCACCAGCCTCTATACAAAGATTCATGCGCCTAAACCAGTTTTCAAAACACTTTTTCCAGTCCGCCGCAGACACCTCGTTTACAGCCTGCTCGAACGCAGCCAGCGCATCTTCCGGCGACGAAAATTGTATCCCTTTGAGCTGATTTTTTATTTTTGGGAATAAAAAGAAGTCACACGGTGCTAGATCAGGGCTGTAAGGAGGGTGACCCAGGAGTTTGACTGGCGTGCTGTCCAGGAAGTCCCTCGTTTTGAGTGCGGTGTGCGCAGGTGCATTGTCGTGGTGGAGCAGTAGCCCGCGGAGCCCTGTGTTTGGTCGCTTGTTGCTTATAACAGAGAAAACTTCTGGCAAACATTTGGTAGTATACCATTCGGCATTAATGCTTCTTTGATCCCGTAAGGGAATTGATACCAAGTGGCCAGTCAAATTAAAAAAGCTAGCGATCAAAATCTTACCCCCGCTTCTAGATCGCTTCACTTTGGTAGGCGTTGGCTCATTTTGAAACACCCAAACAGTCGACTGGCGCTTGGTTTCTGGGTCTTATTGATAAATCCAGGACTCATCACCTGTAACGATGTCGTAAACACGCCGAGACGAGCCTGCTTCAAATTTGTTAAGCATATCACGGCACCATTCCACCCGGGCCTGCTTCTGAGCATCGGTGAGGTTGTGCGGCACCCAGCGTGATACTATCCTCCTCACGCGAAGATGGCTGTGTAGAATCTCGTGAACGCTTCCCGATCCAATCTTCAATATGTGTTGAATCTCCTGATATGTAATTCGCCTATTGTCTTGGATTAAATTTTTCACTGCTAGCACGTTTTCTTCGGTAACAGCCGTCAAAGGGCGACCGCTTCTTTCGTCATCCCCCAAAGTTGGTCGACCGCGCTTGAATTCGTTATACCAACGATACACGGTTGCCTTGGAAGGGCCTTCATCCATGAATGCCATTTGAAGTCTATCGTACGATTCATCCGGTTTCAGGCGACACTTGAAATCGTATAAAATCATAGCTCTAAAATGTTCCCGGCGCAGATCCATATTTCAGTGAGACACAATACTTTGAATTAACTCGCAAAAAATGTGGAGGGAAATTTTGAAATTGGAACTTACTTATTTTTACTTATAAATAATCATATTTTCGAAAAACATTATAACTGGCCAGTCTCCCATATATAAAAACTTTTTTTCGCAATACTTTCTGAGGGGCCTGGTATATAGCTATATTTATTTAGTGTAATCGTATGTAAGTTTATGATGTTATAGAGGATAATACATGTATGTATAATTTAGTTAATTTATGTTATTCATTAGTTAAGTTAGATTAGTTTGATTAGTTAAGTTTCCGACATTTTACTATTAATGCACCGGTAACTAACCTTTGTCTCTTCCATGACATTCCAGTCCATTTAATGGTTATCTGGAAGAGATCGCCGTGGAGCGATAAGACCGCCAGTTGTACACTAACACATAAGTAGTTATTTAAGAAATTAATGTAATCTTGTTGTGCAATAAAGAGGATTATTATTAAAAAATTCACTTGAGCACAAAGGTACTGCTTATTTGTGAAATAAACTTCTTCCTGCAGACCTGCGACAGGAGAGAAATCGTAAATAAAACGTAGACACAGTATGATGCGAGAAACCGTCTAGTTAAATAGACTGGAATCTGTAAAGCTGAACCAGTAAATAGGCAGGCTAGGCTATTGAAATTAAAAAACATCCTAATTTTAATAGAGAAGATGGTTGGCAGCTATCACCTGTTTGGAAAACAGCCCTAAAAATAATCAAGTCCCAAACAGCACGCAACATTGTAAAAGATAATGATATTGTGAGTGATTACTGCGTGCATCGAAACGTTTTTAATTAATAATATTGTACGGTAGATTAAAATATTTTTTGAAATATCTGTAAAGACGCTTGTCTACTCAGTCTACCTGCGACCACGAAATGCTGCAAAGCTTTCGAAACGTCAGGAATACCAATTTAAATAATATACGCGATTTAATCCGGTTAAACTTTGTTTTATTATAATGTGTAGTGATCGCGAAAACCTAAGAAATTATTATGTGAACCAGTAAAGTTGAAAAAAATACTAGGCAGATTATGTCGACGTCTTATCTGTCCATCTAAAGATAGTCTGCAAAATATCGCCGTTGTATAAGACCACCAATATTTTTTTTTTATTATGGAGTATAATAAATCCACCAATACTTTCTGTTGCACCATCAGCTGCCACTGTTCCAACCGGGTTGGTCACCATTGCACGCAGCAAGCGCTTGCGCACAGTTCCGCTGCGCGCGCGTACTGATCGCCGCCGGTGCAGACCCTTGTACGCGTGACCTCGTTGGCAGAACCCCCCTCGATATCGCTGGGTCAGCGTACTACGCTGATCAGAAAATCGATCCCCATAAGTATGTATTTTATTGTTTTAATTTGCAATGCAACTCCACCTTATCTCATGATCATTATTAGTATTAATGTACTTGAAATCAATCCATCTCACTGTGCACTGTTAGTCATGGGCATCCTCCAATTCCTCCAATGTCGATAGAAATTGCATCAAAAAAGGTTCCCTCGTGAACGGATATAATTCCTTATGTAACTGTCATAATTTTACTTAAGTATCATCGTCATGCAAATATTTGCATGACGATGATACTTAAGTAAAATTATTATAACTGAATTCTAGTTTTGCAGAGTTGGTGAAAATGCTAATCAAAGGGAACTGCAAGAACTTCACAATCAAGAACAGAAAGACTCTTGACACTCCGCTTCATACAGCCGTTGAAATAGGCAGCTTGGAAGCCGTGTCTATCCTAGTGAGTGCCAACGTGCCAGTCAACTGGCTGAATCGTGCCGGGTTGACACCTCTGCATATATGTGTTAAGAGGAAACTTAAGGAACATTTGCAGGTGAAATCATTGATCAATTAATAAGCATCATAGTTCAAATCAGGATAGAGTTCCTAAAAGACTTTTAACTTTACATTAATTATCTACCTACAAACCGACCGTTCTCTAAACCGACGAGCATGCATGACGAGGTTAATGGACGTAGATGAAGCGAAAGAGGTGTGTCAGGATCGTAGCAGGTGGAAATCCATAGTCTCTGCCTACCCCAATGGGAAACAGGCGTGATAATATGTATGTATGTATGTATCTACCTACAGATTGAAAAAAGATATCTTATTAAGTTATTCGAGAGCCGCCAGAATTACATTCACGTCTCTTGACAATACACAATTTAAACAAATCCTTTCTTGCTTTTATTCCAGATTTTAGCAAACCACGGGGTAAACGACGCTAATATACCAATAACTGTAGATGTTAAAGACAAAGATGGACACACTGTACTCCATCAAGCGGTACTGAATACCTGGGAACCTGGTGTATGCGTCGCTATAGAAGCTGGAGCTAATATCACAGCAAAAGTTCGTTAAAACGTCCTAAATTATTCAGACTGCGACAAACCTTAGCATTAATTAACTACGGCAGCTTGGAAAGTTTGATATATTCATGTTTGAAAGTATATGAATGTCTTTAAAATGTTTTACATCTAAATTGTATTTCAGGATAATAAAGGTGAGACTCCGATCCATTTAGCAGCAACAAAAGGCAACGTGGACATACTTAACGAAATACTAAGCGCAGCAAGAGGAAAAGATGTTATCGACACGATAAACAAACAAAGAGAAACACCTTTATTCAAAGCAGTTTTCAACGGACACCATGAATGTGTCAAAAGACTTCTACAAGAAGGAGCTTCCATTCGGAAAACTCTAACAAGACAAGTAAACCTCTTCCATGTAGCTGCTGAAAAAGGATGCCTAGAAGTACTCACAGTCCTATGTGACCATGACTACACTATTACTAGGAGAATGATCAATTACCTAACAGCTGATGACAAAAAAGGCTACGGTCCCATACATTTTGCAGTACAAAACAATCATCCCAAATGTGTCAAGTTACTTTTATCCAGAAACGCATACAGATGTCTTAGAACGTCCTACGGACTACAGAAAGGTTCTACACCTCTACATATAGCTGCAATTAACAACAATGTGGAAATCGCGAAAATTATAATGAAATGTAATGAAGACACAGTTCATACTATTAATGATTTAGGCTGGACACCACTCCACACAGCTAGTCACTACGGAAGCAGGGACATGATCACACTTCTTCTCGAAGAAAGTGCTGATTTATCTAGATCTACTAATGGTCCCAATAAATGTAAGAAAACTGCAATAGATCTGATTATGAACAATTTGTCGAAGCCTACAGAATTTCTGGAGAACATCTTTGATACATACATTTATACTAATGATTCGAATCTCCAAGATCCCAACTGTGAAGTCACAGTTGACTATAAGGTCTTAGTACGTAAATCTGAAGAGAAAGAACAAATGAAGGTCATAGATGCGCTTCTTAAAACGGGAGATAGGTATGGCCAGAGACGGCTGCTGGTTCATCCGTTGGTAGAAAGCTTCCTTTACCTAAAATGGAAAGCTCTGTTACCATTTTTCTATACGATCATAGCGTTTTATGCCTTCTTCGTGCTGGCGTTGACAACGTTCATTATATCAGTATTCTTTTACAAAGATACGAAGAATGATGCGCCGGCGATTCTAAATGCTACTGGATGGGCAGTAGTTTTGTATGTGACAATTTGCTTGATAATTTCACAGGTGCGTATATACATCTATTGAAACACAGTCATCCGTTTGTCCTACGGTATCAGGCTCCTTTATGAACTACCTACAGGGTTGCTAGATCTAGTTTCTGAATTTTCCCCATATTCATAAACTTTTTCCCCTTTTTTTTTTTCAAACAGGAAATATTACAAATTGGAAAATGTAAGACTATGTTTATTCA
Organism: Asteroscopus sphinx; assembly: GCA_949699075.1. Classification (NCBI taxonomy): domain Eukaryota; kingdom Metazoa; phylum Arthropoda; class Insecta; order Lepidoptera; family Noctuidae; genus Asteroscopus; species Asteroscopus sphinx. The sequence goes on from OX453023.1 coordinate 5,956,286, forward strand.
AAAAATTGCTATAAGAATATTTTATATTGTATCGTGGATGATATTTAAAACTTTCGTTACTCCGTCTTCATTCAAAACCTTTATTATTTTCCCACAGACATTATAAACTAGTACAATACCTGTATTGTATCTGTATTTTCCTTTCCCCAAATATTTCCCCTTTGTTCAAGAATTTAACTCCCCAAAATTTCCCCAAGAAATATTTTCCCCAAAATCGCGAAAAAACCCAATCTACCAACCGTGACTACCTAGCAGGCTAGCATGCCATCTTTAACTAATCGCTGTACCATTCATTAATTTTTCAGGAAATTCTATACATGATCGTGGGCAACGGATACTTCCTTCAGCTAGAAACTTGGGTGAAGTTCAGTTCCATAGGTCTGGCTGTGATTTTGCCTTATGCAGCCACGGAGACGACCCTGACTGGTGCCGAATGGCCTCGCCACGTCGCCACTGGTGCTCTGCTGCTCTCCTGGCTGGAGATGATGTTCCTTCTGTCCAGGTTCCCTAACTGGGGATACTATGTACTGATGTTTGGGAAGGTTTCTGCGAACGTAATAAAGGTCAGATAAGTTTAATAATTGAATTAACTTACCTATAATCTAGAACGAATGAAAAACGAAAAAAAGGCGGACGGAATCTCGCTAAACAATAAGTGAAGCATCTATAGTAAGACGGCTTGCACGCACACATTCACACCTATAGTAAGACAAACAGCCGCGATTACGCAACAAATCTCGTGTGACGGTAGTCATTGTCGTAGTGCAACAAATAAAATAACAATATATAATATAATCTGATGTGTTAAAATTCTGTCGAAATTATAATGGGTTTAGGAAAAAAAATTGTGCTTCAATCTTTTCTGAGCGAGATTCTGTCCGCCTTTTTTTATTCGTCCGTGGTAATTACTTTGTCGACAATAATAAATAGAATATAATAGAATAGAATAGAATAGATTTTTATTGTTTGTCACAGGTAATTGAAAATACAGATGTTAAAACATAAAACAGTTTCACTGTAACATATCCATAAGATGTACAATATTAAGGGTGGTAAAGAAAAAAATGGAGCTTTACAACACAACGACTTATGATTACAAAACCTATAAATAAAAACTAAATTCTAAAATAAAAAGATCATTTAGAAATAGTTTCATACAATATAAAAAGTTTTCCTAATGTAACGTTAATGTATATAATATTCATGTAATATTAAAGCTAAATATATATTTATTTGTTATAACATATATAAAATTACAGTATCCGTCACGCGGGTTAACAGAATCTAACGCGAGCGGAGCCGCGGGTAAAAGCTAGTATATACATATTCTAAAGGTCAACATTTTATGCCATGGAAGGCGTACGTAAAATACGTGTTTTTCCTTTTATAATCACTCAGTACAAAAATAATGATATATTGCATCTCGTTTGACTTAGCATCACGGAAATTATTATTTTTTCCGGGATAATTATTTATTTTATTACTAACGAGATAATAAAAATTAGGTAAATAAACTCTGAATGATATCTAATGCCTATCAAAAACTTGTGTGGTTATTAAAAGGCCATGATGATTTTTGACGATACAAAAGTAATCAAAAGAGAAACCGAATTGAAATTGGGGACCACTGCGCCTATCCAAATTACAAACATTTTCAATTCATTCCTTTTCAATTTGAATTTTTGTCTTTTCCAATGTCCTTCTCACCGCTCTGACTTTGTTTACTCCATATTCTTCGTGCAATCTATCCTATTATGGAATGCGCTTCCTCATGAAATCAGGATTGCTAACAGTCGGCACGCCTTTAAAATTAAGCTAAGGAAATATTTCCGTGAAAACAATTTAGCAGATTTTTTTTGCAGATTTTTATCTTGATGTTATATATTAATAGTTATATATATATGTATAATATGTATATTTTATTATATGTACGGTTGACCGCACGTCAGTGGTAACAGTTTGACATTGACAGCGCCTTTAATTCGTAAGTAGTAGGGGCGGTTTTCTGGTTCAAGTGTTACCACTGTCATGCAGTCGACTGTACGTACTTGTATCTTTTAATGTATTTATTTATTTTTATTATATGTTAATTATAAGTCCGTAGTTCTAACCTTATTTTTTGTCTCGGCATCACCCTGAGGTTGTCTAGTAGAAAACGCCTATGGCGTTAAGACCGCCTTTGTACCCAGTTGTGCATAAAGAATTAAATAAATTAATAAATGAACAATTTCTATTTTTGTCATCATTTCAGATCCTTCTGACATTCGCGTTCCTGGTGATCGGATTCTCCCTCAGCTTCATGATACAATTCCACTCGCAAACTCCTTTCGAGAGTCCTTGGGCTGCTCTCGTCAAAACCATGGTGATGATGGCATCAGAATTTGACTACGAAGACCTAGTTAAACAAGACTCCAAAGAATTCGTCACTTCTTTACTCGTAGTGCGCAGCATATTCCTAATATTTTTAATATTAGCAGCCATAGTTCTTATGAATCTAATGGTCGGTGTAGCTGTAAATGATCTACACAATTTACAAGTATTAGGCAACGTCAGAAGACTCGGCAAACAAGTCGAGTTTCTAGGATCTCTAGAAAACCTAGTCTACAATAGAGTTTTTAAGAAGATCTTGCCGAATTGGCTAGAGAATGTGATAAGAAACAAAAAGAAAATTTTAAGTGTCTTCGTTTTAAGCCCAAGTTTACCAAAATCAAAATCTTACCGAGCCCTACCATCGCACATAAGAGAGGCTATTTTTGAGAAAGCTCAATCTCAGAAAAAACAGATGGAGGATGAATTAGGATCTCAAAATTATAGAAAGAAATTAGACGAAATATATGAAGCAACTATTAAAATAAGACAAGAGACTAATGTCCAAACTGAAAGAACACAAATTTATACAAATAGTAAAGATCTACAAAAACATTTTCAGGAACTAGATTCCGCACTTGTAAATGTCAAAACTCAAACAAAGTTATCTATAAAAGAAATTAAATCTTCTATTGCAGAGTTGAACATTAAAATGGACATGATTTTGAACAAATTAGAAAATATTGCCGGGTGACAATTACTTCCTTATTTTCTTACGGGTCTCTGAGATAACGTTGATCACTTGGTCCCAGTTCTTCGGCGGATGGAGTCCCTAACGGGATTCTCCACCACCCGCCCGGTTAAGCAGTTACGGCACCTATTTTGGGAACCAACCAGCGAGAGACCATTCGAAAAAAAAAATTGTCCCATTTCTTAGCCTATATTATATAGACTAAGATGACCAGTGCTACCCGTGCGAAGCCGGGGTGGGCCGCTAGTTTTACATAAAAAACCACTAACTTTTATTTTATTTTTAAATAAACAAGTAATTTGTCTTTCTTTCTTATATTTTTTACATTGGACATTTGTCATTGGTTTGGTCAGAAAATTTTTTTGCTTAAATAATTAACGAAACTGAGTAAGTACATTAACTAAGCTGAGTAAATAATGAACCAATAATTATTATTATTGATTAATTAATTACTCAGTCAGTGGTAAACATTACGCATAGGCGTGTTTGTAAATTCATTAAATTATAAAGTCGTAATATCTGAAATCTGGGAAAACCCAATTTTGTTATTCCATATCGGGAAAAGTGTTGTTGATGTGACACAGAAATGAAAGGATTTTTATTATCCTACTTACATTAAAGAAATCGAGAAACGAAACAAAAACTCAGCTGATTATAAGGCGTCTTCGTACAGATGACGTTCTTTTTGAGCGATTAAAAGGGATTTCGCAGAAAAAAGGCGGTCACGCGTTCTGCGTTCTTTGTGTTGTATTATGTCACATACATGCACACAGCAGGCATTCTGACTACTTTGTCGGTCAGCTGGAAGTGAAGAAATGTACGCTCGAACGACGAACGCGAACGCGTGACCGCCTTCTGTCAGCGAAATCCCTAAGAACCAATGGAAACATCGCATCAAAGAGCATTGCATATAGTTGTAGTAGTAACAAACGTTGCAGCAGGGTAGCGCAAAAGGAATCAGTACAATTAACATTCTTGATTGCTCAAAAAGAACGTCGGCGTCGTCTGTGCGGCGCCTTTTGTTTGGACTCCAACAAAGCGGAGATGTGCGAAGCGGAGAGGAAAGGAGATACTTAACAGCTAGGGTGTATCCACCGAAGCTGATATGTGTACGCCACTCGCCGCACGCCACTCGCCGCATGCCACCCGCCGCACGCCACTCACCGCACGTCGCTCAGATCTCTCGTCGCTGCACGCTGTCTGCTTGCGAGGCACAGCTCACATCTCAGTTTTGATCACATGTACAAATAAATAAATAAATATTTTTCGGACATTTTTACACAGAACCATCTAGTCCCGAACTAAGCAGAGCTTGTACTATGGGTACTAGACAAAGGAATAAGAGACATCTCCTCTCCTCTCTGCTCAACCGTATCCACTGAAGCTAAGCGGAGACGAGATGTGGACATCATCGTGTGTGTGTGCGTTACATCTCCTCTCTGCTTCACACATCACTGCTTTGGTGGAGTCCGGGCTTAATAGCTCGATACGCTGGCATTGTATTATATGGGAATCATCATCATCATCATTTCAGCCGAAAGACGTCCGCTGCTGGACATAGGCCTCCTCCAAGCATCGCTACAACGACCGGTCCGGCGCTTTCCGCATACAGCGGATACCCGTGGCCTTCACCAGGTCGTCGGTCCACCTTGTGGGGGGGCAATCACACGAACAGCGGAACATTTTATTTATTTATTATATTCTTTATTGTAGATTGCACCAAACGAAAACAAAGAGTAGTTTACAGAAAGATTAAATAATAAGTACAATGGGCGGTCTTTTTGTGGCAGTAGGCAGAAAATTTCGAAGGCGTCTCGGGAGCCTGCCGCCCGAGGCGAACATCTTACGACAGCGTCCCGCCCGCTGTGTGCTTGCACCTTTAGACTACAACGATGATATTGAATGGGTATTTTAATGCACAAGAAGTTCAATTTTGTTTTTGTTTTATTTGTTCGAAAGTCGAAACCGATCGCAATTTTGTGACCATAGTATGGAAATGTCTTTGTTTGTGACACATAAAACTTTAGGCTCATTGTTTAACCTATATGCTGCGGCGACTAGAATTATGTTTGTTAGCCCGGTGCGGCGCATTTTGAGCGGGAACGCGCATCGGCGTTACCCGCACCTCGTAAGGCCGGGACTCCACCAAAGCGGAGACGAGACGAGCGGAGAGGAGATGTTTTTTAAACAACCAATAGAATTGTCCTATTGACACATCTCCTCTCCGCTCAGCTTCAGTGGAGATCGCTGTGCGGAGATGTGTAATATTTGTATGGTGCGATGGAAGCGGAGATGTGAGCTGTGCGCGGACGACGCGCAGTGGAGACGAGAGATGTGAGCGGCGTGCAGTGAGTAGTTCTTCTTCTTCAAGTAAAAGAAGATACTTTTTTTGTAATAATAGCGACACCGTCTACCTTTCGTGTCAGAATGCGTACTGAGCACTCAACGCCTCGCACCCGAGCTGAAAAACATCTCTTCTCGCACAGCACACAGCACACCGCACACATCTCCGCTTTGGTGGAGTCCCCCGAGCTGAAAAACATGTCTTCCCGCACAGCACAAAGCACACCGCACACATCTCTGCTTTGGTGGAGTCCCGGCCTAAAGATAAAACAAGACGCCGATCGGCGTTTTCCGCAACTGGATGTGAAATTAAAAAACGCCGTTCGGCGTCCGCCGCATCGAATGGGTTAGCAATGGCATAATAATATTGTAGGTATGACTCATACCTGGTTTGTGGTTTTGCTTAAATACTTTAAATACTAATTAATTTATCAATGTGGTTTTCAAAAGTAATAATTAATTTCAAGGTTTACTTCTTACCAATGACAGTCATTGGCTGCGGCACGAAAACCCGTGTGCTATATCGATAAAACATAGTCTATACATCCTCTCCAGGTTTTGAAGATGTTGGTATTACCCATATATTACCCAGTAACTGGACATAAAACCGTTACGCCATTTTGCGTGATTGAGTAACGAACATCCGGACATCGGAAATATTAGTGGAATTAAACAGAGAACCTCACGGACGAAAAAAAAAGGCGGACGGAATCTCGCTAAACAATAAGTGAAGCATCCATAGTAAGTCGGCTCGCTTAAAAGTACGGGCCGGCACGCACACATTCACATCCATAGTATGCCAAAAAGTCTCGATTACTAAGAAAGACTTTGTATAACTGTTGGTAACTCTATCGTATGACTACTCATTGTTGTAGTGTTACAAATAAAATAACATTATAAATCTGGTGTGTTAATTTCGAATTATAGTGGGTTTAGGAAAAATTAAGTGCTTCAGTCTTTGTTTAGCGAGTCTCTGTTCGCCTTTTTTATTCGTCCGAGGAGAACCCTCACTTATTTTTCTTTGGAAGAACAACAGCATTTAACAGTATACAGAAAGCCAATAATATTATTAGCTTATTCATTCCATCACCATCATAGTCTTTCGGCTGAAATGATGGTGATGATGATTCATTACACAAATTGAAGTCGATTTCCGTAGACAAAATGTATGAAATAACTGTTTCTTTTTTTCACTTATTTTTATTTCATAGATTCTTATATTAGAGTAACTGATTTTTTTTTCAGGACAATAAAAAAGTCAAAGTAAAGTTAAAGTAAAGTTTATATTATTAAAATTGTCTTGACTTTAAAAGAAAAGTTGATTCTTGAGTTATGGACCATAACTATAACTTATGGTGCTCTCTACACTCGGTAAAATGTAGTTCGTTGTAGTTGTAGGTAGAAAAAGTGCGAAAAGTGGCCGTTTTTCGCATTTTTTCTATCTACAACTACAACGAACTATATTTTAACCCACGACGAATAAGAGGGGTGTTATGTTTTTCAGGTGTGTATCTGTGTCTGTCTGTGGCATCGTAGCGCCCAGACGGATAAACCGATTTTGATTTTGTTTTCTTATTAGAAAGGTGACTTGATCGAGAGTGTTCTTAATTATGATTCAAGAAAATCTTGTTCAGCCGTTTGAAGATCGGTGGCCTGCGCGGCCCGTTCGGTGTAAATCGTACATTGTGTATGAATGTGGAAATGAATGAGTGAACGGGTGTGTCGGGGGTTTTAAATTTTATAAATTTTATATTAGGTATACACGCTGAAATTTGAATCGGTTATTTCCCGAAAAGGGGTCATTGTACTCATCATTATGAAAAAAAAATCAGGTGGTCCCTACATTTTATTGATTTAAGTGAACACAAATGTAGGGACCACCCGTTGTTTTTTTCGTGATTTCAGGGATGGTCCCATAGTAAAAGTTGTTCATAATGATGAGTACAATGACCCCTTTTCGGGAAATAACCGATTCAAATTTCAGCGTGTATAGTTTCTTAAAACTACAGTATCTTTACTACAATTCTGTAGAACCAGATTTTCGATAAATGATGTACTTACTCGGCGACTAATCATTTTTTAGGGTTCCGTACCCGAAGGGTGACAAACGGGACCCTATTACTCTCGCTACGCTGTCCGTCCCTCCGTCCGTCCGTCCGTCCGTCTGTCTGTCACAGGGCTGTATCTTTTGAACAGTCATAGGTAACTGGTTGAAATGTTCTCAGAATACGTGTTGCTATGAGGTGTATAACGACAAATACAAAAAACAAAAAAAAACAAAGGGGGTCCCTATACAAGAAACCTCAAAAAATATGCATTTTTTTTAACGTTTTTGTTCCTGCTCTATCTTCAAAACGGTTATATATACCAGCGTCAAACTTGGTCAGATTATAGTGCATATTATGTAGTTTAGCAACAAATATTAAAAATAAGACAAACATAGACATAAAAACAAAAATTCATATTTCGCGCACTGTGCGTTGATGTCTTTTGATAAACTCCCGTAAATTAAACCAGTTTTTATCAGGTCATTGAAGGTACGGAACCCTTACTGCGCGACTCCGACTCGCACTTGGCCGGTTTTTTATTTACTGATGAGGGCGCCACTGAGCTGCAGAGAACTTCAGTACTTTCATGTCAGGGTTGAACAAATAGGAAACGCCGACACCAGCGGCTGGTTCCAAAAATAGATCATTTATCAATTTCAATAAGGAAAGTTTAGGAGTTTATTTAATAAACAATATTATCTACCAAGTTATTATATTTCCTTATATCTATACAAAATTAGTATTAAACTGTCATCAAAACAAGATACAACATTAAAATGAGCACGCTCATTGGACAACAAAAATCTGACAGTAATAGAAGCTTAAACTCTAAATAGAGTTCATTATAAGTTTTATGTGAAGCTTGGTTAACAATTGGTAAGCTTAATTTTATCTCTTTTCTTGTTTCTCCGAACATTTTTTCCCCATATTATTATATTGGGGTCGGCTTCTGGTCTAAACAGATGAGGCTGCACATCAGTATATTTTACATGCAGTGACTGCCATCAGACCCCCGCAATCCAATTTCTAGATAATACCGACACTCTGAAGATAGACCAGTTGTCAGATTTTCAGGCTTTCGACTACCCTTAACGACTGCCAAAGATATTCGTATGGCTACCGGGATCGACAGCGGAAGCACGTTAACATAACATAACCAGCCCATTACCACTGTGCTATTACTGTCCTACTGCTGGGCACGGGCCTCTTCTTAGTGCGAGGAAGCTAAGGCCTCAGTCCACCAAGCTGGTCTATAGTGCGGGATGGCGGACTACACACACCATCAAGAACTGTATGGAGCAACCTCGGGTGTGCAGATTTCCTCACGATGTCCATGTTTCCTTCACCGTTAAAGCAAGTGATAATCGAATATAAAACCGCACATGAATTCGAAAAGACAGAGCTGTGCGGATACACAAAGCACGTTAAGCTGCTTTCATATTATAACAGAAGCTAAATTTTATAGTATTTATTTTAATACTTTTAAGTATGGGTATTGTATCCGTCTCAATTCATGAGTGTAGTGGTTGCAAGTTCGGCTGCCGAGCAACAGAAATACCATAGGGCTGATTCTACTTGTTGATAAGTTGCAAATTAACTTAAATTTAATGTAATTAAAAATAAACGACAGAGTTATAAATAAATAAAAAAAATAAAAATCATTTATTGCAGGCATACACCCATATAACTTACACATACAATTTTAATTTAACGAACACAAATTATAGTAATTAAAAGATTAAGTAAATAATTTAATTCAATTATATAATCAAAACAATTTAATAATTTATACTCATTATTAAAAATTTATAAATACAAAATCTCTTTAAAATCTAAATTCATTCAAAAATTAACAAAATCAGCTCAATTAAAATTCATTAACATAAATTAATATTTAATTATTGCAATTGAATTAAATAATTATTGCAATTGAATTAAAATATATATAATTATTATTATTATTAGCTGGAATATTGTCAGCCATATACAAAGAAAAGGTTAGCTTCATATATGGCTCGCAATATTCCATTGTCAGATTCATGTACACGGCTCATGAAGGAGGCCCTCGACTTTCTTAGGACAGCGAAGAAGTCATCCACTCTATTGTCCGCGAACATGCCGGACGCGCTACACCGCCATGGGAGCCCAAATATGCACCTAAATGCGTTGTTATATTGTACACGTGTAGTCGTAGCAAAGGTGACATGTGTACACGTGTACAGCGACCGACAGTACGCATGAAATAAAGTAACTTTTACTTGTTTCGTACATTTCGCGAATCGCCGGGCGAGCATATTGCTTTTCGCGGACAACGATCTTTTTTGTCTTTCTAGATCTTCGTCATCTTTCAATTTTTCTGTCAAGATATGACCCAGATACTTAAAACTTTTGACAACTTTCAATTTAGTATTACACAGTGTTATATCAGGTATAGGTAACGGACTGTTATCATATCTGAAAACCATAACTTCTGTTTTCTTTACGTTATACTTGAGGCCATGTTTTTGCGCATACACTTCACAAATATTTAGTAGTTTTACAGTGTTTTTTTTTAGTTATACAGAGTTATTCTATTTATTAACAAATGTTTTTTTTCTCAAATAACGTCTACTTCTTGTAATTCATCTAAACAAACCCATAATGCGCAACACATGCGAATAAATTGCTAGATCGGTGGTGGGAATTTGGTCAGTATAATTTCTTGTAGGACATCTATGGGTTTCGCCACAAGAAAAAAATCACTTACATTGTTCACTTTCTTTCTTTCTCATATTGAGGAATTATTATCAGAAATTACGTAAAGCTTTTTGAGTCATTAGAAAACCAGTCCACTGATAAGTGTCGTTGAGACTGCGGGTACGTCACTGTGGTGGGTGGTGGGGGGATTAGTCAGACTAGACGCTAGGTACTACACCGAATTTTTATGCACCAATCAATTGTATGAATCATCGTATACGGCGCAATAGAAATTCTATACAACCAGGGCCGTCTAAATCAGGGGGCACAGGGCACCAGGGCGCCGAGGCATCAGGGGCACCAGTCTCTTTCCTGTGGGCACCGCCGCGCTGGCCTTCTGAGGGCGGGTCCCGAGGCACGAGAAATAATGAACTCCGCTCAAACTTACTTTATTTTAAATCTAACAAACGGTTATTTTCGAACATTCGGTCGCTGTGTTTCAAATTCAAAGTCAATTTTTTTTTTCAAGTAAACCTAATCACATGTACTTTTGAAACGTCAGGCTCGATTTCGAATTGTGCGTCCTATGGAGAAGAACGGGCATGAAAATCCATGGAAATACTCTTTTTATTTATTTATTTATTTTATTTATTTCCACAAAAAAAAATACATACATTTGGCAGATACAGTGTAGAACATAAACCAGTTTAGGTTTTTCTGTACACCGCTTGGTCCGTCGACATTCATTACAACGAGATGTGGGTGGGTGAACACGACGCATCGCGCTCGCTCGCCCCGTGCAAAAAATTCTCAAATACCCTCAACTAATTTATATTTCTTCTCAATAGCAAATTTCTTACAAAAATACAGCATGTTTTTTTTTTTAATGCTATAAAATTATAAGTCATTATTAGGTTTAAAATAAGTTATTGCTCATTCTTCAAATTAATTCAAATAATTTTTATACTATGCGATACTGCACTGTTCTGTACTGTTTGTCTCTTCGTGCATACTATTTATTGTACAACATTAAAGCTCGCATTAACTTCTGCCCTAATTTGAACCAATGTAAGTCAGGAGTTGAAACTAGTACCCTTAATACAAGTTATCTTGATAACTTAGCAAGGGTGCTGGTTGCGACACATTTTCAATATGTCTACCTCTGTTTAGGTTAAGTCATGTGAATGTCAATGTTTTTTATATGTTATATTGTGAAATGCCAATAAATGATTTATTATTATATTATATTATTATTATTAATTTGAGTATAATATAGGTTAATGTCAGTTTAGCAGCCGTTACCAGATCTACACACTGACTGTTATGAAATGCTCAGGGCCGGGCGCCTAGTTGGGTTCGCACCCCGGCGCAAGATATACTAGAGGCGGCCCTGAATACAATTGACGTTCTTGAAATCTTGATCACTTAAAAATAACGTCGTCTATTTGGCGAAGTCAAAGTCAAATCATTTAATTCAATAAGACCTTATAACAGGCACTTTTGAAAGTCGACAGTGTATATTAAAAGCAAAGCAAAGTTTTCGAAACGTCAGGAAAACCAAATTAAATAATATACGCGATTTAATCCGGTTGAACTTTGTTTTATTGTAAGTTTATATTCAATTTAAATGTCTGTACACTATTGTAAAAAGATAGTAATGAATAATTTAATATTGCAAATACGTCATTCGAAAACGAGAGGAAAACATATTACGTAAATGAATCATCATTTATTTAACTAAGTACTAACGATATATGCTATGAATCACAACAATAACAAAGATTTAATTCCCTCATAGGTTTTTAATAAGGAAAAGTTGCACATATTGTGAAATAATATTATTTATTGAATTTACTATAAGAAAATCAGTGTTAAGCGCGCTCTCACCGCGCATTGTTCGCGAATCAAAACAATGTTAATCATTTTTATTACCTATTGTAACTTTCGCGACTTAAATTCATGTTAAAAGTTATTGTTTGCCGTTTGAACGTCGAAATGTTTAGCAAAAACAAGAAAAATAATGTAAGGGATACAAAAACAGTGTCGTTGTACGTGCCAAAAGCATCAGGTCAGCTGTTAACGTTTCTGTTTTATTTTAAACTTCTGCGTTATCGAGACATTTCCACAAAATTCTTTTTAATCAGTGATTTACTAACGATTGTTTAAAATTAGAAACGTTGTTAATCCTTTATAAGGCAGGCAACACGACTGAAGGTTTAGTAATAAAAATCAGTTATAAAGGACATGTAGGAGCCCTTTAAAAATATATTTATCACAAAATATTGTGTCCATTATTTGGACAGAGCCTTATACAACTTGTATCAGAAATGCGTGGTCATATTTGAAAAGCTAATTTAGTAGATGCTACCAAACAATTTTTACTGTGAGACCAACCCTGAAATCGCGAAAAAAAATGCTGATACTTATATTTTGTCGTGCGACATCGATGATTTAGTAGGGAACAGCTGATATTTTTTTCGCGATTTCAGGGTTCCCATAGTAAAAGTTGGAACAACTGGGCGAAATGCTGCACAGCTTAAACGGAGCCTCTCGACGTGTCGGTCTCGGCTTGAATCTGGACAATACTAAAGTCATGTTCAATATGCATGTCATGCCGAGGCCAATATTCGTCGAAGGGTCGGCACTCGAAGTTGTAACGGAATACGTCTACCTTGGGCAGGCAATTCAGCTTGGTAGACACAACTTCGAGAAAGAAGCCAACAGAAGGATCCGTCTGGGCTGGGCAGCATTCGGCAAACTTCGCCGAGTCTTCTCGTCGCCTATACAGCAAAGTTTGAAGACAAAGGTCTTCAACCAGTGCATCCTGCCAGTCATGACTTACGGTGCCGAGACGTGGGCACTGACAGTTGGGCTAGTCCACAAATTCAAAGTCGCTCAGCGAGCTATGGAGCGAGCTTTGCTTGGAGTTTCTTTGAAGGATAAAATCCGTAACGAGATTATCCGGAGAAGAACCGGAGTGACCGACATAAATTAACATACATAACTTGTAGGATCAGTAAGCTGAAGTGGCAGTGGGCTGACAATGTCTGTCGAAGGACCGATGGCCGTTGGAGCAGACGAGTCCTTGTGTGGAGACCGCGAATCGGCAAACGCAGCGTAGGGCGCCCCCCTGCCAGGTGGACCGACGACCTAAAGAACGTGGCTGGGGGGACGGGATGCGGAAGGCAGAGGACCGAGCGTTGTGTATAATAATAGCTCATGTCGTGGGGAAAAGATTAGCCAGTCAGCAGGTTGATAGCGGGGCTGACTGCCCAGAGTGCGCCAGACGATCAATTAAATATCGTCACTCGTGGAGGCTCTTTTAATGCACCCCAGTTTATAGTAAAAGTTGTCTTATGCTATGCCCTGCATGAGCTCTTCAAATCGAATTGTTTTTCGACCCTATGGTCAAAAAATTGGCTATACGTGTTATTCAAATAAATGAAAACCTCTTTAGGGGTCAGAACTCAGAACCATACCAGTCAGTATGAACAAATTTTACTATGGGACCAACAATGAAATCGCGAAAAAAACAGCTGTTCCCTACGCAAATCGTTCAAATAAATCGTCAAAATGTAGGAAACAGCTGTTTTTTTTATTAATTCACTCACAGTAGTCAGAGTCAAATCTACTTAAAAATGATAACAGCTTAACGGCGATTTGCCTTACTGGAGATAGAAAGACATGAGATTAACGGCCAAAATTAGTATCCAATCTATCCACGATTTACCCTACTAGAGATAGGAATTTGACATAAGCTCCATACAAAATATGTCAAATTTCTATCTCCAGTAGGGCAAATCGAAAAAAAAAAAAAAAAAAAAATTAAATTAATTATTAATAATAATTAAATTAATTATTATTATTAATAATAATAATTAAATTAATTAGGCAAATTTACTGCCTCGTTGGTCTAGCGATCTCAAGCGCGACTGCTGAGCATGGGGTCCTGGGTTCGATTCCTGGGTCGGGCAAAGTTTTATTGGGTTTTTTCATTAGGAAATTCTCAGTAGCAGTCCGGAGTATGGATTTGTGCCCGGTTAATGGCAATAGGCTCGCCCCCTATTACATGGGACTTATAACATAACTGGCGAAATGTGGGTGTAATATACACCTCTGTCTACCCCTTTGGGGAAATACAGGCGTGATGTTATGTTATGTTATGTTAGTAGGGCAAATCGTGGATAGATAGGATATTAATTTTGGCCGTATGTCAGTAAGGCAAATCGTGGATTGATAAGTAATCATAATCATAATAATAAATTTTATTTATAAACGTATGAGTACAGGTCAACTTAAGTACTAGATTGAGCGACAGATACATCTGGAATTATACGTAGGAGACAGAGCAAGACCCAGTCCCGAGCTAGGAGTCAACCTGTGTTACAGGTGCTAGGTGATTGCTCCGTCGCCGCACTAATAGCTTGTTTACATCAATCGTAGCAAAAAGTTGCAGTTGAATCACTGGATTCCCAATTTAGGCATGCCATGGAATCAGTTTACAAATTACAAGTTTTCAGTTTACATTTTTAAGTTATTTATTTTGACCGTAATAGAAATCCTACTAATATTATACACAGAATTTTTATCGCAGAAATGGTTATCGCGTATCTTTCGGAAACTGTTTATTTTTCCGGGATTTAAAGTAGCCTACATAATTTTTTTATCTAGGCTATGGTCTATCTGTGTGCCAAATATCGTTTAAATCCGTTCAGCCGTTTCGGAGTCAGATCTACTGCTTTTTTAGGACACCTAGCGCCTATTTTTCAATAACAACTCCTAGCGGAAAATCGGGCGCGTTTTATACGTTCATTCTATTTCTGTGGAAACGGCCATTTATGTCTCATATTTTGATACTCGCAAACTCACTCATCAAAACCTAAAGGGTACTTCCCTAGACCTAGAATCTTGAAATTTGGCAAGAAGATCATTTTGATAGTCTAGCGAAATCTAGCTCTTTTTATAATCTAAGTTAGCGCCCAACGCCCTTCCATGGGTGGCAGCACTGGCGTAGACCCTCTGTACACCTGAGAGTGGAATATAAAGTTCGGAATGTTCTTGAGAACCACAATTCTTCTTCTTGGTTCTTGACCATTGATGGTGTGTACGTAGGTAACTTATTGTGAAAATTGGCAATAACATGTTTACATTGTGGTACGTAGTGTTTACAGTTAAATTTTTCGAGTGCGTCACTGAAATCCCTAGTTACATTGCGATAATGTGGACTTTTGTTAATTCAGTTGTGCTATTTCGTAAACACAATTTGTTTATTTGTTTATTTACAGTTAGCGAACTCACTTATAAATTCCCAGCGAAATTATATGTACAATCGACCATAAAATTACTATGCCTTCCCTTATTCCACTTGTCCCTGTCTTTTGCCGTCTGGGGCCAGTCCTTCAGATAGGAGTAAAGTTCGTCCCACCATCTTCTTCTAGGCATGCCGCGTTGTCGTTTGCTGCTGTCTGGAACCAACTACGTCAACGTTATAATTAACATAACATGACATAAAATCACGCCTGTATTTCCCCGAAGGGGTAGGCAGAGGTGTAATAGTACACCCACATTTCGCCAGTTATGTTATAGTCCCATGTAATAGGGGGCGAGCCTATTACATCGCGTATATTAATAAAATTGGTTTTCCTTACGTTTCAAAAGCTATGCAGCGTTCGTGATCGCAGGACTTACGGCCAAAATTAATATCCAATCTAACCACGATTTGCCCTACTAGAGATAGAAATTTGACGTATTTTGTATGGAGCTTAGGTATGTCAAATTCCTATCTCTAGTAAGGCTAAGTACTTCGGAGATCCGGGTACTCTCCGAGAGACAGTCAGCAACGTCAAGCGTTTGCTGGCCTTCCTCGAGGAGCCGGGGTGGCTCGAGTAAACAAGTTATTCCCACCCACACGCAAAATACACGCCAAGCGTGGAGTTGCGGAAAATGGTCCGTTATACCAATACCAATACCAAAAAAGGCAAATCGTGGATAGATTGGATATTAATTTTGGCCGTTAGATTATATACCTTAATCTGAAGATTAAGATGACAAACGACTTCATAGAATTTTTAATTTTATTTTTATATTAGGTTTTAATTATTCTACATGATTTTCAGATAATGATGAAGTTTTTGAGAGAGCTAATAAAAGTTCCTTAACCGTTTTACGCGAAAATCAACTGAAGTCCAAGAGTTTGGACGTTAGACAGGATACACGGTAAGATTCATACAGTCACACACACACAGTTCATCACAGTTTTTTTACCCACATCTTTATTTTAAGTCGATAAATAATCTTTCACCTGAAGAGGTGACTTAGTCAACAGTCAGTGCCCGTATTTAGAAGCTCTGAGAGGCATCCCTCTATACATCAAGCGCCATCGCGCTATACGTCCTATCGAAGAGTAATGGCTATAATACGGCCTTCTGTTAACCCAAACATACTCATACTTCATCAACACAAAGAAAGAAACAGAACAGTCACTTTTGAAGCAAATAAATATTTTTTCTTTCTTTTTAACACTGTCGCCTGGCCTTCGGTGAATATGCTGACAAAAACCTTAGTTTTGCCTTACCATGAAGATCATCAGATAACATCACAACTGTATTTCCCCAAGGGATGGGCAAAGGTGTACCTATAGTACACCCACATTTCGCCAGATATGTTATAAGTCCTATGTAATAGGGGGCGAGCCAAGGTCTAAGATTTACGATCTCTCCACCATTAATTAAAAAACCTTTTCAGTCAGAGACAAAGAAAACACTTCATTCTTCACCCTCTTCTTGTTGACCGGCTAAGATCCCAAAAACGATAAAATCTTGAAATCAGCTCAGAAATTTACATGTTTTCAGAACGGCTGATTCAAGCATTTGCAAACTAAGTGCATGTCCTAAGTTATCACTAGCAGCCCTGGTCGCCATGAACTTCAGTCCAAATTCTATGGAAATGCTTGAAGGAACGCTTACAATGAGACGAAGCGTGACACGGATATCCAAGTTCAACACACGGCTTATAGAATCCATTTCGGTTGGTGATACTGCATACATGAACAGGTAAGTTGGTAAGGCCGACGACGTAATCCGACAAAATAACCATCTTTAATGGGAATATCGTTTCTACGATCACAATGACAAAAACAATTCATAGGACCGAACATGGTATTAGTACATTATGGTACAAACAAGTGAGCTAAGTTGACTATTATACTCGAGGCTGGATTGCAGCCCGAGCCGAAGGCGAGGGCGTAATGGAGCCAAGAGTATAATAGTCAATGCTCACGCGTGGCATACGACGTTTTTCAACACACTTGCGAGGAAAAAAACATAAATTACACATTTTAGACAAATACTGACTTTGTGAAAAATTATAAAAATGGCGGACCACGCGGTGACATACTGTGCATACAGCTATACGCGCGCAGGTGGTCGAAGGAAACCGCCATACAGCCTAATATAAAAATATTATAAATTGTTTTTTTTATTTATAACACAAATTAATATTAATTTGTTGACAAAAATTAATAATTTGACGAATTGTTTATAAAGCATATTTTAATTAATACAGTTGATTTATTCCCAAAAATGTTTAATTTAGTTCGGGCATAAAAACTCTTTGCTGCGATTTAATAATAAACTGTAAAGTAAAAAGCACTAGTGCAATAATATAATGAAAAAAGCACGCGTGCCACATTATGAACTTAAAAGCGATGCAATAAGAGCCACTTTACGAGCAAGTGTGTTGAAAAATAATATACAACATGTAACAAAAACCCTGTTGTTCCTGTGAGGTACGTTGTCAGAATCGATATTCATACGTAAGGACACAAGTCATTTGGAAAAACTCTTCAGTAAAAATAATCAAATTAAATATTAAATCTTTAAAAGTGATTATATCACTGTCAATTTACAATCAATAATTATTTAATATTTAATTTGATTATTTTTATTGATATAATCAACGAGTGAGTGAGTTTTGAGTGATATAATTACTTTCAATTTACAATTAATAATGATTTAATATTTAATTTGATTATTTTTACTGAAGAGTTTTTCCAAATGAGTTGTGTCCTTACGTATGAATATCGATTCTGATAACGTACCTCACAGGAACAACAGGGTTTTTGTTACATGCTGTATTATACCATGGGACCGAGTATCTAAGACAAATGTATGCCCGTACATTCGTATCTGGTTTTTTCAACCTAATGGTATCAACATGACACATTTGTGAGCTAACTCCATTATTAAGTCGCAGGCCAATTTGAAATTTACACTTTGTTTTGTATCTTGGTTGCCGCATTTACGATAAAAGTTTCTAAAGCATTAATTGCTGTTGACCCAGATGCAACTACAATAAAATTTGTTTCACAACTTATGTCCTGGTGTGTCATAGCTGTGATATTGCTGCTACTCAATTCGATCACATGACCAGTATAACAGTACTGATAATGTCCTCCCAGCCGAATTTCGGTCACGGCGGCCAATCTCAATGGAGACTAGCCATCCGCGCGGGACATATTATAGTGCACAAGTGTGTGCGCAAACAGAGGTGCACTCTCTGTTCCCTCACTCTCATAATCCGATGGGACGGTTATTCGACACGATCGGAGAGAGATCAGGCGCAGGACCGACGGCTTTACGTGCTCTCCGAGGCACGATAACAGTACTATATTGATCATCAACTGTGATTTATATATGATCAAAATTAAAGGTACGGACATCGTGACTAAATGACTGATTTATTCTAGAATGCTGGCAATGGGTGCCAACCCAAACGCGACGTGTCGGCTGAACCACGTGTCTGCGTGCCATGTCGCAGCCTTATACAACAACGACGCCCTAGACCTACTTCTCAACTCAGGAGCTGAGAGCTTGAGAAGCGATAAACTGGGTAGAACACCCCTACACTTGGCCGCCTGGGCAGGGAATGCCAAGCAAATTGCTTTACTATTGAACTTTCCAGAAGGTGAGTTAAATCAAGTTTCAGCACCTTTACTAATATTAATTGAAACGTGAAGGCTTTAGGTCATGCAGGCCATGATGTTAAGTGCTCCATTGCTTCAAAATCATTTCAGCTGAAAGACGTCCACCGCTGGAAATAGGCCTCTCCAAAAGGGGGCGATATGCTATAATCGCCACGCTTGGCAGGCGTTGGCAATAGCAGTTTTTATTTTTTATGATATATAGATCTGCTCTTGATCGCAATGGTTGAATAAATACCTACTCAGAGATCGCTTCTGTCTATCTTCTGGTGAACCCCGTAGTCGGCTTTTATGACACCCACGAGAAGAGATGGGATGGTCCTATTCTTTGTGTCCAGCACCACATGTAACATTTCTTAATGAAAACTTATTTGCTGTTATATCGTGACATTTCAAAATAGAAGTATAATCTTTTGTTATCCACAGTCTCGTATGTCGACCACAAAATCGGTTCAATTAAGCATTCAATATTATTATTTCGTAGTTAATTGCAACTGGTAATACAATTTCAGCTCTCAGAAAAAGTGTTGCAGGCGCACTGTCAGCTCAAACTGTGGAAGAAGTGAAGAGACACAGTTTACCTGTGCATAAGTTGACAAACACTCCGTGTGAGATCAACCTCCCGTCAACTCTCCCGGACGATTGGAGCGACGGTGTGGAACATAACTGCAGGCATATTAAGGATCTGGTGTGTAGTTTTCAATATCTAACGTGAACTTTCGCAGAGGACTTACCCTTGCCAGTCTGCTAGCGATTGTATTGCAACTGCATGGCTATTTTTCGCTTTCGATTCATTAGAATATTCGATTGCACATAGAGAAACACGCCAAAATAATGTAATCGCATGCGATATTAGAACTATAGTTGATACTTTTTGTGTTTTCAGGTGCCGCTATTTCAGGCAGGCTGGACAGCGTTGCACGCGGCAAGCGCTCGCGCACAGCATAACTGCGTGCAACTGCTACTCGCCGCCGGCGCAGACGCGTGCGCACAAGATCTTCTTTGCCGGACCGCTCTAGACGTAGCCGGCTATGCACATTATATGGGGTACAAAATTGAAGTGTCAGAGTAAGTCTCAAAAATATCTCAAAAATAAAGTGATGTTTCTATCACAAACTTACTATACTTTTCGCTAGTATAGTAGTAGTATATAGTATACAGTAGTTTATGGTTTCCAAGCTTCTAAGTTGGAATTGCAATTTTTTTAATTATCATGAACGTAGACAGACAATAAGCTGGTGAGATTGTTAATTTTAGAATTCCAAAATCATGAATTTAATAATAAACTGAAGTTTATTTTTCAGTTTTAATGAAACAATAAGATTACTATTGCAAGCCGGTGGCAAGGTCCAGAGTCCATCTACCAGAAGTGAAAACACTCTTCTGCACACAGCGGTTGAACTTGATAGTGAAGAGGCTGTAGAGGAACTTCTGGAAAGAGGTGCATCTGCCACCATCTGGAACAGTGATGGCCTTACTGCGATGCATGTTTGTGTGAAGAAACGGAACAAAGAACTGTTGCGGGTAACTGTTACAGTTACAACTGTTAATAGACTATTGTATAACATAAAATTTCTCCTAACCTCTCGTCCCGAACGCAGTACGCGAGACATAATGGAATATTAATTGTGTCTGGAACTGCGGCATTCCCACACGCAAAATACACGACGCCGAGCGTGGAGTTGCGGAAAATGGCCCGTTATACCAATACCAATACCAAAACTGCGGCATTCAAGAGGTTTTAGCACAAAAAAATGCCGCTGCCCATGACTTCAATAGGTAACAAACAAATCGATCCTATAAATCAAACAGACACTGCCAATAACCAGTCAGAGAATCCACTGTAATGAAGAAGAATAAAAGAATGACTAAAAGAGGATCTTATAATATGTAAACTTATGTAAAATTTCCGTTTTCCATGTGGTGCCGGACCACCATCTTTATCTCTTCTCATGGGTGTCGTAAAAGGCGACTAAGGGATTCACCAGAGAATGGGCAGCAACGTTCTCTGAGTATTTAACCAACCAACTGCGATCGCCAACCCACCTGCCAAGCTTGGCGAATATGGCATATCCGCCGCTTTTGGAGGGGATGCGTCTTTCAGATGAATGATATAAAATTTTATTTTTATAGCTACTAGCAAATCACGAGTACAGCAATGAAGATCCGCATGTAGCGATGGTGAACGCAAAAGACAATATGGGTACCACCGTGCTCGGAGCAGCAATAAAAGAGGGTTGGACTCAGGGCGTGTGTATAGCTCTTGGTGCCAGAGCCTGCATTACCATGAAGGTAATCTGACAATATTAGCGATTGCAAATCTCATAAGAAGTTTCCTAGTAATGCAGGATAATTGCCATGTTCTTTGATAATCGTCAGTGTAAGAATATTAGGTATATATTTTACATAAAAATTTGTTTAAAAAGTCTATATAGTACAATTTGGGATAATTTTGGATAAAAATATCGCTTATGCTATACCAAATATGTTTTTTTAAGTCTCTTTAAATTACAATAACTTTCAGGAAAATAATGGAGAAACTCCCTTTCATACAGCAGCAGCATTGGGTAAAATAGATATACTTCAAGAGATATTACCTGTCGCCAAAGAAAATTTTACCATCGACTTTCGCAATGAAAAAGGAGAGACCGCGCTTTTCAAAGCAGTGAGCCACAATCAATTAGATGTTGTCAAATTGTTAGTCGAATTCGGTGCCCAGATAAATCAAGAAATACCGAACCTAGCTAACGTATTTCATACAGCTGCTAAACATGGCAATAAAGATATACTAGAATATTTACTTGAATACGATAGCAAGATTACAGAAAAAATGATAAACAGTGCCAACAAAAAATCTTTAACTCCTTTAGTTTACGCTGTATCAAATAACCATCCTGCATGCGTAAAACTATTAATTTCCAAAGGTGCTAAAGTAATTTGTGATGTAACATACTTTAATAGCATTGGCCAATTACATTTAATACGGACGACACCTTTGCACATAGCAGCAAGCAAAAATCATTGTGAAGTAGCAACAATTATTATAGAACGTGACATTAAGACTATTCATGCTGTCAATTCTGAGGGTCAGTTGCCTTTACACGAAGCTTGCTGTCACGGAAATAGGGAAATTATTGAATTACTTCTTCGCAATGGGGCTGACCTTTCTGGAGTAGGAGAAAATGAATGTTCTAAGACAAAGTTCGCACCCATTGATATGTTAATGAATAACTTGTCGAAACCAACTGAATTTATGCAAGAAATATTCGACTCTTTTATATCAAGCCAAGGTAGGAGTCTTCAGGAATCTGACTGTAAAGTTCAGGTTGACTATAGAATTTTACTGCCAAATAAATCAAAAGACCCAAAACAAATGCGAGTGATCAAGGCGTTGGTTAATACAGGAAATAGATACGACCAGAACAGGCTACTCCTTCATCCTTTGGTGCAAAGCTTTCTTTTCCTTAAATGGAAAGCATTATTACCATATTTCTACAGTATATTGGCATTGCACATGTGCTTTGTGTTGTCCCTCAACGTTTATTGTGTTTCTGTCTTCTATTATAAAGATAAAAATAAAACCGTGCCTGTTTTCTTTCAATCTAACATATGGAAATATGTTGTTAATATCTCCGTCGGCTTAGTTACAATTCAGGTAATTAAAACAACATAATTTCAATTTTATTATTATATTTTTCATAATACCTATATAAAATAAAACTAATGCATCTTTTTTTGAAATCACCAGGAATTAATCTTTATAAAATTAAAAAACAAGAGATACTTGCTGTGTCTTGAGACGTGGTTGAAATTCTGGACTATTGTTTTGGCGGCAATTTTGCCCCAAGTTGTGGTGTGGGAGTCAAAATCTAGCCCGGAGTGGGCGCGGCTCATAGCTACAGTTGCCATTCTCTTTTCCTGGTTTGAAATGATGTTCCTGCTGTCCAGGTTTCCAAATTGGGGATTTTACGTCCTAATGTTTGGAAAGGTCGCCAACAAAGTATTTAAGGTGAGTTTAAAATATGTTTGTGTCATTTAAATTATCTATGCTAACTGAAGCGTTGACAACATAACTATTACAAGTGACGAACATTGATAGTGATTACTTGGAACTCATCCAATTTTTGATTTCTCACTCTGCTTTATTTTTCAGATTCTCCTATCATTCTTTTTCCTAATTTTCGGCTTCGCCTTATGCTTCCTGATACAGTTCCGTGCACAGCAACCATTTGAAGGCCCTTGGGCCGCTTTTGTCAAGACCATGGTCATGATGACATCAGAGTATGATTATCAAACAACAATAAGTAAGGAAAGCGCCGAAAATCTATCAGCATCCATCATTATTTTGCGTGTCATATTTTTGGCATTTCTCATTCTGGTTTCAATCATTCTTATGAATCTTTTAGTCGGCGTTGCCGTGAATGATGTTAATAAATTAGAAATTATAGGTAACATTAAGAGATTAGAGAAACAAGTGGAATTTATAACTTCACTCGAGGATATCGTTTATCACAAATTCATTAGAAAAATACTTCCAAACAGATTATACAGAAGATGGTTAACGAATAGAAAATGGGAGAACATTATTTATTTACGACCACGTGCAGCTACTTGCAGTAACTGTAATAATTTGCCTGCTCGTTTAAGAGAAGCCATTTTTGAAAAGGCGCAGTTACAGAAGAAAAATACTGACGAAAAGCTTGGCTCAAAGATGTTTAACACAAAAGTGGATGAAATACACAACGCTATCGTAAGAAACAGTAAACCAAATTATATTGAGAGGACAGATAACTCGATCGAGAAAATAGTTGAAGAAATTGACAGAATGCGTAATGATATAGAATATATAAAAAATTTCATAGTAACAAATAGGCGCCGCACGATTAGTAGTAACAAATCAAGTTACTTGTAATAATATTAAAATTGACAAACGAAAATCAACATTGAACGTTAAGTATTCGAAATTACTGTGTCAGTTTCCTTGAATGGTCATTGAAAACAATCATTTATTTAGCTTGACTCCAATATATAGGTCAAAGTTGATCGAAGACAAAACATAAGCCTTATCAATCAATCAAGACATGTACAGTCGCCTGCATGACAGTGGTAACACGTCAATTCGAAAACCGCCATTACTGCTTACGAAATAAAGATGCTGCTAATGTCAAAGTGTTACCACCGACGTGCGGTCGACCGTACGAGTTACTGCTGCACTAACCGCATGTCATAAGCTCAGCTGTAAACACAATGATTAGACTTTTAAGGGCTAGGTTGGGACGAGTATGACTTTATATAGTTTTCCTAAAACTAGACGGAATATATTATAAAACTTTTTACGCGAGTTTTTTTAATTTATAATTAAGTATATTAAGGTCATAATTTAATGCTTAAGCTTATTACAGATAACTAGAATAAAATTTTGCACGCTGAATTTTTGCCATGCTGGAATATGTGGCTGTAAACTAAAACTAAGACGATATAGATGATAGATATTACTGACGTCACCCAAAGACGTGCCAAGTGGATGAGAATTTCGATACTACGAACAGTGTTCACGGTAGCTTAGTGGCTGCTCGTGAGCGATTTTCATTCTTTATTATATGCCTTAATCGTCACGCTAGGCAGGCGGGTTGGCGATCGCAGTTGGTTGTTTAAATACTCAGAGAACGCTGCAGCCCATAGAATGCTTAAAATATGACCACGCATTACTGATACACGTTGTATAACCGCGAACTGTTTGCCCATGCAGGGTATATTAGAGTACGCGCCAATCTGTGAAGTTAGCGCAGCGCCTCGCGGCCCATTTGACACCCGCGCACTCTTAATTTTGCTACTGCGCAGGCATACGCCGCGTTTTCATTGGTGCGTAGTACTCTACTATGTTTTTTTATGGTCAAACAAAACGAATACTTACGAGTAACTAAGTGTAACAATATATTAGTCATTACTCTTGCTCAATAATATAAGCAAATAAGTATAAGTAAGTAAACTATTTAAGTAAGTATTAAATAATATTAGTTATATAAATTTTAATAAATGATTTTTACTTATATACAATTTTACTATTTTTCATTATAAATTAAATACGAATGTGAGATTGACCGTTTTACGGCACCGATTTAGATGAAACGTCGCAAAAACTTAGTGATTATATTCTCTTTGGAGATAGCCTCTAACAAGGATTGTCAACTTTTTTAAGAAGGAATAGGAAGCTAATTAATTTCAGAGTGCTTTATTCGTTTCACTATGGGTAAAACATAGACCAAAGGTATCTTGTCAAAGGGGTAAAAGGTAAACCTCATGGCCTATCTTATTATACCATGGTAAACCTCAGATCACACCTCAGATGAACGGGTAAATAAAGAGTACACAGATTAATATCAAAGAGAAAAAAATATTTTGTTTTTTGGTAAAAACATTCTAACTCTAGGTTCATATAAATCAAGAGCTCATTTTTCAACAATTTCAATAAATCCCTGTTCCTCTATCTCGCCACTTCACAAAATTCTCTCTCAGTGAATGCTGAAGTATAAAATAAATAAATAAATTCTTTATTTTCCATAAATTTGGTACATTTTGTACATTTTATCTTTGCTCACAAACAAACAATAATTTTAAGAGCTGATGGTATAAAAGATAGAGTAAACGATGGTGCCTGTGCTAGTATTAACTGTGTGACAGGCACCAGCGCCTTCCTCCTACAGATTAGTGTGCACATTTTAGCAGTAACAAAATAAAGTTAAACTGTTATTTACTACTTAATGGTGCAAAAGGAAAGAGACAGAACAATTTTGCTAATAATGTATTGTATGTATAAGGCAGTAAAGCAGGTTGTTAAGAGAAGCATGGTGTGTGTGTAGGGGTGTGTGTGTGTGTTTGTGTAGGTATGTGGTGGTATGAGTATGTGTCTAAGTGGGTGGGTAGAATGTGTTTGTGTATTAGTGGGTACAATTAGCGTTTACATATCACTGGCGAACAAAGTTTCAGTTTCATCATAGGTTTGTGTCAGTAGGTATTTGACGACTTCCTTTTTACAGTTCTTTTTTGGGAGTGGATATATTTTGCATGTTTTATTTATTTTATTATATAAGCGGCTACTAAGGCTATGATAGTGACGGCCGGCCAGGGATGTTTTGATTGGTACAGCGGGACACACAAGGTCTTTACGCCGTTTATTTTCAACCAACTTGGGATCATAAAAAAGTGACGAGTGCTTGCGTATGACGATGTGGAGCACGCAGAGTTGTCTCACGGTTAGTACTGAAATATCCGTGTATAATTGGGTAGTAGAATACCAAAAAGGTTTTTTGAGCATAACCTTAAGGGTAGCTCTCTGTGCACGCTCGAGTTTTAGCATAGCAGTTTTAAATGAGCCACCCCACACTGTAATGCAGTAAGTTATAAGGGACTGTACTAAGGCAATAAAATCGTCTTGAAGAGAGGTTTTTCGACTACGTTTCTTAATTTTTTTAGTGGAAACATAAGTTTGCGTACACGACTGACAGTAGAGCTTATGTGCTTCTGCCAGCTAAGGGTGCAATCAATGTGTACACCTAAGTATCTGACATCAGAGGCTCTCTGTATGGGTTCACACGTGCACGTGTTAAGCGTTACAGAAGAACAGCAATGGGCTTTTATGTCTCGAATGCTTGGTTGCGAATTGGAGTTGCCAGAGAAGGTTATGTATCGAGTCTTTGCCACGTTAAGCGTAAGTAAACTGAAAGAGAGCCAGTCCATCACAACTCCAAGAGCACCCTCAGCGTGGCAGCTAGCAGCGTCCCAAGAGTCTCCACTAATTATTAACGCCGTGTCGTCAGCATAAGCAACTATTTTACAGCTGGGAATGGAAAGCTGACAGAGCGAATTAACATAAATCAAGAAAAGGGTAGGCCCTAGCACGCTACCTTGCGGTACGCCGTAAGTAACGTTCATGTCAACGCTGTTGTAGTTGGTAATTTTAACGCACTGACTACGGTTTGTGAGATAGTCACGGAAGATATTTAAGGTAACATCTCTCACTCCTAGGGCCTCCATTCTGCTCAAGAGGATAGGCGTGAAGACCGTGTCGAAAGTTTTGGCAAGATCTAAGAAAATACCTATTGTTTTAGTTTTACTATCAATATTTTCAACAATAGAGTTTGTTAACTCAAGCACTGCATCCTCAGTAGATTTCCCCTTTCGAAAGCCGTATTGGTTAGGTGCAACAGCGTTGTTGTGTTCAAGGTACTTGAGTAATTTACTGTTTAAAACTTTTTCTAGTATTTAGGATAGCGTCGACAGGACAGATATTGGTCTATAGTTTTCAACACGGTCTCCATCCCCGCTCTTAAAGATCGGGTGTCCTAGTGCTTTTTTAAAAACATTAGGAAAAACCCCTTTTGCAAGGCTCAGGTTGCAGACATGTGTAATGACAGGAATGAGGACGTGTCGAGCTGATTTAATAACAGACACTGGTATTCCATCATAACCGACTGCACAGTTATTTTCAGCCCTACAATGATTGAGTTTATTTCACTAAAATCAGTGTCCAGTAACACGAAAGAAGTTCCCTGTGAATTGATTAAACTTTTGAGAGGAAAAGTTGTACGGTTTGTCTGGTTACTCAGAATACTTGAGGCCAAGTTGCTACCAACATTTGCAAAATAGCTGTTTATATGGTTTACTGAAGTATGCTGGCATCAAAACAACATAATTTCACTACGCGCACAACAGTGTTAACAGAAATTTAATTCAGTCTCAGTATCTCAGTACTTAGTTAATCCTGGTTTAAGAAACTGTGTGGCAAGGCGGTGGTCTTAAGTCTTAAACATAACTTAGTCTTTTGTTTGTAAGTAACAAGTAAAATATCAACACATTGTAATGACTTTATAAACTACCGACTTGCTCGTAAACAAGCGGTGATGAACTGCTAGTAAAATCTAAGCTACAAAGCTTAGCCCATAGACGCACAGTTGCTTGTTTGTCGGTGTTCTTTGGAGAGTGTGCGCATGAGCTCCATGATCTTATTCCGCAATCTTCTTTTTTAGGGTTCCGAAGTCCTACAAGGAACCCTTATAGTTTCGTCATGTCCGTCCGTCTGTCCGTCTGTCCGTCTGTCCGTCTGTCCGTCTATCCGTCTGTCCGTCTGTCCGTCTGTCCGTCTGTCCTAATCCTTTACAGCTTAATAACTTCTACAGTTATAAACATAAGTAAATGAAATTTTGTTAAAAAATAGTCTGCATATAGATCTCAATTTTAAAAGAATAAAAAAATAGTTTTTACCTTCTTTAGGGGTGGCACCCATACATGTGAAATGGGGAAAAAAAAATTTTTTTCGCTGCGCCCCCTCGTGTGGGGTATCATTGAATAGGTCTACTAAAATGAAGGTCTTGTTTTATACACCACTTTTTTATCAGGTGTACCAACTGCGAAATATAGCCCGCCAAAGTGGCTTGCAATGTGTCCCCCCCCCCTGCCATTTCTAAACTATGCAACGTAGAAACTTATAATCTTCCACATTGATAGACCTTTGTGAAAACTCTCTTTTAAAATTATTTCAAGTATAATGTGATTATAATTTTTTGAGTTATAGACAGAAAACTGAAAAATACTTAAAACGTCCTAGTTCAAAGGTCATTGACCTTAGAGAAAAATGATCATAGCAAATAATGCTCCTTTAGCTACTTTCTATTTGAAAAAATCACAAAAAGTAACTTTGTGTTATGTTGACGACACACTTCTTAAATTTGGCGCCATCTAGCGGCGTCGTACAACACTCTCTGGGTCGCCAATGCTGGCGTCAAGTGCCGTGTATTACATTTGGCACTGTGTAGCGCCATCTAGCGGCTACTGACATCACTCTCTGAGTCGCCAATGCTGCCGTCTATTGCAAAAACTAAAATAGCCGTGATTAATATTCGATTTGATTTGTTTGTAACACCTACTTAAGGAACCCTATAATACTGAGCATGACCCGACATGCTCTTGGCCGGTTTTTTGATCGGACTACACGACGCAGTGCAGGATATCATCCACATTTGGTAGAAATCCCTACTATCAGGACCAAGCGCTTTAAGAACTCTTTCAAAATGCGCACAGCCAAGTTGTAGAATTCTCTGCCGGCATCTGTATTTTCGGGCACTTATAACCCTAACGCCTTTAAAGCTGGAGTGAATCGGCACCTAATAGGTTTGCTTGCTCCATCGTCGACTACATCGTGACAAAGCTGTCTAGATTGCAGTCAAGAGCAGATCTATGTATCATAAAAAAAATTTTGCTCAAAATAATGTATGAATGATATTTCAAGTTTAATGACAAATAATATCACATACGACGGCGGCAGTTCATTTTGTAGAACGGTTTGCGCTACTTTACATGAACTTGCCGTTGCAATCGGACACTATATCAAAGGCGCAAGCGATTGAAGTTTTGGCGGTGAAAAAAAATTGGCGCTCGCTTCGCTCGCGCTTCTTCATGAATGTTCATGGCCATGTCTCCAAAAAGATTCACTCAAATTTAAGCCAACTTTTTGCATTCGTGCATCTTCGTCGCTCGTCGTGTCCGAGTCTTCAGGTAACCAGCTCATGATTAAGGGCTCCGTTCGAGCTCGAAACCGGTCGGGCACACCCGATGATATAACGTGAGTAAAACCGTTTATATTAATCATTATGAATTTAACTCACGATAGTTATTATATAAAAATAGGTAACCGGTTGAAATTTTCTCAGAATATGTGTTGCTATGACGACAAATAATAAAAACAAAAAAGTCTTAAACCAAAGGGGGTCCCCATACAAGAAACCTCAAAAACATGCATTTTTTTCAACGTTTTTGTTCCCGCTCTATCTTCAAAACTGTAATACATATCAGAGTCAAACTTGGCCAGATTATAGTGCATATTATGTAATTTAGCAACAAATACTAAAAACAGGACAAACATAGACATGGATGAAGTGGAGACAACTCACAGGCGTAATGTGCGACAAGAAGATGCCCATCAAACTTAAAGGCAAACTGTATAAAACAGCAATTAGACCCGCTATACTCTATGGTACAGAATGCTGGGCATCTACTAGGCAACACCTGTCAAAACTGCACACGACCGAAATGCGCATGTTACGCTGGTCAGCGGGTGTCACACTGCTGGATAGGGTACGTAACGTCCACATCAGAGGAAGCTACAAAGTTGCGCCCATTACTGAGAAGGTCAAAGAGCGACGCCTTCGATGGTATGGACATGTGTTCCGCCGCCCAGAAGACCACATGGTACGAGCAGCCCTTGACCTGCAAACGACGACGCGACGCCGTGGAAGACCCCCCACCACCTGGCTGTCGTCAGTCCAGAGGGACTTGAAGGAGAGCGAGATCGAAGCCGCGACTGCGCGGGATAGAAATAAATGGAGAAGGCAGACAAGGAGAGCCGACCCCAGATAATGGGATAAGGCTGAGGAAAAGAAGGACAAACATAGACATATGTGGTGGTACTTACGTAAGAAATAGATGAAAAATTTCACATTTCACGTACGAACGTTGATGTCTTTTGATAAACTCTCGTAAATTAAATCAGTTATGGCCCGTGGGGTATTAGGTCGATGGGTGGTACGTAACCCTTACTGCGCGAGTCCGACTCGCACTTGTCCGGTTTTTTTTATCTAAATATAAACAATAATAGATAATAATATAAAAAAACTCGATAATTAAGTTTCACGTAAATATCTGGCAGTGCAAAAGGTACAAAACCATTGTCATTGACTGCTCAATTCTTTAATTAAAACATCCGTTCCCCAAGGCTTATCAACCAAGTACTTACCTACATTTAATTGATTTTATTACTTTGAACTAATTAAGGTGCTTCACGACCAGAATGTCTGTTTCCGAAGTACTATTAAATAGCTGTACAGTGGATTAGTAGATTTAATTAACGGCTTTTATCGTCAATGCTTACGTGACTTGATTGTGGAGTATTAATACTTTGATTATACCTAGACGAGACGTTGATTGGTGTTGAATTCAAATATGTAGGTACCTGTACTGGGTGTCAGGGAAACGTTCCCGAAACTGAAAGGCTATTATTGTACTCCCTTTTTGTTTTCTTTTTTTTTTCCGAGGACGAAACCTTCAAAAGGCTGCCAGCCTCATGGGGAAGAGGCTGGGGTGTGTGGGATTTTAACCGCACTAAAACCTCCCCGGTGGCCATCTTCAGCACAATAGAGGGGGGACTCCGGAAATGGTTATACTACCGGTGCCCCCTGTGCTTTGCCTAAAAGGCACGTCTCTGGGAAGACTTTTGTCTCCCTAAACACTTTCCCGATGAGACAACAAATGGTGGCACGGGACCACCGCGTGCCACCGTCATCACTGAGGTCACCCAGTGGACGCCCAAAGCCCCCACTTTGGACGGCCGTGACCATAAAGGACCCCTGTCTTATCAACAGAGCAGGGGAAAGCGGCGTGTTGCCCTAATGAGCTAGGCACCGGAGTGGTTGCCTCTCCGACGCCGCCTTCTCCGAGCAGGATCGGCCCTCTCTCGATCCCGCTCCGCAGCCTCTTTCTAAACCATGACGGTCTCACAGAAAGAGGCCACTTCCCTCCAATTTGTCGTCTCTGCCAGCATAGCAGACACTATCGCTGGCAGAGAGAGATCTTGCCCGATTTTGTCGACCAGGACCCGCCGCTCCGAGTTCCACGCAGGACACTCTGCGAGCGTGTGTTGAGCGGTATCCTGGTCATTATTGTACTACCTAAACACAATCGAATACCAATGACCATTAGTCTTATACTCATTGTTTTAGTGATTTGGTATTTTGCAAACCCGCAATGTAAAGCGTACAAAACTCGGGATCAATGCTACGCGTACCTAACCTACCTACGCTCGCTACGACACGGACTGCATATGCGAGCAGATGTCGTTCACCCCTAGCGCCAGCTGATATTTTATTTGAATTACATTGCAAACTTTGAAAAATTAAGTAAATATTTTTTTTTATTTTTTTGCAAATCAGTTTTATTTAACTGCCCAAAGCTATTTTATGTATGAAACATGCAAAAATAAATAAAAATAAAATAAAAAAAGATTCGCATTTTTTTTCTGGTTTCGTATCAGTAATCACCAGCACTATCACCTGACACGCAGTATCTATGTATAATTTGAGAAATAAGAGTACCTATTAAATAAGGAAAGGGGCTTCAAAATAGCCAAAAAAAAATTAGGTGCGCAAGCCTTTTTCATGAGTACCTAACTAAGCCTATGCTGGCTCCACAGTTTAACCATTCATTCAGTTGGGCAACGCCTTTGATGTCGGGCAATGCCGCCGCTTTGCACAAAACACCTTGAGAGTACAGAAGTAAAGCTCATGATACTATGCACTAGTGAACTGTGTAAAGGTGGTTGCACACCGGCGTGGCGTGGATGAGCCGAGCGAGAATTGAAATTTGTATAACAAAATTTTGATCCCTTCAGATCAAATCATAAACTAAAAATAAAAATGTAATTTTGTATAAACCACAGGTACTTATAAACTCTTTGTGCTCCAGGCAAAGGGCAAAAGCAATAAAGTCAAGTCAGTAAGTCATTTGTCATTCTTTGTTTGACATATTTTATTTAAACTTCGAAACTGACTTGTTGATTAATTTTTTTGAAATATTATTTACTTATATATGATTTAGGATTTGGTATAATTTTTATTTTTTATAGGGTTTTTACTTTATTTATTTATTACTTTTAGAAATATTATACTTTTTTAATCTCCAATTTTTAAAAATGCCGAAGTCCGAGATATACAAAAAATATAGAATTAAGAGGAAGCTGAAGATACATAATATGCCAAAAGTAAGTATTTTAGCAAAAATTTAGCTTCTAAGAAGCTATTAGGGAAACGTAGAATTTTATTTTATTCATTTATCACAATTTTAAATAGATTTTCCGGAGTTAATTCCACCCCCACGGCGACATTGACCATACATTCCGATAGTATCATCTTCCATTCCATTCATTCGAAAATTGTCCAAATCTGTGTTTGAATCCAGGAAAGCGTCTTGTTAATGTCTAGGTTATATACAGGGTTAGTTTCTGGAGAGAAAGAAGACTATTTAAATATAAATTTGAATAAAATCTAAAAGTAAGATTTCTTTGAAATGTTCTAGGAAGTTACTCTGTTAACTCTGTATAATAATCATGTAAATAAGAATCCGTATATTTCAAGCTATAAAAAGATATTGCATGTGTCCAACATGTGTTTTATTAATAATCAAGAAACAACATTTTGAAAACAGTAGTAAGGCCCAGCACGCAATGATGCGAATTCGTGCGAATTGATACCGCAACTTTTGGAATACAATACACAAACAATGCAAACTTTCAGTCTCTTTGTCAATTCGCAAAAATTACAATTTAAATGGAAAATATGTATGAAGGAATGTAAAATACCAAACAGTATGAGAGCATAAACACGAATTTCCTTGTCTATGACATAACATAATCAGCCCATTGTCCCACTGCTGGGCACGGGCCACTTCTTAGTGCGAGAAGGATAAGGCCTTAGTCCACTACGCTGGTCTAGTGCGGGTTGACGGACCACACACACCATTGAGAAATGTATGGAGTACTCTAGTATGTAGATATGTTTCCTCACGATGTTTTCCTTCACCGTTAAAGCAAGTGATAATCAAATTCTGATCAGCACATGAATCCTAAAAGTCAGAGGTGGGGCCGGGTTCGAACTCGGACACACCTGCATGAAAGGCAAGCGTTCAACCACTAAGCTATCACTGTTTTTTTTTCACTTTATACAAAGAAAAGCTTTGGCGCTAATAAAATACGTTTCCTACTTTGTGTACCCTGTTTTTCAGGAATTTTCTGAGGAAACAATAAAAATTATAAATCGAATTGAACTGAATCTAAATGTCATCGGTGTACTGTATTTTAAAGAAGGTAAGTCATCTTTATCATTTATCGATCGAATCAAAGTTGCAAAAACGTTATTGCTAAAACGAGAAATATTACCTAGAAATAGTAATTCTTTATCCTTTACCTAAATTTATCAATAGCTAGACTTTGCCCGCGGCTTCGCCCGCGTGCTTAAATAAAATATAGCATATGTTACTTACATATGCTATACAGGGTGTCAGGGAAACGCTTCCGAAAACGAAGATAGGTGATAGTGCTGGTGATTACTGATACGTAACCACGAAAAAAATGCAATTCTTTTTATAGATTTTTTCTTTTTTTTTTGCTTTTTTCATTATGTATGAGTTTTATTTAACTGCCCAAAGCTGATTATGTATGAAAAATACAAAAAAATATATATGAAAAAATATAAAAAAAGAATCGAATTTTTTTTTCGTGATTTCGTATCAGTAATCACCAGCACCTATCTTTGTTTTCGGAAGCGTTCCCCTTACATCCAGTATTTTATTTGAGCACGCGGCGTCTATAACATAACTGGCGAAATGTGGGTGTACTATACACCTCTGCCTACCCTTTCGGGGAAATACAGGCGTGATGTTATGTTATATAGTAGTTTCAGAGTTTATCGATTACAAACAAACAGATGTTTCCTCTTTATAATATTAGTATAAACACAAATACACCTACAGCAAACAGAATTATTACAGACAGAGCAAAAATGCACACAGTACCCAGGGCAGAGGAAGTGGTACTGATCAACCGATTGCCGGCATTCAATCAGCTCGTTCGCAATGCCCTCAAAGAACTGGTAAGCTTCTTACTGTCATCCTTTAGGCTTGTTTCCATGGTCACGCAAGTCTGAGCCAGGATGGTAGCTAGAGACAGGCCGAGGGGGGGCTGCTTGTGGCGCAAACCTCAAGGGGGCGCACTCGGAGACCCGCAGCCTGCATGCCGCTGGGGCATGGACGCTTTAAGAACTTACCCAAAATTAAAACAAGAGTTTATGTTTTTCTCTTCGTATAAAATTAGTTTTGGAAGACGCAAAATTCAAATCTTACCCTGGGCGCTTATGACCTTAGCTACGTCACTGATCGTAGCATCACGCGATTGCGTCCATATGACCCAATGCAATTGCCGGAATGACGTGGGACATTGAGACTGCAGAGCGTCTGAACATGGTCTGAACCAAAGACTTTGTATATACTGACGTCAGTATAATACCTTTATGGTCTGAACCTACGATGAAAGAACCTACTTACTACCAATAAGTAGGTTCTTTCATCGTAGGTCTGAACAACACGACCTTGACGACGCGGTCTACGTCCGTTCGTTGTTCGCCTTATCCTGTAAAAACTAGATCAAATAGCATAGCATTTAGGTAAATGCTATGCTATTTGATCTAGTTAAAAATAAGAGATCTAGTTAATAAGTTAGTTCCTAATAGGTATTAGGAATCCGTTGCATACACAAAGGGTGCCCACCGCCTATTACTTAGGCTTATATTCAGAGACGAATCTAAGCGTGAAATCGTGCTTCCAACTGTCAAAATGCAGTGCTATTTGACAGTTCGAAGCATGAGTTCATGCTTAGATATGTACGTCTATAATTTTAAGCCTTAGCACTTTAGTGGTGCAAATCAGGTGACATACTGGTGGTAGGCCACGGCCACAGTTTTACTATTATATTGTTAAACTGTGGCCACGGCCGACGGCTTGCGACTACCCACCGGGCAAAGACGTGCCGCCAAGCCACAGATTAGCTATTAGTTACTACGTAAAAGCGACCGAGTCGTGTTCCGGAACGATGCCCGGTGTAGCCACTTGAGAAGATGGGTCGAAATATTTCACTGCCATCCTCTCACCTTTGCTGGGCAAGCGTGAACCATCGTCGACCGCATCAACGCTTAACATCAGATGAGGTGGCGGTCTAACGCAGGCCCGTTAAGAATTTAAAAAAAACTCGCACTTGGCTGCTTATTACTTTTTTTTTACAAATTTTACAATTAAGTATAATACATAATTATAAACTTTTTTGAACATTATACATATTGACATTTCATAACCAACAGGATATAACGGACGATTTGATCGCGTATCGAATGGTAACTACATCTAAGGAGCTCTTGGTGGCTGGAGACACGGATTTCTCGGTTTGTGTGTTACAAAAAATAGAGGAAAGCAAGAAATACGAAACAGACGATCATCGTTATTAGATTTTCCCAGTACTTCACAAAGGTATTTACTAATCTAATACTGTTATGCTCTTTACGTAAAAGTTTACCGAGGGATTGGTAATGGCGCCCTTTATTAGGCAGAAACATTGCGCCAATCACCGCGCTTGCCAAACTGATTAATTCTTGATCGGAACCAAAGCCGCCTCATCCCATGGATGCAAGGGGTGCAGTACATCAGAGGTCTGAGGTAACCGGCCCTGAGGGCAGGTCCGAGGCTTAGAGGGCGCTGGGACCCGAGAAATGATTTTACTCAGCTCAAACGTACCTACATGTAGCATTGTACCGTTACATTACCGCGGCAAACCCGCGCTGTACGCCGCCACCAGGAACTGAGGGGTGGAGTGCTGAGATGAGATGGCTACGGGGTGCCTTAGGTGGGTTCACACTAGACAACCTAGAGTCGGCCCTGATGGGAACGTTGCCCGTTGTGTTATCAGCCGACCGGGAAGTAGGACCTATTACGTTAATGCCCAGCCCTTTCTAGTCCAGAACCTTGAAGTTAACCTCCAATGTTGCATTTGCAACTGTTGCAAGTTTATTGCAGTGTGTTGTTATAACTGTTATAAGCTTATGATGAAGATGCTGACTTCCATCAGATACGTATTTATATACTAGCTTTTACCCGCGGCTCCACTCGCGTTAAATTCTGCTAATCCATGTCAGTCCAGTCCATTCCAGTCCAGTCCATTCCAGTCCAGTCCACTGTCCCACTGTCCCGCTGTCCCGCTGTCCCGCTGTCCCGCTGTCCCGCTGCCCCGCTGCACAACTCCCCCATAGCCCCGCTGCCCCACTGCCCCACTGCCCCGCTGCCCCACTGCCCCGCTACCCCACTATCCCACTGCCCACTGCCCGCTGCCCGCTGCCCCACTGCCCCACTGCCCCGGTGCCCAGCTGTTCCGCTGTCCCGCTGCCCCCTGCCCCACTGCCCCGCTGCCCCGCTACCCCACTGCCGCGCTACCCCACAGCCCCGCTGCCCCAAAATCCCACTGCCCACTGCCCCACTGCCCCACTGCCACGCTACCCCACTGACCCGCTGCCCCACTATCCCTCTGCCCCGCTGCCCCGCTACCCCACTGCCCCACAGCCTGACCCGCTTCCCCACTGCCCCGCTGCCCCACTGGCCCGCTGCCCCGCTGACCCACAGCCCCACTGCCCCGCTGCCCCACTATCCCACTGCACACTGCCCCACTGCCCCGCTACCCCGCTACCCCACTGACCCGCTGCCCCACTATCCCTCAGCCCCGCTGCCCCGCTACCCCACTGCCCAACAGCCTGACCCGCTTCCCCACTGCCCCGCTGGCCCGCTGCCCCGCTGCTCCGCCGCCCCACTGCCCCGCTGCCCCACTGCCCCGCTGACCCGCAGCCCAGCTGCACCACTGCCCCACTGCCCCGCTGCCCCACTGCCCCACTGCCCCGCTACCCCACTGCCCCGCTGCCCCACTATCGCAATGCCCACTGCCCCACTGCCCCGCTGCCCCACTGCCCCGCTGCACCGATGCCCCGCTGCCCCGGTGCCCAGCTGCCCCGCCGCTGCCCCACTGCCCCACTGACCGATGCCCCACTACCCCTATGCCCGCTACCCCGCTACCCCACTGCCCCACTGCCCCGCTACCCCGCTGCCCCACTGCCCCGCTGCCCAGCTGCCCCGCTGCACCAATGCCCCGCTGCCCCACTTCCCCGCTGCACCACTGCCCCGCTGCCCCACTGACTGCCCCGCTGCCCCACTGCCCCGCTTCCCCACTGCCCCCCTGCCCCGCCAACCCACTTTCCCGCTGCCCCACTGCCCCGCTGCCCTATTGCCCCGCTGCCCCACTGACCCGCTGCCCCACTATCCCTCTGCCCCACTGCCCCGCTGCACCACTATCCCACTGCCCCACAGCCTGCCCCGCTGCCCTACTACCCCGCTTCCCCACTGCCTCGCATCCACGCTGCCCCACTGACACGCTGACCCACTGCCCCTCCGCCCCGCTGCCCTACTGCCCCGCTGCCCCACTGCCCCGCAGCCCCACTATCCCAATGCCACACTGCCCCGCTGCCCCACTGCCCCGCTATACCACTGCCCCACTGCCCCACTATCCCACTGCCCCACTGTCTGTCCCGCTGCCCCACTCACCTACTGCCCCGCTACCCCACTGCCCCGCTAACCCGCTGACACACTGCTCCGCTGCCCCGCTGCCCCACTGCCCCACTGCCCCACTGCCCTGCTGCCCCGCTACCCCACTGCCCCGCTGCCCCACTCTCCCACTGCCCTACTGCATCGCAGCCCCGGTACCCCACTGCCACGCTGCCCCGCTGGCACGCTGCCCCGCTGCCCCACTGCCTCGCTGCCTCACTGCCCCGCCCAGCTGACCCACTGTCTCGCTGCCTCGCTGCCCCACAACTCCACTGCCCTACTGCCCCGCTACCCCGCTACCCCACTGCCCAACTGGCCCACTGCCCCGCAGGCCCGCAGCCCCGCTGCCCCACTACCCCTCTGCCCCACTGCCCGACTGCCCCACTGTCCCACCGTCCCACCGTCCCACTGCTACTGTCCTACTGTCCCACTGCTACTGTCCTACTGTCCCACTGTCCCACTGTCCCACTATCCCACTATCCCACTATCCCACTGTCCCACGGCCCACTGTCCCACTATATCACTATCGTCCCGTCCCATGTCCCATGTCCTGTCCCATGTGCCGTCCCACTGTCCTGTCCCATGTCCCGTCTCATGTCCCGTCCCATGTCCCGTCTCATGTCCCGTCCCATTTACCGTCCCATGTTCCGTCCCCTGTCCCGTCCACTGTCCCGTCCCCAGTCCCGTCCCCTGTCCCGTCCCCAGTCCCATCCCCAGTCCCATCCCCTGTCCACTCCACTCCACTCCATCATACATTACTATCCGCTCGTGCAAATGCATAGAAGCTTCGATCTGTCGGGTGAGTATGCAACCCACGAATTTTTTTTTTTCTTTCTTTCTTTCTCAAAACCCATACCAGTTTTTAAGTCAGATCATCAGCTTTCAAACAAAAAAAATATCATCAAAATCGGTCCAGTAGTTTTAGCGTGATGCTGGAACAAACAAACAAACAGACGTTTACAATTTTATAATAGTTACTAGCTTTTACCCGCGGCTCCGCTCGCGTTAAATTCTGCTATCCCACGTCAGTCCAGTCCAGTCCAGTCCATTCCAGTCCAGTCCACTGTCCCACTGTCCCGCTGCCCCGCTGCCTCACTGCCCCGCTGCCCCGCTGCCCCGCTGCCCCACTGCCCCACTGACCGCTACCCCACTGCCCGCTACCCCACTGCCCCGCTGCCCCGCTGCCCCACTATCTCACTGCCCTGCTGCCCCACTGCACCGCTGCCCCACAGCACCGCTGCCCCACAGCAACGCTGCCCCGCTGCCCCACTGCCACACTGCCCAGCTGCCCCGCTGCCCCACTGCCCCGCTACGCTGCCCCACTGCCCAGCTGCCCCACAGCACCGCTGCCCAACTGCTCCGCTGCCCAGCTCCCCCGCTGCCCCACTGCCCCGCTAACCCATTGCCCCACTGCCCCGCTGCCTCACAACCCCGCTGCCCCGCTGCCCAGCTGCCCCACTGCCCCGCTACCCCACTGCCCCACTGCCCCGCGGCCCCGCTACCCCATTGCCCACTGCCCCGCTACCCCGCTGCCTCACTGTCCCGCTGCCCAGCAGCCCCGCTGCCCCGCTTACCCACTGCCCCACTGCCCCGCTGCCCCGCTGCCCCACTATCCCACTGACCCACTGCCTGCCCCGCTGCCCGCCACTGCCCCGCTACCCTACTGCCCCACTGCCTCGCTACACCACTGCCCCGCTGCCCCGCTGCACCACGGCCACGCTGCCCAGCTGCCCCGCTGCCCCACTGCCCCGCTACGCTGCCCCACTGCCCAGCTGCCCAACTGCTCCGCTGCCCAGCTCCCCCGCTGCCCCACTGCCCCGCTAACCCATTGCCCCACTGCCCCGCTGCCTCACAACCCCGCTGCCCCGCTGCCCAGCTGCCCCACTGCCCCGCTACCCCACTGCCCCACTGCCCCGCGGCCCCGCTACCACATTGCCCCACTGCCCCGCTACCCCGCTGCCCCACTGTCCCGCTGCCCCGCTGCCCCGCTTACCCACTGCCCCACTGCCCCGCTGCCCCGCTGCCCCACTATCCCACTGCCCCACTGCCTCGCTACACCACTGCCCCACTGCCCCACTGCCCCGCTGCCCCACTATCCTACTGCCCTGCTGCCCCGCTACCCCCGCTGCCCCGCTGCCCGCTTCCCCACTGCCCCGCTGCCCCGCTGACCCACTGTCCCGCTGCCCCACTGCCCCGCTACCCCACTGCCCCGCTGCCCCACTGCGCCACTGCCCCGCTACCCCGGTAACCCACTGCCCCGCTGCCCCACTGCCCCGCTGCCCCACTGCCCCGCTGGCCAGCTGCCCCGCTGCCCCACTGCCCCGCTACCCCACTGCCCCGCTAACCCGCTGACACACTGCCCCGCTGCCCCACTGCCCCACTGCCCCACTGCCCTGCTGCCGCGCTACCCCACTGCCCCGCTGCCCCACTCTCCCACTGCCCTACTGCATCGCTGCCCCGGTACCCCACTGCCACGCTGCCCCGCTGGCACGCTGCCCCGCTGCCCCACTGCCTCGCTGCCACACTGCCCCGCTACCCCGGTAACCCACTGCCCCGCTGCCCCACTGCCCCGCTGCCCCACTGTCCCGCTGCCCCGCTACCCCACTGACCCGCTGCCCCACTATCCCTCGGCCCCGCTGCCCCGCTACCCCACTGCCCCACAGCCTGACCCGCTTCCCCACTACCCCGCTGCCCCACTGGCCCGCTGCCCCGCTGACCCACTGCCCCACTGCCCCGCTGACCCACTGCCCCACTGCCCCACTGTCCCACCGTCCCACAGACCCACTGCTACTGTCCTACTGTCCCACTGTCCCACTATCCCACTGTCCCACTATCTCACTATATCACTATCGTACCGTCCCATGTCCCATCCTATGTCCAGTCCCATGTGCCATCCCACTGTCTTGTCCCATGTCCCGTCTCATGTCCCGTCCCATTTCCCGTCACATGTTCCGTCCCCTATCCCGTCCACTGTCCCGTCCCCAGTCCCGTCCCCTGTCCCGTCCCAAATCCCATCCCCAGTCCCATCCCCTGTCCACTCCACTCCACTCCACTCCATCGTACTTTACTATCCGCTCGTGCAAATGCATAGAAGCTTCAATCTGTCGGGAGAGTACGCAACCCACGAATTAATTTTTTTCTTGTTTTCTTTCTTTCTTTCTTTCTCAAAACCCATACCAGTTTTTAAGTCAGATCATCAGCTTTCAAACAAAAAAAAAAACATCAAAATCGGTCCAGGAGTTTTAGCGTGATGCTGGAACAAACAAACAAACAGACGTTTACAATTTTATAATAGTTAAGATTAAGATTAAATAAATAAATATCTTTGGGACATTTTTACACATCACCATCTAGTCCCAAACGAAGCAAAGCTTGTGCTATGGGCATGGGCGCCGGCAGAAATAATTTCCAGGTGGTGTAGATTTTAGTTTTCTTAACAATCTTTGCCGTATATGAT
This sequence comes from Asteroscopus sphinx, assembly GCA_949699075.1. Lineage (NCBI taxonomy): Eukaryota > Metazoa > Arthropoda > Insecta > Lepidoptera > Noctuidae > Asteroscopus > Asteroscopus sphinx. Next base: position 5,998,078 of record OX453023.1, read on the forward strand.
TGTTAATAGCTGCAGTTGCTTTTTAAATGAGAATTGTGTAATTACTGCCTACTAATTATTGTGAATAAAAAAAATATTTCCAACAGACGGCTTTTTATTTCAATAATTCCTGTTGATCCCGAGATTCCCAAGGGGTGCAAGTGCACCCCCTGGCACCCCCCTGCCGGCGCCCATGGCTATGGGTACTAGACGATGGACATAATAATTATATACTTTTTTTCGCGATTTCATTGTTGTTCCCATAGGTAGTGAAAGTTGTTCATACTGATAAGTACTTTTTATAGATACCTACCCACGTTTTAGAACGCCCAAGGGTAGAGAGGGAGTGGACCTATTTTTTGCGCTAACCACACGGAATATATAAAATTGACAGTCTGGATTTCAATAAAAGTAGGTAGGTACTTAACGAGGATTTGTTTCAGAAATTTCTTACACCTCACGTTGTTACCTGCAATGAAAATAATAACAAACTTATTGAAAGATACTAAAGACGAGTGGCTCGTCAGGACCGTAAGTAACAAAAGAAATAAAATTAAAAAATAGTTATGAACTGAGAATTGCCCAGAATAGTAAAAAGTCATAATAAGCACTCACGGTGCGGAAAATTTTCAACTTTGCTCCAGCAAGTCAGCTGAACATAACATAACATCACGCCTGTATTTCCCCGAAGGGGTAGGCAGAGGTGTATAGTACACCCACATTTCGCCTGTTATGTTATAGTCCCATGTAATAGGGGGCGAGCCTATTGCCATAAATCCAGACTCCGGGCTGCTACTGAGAATTTCCTAATGAAAAAACCCAATAACACTTTGCCCGACCCGGGAATCGAACCCAGGACCCCACCCACGCTCAGCAGTCGCGCATGCAACCACCACTGAGGAATTATAACTGGAGCGGCTGTCGCCTACAATATACAGTGCGCCCGGCTCAGAGCGCGGGGAGTGTGCGGGGTGCGCGGCAGGTGGCTAGCGAGTCATAGATGCGACGTAATCTGCACAGATGCGACACTCGTGTTTATTCTGCCTATTCGATATATTGAGATTTTTCAAAGGAACGAATTAAAATAAAAGTTCATTCATATAATTTGAATAACAAAATTTTATTTTCCATTAAACAATATAAGTTTGTTTAGTTTCTGGCGCTCAGATAAATAATCATTGTTTACTTTTGCTTCGTAGTTTAAACGAATTTTTGCAATTTATGAATAATGGCTCGAATCAGATGAATCCTATGATTTAATGTGGGGGGTTGATTGAAAGCATGCAAATTTAAATTAGTATCAAGCATATTATTTAGGAAAAATTTATTTGCTAGCTCCACCTAGTTTTACTCGTGGTAAATACCTATCACCCCTCTTACTGCTGGCGGGAATCGAACCTGCCACCCGAGAACTTTAAAGAGCTGATATCTCGGGAACGGGCAAAGATAACCGAATTCTGACTACATGTTTGCCCCCCACTGCCACCCCCTAAGCCTGCTCCCTCTAGGTCACCCATACATAAAACAATCCCCCACTCCGTTCCTCCACCCCAAACCCAAAGCACTATCTAGTTACACCCGCGGGAAACACGTTCCCCCCCTTCTTCTTTTTTTTTCCCTTCTACCGCGAATTCGTCATCCCTTAACCCCTCCCAAATCTACCTGAACTACAACGCTTGTCGCTCCCTATCACCCGTCTTACTGCTGGCGGGAATAGAACCTGCCACTGGAGAACCTTAAAGAGCTGATATCTCGGGAACGGGCAGAGATAACCGAATTCTGATCACATGTTTGCCCCCCTCTGCCGCCACTTGAGCTCACTCCCTCTAGGTCACCCATACTTAATAAAATCCCCCACTACGTTCCTCCCCTCCCCAAACCCACGTCCCCCTCCCTTCCACCTCGAATTCGTCCACCCCTCAAAATTTGCTTTGAGTTCGTATTTGCTTTGGTGGCCGCACACCCGTGTTCCGTGCGCTATATCTGCCTTATTCAGTAATCGGAGTACCAGACATCGTGTCCGTTCTGTAACAAATTTTTTTCTTAGTCTATGATATGCATAGAAAATGGCGGCACAAATGGCAGCGTGTACAAGTAAACTAGAAAATGTCAAAATGTATTGCATTTTGTTTACTTACCGGTGAAACGTTACGCCGTTATTATTGTGTTTCGATCTTGAATGGTTTTTACATGTTTTTAGAACACAAGACGGCATTTTTTTAATGTTTTGTCGTCATTAAGCACGGAGTAATATACGTTTGAATCGCACTGAGCGTAAAGACCGACTGGGATCACTGTGGCCCATGGACCTCAGAGCGTGCGTGATAAGATTTCTTTTAGAGGGCCGCTCTAGTTATAATTCCTCAGTGGCAACCACTAGACCAACGAGGCAGTCAAGTCAAGTAGGTATTATTCGTTCATAAAAAGTAAAAATAATATTAGCACCATTATTTTAGGTAGTAAGTACCTAATACATAAATAAAGTAATCCTTTATATCGTATAATTTGATGCAAAACAACAAAACGCAAAAGCGCGGGAAATTGTTTGTATTTTTGTAATGTTGGTACCTTTTGACCTTGAGTCATAGACAATAGCAACATTCAATTCTGATAACATTATGCCTCTTGCACACAATGGCCCATGTTATTCTTCATCATCCGTTTGTTTCGGTTTACACAAGATGTGCATCACTTAAGATACGCGAATACATTATTTACATCGCATATATGATTAAAACAGGTCTTTCTGACGTTTCGAAAATTTTGCAGCGTCCGTGGACGAAACCAAACCAATTTTAACTTCACTCCGGCCAAGTTAAACTGGGCTTACTGTAATGCAGTTATTTATTCTATTGTGTAGTGATCGTAAAAACCTATGAAATTATTACGTTATTACGCTTGTGCACATTCCATTCTCCTGCTTCCAGACAGCTACAATAAATACGGCAAATCCAATAGTGGATAGGATAATGGACGACGACTCAGTGGAAGGGGTAATAATGACCAACAAAGAAGGTAACTTAGTTTTATTTTAGCTATTGTAACATAGTAGATATATTTTTGATGCTCGCGCGCGGCTTCGCTCCCACGGTATGTCTACAAAAAGTTATCGAATTTAACTCACTGAAAGACGTAAGAGGAAGTTAAATTCGATACCACGAGCAGTGTTAACGGTAGCTTAGCGGCTAAAAGAGTCGCAGGTTTACATCCTGCTCGTGAGCAATTATTTCTTTCAACTATTTATATCTTTATATTTCACTTCGTATGCAAAAATACGTTAAAAATAATGAAAAATAAATAGGTGATTTTCTACTACCTATACATTTACAGCATGGGTGGGTTATTCCACGATAAATCATGCGTACAGGAGAAAAAATTCTCACGCAATCTCTGACTGTCTAGGCTGGCTTGTAAAAAATGTGGAGAGGGTGAAAATAGCGACCGATGGACACTGCCATGCTAGGTACATCACCACACTGCGTGAAACTTTGATTTGTACGCGCGGAATAGTGTCCACAGTTCTGTTATTGATTAAATCGATTGGAAAAATGGACTTCCTCGTTGGTCTAGTGGTTGCAAGCGCGACTGCTGAGCGTGGGGTGCTGGGTTCGATTCCCGGGTCGGGCAAAGTGTTTATTGGGTTTTATCATTAGGAAATTCTCAGTAGCAGCCAGGAGTCTGGATTTGTGTCCGGTCAATGGCAATAGGCTCGCCCCCTATATTCATGGGACTATAACATAACTGGCAAAATGGGGGTGTATCTACTTACACCTCTGCCAGCCCCTTCGGGGAAATACAGGCGTGATGTTATGTTATGTGTTGATTGGAAAAATATTTAATAAATTAAGGTGCCATTCTTGATACATATTTGGGACAAAAATCAAGTAGGTACTGAACATCCTCCTTCAATAAGTATCTCGTTCAACCAGCCAACCTGTATAGCCTAGGTAGAAAAAACTTCAAAAAACACTACCTATTAATATCATCCAGCTTGATATGTTATGAAAACAATCTGCATTTTATTCATTCACTCTACACAAATACAAAGACATCCGTCCTTGAGTTACATTTCCTCTCTAAAAGAGAAATAGACGCCGAAATCAGACAGAATAAACATTTCGCGAGTATTAATATTAATATCAAGTACCTACTTTGTACCAGGAGCCCCGATATTGACGAATGTGAGTCTCACTGGCGCTACAAATTATGGAAGAGCTCTGCATAAGTTTGGTATGCTGTCGCAAATGTACATCAAGGAATTGGTATTATTTTGTTATTTATTATGATCTATTTTTGTTTTTTTTTCCGTGTGGTGCCGGATATCCCTATCTTTTCTCATGGTTGTCTGTAAAGGCTACTAAGGGATTCACCAGAGGATGGGCAGCAGCGTTGTCTGAGTATTTCACCAACCAACTGCGATTGCCAACCAGCCTGAAAAGCGTGGCGATTATGGGATATCCCCCCCTTTTTGGAGGAGGCCTATGTCTAGCAGCGGACGTCTTTTGAATGAAATGATGATGATAAATACATACGTATTTACAAAAAAAACACCGAGAATCCAACACAAACACTTATGTTCATCACATAAATAATTGTGTCCTGTGGGAATTGAACCCATGACCGCGTGATTAGCAGTTCGACACTCGTACCACTAAACCACAGACGTCGTCAATAATCCGTATCATATGATCTTCTGGAAGCTACAAAGCAAAGCTTTTGCGCAACTTAATGGACAATTACTTTCAGAATCCGATGGAGGAAATAATGATACTACGAATTCATACAAAAAAGAACGAAATTATGGTGGCACCAGACTCTGAGTTCAACATTATAGTCATACAACACTCCCGGTCTCGTCACAAATTGAAAGACAAGAAAGGAAAGGAAAAGTGAATTTCATACTACGTCTTGCGCTGAAAATACAGTTTGGCATAAACTGTACAGAAATTGGGAGCGCCACTAATCATATATTATAATTTTTTAACATAATAAATCGCTTTTTCTGATAGAACTTTGTAGTCTTATTAATTTTATCGTTAACAACAGAAACATTTTTTGCATGCTAAGAATACCTACAGCTATTTTTGTATTCTGAGTTTGCATGACAAAGGTATACAACGTGTTCAGAAATGCGTGGTCATATTTTAAGAGCTCACTCAGGGCATAGCATAGAACAACGTTTAACGACTCAATCATCGATGTCCCTCTACAAAATGTAAGGATCCGTGTCATTTTTTTCGCGATTTCAGGGTGGTCCCGTAGTAAAAGTTATACTATGCTATACCCTGAAAAGTTCTTCAAATATGACCACGCATTTCTGACATGTTGTATATTCACCGGGAGCGTTCGCGTGTAATGTAACAATGCAAGATTCGATTTTGAGCATTACGTTACAGCTCGACACACTAACTAGGAGCATTCGCTATTGCAACCGCTACTTGTATTGCTGTGTTTCGGTCTGTACGAGTGCTGGTGAAATTACAATCACATGAGACTTTACATCATCATGTCTCAGTTTGGCGAACCGACTTGCCTTTGACGTTGGTAAGAGCCACCACGAGTGACTGACTAATCTTTTCCCCACGGCATGAGCGATTATCATTATGTAGCTTGTCGACACGATAGAAGAATTTAGGTAACAGCCTAGGTGGTATTGAAGTTGTTATGGGCAAAGACAACCGCTTAAAAAACCACAGTGCGTGCTAGGCCTAAATGACCTCACGCGGTTGCGTTTGCGGTTTTTGAACTGTCAAAAAAATATTAGCCAACAGGCCCAGCCCAGCACGCACTGCGGTTTTTCCGCCCGCGGTTGTAGTGGTTGGGAAATGTAGACAATGGGGTTTCTCAATTCAGCAGCAATTTTTTTCTACATTTTGTTTCGACTGTTTAAAAAACCGCTACCGCAACCATAATGCGAGCGGGCTCCAAAATAAGTTTAGTTCAAAGTCTAGTTAAATTAATATAAGTCCGGCGACGTCGAGCGACATAAGTGAACGCGGCCCTTGTTCAATAACTTATATTAAACAAGGGCCGCGTTCACTTATATCGCTCGACGTCGTAGGACGACGCTCGGAGTGTTGTTTGGCGTTCGTTTGTATTGGTTGGTATTGTGGTTTTTATGATCCAGTATGATCGGTCATCGGTCTAAGTAACTGAACGACCAACGTACGCTCCACCGTGTACTTAATTATAACTGGTAGGCTCCGGGCGTCGTCGGACGCACATCTCTAGTTCGTCTGTGGTCGGATGATAATACTGAACGCGGCCAAGAGAATCGATGACAATAATACATGCTACCAACATCAAGAATATTTCTACCAATCAACGTGCCTGACATCACCGGATGTTGGAAAAAGTCACCGGTTCCGCTCATAGATTATACACCAATATGGAAAGTTCCGTTGTATCCATAGAGTATACTGCATTATTTATTCCTTCCCGATCCGCATTTAGCGTTGCCAGACGTACAATTTAAATCGTATTCGTATGTTTTTTAGAGATTTTGAAAGTCCATATTTTAATGAACTAAAAAACCGATAAACTACTACTTAACAATCTTCTTTGCTCATAATTAATCAAAAAGTACTTTTTAACTATTTGGGGACTTCTTACTATTCAGGGAACTTCATTCATTCAAATCAATTTAATATAGTAATAATTTAACTTAAACCTAATACACACATTCAAATACATAATCATACACATAATCATACACATAAAAATCCAAAAATGTATGTATTCTTTGCTAGTTCGAAGACAGGGATATTAGATATTTACGGGGGTACAGTATTTACAATTTAGAAAATTTTCAATTGCTTTGTTTGTATAGTTTTACTTACAGTACTCGCAATTTAACTTGGCCAGTGTGAAATTGTCACAAAACCGTCACAATCTAATCATTTTACGATTGTGATTTGGAGGTGGGGCGGGGTAACATCGCAGTAACCAACTTCACTCCGGCCATATCATTTTGCGCAGTACCCACAGATGGCCATTCAATATAAGAAAAGAAGTGTGTTTTATGGAGTATCAATAGCAAATTATAAAAAAAAAATACTAAATGAAAATATTACGTATGTTTTTTATCCACTTTCGCATGATTTTTTACCAAAAACATCTAGCAAGTGGCAACAGTGAACACTGCCGCATATTGATTTTCCCTTGGCTTGATGGACGCCGACTCTGCGTGACTTAATTATATTTTGAATTACGTAGTACTAGTTTATAAAGTGATTTACTGTAAAGTAATATAGATATGGCTGAGAAATACGATAAAAATGGATATAACAGCAGTGATTTTAAACGGAATGCGCCACAAGACGATAGTGTGGAAAATGAACAAGAACAAGATGGCGAAGATGGTCCAAAAATAAATGAAAAAGCCGGTGAATACATGAGAGAGCTCTTGAGCGAGAAGATTAAACTTAATAATGCTAAGTTCCCCATTATTACAAAACTCATTGACCAAGGTAAATATCCAATTTATGAAACTAACCTAAATTTTTCGGAAAACGATGCGATGCATTGTTTGATAAAACACGTTTATTTTTTATTCAATTACAATCCATAAATATCTGTCAGCGTTTTTACGCGCATTATAATATCTTCGATGCTAGCTTTAATAAATAAACACGAGATTGTGAAAGAAACTGTCAAATTCATGTTAGGCTTTTGTGCATTCGTGTGTAATATTTGGGCATTTTGTTCGTAAATGTTCCGAAAAGTCATGGTTTCTGATTGATTCCTGGTCATTGAACTCATTACAATGGTAATGTGGTATGTTGCCAAACTATGTTGCAATTCATGCCAACCTTCAATTGCCCATCTCCATTGAATAAATATCAAGGGTCAGAGTGTCGCCTTAGGCAATAAGTGTTGAATGATTGCCTACCACTTAATTGTTTCAATCATTCTGGCTCCACCAATCACTAAGCCACACTTAACAAAACCTGTTTGCTTCAAGAGGTCATTGACATTGAGGTTGTGATAAATTGTAAAAAAAAAAAAATTGTTACAATCACCTCAAGATAAGGACATGAAAAAATTGTTGTTACTACGATCGCCAACCCAACTGCCAAGCGTGGCGATTTTGCTTAACCTTGGGGGAGGCCTATGTCCAGCAGTGGACATCTTTGCGCTGAAATAATGATGATGACTAGCCAATATGCACAAACTTTACTCTGAATTCTAATTGATCGGTATTGGTCTAATGTCAATTCACACTTATGCAAAATTAGCATTAAAATTGGTTCAAAATTTAGTGTTTTTAGAATTAATGAAACTATATTAGAGTTAAAATTGTGTATTGTGTATATTTTTAACCATGAAAACCCATTTATTCTTGTCACTTTTCGACATAGGTATTGGATTGGAATTATTTTCAAGAGTACAGGTCCACAGGTCTTTACTTCAACGATTAAGAAGTTTGGCATTGTCACAATTCATTTTAAAAATAGTTTTTTTTTTTTACTATTTGGGACATATTTTTTACAGAGCACCATCTAGTCCTAAACTAAGCAGAATCAAAATTAAAACTGCGCGGGTCATATTGATACAACCATACCGTTGGTTTGACAATTTTCTATCATACAGAATACTTTTGGCTTAGGCCCTGCAGTCCTAATTCAAAAACTCGCCCAAATACCACTTCAATCAACAATCAACTCAGCCTATCGCAGTCCACTGCTGGACATAGGCCTCTCCCAAATTGCGCCACAACGCTCGGTCCTCTGCCTTCCGCATCCAGTCCCCCCCAGCCACGTTCTTTAGGTCGTCGGTCCACCTGGCAGGGGGGCGCCCTACGCTGCGTTTGCCGATACGCACTAAATACCACTTCAAAGTCACTTTATTACTTTTTGATATAGTTTTATTCTACAACAGTATTATGATTGTTGCAGAGGTCACAAAAGTCCAGGCATCTGGTCGGATACCAGGCAAGGACTCTAAATATCTTGATGTCTTCCGTGACAAACCTACCAAGGTGACCGTTAAGGTCTTGGTGCCTGTCAAGGAGCATCCCAAGGTAAGATCACATTTTCCATCCCTTTTGGGGTCTTCGCAATAACTTGTACAGTCAATCTCATATTGATGATAGAAAAAACAGGAAAAGCTGAGCCTGTTTTCTAACAAATGGACATCATAAGCCAATTCTGATTATATTGGCTTTGTTATAATTGATATTGTTGGTGATAGTCTAATACCGCAAACTTCATTTTGTTATAGGGCCTAATTTTCAATGTTATGCTATTCAAAGTTAGGCTGTATTTCAACATGAAGTTATGCGGTATTGGACTATCAACGACAATATGTGGTTGACTGTAATGTTATGTATGGTCACGATACATTGCAGTGGTACATTTTGTTGACAAAATCCCTTGAATGAATCTTCCTACATTACACGTACCTACTGTTTGTTGCCATCGAACATTGGGTGCAAGAGATTTTAGCCTTAGTGGTGGTTCACCGAAAAGATTTCTGATTGTACATTACATTACATTGTAAACAAGTTTAAGAACGCAAGCTTGGTCAACAGCTGTATATTTAAACTTCTTGGCTCTGTGCCAGAAAAGTCTGCCATGCAACAAGTATTCATCTTTTTACCACCACATATGTCTATGTTTGCCCTGTTTTTAGTATTTGTTGCTAAATTATATTATAGTATGCACTATAATCAGACCAAGTTTGACTCTGGTATGTATTACCGTTTTGAAGACAGAGCAGGAACAAAAACGTTGAAAAATATGCATGTTTTTCGAGGTTTCTTGTATGGGGACCTTTGGTTTAAGACTTTTTTTATTTTTAGTATTTGCCGTGATACACGTCATAGTAATGTGTTACTATGACGTTATGTTATGATGTTATGTTATGTGTAACATAACATCACGCCTGTATTTCCCCGAAGGGAGAGAGAGGTGAGCGCAGAGGTGTATAGTACACCCACATTTCGCCAGTTATGTTATAGTCCCATGTAATAGGGGGCGAGCCTATTGCCATTAACCGGGCACAAATCCATACTCCGGGCTGCTACTGAGAATTTCCTAATGGAAAAACCCAATAACACTTTGCCCAACCCGGGAATTGAACCCAGGACCCCACGCTCAGCAGTCGCGCTTGCGACCACTAGCCCAATGGGGCAGTCTAACACATATTTATTTATAGTAACACATTTTGTGAAAATTTCAACTGGTTATCTATTACCGTTACAAAGATACAGCCCTGGGACTGACAGACGGACGGACAGCGTATCGAGAGTATTAGGGTCCCTTGGGTTGGGTAGAAACCCTAAAAATAAAAAAACATCTCTAAATTTTGCTTTATTTTTAAAGAAACTTGTCATAATTTTAGATTGTATGGTTATGAATAGTTACTGTTCTAACATAATTCTTCTGTTCCACAGTTTAATTTTGTTGGTAAGTTACTCGGCCCCAAAGGTAACACAATGAAGCACTTGCAAGAAGAAACCATGTGCAAAATGGCTGTGCTCGGCAGAGGATCAATGAGGGACAGGTAATTATTAAAACTGTATTTATTACCAGGCAGAAATGATTGTGCTTACCACAAAGACCATATTAGCTATCAATAATCCTGAAAAGGAGAACTGGAGATCAACAAACATACATATTATCATGCCTGTTTCCCATTGGGGTAGGTAGAGACTATGAATTTCCACCTGCTACGATCCTGACACACCTCTTTCGCTTCATCTACGTCCATTAACCTCGTCATGCATGCTCGTCGGTTTAGAGAACTCTTAACCTGGCATTTTTTGAGAACATCCGATATTTGATCGCGATATGTTCGCCGAGGTCGTCCCCTTCCAACTCTTCCATTCACACTCGCTTCGTATACTTGTTTCGTCAATCTCCTCTCGTCCATCCTCTCTATATGTCCAAACCATCTTAACATACCTTTCTCAATCTTTGTCACTACATCTTCTTTCACTCCACAACTCTCTGATCAACAAAACCTCCCAAATTATCAAAAGAATGTGTTTATTTGTGGTCTCACATCTCTTATAAAATTATGTAACATCTTTGCCACATAAGTTAATAATGTAAGCCTTTTATACAGTATTTTGGTGTCTTCGTATTTCTGTGTACATTGTCTTTTCTTGTACCATAGACAAAAAGAAGAAGAACTCCGCAACTCCTTAGATCCGAAGTATGCGCATCTGTCAGACGAGCTTCACGTTGAGATCAGTGCGCTCGCGCCGCCGGCTGAAGCGCACGCACGCATCGCGTACGCTCTAGCCGAGGTCAAGAAGTACCTCGTGCCTGACACCACTGACATGATCTGGCAAACACAGATGAGGGATATTGAGAGAGGTGGTAAGTTTAAAAAAATACATATACAATACAGTGCATTTTTGTTTTTGTTTTTTGTATGCAAACTGTGTCACAGATCTTATATGAAATGAAATTGGACTGTGTTATCATGTGTTAAAGACTCAATTTATTCTGTCAACTAGAAATCTATTATTATGACAAGATATACCAACTCACAACTGAAAAAAGCTGAAAAAGTAAAGCAGATGTGATTCAAGCCTCTTGTAACAATATAGCAAATACAAGTGGGCTGGAAAATTTCTGCACAATACAGACTAATTCTTTATTCTGCAAATTGGGAGTTAAAATCACTTTATCTTTTTTTTAAACTAAATGGCATTGATATTTCCTAAGTCCACTACCTCTGAGAAGAAATGCCGAATCCAAACAGTTGTTGATGTTGAGAGAACTTCAAAAAGCAAGAATTGTTCTAACTTTTTTGAATAAATATGCTCTTTATAGCAGACTTACAATCTGACTATTAATTTATTATGAATGGCAAGTTTGTAATTTGATTTATATTTTCCAAAAGTATCTTGGGAACAAACTGTCCATTCAAAAGTTGCTAAGCCTACTTACGTTATTACAAAACAAATAGGTACAGAAGATTCACAAGAGCCAAAAGTCACTGTTGCCTATAAGCATCGACCATAGCGCAATAGACGCCTAATGTTGAATATAATGCATACAATAAATTCTGTCAACTAGCTGAGAAGGGGTAATGCAATCCGATTGGCCCTACCAAAGCGGCTATTGGCTAATCACTAACGCGGTAGTTTTGAGTTTTTGAAGGCTCACAAAAGTAGTCAAAACTAATTTGAAGTGTTTTAGTGAAATTTCATAGATGTGTTGACAGACATCGGTCGCCTGTTATGAGGTGTATGGTCGATGCCTATATCACGACTCTTGTATGATGAGAAGAGCGTGGGTCACACGATGTTATAACGCGGCATTTGTCGACAGGCGCTCCACCCGGGCGGCGTGGCCCCGACTTCGGGAACCCCCGCTCGTTCCCGTTCGAGCACGGCCCTGGTGGTGCGCCCCCAGGTGGCCCCCGCGGACCTCGCCCCCCGCCCCGCATGCCCCCCGCGCCGCCCATGCAGCGCCCCATGCCGCCCAAGAACAAGGTCATCAGCATCCTGGACCGCGCGCGCTCGGCTATGGAGACGTACCCATATGATGACCCGTACGCACAGGCGCCGGAGCCGCCGGTGAGTATAGTTTTTATTATCTGTGTGATTTCTTTCTAAGTTGCCTAGACTAGAAGGTGTTACACTTGGTGGCGTCGTAAGAGACCAACAAGAAAGTAACAATAATTGATTGATCAGTAATTTTCATAAAATCTCTAGACGCTCATATTCAACTAACACATAGACTGGATATAGTGGGGTTATAAAGACTGGCTCCTAGCCACATAGAGCTGCTTTTATGTTTTAATGTGTTTGAGATTTAGTTATGTACTTCTCACATCTTAACTATTATGAAAATGGTGTCGATTCTCTTGTTCACGAACTAAACTTATTTTAAACTATCGCTCTCTTTTACTAATAGTAGATACAAGAAAGGGATGGCAACCATTCTAGAGCTGTCAAATTAGACGGAATTAAAATTTCCATACAAGTTTAGTCGTGATCTCGGAACGTGCCCACTAAAATACAAAGAAATGTAACACGTAAACTAATTTGACAGTTCTAAAATGGTTGCTATCCCTTTCTTGTATCTACTTTTAGTAAAAGAGAGCGAGAGTTTAAAATAAGTTTAGTTCGTGAACAAGAGAATCGACACCAATGTCTGTTTGTTTGTTCATCAAAGTCACGTTTTTTCAACTTAGTGCGCCATTTACCCACACTTGTACACATTAACAAGCACTTAAAATGTATTAATCCACCATTATTACACATTAAAACTCGAAGAAGGGAAATTGTCGAAACAATTATATGAAGCGAGTGTGGATGAAGAGTTGAGGGGCTCGTAGCGAAGCAACGACTGCGCAGATTGTACAATCTGCAAGGTTAAGCTGCACTTGCCGCGGTCAGTCTGTGGATGGGTGACCGTTTCGATACACATCGAGACCCCTCCGTGCCTCGGAGAGCACGTTAAGCTGTCGGTCCCGGTTGTCATACGAATATCTATGGCAGTCGTTACGGGTAGTCAGAAGCCTGAAAGTCTGACAACTGGTCTAACCTCCGAATGTCAGTATTACCCAGTAACTGGGTTGCGGGGGTCTGATGGTAGTCGCTCCGTGTAAAATACTGATGTTCAGCCGCATCTGGCTAGACTGGAAGCCGACCCTAATATAATTGGGAAAAGGCTCGGAGGATGATGTGGATGAAGAGTTGGGGGGGAACCTCGGCGAACGTATTGCAATAAAATCGCGGACGTTCTCAAAAAATGTCAGGTTAAGATTAAACTGACGAGGTTGATGAACATAGATGAAGCGAAAGAGGTGTGTCAGGATCATAGCAGGTGGAAATCCATAGTCTCTGCCTACCTCAATGGAAAACAGGTGTTATAATACGTATGTATGTAACACTTTTCGAATTCATGTGCGGATTTATATTTGATTATCACTTGCTTTAACGGTGAAGGAAAACATCGTGAGGAAACCTGCACACCTGAGAGTGCTCCATATAGTTCTCAATGGTGTGTAGTCTGCCAACCAGCACTAGGCCAGCGTGGTGGACTAAGGCCTTAGCCTTCTCGTACTGAGAAGAGGCCCGTGCCCAGCGGTAGGACAGTAATGGGCTGGTTATGTATGTATGTAACACTCGAAGAAACACAATTTATGGAAAATAATACATAATCCACAACACTGTGTTTCCGAATATTCCCGCTTACTTAACATAGCATATCACCAATTCCACAGATTCGCGGACCGCCCCGAGGCGCGGCGCCCGAGCAGGACTTCTACTACGACCGCGGACACGAGCGAGGCTACTACGAGGATGAGGGCTACGGCTTCAAGGAGGAGTCGCGCGAGTACAAGTCTGCGCGCGCGGTGGGCACGCGGCGCCAGAACCCCATGCAGCAGCACCAGCGCCACTACGCGCGCCCGGAGCCCTACGCGCGCCCGCCCAAGTAGACCCAGCTCCGTTCGTACGAGTTCTAGTGCACGGCGCCCACTCCAACACCGGACCGGCTACGAGCTGGCAATTTTGCTGGCACATAAGAACTTGTTTAAAAAAAAATTGGCTGAATGTTGACCTGACGGTAAAGTGTCATTTTTTGACATTGACATGAAAGTGACATTTTTTTGACACTGACAGTTCGACTTTTGAAAAAAAATTGTTTGAATCTCAAAAAATATAGACAGTGCTGCGAACAATCATAGTGTAGCCAACAAAACCATGCTCCTCCGTGTACAAACCAGCGCTCATGCACACACATGCTCATCAAACCGTGTTCTCCGCTCTTGGTAAACATGTTACGGCATCATCAAGTAAGCATCGCCGAAAACAAATATCTTTCAGGTACATGTGTGTGCGTGAGCGCTTGTTTGGCCACGGAGGAGCACGGTTTTGTTGGTTTCACTATGATTGTTAGCAGCACTTCGTCTATATTTTTACTATGTCTGTGGAATCTCAGAGGATATTTGAATGTTGACAAGGGCCGCGTTCAGTATTATCATCCGACGACGCCCGGAGCGTAAGAGCGATCATACACGCTCCGAGCGTCGTCCGACGACGTCGGGTGATATAAGTGAACGCGGCCAAGACAATGAAAGTGTAATTTTTTTGACATTGACAGTTCGAATTTTGAAAGCAAAGAGGTCAGGATTGCTATAACAATTTTTTAGCAAGTCCTTGATTGTCAAATAAATTATTGTAGTCGGAAAGTCGAAGCAAAATTGCCATCTTGTAGTTATCATCACATTAACATCCCATTTTATCCTATAAACATTTCCAACTAGGAGTGTTGAAAAAAACCACTCATATTTTGTTGTACAGTTGAGGAACGAAAGGTTCGTCAATTTTCAAATTAATTCATAATATTAGGCGGGTGTACGTACAACTGTCATTATTGTTATCTGCCAGTACAAGCTAAAATACACCTTAATGTGATGAACCTTTTCTTTATTCAACTGTACAAACATACCATTAAAGTAACCTACTCAAATGGATAAAGCGCCTGTGCACACCTTTTTATTTTTTGCTTCTAATTTTACTAACCATGGTTTGGGAAACAAATTTTGTTTTAGTTGCCTGTACTTTTCATTTGAAATCTTTTTTTTTATTGTCATAACCAATACTCATTCTCTTCGTTTTAATTTTCAGGGCAGTTAAAAAGCGCTCCCAATAAAACGGTGAGTAATAAAGTTGTATTGGATCTAAAATCACAGGAAAAATAACAATAAAAATGACCGGAAAAACAGAAGACCAAATAAAAAGTTAAACTCTGCAGAAGAAAAACCATACAACTTCCAAGTACATAATGTCTACCAATTTACTAAAACTATACTTATAATTATTTTATGGACCAAACCATAACACAAATGGTGTATTTTCTATTTCATAAAAAAAATGCCAGCATGGTATAAATCATTTCAAAGTATTATGTTGACAAAAGAATAACTTTTTTTATTTGTTTTGTAATAAAAACAGCATTTAAGCATGAGAATGCTGCCAACTTAAAAATAATGTAAAATGCGTACGCGCATTCAACCAGGTGGACCGTCATAAAAGTATTTAAATGTAAATTCCAAAAAAGCAGGTTTATAAAAAAAAACTTTGTTAGTAAGTAATTTTTAATAATATTAGTATTCATAAAACATTTCAACATGTTTCGAGTTAGTAAAAGTTAATGCACTTAGATTTTAGACTACAATAGAAAGTTGCAAGCCATAAAAGTTACTAAAGTATCCAAAAGGTTTTGCACTTTCTTAAATATATATAAGGTATATTGAAACATGTTGAACAACAAAGTATAAATGTATTCAATTTTTGTGTGACTATGAAATAAATAAAATAACAAAAATATTAATCTTTAATTTGTAAAGTATACAATTGGTATGACATCCCAATAATTATAATTAACTACAGCGTTTGAACAATATTATAAATAATTATGATTAAAAATCGAAGTTACTTTAGAGTTTTCTACTAGCGCTGTAAAGAGCTATTTTCATCCATATAACATTGGACCAGTACTCCGAAATAAAAGTGTTGTGTCATTTTTAAAGTGCAATGGTTTATCTTTTAGTCATGAGATTAAAAGGTTAAGGCTGAGAATGTCCGATTTGCAAAACGTCTAGTGAGAAAAAGGTCCGATTTGTAAAACGTCTGATTCTCAAAACGTACGATTCTCACATTGTCCTATGCTTTACAAAAGCGCCTTTTTTTTGGGAGGAGAAATTAATTTAAATAACAATCGTTATGAATCATTATTACTGACTTTATTTTTCGTGAAATTTGAGGGTTTGTACTATTCATTTCTATGTGTTTCTGTTATAATTTCTTATATTTGTTTTTAGTTTTCGCTTCGCATGCGTAAATGCGTTAAAAATAATAAAATACTTAATAAATAATCAACATTATTTACATGAACACATTTATTTAAAACATTGCAGAGGTTAAAATATATGCATAAAATCTGTAATTAAAATTCGTTATGAATAGAGATCAGATATATTGATATGATTATTTACTGAAGTTTTTGTTTTTTAATAAATAAACGATGATTCATAACAAAAATAACGTTTAATTGCACTCCCAAAAAGCATAGAACTTTGTGAGAATTGGACGTTTTGAGAATAGGACAATCTGCGAATCGAGACTTTTTGCGAAAAAAAAAGTCACTAATGTTATTTGAATTAATTTCTCCTCCCAAAAAAAAGCGCTTTTGTAAAGCATAGGACATTGTGAGAATGTGACGTTTTGCGAATCGGACCTTTTTTCCCACCGGACGTTTTGCAAATCAGACATTCTGCGCCTAAACCGTTAAAAGAAACTCCAAGAAGATTCCATAATAACACAAATGTAATCATTAGCTGCACTAATTTATAAACATATCATGATACTGAGAAAACTATGCATATCAAAATACTTCAGACACAAAAATCACTAAAAACAAAATGTTTGTATGTGACAATAATATATTTTGCAATGTAACATTGTTATTTGAAGACTGATTATAAAAAGGTTTTGTTAAAACAACTGAACAAATACAAATATGGAGACACTTTTAAGAGTAATCAATATAGGAAGGGAATCACTGAATTTCAAATAACTTGGAGGTAAAAATGTGTAAATAAATATATTTTTGTATTCACAACTACTATTTACAAAACTTCTAGAAACAACCTGCTGTTTGAAGAAAACTGGACTGATAAAATACTAAGTACCTATTTAATTTAAATCAAATATGATTAACACAGCATAGGTATTAAAGTAGCAAGTATCTTGTAAGCAAAGCATACAAATTATAAACAAAAGTATAAATGATTTACCTCAGACCTAACTATAATTAAGAAGCTGGTTAAATAATAAAAAAGGGCGAGCTGAAAATTCCAAGACTACCAAAGAGTAAGTACCGCACCCAAAAAACGCTTTTTCAGTACGACAAAATGTCGGCGCCGGCGCCCCTGGCGGCGAAGACTGGGAAGCGGCCAGTTACCAGCCAGTCTCGCTGTCTGCACCATACTAGACCGGATTTCTGGACAAAAAATAAGCATAGAGGGCGGCACTGCACCCCCGTTTACAAAATTAAATGTAGATCCGAGGCTGAAAAACGAATTTCAGAAAATGCAAAGGAGATCGGGCATATTTCATTCATCAAAAACCCAGAACTAACATATCATTCCAAATTTATAATAACTTTATAAATGCTAAGTATATAAAGTGTTGTTAAAATAACTGAAAACCTCTTAAGGGGTCATTGTACTCATCAGTATGAACATGTAACAGGGTTTTTTGTTTTTTTTTCGCGATTTCAGGGTTGGTCCCATAAGTTGTTCATACTGATTAGTACAATGACCCCTTAAGAGGTTTTCAGTTATTTCAATAACACATTGTATATGTATATTCCGAATTTTGAAACCTTTTTTCTGTAGGGCCCGGGGCCTTTTTAAGTTGTTCGCCTAAGCGCGAAAGTCTTGTCAGTACAATTGTACAGATTAAATAAGACCCACTGATGTAGTACCTGCGCAGATAACATAATTTAAAATACGCGGGAAATTGGTTAACAAATCAAAAAACACCATCGCTGCGCGCCAAAAGTCTCGGCCGCTGCCGCTATAGTACGGAAGCGTGTGAGCGAAATAGAAAAAGACGTCACGGTAATCAATTTTAACACCTTATGTGCATTGCACAAGGTTGATTATATTTTTTTTAAGTTTCGGATGTTTTCGTCGATCGTCTTTTCGTCTGCGCGAACGAAGATGCCGACGCGCCTTATTTTTTGTGTCGTGCTGTACGTAGGTGCGTACCCATCCCTACGTGTCATTTTTGCTAGTTCTGTTTTTTTTGCCCAATCTTCTTTCGGTGAAGATACACTACCACAGAAATTAGCTCGAAATATTAATCGTGCAAATCTCAGATGTTCATTTACATTTCGTCAGCTCTTGGCGCTTTTCTTAGGCCACCATGTTCAAGCTGGCCTGAGCTTATGTTGTTCCTAAATGAATAATGTGGTTTTTGCAATATTTTCAGGTTTTCAATAAAGCATTTTTATACTATAATATTATGGTTTTATTTTAACTATTACCTTCAACAGTCAGCACATAAATGATAAATTCTTAAACGCAAACCACACACGGTGCGGGTCGGGCCCGCGTCGAGTGGATAATAAAATAAAAAAGGTTTTGTTTGTATAATATATTTATTAGTTACATGCTTATAAATAAATCGAGATTTTTTTGTCAAAAAATCTATATTTAAAAGTAATTTCGAATTAATTATATTCTTCAATCGATTTTTGACTTGTTAAAATATAAATAATGTGAGCTTACAATCAAATCCGAATCTTAGTGCAAGATATTAGATCTCTACTATAATACCTAATTGCAACTTAGTCCAAATAAACCGTTGAATTCATATTTTTATTCTTGAAGGTATTTCACACCATCCAGCAGTGCATAGGACACATTTACAGCTATAAATTTTATAATCTGTAGTCTGGCCAACATGCAGAGGTTTCGAAAATACACATTGAAAGAATCGCAGTTTCGATGTAGCCAGGATTGTTGTTCAAGTTTAAGTAGGTAATATGTTATCCTTAGTTTTAATTAGAAAGCTTAAATAATAATTAGCTTTTATAAACTAAATTGAGTCTTAAATTAGTTACATTCGGTGAACTCTACTGGTGCATTGTAGTGATCATTTCAAAGGCCAATTTACAAAACTGAAACCACAGGATTACTACATCAGAAATGTTTTTTTTTTTTTTTTTCTTTATTTTGTAGTTAACTTTTGTATTGATGTTATTCCCAATATAAATATTTTAATTTACCTGTGCTGTGGTTTAAAGGCCTCGTAATTAAAAACACTGGCTATGTGCTTACACTTTAGAGCTAATCTGAAGTATTCTGAATGACAATAAGTATGAATTCACGATCCGGTGCAATCAGAATCTCGTGTCTCCTACTCCTCACGCGAAGAAATGTCAGCTCATTTGTGGTGTCCTGTAAACAAGGAATGCAGTTCCTCACCAATAGAATATTTAGGTCACTAGCGTTCAGGTCCAGAATGTCCAATTACCGAAATGTCAACCGTAAAAAAATTACTATTTCCCGAAATGTCCAATCTATGAGAATGTGGTAAATTTATTCAACAAATCCCGACTGCGTTTTTTCAGACTTTTTCCAAACAATAAAAACAAACTAATGAAATAATTAAAATATTTTTTATTTATAAGTAAGAAATTTAGAACCACAACACGAAATTCCAATTTTTGTTATAATTTAATGTCAAATTTATACAAAAATTGGAATTAGATAGATAGAGTATACTTTATTGTTTGCACACCATAAAAATAAAGTTATAACAAACACGAGCACAGTACTAACAATTGGCGGTTTTATTGCTTAAAGCAATTTCTTCCAGACAACCATTGGTTGAATTTCGTGTGTTGTGGTTCTAAATTTGTTACTTATAAATAAAAATACCTTTTAATTACTTCATTTGTTTGGAAAAAGTAAAACCGGCCAAGAGCATGTCGGGCCATACTCAGTATTATAGGGTTCCTTAAGTAGGTCTAATTACAAACGAATCAAATCGAATATTAATCATTGCTATTTTAGTTTTTGCAAACAGCGCCACCTAGCGCTGAATTCAAGAAGCTAAATTTAAGAAGTTTGTCATATCAATATAACACAAAGTTACTTATTGTGATTTTTTTAAATAGATAGTAACTAAAGGAGCATTATTTGCTATGATAATTTTTCTCTAAGGTCAATGAACTAGGACGTCTTAAGTATTTTTCAGTTTTCTCACTATAACTCAAAAATTTATAATCACATACTCGAAATAATTTTAAAAGAGAGTTTTTATAAAGGTCTATCAATGTTGAAGACTATAAGTTTCTACGTTGCATAATTTAGAAATTAGATAGGCAGGGGGGGGGGACACATTGCAAGCCACTTTGGCAAACTGTATTTCGCAGATGGTATACCTGATAAAAAAGTTGTGTATGAAACATTACCTTCATTTTAGTAGACCTATTCAACGATACCCCACACGAGGGGGTGCAGCGAAAAAAATATTTTCATCCCCATTTCACATGTATGGGCGCCACCCCCTAAATACGTAATCACGATTTTTTTATTCTTTTAAAATTGAGATCTATATCTATTCCATTTTTTGTCAAAATTTCATTTACTTATGTTTATAACTGTAGAAGTTATTAAGCGGTAAAGGATTAGGACAGACTGACGGACATGACGAAACTATAAGGGTTCCTTGTAGGACTACGAACCCTAAAAAACGCAGCCAGGATTTATTGAATAAATTTACCACATTCTCAAAGATTGGACATTCTGGACCCCTGAATGTTTTACAACTCTTGGTGAAATTACAGTCACATGAGACTTTCGATCTTCCTGTCTCAGTTTGGCAAACATGACTTGCATTGCAGTACTATTTAGGCAACAGTTTTGGTGGTGTGGCAGTTGTTATGTGCACTTAACATCAGGTGGGGCATGTTTCATCATACTTGCACTGTTAAAAAAACTACTAAAAATAAATAATCTAGAGGGATTAATCGTAGTAATACAAGAGAGGCCTTTGGTTTTTGTAGTGGGATGTAAAAGGCTCCTAAAAAAAGTGATGCTCGTTGCTCATAAGTTGAAAATTTAACTTTCTTTGAGTTTCCATAAGCATGTCACATGACCGACGACCTAAAGAACGTGGCTGGGGGGGACTGGATGTGGAAGGCAGAGAACGGAGCGTTGTGGCGCAACTTGGGAGAGGCCTATGTCCAGCAGTAGACTGCGATAGGCTGAGTTGATGTCACAGGAATAGCAAAAATAAGATCAGTGATTACTCTGCTGGCTTAACATGGGAAATTATAATGACCAGACTGAAGATCTTTCATTTTTAGTATAGTAGCTCATCAACTAACTTGTTATTTAAAAAAAAATGAATAGACAGCAACTCATCATCCTCCTGTCTTTATCCCAATTGATTTGGGGTCGGCGCAGCATGTATTTTTCTTCCATACATATATCTCTATCAGCCATCATCTCTGAATTCACTTTCTTTCTATTCATAACATCTTTCACACAATCAATCCATGTTTTCTTCTTTTCTTATAGCCATCCATATTCATACTTGAAACTTTCCTCGTAACATGCTCCTCATTCCTCCTCATCAGATGTCCAATATAAATAGACAGCAACTGAATTTTACATTATACCTACATAGGATGTAATCGTATTTACAAACAGAAGATAACTAGAAAAACGATATAACATTTGGGTATACATTATACAATAATAGATATTCACCATTTCGCGCACCACATTCTTTGCCTTTTCAGTGAGCTGTCCGATCAGACCAGAATACAACACAGATGTAGCGTTATCCAACGAGCTTTTGATTGGAATACCTGAAATTCGAAAGTATGATCAACAAACATAAGTATCAGTTATTATAAGTCTGTCTGCAATAATATATCAATTATTTGTTATTGATCGGAGTGTACTCAGAGGTAGATGGTTCCAGATTTTAATATTAAGTCTATGTAACCATGGGAATAGGTGGAAATCGACCAAACCTTCATGGTTGACGATGATTACACCCATTACACCTTTATGAGCTTGGATTCGCTTGATAGTGTCCTCCACTTCAGTTGCCTGCAATATATATTAAACACTATAGTAGTTGTAGCACTATTTAAGATAAATAAGATGAGAAATAATAGTAAATACCATTTTTTATAATATTCCTATGATTACACTTGATGACAAACCCTGATTAATGCACAGACCAAAGATAATATAATTTAGCACAGACGGTGAAACATCGTAGAATCTTATTATACCATGGCACATAGTGGTGTGAACCGGATACTCACCGGTTAGAGTGAGTACCGGAGACTAATCTGTGATTGCACTAAACTACCGGTTATTTCATTTGTTGCAGAACGCACCCAAATGTGCTGTGAAATGTGGCAATGTGAAATGTGTGTGTTGTTTTTTTTTTTTTTAGTAATTTTTTTTTTTTTTAGCGTGGTTTTTCTTCTCATATATACATGCTGAAATTTGAGTCGCTTAATCCCCGAAAAGGGGTCATTGTACTCATCATTATGAACAACTTTTACTATAGGACCTACCCTGAAATCGCGAAAAAAAAATCAGTTGGTCCCAACATTTGTGTTTACTTAAATCTATAAAATGTAGGGACCACCTGATTTTTTTTTGCGATTTCAGGGTTGGTCCCATAGTAAAAGTTGTTCATAATGATGAGTACAATGACCCCTTTTCGGGAAATAAGCGATTCAAATTTCAGCGTGTATAGATTTAGAGTATTTTGAATAACCGGAGAATATCCGGATAATCTCCGGTGATTAAATAAAATCTCCGCATAATCTCCGGAGGCTGAAAATGCCTCCGGTTCACACCACTAATGGCACAGACGAACTAGAGATGCTAGTTTTTCTCTGTCTACGCTACGCTGCATGAATGATATGATCAGTGTTGCCAACAATAATTTTGAAATTCCGTTAAAAGCGTTGTTTTCCGTCAAAAAAGGAAATTCCCCTCGATAATAGCCGTAAAAAAAAATTAAATGATATATTATATACATTATCCTGAAGGCGATAGCAGCAGATACTTGCTCTGCTATGATTAAACAATTTGTGCATAAGAGTGATCACCTAGCTGTCAGGTGATCTATGCAAAAACAATATTATAATATATGTCACTTTATTATGTTACTAACAATAGTATTTAAGTTCATGTCTGTTACTAACAAATTATGGATCTTTTAGTTGTCCGAAATAAAGTACTTGATTGATTGATTGATTGATTCATCATCATTATTTCAGCCGTAATACGTCCACTGCTGGACTCAAGCCTCAGGCCTGGGCTGATTGATTGATTGATTAAACGGTATAGTTATAATTAACGATGAAAAAATCACCTACAGCTGGCAATCCGCTTTATACTCTTTTATGGCAAGACATTGAAAACCATTGAGCACCGTGGAAGGCGTGGACTGCATTTAGCAATAGTGACAAAGTAACAAAAAATTAAAATGTGTTCATAAATCTGACTGCTAATTGGAAAAAAAAATAGACACGTTAGTAATACTCGTAAAATTTTCCGTTGAAAAATCCGTCAGCCGTTAGAATAAAATTTATTCCGTTATCACCACATCCTAATCCGCTAGATCTGACGGGAAATCCGTTAAGTTGGCAACACTGGATATGATTGAATGAGTGAGTGATAGTGTTGCCTGACTGTCGATAGTATCGAAAAACCCCCAATCAATCTCACCATCGATAGTATCAATCGGAAGGTATCCAACAATACTATCGATAGTATCAAACTATTTTTACGATACTATCGTGCTATCGTTTATTTACTATTGCAATATAGCGATCGTTGTTCATTGACGTCATTTTTACATTCTTTTTAGAAAGTTTATTTTCTAGCTTCTGGTTTGGTACACAGTACACACAACACTGTTGGGGTGTACCTACTTAACCATTTCATTAATAATCTTATACATCAATACTATTTAAACGATAGCACAATACTATCGATAGTATTGCATGGTTTTGAACAGTCGATAGTATCGTAACAATAGTTTGGTACTATCGATAGTATGATTGATTTTAGGGGGGACTATCGATAGTAGATTTTTATTCAACACTAGTGAGTGAAGTGAATGATATAATAAACAGCTGTCAAACAACACAACAGTCACGGTCACGCATTAAGGTTGGTCTACATCGCATCTCTACTTGGTCTGTGTAGGTCTGTGGTCTACATTAATCATTGACTTATTTTTTATACCTATCTCAGATGAATAACCTCATATCTATTGACTGCCTGCAGTCGGCACAAACAACTCAACATAGATTTTATTTGAATCGTAAAATTTGACATAAAAAAAGTACACAAAAAGAAGGCGCCACTGGTCATACATTGAAAAATTTATACTTTTAAAATCACGTTTTTGGCAGAACTTTGGATAGTCTTATTCATATAAATTCAATTCAAGTGTTAAAGGCACATTTTTTGCATAATTGTGGTATGTATATATAAAGTTCAACTAAATCTCAGATTAATAATCTGAGAACTAAATGTAAAAATTCTGAAACCATAGCGCGATTCAGCGGAACCTAACAACGCCATCTAGTGACGCATCACGTATTTTTTTACTATATTTGGAGACTGAGTAGGCCTAGAGATGGGTATACATATATGGTGTATAACCCACGAGTGTGTTAAAACCCAGTTATCACCCATTTCATTCCACCCGCTGGGTGGTTTGAGCGAGTGGAAACTAATTCCTTTAGATTTCTATTTTTAACATGCAATAAGAGCGACGCAGGGAGGCAAGGAACGCGCAAGGTGCCAGTGGGATGCGGCTGCAATAATGGGTTTTTACCCATTACCCATCTCTACGTTCAGGGCTGGATTAACTATTAGGCAGAGTAGGCAACTGCTTAGGGGCCCTGCATCGGCTAGGGGCCAAAATGTTTCATAATACAGTAAAAATTTAATTGGAAAATTTATATCCTCAGTAACAATAGGTATTATTGCTTTTTTCGACTCATGCTATCATTTGATGAAATACTTCATACTTACAGAATAGGAAGGAGTATCGAGAATACTCGATTCTCCTTCCTATTCTATTCTAGTTATCTACTATTTAGATAACTTAACTAATAATATGGATGCGTTAATTGTAATGATAAACAAAAGTTTTGAAATGCTTGGTCCTCAGGGTTGGTCTATAATTGCGATTTGTGAGATTTGAGACCGTGATCCCTTCATCAACTTAAAGAGCTGATGATCTTCAAACGGCTAAAAAGGGGCCCCGAGAATTGCATTGCCTAAGGGCCCCGACATGGTTAATCCGGCCCTGATGACGTTAACTACACGATAGCTCAAAAACTCATGCTATGAACGACCAAAGTACACTCCGGACGTCTCGTCGGACGATAATGTGATAATACTGAACGCGGCCCCAGGTAAAGTTTTTTGACTAAAGTGCGCTGGCAAGTAGAGATGGGTAACTAGCCAAAATTTCAAAAACTTAGCTACCCGGCTATTTGTGATGGAGTAGCCAGCTAGATAACCAGCTATTTCAGTTATTTGGCTATTGGATAAAACTGGATAGCGCTAGCGTCGTCGTAGCTACTAGCTAGGTGATTGTTTTGAGTAACGTGCTCAGCTGCCCCATGCTTTTACTTTGATCCTCGCTGTGATAAGTTTAAATGGTATGATATTATCATTATGAAAAACGCAATCGTTTTTGGTTTACTTATTTTATTTCAAACTTCTTGAAAAGAAATGACTTTCCTTGGTACATATTACTAATTACTACATATTAAACTGTTGAAAACGTCGAAAATCTCTCTCTACTTATAAATTTTAAACGATTTTAAACCTAATTGACATTTTCGTTAGGTTTGAAATCGTAAAAATAAAAAAAGTCGCTAGTTAGCTACCTATAGCTATTTAACTTGGTCAGCTACCGGCAGCGCGGCGGCTGCCCGTTACTCCGTAAACTTATCGGTTATTCGAAGCGGTAGCTATTTGGTAGCCAATAGCTAGCTATCGTTTTGACGGGATATCATAGCTATGGCTATTTTGAATAGCCGTTATTCAGCTAGTAATTAGAGTAGCTACCCACCTCTACTGGCAAGGCAAGTGGCGTGCACAGACCAAGTAGAGATGCTACGCATGTGGCGTGGCAACACTGCGTCTGTCAGATCTGGCAGCAGGCGCTGCGGGCCACCGCCGGTTCACTTCCATAGAAAATATTTTTGCTGTAGAGCGAAGGGGGAAAATAGAACCGCGTCCTCCGCGCACCGCATTCCTCCCCCGCGGTGGCCTGGGTCGCCGCCATCTTTGACTGGTTGTAGTTAGCTGTCAGTAGTAGCGTCAGTTAGTTATTTTTTCTCCTGTGAGTAAATAAATTCCGTAAATTCTGTTGTTTTCGTCGAGTTTTTGTAATTGATTTTCCGAGGATTTAATTAAAGTCGTTTATTTTTGGTGCAAAACTATAAACGGAGAGCAACAATTATGCGGACACCAAAGTGCTGTGTTGTTGGTTGTAGTAATAAGCGAGAGGACGCATTTTTACATTATTTCCCCGTGAGTGATGATATTAGACTTAATAAGTGGTTGGACTGTATAAACTCTGAAAATCTCAAAAATGTACCGAAAGTAAAACTTGCTAAACTCTCGGTTTGTCACATACATTTTGAGAAAAGGTTTACCAGGCCGAATTCCCGACTGAGGTATGGTGCCTACCCATCATTGTTTACACCTGAGGAAATTACCAATGGGGTTCCCGCACTACACATTGATGATATTTGTAAGTAGCCTAAAACGATATTAACTGTTTTTTTTTAAATATTGTTCATGCTAATTCAATATAAAATGTATAAGTCAACTGTCTTTAATCCCATTTCAGCCAACAAATGTGAAGAAATAACCAAGAAAAGACATTCAGACCATTCCTATTTCAAAGATGAAGAACCAATTCCAAAGGTTGCGAGATTCAGTGGTAAGCCACCAAGAAATACAGATTAAATATAAAAAAAACACTAATACTTATGACTTATACTAGTATAATAATTATGGCAATGATGTATGTATATGTTGTTACAGCTTCAGCCTCCACATGCAAGGACTCTGGTCATCACTTTGTAGAAGAATCACCTTACATTACTCATCCATTGACCAGCTCTCAAGCAAAAGGTTGGTTACTTGTAAATGTCAATTTTGCCATGTGTCATTTTTTGCACAGAAGTATGTAGTAAATGTGGTCTTAATGTATGGTATTTATATGTTTTTACAGCTTCAGCCTCCATATACAAGGACTCTGGTCATCACTCTGCAGAAGAATCACCTTATAGTGCTCATCCATCTACCAGCTCTCAAGCAAAAGGTTGGTTACTTGTAAATGTCAATTTGCCATGTGTCATTTTTTGCACAGGAGTATGTAGTAAATGTGGTCTTAATGTATGGTATTTATGTTTTTACAGATTCAGCCTCCATATACAAGGACTCTGGTCATCACTCGGCAGAAGAATCACCTTATATTGCTCATCCATCTACCAGCTCTCAAGCAAAAGGTTGGTTACTTGTAAATTTCAATTTTTGCCATGTGTAATTTTTTTGCACTTGAGTACATAGTAAATGTGGTCTTAATGTATGGTATGTATATATTGTTACAGCTGTAGCTTCCATATGCAAGGACTCTGGTCATTATTCACCAACAGAATCAATTTTAATTGCTCATCCATCAACCAGTTCTCAAGCAAAAGGTTGGTTTCTTGAAATAAGTTTTTATTATTATTGTACTAAGTTTTCGACATTTTATATTGTATAAAAGTGTGTTAGTGTGTGTTTGTTAGTGTTATTGGGTTTTTTCATTAGGAAATTCTCAGTAGCAGCCCGGAGTATGGATTTGTGCCCGGTTAACGGCAATAGGCTCGCCTCCTATTACATGGGACTATAACATAACTGGCGAAATGTGGATGTACTATACACCTCTGCCTACCCCCTCGGGGAAATACAGGCGTGATGTTATGTTATGTTATATTGTATAATTGTTATACTGGATAAAGTAGCTTTCTAATAGTGAAAGAATTATTAAAATCAGTAGTTTTAGAGTTTATCGATTACAAACAAACAAACAAATCTTTCTTCTTAATAATATTAGTATAAATAGGCTTGTGTTGGACCACTATCTCACAAAGTATTAAGCAATGAAATGGTTGACAATAGTGCATGCTTACCTAGCTATTGAATGCTACTTTAACCTAATCAATTGAAACTTGAAGACTCCTTGGTTTATGAAACACACACACATAACACATAATATCACGCCTGTATTTCCCCGAAGGGGTAGGCAGAGGTGTAATAGTACACCCACATTTCGCCAGTTATGTTATAGTCCCAAGTAATAGGGGGCGAGCCTATTGCCATTGACCGGGCACAAATCCAGACTCCGGGCTGCTACTGAGAATTTCCTAATGAAAAAACCCAATAACACTGCCCAACCCGGGAATCGAACCCAGGACCCCACGCTCGTCAGTTGGGCTTGCGACCACTAGACCAACAAGGCAGTCAGCAACTGGTAGCTGTTTATGAAACACTGACTCCAAATTATAATCTCAAATGAATATTGATAATGAGATGAAGTTTTTTTGCAGGCCCAGGTTTGATTCTCCTAAAAACACCAAAGGCATCAAGAAAAAGACTAATAAGTAAAATAAACCAATTAACACCCAATTGTGCAAAGCTGTATAAGATATACAATAAATCTAAGCACCAAATTGATTATCTGAAGAGGGCAAAAAGGGCACTGAAATTTTCTAAGGAGAACTCTTTTGAAGAGCTTACTTGTAAGATGAACCCATATGCTAAGCAAATAATGCAGATGCAAATAAACCTTTGTATGAAAAAGAAACAGGCCCACAGATTTACAGACTCTGAAAAACTAATTGCACTATCTATTATGAAACAGAGCCCAAAGTGTTACAGATTTCTACGGAAAATATTCATCTTACCTTCAAAATCCACATTGAATAAGCTAATATCACAGCTGAATATTGAAGTTGGGATAAATTCTGTGCTTATTGAAGTAATGAAGAAAGAGGTATGTCATTTTCAAACTTATGTGTATAGTGTGATATATCCCACATGTGTGTAGTGCACAATGAAAAAGTAACATTTATTTTGTTTTCAGGTTGCCACATGGAACACTAACAAAAAATTTTGCTCCATAATTTTTGATGAGATGCACCTTGATGAACGGCTAAGTTTCAATCAAAACAAAGATAATATTAATGGATTTGTGCACTTCGATCAAAAACATAAAGAGTTTGCAGACCAAGCTCTTGTCTTTATGTTAAGAGGAGCTGTATATAAATGGCAGCAACCATTTGCCTTTTACTTTTGTAAAGGTGCAACTAATCCAGCTGAGCTGAAACGCATAATAAAAAAAGTTGTCACTGCATCCATAGAGATTGGGCTTAGGCCCATTGCTACAATCTGCGATCAGGGATCGACATTTCGCAGAGCTCTTGGGGAGCTTCAACAAGAGACAAGGCGAGCACAACTCATTGCAGATCTGCCAACAGGTTGGTAAAGAATACACATACTACTCATGCAAATAAAGAATGGGATTGGAAATGGCGGCACTTTTACTGTTCTATGTGCCTCTCACTCTCACAATACTATATGTGTGAGCGAGAGGCGAATACAAATGCTACTATTTTCAGTCCCATTCTTTATCTGTGCCAATAGCACATACATAGACCATACATCAGGATATCATAACATTAAACATTTTTTGTTGAATTTTAAATTCCAATCTAATTTATAATTATTGTCTTTCAGATGACACTGTGGAGTTATGCGGACTAAAATTAAACATTATCTACGACCCCTCACACATAATTAAGGGTTTCAGAAATAACTTCCTTAACAAATGTATTAAATTGGATGGAAAAATTTCCAAATGGCAGGATATTGTAGACGTGTATTTGACAGACTGTAACCATGCTGACTCAAGACTTCTTCACAAACTCAATGATCATCATGTCATTCCTGAGAAAATGAGCAATAGAAATAAAATGAAGGTTTGTATTTTCTTTGCATTCCAAAACAACTTTAATACTATTTATAAATGAACTTCTCACTTGACCTAACTGTCTCATTTTGGAATGGTAGTATGTTCCTGTGATGCTACTGTTGATTTGGAAACCTAGTTGCTTGGTCAATAATTAAGTATATGCCATGCTAATAAAAACGGCCAATTTATACTGCACAGTAAAATGATGTAGTGCACGGTATTACTAATAAACACCCAGTTTATTGTTTACTGCATTGCTTTTCAGATTTGTAAGCATTAATTGAAATGAAAAATTTGCAGGTCAAAACTGCCGCGCGTGTGTTCAGTTCCACCGTATCTGCTGCCCTTTCGTATACTTCACAGTTTTGTAAGTTTTTTTTTCTATACTATTAAAAAACTATCTGAGCCATATCTTGTTAAAGATATATTTGAAAAACTGATAAGATGTAACATAAGCTGGGGCCTGGGGACCTTTGAAGGGGTGAATGTACTTATCATAAAGAACAACTTTTTCTATGGTTTGTGCTAGGGCTACTGTTTCCTACAACAGTCATCAATGTTGCTCGACAACATGTCAAAACAGCAGATTTTTTGTTTTCACTTTATTTTTTTCATAAATCTATTATTACATGACAGACCCTGTTTTTTTTTTCAGATGGTAAAAAGTCATATTAATTTTGTAATTGGTTAGGTGGGCTCCTATTCTTCTTTTCTTTATTTTGACTATGATTCTATGATATACTACAAACCTTAAATATAATAATTTTCTATTTCCAGCTCACTATGCCGATGGAAGACCAGTGAGTGACACCATGCCAAACACAGCAAAAACAGTGAAGTTTTTCGACAACCTATTTGACAGCATCAATGGTGCTGCCCTCCACCATAAGCATACAAAAGGAAAGGACCTGCGGAGGGCAGTTACTTCCACAACTAAGCACCATTCATTCTGGAAGGACGCCATTAACATTTTAGAAAAAATTCAATTTCTGGATGAAAAAGGCAACACAATATCAGTGCCCACATTAAAAAGCTGTGTTACTACCTTGAAAAGTTTAATGAGGCTGTGGCAGTTCTTTCAAGAGCAGGGTCTAAAAGTTATGCGTCCTCGCTATTTCAACTCTGATCCAGTTGAAAACTTTTTTGGGCAAGTGAGGGCGTATAACTTCAGACACAATGACCCAGACTGCTACAGCTTCATTTGCACATTCAGATCACTTCTGATAACACGGATGATCAAATTTCACAATGATACATTTAACTGTGAGGATGATCGGGCAGACCAACTTTTGAGCATGTCTCAAATTTTAAAACTGAAAACAAGTTCCACTTTTGAAGCCGAATGTGAGACTGAAACAACCTCACCAACTTCACCAACTCGGTCAAAGTCAAATTTGCCTGATCATCCTGACAATGTGAATGAAGTTGTCAATCGGGCAAGACAACAACGCCTGGAAGTCCATTCTCGGGCGTACACTGCCGGATGGGTAGTGAGAAAAGTGTTAGAAAGAACTCCCTGTGACGAATGTAAAAATTTATTGACATCTGAATCACCTCTTCAAATTCATGAATGGGTGAGTCACAGGGAGTACAACCAATGTAAAAAGCGACTAAGCTACCCATCTGAGAAAGCAGTTCGGTGTTTCGGCACAGTTATGGAAACGACAAATAATTTTCTGGAAAATAGCCCTCACATAAATTATATCTCCAAAACTATTTTAAAAGAAATTAAATCAAAAATGACGTACGAAATAAACTGCCCGAAACACCGAAACAATCAATTTGCATTAATTGTTGTGAAATTTGCCATCCATAACTGGTGTAACACAATTAATAAAATTTTAGGGGGAACCGATATTGTGCGGCTCGAAAAACGAGTGGGGGTACTGCCGCAAATTCAAAAAATGGCGTATGAAAAATATATAAAAAAACTGAAAAATAAATCAACTAAAAAATGTTCTGTTGTTTAAATTTTAATATCCCAGACACAGTCCAGTACTGTACGTACCTAACAGTATGGGTATAAAGGTGAAATTCATTAGGTGACATTTTTGGCAAAAATCAGTTTTTTTTTCCATCCAATTCCCTATCAGCCGAAAGTGATGTATATTTTGCTAAAAATGTCACTTAGTGAATTTTACCTATAAGCCCACGTAAATATAATAAAACATTTAGTACCTACCTATCTATACACTAGTATCATTTATACCTATCTACCTATAGATATATAGATACTGAAAACCTACCTACTTGCAAATGTCAAATTCTATTTTCCCCCTGCTACAGATTACTTAATCGATGAAAAAATTTCAAGGCAGTCGTCCGTCTGATACGTAGTATCTTCTAAGTAGTCTGTGCTGCGGGCGGTATTGTTGAAGTATTGAATCCAAGTTAATTATTTTCTTTTTATTTTCAGCGATGCTAATGTTTATTTTACAAAAAAACAAAAGTGATAACAAGAGAAAAGATTCATTGAATTTAACTTCTGATAAGATGCCTTCGTTTTGAAGAAACCATGAACGATAGCGCCGCCGAATGTTCGGAAGCATTGGATCCCCGAGTTCAGGTAAATTAAATCGATATTTTCAGAGGCAATTTAGAAAGAAGCTGATTAATGATTTATGTTTTGTATAAAACATCATAGTTCTATTCATTCATGACTACCCAACGTCATTAAACGACGATTTTGTATGTTTTCAATCACAAAAGTATTTTTCCAGTGAGATTCTTCTATGAACCTGCGCGGCGATCATATGTTTTCGTTATGCAACAGAATTAAAAGCAATTAAACAATGGAACAAAAGAATATAGTCCCTGATTATCATGAAAAATACTGCAATAGCTAAATATTAATATGTACAACTTAAATCTAGGTTATTTTTATTCATAACTACATGATTTTGGCACACAGTGGAATTTTGATATTAATTACTAAAATTATAATACATAGGTAATAAAGTCCTCCAAAAGATCAGTATAATTAGACACAGTCATGTGGTAAACTTTTGGGGGAGGCCTTTATCCAGCAGTGGCCTTTAGAAGCGTGGTCTCAAACCAGTGGCGTGCATTGGCCTACTTCACTTGAATTTAATTGTGGTGTAAGTTATTGATTTTTTCATGTAGGAAGATTAATTTAGCATTAATAGGTCTATTTTAAGATAAATAATCATCGTACTCTGAAAAAAAGATAATAACTTACACCACTATTGAATTTGAATGAGGAAAGCAGTAGGTATTGCCTAATTGCCTATATGCAATGCACGCCACTGTCTCAAACACACTTGGAGTGATTACAGATCAATCTCTGCTCAAATACCTAAACTGGTGACATAGTAGAATGAAGATAAACTCAGCTGAACTGTGATCTATGAATCTATGCTTGAGGAATGTTCTAAAATTAAATCTTAACTCAAACTCATTTTAAGCCATGATCAAAGCTTGAGGAATGTTCTATAATATGGGCCTTAGTGGCGTCTTGAGGCTTTTTGGTCTGTGTTGGCAACTGATATGTTCATGATACTAAAATTCCTTCACAGATTGAGCTAGAGCGTCTAAACACAGCAACAGATGAGATCAACAGACTTGAGGTTGAGTTGGATGAGGCTCGGCTGGCATTCCGTCGGCTGCTCGCTGAGGGGCACTTGCGGATACAACAGCTCACCAAGAAGTTAGGAACAAGTGTCCATAAGGCCAGGCCTTACTATGAAGCTAGATTTAGGGCTAACATTGTGAGTAGTTGTGATATGTCTTCTTGAAGTTCTGAACCTACTCATGTAACCTGACTGCCAAATCCAATGTAGTTATTAATCTAGGTTTTGTTTTACTACAGGGGATCTACTTGCAAAATCAATAATTAATATATCACATGATATTTGTTGTGTCGAAACCTACTCTATGTTACGTCTATTTAACCATTGTGTATTCGAAGCAAAAAACAATAATTATTGTCAATTTTCAGTCATAACCCTACTGTTAGTTGTAAATTTCATTGACAGTATTTCTTTTGTTTTTAACTCATTCACTCCGAACATTGTCTATGACATCGTAAAAAATCACAATATTTTGCCTGTGAATTTGATAAATGACATAGAATCTGAACATTTATTAGAGTAGGGTACAACCAATATATTTGGAGCACTATCGTGTAGTTTCGATTAAATAAAATAAATAAATATTTATTTGTACCAAAAAGCAACATAACAATATGAAGTACAAAGAGACTTTTAGTTGTTGTACAATTACAAGTCGAATGTCAGACCCCTAAACTAGGCAAGTATCTTAAAATTACAGTGGACATACAACTATAATATGTATTAACAACAGTCGTGTCGTGCAAGTATATCCTTGAAACAGTTACTAAAATATTACGTAACTACATACAGTATTTCTAATTCATGAGATTATCACAATAATATTTCCAGTCTCGTCATATGACAACTTTTGCAACCACTTGGTGAGTACCTATATCTTTTACTTCGTATTTCGTGCGACGGTGAATTTGTACCTTATTTATTTTATTGTAAAGACGAGAGCTTGTAGCAAAAACCGGCGAAGAGCATGTCGGGCCATGCTCAGTATTATAGGGTTCCTTAAGTAGGTGTAATTACAAACGAATCAAATCGAATATTAATCATGGCTATTTTAGTTTTTGCAATAATCGGCAGCATTCGCGACTCAGAGCGTGTTGTTAGTAGCGCCATCTAGCGATAAATTCAAGAAGCCAAATTTAACATGACACACCATGTCAACATAACACTAAGTTACTTTTTGTGATTTTTTCAAATAGAAAGTAACTAAAGGAGCATTATTTGCTACTATAATTTTTCTCTAAGGTCAATGACCTTTGAACTAGGACGTCTTAAGTATTTTTCAGTTTTCTCTCTATAACTCGAAAATTTATAATCACATTATACTCGAAATAATTTTAAAAGAGAGTTTTTACAAAGGTTTATCAATGTGGAAGAATATAAGTTTTTACGTTGCATAGTTTAGAAATGGCAGGGGGGGGGACACATTGCAAGCCACTTTGGCGGGCTATATTTCGCAGATGGTACACCTGATAAAAAAGGTATGTATGAAACATTACCTTCATTTTAGAAGACCTATTCAATGATACCCCATACGAGGGGGGCAGCGAAAAACATTTTTTCATTCCCATTTCACATGTATGGGCGCCACCCCTAAAATACGCAATCAAGATTTTTTTATTCTTTTAAAATTGAGATCTATATCTAGACTATTTTTAAACAAAATTTCATTTACTTATGTTTATAACTGTAGAAGTTATTAAGCTGTAAAGGATTAGGACAGACGGACAGACGGACGGACATGACGAAACTATAAGGGTTCCTTGTAGGACTACGGAACCCTAAAAAACTGGCGACTGGCGAATGTGGTACAAAAACATTATGTCATTGTTGATTTTGCGAGTAGACCCCCAGGAACCTATATGAATTTGCTACCATAATTTACAGCATCATTTATAACTGCAGTCTTATACAGTCAGACAGAAGTAAACCCAAAATAGCTGCATACATTTTCAAACATTACTCCTTCTTTCTGTTGTGTGTGGTGCTGGACATATAGAATAGCATCTGTCCATCTCTTCTCGTCGTTATCGTAAAAGGCGACTAAGCGATTCACAAGAGGATGGGCGGCAACATTCTCTGAGTATTTAACCAACCAACTGCGATCGCCAACCCCCTAGCCAAGCGTGGCGATTATGTGTCTTTCGGCTGAAATGATGATGATGACTCCTGTTTCCAGACATCACAAGATCTACAAACAGCGACAATCGCATATGATAAAGCCAACAGTGCACATGCAGCTGCCCGCGAAATGGTATACCTGGCAGAGCAAGGACTGGCACGACTGGCAGAGGGCAACGCTGGACTCACACTCGACCCCGCTTGGCAGGAGATGCTCAACCATGCGACGCACAGAGTCAACCAGGTTAGTTGGACATAGTTCCATACTTGTATTAATACCTACAGACTGCTTGCAAAACATATAGTACAGTTGTACACATTTTATATGGCCCGCCGATTTACCTGCTGACACAATTTAAATACGCGGGAAATTGGTTAACCAATCAGAAAACACCATCGCTGCGCCCAAAAAATCTCAGCCGCTGCCGCTAGAGTACGGAACGAACGTGTGAGCGAAATAGAAAAACACGTCACGGCAATACATTTTTTCACCTTATGGGCATTGCATAAGGATGATTATATTTTTTTAATGTTTCGAATGTTTTCGTCGATTGTCTTTTCGTTTCTGCGCGAACGAAGATTGATGACGCGCCTTATCTTTCGTGTCGTACTGTACCTCGAACTGTTGTAAGACTCAGTGCTTGCGCGCCCATTATTTGCAGTCTCCATAGAATTAAAATAAACCAGAAATCGTGATCGCGCCTAATACTGAAGCGTCAAAAACTACTCTTAAATAGAGTAGTTTCACGCGCAGCCAATCAGTCACTCTGTCAACTTCGTATCGCGTAACGTGTTTTTCGGTGTCAAATTAAATTAGATTATGCCGTCTTGTGTCGTTCCTACCTGTAATAATGCATCTGGACTAAAAAAGAAACAGGATGGGATCACATTTCATGTGCAATTAGCACATT
The DNA here is from genome assembly GCA_949699075.1 of Asteroscopus sphinx. Lineage (NCBI taxonomy): Eukaryota > Metazoa > Arthropoda > Insecta > Lepidoptera > Noctuidae > Asteroscopus > Asteroscopus sphinx. The sequence continues at coordinate 6,035,259 of OX453023.1, forward strand.
TAGCTATCAGGTTATTTAATTACTGAATAAATTTTTTAATTTAAATTTTCATAGAGAATGATGTGTCCATTTTGTTGATGTTGCCAATTTATGAGTTTTGATTTTCCCTACTTTTGATTACTATTAAGGGATTTTCTTAGTTTTTAGCAGTCTCCTTAGATTGTGCTAAGAGAGAGAGAGAGACGAGGCTTCCCGGGGTACTGATTGCGAATATAACATCTATTTGGATATTGAAGATGGCGGACGCGACTTTTTAAATAAAATCAACATGGGTATCGTTTTCCAGGTTTCTCGGGGTTCTGATTACGAATATAACATCTATTTTGAGATTCAAGATGGCGGACGTGAAATTTTAATTTAAATCAATATAGGTATCGTTTTCGAAGTTTCTCGGAGTGCTGAAAAGTCACGTCCACCATCTTAGATCTTAAAATAGATCGCGCCATCTTTAATCTCGTAATAGATGTTATATTTGTAATCAGCACCCCAGGAAATCTCGAAAACGATACCCATATTGATGTTATTTAAAAAATCACGTCAGCCATCTTGGATCTCAAAATATATGTTATATTCGCAATCAGCACCCCGGGAAACCTCAAAAACGATACCAATATTGATTTTGATTAAAAAGTCGCGTCCGCCATCTTGGATCTCAAAATTGAACTTATATTCGTAATCAGCACCCCCGAAAACCTCGAAAACGATACCCATATTGATTTTATTTAAAAAGTCGCGTCCGCCATCTTGGATATCAAAATTGATGTTATATTCGTAATGAGCACCCCGGGAAACCTCGATATCGACACCCATATTGATTTTATTTAAAAAGTCGCGTCCGCCACATTGTATCTCAAAATAAAAGTCGCCTCGCCCGATCACACTTTTCGTAACGCATTCACCAGCTTACTCCTCAAGTCAAACAGCGTACTCTCCAAGTCAAGCGTGCGTAAAGAAGTAAAGTTTTACTTCAAAAAGTCGCGTCCGCCATCTTGAATCTTAAAATAGATGTTACATTCGTAATTAGAACCCCCAGAAACCCCGAAAACGATACCTGTATTAATTTTATAGAAAAAGTCACGTCCACCATTTTAGCTGTCGAAGTAAATAGTTACAAAATATGAAGTCCTGTGAATGGACAATTTTGATTTTATTATCATCCTACCTCCAATGTTCTAAATTTTTACCCCTAAAACGGATTAATAATGTCTGAGCTAGCAACATTACGCGGAAGGAAGTGAGGTGGGGGCGGGACACTTATTTACTTTTTGGACACAGCGCGCGGCTTGCAATTACAGTAGGATGTGGATTCTGTTTATTCTGTGGCAGTCTCCTGTCGCACAAATGCTGGGTTTCGGTGTACCACTGCGTCGTTGAGCAAAAAAAATCCAGAATTAAAAATGATTTTCTTTATCAGCCAATCAATTTCGAAAATGTTTTTTCAAGCTATCAAATACAAGTAAAAGTAAAGGATTAATAGTAAAATTTTAGTTTTTTTTTTTTTTTTTAGTAAAATCACTAAACTAAAGATTCCAAAGGTTGTCTGGAAGACACAGAAAGTGGAGGATAATTTCGATACCACGAGCAGTGTTCACGGTAGCTTAGTGGCTAAAGCACTGGCGTACTGAGCCAGGAGTCGCAGGTTCGAATCCTGCTCGTGAGCGATTTTTTCTTTCCACAATTTATAACTTTAAAAACATTAAAATTGAAATAAGAAACTTGTTCTTGTTTTTTCTATTATAATCTCAGGCTTATTAACTTCCGCAAGTGTAAAATATTCGACCTTATTGTACACATTCATAATATACAATAGTCAAATAAGTCGTAGTCACTATTTTTATATTTCTTTTTAGGGTTCCGTACCCGAAGTGTGCCATACGGGACCCTATTACTCTCGCTGCGCTGTCCGTCCGTCCGTCCGTCTATCTGTCACAGGGCTGTATCTTTTGAACGGTAATAGGTAACCGGCATAAATTTTCTCAGAAATTGTGTTGCTATGAGGTGTATCACGACAAATACTAAAAACAAGAAACCTCGAAAAACATGCATTTTTTTTCATAATTTTTGTTTCTGTTCTATCTTCAAAACGGTAATACGTACTAGCGTCAAACTTGGTCTGATTACAGTGCATATTATGTAGTTTAGCAATAAATACTAAAACCAGGACAATCATAGACATATGTGGTGGTACCTACGGAAGAAAGAGATGCAAAAATTCACATTTCGCGTACGATCGTTGATGTCTTTTGATAAACTCTTGTAAATTAAATCAGTTTCTATGGGGTATCAGGTCAATGGGTGGTACGGAACCCTTACTGCGTGAGTCCGACTCACACTTGGCCGGTTTTTATATGTTTGGGCGTGATGATTTTTAATATTTTTAATTGTAGTCTAAGTAAGTATGTTTGGTAGGTTCTACCGTAGCTGCTTAGTCCATAATTGATAACAGAGTCTGTGATGTAACACCCCAGGCGGAATGCGACCGCGCTAGTGCTACGGTGACGCAGCGCACGAAGGCGGCGGCACATCGCGCGGCCTCCGCCCTCGTACAGCAGCTGCAGAACGGACTCAAGAGACACATCACCAAGTCCAGGTCAGTGGGTAGCCTTGCCACAACAGCGTGAGTCCTACGGCGATTCTTAACATTATTTCGATGAGATTTAGAGAAGATGGAATGGTGTTTAAAATTATCCTTGCTGACCATATACCCAATAGACGCCTTATAACAAGCGACCGATGTCTCTCTACATATCTTGACTACTAGATCTGATGTAGTGTGCCACTGTTCGCCACTTAAAAACTTCAAATCAGTTTCCAAACCATTTATCGTCATCCTCTTCGCCTTTTCCCAGCTATGTTGGGACCCCTTCGTGCCTCGGAGAGCACGTTAAACTGTCAGTCCCGGTTGCCATACGAATATATTGATTGAAGATTTGAATGTACCCACCTATTCTGTAGAAATTGCTAATGTTTATACTAAAATCTTTTTTTATGAATAAAAGATCATTTATATAATTATTTATGGCAGTCGGTACGGGTAGTCAGAAGCCCGATAGTCTAACAACTGGTCTAACCTCCGAATGTCAGTATTACCCAGTAACTGGGTTGCGTAGTCTGATGAAAAATACTGATGTTCAGCCGCATCTGACTAGACTCTAAGCCGACCCCAACATGGTTGGGAAAAGGCGAGGAGGATCATGTCTTCCTCATAAGTGAATAGCCAATAGCCGACTTGGTAGGGCCAATCGGATTGCAGTACACCGCTACGTACGCATTATATTCAACAGTAGGCGTCTATTGGGCTGTATAAGTCGATGTTGCTGCCTGAGGCATAACATTAGGCATTTAAAATATTTTTAGAACCCCGGAATAAAATATAATACAGCATGACTGGGTGAACGAGGGACATATTCAACAATATGTAGAATGTGCGTACACATAATAATAAAAAAAGTTCGTACACTTCGAAAAAAATATTCCCTGACAAATCATGCGTACAGGAGAAAAAAAACGAGTGTGCTTTAGAGCACGTGACTGAAGTAAAACTTCACTAACCTATATCTCCCTCAATATTATTTCAATGAGAACAAAGAAATGGCGGCGCGGCGCGCGTACAGTCTAACAAAGCAATTGGTATACAGGGTAGAGAGAGATAAATGAAGTTTTCTCAGAAGATTATGAATGTGTTCGAGTGAAATATCATTTTAATAATGGACAAAGTTAAACTGTATTTATACAAAACCATAATCAAACCGTTCCATAATAACTTCCTGAGAAATCTTCATCTTTATCTGGCGTCCCTGTATACTTATTGCTTTGTTAGACTGTACATCTACCGGCGCTGTGTCATAGCCGGCCTAGCGCGCGCCTCGTTCCCCGTGTCCCGCACTACCCCCTCCGTTCGCCTCACTTTTCGTAACACATTCACCAGCTTACTCCCCAAGTCCAGCGTGCCTAAAGAAGTTTTACTTCAAAAATTCTCGCGTTAGCTCTGTCTAGGGGTCTGCTGGTTAGTATAAAAAGTGGTGAGGGTGGAAATAGCGACTGATAGACACTCCCGTGCTAGGTGCATCACCTTACCGCACGCAACTTTGATTTGTAAGCGCGGAATAGTGTCCACAGTAATTGACCGATAACTTTTTTAGCGATAAGACCGCCCATGTACCCATAATTTATACGTTGTTCCTGTTTACTACTATTTTCATGGTGTACAATAAAGTATATTCTATCTATCTATCTAATTGATTACATGATTCGAAAATATTTTTTAAATAAGTTTTTTGTTGAAAAATCTATTTTTCAACACAAGCTTTTATAAGACACGGATTTGGTACTGTAACCCAAACTCGTCGTGTTAACGGTAACTACAGCAATGATCCTGTGACCACCTTCCGGCTCCATCATCAGATCAGCTCTTAAACACCATAATATATTGTCATCGAGTTTACATATGTGTACCAAACAGCCAATTCTGATAACTGGTTTAAATTTGGCTTGCAAGATTTGACCTAAACTAACTAACAAACGTTACAAGTTAAATAAAAGCTTGTAATAATAATTAGGTGCCATTTTTACATATTTGGAACGAGAATCAACTACAGGGGCTGTATTATACAGTGTTTAAGCCATCATGGTTCCGGTGCAAGAGAGGGTTGGCGCTATACGTCCTGCATAGCTTAGTCTCTCTCTTGCAACGGAATCATTATGGTTTTAACACTTCATAATACAGTCTCAGAATATCCTCCTAAGTCTCTCGTTCAACCAGTCAACCTGTATTTGTAGTGATGCTTCACTTATGCTTGCAATGCAAATAAATAGATCTTCCTCTACTTGCAAGTTTTCCTCTATTGCAACTGTAGATTAAAAGCTTAGGTTTATTATTCTTAAAACTAACATTAGTAGTTTGTTTGTATGAATGGTGTACAGTCGAATGCTATGCAAAATAACATTTGTAGATTTTTACAATATAATGAAAATGAGACACAATTTTATTAACCGACGAAAAAAAGGAGGAGGTTCTCAATTCGACGCGTATATTTGTTTTTTTTTTTTTTTTTTTTTTTTTTTTTTTTTTTATGTATGACCACGCGTAACTTTTTACAGAGTGGTCCGATTTTGATGATTCTTTTTTTAATGGATAGGGTATATCTTGAAGTTGGTCCCATTTAAATTTCAAAATCAAAATCCAGCCCTGAGGGTAGTAAAACAGGGGATGAGTGTTTGTTCACCCACTGAATTCATACCTGTTGACTGATTCTGTTGAAACTTGACACACATAAATATAGTTCTAGACACTACGACATAATGGAGACCTGGAGTTAGATTTTAACCACAAAAAAATGAAAAATAAAACTTTTTAACAAAAAATTGAACCGACGAAAACAGAAACTGAAAAGCGAAAAATAACTAATTATGAGTCGGCGCCAAACAACCAATCAACGAAGATCATTAAATTACTTTAAATAAATAATAAAAACAACGTCACATCAAATACAACGTGAAATTTTCAACGATAAATAATTACTTTCCAAAAATGCGTTCTCCGCTCGGCCACTTGCAACTTGCACGCACTTTGCTTGTTAAAAGTTCGTTTGGCGCCGACTCATAATTAGTTATTTTTCGCTTTTCAGTTTCTGTTTTCGTCGGTTCAATTTTTTGTTAAAAAGTTTTATTTATATAGGGTTTAACCTCTCGTATGCCTGAACGTGGATTCGCGCGAGACATGATAGAATTTTAATTGTGTCTGGAGCTGCGGAACACAATAGGCTACTAAAGGGTGCCACTGACGATGCATCCAGCAGTCCGAATGGCGTGGCCGCATTCCGTGGACGTTGAAAGAAGACTAAGATGACAAGCGTCTTTACATATGTATACATCTAAAAAAAAAACATGTACCGTACAATTTTTATTAAATAAAATCGTTTCGATGCATGCAGTAGTTACTCACAGTATCATTATGTTTTACAATGTGGCGTGCTGTTAGGACTGTATTATTAGGGTTCCGTACTCAAAGGGACTAAGGGTAATTTATTACTCTCGCTACGCTGTCCGTCCGTCTGTCTGTCACAGGGCTGTATCTTTGTAACGGTAATAGATAACTAGTTGAAATTTTCACAGAATATGTGAAACTATAGTGCCAATCACGACAAATACTAAAAATAAAAAAGTCTAAAACCAAAGGGGGTCCCCATACAAGAAACCTCGAAAAAAATGCATTTTTTCAACGTTTTTGATCCTGCTCTGTCTTCAAAACGGTAATACATACCAGCGTCAAACTTGATCTGATTATAGTGTATACTATGTAGTTTAACAAATACTAACAATAGGGCAAACATATACATATGTGGTGGCACCTGCGTAAGAAAGAGATGCAAAAATTCATATTTTGCTCACGATGCGTTGATGTCTTTTGATGAACTCTCGTAAATTAAATCAGTTTCAATGGGGTATCAGGTCGATGGGTGTTACGGAACCCTTACAGCGCGAGTCCGACTCGCACTCGGCTGGTTTTTATTTTTAGAACTGGGTTCCAAAGAGGTGGTAGCTGCCAATAATAATATTTTTACAAACTGATGGTGCCACAGTGCCACCAACCACACATAACCCAATCATTCACACAACCATCTACATGCTCATCACAAGTTCATAATATCTCATCTCATAAATCACACAACACCTGGGTTGGCTTCGGCCCGAGTTTGCCTATTACATTCCGGCAACAGCCGAGATACATAAAAGTATACCAACATATAATAATATAATTCGGTGAAACTTGTTTTATTATAATGTGTAGTGATCGCGAAAACCTAAGAAATTATAACATTATATTTGAATATCATTTGACTGTACGTACACGTATACTACTAACTCCCGCACAATACTGCTTGACTAGTCGCACGCTCTCTCTTTCAGGCACACGCGCCGCCGCCGCAAGCTCAATGGTACTGCATTTTATTATTAGGCATGGTTTTAGGGCCTTATTACACCGAGACGCCATGGCGGCGCAACCGGGTCGCGCTGCTAACAAAATGTATACGGCTCTGGGGAGGGGTACCTATCATCTGCTTGGTTGCTCAACCAACACCGACGCGTACACAGAATGTTACTGTCGGTTGAACAGCGCTGGTAGCGCAACCGGTCAAATGCATAGCGCTGTATGGCATCTCACACACTCGGCTGCCAGTATAGACACTTGCGCTTGCCCTATGGTGTCTCGGTGTAATAGGGCCCTTTATTTACTTAGTCCCGATTCTAGAAAGATGCTCATGAATTAATCTAGATTTACGAACTAATGATTTCATAAATTGAAGTCAAACTATAGTATGAAATGACTTTTCTTAGTCTTGATTCATGCTTGAGTATCGTTTTGTAATTTGGGCTTTTCCGGATAACTGCAAGCGTTAAGGATGATTTCCCCCAAACGGCTCGCATCGCATCGGATCGGAACGGATTTTACAATCTTTAAACGATATTAAATCGTGTACACAGTATTTAAAGTCTATATTACCAAGCCGCGCACAGCAGCTTGACCGCGGGCGTCTTCCACGACACGCGATCGTAGCCGAAAGTATGCTGCGACGCGCGATCGTCTGTTCGCCTGTCGTCGTATCCGATCGTATCCTTTCGGCTGTGGTACATCATTAATTATGTTATTAGAACACGTCAACACGGTAGGAATGAAACTATTTGACTAGGCGCAGAAACGGATACGTTCGCAAGCGACGGTACGGAGACGATCGTATGCGTCGACCATCCTGTCGGACCTGCGCCCCGATTCAGAACCATACCATAACCAGTTGTCGATCGATTCGGTTTGTTATCTCTTTTTCTCTCGTTGCGTGAATCATAAGACGAAACGAGATAACAAACCGAATCGGTCGAGAACTAGTTATCGTGTGGTTCTGAATCGCATAGCAGATCGGCTGTCGCGGCATCCGTTAGTGTCCTTTCCGATCCGATGCGATGCGAGCCGTTTGGTGGAAATTATCCTTTACATGACCACTGAAGACAAGAGATTTGTTTATGGAAAACTAGCGAAAATTACATTGTATAGAACTAAAAATTTCATTTTGTCTATTCTTACGTAGACAAAACCCTTGTCTACATTTGTCACGCTACGCCTGCTGGCGCAACATTGAAGTCTTGATTAAAGTAAACACATATATGTCTGCGCCGAACGAATCGACCGTGCCGAAAGAAGACGTTGGTAGGTAACATTAGATGGTGATTGGAGCCTCCTTTTAAGCAAATAATGCCTGTATTAGTAGACGTCGCTGTTTAATAGATAGCTTATATAATTTATTAAAATATTATATATGTGGCAACGCAACTGGCAGAATGTAGGCGAATCGGCTTCGTCCGCATTGTCCGCGCCGAATCTGATGACGTCGTCCGAATTTGTCTGAGTTTTTGAGCACCTTCCGATGTTTTCCGGCGATTTGCCAAACCCGGTGCGGATTAATGACCGAGGTTTTATAGGAACTCAGATAAAGAATTCTAAAATTTGTTTCGTTTGCGTTTGGCGCACACGAATGTGCGTTCACCTTTGGTTGGCCTTGGCTAGCGAAGTATCAAGAGTTATTTACTTAGATCAATTTTGCGCAAGTGAGCCTTTTGAGCGATCGAGATAATCAATTAAGTGAAGCATAAAATACTGCAAAAAATTAATGTCAAGCAAACGACGTTCTCGTTCGCTCAAAAATAATGTAGTCTGTTTGGCGCAGTAATTTAGTAGTTATTATGCAAGAGGTACATACGGCTACACCAGTGGCGTGCATTGCATATAGGCAATTAGGCAATACCTACTGCCTTCCTCATTCAAATTCAATAGTGGTGTAAGTTATTATACTTTTTTCACAGTACGATGATTATTTATCTTAAGATAGACCTATAAATGCTAAATTAATCTTCCTACATCAAAAATCCAATAACTTACACCACAATTAAATTCAAGTGAAGTAGGCCAATGCACGCCACTGGGCTACACATCAAGCTGTACATTTCCAGTATAAGCTGACCTCGCATTGTACAGGCTTTCCGTTCACTGCGAGATAAGCTAATACCGGAAATGTACAGCTTGATGTGTAGCCGTGCTTACCTTATTTTCGGTTTAAATAACATGTTATTATGACAGTATAGTATCCTGCGTATTTTTATGAACTTTAAAAGAAAAAGAAAAGCGATCCTTTCGCATAATCGTAGAATCGTCACAATAATTGTTTTTAGTTGCATGTTTTGTAGAAAAGTTACTACAAAGTCTTCTAATAATTTAATTAAAAAAACTGTCATGAATGAGTCAAATTTTAAATTCTTGCATGCAAAAATTGAAAATAATAAATCGGCATTAAAATTTCTCACTTTTGAGCAAATGCTCAGCTAAGCAATGTCTGGTATTACGCGGAGCGACTTTGGTCTTGCCATTACAGTTACAACAAAGCTAAAGAGTTAAGAGAACTTGGAAGAACGTAGGTCCGATTCTTGCTCGCGGTAAAATTTTACTTTACGTGAAAAATAACTTTCTTTTGTATCCATTTTGAAACTAAACTATGATTAGGTGATCCGAATATCCCATAACATATTTCCAGACCTTACTTCGAAGAGAAAGCGCGCATCAACACGGCTTTAGAAGCCCAGAAGGCGAGGATCCAGACTTTGGAAGAACAGGTGGCTGAAGCAAAGCAGCAATACTCGTCAGCATTGAGAAATTTGGAGAGGATCTCTGATGAAATACATAAGCATAGATCTAGAAGACAGTCGACCAGAAATGGTGAGTTAAACTGGTTTGTGTTAGAAAAATATTGACTGAGATAAAAAACTACTTATACATGCTTTGGCTAAGCAGTATTGCTGTCGTTTTTGCGCAACTGTCAAATTGCAAGTGCAAGATGAAGATGGAAACGTGTCTTAGCTACAGCGTGCTTGGTATTTTTTATTTGTCTCGGCTTATGAGTGTGTCCACTATTCTTTGAAATGATCGCATGGTCTAGGATTCGATCCAATATCTAGTTCTTGAGCGGATTTGCTGACGCAAAAATTATAAAACTGAACTAAACATAAGCAGCCCATGATTATCTCACAGCTGGGTGCGGGCTTCTCCGAAAGAGAAGGTTAAGGCCTTAGTCCACCATGCTGGCCTAGTGCGGGTTGGCAGACCACACACCATCGAGAACTGTATGGAGCACTCTTTTGCAGGTTTCCTCACGATGTTTTCCTTCACCGTTAAAGTAAGTGATAATCAAATTCTGGATCCGCCCATGAATTAAAAAAGTCAGTGGTGCGGGCCAGTTACAAACTAAGACCCTCCTGAGAGAGATGAATAATCTATAAAACTATACTAAAGACAGACAAAAACTATTGAAAAGGTCAAAAAATTGCTCAGTTGCAATGGAAACCTTACCATGTCTTATGGAATCAAGGTTTCATAGCAAAAAGAAAAATGGATATGCATTCTATATAAATTATTCACTTTCAGATATAGACCGCTCAACAATCACAGATACAGCCAGCGATACAAATACAACATGCAGTGATAAACTAGAAGAGCTATGCGAGACTAGTACAGATGCTAGCGTGCGAGAGTGGCTGAGACGAGCGGCCGACGCACAACGACCGCGCTGTCTGCCTGACAACGACACGTGGACGGAAATAGACCTGGACTACTCCAGTCCTGAAGAGGTAAGTACTTATTCCACTCCGGGTAGTACTGACGCGAGTGTGAGAGTGATTGAGGAGCAAAGACAACGCTGTCTGCCTGATAACGACACCTGGACTTAAATAGACCTGGACTACTCCAGTCCTGAAGAGGTAAGTACTTAGTCCACTGCTGGGTAGTACTGACGCGAGTGTGAGAGAGTGATTGAGGAGCAAAGACAACGCTGTCTGCCTGATAACGACACGTGGACGGAAATAGAACTGGATTACTCCAGTCCTGAAGAGGTAAGTACTTAGTCCACTGCTGGGTAGTACTGACGCGAGTGTGAGAGAGTGATTGAGGAGCAAAGACAACGCTGTCTGCCTGATAACGACACGTGGACGGAAATAGAACTGGACTACTCCAGTCCTGAAGAGGTAAGTACTTAGTCCACTGCTGGGTAGTACTGACGCGAGTGTGAGAGAGTGATTGAGGAGCAAAGACAACGCTGTCTGCCTGATAACGACACGTGGACGGAAATAGAACTGGACTACTCCAGTCCTGAAGAGGTAAGTTCTTAGTCCACTGCTGGGTAGTATTGACGCGAGTGTGAGAGAGTGATTGAGGAGCAAAGACAACGCTGTCTGCCTGATAACGACACGTGGACGGAAATAGAACTGGACTACTCCAGTCCTGAAAAGGTAAGTGCTTAGTCCACTGCTGGGTAGTACTGACGCGAGTGTGAGAAAGTGATTGAGGAGCAAAGACAACGCTGTCTGCCTGATAACGACACGTGGAAGGAAATAGACCTGGACTACTCCAGTCCTGAAGAGGTAGGGCTCATCTTAGTTATTACAGATAACTTCTGGTCAAAAAGGCAGTTATATATCTGGGTGTTGATATTTGCTCAGTTTTAGTATGATATAAACTTTAAAAAGGGGTTTAAAACAATTTTATGTGAGACTGAAACTGAATTTTGTGAAATGGAATTAAGGTTTCTAATCCGAAAATTGTATTATTTTATAATTAGAGGGACTAGGAACAACCACTGATTTTATTTACCTATACCATAATTTCAAAATATTCTTCGCAGGTGAGCTTCGAAAAATGTTCTCTCCGTGCCCGTTCAACGCCTGATAAATGGTCTCCACCCAGTCCTGTGGAGTCCCGCGCGTCGGCAGCGGAGCCCCGACGCATCATCCGCTCTGCGCCCCGGACCCACGTGCTGAGGGAAGACTTCGACAGGCCACGGAGACAGAGCCTTGATGCCTTGCTGCATGATACCGGGGAGAAGGTCAAAGAGATGTTCCAAGGTTAGTTCCATGCTAGGAAGTTGGATACATTGAGGGAAGATTTCGACAAGCCACGGAGACAGCCTCGATGCCTTGCTGCATGATACCGATGATGATGATGATGTTCCAAGGTTAGTTCCATGCTAGGAAGTGGGACACACGTGCTGAGTTAAGACTTCGCCAGGCCACGGAGACAGAACCTCGATGTCTTGCTGCATGATACCGGGGAGAAGGTCAAGGAGATATTCCAAGGTTAGTTGCATGCTAGGTAGTTGGACACACGTGCTGAGGAAAGACTTCGCCAGCCCACGGAGACAAAGCCTCGATGCCTTGTTGCATGACACCGGGGAGAAGGTCAAGGAGATGTTCCAAGGTTAGTTCCAAGCTGGGTAGCGAATTGGACACACATTGAGGGAAGACTCCGACAGGTCATGGAGACAGAGCCTCGTTGTCTTGCTGCATGATACTGGGGAGAAGGTCAAGGAGATGTTCCAAGGTTAGTTTCATGCTAGGTAGTTGGACACATTGAGGGAAGACTTTGACAGCTCACGGAGACAGCCTCGATGCCTTGCTGTGCATGATACCAGAGAGAAGGCCAAGGAGATGTTCCAAGGTTAATTCCATGCTAGGTAGTTGAACTCACGTTCTGAGATAAGACTTCGCAAGGCCACGGAGACAGAGCCTCGATGCCTTGCTGCATGATACCAGGGAGAAGGTCAAGGAGATATTCCAAGGTTAGTTGCATGCTAGGTAGTTGTACTCACGTGCTGAGGACAGACTTCGCCAGGCCACGGAGACAACCTAGATGCCTTGATTCATGATACCAGAGAGAAGGCCAAGGATGTTCCATGATTAGTTCCATGCTAGGTAGCGAGTTGGACAGACATTAAGGGAACACTGACAGGCCGCGGAGACAGAACCTCGCTGCCATGCTGCGGGCGGATCGTGCGCGGGACTGGACGGGGGCGAAATGACAGCGCCAGAAGAATACGTTTCGCTGTCTGTGTGACTATTACTATGCATTCCTACATAATAAGACGCCAGCGTATCGGTCGCGCACCGTCCGGCGGTGTTTTTCCGCCCGGCGGAGCGGCGGCGGTACGGTCACGCCGTCAAAACGCCCCGCAGGACGGCGCTGTTTGCACTGTCTAATACCGTTCAGTACATTACAACACAACGAAGCCCTTCGGCAATAAGCTTCAGTTCCGTTTGCTATGGGTTTGCAGCTTCAATTCAATTCAAATTCAAATGTTTCTTATTTCAAATAAACATAATTACGGGCACTTTTGAAACGTCAGGCTCTAGTTGCACGGTCCCAAATTGTGGGTCTCATGGAGAATAACCGGCAAGAAACTCCTGGATATACTCTTTTTAAAATAGGTTATTGTTTATTACATCAAATTTGTTCAAATAATGTGAGTATTATGTAGGTTGATGTCAGAAATAAACAAGAGTATATTGCCTTTAGAAATAAACGTAAAAAGAGTTGCCATAGTAAGTAGGAGCTGACAGCCCGACAGATGGCACCCGTTCACGAGCATGACGCGAGCATCAGCCATCGCTTAACTCAACCATATTGAAGGGAACTTAACGACCCGACGCTAGCGCCACCATCAGCATGACATTTAAGTGAGCATGACAGACTCATACTGCTAGACAACAAATAGGCAGGAATATATAGAATTACTAATACAGTTCAATACATAAGTTCCGTCCCACCCGCTGTGTGTCTGCAGCTTAAATATTATTGTGGACATTTAAGATGTTTGTCCGCAGGGTTGTCGCTGTTCGGCGAGCGGCGCGGCTCGTCGTCCGCCCCGCGCACCCCGCGCCGCGCCGCCTCCCCCCGCGCCGCCTCGTCCGCCAGCGACGAGCGCTACTCCGACACGGATAGTCTGGCTAGGTATGTACATGTACAGTAGTACACATTTTGTATGGCCCACGGATGTACAGTCAACAAATCGGAATCATGACCCACTCAGCCGAGAATTCGTATGATATTGTCAAAACAGTAAAATTTTCTTCTTATTAGCATGTGCTGCACTGGGTCAGAGGTCTATGCAATTTTGAGCTTTGTTATTAAATGCAATAGATTAATAAATGGATAAAAAGTTACGTTCTTGATAAAGCTAGAATTATGTTTTGAATTTCGAATTAACTGTCGTTCCGCATAGTTTACCTATAAAAAAGAAGTAATTTTTTTATTTTATTTAAAAACCTATACGAACTCTTTTAATTCCAGAAGAATATCAATGAAATTAGAAGAAACTTACTGTCACTGTACAATAAAATTGATAACAAGTTTGTTGCCAGGGAAATATCTTTGAGCGAAACTCGACCTAATTATATTAGAATGTTTGTAGAAAATTAAACTTATGGTGGGTCATGATTCCGTTTGGTTGACTGTACCTGTATGTATGTAAATATAAATATGCGGGAAATTGGATAACCAATCAGAAAGCATCATCGCTGCGCGCCAAGTCTCAGCCGCTACCGCTACAATGACTTGCTGTGTACGGAAGCGTGTGAGCGAAATAGAAAAAGGTGTCACGGCAATCAATTTTAATACCTTATGGGCATGTCATAAGGTTGATTATATTTTTTAATGTTTCGGGTGTTTTCGTCGATCGTCTTTTCGTGTCTGCGCAAACGAAGATTGACAACGCGCCGTATATTTTGTGTCGTACTATACGATCTACTTAACATAGTTTCATGTACTCACCTATCTTTATGACCACTCTGAAGTTAGCACTACATGGCACACCGCTCTTTGACATGAGTTACAGCTTTTTAGAAACTAGTATTCCTTGTTTTATATCAGTGGTTTTCAACGCGTGGGTATCATGAACCCTATACATACAGGGGGTCGCAGTTACTTACAAAATAAAAGCATCGGATACCAAGACAGTGTGTGTATATAAAACCTTACACCTTCGGGTCGGTCGCGGGTCGGGCCGGGAGTATGGCGGGTCTATTAACCGCGTTTCGTGACTTGTCCATATAAAAACAGGTTAATAGACCCGCCCTATTTCCGACCTGACCCGCGACGGACTCCCACCCGTCCTGCGTGTTTTGCGCTTAACGAAGGGCGAGAGGGGGTGGCGGGCATTTTATTACCAAATGAGTCGCACTATGGAAGACGTTGAAAAGCACTGACCTAGACAACACCAGCTAACAGTTTCTGTTCATCAACTGGTTTCCAAAAGTTCCCAATTTATGTCCTTTTAAAGGAAACACACAATCAGAAATGAGGTGATTCGTAGGAGAACAGGCAGTGGGCGGGGCACATTACTCGCAGAACGGATGGCCGATGGGGCTGTAAAGTTCTGGAGTGGCGACCGCGTACTGGAAGGCGCAGCGTGGGTAGGCCCCCCACAAGGTGGACCGATGAGACCTGGTGAAGGTCGCGGGAATCCGCTGGATGCGGAAAGCGCAGGACCGGTCGTTGTTGCGATGCTTGGGGGAGGCCTATGTCCAGCAGTGGACGTCTTTCGGCTGAAATGATGATGATGATGAAAGGAAACACTTTATATATCTCATTATTTTGTAATTTTCAGCGTTGAGATGCTAACGGACGATCAAATAGCATCACTAATGTTAGACGCACAGCTAGAAGCAGTGTGTGAGCGACTAGCAGGCGTGGTAGTACGACAGCCACGATCACCGCACTCGCCTGAACATAGATACTGACATGGTAACTATACGATAATATCTTACAGACATTCTGTCCCACGAAGACGGATGAATCATTGCATTTTGAACCTTATTTCTTAATCATGAAGGTAACAATTCCCGCCCTCGTGTGATAGAATGTTTATAACAGGGTTTCAACACAGAATCGTTCATCCCTTTTCTTTCTCTATGTCGAGAACAAGACTGAGGCATCAACCTTGTGTCACATAATCACTTACGGCCGAAATTAATATCCTATCTATCCATTATTTGCCCTACTAGCTATTCGACTTAAGCTCTATCCACAACAATTTATCCATGTTAAGCAGGGCCACACACCAAAGCAGTATACAGTAAGAAAGCAGCAAATGTTTTATTGCATAATTGTTTCATAAAATATTAGCTGTATGCTGCTCTTGTACGCGGCCAGCCTTAGCTGTCTTAACGTCGTCCCACACAGGTGCGAAACACCGCCCGGATTTTTTGAAAGAAAGAAATAATTTGTTTTAGTCTCGTTACAGGCGAAAATGAATAAACAGAAATTATAAAATTAAAAATAACATGCCTATACAAGTCCAAAAAAGGCCCCCATCTCAGCTTATGCTACAACACCGAAATGTTGCAGCGCTGGTTTTCGGATGTGTCCCGATATCACTATCGCACGGGTAGACACGAAAAATAGATAATAGTACATTTTGTCTACCGACCAGAATTACTGGCGAAATATGTCAGCAGTGCGGCAGCCGCAGGACGTACAGATACCGGCACGAGTCGTGAGCACAAACTTCACCTGCGCAGAAGTTCATTTATAGATCTGTTTGGTGGAATGACAGGAGCGCGGGGTGCCAACGCCGACCATTGCATTTACGCGATTGGTCAACAGTCGATGCTCGTCGTCTATTGTACAATTAGGTGTCATTCGGCTACGGTACACTTTCGGTTCAACTTTATTGACTCACATTTTCGAATTTAAAACAGTTTATTTTTCTTTTGTTGTAATTAATTTATATTTTGATTTATGAGTGTTTAATGTTTTGAATTAAATTTTTAATGTTTTGAATTTTGACCTGGTGAAGGTCGCGGGAATCCGCTGGATGCGGAAGGCACAGGACCGGTCGTTGTGGCGATGCTTGGGGGAGGCCTATGTCCAGCAGTGGACGTCTTTCGGCTGAAATGATGATGATGATGATGAATGTTTTGAATTAAAAATTGTTTTTTTTTTCTTCTTCATCTTCCTTTATTTATTACAAGATTGTATTTAACTTGCAATGTATGTACGTATGTAAATATATTTGTAGAGTGGAATCTTGCAACTCAATTTTGAAGCAGATATCTTCAACCTATTGAGCTGAAAATATTGTACAATATGGGTATCAAATGAAAGGACTTGCTGAGAATACGAATGCGAGTTAAAAAACCTGTCCATCGATAACTAAATAGTAAAAAATAAATTAAAAGTCAAAATGTTTTCTGTTTCTGTTGTCTGTGCGTAAAAAAAAGTCCCAAAATCATTATATGGGTGAAATTCGAGAAAGTTTGTATTTTCTATAATTACCCATAATCCTTATAAAACGCTAACGGTGAAATTTAGTGAACAAAGATACTAAATAATTTTGGTCGAAAGTGTACATGCGCGAACTTGCCCCCACTACTGTCCATCTGTGCTCACGACTCATGCCGGCTACCATACCGGTTGTTTAATTTATATATATTTTATTTTCAGGTAATGTCAGCAGTGAAAACATAGTTAGTATAATACAGATAAGCACAGTCGAACAGATACGCTTAGTAAAACTTATAGTACATCGAGTGATACATTCCACTTAGATCTGATACAGTTATGGCACTAACACTTTTTGTCACCACGTTATGGTCCCAAATGAACAACCATGATACTAAAAAACATTGCTTAGAGCATAGACATAGTAAAAAATATAGAAGAAGTGCTACGAACAATCATAATGAAGCCAAAAAAGACTATGCTCCTTCGTGTACAACCAGCGCTCACGCACACACCATGTACCTGAACGATATTTTCATTCGCGATGCTTACATGACATGTGTACTGATAGCGGTGAGCACGGTTTGAGGTGCATTGTGTGCGTGAGCGCTAGTTGTATACAAAGGAGCATAGTTTTTTTTGGCTTCACTAGATTGTTCGCATCACTTCGTCTATATTTTTTACTATGTCTGTGGCTTAGAGCTGATTTGAAAGGCGACGATCATATGTGTGTATGTGGGGGTGTATACGACGTGTATCAGAAATGCTTGGACATATTTGGAGAGCTCAATTCAGGGCATAGCATAGAACAACTTTTATTAACAATCATCTCCAGGATGCACCAGACGTACTTAAAATATTGTTAAAAGGTTTATGTCCCGAGTTGCCATATTGCAGTTTGGGACCCTGAAAGTTCTGACTCTCTTGTTCTATCTCATATACAAAATTGTATGTTTTAAAATGGTGTTTTACCAAAAAAGTTCAGTAAAAGTGTTAGTGCCCAAACTTAATAAATAAAGCCCACGCGTGGGCAACTTACATAGTAACACCAACACAAGTTTAACTAGTCTGTAGTTATCGCCTAATAGTCTGCGTGATTCAGGTTTAAGAGAATTGTTAATACTTCTTATGTATTGGCGATATTTCTCTTCACGAGTAAAAATATAATTGGTTGAAAAATGTTCGAAGCTTTATTAAGTTTTATTCAACCGCCATGACATAAGAGACATGACATTAAAGCCTTCAGCACACCATTCGCAGGCCGCGATTGGTATGACGACGGCTTAATATCTCTCAAGTATTATTTTTAAAAGATCTCTTATACTACTTAGAATTTTGTTTTGTATAAAACTCATTCTCTCCTAAACTAAGCAGAAAATAATTGAATTTAAGTTATTTATTAGATTTTTTTGTATCTTATCATAATATGTTTAAGAAATTATTAAGGTATGTACAGAAATACGCCAATAGATAAGTTTCCTTTAAATATAAGATGGATATTATTACGATATGTAAGAAAGCCACTCAAATTAACGCTTATTCGTCGATTAGTACACATATCAGCGAGAAGCCCTGTTCTCTGGGCGACGAATATCGGGCAATATTACGCGGGGCTATCCAAGTTAGCTTTAGGAGGTCGTCAACTGGCTGTGTCTTTTTTCCAACCTCGATTATTTTGGAATCAAAATACACAAAAAACAATAATATTTTCGGTAAAAAAATCCAGTTAATTATTAGTGCCTTTATACAACGTGTATCAGAAATGCGTGGTCATATTTTAAGAGCTCATTCAGGGCATAGCATATAACAACTTTTACTATGGGACCAACCCTGAAATCGCGAAAAAAATATCAGCTGTTCCCTACTAAATCATTGATGTCACTCGACAAAATGTAAGGATCAGGTGATTATTTTTTTCGCGATTTCAGGCTTGGTTCCATAGTAAAAGTTGTTCGCTAGCATCCCCTGAATAAGCTCGTCAAATATGACCACGCATTTCTGATACACGCTGTATACTGGGTGTCAGGGAAACGCTTCCTAAAACGAAGGTATATATATATATAGGTGATAGTGCTGGTGATTACTGATACGAAACCACAAAAAAAATTCGATTCTTTTTTTTTTTTTTTTTTAATTTTTTTTTTTGCTTAGTTCATTCATAACCAGCTTTGGGCAGTTAAATAAAACTGATTAGCAAGAAAACCCAATTTATTTACTTAATTTTTTAAAGTTCGCAATGTAATTCAAATAAAATATCAGCTGGCGCTAGGGGTGAACGACATCCGCTCGCATACGCAGTCCGTGTCGTAGCGAGCGTAGGTAGGTTAGGTACGCGCGGAATTGATCCCGAGTTTTGTACGCTTTACATTGCGGGTTTGCTAAATACCAAATCACTAAAACAATGAGTATAAAGCTAATGGTTATTGGTATTCGATTGTGTATAGGAAGTATAATAATAACCTTTAAGTTTCCGGAGCGTTTCCCTGACACGCAGTATCTTTCCAGCTCTTTCCCTCTTCCTCAAATATCGAATAATCACATTTTTTATGACAGCATCCTTCTTGTCGCTCCGATGTTTAAAAATATATTATTACTAACCTATGCACTCGGTACAAATTTTTGCCGTAAAGTTGTCTGACATACGGCAAACGTGTCCGGCCCAGTCTCACTTAAGCTTAGCCGCTTTTTGGGTGACGTCGGCAATCTGTATTCTGGCGCGCAGTATTGTGTTCCGAATTCAGTATGCGAGTCAAACTCCCTTGACAAAACGCTCCAAAGATCGCAAATAGTATCTCTCAAAAATATAGCCTGCTCTAAAAATGATCTTGATGTCGTTAAGTCGCCCGGTAAACAAGGCTTTCTTCTCTCTTTATTTCTTACTAGAGTACGTTTAATTTATAACAAGAATATAAAAAATATATATTTGTGTCGAATTGTTGCTAAAATGCGTAATTATAAGGGTTCCAGTGATGTTTCATATACGGGGAGGAGATATTTATTCATATATTTATTTATTTTAATATGTGATAAAATGCGGAATGATGCTAATTCTATTTCAATGCCTTTTAAACTAGGTGAGCGAACTATTTCTGTTAGGAGCGGTACAAAAGCCGTTTTCGGTCAACGCTCAGGACATAAGACTTCTTGCAATTTAAAAGAATCTCAATTTGATCAGCTGTCAAATCTAATGTCAGCTCCTGGGAATGGTTGTCAAAAATACTAACAACCAATCACAACACTTGACACGGGATTTGACAGCTGATTAGTACATTTTTGTCTTGATAAGCTATTCAAAAACTGGAGGTAAATGAATACAGTTCTGGTTTCAACTTTAAGTTCAGATGCCAAACGCTTGACGTGCGTTTATACGCGCAGCCTTGTTATTCTAAGCGGCGATAACAATACAAAAAAAGCCAAAAAAACAGGGCTCTGCCCAAAATTTATAATATTTATCTGGACCTGGATATTTTCGCCCTTTCTGGCAACTAATCCTAAAAAAATAATTTGTTTTAACCAAAAAATTACTTAAATTTTGTTTTGAAACACTGAATAACATTGTATCTCCTCCCCAAGCCTTAGGTTACTAGTAAAATGTTGAAAGGTTCGCAATAAGTACGGATAATAAGCCGACACTTAGCATAAGCGTTCGCCTAACACTTGCCTATGAATTGATGTTGTACAACTATTAGATGTGACGTAGAAATCGTTACAACGTTTGCGGAATGACAGGTATTGAGAGGGGCTGCTACTGTCTGAATAAGGTGATTGCGACGCATTCAAAATTTCTTGCGCTCCTATTGATAATGCGCTCGTTGCGTGATGTTTATCTGTGCGAATTAATAGAACAGTTTCGTAATTGGACCGCTCGTAATTCGTCTCTATAGGGTTTAATGCTCAGCAAAGGACATAAGACCTAATAACATTGTTTCTTAACTTTTGATTCCCTTAAATGTTACGCATACACTTTAAAAAGTTGGAATAATTTTTGAACTATCAAACATACAGTAGTGGTGCCCTCTATGTTACTAAGATCCTAATTTTAATCAAGAATTTTAGGAAAATACGAGATATTATTTTAATTTTAATAAATCAATGTGTGTATTATAAACGGCTGTGCAATCGCCAAGTGCAATTGTTTATTGTTGTTTTTAAGGCTAAGACACATTTGCGACCAAAACTTGCAGACAACCAATCTTCTGTTCCGAAATCTGAATCCTCTAAACTTATTTACAACCGTCCGAAAGTTACCTTTACGAATCCGTGAGGATAGTTGTCGGAAGTTACCTCTAACTACTAACCTAAAACACTATTCACAAATCCGGGACTCTGAAGAGTTTCTGTAAATTGACGTCATTCATCATTCAGCGTCGTAAATGTTCAATTTCGGATTTCTAAATAGCATTTAGAGGAAACAATTCGGTAACTTTTCTCACGGATTCGGTAAGTCACTTTCGAACGGTTGTGAATAACCTAGCTTGTCTACTATTTTCGATAATATCTGTACTTTAAAATTCATCATTTATACAAGACGTTGATCTGTAACCGTGCCATATTTTTAAAGTAAATGATAAATAATATGCTTACTTAACAAATTCTACGATTATTTAATACCCAAATTTTCAAGAAACATTGAGGTTGAGAATAAATCCCGAACGACTCTGAAAATAAGCCATCGGCAGCATTGTTAAAGGGTGGAAAATAATGGAAAAACCTGCATATTTTTTTGTGACACATGGGGAGAATTTGTTAACAAATGGTATACAACGTGGATATGACAATACGACAATAAATGAAAACACGGTTATTACTAGTCTATAGAAGCACTTTAAACATAAATAAGTTGTTTATCGAAAATTTTAAAAAACTATTTTTGTAACAAAATAAATATTAAAACATCGAAATAATAAGCAACACCATTTGTAATCATTGTGAAAGAGTATTTAAAATTATATGGACTCGCACAGGTCTTTGACCTAACGATTTTTGCCTAGAAAAATGGTTCTACATTCAAAATTAATTAAATTAAAATAATTTCCTGTGGCAAAGCTATTAAGACGCTGACAACAGCCAAATACCCCAAATAGGCTTCTTTTAAAAACATTTTTAGCTGTATCTATTCTGTTTGTGGCAGTGAAAAAAATATATGTTATTCTTGATCGTATTTTCTGAAACTGTATTGTGCCCAAAACACGTTTTCTTGAAGTTTTCTCGATAGAAAAGAATTGTAAACTAAAACATGCTTTAAAGCAAACAATCTCTATTATTTACTAAATATTATAAATAAAATTAAGGAAACATTTGAGAAAGACAATAATCTAAACATTTGTTGTTTCTGTTTTTCAAATAAGCTTTTAGTTTTTTATTTAAAAAAAAATTGTTAATTATCATTCAAGTTGAGCGGCGTATCCGACGTCCCTCTCGGCTCGTTGCATCTCTTTCAGTTCTGTACGAAACGACAGTGACCGCAGAGGTCTGATTTTTTAGGTGTTGTCAGCCTCTTAACTGGATTTGATAAAAATAATTGTATACGGTCAGAGGACGTGATACTCTGTACGTGGTTTTATTTAATGTCATATTGTCATATCCACCCTGTTTAAACATATTTTTTTTGTTATTGATTTTTTTATTGATTCGTGTTCAGTATCAGTGGTATAGTCACCTCAATAAATATGGCACGAATACAGACCAACATGTATATTTATTCTGTAAATAGGTCGAGAGCGCCTATACAAGTTACTATGCTAGATGGCGCTGGCGTTTTCTAGCTAGCTGAATACTTGAGAAGAAACACCTAAACAAACTCAGAGTCATGGTGACATGTCGTTTAAATAATTAATAAATAAATTCTTGTAAAGAACTGCAATGTTGTCGTGAACGTGTCTTGAACCAAATATTTTCTTGCCACGGAAGTTGTAGTTAAATTTTATTTTTGGATACACAACGGTCAATGTTGTTCCAATACCGTTGTGTATGCCTTGAGAAATATAAATTGGCATAATTATTAATGATCATCTAAAGTAATTATTTAAAAAATAACAGTATTATATTTATTTAATTTATTTCTCAATAACTTTATCATGACAACTATTTTGTTAATACTAGCCATGTACGTAGTACAATCACCCGCCAATTTTATTTATAAGAATTATAAATATATAAACAAATAGTGATATTAACAATATTTTAGTTATAATACTCTTTAAACATGACAAGTTTATTATATTATTGCTTTTTTTTAATCTGTAATGCATTGTATGCCCATATAAATTATTTATATATAATATCTACTCTGTACTGTGAAAAATACGTAAAAATATTTTCAATTTTGTGTTAATATTTGCTTTATTTACGTGAAGTCTCATTGAGTCACTAATTTTTCCTGTATTTAAATGTATATGTAATATGTAAATTATCTAGGCATTTTAAGAAACCAGGACCAGAGCTACCAGATTATGATAAAATAAGGAGCGTCTTTTCAAAAACAGTTATAATCCTAATGACCTTAAGGTTAAATTTGTTACTTTTTGTATAGCTAAGCCTGCTAATTTGCACCTAATGGTCATTAGGATATAATGCTTTCTTAAAAACCGCTCCTCAAATGATGCAATATAAAGTTCTTGCCAAATGTAGATTAGAGCTTCCCATTCTTAACATTGACATAACATCACGCCTGTATGTTATGTTATAGTCCCATGTAATAAGGGGGAAAGCCAATTGTCACTGACTGGGCACAAATTCAGACTCCGGGCTGCTACTGAAAATTTCCTAATGAAAAAACCCAATAACACTGCCCGACCCGGGAATCGAACCCAGGACCCCACGCTCAGCAGTCGCGCTTGCAACCACTAGACCAACGAGACAGCTCCCCATTCTTGCCTCGACGAAATATACAAATCTGGCAGCATACGAACCAAGTCAGTCTTGTCATAAAAAATAATACGACAAAATCTGCGAGCTATGTCCAAAATAATCATCGACTTATGCTGTGGCAGGCCTGGGGGGTGATTCTCGCGTCGTAGACATTATCTCGAACTCAACATAATGTCGGAACAAGATGTCGAATGTCGATTGAATATCAATTTTCGTAATCTCAGAATGTCACGTTAGAGATATGTCTACGCCGAGCGCTCTAAATACAAAGAGTGGTTCATAGCAGTTGACATTACAGGCGACATTTTTCGTGGAGATTTAAAATTACAGATTATCTCGAATCAGACATTTATCTCTATAACGCGAGAATTAGGACCCTGGTATTAGATTATTTGCTTCGCGTAAATAAAGCACCCGTCTTCCATACATACGTGTGTATATAATATATTGTTAAATGATTTACATTATGTTATCACAGGAATATATATATAAATTAATGGAGAGATAATAAATGAAGTTGTTAATTAGTATAAGTTATTTCAAATGCGCGTAGATGTAGTTTGCGACTCTAGTTTGTAAATTGTTAATTACTATCGTTTTAAGCTATGCGTGACTCAAAATGGAAAGGCATTTTGTTAACAGCTTGCTTTTGTATCTTCAAAATGAATGTGATTTTCCTAGAATAATTAAAGAAACTCAAAAAAACATTTTGAACTCAAGAAAGTTTTATGCATTTTCAGATGGAAAAATATGCAAGAAATTATGTAACTTATAAAATAAACATTTTGAACATTGTATTCGTAAACATATTAATGTATATCTACTATGCATTTCAACTATGAATAGGACTGTCATCTGGTTTCACATTGCATTGTTTTTATATGATAAATAAGAAGAAATAAATTAGCAATAAAATTAATTATAATAACCGGCACTTGAACACAGTAATTACTAATTAATTGAAATTAACATGATAAGCTTAACGAGATCTTCTTCTATCGTGTCGACATGAGCTACATAATGATAACAGCTCATGCCGTGGGGGAAAGATTAGCCAGTCAGCAGGTTGGTAGAGGGTTTGATTGCCCAGGACTGGACTTAACGAGATGGCGTCTTGACTATTCTGTTCTTAGTTGAAACACGTAGAAGTATAACATTTTTCCCGGTGTTTTACAAAAGACAAAAACAATAGGTAGGTATCAATATTTCAAACTCTTACTTAGATGTCCATACAAAATTATAGAGCGAGATTCCACGGTAGCCAAACTTATGTTGGAAGTCTGGCTGTCTTGGTCTATTATGCTCTGAATATGACAATCAAAATTCCATCTTTTTCTTCCATTCGAGACACGCATTGCCAAAACACTAAACTATTAAAATATCGCAATAATATATTAAGTTGAGCTAGGGTCGCATTTTTAGAAGCTTGTAGCAATTGAGACGCATAATAATATTGTTATAGCACAAACACTTGCAATCGTAGCGTTATTATTAATAATATAAGAAGAATTCAATGTACAGTCACGATATATTTTTCAAGAAAACAGTAACTACTAAGATGGCAGAATGGTATATAAAGTATATAACATGACATTTTTGTCGTCTTACATCCGTGGTCCAGTTCACGTACTCAGAATTGCGAACGAATTTCAGTATTGGGCCAACCCTGAAAATGCAAAAAAAAACGGCTATTCCCTACAAAATCATCGAGGACGCTCGACAAAATGTGTAAAATAGCCACGTACGAATAAAAAAGGCGGACGGAATCTCGCTAACAACAGTCTTGAAAATAATTCCTATATCAATCCAATACCAATGTCAAAAAGTGATAAGAATAAATAGGTTTTCTTTATTAAAAATATATACATTACAAAATTTTAATTATAATAAGGTTAAGGTTAGGTTTAATTTTAATTCTAAAAACACTAAGTTTTAAATCAATTTATTGCTAATTTTGCATTTAAAAGTACGAATTGACATGGTCCAATGCCGATCGATCGGGATTATTTTCAAGAGTAGGGCAGCAGATAATTAATAACAGCACTTAATTTTTTTCCTAAACCTACAATAATTTCGGCAGAATTTTAACACACCAGACGGCATATTGATATTTTATTTGTGACATTACGACAACGACTACCGTCACACGAGATTTGTTGCGTAATCGCGGCTATTTTTAACACGCTTTTATTAGGTCGACCTGTATGTAACTAACTATGTAATTGAATCTAAGGTAACTAATTTAACCATCTTCCAAGGGTCGTAGCGTAATGAAAATTGGCAGCTGTATGTAGTTCTGATGACAATACAATAATATGGTACTGTTGAACTGATCGGATGATGGAGCCGGAAGATATGAACTGGAACTTCATGATGGAAAATCGTATCATAGCTGTTTTAGATTTCTTAGAAAATTCTTGTAATGAACTTTGATCACGATTAGGTTTCAAAGTCTGATGATGAAGCCGGAAGATAGGCACTGGCATTCCATGATAGAATATCGTATCATAGTCGTGTTTGCACTTGTGAGAAAAGCCACGTAATGGACTTTGAAGCCTGTTTTTCTAGTGTTTTTTAAACTATTAATTAGTCTTACTATGGGTGTGAATGTGTGCGTGTCAGTCCGTACTTTTAAGCGAGCCGTCTTACTATGGGTGTTTCACTTATTGTTTAGCAAAATTCCATCCGCTTTTTTTTATTCGTCCATGAAAACAGCAATTTTTTTCGCGATTTCAGGGTTGGTCCCGTAGTAAAAGATGTTTGCAGTGGTGAGGACGTTAACTGAGCCATCGATGTAAGATAATACAAATGTCACAGTGTATAACGCTAAATATGATTCTATTTTTATGAAATACTCAGAATTGCTGGAAATGTAAATGTCATTTGGGAGATCTGTGTACCTTAACTGGGGGTCAATTAACGTAATTTAAAATGTTTAAGATACAGTTCCGGTATAGTCTCAATGTCCTAATCCTAAACGTCACTAACAAAACATTGCTGTCTGAATGAAGTCGGAACTATATTTAGATTTTTTTAAATTAAGTACAAGAATTATATTGACCTTCTTGTCAGTGCTTTATTTTAGTTTTGATCGTCGATGTTATTAAAGATTTATAACGCGAAAATTATTGATTCATCAGCATACCAAGAAACAATTATCAAATCTGTTGCAAGAGTCACTTGTATAGTACCCTGTATGGGTGTCAGGGAAACGCTTCCGATAACGAAGACAGGTGATAGTGCAGGCGATTACTGATACAAAACCACGAAAAAAAATGCGATTCTTTTTTAGATTTTTCAATTTTTTTTTGCATTTTTCTTTTTATATGAGTTTTATTTAACTACCCCAAGCTGGTTAAGTATGAAAATGCAAAAAAATATATGAAACAATTAAAAAAAGAATCGCATTTTTATTCGTGGTTTCGTATCAGTAATCACCAGCACCTATCTTCGTTTTCGAAAGCGTTCCCCTTACACCCAGTATTTATTTACAACCATCATTTTGTTTTCTTGTTGATCATTCAGATTACCAATTGATCCTTTTTGCTTCGCTCGTCGCTGTACTATACTTTAGCTTCGCTAATTAATCAATGGTTTTTGCTTGTGAACTGGAAACTTCACACGTCAAAGAAAGCAAATATTTGAAATAGTTTGTCATACTGGCTAAAGCTCAGAATACTTACTGCAAATCTATAGGTATGATATCTATGGGTTAAAGTGATTTTCCTTTTGCTAACCTAACCGAACCACCATTTTTCCTGATATTGAATATCAGTGGTGCTATTACAATTCACTTTCTCTTATCTCTATAGTAATATACACCATGACATTTTTACTACGGGGCCAACCCTGAAATTGCGGAAAAAAACAGCTGTTTCATATATTTTGTGGAGCAACCTCGGATGATTTTGTAGGGAACAGAACCTTTTTTTTTGCGATTTCATGGTTGGATCCTTACGGCCCAGAACGCCCGCGCGGTGATTTCAGATTTCACCCCCACTTCGTCAACGCCCCTACAATTCTACACGATTCTTGCAATACGCGTAAAGCTATGTTCTGGTCGGAAAAACACCATCTATCAAGAAACTAGAGAACTACAATTGATTCCTAAAAGCTATAATTGTGAACCGCCATCTATACATAAACTCAAGAACTACGTTTGTGTGATACATCCCAGTCGACGTACTCGTTATTGCGAACATGGTATAATAAGATGTTTCACCAGGTATTCTCTTCCCGCAATGACAGCGCGATGCCTCCAAGCTACGTCACGATCAGTGCTGCCATTGATTGATATCTTCAATATACTTAAGGAGTTTTTGTTCATAATGAATATAAAATAAATTCCTAACTAGCCTATTTGTTATTTCGTGTTATTCATCTAATTAGTTAATAAAGGAAACTATATTAAATTACTAGTTAAAAAGTGATTCTTTATAGAAGAAAGTAAATGAAAAAAAGCATTTTGCTCGGGTAATTTATTTTCACAAAGTGGCAGCACATCAAACTGACAAGTGTCACGGTAACAGCCCGCTATTGGCTCCACGGCCGATGACGTAGTACGGAGGCAATCACGTGACCTAGCTGTCACGGGAAGAGACTACCTGGTGTTATTATACCATGATTGCGAACAGAAAAGTTGTTTGCAATAACGAGTACGTCAACTGGGCCACCGATGTAAGACGACAAAAATGTCACGGTGTATATTTTTCATAGTTAATACTTTCTTTGAAATATGAGGCAGCTTGATAATAACTTATATTTCGAACTAAATCCAATAATGACGCGTGCAAGTGTAACTGAAGATAGTCTAGCATAATATTGTATTGCGGTGTTTTGTTCACGGATCGTAGAAGATGTATTTGGTATTATGTATAATTTGTACAGTACTTGTAATGCCAAGATTTTAATACTATCATATTGATGTGAAACGTCTATTGGCGCGCGAATGGAGTAAGACCGACACGTATGCCGTAACGGCAAAGGGCATGACGTTCTCTTATGCCGTGATGCCCCTCCATGTTTCTCGTCTGTCGGGGGTCCCGTGACGACAATTTTTTTTATCATCACCATCATCATCATTTCAGCCGAAAGACGTCCACTGCTGGACATAGACCTCCCCCAAGAATCGCCACAACGACCGATCCTGCGCTTTACGCATCTAGCGGATTCCCGCGACCTTCTTCACCAGGTAATTTTTTTATACAGAAATATTATTCCATGAAAAATCTTATAATCTTTTTCAATGGATAAGAAAGTAAAAGAGATTATGACATGCATCATTTTTGTTCTTTATACTAGTTTTTGGACCTTTGCGGCCATTTATAAAATATCTTTAATTCGTACCAGAGAATATAACTCTTTACATAAAATATCAAAAGAATGAAATTTTGATGAAAAAAAAACTATAAAAAATCTGGCCGTAACGGGACGCCCGGCAGATTTGAAACATCAAAATTGATAGCGGCGGCGGAGAGGGGGCATTACAGCATAAGATAGCGTCATGTCGTTTGCCGTCACGACATACAAGTCTGTCTTACCCCCAAGGCGCGACAATAGATGTGAAATCTGATAAACTATGTATCGATCGGCTCTGTTATTTATAATGCCGCTATATGGATGAATAAAACTAAATAAATATTAATAACAAAATTATGACTTGCATGATCAATAATTCAATTAATATACCTATTTGTATTTTTTTTAATTTATGATAATTTTAATATATGATAATTTGAGATAATAATTATTTATAATGAATTAATGACAAATCTATTTTTAGACTCATTAGTAAACTTACTTAAATTTGCAGTGCCCTTGCAGGGTTCATGTACCAATAGTATTTAATTGTGCCATGGAAATGTAATGCATGTATATACTTTGTAGTAAATGAAGGCAAATAAATAAATAAACATCAAAAACTTTTGCAACTAGTTTTCTAACCAAGATCAATCAATACGATTTACGGCCAAAATTAATATCCAATCTATCCATGATTTACCCTACTGGAGATAGAAATTTGACATATTTTGTATGGAACTTATGTCAAATTTCTATCTCTAGTAGGGCAAATCGTGGATAGATTGTATATTAATTTTGGCCGTTAAAAGTAACTAAAATAATAATATATATCTATGATCGATCCGTGGAACAGGTTTAGCGATTACGTTGTCAGTTGTGATAAAGTGTACAAACGTTAGCGGTTACGAGTTACGACAGTTGTAAGTTGTGCAGTCGACCGCACATCAGTCACTACAGGGTCAAATCAGCAGTTCCTCCTTGTATCCGCCAGGGGCACTACTGATTTATGAATGAAAGTCGACGAAAACTATTAAAGTATTCGTAAGTGTCAAACTCGTACTAGGCCCCCTGGACTTTACGAAAACCGCACTTACTGCTTACGAAATAAACGACTCTATCAATGTCAAACTGTTACCACTGACGTGAGGTCGACTGTACACACGATGTGACGCCTTCATATTATTATTATAATAAAATTATTAATAAGTAATACAATTGATATTTCATTTTATATCATTATCCTGTATGCTTGTAAGGTCAACATCAAAAGTAAAAATTAGCTTCTGTGCTGTGTGTGTGTGCCCCCCCCCCCTACACACAAACGACCGTTCGACGGCTGTCTGCACAGATTACTATATTAGTAGCTAGCGCTGTCTGGAACATGTAGTCCAAAGAGTATAATAAATGTAGTCGGAAAATTAAGTCAATACCACAGACCAATAAGCCTCAAGACGCCACTTAGCTGGATACCCCTGGTACACCTCAATCTTATTCAATTCAATTTATACCTCTGACACTCAATATAATATAAACGCTACCACCACCTACATACTACATATACGTCTGTACGTGGGACACTCAGAAAGTTTTGCGAAACTAAAAAAAATTGTTCTATACGTACATATGGATGCTGATAAGCAATAGTATGTCAACCTACACGGAAGCCATTTCGAGTAAATCGTGTTTCAAAATTACGGCGCCAATTTAATTAGTTTGTTCAAGGATTTGCTGCAAATATTGATGATATGCAGTCATTATATCATAATATAAGTTTAGATCAAATTTCTCCCATTAAACTTGTAAAATCTGATATATTCATTCCAAAAACCGTTAAATTTGATATTACAAAATGCGCCAGCAAACATTTTATTTGAATATACATTTCAAGTCTTATAACACATTATTGCTAAACTGAAAACAAATAATTTAAATTCAATTTGATTAATGTCAAGTACCTTAACCCTATATTGATAAACGTATTATTAAGATAAAAATTGTAATGTTAAGGTGTTATCAATAAAAGCCATGATTTCTTATAACATAAAAACATTTATATTCCTCTTAAAAACGTAACAAATACCATAGAGCGTTATTGGCTATTCAATCTTCAAGATTTACTTTGAATACTTATCTACCTACATCATAATCAACATTATCTAAATTAAAACAGTATTTAAAAATCAAAATCAAACTAGCTACAACAAAATAATCTCGTTTCGTTCGACTGGATAGGGTATGAACGTTAACGGCGAGAATATCTCACATCTCCGTTTTGCCGATGACATCGTTGTATGGCTGAGTCGTTGGAACACCTGGGCGAAATGCTGCACAGCTTAAACGGAGCATCTCGGCGTGTCGGTCTCGGCATAAATCTGGACAAGACTAAAGTGCAATTATTAATATGCAAGTCATGCCGAGGCCAATATTCGTTGAAGGGTTGGCACTCGAAGTCGTAACGGAATACGTCTACCTAGGGCAGATAATTCAGCTTCGTAGACAAACTTCAAGAAAGAAGCCGACAGAAGGTTCTGGTTAGGCTGGGTAGTATTTGGCAAACTTTGCCGAGTCTTTTTTTCTTTTCTCGTCAGCATATACCGCAATGTTTGAAGACAAAGGTCTTAAACCAGTACGTCCAGCCTGTCATGACTTACGGTGCCGAGACGTGGACACTGACAGTTGGGCTAGTCCACAAATTCAAAGTCGCTCAGTGAGCTATGGAGCGAGCTATGCTTGGAGTTTCTATGAAGGATAAAATCCATAACGAGATTATCCGGAGAAGAACCGGATTGACTGACATATCTTGTAGGATCAGTAAGCTGAAGTGGCAGTGGGCTGGCCATGTCTGTCGAAGGGCTGATGGTCGCTGGAGCAGACTAGCCCTTGAGTTGAGACCGCGAATCAGCAAACGCAGCGTAGGGCGACCCCCGCCAGGTGGACCGACAACCTGAAGAACGTGGCTGAACGTGACTGGATGCGGAAGGCAGAGAACCGAGTGTTGTGGCGCAACTTGGGAGAGGCCAATGTCCAGCAGTGGACTGCGATAGGCTGATAAGCTGAAATGGCAGTGGGCTGGCCATGTCTGTCGAAGGGCAGATGGCCGCTGGAGCAGACTAGCCCTTGAGTGGAGACCGCGAATCGGCAAACGCAGCGTAGGGCGACCCCCGCCAGGTGGACCGACGACCTGAAGAACGTGGCTAAACGTGACTGAATGCGGAAGGCAGAGAACCGAGTGTTGTGGCGCAACTTGGGAGAGGCCTATGTCCAGCAGTGGACTGCGATAGGCTGAGTTGATGAAGAATCAGACAACTCTTTGGACTCGGACTGAATAGTTGCTGTATGATGAATAAGCTCAATGATCGACGAATGATTTAGTGTTGTATTATCAGCCATAACACTAGAAACTCCAATAAATCCAGAGTATTCTCAAAGTCCAGATCTTGATCAGAAATATAAATATTCGGAAGGTATGTTTCTGCTGGCCGAACTTCTGGAAACTCCTCATTGAGACTGCTATTTGACGGAACCATACACCTCTTTTCTTCAACATCGTGGCTAATAACCTCACACTGAAACTCCTCGTCAGAAGTAGGATGCGACGCATGGCTTTCCTCGTGAGGTATTAGGTACATGATCCGCAAGCATGGCTTCTTGATCTTGGCGGTGGCATTCTGAAAATAATTATAAAAATAAGACACAACTTGCAAAATGAGGGTATGTGCCAAAATGTAATAATTTCGAGAACCTGAAGATTTGAGACAATGTCTGTCTACCCTGTTTGCGGATACTTACAGTCGTGAACCTGTTTGTTTTATTAATTCCCTCATTCCACGTTTTTCAAAAACGTTTCAAGTCATTTAACATACTATTGAAATAAACGAACGAACAAGTGAACGAGATTTTTTTGTAGCAATAACGTGTCAAGCTTTATAAAACTTTTACAAGCGCTAGTCAATAGTAGAATGTTTGTTAAGCAATAACCTGTTAATCAAAAATATTACATTTTGCTGAAATTAGGTAGTTAAGATAAGTAATATTATCACGGTAAGTATGTAAATCGTATTTGAATGTAATTTTAAACAGTATTATGTCATAAAAAAGCGTTGTTTTAATAATTTTACCGGTAAAATGACCTCTAAACTTTTATAGCTAAAATCCGTATATTTATGTAATATTTTGACTTACCTTTGATGATCTTATATTTCCCAAGTCTTCTACTGCGTTTTCCATGTGGCTAGTAGTCTTGCGAGGCCCACTTTATACGTATAATTTTAATTAAATATGGGCCAATGTTGTTTACATAGCCGAAAAAGGATAATACTAATTACGCAATAACCGATCATGTCCCATAACTTCTTTTGACTTTAAACAGATGGCGCCTAGGGTCATCAAACAATGTTTCAAGTGCCTAAACATCTTATTGCAAAATGTCTTACCCTTCGAACTGATTTCGTGTCAACCTATTTGTACTCATTTTTGGTATAAAAACCATTCAATCAGGATAAAATCCTATTGAAAAACGTTCTTTGTCATCCAAAGAAGCGTACTGCATCATTAACTCAATTTTCGCATTTTTGTGGGTTGACACATTATTGCTTATCAGCATCCATATATTTTTATCAAATCTTTTCAAAGTACTTTCCACCAGCCTCTATACAAAGATTCATGCGCCTAAACCAGTTTTCAAAACACTTTTTCCAGTCCGCCGCAGACACCTCGTTTACAGCCTGCTCGAACGCAGCCAGCGCATCTTCCGGCGACGAAAATTGTATCCCTTTGAGCTGATTTTTTATTTTTGGGAATAAAAAGAAGTCACACGGTGCTAGATCAGGGCTGTAAGGAGGGTGACCCAGGAGTTTGACTGGCGTGCTGTCCAGGAAGTCCCTCGTTTTGAGTGCGGTGTGCGCAGGTGCATTGTCGTGGTGGAGCAGTAGCCCGCGGAGCCCTGTGTTTGGTCGCTTGTTGCTTATAACAGAGAAAACTTCTGGCAAACATTTGGTAGTATACCATTCGGCATTAATGCTTCTTTGATCCCGTAAGGGAATTGATACCAAGTGGCCAGTCAAATTAAAAAAGCTAGCGATCAAAATCTTACCCCCGCTTCTAGATCGCTTCACTTTGGTAGGCGTTGGCTCATTTTGAAACACCCAAACAGTCGACTGGCGCTTGGTTTCTGGGTCGTATTGATAAATCCAGGACTCATCACCTGTAACGATGTCGTAAACACGCCGAGACGAGCCTGCTTCAAATTTGTTAAGCATATCACGGCACCATTCCACCCGGGCCTGCTTCTGAGCATCGGTGAGGTTGTGCGGCACCCAGCGTGATACTATCCTCCTCACGCGAAGATGGCTGTGTAGAATCTCGTGAACGCTTCCCGATCCAATCTTCAATATGTGTTGAATCTCCTGATATGTAATTCGCCTATTGTCTTGGATTAAATTTTTCACTGCTAGCACGTTTTCTTCGGTAACAGCCGTCAAAGGGCGACCGCTTCTTTCGTCATCCCCCAAAGTTGGTCGACCGCGCTTGAATTCGTTATACCAACGATACACGGTTGCCTTGGAAGGGCCTTCATCCATGAATGCCATTTGAAGTCTATCGTACGATTCATCCGGTTTCAGGCGACACTTGAAATCGTATAAAATCATAGCTCTAAAATGTTCCCGGCGCAGATCCATATTTCAGTGAGACACAATACTTTGAATTAACTCGCAAAAAATGTGGAGGGAAATTTTGAAATTGGAACTTACTTATTTTTACTTATAAATAATCATATTTTCGAAAAACATTATAACTGGCCAGTCTCCCATATATAAAAACTTTTTTTCGCAATACTTTCTGAGGGGCCTGGTATATACGAACGCGCACACACGTGTACAGTTAGGGATGCTCGCCGCTCGTAATGCCGCCTGGGTTCCTAGCACTTCTCAGTAGTTCTGAGATGGCGTGCTTCTATAGCGACTGGGGATTGACATCCATTGCAGTCCAATTGCCCGCAAACCGCAGGTGGGAGCGGGGTGCGGGTGAGGAATCTTAAATTGGCGGGGGCGGTGAGTGGCCGTTCTGTACGTTAGTACCTTACTATTAGGTATTCTATGCCCCTGGTCACGAAGTTTATGCAGGGAGTATTCATTCAGAGACAGATGAGAATTTAAAGTTTTGATGCCCCTGATTGTTTTTTGATTAGTGTCTGCCCCGAATGGGGGCCAGATGGTAATTTTCGTGTCATCTGTCTCCAAACTTATAAATCACAGACAGGTGGGAATTAAGACGCTGACAACAGCCAAATACCTCAAATAGGCTTCTTTTAAAAACATTTTTAGCTGTACCTATTCAGTTTGTGGCAGTGAAAAAAAATATATGTTAATCTTGATCGTATTTTCTGAAACTGTATTGTGCCCAAAACACGTTTTCTCGATAGAAAAGAATTGTAAACTAACCTCTTAAAACATGCTTTAAGGCAAACAATCTCTATTATTTACTAAATATTATAAATACAATTAAGAAAACATTTGAGAAAGACAATAATCTAAACATTTGTTGTTTCTGTTTTTCAAATAAGCTTTTAGTTTTTTATTTAAAAAAAAATTTGTTAATTTTCATTCAAGTTGAGCGGCGTATCCGACGTCCCTCGGCTCGTTGCCTCTCTTTCAGTTCTGTACGAAACGACAGTGACCGCAGAGGTCTGATTTTTTAGGTGTTGTCAGCCTCTTAAGTTTTATCTGCACCCGAAAAAAGTACTCGGAAATCAGAATAAAATTTTAATTAAAAAATATTTCAGAGGCAGATAAAACTTTTAATTT
Source organism: Asteroscopus sphinx (assembly GCA_949699075.1). Classification (NCBI taxonomy): domain Eukaryota; kingdom Metazoa; phylum Arthropoda; class Insecta; order Lepidoptera; family Noctuidae; genus Asteroscopus; species Asteroscopus sphinx. Next base: position 6,071,325 of record OX453023.1, read on the forward strand.
CCATTCGGAGACAGACCCTCGGGTACAGATTGAATACCCCTTATGCAGTAGTACTGTATAACAAAATTCGCCCTGCCGCCAATCTGAACATCACTGTCATCAGCGAGCGGCAATCATACCACAGAACTTTTGAGCCGACCAATCATAACGCGCCGTCCGCCCGCTATCCCCCGCCAATATTTTACGACTGTGTTCTCAAGCAAAACTTTCTTTTTGCGGCGTTTTTAGGCTTAGGGTCAGCGCAGACCTAGCGGAGAGCAGAGCAGATGATTTTCTGCTAACACAAAAAATAACTCTATTACCAAGTTCATAAAGTCCATAATTGTTTACGCGGCCGGAGACGCTCGCGCAGTCTCGAGCCTGTATCGCTAAAATAATTTTGCACTTTATAAATTTGGAACTAGAGTTCATTTTTAGTGTTAACAGAAAATCCTCTGCTCTGCGCTCCGCTAGGTCTGCGCTGACCCTTACTGATCAATTATCATGTATAAACCGTTCATTTCAGCCCTCGAGTAGCCCATAATAGTTGTGGTGGATAATTACTTGCAAATCAAACAATACATTTCAATAATAACTTTATTCAGTACAAGTACAACAGAACGAAACTCACAGGACGGAAATAACACTGAACGCTACAGAAACAAACCGATCATAACACAAAACATACAATACTTACATCGAATATACACAAATTAGTTACAAAAATACGTCTTTTTGGTTACATTTTGGTTCTAAGAACTATGGATCTGCTTCTGTTGAAAATATAACATAATATGTATTTACACTGGAAGTTAAAGCTTATTATGCACTGAAACTGGAACGGAGCCAGTCTACCCCATGAACACAAAACAACCTTTAAACTTAAAAAGTTACGACACGAGATACCTACGTAGGTAAAATTAAATCAGTTTATTGTGGGCATAGGTTAATACAGGGGCCGTATTATCAAGTGTTAGAAACATCATTGTTCCGTTGCTAAAGAAAGACAAAGCTATACAGTAGGCCTAGTACGAGTTTGACACTTTCCGATACTTCCATCGAATTCGACGACTTTCATTCATTAATCAGTAGCGCCCCTGGCGGATACGAGGAGGAACTAGTAGTTTATGAATGAAAATCGACGAAAACTATGAAAGTATTATAAAGTGTCAAACTCGTACTAGGCCCCCAGGACGTATATCGCCATCCTTCTTTGCACCGGAACAATGATGGTTTTAAGTTAACAACTCATAATACAGCCCCAGGTGATCAAAGAATAAAATCTCTCAGGTCAGTGTTTTAATGATTTCAAGAGATTTTAGGCGAAATTGAAAAATGCATTCTATTATTATCCTTCAGGGTAACGTAACAAATATTTAAACATACATGATTTATATAGAAAAAAAAAACAAAAACACAATTTTTCTCTCCTCCTTTCCCTTTCATTCTATGAAACAAATCAAGACGAAAATATGTTTCAAATGTTCGTATTGTTACTCTGAAGGATAATAATAGAATACATTTTTCAATTACGCCTAAAATCTCTTGAAATCTTTAAATCAGTATTAAAGTTAGAGCGAGACAGCTTTGAAACGTGAAAGGCTTCTTAAAATTAAAACGTGCCCTGTACGACACAAAACAACGAATCTAATATCTAATCGACCTAAGTAGCATTCGTATTGATTATTGTAGAAAAAAGCCTTATTTACCTTACGATTAGGTAAATATTTTCAACAGAAATAGATCCTAAATCAATTAAGATAATCAATCGCTCATATAAATATAATAATCATTTGTGAAATTGAGCGAATAAATAAAAAGTAAATATACATACATACAACAACTACATGTCCCGTTTACATTTGGATAACATATTAAAACTTACTAATCGACTATTTGCTTATTACTAAATCGCTTTCCGAACAGCTAAATACTTTTCTTTAGCCGCCATGAGGGTAACAAACTTGATTCGTTATAAATAAATATTTCATAATAGATAACGGAAGACTAGATAAAAGATATTAGAACATTGTGACTTTTAGTAACATCATTATCGCAACTCATAGCCTTGGAACCATAGAAATCTATATAATAAGGTACTAGAAATGCTGAGATTTAAATTGTGGAAAGAAAACATCGCTCACGAGCAGGATTCGAACCTGCAACCCCTGGCTCAGTACCAATGGCGTGCATTGCATATAGGCAATTAGGCAGTACCCAGTGCCATCCTCATTCAAATTCAATAGTGGTCTAAGTTATTATCTTTTTTTCAAAGTACGATGATCTTTTATTAGACCTATTAATGCTAAATTAATCTTCCTACATAAAAAAATCAATAACCTACAACACAATTAAATTCACATGAAGTCGGCCAATGCACGCCACTGCCAGTACGCCAGTGCTTTAGCCACTAAGCTACCGTGAAAGCTGCTCGTGGTATCGAAATTATCCTCCACTATGGTACGTCTTTGGGTGACGTCAGCGATGTCTTATTAAGAAACACTGTTTCTTAATACTTAGCTTAGTGGCTAAAGCGCTGGCATACTGAGCTAGGAGTAGCAGGTTTGAATCCTGCTCGTGAGCGATTTTTTCTTTCCACAATTTAAATCTTTAGATTTCGCTTCGCATGCGTAAATGCCTTACAAATAATAAAATAATAGAAATTTTATCTACTACGGGAACGCATGTCGCCGGGTCGCCGCTACCAACACATAAATACGCAATTACGCCCACCAATTATTGCATTCAATGCAAAATAAATTAAGCTTAAAAAAAGTTAGGTATGCTACAAAATACAATTTTCAACACACATGCTCGTAAAGTGGCACTTATTGCATCGCTTTTAGGTTCATAATGTGGCTTATAACGCACGCGTGCTTTTTTCATTATATTATTGCACTAGTGCTTTTTACTTTACAGTTTATTTTTAAATCGCAGCAAAGAGTTTTTATGCCTGAACTAAATTAAACATTTTTGGGAATAAATCAACTGTATTAATTAAAATATCCTATATAAACATTTCATTTCATCAAATTATTAATTTTTGTCAACAAATTAATATTAATTTGTGTTATAAATAAAAAAATCAATTTATAATATTTTTATATTAGGCTGTATGGCGGTTTCCTTCGACCACCTGCGCGCGCATAGCGGTGTCACCGCGCGGTCCGAGCGCCATTTTTATAATTTTTCACAAATTCAATATTTATCTAAAATGTGTAATTCATGTTTTTTCCTGGCAAGTGTGTTGAAAAACGTCGTATGACACGCGTGAGCATTGACTATTATACTCTCGGCTCCATTACGCCCTCCCCTTCGGCTCGGGCTGCAATCCAGCCTCGAGTATAATAGTCAACTTAGCTCACTTGTATCATAATGTACTATTTAGTGACTCTGCGTCCAAAACAGCACTGATGATCAAGCAAACGGTTTGCGCACTGGTGTCCTACGAGACCGTACGCGGCGACAAGTTCACGCGCCTTTAACACTTCTATTACCTTACTATTTAGATTTCTATGCTTGGAACTCATAGCATATATTTTGTAACGTAACAGGAAGACAATTTAATAATAAAATTGTAACAATCAATTATTTTTAACGCATTTACGCATGCGAAGCGAAATCTAACCATTTAAATTGTGGAAAGAAAAAATCACTCACGAGCAGGATCAGGAACGTGAACACTGCTTGTTATATCGAAATTCACCTCCGCTGTTTCTTAATAAGATAACGCTGACGTCACCCAAAGACGTACCAAGTGGAGGTTAATTTCGATACCACGAGCAGTGTTCACGATAGCTTAGTGGCTAAAGCACTGGCGTACTGAGCCAGGAGTCGCAGGTTCGAATCCTGCTAGTGAGCGATTTCTTCATTCCACAATTTAAATCGTTGGAATAATCAAATTGATAATTTTTTTAATTTCAAAATATTGAAGTCTCATAGCCCACTAGGATTCTTTATAACTTTAATACTATTATATAAAGCTAAGTTAAAGTTTATACTAATGTAGAAATCAAGCCAATAAACAAAATTTCTACTTACGACTACCAAAAAAAAAAACAAAACAAAAAATCCACGAATCTAATTTGTCACCCACAAGCAGGGCTGGATTTAGGGTAGGGCAACCAGGGCTACAGCCCCGGGGCCTCCACAAAAGAGGGGCCCCCACAATAGAGACTTCGGAAAATGAAAATGAAAATTATAAAAAATAGGCTTCGAACAACGATTGGACAAAATCGTCTATCAAAGCTCTCTCCTGAGCATTGAAAGTGGATTTACTTCGGGAACTGGATTTCAGCGAAATCAACGATTTTTCGGTGAAAAAAGCTCTGAAGGTTCCGTTCGTTAACGCTAAAATTAAATTTCAGATAATTCTTGTTTCCGATTATATTTATATGTTTGTTAAATAGTAAAATAATCTATACCTACTTGGTTTCACAATAAATTATTTATTGTAAAACTCGACTGAAAAAAAATTACCATTTTATTTGGAAAATAATTTGGGGCCAGGGGGCCTCCTTTGTTGCCCCGAGGCCTCCAGACCTTTAAATCCGGCAGTGCCCACAAGGCGTACCCTGTCCATCTATATAATATAACACTACAATAACTACAACAAGGGAATGCACTGAACAATGTGTACAAGCTATCACAATAATTCACTATATTTTGAGCACAAAAATTCAACATTAAGCTATATACGTTAATAAAATGTTTAAGTACTTACAAGCAGTCAGATTACTGAAGCGTGTTTTGAATGTAGCTTCTAGGTTCGACTAATTAGGTGAAACTGATGGGAAATAGTACATTATGATACAAGTTGACTATTATACTCGAGGCTGGATTGCAGCCCGAGCCGAAGGCGAGGGCGTAATGGAGCCGAGAGTATAATAGTCAATGCTCACGCGTGTCATACGACGTTTTTCAACACACTTACGAGGAAAAAAACATAAATTATATATTTTAGACAAATATTGAATTTGTGAAAAATGATAAAAATGGCGCGCGGACCGCGCGGTGACATACAGCTATGCGCGCGGAGGTGGTCGAAGGAAACCGCACGTAGTGATTATTTTCTCTGTGGAAACCGCCATACAGCCGAATATAAAAATATTTAAATTGTTTTTTTTTATTTATAACACAAATTAATATTAATTTGTTGACAAAAATTAATAATTTGATGAAATGAAATGTTTATATAGCATATTTTAATTAATACAGTTGATTTATTCCCAAAAATGTTTAATTTAGTTCAGGCATAAAAACTCTTTGCTGCGATTTAAAAATAAACTGTAAAGTAAAAAGCACTAGTGCAATAATATAATGAAAAAAGCACGCGTGCGGTATAAGCCACATTATGAACCTAAAAGTGATGCAATAAGAGCCACTTTACGAGCAAGTGTGTTGAAAAATATTTTATCTACACTCGTATCGTAAAATTCGAATTATGAACTCGAAAGTAATGACATAATGACATACTTTACGCACATGCACCTGTTATGAATTTAAAAAGTTTCATTACGATACAGTTTGCTGAACAAAACAATGCGGTAATTTAATTTTTTTTCCATAACCGCACACTTCAGCCTAACTAAGGAGTTTTTAATGCCACTTCGACCTAACCAAGGAGTTTTCAAACCTTTTTTTTAGCAGTCGTACAGTTTGGCACCAATGAGTACACAAAAATCAGGGTGGCGCCACTTGTCATACATTGAAAATTTTTATCGTTTAAAATCGCGTTTTTGGCAGAACTTTTGATTGTCATATTGCTTTTAATTATATTTAAGTGTTTACAGGCATATTTTTTGTATGATAAAACAGAGATTGACGGAATCCTGACAAGGATAGAAAATTAGTTCCGATTATAATGTTGTCGCCAGACTATATTTTATTATCTGTGTAGGCGCGCACCAGCGCGCGTGCGCGGCCGCGCGCCCTACCTACTGGATTTGGTCATCGTTACTTGTAAATTTATTGTTATTGTTTACGTTATTATTATGGTTTTGTATGTCGAAAGTTTTATTCTGGGCAAAAATATCTGACTACAGCAGTGATACTGAACTGTGGAGAATATGACCCCGCCTGAATTTCTGGATGCAGCAACGTAAATGACGAACAATCTTTTACCAGAGAAATCAAGAAAAACAACGACAATTTTACCAAGATTTTGACTTTGGTATTTTATTTAAAATTATATGAGTGTAGATAAAATAGTGTATGAAACTGACATAATTAGGTATTAAAACACTCGTGTGATACTATTAAAAACCTCGCCTACGGCTCGGTTTTTAAACTCACACTCGTGTTTTAATAACCCCTATTATGCAACAGTTTCATAAACTACTATTATATAGTCTGATTTGATTTTCTGAACTAAGAGTTTTTTTAATAAACAAATAAATATTTTGGGAAATTTTTACAAAACACCATCTAGTTCCAAACTAAGCAGAGCTTGTGCTATGGGTACTAGACTATGGATATAATTCCTATATACTTATTTTTTCGTAAATACATACTTATAATACATAAGAAACACCCAGACCAACACAAACACATATGTTCATCACATCAATATTTGGGTCCTGCGGGAATCGAACCCACGACCTCGTGATCAGCAGTCCGACACTCGACAGACGTCGTCAAATACGTCAATAAGATAGTTTGTTGCCCGCAAAGACCTAAAATGTTTTGTCTATGTGTAAAAATCCTTGCCCACTTTTGTCCCTATTCACCCCCGCAACCCTATTCAAAATCACGCTTCAGAAAACGCCACATTCAGTCATTACAAATATATCAAACAAGACAATAAATAAACTAAAATAACTATAATTATAATCTTAACTACGCATTCAATTAATGCGTTTACTACAGGCGCGGATCCAGGATTCCTCTCAGGGGGGGCAATTCTCATGGTGATTTCTATAAACTAGTCAGCCTCGGGGAAACTTCTTTTTCAAATACACATTGTAAAGAAAAACCGCAAATTACATGGATGCCCCGGTTAAGCCAGTTGATTTTCAAAATTCTACAAAATTGCCCCCATTGTAACTGGATTCGCGCCTTTACCTTGGTTTACTATAAGTTATGTGAATCGAAAACAACTCTCGTTGAAACGTAACGTATTTATTACTTAAATATCTCGTGTTTACAGTTTAATTGATTTGATGAACTCGAGGGCTGATTCTGGATTCACCAAGACTTCGGTCGTTTTCAGAAATGGTATGGTAACATTTTAGATGTATTAATGGAACATTTAAAATGTCTTAACATCTTTAGAAAGCATTTTTTTTATATTAAGCGTCTACGCTTGATTTCTGCTGGTTATGATAATGTATTATATCAAATATGCTAGCAAAAACGAGTGTCGCATTGCTGTAATAAGCACATTATTATAATAGGTACCTATATTTTTAACGGCGTCAACTACCTGTCTAGGCGTCAGCAGAGAGTCTAGGTCTCCATTTATGATATAATTAAATATAGTTAACTATAAAAGAACAAAATTAAATGTAGTTTTGTGCAAAGCACCGAAAAAACAGAATTTGAAATAACATAGTTTGGGATAAGAAGTCTTACCTTCTTTACATATAGTTCAGTTTATTAAAAGTGATGTAACTCCATATTGTTACCGGGAATTGCTTTAATTTTATATAATGAAAAAGATAACTAAATGTGATGCCATAAAAGCAAAAATATTTCTTATCCTTTCAAAATGTACGACATATTACAGTTTGATAAACTTATCGATAGTTTAATTCCATTCTGAAATCGACTTTTTTCTTGTTATTGCGTTACAACGCAACTACTACACAACCACACACCACATACTACAGTACAAGCTTTCATCATTGTAGAGTAATATAAAAAAGAAAACCGAGACCTCTGTATACCGTTAAAGCACAAGTTTGGTGTTAAGGTACATCCATATAGAACGAGTATCCGAAACCCTGTATGAATGAATAGCATCATTTGATTCAGAAATAAGTTAAGATTAAGACTAAATACTAAGGCTAAGGTATTTGGAATCAATTGTACGGGAATCAATACTTTTGGTGACCAGACATAAGCTACAAATTTTTGAGAAGGTTGTAAGATGAAAAAATGACGTAGCACGGTCAACACATGTCTATTGTTGAATATATTGCGTACTACAAATGTTATCAACTAGTTGAAGTACGAGGTGGCGAGGTACAGCAATCCGATTGGCTCTACCAAGGCGGCTATTGGCTATTCACTAACGCGAAAGTATTTACGGCTCATGTAATTGGTCGAAACTGATTTGAAGTTTCAAAATGGCGAATAGGCGATCTACATCAGATCCACAATCCAAATTAAATCCAAATTATAAGGAATATATTCAACTGTAGACTCAAAGATTTGTTTATTTATTAACAAGACCACTGTATGAGCATTATGGTCAATCTCTAAAAATAAGGGTCACGTAACTTATGTATGATCCCTCCCTAATAACTTCGAAAAGCTTTCTGAACAATTAACATTCAAAAAGTTATAAAAACTGCATAATTTCAATTTATACACATTAAACATTAATTAATACTAAATAATAATTGATTTAATAATTCGCTTAACATTTAAACATACATTTTTACAATAAATAAGTTTAATTAATATAATACATTTTAATTTAATATATAAATCGGGTCAACGATTTGGAATGCTTTTTTTTTGTAATTGGCACGAATTATAATACTTTATTTTACAAAGTCTCTACTTTTTATTGTTTTTTTGTATCTACGTTTTATTAAAAAATAACAACAATATTATGCGATAGTTTTTTACAAGTCAAAGTTGTTTGTTGTCAATATTATTACATATTTAAAAATGGTTTCGACTTTTTTTGCTAAATCTTAACATAGCATACAACACACTGCTAGCGTAGTTGTATAGTGTGTTATACTTATAAACCTTAAAGCAACACACAAGCGCTTTTTAAAGTCCATTGAAAAAGAACAAAATAACCACACATTGGAGCCCTGACACAGTGAAGCGACGTCCAGGCTGACCGCGAAAGCGATGGAAGGACGAGCAGAAGGCCAATTCTCATAATTAAAAATATTCAAAACATAGTTCCAAACTAATCTCAATGCCTTAAATCTCAATCTCTTGACAGTAATGTTCCTGATTACCGTTTATTTGTAACACACGATGGAGTTTTTGACAGTTTCCAATAGTGTTGTGACACATTTAAAATTATTAGCAATTGGGACCGGGTTTATTACTATGACCAACTCCAACTAACTATTATGAATAATATCTACATAAAGTAAATAATTTATCAAATTATTCAATAAACTTAACGTCTAGCCATTTTGTTTAATCGCTATTTAATCAAATTTTCTGTAATATACATTTTTATGTAACAGTAGAAATAAACAGAATTTGAATAATAGATTCGAAATTCGAAAAATTATATTGATGTAGCAGTGCATCACTATTGACAATAAAGTACGGCAATTGTTCCTTCATACGTAGCTGTCAATATTTACGGATCTTCATGAGGAGGCAAACGTCAAAACCGCCATCATAGCGTGCCGTGATTAGTCACCAATAAACGGCAATCAGAAAAATCTACCGTCAGGAGATTGAGATTTAAAGCATTGAGATTAGACTGGAACTATATTTTGAACCTTTTAAATTACGAGAATTGGTCTTCTGGACAATTATATTACCGACTGACCATTACCGGAACTAAGTCGCACAGATTGGAAATCAAGAGGGAGGCTTTCACCCAGCCGTGGGATGTTACAGGCTAACAGTAACAGTCAGGTCAGCGCACAACGGCGGAGTGGTGGCGAAAAGCAGTTCATTGATTGCAAGGCAAATCGACTCTTATTGACCGGCTCCACAGACAAGTAAGCCTCTAGACGCCGATTAGCCGGAAACCCCTGGTCACCACGCATATGCAGTACCACTGCATATCGTACGCGCTGCAGCCAATCAGGACGTCAGTCCACCAGCGAGCGGTACCAATAAAACGGATTCATATCACCAAACTTTTGAGCCGACCAATCATAACAGGCCGTCCGCCCCCCGGTCCCCGCCAATATTTTACGACCTCGTTCTCATGCAAAACTTTGTTTATGCGGCGTTTTGAAGCTTACTGGTCTGTGACCGGCTCTTATGGACACTTGTGCTTGTGTTCGCGGCATTTCGAGCGTCCTAGTGTGATATTATTTCGCTATTAAAATTTCAGTCGTATGCTGAAGTAAATAAGGTTGATTTTCAATTTTTAATAAATAAGGCTCTTTGCCGCCACTCCGTCGGTGTAAGTTGACTAAGAAAAACAAATTACAAAATGAACACATTATACCGCACACCTAGATCAAAAAGTAGTAACTCAAATCCTATAATTTTTCAGTTAATCTTTCGAGTAAATACTGAAAACAAAGCTGCATGAAGCCCCAAAATAGATTTTTTAAACATTGCATTGCAACACAAAATAGTTAATATTTTAATTAATTAAACATCTGTGGAGTACTATCCGTTCATTAAAAGAGATTGCAGCACATAGCCCTCACTGAATTGTATATGGTGAGCTTCACCTTTATTCATAACTTTCATAGGCTTGGCTGTAATGGAGCTTTAGCAATATCCTTTGACGATAACTACACGATATCGCAAAAACTCATGCTAGGGTCTCTGATCCCGTTGCCAATAAAATGGTGCAAAACGGTGGCCCTTATAGGGACCAAAATCATAGAATAGGTAATAATACTAGTATAGAAACGAGTCTCTTTTACATAGACCCCAAATGCCGCCTTATAAATACCTACTTCCCTCTTCAGCTCCTAACGTCCCTCTGTCGTCCGAGCGCGCTGCCAAGGCTGTTAGCTGCTTAATATTAAATGCATTATGTGTTGGTTTAGTTAGAAAAAATATTTTAGACTGTTCTTTACTATGAAACCATAATTTTATCCTAGTTTTACGTAATAAACAATTTATATTTACTTACTTATATTATTTAATTTAATCCTTACCTACTTTACATATTTAGATACTTTGAACTAAATGAAATGATTTCAGTTGGTACCTAGAAATGACCCACGTACAGCGAGAAAGAGAAAAAAACCGGCCAAGAGCATGTCGGACCATGCTCAGTATTATAGGGTTCCTTAAGTAGGTCTAATTACAAACGAATCAAATCGAATATTAATCATTGCTATTTTAGTTTTTGCAAACAGCGCCACCTAGCGCAAGATGTATGAAGCTAAATTTAAGAAGTGTGTTTGTTTTTTGTGATTTTTTTAAATAGAAAGTAACTAAAGGAGCATTATTTGCTACGATAATTTTTCTCTAAGGTCAATGACCTATGAACTAGGACGTCTTAAGTATTTTTCAGTTTTCTCAGTATAACTCGAAAATTTATAATCACATTATACTCAAAATAATTTTAAAAGAGAGTTTTTAAAAAGGTCTATCAATGTTGAAGACTATAAGTTTCTACGTTGCATAGTTTAGAAATGGCAGGGGGGGGGGGACACATTGCAAGCCACTTTGACGAACTGTATTTCGCAGATGGTATACCTGATAAAAAAGTTGTGTATGAAACATTACCTTCATTTTAGTAGACCTATTCAACGATACCCCACATGAGGGGGTGCAGCGAAAAAAAAAATTCCATCCCCATTTCACATGTATAAAATACGTAATCAAGATTTTTTTATTCTTTTAAAATTGAGATCTATATCTAGACCATTTTTTGACGAAATTTCATTTACTTATGTTTATAACTGTAGAAGTTATTAAGCTGTAAAGGATTAGGACAGACGGACAGACGGATAGACGGACAGACGGACAGACGGACGGACATGACGAAACTATAAGGGTTCCTTGTAGGACTACGGAACCCTAAAAACAGTAATTATCACTTACAAATAAGAAAAAATATTTATGAACAGGAGAATAAATGATAATTGTCAAAATATCACTTACTTTTCCTTATTTTTGGGCAAATTAAAGAAACTAAGTCTAGGCTACGTTCACTTATAACGCACTCAGTGTGAAAGTCACCCGGTGTGAATATCGCTCGATCATTGACGATTTTCTCAGAATTACTGAACGACTTCGGGCGACTTTATGAAACTGACACTAGAACAATGAAGCACTGACAATTATGACGATCGAAACCTCAAATTATCTGTCATTTCATACTATTATCTGTCAACATGACAGCAGGGCGTCTTTTACCCTACTATTTCACGGGGTGACCGGTGCGTACGCTCGACGACGCCCGCTCACAATACTGAACGGTTTGGTGTGAACGCCCGGACGATCACTCCGAGTAACTGAACGACCAAACAATGCTCCGGGCGTCGTCCGCCGTCGTCCGACGATAATACTGAACGTACCCCTGGTGTTGTTTTCGAATTACTTTTACACTCAAATACATCGCAATGTTTTGGCACCATGACCGCATCAGTCTGACGGCACGCGCGTGCAAGCGACGCAAGCCCCGACTGTCCGATCCCTTTAAAGGTACGCTAGACAGTAGGCTATTATCGTGGATTTGAACGGGTCTGGGGCGCGAGTTTCGCTTCTAGTCTTCTCTTTTCTTATGCCAAAATCCAGTTTTTCCTCAGTCTTTTCTGTAGTTTTTTTGGGTCATTACAGTTTATTTAGATCTAGGTGTACGATACGTAATTTTTTGTTGAATTTTTGTTTAAGCCTCATGAAGAAAACGCTTAAAAATATCATGCCTTACACGAATTACTGGAAAGTTAGTTCACATGTAAACAATAAATCATTATAAAATTACATTGAAAATTATTATCTGAGATCAGTAACGCATTTTATTATTACAATAATTTGTCTTCTCTTGAAAGTTATTCATAACCACATTAATTTAACAATTTACTCTCTCAATCTTTCAATCATATTGATGATTGATGCCACTTATCACTTGGTCCTTAAACAATTTCCATCTAAGTACAAAACACCAACTTTGTCAATCGATTTTATCAATCACATTACTAATTTGTCCTTTTCTCAATCAATTGAAAACTTCAACTTACATTATGAACACTGTCCTTCAATTAATCAATCATTCATGCTGTTGATTGATAGCTGGCCCCATAAATGCATTTTAGAGTCTGCGTCAGTCGAATCAATCATTTATTTGAGGCTCAAGTCTTCATTTATTATATTGTCACTTCCTGTAAGAAAGAAAATTTGTATTAATTACACGACTGCCAAGAAATGTAGTGTAATGTTTCAGGGGCCTTACACCCAGGCGCGGATGCAGGGGGGGGCAATAGTGGCAATTGCCCCCCCCTGAGCCTCGACCTAAGTACTTCCGAACTCGTCATAATCACATCACTACCAGTATTAGTAGTGGATTAAGTAGCAAGGACGGGCAATGGACAGCATTTCAAAACTTTTGCTTAATAAGAATGGGGCGCATCTGGGGAATGCCTGTGTATTGCTTATTAAAATATCTAATATAGGTAATGTGATTTTTAACAGTAAATATTTCATTAAATAGTTAATTAGATAAAAACTAAAGTACTATTTTTGATTTCGCTTCTCAATTATTGAATTATAGCGATGAATCGCTTTTAATGATTAGTTTAAAATCCTCAACGATTGCCGTTATCCGTTCCGTTTCTTGCCTTAAGGTGCGTCCCAATGTAATGAACTGAATGAAGATTTTTGTAAATGTTATAACTTTTGTGAAGATCAATCTTACCCAATATGTTTATGCACAGTGAAAAAATATCTCGTTCACCCACGCCTGATATTCAGCCTTCATATGCTCTTATTTGGTGTATATTGTAAGCAACTATTCTGTTACATTTATCTATTTGAATGAGGAAAGCCCGAAACCGCCAAAAACAACACAACAACACCAAATTTTCGCGCTCGCTTCGCTCGCGCTACTCTTATCTTCCTTCCCTTTATGCTGGCGTTTAGTTAACGCTATGTTTTTGCAAAACATCTCAAATAATTTCGAGCTCGCTGCGCTCGCGCACTTTGTTTCAATTTTAGGTTGGGGCTGTTCGGCCATATCCTTAAATTATCAAAGAAGTCGTAAACTGAATTTAGGAGAAAAATAGAAAATAAGATCTACCTACGTTTTTTTTATTTTCGAAGAGGCTTAACCGGGTAGGTATCCATGTAATTTGTAAAATTATATAAAAAAGTAGTCTAGTTTGCTATGCTCGGTTTTTCTTTACAACGTGTATTTGAAAAAGAAGTTTCTCCGAGTTTGACTAGATTATAGAAATCATCATGAAAATTGCCCCCCCCCCCCCCCCGAGCTGAATCCTGGATCCGCGCCCGCTTACTCCCGACTGTTAGACGACACCCATGAGATACGGTATTCTATGATACTGTACTGACCTGCCTAGGTGAGCGTGGTCAGGTGTCAGGGCGTGTGTGCGGGCTGCAGGCTGCACGTGTCGCACGTGAGCATGCCTGCACTGTAGCGCTCTATCTGTTTGTAGCAGGCTATGGTACTGTACTGACCTGCCTAGGTGAGCGTGGTCAGGTGTCAGGGCGTGTGTGCGGGCTGCAGGCTGCACGTGTCGCACGTGAGCATGCCTGCACTGTAGCGCTCTATCTGTTTGTAGCAGGCTATGGTACTGTACTGACCTGCCTAGGTGAGCGTGGTCAGGTGTCAGGGCGTGTGTGCGGGCTGCAGGCTGCACGTGTCGCACGTGAGCATGCCTGCACTGTAGCGCTCTATCTGTTTGTAGCAGGCTATGGTACTGTACTGACCTGCCTAGGTGAGCGTGGTCAGGTGTCAGGGCGTGTGTGCGGGCTGCAGGCTGCACGTGTCGCACGTGAGCATGCCTGCACTGTAGCGCTCTATCTGGAACGTCGCGTTGGCTACGCCCCACTCGGTGCGGGCGAGGTGCTGGCAGGACCGCAGGACCACATCTGGATCAGTCAGCTCATCTAGGGTAAGCAGAAAAGTTGAAAATGGTTACATGAATAGATTGAAGTAAAATATTTATGACAACAGTACATGAAACAAAGCCTTGTGGTGGTTATTAAAAAACACAGAGGGGTATTTTGTGTCTAATGAAAAAAAAAGATCGATAAAGGCGCATGGACACGCTACTAACATCGCACGTGTACTTGGTTTTGATTTAGATTGTAATAGTAGTCTATTAGCCTGCCACTGCGCACGTTACGCATGGCACGTCTGCTAGATTTTATACTTACAGCCCGCCTCGGTGACACATACAAGTTTGTAACAACTTTTATTTGCGCCTCGGTGTCACATACAAGTTTGTAACAACTTTTATTAGGTATACATATAAACAATTTAGCATATCGGGAATGAAATAGTACATTATGATACAAGTGAGCTATGTTGACTATTATACTCGAGGCTGGATTGCAGCCCGAGCCGAAGGCGAGGGCGTAATGGAGCTGACAATATAATAGTCAATGCTCACGCGTGTCGTCATACGACGTTTTTCAACACACTTGCGAGGAAAAAAACATAAATTACACATTTTAAACAAATATTGAATTTGTGAAAAATTATAAAAATGGCGCGAGGATCGCGCGGTGACATACAGCTATGCGCGCGCAGGTCGAAGGAAACCGCCATACAGCCGAATATACAAATATTATAAATTGATTTTTTTATTTATAACACAAATTAATATTAATTTGTTGACAAAAATTAATAATTTGATGAAATGAAATGTTTATATATAGCATATTTTAATTAATACAGTTTATTTATTCCCAAAAATGTTTAATTTAGTTCAGGCATAAAAACTCTTTGCTGCGATTTAAAAATAAACTGTAAAGTAAAAAGCACTAGTGCAGTAATATAATGAAAAAAGCACGCGTGCGTTATAAGCCACATTATGAACCTAAAAGGGATGCAATACGAGCCACTTTACGAGCAAGTGTGTTGAAAAATAACTTACCAATAGCGATGTGCGCAGTGAGGATGACGTAGTGCGTGGAGAGTGCCCACGCGTGCAACGAGTGCACGTGTCGCACGCCGCCCAGCGACGACAGCGCGGCCACGCACTCGCGATACCTGCGCGGGGCGTGTCGGAAATATACCAAACAGTGAAGAAACAAGATCCACAGACAGAAATAATAAGTAAGTATAATAATTTTATGTATAAAGACGACCAAAGATGTACGACCGATGATGTACCGTTATAACCACAGATCATGTATTGTTTATGTCCAGTGTTGTCAGTTGTCAATTTAACTGTAACTATACTAATGCGCAAGAATAAAATATTTTTCTTTCTTTCTTTATTTCAAAGAAAGTACATTAATAACAAGCTTACATAATACCTTTACCCAAAACTACCAATCCATCTGCTTTATCCCACTTTAGACCTATCTCCATTCTCCCTTTTCTCTCTAAAGTTCTCGAGCACATTGTCCATGGACAGGTTTCCACCTTCTTGACATCTAATTCTCTAATTTCTCCCTTCCAATCAGGATTTCGACTGGGACACGGTACTGTTACTGCACTTTTAAAAGTCACTGACGACATCCGGTGGGCCATGGAGAATAAGTCCCTCACTGTCCTTGTTTTACTTGACTTCAGCAGCGCATTTAATTCAGTGGATTTTGATATCCTTCTGGGCATCCTCCAATCTATTAATTTTTCCTCTTCTTCTCTAACCTGGTTTGATTCTTATCTTCGGGGCCGCTCACAGTGCGTCCGCCATGAAGAGACCTTCTCTGAATGGTGTGATCTCGCTGCGGGTGTACCTCAAGGTGGCGTCCTTTCTCCCCTTCTTTTCTCCATTTTCATTAACTCTGTCACTAGAGTGATTTCTTCAAACTTCCATCTCTACGCAGACGATTTGCAGCTTTACCGTCATTTTCCTGCAGCGGATGCTGGTTCAGCCATTGCTGCAATGAACCTTGATCTGGCCTGTGTTAGCGAATGGGCTAGGTCTTATGGCCTACAAATCAATCCCACTAAATCTCAAGCCATGCTCATAGGTAGCAGGTTTGTACGCAATTCGCTTGATATGTCAACCCTTTCGCCTCTGTATCTTGATGGTGTGCAAATTGACTATACCGAATCTGCTAAAAATCTTGGTGTCATGTTAGACTCTAATCTCTCTTGGCGTACACACGTCAATCAGGTAAGTCGTAAAGTACATTTCTCTTTTCATTCGCTAAAATGTCTCCAGAATATCTTGCCCTTAAAGACTAAGATTTCTCTCGCTCAAACTCTGAGTCAGCCGATTATCGACTACGCTGACGCCTGTTATTTGGATGCCACTGAGGAGCTGTTAAACAAGCTTGAGCGCCTGCAAAACTTGTGCATTCGTTTTGTTTTTGGTCTTAGAAAATACGATCATGTTTCTCACTTCCGCAAGGAACTCAAGTGGCTCCTGATTCGCCTTCGCAGGAACACTCGCATATTATGTCTCCTTTATAACACCCTTTACAATCCTAAATATCCTTCCTACTTACGAGAGCGTTTTTCTTTTTTCAAACCTTCTGATGCTCCTTGCAGACTCTCACCTTAAAACTGTTCTTAAATTTCAACCTCACAAAACGGATTTCTATTCTAGACTAAGATGACATGCGTCTTTACAAATATTTCTAAAAAATTATTTTAATCTACCGTACAATATTATTAATGATATTGTGAGTGATTACTGCGTGCACCGAAACGATTTTAATTAATAATATTGTACGGTAGATTAAAATATTTTTTTTAGAAATATTTGTAAAGACGCTTGTCATCTTAGTCTACCTGCGACCACGAAATGCTGCAAAGCTTTCGAAACGTCAGGGAAACCAATTTAAATAATATACGCGATTTAATCCGGTTAAACTTTGTTTTATTATAATATTTTATTGGTATTTTGACTGAAAATCTATAGAACGTAAAGCTGATAAAGTTCTTTACAAAGAGATTATGGACATTAAAACAATAAGATTTTAAATTATGAATCTTTGTAAATCACTGACATCAATAAAACACTCATAGTAAACGTCATAATGGCGAAACAATATTTTTGCCTTTTTCTTTTAAACTAAAGAGGTCAAAAAAATTACACGAAATGTACCAAATAGTACCAATTAGGCACTAAATTCTGAAACACATCATCATCATCATCATCATTTCAGCCGAAAGACGTCCACTGGTGGACATAGGCCTCCCCCAAACATCGCCACAACGACCGGTCCTGTGCCTTCCGCATCCAGCGGATTCCCGCGACCTTCACCAGGTCGTCGGTCCACCTTGTGGGGGGCCTACCCACGCTGCGCCTTCCAGTACGCGGTCGCCTCTCCAGAACTTTACTGCCCCATCGGCCATCCGTTCTGCGAGCAATGTGCCCCGCCCACTGCCACTTAAGTTTGGCAATTCTTCGGGCTATGTCGGTTACTTTCGTTCTCCTGTGAATCTCCTCATTTCTGATTCGATCACGCAGGGACACTCCGAGCATAGCCCTCTCCATTGCCCTTTGCCATTCTGAAACACGAATCATCAAAATCCGAGAGTTGGTCCCATAAGTAGTACATACCTGAATTGCTTTGGTACAGCTTGCATGAGCATGGCGAGCGCATCTCTGACCACCCGCGCTGACGTCAGAAGTACCAAGAAACTGAACACGAACGTGCAGATTGGATCCACTACCTTAGCTTCAGGCTGTTAACAAAAAAAATATACCGTAAAACGGGGTGGATAAGGACAAAATTGGGCAAAATGTTGCCCACTTTTGTCCCTATTCGCCCCTGCATCGCTTATCACCCCGTTTTACCCGGTACAGAATTAGGTTAATAAAATAAATAAATATTTTTGGGACATTTTCATACAGCAACCATCTAGTCCCAAACTAAGCAGAGCTTGTACTATGGGTACTAGACAATGGATATAATACATATATACTTTTTTTTTGTAAATATATACATATACTACATAAGAAACATCCAGACCAACACAAACACTTATGTTTATCACATAAATATTTGTGTCATGTGGGAATCGAACCCACGACCTCGTGATCAACAGTCCGACACCCGAACCACTAGACCACAGAGGTCGTCAAAACTGTAAGTCCAATATAAAATTGGACCCAGTTATGCCAAAATGTACCAAATCACACCATATTGACGGTTATCCTGTTGACGGCATGGTATAATAAGATGTTTCACCAGGTATTCTCTTCCCGCAATGACAGCGCGATGCCTCCAAGCTACGTCACGATCAGTGTTGCCATTGATTGATATCTTCAATATACTTAAGGAGATTTCTGTTCATAATGAATATAAAATAAATTCCTAACTAGCCTATTTGTTATCTCGTGTTATTCATCTAATTAGTTAATAAAGGAAACTATATTAAATTACTAGTTAAAAAGTGATTCTTTATAGAAGAAAGTAAATGAAAAAATGCATTTTGCTCGGGTAATTTATTTTCACAAAGTGGCAGCACATCAAACTGACAAGTGTCACGCTAACAGCCCGCTATTGGCTGCACGGCCGATGACGTAGTACGGAGGCAATCACGTGACCTAGCTGTTACGGGAAGAGACTACCTGGTGTTATTATACCATGGTTGACAGTATTTGCGAAACTAATATGATTCGAGTTACTACATAGTCAAATGTGTCTACCGGCAAAATTATTAATTTTATGAGTATGTACCTAATTGTTTTGTTTTTAAGTTGAAATGTTTATTGAGTTTACTGTCAGATGTATACTGTATTGCAACACAGGAAGAAACTAACGTCTAAGATACAGGCTCGGCCTAGTTTAGACGTTAGTCATCATCCTCCTGCCCTTATCCCAATTTATTTGGGGTCGGCGCAGCATGTTTTTTTCTTCCATACATCTCTATCAGCCGTCATCTCCGTGTTCACTTCCTTTCTATTCATATTATCTTTCACACAATCCATCCATATTTTCTTCGGACTCCCTCTTTTCTTATAGCCATCAACATTCATACTTAAAACTTTCCTCGTAACATGCTCCTCATTCCTCCTAATCACATGTCCATACCATGACAGTCTATTGCTACTTAACTGTCACTGGCGCTACTTTCAGACTCCCTCTTACATATTCATTCCTTATCCTATCCATTCTCGTTACACCACACATTCCTCTTAACATTCTCATCTCAGCTGCATGCACTTGCCTTTCATTAATTCCTTTCGTAGCCCAACATTCCGATCCATACAGAACAGCAGGTCTTATCATGGTCTTATAGATTTTCCCCTTCAGTTTAAGAGGAATTCGAGAGTCACATGTAATTTCCGTGACCTGCTTAGACGTTAGTGCTCATCGATAAATGTAATTGAAACTTTGTTCATGATTGGTTTACTTTTATGTAATATTTTGTTGGAGCCAAATTAAAAACTATACGATGTTCGAACTTTCGTTCCGACTGATACCTACACAATAAAGATAGGCGCATAAAAAGGCACAATAAAGAAAGGCTATGGTTCATAGTCATAAGAAACTGACCGGAGATCAAAGAACCAAACGTCAAAACACGATCATCGCATGCGATAAGGAATCGATGGTTGACCGGAGTAGCAAATGTGCGATGAATGGTACGATTAATCGAATATCGTCAAACGCGAGTAGACCCCCTGGTTCGAATAAATCGATAAATGTTGAATATTCTGATCAGTTTGGTGTCATTAATACTCATTAAAACGGTAATGGTTTTTATGCCAGTCCCTAATAAACTACTGCATCACAGCATGGGGTGGAGCACCTAAAACTTCCCTTCTATCACTGGAACGAGCACAAAGAGCTGTCCTTAAAGTTATGACCTCCAAGCCGTTCAGGTATCCTACCACGACTCTCTATATCAATTGCCAAGTTCTCACAGTGAGGAAGCTCTTTGTTCTCTGCACCATTTTACGCAGACACTCTTCTTTAAGTTACGAACCGAATGCTATTAAAAACCGTAGATACTATGAAGTATGTCCAACACACTATTGTAGAACGGCGCTCTCTCAACGACATTATAGAATCTTGTCAAATTATCTATATAATAAAATTAATAAACATTGCAACATATATCCTATGTGTCGACAAGAGTGTAAGACTAAGGGCCGAGTTCGCGGACATTGAAATAACCACTGTTTGCGAAATCAACCTGTTATTCAACAACAGATGTTTAACCATGACGCGGGAATTTTCATGTTCACGACTCCTATCTGATCATTGATTCTGAAACCGAGCGTTCTGGGAATGAAAGAACGAATGATGTAACACGATTAATCAAAATGGTAACTAAATGGCAACAACACTATGAAAAGAACGACAATTTAAAACGGTTGCATATCAGGTAACTCTTCCAAAATTAAAAATCCTAGTATAATGCCACTCTGTACATTTGACATATCTTTTTAATTTGGCAGGATAAGAGGTCTTGGTTGTCATAGCAACCAATAAAATACGCCATTTTGATGTTTGCATATTACGCCGCTTACACACTCGAAGTGTATTGGGCGGGCGCGTTTCTTCAAACATGATAAAATTCTGTTAGTTGTGCTTAGCCAAAAGTAGCGGTAACATTGTGCAGGTTTCGCGCGAGCATCGTTTATAAGCCGCATTCATTTTTATTTTTATTAATTATACAAAAAATTATAAATGAAAAAATAACGTACTACCTCAATACGACAAAAACAGTTACGTTTACACATCTTTCATAAGTTTTCTCAAAGCATAAGCAATATGTCTGCTTTGTTCATGTTCGTAAAAGAAAAATGCACGCTCGAAAAACGGCAACGTGTTACGGCCCTTATTTTATTCGTTTTTTATTGTAAATTTTACGAATATGGTAAAATGCAATTGTTTTGTTATCTTGTAGAGTAATAATCCTAATATTAATATTTTATGCAGCATAGACTCTTCTAAAATTACGAAAAACAATCAAATACAGAATATCGATGAATAACCTCAACAATTTCAACCATCAAACGTCAAAAATATCTTGTTTAAATACCCGGCAAGAAAATTATATTTGTATGTATTACATACATTCCATACCCGGTTAGTCCTTAAACGACGTCCCCGACTTCGGTTAGAAAAATCGATTGAAACTCAAACTTTTTATAGAAAATAAAATTAATTATTTATTATTTATTAAATATATGGTATTTGTTTTCGATAACATCTGTACAAAAGTTTTCTAATAAAGAAGTATTGTACTCACATAGAACTTAATAAGTATAGAGGCGAGCAGTACACCACAACTTTGTATGAGATCACCGATCACGTGAATGAGTGCCGCGCGAAGATTGATGTTTCTGTAACAGTAATAAACATCGGGGATGCTGGGTATTCACACTGGTAATGCATTGATTTATTCATGCTGGCCTCTGTAATTTAAGTAGTTCTGGAAACGAAAAACACACTATATCAATAATAGAACCCATTGGCAGTGACAATAAAAAAACATAAATTATTTTCCCCAAAAATCTGAATTATTACTATTAAACTCAAAGAAATTTTCACTTTTTCGAGTTATATTTTAATAATTTTAATAAATATATTAAATTTGAATTAAAATTGTTACATTTAAACTCGAACGTTTCGTTAAGTTAAATTGTAATAATTTATACTATTTTTTCAAATCGACACTACCAATCGTTTCTATTCTAGATAAGTCTATGTTTTTCGTTTCCAAAACGACAAAAAAACCAAAGTACATAATTTTTTATATTTTTTTACTAGCAGTAAGGATATGGTTACGCCATATTCTCGCACATCGTTCTGCAAAATTCTGCTATGGCCTATGACAGAATTTACGTTTGCTGATTCGTAGTTTTCACTCAACAACTCGTCTGCCAATGGCCATCGGTCTTTCGATAGATATGGACAGCCCGGGCTTACCAACATAAAGTTGGACTAACCTTGAAATATACAAAATAAAATACAAATAAACATTTCTAAAAATTGTTACATTGAAAAATAAACATTAAAACAAACCAAACGTGTATTCATTTTTTCCTTATATTCTTACGTAATAAATATTAAACGGGGGAAGGGGGTCAAAAACTAGCGAAAATAGTCTTACGTAATAAATGAATGGCCCCCAACATGAAAACAAAATTAATTAGCAACAAATAAGTTGTATGATTATAATATAATTTACTGTGGATTAATTTCTCGATGACAGAAGAGATTGGCTTTCAGTTATTAATTTTTTTACACTGCCTGGTGACGTCTCCTCGTCATCAAGAAGCAAATCCCTCAGTTTTGATTCTAACAGGTTTTTACTTATTTTAGGCTTTTGCCTAAGTAAGTCTATTTTTAACCGACTTCAAAAAAAGGAGGAGGTTATGTATTCCGCGGGTTTTTTTTTTTTTTTTTTTTTTTTTTTTTTTTTTTTCATGTATGTACACCGATTACTCCGAGATTTGTGGGCCGATTTACGTGGTTGTTTTTTTATTTGATAGAGAAAGTCCGCGCGGTGGTCCCATATAAATTTTATTGACTTAGGTTAAGTAGTTTTTTAACCAGCTTCAATAAATCAGTTTATTTTAGCTTTACGTATCTAGATGATCTGCTCATTGGTTCCTCATTCTGAGAATTCTTGGCCGATATGCGTGTTTTTTTTTTCACGATAGTGATTGGACGTTTGGAAGAACATGAGCGAGACCTTTGCCCAGCAGTGGGATAGCAAAGGTTAATAAAAATATATTCTCAAATTGGTTATATAAACATTTATGAATCAACCCTCAACTAAAAAGTATGAAATAAAAACTTTTTAACAAAAAATAAAACCGACTTCAAAAACTAAAAAGTAAAAAATAATCATTGTATGTATTTTAAAATCTTAACTTAAACAACATTTTGAAGGCGGCGCGTGATTTTCATGTACGTTCACATAAACTGTTTTTACTATAGATATTGCGCTGGACTGTACATTACATGACGCAAAGGGTCAACAGCGCCGCCTTAAAAATGTTGTTTAAGTTAAGATTTTAAAATACATACAATGATTATTTTTTACTTTTTAGTTTTTGAAGTCGGTTTTATTTTTTGTTATATTAAATATTTTCGGTACTAAAAATTTTGACATTCTTTCTCCATAATAATTTTTCATCTTCGGTTGAACTAGTCTATGGTCGCAGGAGACGCGGCTTAACTCGAATTCAATTTCGATTGATACAGAACTCCTTGCAGTCGGGAGAAAGGCCGCTGGTAGTCGGTCCACCTGGCTGGGGGCGCCCTTCACAGCGTTTGCCGATTCGCGGTCTACAATCAAGGACTGGTCTGCTCCAACGGCCACCGGTCTACTTAAAGTAGTTCTTACCTCGGCTGCGACCCCACAACGCTGGCCTCAACAGTAGCCAGGTCCTTCATGGTGTAGTCTCCGTTAGCGAGAGCACCGTTACTCTGTTTGTGTTCCCGTGATCTTCGGAACAGCCTCCAGCCACGGGATGGGCTGGAACCGTGGGAATGTGTGTGGGAACAGGCCGCGCCGCCGTGAGAGTGGTGATGGGCTGGGAGACACGAAAATAAATTAAACTTAACATGAATAGAATGAATACTTCTTATATATTACCAGCTATGTGCCCGGGCACAAGCGACAAGTGGCCAAACAAGCCATAGACTGAAACCGCAATCGCATACAGTATTAGAGGAGTCTCGCATTCCCCATTCGCACATATTTCTTCTGCAGCAACCGACTTGAGTCCGGAGTCGGTTTCTGATGTAATTCAGTGGGAAACCAGCTGAACCCTCTCAGGCACTGCGATTTCGCGCGGAAATACTCCCACAGGCACCGCTGCGCATGCGCCGTTTAATAGAATTTGAACCTTCACAGATCAAAAATAGAGTATAAATTGACTTGGTTTTGCTGGGACGTTTTCGTCCCAGCGGTTTTTAAGGGTATTAACGATTTTCTGGGTGAAAACAGTTCCAGAGCGCCTGAGAGACCAAGTGACATAGTATGAAAAATTTGGAAGGGGCCAAATTTGATACACTTCTTGATGACTACAAAAATAAAGACGATCTTTGTAGCAGTTTATTCGGGAGATCCTCGTGTCATGAAACTAACCGGCCGATCTGATAATAATATAGTCGTTTGCCCGACACAATCAACATCATATCCGGCTCGATGTCGTATTCACGGATTTGTATGTACACCTACCTATATCAGACGCGCATCCGTGTAGCACCAGGGCTAGTATCACGTTGAAGCCCACGCCGCAGCCCGACACGATCATCATCATATCCGGCTCGATGTTGTACTCGCCCGTGTGTAGTCGTACCACAGCTACGTATACGAATATGCCGGTCAGGATCCAGATTAGTAGGACTGATAGCATTGCTCCGAGGACCTCTGTAACAAAAGATGGTTTTGATGTCAGTGTAAATACGTAGTGAACTCGCCCCAGACTTTTCAACAACGCCTGCATTTAACGTAATTTCTCCCTTTTACGCCATTATTCCCTGTTTCGCCCGACTTTCCAACAACGCCTGCATTTAACGTAATTCCGCCCATTTACGCCACGATTCCCTGTTTCGCCCCAGACTTCTCGACAACTCCTGCATTTAACGCATTTCTCCCTTTTACGCCAATATTCTCGGTTTCGCCCCAGACTTTCCGACAACGCCTGCATTTAACGCATTTCTCCCTTTTACGCCAATATTCTCGGTTTCGCCCCAGACTTTTCGACAACGCCTGCATTTAACGCATTTCTCCCTTTTACGCCAATATTCTCGGTTTCGCCACAGACTTTTCAACAACGCCTGCATTTAACGTAATTCCTCCATTTTACGCCATTATTACCTGTTTCGCCCCAGACTTTTCAACAACGCCTGCATTTAACGTAATTTCTCCCTTTTACGCCATTATTCCCTGTTTAGCCCCAGACTTTTTAACAACGCCTGCATTTAATGTAATTTCTCCTTTTTACGCCAATATTCCCTGTTTCGCCCCAGACTTTTCAACAACGCCTGCATATAATACATACATAAATTAAACATTAAAACATACAAACATACATTTAATTTATAATATCCTCTGTACCATATTTCACGCAATAAATGATAAATAAATAAATAAATATAACGTAATTGCTCCCTTTTACGCCATTATTCCGTTTCGCCCCAGATTTTTTCGACAAAGTGAATTATGTTATCGACTCATCTGACGATCGGTCTCTCGAGATTAGGTTTGCTAATTCTCGGCCACCATTTTGTCAGAGATCCATCTACTCAGTGGCGTAGCTATGTAACCAAGGGCCCCGGGGCAAAAAGTTAAAAGTCGAACATTATTTATTCAACTAGGATATTATATAACTTTTTCGAACGCCGTTCATGGGGCCGAGGGGCCCCTTGAGCTTGGGGGCCCCGGGTCACTGCCCCGCCTAGCCATACGGTAGCTACGCCACTGGCATCTACTTCACCTGCCAGAATTTTATTATTCGATAAAATTGCTGCCTTTAACATCATTTATTATTTATTGCTCTCAGGGACACCCCAGCTGTACCATAAGTATTTCAGTAACTTACCAGCTCGCTTGTATCCATACGACATGTCGACATCTGGGCGTCGCTTGGCGCAGTGGAAGGCCAGCAGCGCCAATGCGAACCCACCGCAGTCGCTGAGCATGTGTGCCGCGTCGCTCATGACTGACAAACTGCCGGCTAGATAGCCACCGATCAGCTCGCAAACCTGGACATGTAATGATGTCGTTAGTTATCATCTAGGATGGAAGGGAATAAACGACAACCAGTTTAGACATTAGCACACCTCGGACACTCAATACAATATAAATGTTAGCACCACCTACATACACCAGATTACGTCTGTATACGAACGCACACACACGTGTAGGTTAGGGATGCTCGCTGCTCGTAGTGCCGACTGTGTTCCAAGCGCTTCTCAGTAGTTCATAAAGATGGCGTTTTTTTTCGCGATTTAAGCTTTGGTCCATACTAAAAATTGTTCATACTGATGAAAGTAAAATGGCCCCGAGGTTTTCAGTTATTTCAATAACACGTTGTATGTCAGCTCAGGGCAGCAATAAAAATAAAGCTATATAAAATGCTGTTATCTTGAAGTAAAAAATGATCTGGCCTCATCAGCGTTTAGCGCTTAAAATAAACCTTTTTAACGCAAATATCAAACTAATATATTCATAACAGCTCAATGAAAACGTCCATTAGATAGTGCATTGCGACTAGTAATCTTTTATGATACATTTCAGCTCAAGTTTATGTGTGGTAACCCTTAAACGTCATTTCAGCTTTCTATGCTATCCTAGATGAGGAAAACAAAAAGTAAGTTAACTTTCCTTTTTTTATTCTTAACATTTATTTATCCGGTTAATATCACTCATAAGCCAGTTGACTTCACGATACATACCATAAAAATGGCACATAGTACTAGCGCAGTGAACAGCTGTGGAATCGCACTCGGGGGCTCCGCCTGTGGCTTCCAGTGGCAGTGCTCCACGTCAGACGACGGAGTCACTGGCACGTCCGTGTAGGTTTCCTGAGGACAACACATTGAGAGTTAAGAGTGGGAACTAACATACACAAGGAAACTAAAAACATGAGCAACGGCCACTGAAAATGTCATAATATCCCATTTCCAACATTCACGAGGACCTGAATAGAGTCAAACAACCATAAAATGTACCATAAGTTATGGTACCTACATTGGTATGGTAAGTTGTGTCATTACCAGTGTTGGCATGTTTAAAACAAAGTGTTTTAAATCACGTGTCACAGTCTAAATAAAACCTGTTCAGAGGCGAACCCTGGTCCGAAAACCGCGAAACCCCGTCAACCTTGCCAATCAAGCTAGCTATGCCTTTGCCACGGTAGGATCTAAACGGACAGTCGGACACCTACAGCTCGTGCCGACCCAAAAGAAGATACCCATAATATAATAAATTGCACGGGATGACAAGTAATATTTCCTACTTCTAATACATAAATAATGAAAATTGGGTCGTTATTTTAAAGGGAATTGGCAAAGAAACGAACTTACATCAAGTTTTCGCATTCTGGCACCAATTCTGTTAAGCTCCATTAAAATCACAAGATCTAACGGCTGAATCAATTTTCCAAGACTAACATAATTCGATTCTACGAAGTACAACGATAACTTATATTAAAAGGTGGGTAGTTATAGTAAAAATAAATCGGGCCATTGACTCCGCGTTTTTTGTGTCAATACTTGCGACAGTGACAATGCTGCTTTTTCATTGTGACTGTATTCAATAAAAACAATGGGTTTTTGTTTCATT
Source organism: Asteroscopus sphinx (assembly GCA_949699075.1). Classification (NCBI taxonomy): domain Eukaryota; kingdom Metazoa; phylum Arthropoda; class Insecta; order Lepidoptera; family Noctuidae; genus Asteroscopus; species Asteroscopus sphinx. The sequence continues at coordinate 6,099,502 of OX453023.1, forward strand.
ATTTGATATATATATACGTTGTCAATTAGAGTTACGGTATTGAATGGGCCAATTAAGTTTAAGAGCCGTATTAAAAAAACACAAGAAATCTGCGTTTTAAGCTACTTTTTGGCGTATTGGATCTCAATAATAGATGTATTTATTTTAAATTATGTAAGTGGAATATGACAGTTTTATTCTTATTCTTTATTTTACACACATATACATTTATGTTACAGTAGGAAAGTTCATGTAAATTGGCGATGAGTTTTCTAACAGCAAACCTTAGAGCGATAGAGAGATGTTGAATATAGAGGACAGAAACAAGTGTACAACATAAATTATACCTTCTTTATTTACATACAGTACTAGCTAATATAAGCTATATATAGATACTTAAGTATATAGAGAGGATGAGAACGCCAAAAATCTACTACATGTTGCTATTTCGTTACAAAAACGTAAAAAGGCTCTTAAGTGCGCAATAACGAAAGCGCATAAATAAACAACAATCCTGCACTGTGCTATATTCATGCATCAAGACCACTCTGTGCCTCCTCCAGGCCTCCTACAGGTCCTTCCATTTCTCACGGTCTTGTGCTGTTCTCAGCCATATGGAACCGGTTGTCTTCACTTGTATAATCGTCCCAGCGTTTGCGTTGTCTACCTCTACGTTCACAGCTACTAGTTTTCACAGTTTTAATACACGGTACCGTTAAGAACATGAAATATGAAGAACATATGAAAATACAGAACGTTGTGAATATTTAATTATTATTTTATCTAAAGTAGGTAATAGCAGAGATTGCGTAAACACCCGTATTTTATCACAATATTAAAAATCCCACGTATGAAGCAGTTTTCTCACGACACACAAAGGCAATTCATTCATATAGTTCAATTGACTAGCCCAGATTCTATCTCACCGTGAATGCCACGCTTTATTTCCATGTTACTAAAATAGGGTAGATGTTTTTTCTTACCATCTTCAGTTGAAGAGGGTAGGTTTGTTTGATTTTGTAAGTTATTTTGTTAAATGGCGGTATAATAAAACTTTTCGAGATATTTCTTGTTCAATTTGGATGTTTAGTTAAAATTAGACTTTGCCCGCGGCTTCGCCCGCGTACTGAAATAAAATATAGCCTATAACATGGATAAAGTAGCTTTCTTATGGTAAAAGAATGATTAAAATCGGTTCAGTAGTTTCAGAGTTTATCGATTGTAAACAAATAAATCTTTCCTCTTCATAATATTAGCATATTAGAGCATAGATAAGGCTGGAATTTGAAGCATACTTTCAGTGTTAACGTAATCTAATATCGGATTTTGTTTTTAGCCTAAGGACGCCTACAACCTTTCTCCTTATCTGCAGGCCGATTGTTTGGATAATGGATTGGCCTGAGCTTTCCAATTTGCCAATACTGTCATCGTTTCTACGAAGCCATCGAGATACTATATAGCAGAGAGCCACTTAGCAGATTGGCTAATGGTAATTGGCAGATAATTCAGCTTGGTAGACACAACTTTGAGAAAGAAGCCGACAGAAGGATCTGTTTGGGCTGGGCAGCATTTGGCAAACTTCGCCGAGTCTTCTCGTGGCCTATACCGCAAAGTTTGAAGACAAAGACGACGACCTCTGTGGTCTAGTGGTTCGAGTGTCGGACTGCTGATCATGAGGTCGTGGGTTCGATTCCCACAGGACACAAATATTTGTGTGATGAACATGAGTGTTTGTGTTGGTCTGGTTGTTTCTTATGTATTATAAGTATGTATTTACAACAAAAAAAAGTATATAAGTATTATATCCATTGTCTAGTACCCATACCACAAGCTCTGCTTAGTTTGGGACTAGATGGTGCTGTGTAAAAATGTCCCGAAGATATTTATATTTATTTATTTTTATAAAGGTCTTCAACCAGTGCGTGCTGCCTGTTATGACTTACGATGCCGAGACGTGGACACTGACAGTTGGACTAGTCCACAAATTCAAAATCACTCGGCGAGCTATGGAGCGAGCTATGCTTGGAGTTTCTTTGAAGAATAAAATCCGTGACGAGATTATCCGGAGAAGAACCGGAGTGACCGACATAGCTTGTAGGATTAGTAAGCTGAAGTGGCAGTGGGCTGGCCATGTCCATCGAAGGACCGATGGCCGCTGGAGCAGACGAGTCTTTGAATGGAGACAGCGAATCGGCAAACGTAGTGTAGGGTGCCCCCCAGCCAGGTGGACCGACGACCTCCTGATGAAAGTAGCTGGGGGGGACTGGATGCGGGAGGCAGAGGACCGAGTGTTGTGGCGCAATTTGGGAGAGGCCTATGTCCAGCAGTGGACTGCTATAGGCGGAGTTGATGATGACTTAGCAGATTACACCTGCATATTCTTCAGTTATACTTATTTTTTTTTTAAATCTTCGATCATGTTTTTCGTTATCATACTATCTCATAAGTTAACAATAGAAGAAGGTCATTTTGTTTAGCAAATTAGTGAATCTGTGTTGTTCAATATGATACTACTCATAGCTATGCAGCTGGATGCCGCTGTCTTTCTATCCAACTCAATAGTTTATTGGCACAACACTTGCTTCGGAAATCGGAACTAGTGCACTATAGTTAGACAAACAGGTCAGTTTGATTGCTTCGGTACCAGCTGCTGAGAACACGAAAGAGACGAGAAGACAGAGATAACTTATTTCGAGATTCTTGTCTGTTTCGAGTCTCAGTTTCGATAATAAACTAAATATTTGTATGGCCTTGAGTTTAATTCAAACACATTTTTAAGGCCTACAGAGTTGTTTCGGGGGCATGCGACATTTGTGTCTGCCACAGACATAGTAAAAAATATAGGACGAAGTGCTGCGCACAATCATAGTGAAGCCAACAAAACCGTGCTCCTTCGTGTACAAACCAGCGCTCACGCAGTCACATGCACATCAACCCATGCTCATCGGTCTCAGTACACATGTCGCGGCGTCCGTCGCGTCGTCCAGTAAGCATCGCCAAAAACAAATATTTATTTATTTAAACTTCATGCATATCGAATATCTTTCAGGTGCGTGTGTGATTGTGTAAGCGCTGGTTTGTACACCAGGAGCACGGTTTTGTTGGCTTCACTATGATTGTTCGTAGCACTTCGTCAATATTTTTTACTATGTCTGGTGTCTGAAAAGTATATTCACCCACAATTCAGGAGAAATGAGGAGCATGTTACGAGAAAAGTTTCGAGTATAAATGTGGATGGCTGTAAGAAAAGAGGAGAACCAAAGATAAATTGTGTGAAAGATGATATAGATAAAAATAAAGAAAACAAAGATGACGGCTGATAAAGACGTATGGAAGAAAAAGACACGCTGCGCCTACCCCAAATAAAATGAGATAAGGGCAGGAGGATGATGATATGATGTTGTTATAAGCAGACAGGTAACATTGACATAATAGCTAAACAAAATAACGGTCAATGAAATGCCCGAGTGATTAGCCGGTCTGATAACCGCGTCGGAGCAGTCAAGCGTGGAGCTGATTAGTTACAATAACAAGGTATAACTTCATATTACTGCTAAATTAATTAGTTTTCCTGTAGCTAATTGATGTTATTGTTGAACTTTTTTCTTGTACTTCCTGTTCTCCTGTTTGTGTGGGCTGGGTTTTGTTTTTATCTTAGTTCTCGGCAAAGACAATAATAAACATTAAATCTCTTTGGTTCTCGCATTGTCTAACGACACGGCACGTTGCTTGCAGTGACTGAGCTTGGCTTGTGTGCTACTGCTCATTTATCCACGATACAGTCAACTGCATGATGGTGGTAACACTTGAATTAGAAAATCATCCTTATTGCTTACGAAATAAAGACGCTGTTTGGGAAATGTATTAAGTGAGGGTCAACTAAGTCTAGTAACTCCATGCAGTTATCCAAAGCCGGACTGTGAATGGTGTAATGTCCCAAGCTGCCTTCAACTCTGTCCCGAGTTGCCTTTAAAAACTGTCACTACCATACTCTTATTGAACCACTGCAATTACCGCATGAATGTTGGGCTACGAAAGGAATGAATGAAAGGCAACTGCAGGCAGCTGAGATGAAAATGTTAAGAGGAATGTGTGGTGTTACGAGAATGGATAGGATAAGGAATGAGTATGTAAAAGGGAGTCTGAAAGTAGCGACAGTGACAGAAAAGTTAAGTAGCAACAGACTATCATGGTATGGACATGTGATGAGAAGGAATGTGGAGCATGTTACACGAGGAATGTTTTAAGTATGAATGTGGATGGCTATAAGAAAAGAGGTAGACCAAAGAAAACACGGATGGATTGTGTGAAAGATGATATGAATAGAAAGAAAGTGAATGCGGAGATGACGGCTGATAAAGATGTATGCAAGGCAAGAGGTTGTGATGGCTTTGAGGCTCCGTTCTGGTCATGTCCCTCTCAACAGCTTTGCATATTATATGATGTGCAAGGTCGATTCACCTAATTGTAGTGTGTGCGGAGACATAGAGGATGTGCATCATATTTTAGCGGAGTGTAGTCGCAGTGAGCCTCAAAGACGTCACGCTTTTGGTAACTCTAGGTTCAGTTTAGGTTTTTATAATAGCATTTTAGCCTCACCGTTGTCAGATGAGGCTAGGACGCTTCTCAAAATGGTTGGTTTGGGCTTAAGGTTGCGAGTACCATAGATTTAATTTAAGTTCTGTTTCTATTTTATTACATTATTTTGTTTGTATGCAATCATGGGGGTGACATTTTCATGATTGAAAAACACCCGAAAAAAAAAAGAAGAAAAAAAAATGATGTATGGTAAAAAATAAGTGCTCTGCCGATCCTAAATAGGTTTAATGAAATTTATTCTCAATAAAAAACACAAAGTCACTTACTTGTAAACAATATTAACTTAAGCTATGATGGTTTAGTTCGTCGAATTTAAAAATGATTTTCCGTTTTTTTTTTTTTTTTAAATTGTGGTGTACCCATTCAGTACATTCATTATTTTACAAAAGAGTTGTCTGTTGTCTGAAATTACATTATAGTGCTAGCTCAGTTTTGAATGCATTAAATGAGCTTAGATTTTGAATACGTGAGGGTATTTTATTATAAAGTTGTGCTCCTTCATAAGTTATAGTTTTTTTGCCATAGTTGGGATAAGATCAGGAATGCACTGCATGCAGATGGATGTGGAATATGGAGTAGATGTTGCACTGTGGTTTTCGTATACTATGTTGATTACGTAATGTATTACTTCCTATCGCCTCCCTTCCTTATTTTTTATAGTCTAGAGGATTTAAGACAAAATACTCTTCGTTTTCTTCAAATACTAGGTCGCTAAGAACTACGACAGTCAGTAAGACGTACACGAGAAATAATAGCTGTATTGTATCATGAATAAAGAAAGACTGCCCTCGTAAGTGACATCACGGCCTTTAAGTAAATACCGTGTCAATAGGACAGAAAACGCTGGAAGAAAGAAAACATTACGAGACACAAAAGCTCCATGACACACAAGTTTGAGCCAAAACAATTTATTACGTAATAGATACGGCGAGGCTATGAATATATACCCAGCAGTACATGGTGATAGCAGGTGATAGGCTAAAAATGTGTAGGGCGCCTTTCAATTATGCTGTTCTAATTTAGATCCTGATGGAAAGGACAGCTTTTTAATTAAAACTGGATTTAGAGTATTTTGTCCTAAGGTCCATTTAATTCGCAGAATTTAAAAAAGGCCAAACAGCTAAACCAAAGAATAGCTTAAGTATTTTTTATATAATTGCCAATTTACGTAATAAACCTTTGTTTCTTCTATATTGCCAACAGTATGCCGAAGCTGAACCATAAATTCAAATTGAGCCTCTCACATTGAAATAACTTCGAATTTGGAATCCTCTGAGGCATACTCCATAGCTTTTAAGGAGATTACTGCCATATTACATGGCTCTGAGGATCGCAATGTAAGCCGGGCTTAAAATATTCTTTTGGGACGCAGAATTACAAAAGCGTTATAATATAAACTGGTATGAGATGGGGTCGTGATGTGAAGATATTTATAAAATAAGATGTGCTATCTCAAGTGGAATGAGACATTGGAAAACCCAGTGTGCCTGAGAATTTATGCGTAGCGTAGACATATGATTATACTCTGTTGAATAATCTTTGTAAAGATAATAACTTCTTAGGTTTTCGCGATCACTACACATTATAATCTTTGTAAAGATCTTCATATCGGAACTTGCAAAAGTATTTGAAAGGCCAATCCTACAAGTATTATAAAAATGTGAAAGTTTATGAAGATGTTTGGATCAGTGGATGTTTGGATCAGTGGATGTTTGAGTTTGAAACAAAAGAAAAAAAAAGTAAAATGGTTTATTGTCCTAGTTAACGGCGTAGTATAGGCGTCATATTATCTGTGACGGCACTGACGGCGTGCAGCATGCTGATGCGTATTTGGGTGCTTGTTACTCAATCACGCTGTAAGGGCTGAATGGATTTGGATGAAATTTAGAATACAGATAGAACATAGCCCGGATTAGCTAGGCTACTTTTTATCCCGGGAAGACAAACAGTTCCCGAGGGATAAACGACAACTAACATTTTATTATTATTTTAGTAAGCCTTCATTATTTGTTTGTGTCTCATAAATTGTAACTGTAACCACGATTCGAGAGAAATGCTTGTGTGAGCTCAGTGTAATAAAATAAGGCCCTATGTAATAGCACAGTAATAGCATGCTTTGTTAGCAAGACTGCTAGACGTTTTAGCGTGCATTTTAGTATTTTAGTAAAAATCCTAGAATTTCAAATTTTCTTACAATTTCGTTCCCAAGAAGATCGTTATTTTTAGCTGGGGACTACATCAATCAGATAATAACGATATATTCAAGTTCCAAGTACCTATTTACGTAGTAACAAATTATTAAAAATATACATCGCATAGGCAATTGTATAACACCATATTACCACTATCTAAGCTACGGATGTAAAAATCCTGCCGCTGAAAAAATAAATATAGTTCACGTTTATCATGCTGTATATTCATTAAAAACCTTTGATAAGGGACGCTGACGACAGCGTGTACATTTCAAAAGTTAGCTACTTTATCTAATATTACAACTGTGCCGACTATTTGCATGGGTAGATAAGTTAATGTTTGTTATTACAGGCCTACCATTTAACGGGGTGCTGGACCAGAAAACCTCCTCTTGTTCCTGATGGCTGCTTCTCTCTTTCAATACGTCTGAAAGGCACAGCAATTTGTTGGACCAGTGCATCCTCGGCACGGGCAATTGCTGTTCTTCTCCAACCTAATCGTCCGTTGCGAATATTCTAGCACAGGATGGGTCCGATATGGGCCAATGGGGCGTTGCTCCGCGTGTCCATCTGATGTTAGCAGAGGGCACAATGAAGGAGCAGGGACGAGCCCTGTGTGCACTCAGCCTGCCACTGGGCAGGCAACGGGGGGACTGTGTCATTTCCTGCCCCCGTCGATCTTAAAACCCCTTTAGAAGAGTGCTGTGGTTCTCACGGCTCTTATTGGGACCGAGGGTTTTGGCTTCACCGCCCGGACCGCGAGGAAGAAAACCTTTATAAAAAAGTTACAGAAAGATAGGGCCTGCGGGTCGGTTGTTTACTATCTCTTGCTCCAATACTTAGATTATTGCTCTAAGCTCCACCAATAGTTATAATTAATTATTGCTTTGGACTTCGGGCGTTATTGAGTAAGAAACAAACAGGTAATCTCGAAGTATGTAAGCTAACAAGTATTTTAGCTCAATTATAAGTACGTTAGTAAGTTGACAAATCGTGTGAAAAATCGACTAAGCGCTCTTTAATGGCCAAAATATGGGCGTCACCACGCACTCCAATCGTCTCCAACTTGGCAAGTAGGATGGGAACAGAGACGGTGTCAAATGCTTTAGAGAGGTCCAGGAAGATTCCTACGCATTTCTGTCTACTGTCAATTTGCTCCACCGCAATATCCAGCAATGCGGTGACTGCATCCTCCGTAGACAAACCTTTTCTAAAGCCAAATTGGTTTTTAGAGATTATTTGTCACTTGTTAAGGCATCTATCGAGATTTTTATAGAGGACTTTTTCCAGTATTTTAGAGATGGCTGGTAAGGCTGAAATAGGGTGATAATTGTTGACACTGTCTCTACTCCCCGACTTGTAAATTGGGTGTACGATGGCTTTTTTCAGCGCCTTTGGAAAGATTCCTGTGGATAGAGCAAAGCAAAGGACATCATTCATTTTGGCTCTATTAACAATAAGTATTTGAGTTGTTATACTGGTTGTTATGTTAATGCCAAGAAACATAATTTCGTTTTGTGCATCCAATCCAATCAACCTCAGTGCATCCAATTGTTTTTTCTTGGTAATTAAAAGTACCGTTTCTAGATCGATCGCATTGTTGAGGTTTTAAACCTTGACACCCCTGACTCTAATCAAATGAACCAAAAGCAATAGGTACCTACAACAATGAAATTTTTAATAGAATCATCTAAAGAATTGGTGATCGTAACGAGACAAACCATTACCACAACCAAAACCAAAATATTATAAAGAGGAAAAATTTATTTTTTGTTTGTAATCGATAAACTCTGAAACTACTGAACCGATTTTAGTAATTCTTTCATCATTAGAAAGCTACTTTATCCAGAAGTAACATATAGGCTTTATTTTATTTCAGTACGCGGGTTATGCCACGGGCACGGCTAGTATTATAATAAAGCTATCCGTCCGGGCTTCCCCAAATTTGTTCTAGTTTGGGGGGCGTCCGGGTGAGTCCGAGCAGGATTCTTAAGAAGTGTCTGGGAAAACCCCGGGACTCGCCGCGTTTATTTTTATTTTTGAGGGTGTCCGGAGGAAAAACCTCATCATCATCATAATTTCAGCCGAAAGACGTCCACTTCTGGACAGAGGCCTCCCCCAAAAGGGGGTATATAAGCCATAATCGCCACGCTTGGCAGGCGGGTTGGTGATAGCAGTTGGTTAGTTAAATACTCAGAAAACGCTGCTGCCCATCCTCTGGTGTATCCCTTAATCGCCTTTTACGACACCCATGAGAAGAACGGAAGGAAAATGGCGATTTCCTCTAGGGCATCGTTTCTCAACCTGGTGGTAGCCGCCACCCCTAGTCGCATTTAGATAAAAGAGGGGTTGCAATCTGCCCTAACTTGTGGCAAGTGAAAACATTCTTTGTCGCGTTAGTAATAGGCATTAACTTCTTTTTTTGGTAGTCTAGGGGGTCGACTCGCGACATAAAAAAGTTTGAGAAACGATGCTCTCAGGAAAAGTTATTTCGGATATTAAAGCACAGTTTTAGAGAAAGCACTGGCAACTGTGATATTTTTAATGTGTAATTAACTAATTAGTAATTAACTATTAGCTTTGAGCTTTGATTCTGCCCCAAGGTCCACGGGTCGTCACAAACGCATTGTTAATACCTACGTCAACCCTTTTTTTTTTTTTTCCGTGGGGAAAATCCTCATGGACGCACTCCGCCCGGGGAAGGCGGAGCCAGTGTCGGACTCTTACCGACTAAAAACCACCACGGTGTTCCTCTACCGACCTTGGCCGGGGGCGTGGGAAATACTCCCGTATTCGCCCAACCATCCCCGGCAGGTCCCGGCTCGCCACTGGCAGGCGAGCCCCTTCTCCCCGTGCGGCAATCACAACGGCCGCACCCTCCTCTTGACTGGCGCGCGCGGAACACTACGCGCCACCGTCACGGGCCTTAACTGGTCGGGTGGCGGGCCACCCCGAGTCCGCCGCCCGCAGGCCCACACCTAGGGTGGCTGGAGGTCGGCATACGCCCTCCTACGACGCCCAGGTCGTCTCCTGCGGATGGGAAGAGAGGTCATCGCCTCTCGAACCCTCTCCGCCGCCTCCTTAGCGAGCATAACCTCCTCGCAGAAGGAGACGACGCCTTCCCAAGCGCTCTCGCTCCCGACCATAGACAGAACCACGGCCGGAAGCGAGAGATCGCTGCCGCCTACTGCAGTGATGAGGTCACGGCGCTGCGCGGCCCAAACTGGGCACTCCGCCAATGTGTGCTGCACCGTGTCCTCTGGGCAGCTCCCGCAGTGATGACACTCGGGCGTCGGCTCCCGGCCTATGCGACACAGATACTTACCGAAGCAACCATGCCCCGAGAGTATCTGCGTCAGCCGGTAGGTGAGGGCACCATGGCTCCTCTCCAGCCACTCCTCCATGACGGGCCTTACCGCCGCGATAACGGCGTGCCCTGCGCTGGGTTGCGCAAGTCGCTCCTCCCATTCAGCAACTAGGATCTGGCGGACCTCGCTCCGATCAGGCGGGTCCTCGCGCTGGTGATACCTTAGCGCAAGGTCTCTCGCCTCCAGATCCCAGGGCATTGATCCGGCTAGGAGGCTCGCCGCCTCAAAGGAGATCGTACGATATCCCCGTATCACCCTGATTACCATCGCACGCTGCGGCCTACGTAGCAGCACGACGTTACAGCGTGTCAGGGTGACCTACGTCAACCCTCCCTTGTCGTTCCTTTTGGTTACTAGGCGTGATATTTTATTTACATAGTGAAGTTTTCATCAGACTTAAAATACATACTATGTAATTAAGTACGTTAATTAAGTATTCCATTGCAAATCTATTTATTTACGAAATTAAAATAAAAAAACCGGGCAAGAGCATGTCGGGCCATGCTCAGTATTATAGGGTTCCTATGTTCCTAATTACAAACGAATCCAATCAAATATTAATCATTGCTATTTTAGTTTTTGCAAACAGTGCCACCTAGCGCTGAATTTAAGAAACTAAATTTAAGAAGTGTGTCATATCAATATAACACAAAGTTACTTTTTGTGATTTTTTTAAATAGGAAGTAACTAAAGGAGCATTATTTGATACGATAATTTTTCTCTAAAGTCAATGACCTTTGAACTAGGACGTCTTAAGTATTTTGCAGTTTTCTCACTATAACTCGAAAATTTATTATCACATTATACTCGAAATAATTTTAATAGAGAGTTTTAATAAAGGTCTATCAATGTGGAAGATAATAAGTTTCTACGTTGCATAGTTTAGAAATGGCAGGGGGGGGACACATTGCAAGCCAATTTGGCGGGCTGTATTTCAAAGATGGTACACCTGATAAAAAAGTTATGTATGAAACATTACCTTCATTTTAGTAGACCTATTCAATGATACCCCACAGAAGGGGGTGCAACGAAAAAACAAATTTCATCACCGTTTCACATGTACGGGCGCCACCCCTAAAACACGTAATCATAATTTTTTATTCTTTTAAAATTGAGATCTATATCTAGACTCAAACTCAAACTCAAAACTTTTATTGCATTCATGTGTACATAGGTGTTACATTTATAAGTCCTGTAGGTACTTATAGTATGGTTTCAACATGAAACCCGGTATGGGCACAGCAACATACTTATAAATAATAGGTTTCATAGCAATGATAGATATAAAATTATTAAAAAATAGAAATTCGATTTGTATTGATAATAACTAATTTTCTAAATCTCAATTTTATTGATAATTTGTTATATAAATTAAATTTGTATGGAATTGTAAAATGTTTTTGTTAAAATTGAAATTTGATTTGAAATAATTAAAATACCTAATTGACCATTAAAATTTACAATTTTTGTTAAGTTCTTAAACATAATCATTTAAATTTTATTTATTACAATAAGAAAAATAATGTAAGTCCAATCAAGAGTATGCTCCAATATTCATAAGATAATATAGGCATGGTTTGGTAAATAATAAGGTTTAAACTTGTAACTAATGTATTTGTAAGTATCTAGTAGGTAATTAACCCATAACAAGTAATATTTACTTTAGCTTAATTGAATTGCAATATTATTATTAAATTAATGTAGCGTTTAATTATAATAAAACAAAGTTTAACCGGATTAAATCGCGTATATTATTATTAGTGTTTAATTATTTAATTTAGTAGTAGTGTTTAGTTAGTAATATTTTATGTATTTAATTTTATGAACCTAATAATGTAATTTTAATCGTCTTACGTTATTTATTTCTTTCATTTTAGTGTATTGAGATATCTATCACATGCATTAATTAATTAATATCTGGCCCTAAGTATTCTGCGACTGAGTAAAAGCAATTTTGTATTAGATATTCTTTCAAGTATCTGTTGAATATATTAAATTTTTGTTCTTCTTTAATTTTTGCCGGTAATTTGTTGAAGATTCTAACTGCCATGTAGTACGGGCTTTGGTTGAGCATTTTGATTCGAGAGGGTGGAAGGTATTTTTTAACAAATTTTCATTTACTTATGTTTATAACTGTAGTTATTAAGCTGTAAAGGATTAGGACAGAAGGACAGACGGACAGACGGATAGACGGACAGACGGACTAACGGACAGACGGACGGACATGACGAAACTATAAGGGTTCCTTGTAGGACTACGGAACCCTAATAAAACGTGATAATTACCACATTTATTTATGTTATGTAAACATTTTACTAGTAATAATTCTGCACCTAATTGTTGGCATAATTATTCATTCATTTCATTAAATCCACGTGTTAATCGTAAGGTGACGTAATGGTTGTTATTGACCGGGTTATGTCTGTACATACATGGAAAGATCACAGAAAAATAAATTGTATATTCCATGGACGAATAAAAAAAGGCAGACGGAATCTTGCTAAGCAATAAGTGAAGCACCCATAGTAAGACGGCTCGCTTAAAAGTAAGGACTGGCACGCACACGTTCACAGATTCACACCCAAAGTAAGACAAAAAGCCGCGATTACGCAACAAATGTCGTGTGACGGTAGTCATTGTCGTAGTTTCACAAATAAAATTACAATATATACATATCTGGTGTGTTAAAATGGTGTCAAATTATAATGGTTTTAGGAAAAAAAATTGTGCTTCAATCTTTTCTTAGCGAGATTCCGTCCGCCTTTTTTAATCGTCCGAGTCTTTAAAATCATTTTATCATGCCTCAAAATTGATCGAAGGCCTCAAATGATCTTAGAACTCTCAGAAGTAGGTACCAGAATATGTCAGTGGTTCAAGTGTCATACTGCTGATCACGAGGTTATGGGTTCGCTTCCCACAAACAAACATAAGTGTTTGTGTTGATCTGGGTGTTACTTATTATTATAAGTATGTATTTACAAAAACAAAAGGTATATAAGTATTATATCCATTGTCTAGTACCCAGCTCTGCTTAGGCGGCCCATACGCCTACAATATAATTGCGCAATATTCCGCTAAATTAATGTTGCACAATTATTATTGTATCATCCTTATCTTCATTTGTCTTTCAATCTCACCCCTACATGGTCAATATCATTGCACAATTGCAAATATTGCACAATTATATTGTAGGTGTATGGACTGCCTTAGTTGGGACTAGATGGTGCGGTGTAAAATGTTCCAAAATATTTAGTTATTTATCCTAAAGATTTACCTCGGATCGAAGCAGATAAGGATAAATGGAAAAAGAAAAGTTGACCTTTGTCCATGGGCTCATAACAATATTATAAAAAAACAATTACCTACTTTTTTATATGTATTATAAAGTATGATTATTATTTATACTCTGAAATCCATTCAGTATGGTGAAGATTAGATACAAGCGATAGCCAATATAATAGTTTATTCTAAGATAAGGCCCATAATGCTGTCTGCACCAACTTTTATCACATTGTATCCAAAATATTTAGATAATATTTATCTAATGCTGTACTTAAACTAATAATATGTGTTATAGCTTCTGTACCCTTGTAGTACAAATGCTGATTAAGAGAAATTATGCCAAGGGCTTTATTTTAATTTCAGTTGTTATTTACAAGTAAATAAGTACATGAACAAAACGGATGAAAGGAGATTGCATTAGTAGAGATGAGAATGTTGAGATGGATGTGCAGTGTGACAAGAATGGATTTAAAGTAACAGATGAATACATTAGACGAGAGTTCCGTGTGGTGCCGGACACAAAGAATAGCACCACCCCATCTCTTTTTGTGGGTGTCGTAAAAGGCGACTAAGGAGTTCACCAGACGATGGGCAGCAGTGTTCACGCCAACCTGCTTGCCAAGCGTGGCGATTATTGTATATATCCTATGTCCAGCAGTGGACAGCTTTCAGCTCAAATGATGATGGTGATGACATTAAAGGAAGTCTAAAATTGGTGCCAGTGATATAAAAGGTTGAAAGGAAATCGTTTGGGTTAGTATGGGCATGTGATAAGAATTGATAAAACACAGTAACTTAGAGAATGATGAAATGAATGTTCATGGATCAGAGGGAGCGGAAGACCAAAGAAAAGATGGATAAATTGCTTGATATTGATGAAAAGGGAGTACATGATGAGATGACGGATAGAGGAAAATAGAAGAACTAAGACATTTTGCACCAACCCCAAGTAATTTAGGACCGGGCAAAAAGAGGTTGCGGGAATCAGCTGGGTGCAGATCGCGCAGGACCGGTTGTTGTGGCGATTCTTGAGGGAGGCCTATGTCCAGCAGTGGACGTCTTTCGGCTGAAATGATGATGATGATGAGGAAGATAAAACATCTAATATAATATGTATTATGAGGTAGATATTTAACATAGGAGCACTACATAAAACAAAGATAAAAGTAATGAGACTAAGATAATATTTGTAAAAGAAATTACCAAAACTTGATAAGTGAATAGTTTTGCAATGTTATCTTATCATAATCAAATATTTATTTAAAACAGTATGCACCTAATTTACCCTTTACGAACATCTATCTTACACAAATTATGATAATATGAAACGAACTCTGGCAAAAATTTAACTTTTCTTAAAGCTTATTTTCTAATTTATGATAACCTAATATGTAATAAGTTTTATAATTAAATATTTTTTATGGGAGTCTTCTTTGATTATAGGGAGTCTCATTGTTTTTTTAATTTGTTTGTTAATGGTTTTTCATTTGTTTCATGGCCTATGATTTTTAGTAAGTTTTATTTTGTAACATATTTAATGCTTTAGAATTATATTTGTTTGGATTTATGTATATAAGATGTTTCTTCAACCTACTATCATTTTAAGAATGAAAATATTGTATTTTGTATAGAGAGACATGAGATAAAATCAATAATTTAGAAGTGTTCTTAAAAGAATAAAAATATTAGAAATTTAAATAACATAATTAAATACAGAAACTAATAGATCTCAATGTCAAGGCACTATACTTTTTAATCATAAAATATTACAACAATAAACATTTATTACTCTACGGCGATAAACCTTAAGGCGACACTCTGACCAAATAATATGAACATTGTTTTACCTCAGACAACAAAGGGGCTCTGTCCAAGTGTTCTGACGAGGCGAAGGCGGACTCGAAGTACGGCCCCCGGTTCCGGGACTCGTAGTGGGAGCCTCCATCGTCCCACATCCGAGCTTCAAGCTCATCAGACATTCTGGTGCCAAAAATAGCAAAAAAAAACAAGCAAAAAATCTTTCACACTGCTAAACACATTTTTTATCTAATTACACACAAAACTCGCGCACTTGTCACGGGATATAGACGACTCTATGAATTAAATATATTATCATTGAATTATTTTATTTTTATGAGCGTTCGAGATAATACAGCGATAAATATTAGTTGAGTCTGTTCGCGTAAATTCTGTGCCGACGGAACTTGCGTTCTGAAACTCACATTAGTATGACAATCTATTCAGTCTATCAATTACGTTACTTGATAACTGTACTGATAACTTTAATTAAGTTGATTAAAGTACAATAAAACGCTATCGAATACAGTAAATTGATATGGTGTTTCATAAATTTTATGATAAATTCAATAAAAAATTATTTTAATTTACTTTTAAATGACCCGAGTATAATTGATATAGGTTTCAGAACAGTCGTAGACAGAGCGGTGACAGTTTGACTGACAGCAATCGATATGAATGCGTTCAGTTTAATGACGCATTCAAAAGGAATACATTTGAATAAAAAATCTTTAATTTGAATTTGCATATTGTTTTTGTGAGCGGCTTTTTTATGGCTTCCGAAGTTTATTAACTTTGTTTATTCATGGATTTTATTGTTTTCAGTACCTACTTTTTTATGTTATTGTTGAGTTTAGCTAGTGGGTACCTAATCCTTTTCTGCTACACTACCATACCACGGTCGTAAATCATCACTCACCACACCATCATAACACTCATTGGTCTCGGCAATGATTATATAAGTCTAGTATGGGTCCCGGTATTTTGTTATTAGTAGATATGGAGGATGCTGCTGCCATTTCTCCGTAATTATATCTTACCACTCTCTTAAAGCTAGGTACCTAACCACTTAACATCAGGTGGACCTTTACCTAGTTTCGCCATCCTATATCTTAAAAAGTCCCCTTTTACTACCCGAAGGGAACTATGACGAGGGCACAGACATAGTAAAAAATATAGATGAAGTGCTCCTAACAATCTAGTGAAACCAAAAAAACTATGCTCCTTCGTGTAAAACCAGCGTTTACGCATATACATGCACCTCAAGCCATGCTCACCCCTCTCAATACACGTCGCGGCATTGTTCAATAAACATCGCGAAAGCTAATATCCTTCAGGTGCATGGTGTATGCTGCAGGTTGTACACGAAGATGCATAGTATTTTTTGGCTTCACTATGTTTGCAGCACTTCGTCTGTATTTGTTACTGTCTGTGGACGAGGGTTACCGGTTAATCTATTGTTCGCCGTAAGTAGTTTATTAGTAGTAGAGCTCCTTTGTGAAAGAGCTCGTCCAGTGAAGTACTACCACACCGTACCTATTTCTCCGACAAAAAGACATGCTTAAATTGCTGTGTTTCGGTCTGAAGGGTGGGGTGCCGGTGAAATTACAATCACATGAGACTTTCCAACTTTATGTCACAGTTTGGCGAACCGACTTGCGGTACCATCTAGGCAACAGCCTAGGTGGTATTGCAGTTGTTATGGGCAAAGGTAACTGCTTAACATCAGGTGGGCCTTCAGCTCGTTTCGCCATCCTATACTATAAAAAAAAACAACAACATAAGGTTTCTTCTGACTTCATAATATGACGCCGTAAAACTTCAATCACGACCTTCCTCATTTATCAACTGGCTTATTTTAACCTGTTCACCGCCACGGCATCGTAAAGGTTTTCATGCCCACGTCTCGCCAAGTCTTCTATAGAAGACAAATATCGTATGGACGTTAGTACTACAAAGTTATAAAGTTGTGACGCTGTGGGCACGAAATCGTTTGTCTTGTACCTATAGGTGTCATTGGCGGTGAAAAGGTTTAACATACATGCACATTACATCACGGCTGTATTTGCCCGAAAGGGTAGGCTAGGCAGAGGTGTAGGTATAGTACTCCCTCATTTCGCCAGTGATGTCTCAGTCCCAATTTTAAAAGGGTAAAGAAAGTAAACAAAACATTTGATTCATTGTTTATTGAAATATCTTCTTCATAAAAATTACAAGATTAAAATTATTAAATTAGTTACACAAGATGACAAAATATAACAATTTTTATTATAATAACACGCCATTAGAAATAACATTGCGTAGATTGAAAATATATTTTCAATTATCGTTTAATGACCGCGTCCTTCTTGGCGTTAGCCGTTGAAACACAGATATGACATCTACCTGCTTCTACCGCGGGTAGATGTAGATCTCTGCGTAGAAAAGCAATATACTTTCCATATTAGTGTATAATCTATGAATATACAACGATGAAGGCTCACACATAGCAAAGATAAAAATAAAAAAAATAACGTTTTCAAAATTCATCCTCTACCGCTCCACAAAAAGCGGCCATTCCTCTAAAAAAAAACATAAAAAATAACAAATATAAATAAATGACTAATTATAATCAAAGAGGTTTTAAATGCAATAATGTTTTTTTGCAATGTTATTCCTATGGATTGGAGGACCAGCCGTCTCGAGTCGTCTTTAATATTCTGTATTGAAAACTGAACTATACATGAGCGTTTGGGTTTTTCTGAACATATCTACTACCTAGTAGAATTATCTCGTCCTGGGAAGTACTAACACCTTACCATTTCTGCCGCCAAACACTAAGACTAACCGTATGCTGAGACGTAGTCGATTATGCACAGCGTAGCGCAGAATACGAATAAGTTTTTATTCAAAAATAATGTTGATAAAATGAGAGGCCAAATCCTACTAATTTATTGAATAGAAAGTTTGTAAAGATGTTTGGATGTTTGTTACTCAATTACGCGTCGCGTACCTAAGCCGTTGAACGGGTTTGGATAAAACTTGGAAAAGAGGTAAGCGTCCTGGGAAGAAACACAGTTCTCTAGGGTTGCGTGATAAACGACAGCCACGCGGACTAAACTGCGGACAACCTCTTATAGTATAGTACATTACTGCCGCAGACGGCAACAGGAGCGTTGATGAACGAACGTGAAAATGTGGGCCGAGGCGAAGCCGAGACACACATACGTGAATCCACCAATGCCTGGTTGCGGCCAAGGCTTGTATTAGTTCTTTTCTCAAATAATGCGCGGAAATTAAAACTAAGTAGTACAATGTAAACTCTAGAATCAATGACGAACCAAAGATAATATAATCACTACGTTTTATGATGAACAACACCAATTTTTCACGCGTCAATATGTTCATTTGTTTCTTTTTTACTTTAAACGGCTCTATTTGCGAGCCAGTTCGAAATTTAAATAAAATCATTGTTAAGTAACCTCCTTGGTTGCTATTCGGAGTAAAAAGTTCGTTTCATTTTTAAATTACACGACAGGGCAGCAATTCTCGTTTCCTTCGAGATAATCTCGAAATAGAGATTGCGTTTCGAACGCTCTCTACTATAAATGAATAAATGTTGCTATTTTAAACAGATTTATGTTGCGCGATGCAATTCAATCCACTGAGATAGTGCGATTTTAATTTAATTAATTAAATTTATGTTATAATATATAAAACATTAGTTAAAATAAATTAAATTAAAATGGTCTTCAAAATAAATTAAATAAAAAATACTAACAAAATAAATTAAATTATAATTGCAATCTAATAAATTAAATGACAATTTAAATCTAACAAATTAAATTACCTAGATAAAAAAAAAAAAAATTAATTACATTTATATATTTAATATATATATTTATTATTACTAATATAAACTCGCGAGACGACGTCAAATATGCGTTTTGATGTGGTTCGAATTCGAGATGTACGTCTCGAACGGTCACGACCAGTCGAAGCAACTTGAGCGGCAGCCTTCGAGATATCTCGGGTACGACATTTCCAGAATAGCTCATCTTGAGTTACACTCGAGGAAAGCTATTAAGTATAAATAATATTAATATTATAATATTAATTAAACACATCATTTAAAAATAAAAAATAAATTGAATATATATTTAATAGATATATTTTTTATTAATAATTTAAAATAGTTTAAAAGTGCCGAGAAAACAAGATTCGAAAAAATTACTTCAAGTTTCGAATTTTTGTAGTAGATAGAGTTCAAATCGCAATCTCTATTTCGAGATTATCTCGAGAGAAACGAGAATTGCCGCCCAGATATGAGTTTTCATAGTAATTTATTTGGCCGCTAAACAGGACAGATATGGATTTTCATACTAATATAGCCGGCCGCTGCTCGCGTGTATTTAACCAGTACAGCGATTTCGATTTATCTCGAAGAAGGTTGTCAAAATAATGGTAGAATTTCCAAGCAAGTTTGAGAAAAAATAATTTTGTTGTTATTTTTGTCATGTCAAGCAGGGCAAGGCTCTTTTCAAGGCGATGTCGATGGCCCGCCTTGTACTGACTGACAAACAATGCAAAGTTCAATGCCTTGAATGAATCAACTGTATTTGTAAGATGTTAATGACATTGAATAAAAGATATTGCTAAATCATTATCGAGGACTGGGATTTAAGAGGGAGAGAGAGAGAGAGAGAAATTTCTGGTGGATAGCAAAAATTCGACTGCAAGCAGAAAGCAACAATCGAACATGCGACCTTCTTGTTCAATACACTAGGTGCTAGCCATCTGAGCTACCGCTAGAAATGTTTATCCAGGCTGGAAAAAGGTGATATACTTCTTAGTATTTTTAATTATTCCGTAAACAGGAAAAAATTGTAGGCAACATTCAAAGCTTCTGTCAAAAATATCTGAAAAAAAAAAAACCCACATCGTTTTTTAATCATAGAAGTTTGAACAATTTTCCCTGATAGATAACCAAGAGACTTTTTAAAGGTTTTTTACAGATATATCCTTGTTATTCCAATAATGAATAATACCCCCCCCCCCCCCCGTCGACCCCGTACCCCGGTAGGAACAAAGTTAAAAATCTAATTATTTTGACCGGTTCATTACAATGTTTCGCAACTACCTATAATATAAGCATAGATGACAGGAAACATCATGCGTCGGACTGAGATACCAGTGCCCAGGTTCAATCCCCAGTAAAATATGTGTTTTGTATGTTATATTTAATAGTTAGCTGTAACTTTTAACTTTAGCTCCAGATGGCGCTTAAAGGGGAGATCAGCTGACAACTCTATGTCCGTATATTCAATGTACTCTAACCCCCTTACTAATAATCGTTGTATAGCGATTGTATAGTTACACAATGCTTTGTCTTCTTCTTTCGAATGTCAAATTACTGATGACAGAAAGTGAGAGAGAAATCATTGTGTAACTATAACGCAAATCTTAGCGTGATGTAACGTATTATTTCCTACTAAAAAACCCAAACGCTCATTAAACCACACTAAACTGTCAATTCCTTGACCAGGAACGTTTTTTTGGACCACAGCGACACAATCAATCTAATTAACTATAGGTAATATAGAAGCTACGCGCACTGGACTTTGTCACCAATCTGTTTTGTTCCGTCGCGGTGCGCGGGGAACGCAGGGCGGTCTGTCGGACCAGAGGTACAGTCAACCGCACGTCATTAGTAACACTTGAATTACGAAAAGCGCTCTACCTGCTCACGAAATAAAGCTGTCAAAATCAAACTGTTACCACTGGGGCCTCAAGGCCTGGTCAAACAGGAAGCGTACCTAGCGCGCGTCAAGGCGTAATAGCGTCGCATACTAGCGCTGCGCTATAGTGCTGCATTGTGTTGTACTATTCAAGTAGATACCTGTCGAACAGAGCGCGCGCGCTAGGAGTAGGGATATTATGGTGCTCCGTAACCGTAACCGAAACTATCGATATCCGAAATAAAAATATATCCGTAACCGTATCCGTTTCACAAGTTTCGGATAGTTTCGTGTAAAGTTTCGTGTGCGGAGTCTAAATAAAACGACATGTTTCGACAGATTTTTGTTTCACCGCTCGCGCGCCACGTGAATCTTGCAGTTTGTTTGTTATTTCTAGTCATAACATAACCTCTTTCACAACCTATAAATAAAACCAAATTATTACATTCTATTTGTGTTTACATTTTACCTTAATCTAATATCCGTAACCGAAACTATAGGATAATCCGAAATAATTACATATCCGTAACTGTATCCGAAACCGATATAATTTTATTCCTATATCCATATCCGTATCCAGATCCGAAATATCATATCCATAACATCTCTAGCTAGGAGTACGCCATATCGCGACGCGCGCTATGTTTAACAGGTATCTACTTTAATAGTACAATAGAAAGCAGCGCTATAGCGCGGCGCTAGTACTCGACGCTATTACGCCTTGACGCAAGCTAGGTACGCCTCCTGTTTGACCAGGCCTTTACTCCCGACTGGATCGAGCTCTGAACGAAATCGAACTAATGTCCATTCCTAGAAAAATTCAGTACGATTTGACACTAACTCGAATTCAAATTCGATTGATACAGCACTCGATTGACTGGATAGTCGGGAAGGCCCCTGACGTGCGATCGACTGAACAATGGAAGAAAAAATTTTATTTGTACAGAACTGGATCCAAAAATGGTATGAGACAGAAGGCCAATTCTCGTAATTAAAAATGTTCCAAATACAGTTCCAAATTAATCACAATGCTTTAAATCTCAATCTTCTGACAGTAGATGTTCCAGTTTGCCATTTATTTGTGACACTAACCCCCAGTTTCTGGAAAGCTGATCAATTTGATCTATTGTCAAATCTAATGTCAGCTTCTGTGATTGGCCGGCGAAAAGTTAACAACCAATCACATGAGACTTTCCATCTTCATGTCTCAGTTTGGCGAACCGACTTGCGATGCCATTGAGGCAACAACCTAGGTGGTATTGAAGTTGTTATGGGCAAAGGTAACCTCTTAACATCAGGTGGGCCTTTAGCTCGTTTCGCCATCATATACTAAAAAAAAAAAAAACAGTCGATTATTTAATTTTTGCGTTGATCAGCCTTTCAGAATCTGGGGGTTAGTTCATTAATGTCACCTATAAATGGCAATCATAAATATCTACTGTTAGGTGATTGAGATGTAAAAGGAGGTGTCTTTTTGAAAACATAGCATATGTTGTTTATGAATGCCAAATTTAGTTTTTTTAACCTTTATCTATCGTTTGACTAGAATTTACATAATTGGTTGATTTTTGTTCGATACTTTTATTTTTTCAAAATCATGCGTTTTTAGAGATTTTTCGAATATTTCTCCATTATAATTTAAATAAGCTATATAAAATGTATGCAGATAGAAAGATAATAAAGTTTATTAAATACTCGCTAGAGGAAATTTGTATAGATTGTTTAGTATTCTTGTAATAAAATGAAAACTGTTTTGAGACGTACGTCATTTACTTCCATGGAACAGCGCGCGAGAATGGTTTCTCGAAAATGAGTTCTATTGTAACTCGCACAAAATTGACGAGAGCGGCCCGCAGTTACGGAGTGTAAGGGGAGTGCGAGAGTGGGAATAACGCTTTGAGAGCGTCCTCTTAAAGCATTGAGATTAGTTTGGAACTGTATTTTGAAAGTTTTTAATTGCGAAAATTAGCCTTCAGATCACAATTTTATTTGGAATCTAAGGCTGATTTTCTATACGACAATTTTCCCGTAAATTAAAAGGGCATAGATAGACTAATTTGACAGTTCTTAATATTTTCTGTCCTTTTTCAATGATGTTAATAAGAAAGAGATATAACGTGAATACAATTTGTTTCAAGAGAATCGGCCTCAGTAACGTACTTTTCGCCCACTTGCTCGGAAATTGCAACATTATTTTTAAAAAACCGGCCAAGTGCGAGTCGGACTCGCGCAGTAAGGGTTCCGTACCTCTCAACGACCTGATACCCCATAAAAACGGATTTAATTTACGGGAGTTTATCAAAAGACATCAACACACAGTGCGCGAAATATGAATTTTTGCATGTCTTCCTTACGCAGGTACCACCACATATGTCTTTGTTTGTCTTATTTTTAGTATTTGTTGCTAAACTACATAATATGCATTATAATCTGACCAAGGTTGACGCTGGTATAAATTACCGCTTTGAAGATAGAGCAGGAACAAAAAAGTTGAAAAAAATGCATGTTTTTTGAGGTTTCTTGTATGGGGACCCCCTTTGGTTTTAGACTTTTTTTTGTTTTTAGTATTTGTCGTGATACACCTCATAGCAACACATATTCTGTGAAAATTTCAACTAGTTATCTATTACCGTTCAAAAGATACAGCCCTGTGACAGACAGACGGACGGACGGACGGACAGCGTAGCGAGAGTAATAGGGTCCCGTTTGGCACCCTTCGGGTACGGAACCCTAAAAAAGAATACATCAATCGGCTCTTTTCCGTACGCAAAAAAGTGACACGCCAGCAATTGCCAACACGACACTAATAGAAATAGCTGGACAGTGTTTTTTTTTTCAATTATGCTGGCTTACATAAATTCGGCGTTTTTAGGTACTCGATATTTTATCATTATAAGGGCCGGTATTTCAATAGTCTGATAACTTTTAACTGAAGAATAAATAAATAATAATAAAATAATAAATAATCTTTATGTGAAATGTGACGTTTTGACAGATTTTCTATACTACAACTGTCAAAATGTAATTTATTCCTCAGTTAAAAGTTAACTGGCTATTGAAAGACCGACCATTAGAGCTGAAACCGTATTATTTTTTTCAAACATTTGCTAATAGAACAGGAACCGCGCCTGGACGAATTGGCGCGAATGAAGATTAGATACTGTTGAATTAATTTGTGTATTGTTTCCTCGCAAATGAGACAAAAGTACTATACATTTTTTGTATTCATTTCGGAAGTACTCCGCTTCGCCTCGTACTTCCAATGTTACTTGGCCGTCAATTGCTTTATTTCAAGCCTCGACAGTAATCTACTATTTTTACATTATTTGTGTATTGGACCCAGTACCGCAAATAGGACATAGTTTTTGTAAATACTACGAGAGATCCGACAAACCGCTTGCGTTAATGGAATGCTAATACATATTTTATTATTCGTCAAATATACAGGCACATACCTGAACCTAAACAAACTCTTCTTAATTAACCTAACCTTTACCGACAAATAACCAGATAAATAAATACCACAAGCTCGCTTAGGTTCAAATATGTTCCCAATAAATATACATCTCGATTGACACACTAAGCAAAAATAGCAACAAGATTGGTCTAAGGAATAGTCCGAGGTTATTATTTATGTAGTCAGCTTGTTAATGAATGGTCCGAAAATGTAATGGAAATGGAAGTTCTTGCAAAACAAAAGAAATAAGCAAGTGCAATTATTAAACCTTACAGCCCTAATCACATCTGATTTGTGTAAAAATTAATTTCGTAAATTTTCGACTAGATAACGCGCTCCAATTGGCTCGAACAATGCAACACGTGGGCGAACATTGAGCGAATCAATAGAAAGGAGCCAAAGCGCGCTCCTATTGGCCAATATCATATTTATCTATGCATATCAATAGAACAGCTTCGTAATTAGGCAGCCCGTTATAGGATTAATGCTTGATGATGCTAAGGGCCAAATTCTCAAAAGCTTAAGTCAAAAGTTATGAAAGTAATTCATTTGAAAATTTGGGTTAACAACAATGTGCCCAGCATATTCTGTCTGGTTTGCTGTAGTATGCCCGAAAGTCACGTCCCTAGTTGTCGTATCGCAGCTCAGGGCTCTAATTCACGTAATTTTATGACGCGCCGATCAAGTTGCAGTGACGCTGCAGCTCGTTTCTGACAGCGATCACCGTAGGTAAGAGAATACGAAAAGCATTGTTTTGATCGAAACTTAACTGCAATTGCACTGCAACTGCACTTCTTTAGATACGTGAATTGGCCTTCAGGTCATAAGCTTTGCGAAAATTCATAAATGTTGCTAACTACATAAATAATCACCTGCAAAGACTTTGAATATGTTTCAATATTTGTACAATTGGACATCTGATATCTTTGTTGAATATCAAAATGAACTCTTAATTAAAAAGAATAAAGTACAATTTTAACTGTGGTAGATGTTGATTTAAGTGTCCTAATAGTTTGAAGAAAGAGATCTTATTTAGGTGAATCTTAGACTGATGTTTCTATACTAGTGTTGTTTTAGAACCTTTACATACAAACATAACATCACGCCTGTATTCCCCGAAGGGACACACCCAAATTTCGCCAGTTATGTTATAAGTCCCATGTCATAGGGGGCGAGCCTACAGCCATTAACCAGGCACAAATCCAGACTCCAGGCTGCCACTAAGAATTTCCTAATGAAAAAACCCAATAACACTTCGAACCAAAGAATAATACTTAATTTTTACTTTTCTATGTATTTAGAAATGGCAGTGCCTTCGTAATTTTCATTTTGTATTGCTTTAGAAAATCTGTACTACATGTTATGGAAATAACTGAAAACATCTTAAGGGGCCATTGTACTCAATGAGTATGAAAATTTTTTTTTGCGATTTCAGGGTTGGTCCCCTAGTAAAAGTTGTTCATACTGATGAGTACAATGACCTTAAAGGTTTTCAGTTATTTCAATAACACGTTGTATGTGCAGTCAAGCGCATATTAATGGTACAAAGTTTCAAACCAGTATATGCAGCTCGTCTTGTATGAAACTTACATATTAAGCCAGTTCTGCTTATAATGGTTTAGCTACCGTGCAACTAGAGGCAAACGTATCAAAAGTGCTTGTAATTAGGACTATTTGAAACATCGACCATTCCCCTTTCAACACCCCATAGACGCCTCATAACAAGCGACCAATGTATCGACCAGCTCATGATTAAGGGTTACGTTCGAACTTGAAACTAGTGGGGCACACCCGTTACGTGAGTGAAACCGTTTATATTGGGTGTCAGGGAAACGCTCCCGAAACGGAAAGGCTATTATTATACTACCTAAACACAATCGAATACCAGTCACCATTAGCCTTATACTCATTATTTTAGTGATTTGGTATTTTGCAAACCAGCAATGTAAAGCGTATAAAACTCGGGATCAATGCCGCGCGTACCTAACCTACCTACGCTCGCTACGACACGGACTGCGTATGCGAGCGGATGTCGTTCACCCCTAGCGCCAGCAGATATTTTATTTGAATTACATTGCGAACTTTAAAAAATTAAGTAAATAAATAAAAAAATTTTTGCACATCAGTTTTATTTAACTGCCCAAAGCTGGATATGTATGAAGAAAGCAAAATAAAAATAAAAAATCGTGGTGTCGTATAGTAATCACCAGCACTATCTTCGTTTTCGGAAGCGTTTCCCTGACACCCAGTATTAATAATTATGACCGATGTATATCAACATTTTAGTGTAATATCTGATACAGGTCGCTACTATTCGCTACTTGAAAACTTCAAATCAGTTTCGACCACTTATGTGAGCCGTCAAAACTTCCGCGTTAGTGATTAGCCAATAACCGCCTTGGTAGGGCCAATCGGATTGCATTACCCCCGTACCTCAGCTAGTTGACAGAATTTATTGTACGCATTATATTCAACAGTAGGCGTCTATTGTCGATGATTTAAATGAAAAAAAAAAAAACAATTTGAATTGAATTACCATTGATATGCGGTTGACTGTACGGTCACGATACTTCCCGGTGGTACCGGTGGTGCCGTACTTGTGTTCGTAACTACAAAACTCGGCCAAAACTGAGCGCTCCCGAGCTTACGCACGCAAAGACAATGTGCATGTACATTTACACACACAAGTACGGCTCACCCGCTTTTGTGAGATAAAACATCTGTACATTTCGTCGACAAAATCCCTTGAACGAATCCTGCTACATTACACGTACCTACCACTGCCATCGAAAATTTAATGCAAGCGAATTTAGCCTTAGTGCTGGTTCACCGCAAATATTTCTGACTGTACCTATACCATCATATCGTATGTTTCTAGTAGTTAGATCAGACGACCAATTCTCGTAATTTAAAACTTTAAAATAAAGTTCCAAACTAATCTCAATGCTTTAAATCTCAATCTCCTGATAGTAGATGTTTTTGTTTGCCGTTTAAAAAGAAATGTTTCTGTGCGAGGTGTTTCCTTCCCGTTGACTTCGAAGATAGAGTCGATATTGAAGGACAGAGCAGAGAGAAGGCAGAGAGATATTGTGGAAACAGGATATGCAGTACGTGCTGCGTCTGCCGAACGATTCCTCCATCACTGAAGATGTTTTACGGACACGTGTTCTGCAATGAATGTTTCAAGACGCACGTTTTGTCGCGGTTTAGGGGCGAGTCCGCGCATCCATTCCAATAGCTGGTAGATGCAGTGGGAGCCTGAAGGCAAGCCGCAAGAGGCGAATAATAATGACAATGACAATTTGTGACACTTAGGTCATCAATGTCACCAATAGCAATGGAATCCTGAAGATGATAGCGGGAAGGATGGACACAGCCATCCTCAGTCGTTTAATCGATTTGCATGTGAGAGGTGCGAATCGATGACTCGACATTTATTTATGTTTGTTATCTGTGTTTACTAACATAGTTGTTTAAGTTTTTCATTGTTACTAACAAAAATGATTATGGAATGTTGTTTTCTGAAAATAAAATATTTTATTATTATTATAATAAACGGCAAACAGGAACATCTACTGTCAGGAGATTGAGATTAGTTTGGAACTATATTTTGAAGGTTTTTAATTACGAGAATCGGCCTTCAGTAGTTTGTTTGATCGAACTACTATAAGACTATGCCCACTAGTTGAACTATCAACAGTGACCGATCTACTAGGAAGACTTTTATAATTATATAATTATTATTAATATCAATATAATTTGACTACCTACAATTTTCTAAGTACTGAACCATTTTCCTCCCAATACAATAACACCACCGTCATCATGTACATACTTTAAAACGACGAAAACTGATACTTGAAATCCCAGAAATACCCGCACTCTAAATTCTACGCTTTTACTAATAGTAGATGCTAGAAAGGGATGGCAACAATTTTAGAGCTGTAATTTGTCCGAATTAAAATCTCCATACAAGTTTAGTCGTGATCTCGGAACGGGCCCACTAAAATACAAAGACATGTAACACGTAAACTAAATTGACAGCACAAAAATTGTTGCCATCCCTTTCAAAGGAAGTAAATCAGTAGTCTCTTCCCGTTTCCGCTAGGGGTGCTACTGATTTATGAATGAAAGTCGACGCATACGATCAGCAAGTGATAAGTGTCAAACTCGGAATCGGCACTTTATTGGAGTAAAGGTCAAAATATGAATTAAAGGCAATCATGACCTTTAAATTTACTTTTGAACGTCAATTTAATTCGCGGGATTCTAGAGTCAACTTAGCAGAGTCAGATGTACAATTTTTCATGCGATTTTTTACTCACACTGTATTTGATACCATTTTGATTTGGAAGAAAATTTATCTGCGACCATTTGACTGACTGATTCCATTTGACACATTTTAAGTCATTTTCTTCTCAACATTCAGGAAGTTTGACACTACACTGCGAATTTTGACATGTTTCAAACCGAGCCTATTTTTGTCGCCGTAATACGCATCATTTTTCTACCTGAATTAAACCTAACGAAACAACACTAGTATAGAAGCAGCGTCTAAGTCGCGCTACCTGTCTCGCTCGCACGCGTGGCACTGCGCATGCGTGTGAGCTGTGTGTTCAGATGACGACTACGAGCGGCACGTCGTTGATCATAAGGACTGCGGCGGCGGCAGGGCACGCGCGGCGGCCAGTCCGCCCGCGTCCAGTCGGGGCCAGTCCACGAATTCTTTGCCGTGTCTGGAACAACGTTACAGCAAATAAATAAATAAAAATTGGGATTCTGAGACATTTTACACGGCATCATCTAGTCCCAAAATTACAGAAAATTAATAAATAAAAATTGGGATTCTGAGACATTTTACACGGCATCATCTAGTCCCAAACTAAGCAGAGCTTGTAGTATGGGTACTATAGGTGCGGCACCCTAGATGGCGTTTTTGACGTTTATCTGCTCATGAAGATCCGTAAATATTGACAGCTACGTATGAAGGCACAATTGCCGCACTTTACTGTCAATAGTGAAGCACTGCCACAGCAATATAATTTTTCGAATTTCAAATCTTTCAAATTCAATTTATTTCTACTGTTTATTTATATATGTCACAGAAAAGGACATTGACCACGGATGGGCCCATTTTTCAAAATTCAAAAATTATCTCTTATTTTTTTAAGTTTATTTGTTCTTTATCAACATTTCTTTCACCCTAGCATTAAAAAACATAATAAATATGTATTAAACTGAATCGTAAGTGTATCCTCTATTCAAACCGAACGTAAATGTTGCCAGTAGGTCTACTCGCGTTTTACGAACGACAAACGAAGTACGAACTTTCGTTCCGACTGATACTTACATAATAAAGATAGCCACATAAAAAAGGCACACCATACATGATGTCTGTATGTCATTATGGGTGCGTTCAATTATATCACCCAACGATGCACGGAGCGTACTTATCAATCAGTTATGGAGTTGGAAAAAAATAGATTTCTCTTAAATCAGGGTGAAAAAATTAAAATCGTTTGCAGAATAATAAAAGATAAATCTTGGTCTACAAAATAAGACTAAAACCGCCGTGACATAGCAATTTTTTTTCAGGGGCCTAAAGCTCCTTACGGAATGGGCAATATCCTATAAATTATTTACTTTATGTAGATATTATTCATAATAGCTAGTTGGAGTTGGTCAAAGTAATAAACCTGGTCCCAATCGCTAATAATTTGAAATGTGTCAAAACACTATTGGAAAATGTCAAAACGTGCCGCGGGTATACATAGACAATGGATATAATACTTATATACTTATTTTTTTGCATCCGAATCCGTCATCGGCATCCATCGGATCCGTTCTGCGAGCAATGTGCCCCACCCACTGCCACTTAAGTTTGGCAATTCTTTGGGCTATGTCGGTTACCTTCGTTCTCCTGCGAATCTCCTCATTTCTGATTCGATCACGCAGGGACACTCCGAGCATAGCTTTCTCCATTGACCTTTGAGTGACTTTGAGCCTTCTTATCAGGCCCATTGTGAGCGACCACGTTTCAGTGCCGTAAGTAATAATAATTAATACTGGCAACAGACACTGGTCAAAGGCTTTCTTCTTGAGACACTGCAGTATTTCGGACGAGAAGATATTGCGTAGTTTCCGGAACGCTGTCCAACCGAAAAAGCCAAAGAAAATCTGTATTAACCTGAATATAAAGCTGAGTGTAGCTGTGACGGCGGCTCCCCAGAACATGAGGTACATCAACACTTCGCTTGTGTACCGCTGCGGTAACGTTGCGCTCGCGCAGAACATTGACATCGCCACCAGAAGGACTGATGGGAACTAGAACAGAAGAGAAAATGATTTAGAACATTCCAGAAAGACGCTTAAAAGTTCTACGCTATTTCTTTCGTCTCTATGTGTCGAAACACAAAACTGCGATGTGAAATCACATCGCAGAAATCTATTAGCTCGTACGACGCTTCGCAAAAACTTGCGACATGATTCGCGTCGCCCATTCTTGCGATATTATATGAATGATTACCATAGTTACCCAAACTATGCCGCACGAAATCGCATCGCAGCAATTCGCGTCGCAGTTTCCTGCGTTGGAAATTCGCATCGTGCCGATTCGCAGTTTTGTGTTTTGACCCTTAAGCCGTTGATTTTTTAAGACAGCGAAATATTACCGATGGTTTTTGCTCTAAACAGTTCTTTGCGACATTAAGACGCTGACATCAGCCAAATACCTCAAATAGGCTTCTTTTAAAAACATTTTTAGCTGTATCTATTCAGTTTGTGGCAGTGAAAAAAATATATATTAATCTTGTTAGTATTTTTGAAACTGTATTGTGCCCAAAACACGTTTTCTTGAAGTTTTCTCGATAGAAAAGAATTGTAAACTAACTTCTTAAAACATGCTTTAAAGCAAACAATCTCTATTATTTACTAAATATTATAAATAAAATTAAGAAAACATTTGAGAAAGACAATAATCTTAACATTTGTTGTTTCTGTTTTTCAAATAAGCTATTAGTTTTTTATTTAAAAAAAAATTGTTTAAATTTTCATTCAACTTGAGCGGCGTATCTGACGTCCCTCGGCTCGTTGCCTCTCTTTCAGTTCTGTACGAAACGACAATGACCGCAGAGGTCTGATTTTTTAGGTGTTGTCAGCCTCTTAATATAATGATGTGTTTTACTTACTGTAATGTATTTCCAGTCTCTATCCCGTCTGAGAGGGCACGGCAGCGTGTTGCCCTCGCCGTCAGCTATCACGTATTTACCCAGAAACAGGTCAATAGAGTCCTGTGTTATAAACAAATACACACTGTCAATAAATAATAAATAAATAAATATCTTTGGGACATTTTTACACAGCACCATCTAGTCCCAAACTAAGCAGAGCTTGTGCTATGGGTACTAGACAATGGATATAATACTTATATACGTTTTTTTTGTAAATACATACTTATAATACATAAGCAACACACCCAGACCAACACAAACACTTATGTTCATCACACAAATATTTGTGTCCTGTGGGAATCGAACCCACGACCTCGTTATCAGCAGTCCGACACTCGAACCACTAGACCACAGATGTCGTCTAAATAAAAAAACTATAACCTAATGTCTGTTTTTCTGTCTTGTCTTATTTAGTAAACAATCTTGGCATGGCTCTTAGTTCAAATAACTACTGATAAAAAATAATTACTGGTTCTGCACATGTTATTAGGTTAAAAATCGATAGGCATATCGATAGTATCGATTGGAAGGTATCTACCAATACTATCGATAGTATCGATTGGAAGGTATCTAACAATACTATCGATAGTATCGATATTATCAAACTATTGTTACGATACTATCATCATCATCATCATCATTTCAGCCGAAAGACGTCCACTGCTGGACATGGGCCTCCCCCAAACATCGCCACAACGACCGGTCCTGTGCCTTCCGCATCCAGCGATAAAGATGTAAAGCGATGTTCGATACTATCGATTGTTTGAAATCATGCAATAGTATCGATACTATCGATACTATTGTGCTATCGTTTAGAAAGTATTGCAATATAACTTATCTTTTTAGAAAGTTCATTTTCCTACCTTTTGTACACACACCACATTGTTAGGGTGCTACTTAACTATTTCTTTAATAATCTTATACATCAATACTACCTAAACGATAGCACGATAGTATCGATACTATTCATGACTTCGAACAATCGATAGAATCAATCAAAATAACAATAGTTTGATAGAATCGATACTATCGATATGATTGTTGGATACCTTCCAATCGATTCTATCGATAGGCTAATCGATATGACTGATTTGAACGGGGACTATCGATATATCGATAGTCGATTTTCATGCAACACTATTTCAAAGTGCGCCAACTCACTGCGCTTTGAATAGTGACTTGGCGTACGGCGCGGGTTTAGTTGAACGGCACACTGCACTTCTACGAGCGTAGCGTATGAAATCTGCCTTCAGGGCTCCTGTATACACGAATAGGGCTCCAGTACATACATACCTGTCTGAATCCATCGCTGAAGTTATTCTTGTAGTAGCGAGTGAGCGAGTTGACCCCGTCTCGTATGAGTCCCAGGTGCGTCCGCTTGCCGGTCCGCGTATAGTCTGTCTTCAGGGCTCCGGTGCCGGAGTACTGTGTGGAGATCGTGTCTGCGTGGTCTGCCCATACCTTGGACATAAATAAAAATATATCTTTTGGGACATTTTTACACAGCACCGCCTAGTCCCAAACTAAGCAGAGCTTGTGCGATGGGTACTAGACAATGGATATAATATTTATATACTTTTTTTTTGTAAATACATAATATATAAGCAACACCCAGACCAACACAAACACTTATGTTCATCACACAAATATTTGTGTGTAAAAAGGCTCATGTCAGGATTTGTACACAAAAATAAAGATTCCTAGAGAAGTTGCCATTTCGAATTATCTACGAATCAATACATGGGACTCGCCATGATTCTTTCAATAATAACCGAATACACTGTTATACTCACATTATTGAACAGTTTATCAAGCTGCGGATGCTTCTCCTCGTCGCTGGAGGTGACTGCCAGCAGCCTGAGGGCCGCATTCAGCTGCAGCCGCGCCAGCAGACTCTGCACCACGTTGGTTCTGTCCAGGCAGTCCACGCAATTCGTCCGGAAGACACCGTTCTGCCGTAAAAGAACGGTCCCTCCTCGAGACAGGAAGTAGCCGAACTCTGTCTGTTAAAAAAATTTGATATTAGTTTCCGTGTTTTTAGATGCATTATTTTTATTGTCTCTATTTTCATAATAGCTTTTTAAAGCCATTATAAGTGAACCGTGGTGTCCATGGTATACAGCCGCCAGACACAAGAGTCTATTCTGCAGAGTTTTTAGAATTCTAAGCGAATTCAGACGAATCCAGGCGATATGAGGCGAATACAGGCGATATGAGGCGAATACAGGCGATATCAGGCGAATCTAGACGTCTTATCTAAAAAACCTTTAATTTCTGCTATGATAACGTTGAATTTCAATTACGCAACTATAGTATACCGCAGCAAAATCATGAGGAGTTTACACGTTAAAGCCTACCAAGTTGCAAGTCCTTGGACCTCCAAGGACTGCATAATGCATTCGGGATTCGTGAAACTTCGTTTATCATCGACTTCTTCCGTCATACTCTCACCTGTTCATGCGCTATCCGGTCGATGAGCACGTTGAGCCGGTAGTAGCGCATGGAACGGCACTCGTGCCTCTCCGTCAATGTTCGGCATCTGTCGGCTTCTCACCTGTTCCTGCGCTATCCGGTCGATGAGCACGTTGAGCCGGTAGTAGCGCATGGAACGGCACTCGTGCCTCTCCGTCAATGTTCGGCACCTGTCGGCTTCTCACCTGTTCATGCGCTATCCGGTCGATGAGCACGTTGAGCCGGTAGTAGCGCATGGAACGGCACTCGTGCCTCTCCGTCAATGTTCGGCACCTGTCGGCTTCTCACCTGTTCGTGCGCTATCCGGTCGATGAGCACGTTGAGCCGGTAGTAGCGCATGGAACGGCACTCGTGCCTCTCCGTCAATGTTCGGCACCTGTCGGCTTCTCACCTGTTCGTGCGCTATCCGGTCGATGAGCACGTTGAGCCGGTAGTAGCGCATGGAGCGGCACTCGTGCCTCTCCGTCAATGTTCGGCACCTGTCGGCTTCTCACCTGTTCGTGCGCTATCCGGTCGATGAGCACGTTGAGCCGGTAGTAGCGCATGGAGCGGCACTCGTGCCTCTCCGTCAATGTTCGGCACCTGTCGGCTTCTCACCTGTTCGTGCGCTATCCGGTCGATGAGCACGTTGAGCCGGTAGTAGCGCATGGAGCGGCACTCGTGCCTCTCCGTCAATGTTCGGCACCTGTCGGCTTCTCACCTGTTCGTGCGCTATCCGGTCGATGAGCACGTTGAGCCGGTAGTAGCGCATGGAGCGGCACTCGTGCCTCTCCGTCAATGTTCGGCACCTGTCGGCTTCTCACCTGTTCGTGCGCTATCCGGTCGATGAGCACGTTGAGCCGGTAGTAGCGCATGGAGCGGCACTCGTGCCTCTCCGTCAATGTTCGGCACCTGTCGGCTTCTCACCTGTTCGTGCGCTATCCGGTCGATGAGCACGTTGAGCCGGTAGTAGCGCATGGAGCGGCACTCGTGCCTCTCCGTCAATGTTCGGCACCTGTCGGCTTCTCACCTGTTCGTGCGCTATCCGGTCGATGAGCACGTTGAGCCGGTAGTAGCGCATGGAGCGGCACTCGTGCCTCTCCGTCAATGTTCGGCACCTGTCGGCTTCTCACCTGTTCGTGCGCTATCCGGTCGATGAGCACGTTGAGCCGGTAGTAGCGCATGGAACGGCACTCGTGCCTCTCCGTCAATGTTCGGCACCTGTCGGCTTCTCACCTGTTCGTGCGCTATCCGGTCGATGAGCACGTTGAGCCGGTAGTAGCGCATGGAGCGGCACTCGGCGTGGAAGTCGAAGGGTTCGTACCGGACCCCGGGGAGAGCAGCTGCGGCCACCGCAGCGCGGAAGCCCCGCTCTAGGGCTTCCTCCTTGCCGTGTTGGTCGATCTGTGACGAAAAGATGATATTTGGTTTAGAGTTACATAACTTATGAAACTTAACATATGAAATATACATCTGTTGCAACAATGGCAAAGAGGCATCTTAGATATTAGATATATCTTAGAAATATAACTTGTAAAAATCAAGGTTAAAACGTAAAGGCAATATTTTCTAGCTACTTACTAGAATAGTAATTGAAAAATTATTTATTTTTACAAGAGACATAAGTATATCCAAAAAACCTTTGATTGGTAAAACATGCTAGATAGGTTTGTCATATCTTATAGTGAAATGAGCAGTGACTTGAAAACGTGTTACAGTAGTACACATTTTATATGGCCCACCGATGTACCTGCGCAGATGACACAATTTAAATAAGCGGGAAATTGGTTAAACAAACAGAAAAGACCATCGCCGCGCGCCGAGTCTCATTCGCTGCCGCTAGAGTACGGTAGGTGTGAGCGAAATAGAGAAAGACGTCACGGCAATCAATTTTAACACCTTATGGGCATTGTAGAAAGTTGATTATATTTTTTTAATGTTTCGGGTGTTTTCACGCCTTATCTTTTGTGTTGTAATGTACTGGTTTTTAGAACTCACCAAATTCACCAACACCTGGTTTCCATATCTCTGCTGCTGATCTCTCAGATGCTTGGTATACGCGGTGACATGGTCCTCATGTGACAGAGTCATCGCAGGCTTGTACTTGATGTCCGGGTATTGACTCCAATACAGTGGGATGGAACCTCTGGTCTGCACGAAGGAGGATTTTTCACCCCCTCTTTCGATAATTTGTTCGGTTTCCACGAAGTTAGCGACGTTACCCTATAGGAAAGAATGTTTAGTATACTCTATGTCAATCCAATTAAATAAAAAGGTAAACAAATCTAATTTCATTTACGCATGCGAAGCGAAATAAGAAAAAATCGCTCACGTGCCTGCGACTCCTGGCTGGATTCGATACCACGAGCAGTATTCACGGTAGCTTAGTGGCTAAAGCACTAGCGTACTGAGCTAGGAGTCGCAGGTTCGAATCCTGCTCGAGAGCGATTCTTTCCTTCCACAATTTAAATAGTTAAATCCAATTTCGGTAAAATTAACACACAATCACTCACTAAATGGAATTAGTAACACATTCATCCGTATTTGAAGGTTAGTATAACGGGCTGGTTTCCGCAACTCCACGATCAAGCGTGTATTTTGCGTACGGGTATTTGAAGGTTTCAACTTGATAGCTCACCACTTTTTCCAAGAACATTCGTTTGATTATCATTTTTTAATTGTTTTTGAAAATTCACTTGGTAGCCTGCTACAAGAAAAACCACTTATAAAGTCAAAAACTTCCCAAAAAAAGCATGTTTCTAATTCATTCAATAAAATAAAATCGAATCATTCAATTAATTAATGGAGTTGTAATTGAAACTAAAATTGGACATCATAAAACACTAAATGGTCGGGTTAGTGACCCCGTTTGTTTACCTTTCTGTTTAATTGGATTGACATAGACTTTACGTTGATAATGTAAAAAATTTGACTCTTCGTCGGAATAAGCAGTGAATTCATAAAGTTAACTCTATAATTCCATGAACTATATTTGAAGGTCATAATTGCGTGCCCTGTCAACTCCAGCGACCACGTCAGCTGATGGCCGTTCACGTCAGCTGGTGGCCGTTCACGTCAGGTGCTGGCTGTTCACGTCAGCTAGTGGCCGTTCACATCAGCTAGTGGCCGTTCACCTTATGTTGTTTATATTATTTATGACTCACCTGGGCATCGACTCCCCTCATGTAGAACCGTGTGCCGGCCCTGTCGACGCAGCGCCGCGACACCAGTGACCACGTCAGCTGGTGGCCGTTCACCACTACGTTGTTAATTGATACAACTGGATACCGGTTAAGGATGTAGAATATTGAGAATTGAGGTAGACATTCAAAAGAGATAAATTAATTTAAACGGCTAAGAAATCAAAGGCTATAATTAAAAATTTAGAACCATGTAATGGACCAAAAGCGCAACGTTACATTGGTGTTGATTCTCTTGTCCAGAAACTAAACTTATTTTAAACTATCGCTCTCTTTTACTAATAGTAGATACAAGAAAGGGATGGCTACAATTTTAGTGCTGTCAAAATAGTCGGAATTGAAATTTCCATACAAGTTTATTCGTGATCTCGGAACGTGACGAGTAAAATACAAAGAAATGTAACACGTAAACTGATATGACAGTACTAAAATTGTTGCCATCCCTTTCTTGTATCTACTATTAGTAAAAGAGAGCGATAGTTTAAAATAAGTTTAGTTCGTGAACAAGAGAATCGACACCATTAGGTGTATCCCTCCCCGGAAAAAAAGGAACTTTCTTTTTGGTGTAAAAGAAAAATAAGAACGTCAAGAACTGAACCTATAGAAGATACAATTTCAAGAAAGTTTCAGCAAATACAGGTGTAATGTGTATCTATTTATATTTGAAAAGGATACATCCTTCTATGAGGGGCAGCGTGAAGCGTGAAAACTGTTGGTGTGAGAAGTCTCTGAGCAGGAATCCATTCCACAGGAAACGAGGGTCGGCTCTGTTTGTGATCGACATCTGAAATAGATTTGATTAATTTTATAATAAAACAAGTTTAGGATTCAAGGAGGTCAAGGATTACATCGCGTATATTATTTAAATTGGTTTTCCTGCCATTCCGAAAGCTTTGCAGCGTTCGTGGTCGCAGGAAGACTAAGATGACAAGCGTCTTTACAGATACATATTTCTAAAAAAAAAAAATTATCTACTGTACACACGGCTACACATCAAGCTGTACTTTTCCAGTATAAGCTGCCCTCGCATTGTATAGGTTTTCCTTACAACGCGAGGTCAGCCTTTACTGGTTTTGTACAGCTTGATGTGTAGCCGTGTGTACAATTTTTATTAATTAAAATCGTTTCGATGCACGCGGTATTCACATCACTCACAATGTAAATTTTGTGGATTTAATATTCTTTTGGTTTTTCAGATCATTTTGAATAAAGTGTTCTGTACAAGTGCTGTTAAAATATATATTTTTGCATGTTTGGTTGTTTGTTTGTATGTGTTGTTAGCAGTGTATAATCGTCTTACCCTGTGGAAGTCAGGCGTGACGGAGTGCAGCCTCTGCAGAGTGTGCGTCAGGTCGAGGCCGTACGAGAAGTAGATGCCGGGCGTGTCCAGCGCGAGCCGCACCATGCGCTCGTATGTGTTGTTGTCTTCTATCTGTTACATATATTTCTTGGTTAAGGCCCTGTCCCTGCACGAAACTTCTCGGGTGGACTGCGGGGTGCAGTGGGGAGCTGGAGCACTGAGGCGCGCCGGCCCGTGATAACAAAATGAATTCAAAGTGTCAAAAATTGGCTATGTTTGTTTTTTTTTTCTATCGAGCGAAGTTATTTAAATCTTGTATCGATCTTTGAAAAAGGATACATAAACTACTCAACTCCACCATATATTTTTTCCATTCTCCCTACTTCAAGAAATTTTGACGGAAAATGGAAAGAAACAATGTACTTTTTTGGAGTTTGGCGACCAGATCGGTCCTTAAAATATTGGTGTCGATTCCCTTGTCACGAACTAAACTCATTTTAAACTATCGCTCTCTTTTACTTATAGTAGATACAAGAAAGGGATGGCAACAATTTTAGTGCCGTCTTTCACATCCAAAGCACTCGCAGTGTTCGAGTAAAATGGCTGTAACAAAAGCTGGGGTCCCACGACCTGTTTTTTGACGAATCAGGCCGCGCCAGGCCAGGCCGTGCCGTGAGAACGGTCTCGCCTCGTTGGCGCCTGTCGTTGCCTGTCCTCGCCTGTCTTATTTGTCGCGAGTCAGTAATTTCAAAGGCGTGGCGGGAGGTGCCTGTCATGGCCTGTCAGGGCGCGTTCGCTTCGCTTGATTTCTCAATTGTTGACAACTGAATAAAGCAACAGCGGCTGCACACGCAGCCATGCGCTCCATATCACTTACCATGTCGCAATGCAACAGGCCGACAGATGCCGTGGGAACACCTCATCACAGGCCACGACAGGCCTGGCACGGTCTGTCAACGGGCCGTGGGACCGCAGCTTAATAATAATAATAAATCTTTATTTAAAATCACAAGTAGATCTATATAGTGTTAGTAAAAACAAAAGAAAACCGAACCCGTAAGAACCACAAGAACCGTAACATGTTAGTAAAATTAATAAATGTTGCCGAAGTTAAAACTGGATATAGTTCGCACTAGACGTGTGAAGCCCAGTGTCGCAACCAAAGAATTTTTACCCAAGATAGAATGCGGACGGAGAAATTTAAGAACTTCAAAAATGAATAATATCCCGTTCATATAAGGTCCAAAATCTTTTATCAAAATCAGGGAGAAATACCGGGCGAGCCCGGTTTTCTGAGATAGTATTACCAAGAGCCCACTGTCCCTTCCTGCATGTATGGACAGCCTATAGAAAGAGACAAAGAGCTCCCCAATCATCGGACCGAATTTTAGTCAGCCGTCCGCTTTCCAGCTTGATATATAAATTCCTTGATCGCAACACTAGACAATCCCACTTGTCGCACAATGCGCTAAGGATGCTGTGGGAGCTGGAAAGCATTCTGCGAAGGGTCGAGGCACACCGTTTCCGGATAATGGCATGATCACCGTCAATCCTCGCCTCAGCGAACATCCCGAAAGCGCTACAAAAACGCGGCAGCATCTCTCTGCGTATACCTGATCCACAGACTACACGTGTAAAATGACTGGCAGTAAGCTCTAAAGAGTGTCATTTTTACCTGCTTGTTACACCGCGCAAATCTGCGGATCTGCTTAAGGGTTCCTTGTTAACAGAAACCTAAATAGGTTAGTAATGAGGCCATGTATCAATGCCTACCTGTTTGGTCGTGAGGTGTGTGTTGGAGCGCGCGTACGGTATGATGTCTGCGCCCGCCAACTGGTACACGTCGTTACCATTCAGCTTGCCTATCTGTAGGTATATCACACATGACTCCTGTTATTTGATCAATTACAAAAAAAATAGGCCCTAATTCACATAATTTCACGTCGCGCCGATCAAGTTGCAGTGACGTTACGTGAATTTACCTACTGATCTAATTGTTTCATTACTTTAACGCGTGCGGAGCAAAATCTAAAGATACAACGTGTATCAGAAATGCGTGGTCATATTTGAAAAGCTTATTCAGGGGATGCTATCGAACAACTTTTACTATGGGACCAACCCTGAAATCGCGAAAAAAAAACTGCTGATCCTTACATTTTGTCGAGCGACTTCGACATCGATGAAATAGAA
Source organism: Asteroscopus sphinx (assembly GCA_949699075.1). Lineage (NCBI taxonomy): Eukaryota > Metazoa > Arthropoda > Insecta > Lepidoptera > Noctuidae > Asteroscopus > Asteroscopus sphinx. Next base: position 6,140,263 of record OX453023.1, read on the forward strand.
CATCATTTTGTATGGAACAGGTAATATTTTTTTCGCAATTTCAGGGTTGGTCCCATAGTAAAAGATGTTTTAGGCTATGCCCTGAATGAGCTCTTAAAATATGATCACGCTTTTCTGATACACGTTGTATAAATTGTGGAAAGAAAAATTCACTCACTAGCAGGATTCTAACCTGCAACTCATAAAACGTAGACGTATAACCACCACGAGCAGAGTTCACTGTAGCTCAGCGGCTAAAGTACTGGTATACTGAACCAGGTGCTCGTGGGCGAATTTTTCTTTCCGCCTCGTTTTAAGTTACTGATCTTTTGACTGAAATATTTGCTGTTTGTTTTTAAGTAGGATAATTGTGGTACATTTTGTGCACATCACTTTAACTTCCTGATGGATCTAGATGAACACCAAATTCTAAATTTCCGATTTCCAAAAATACCGAATTCTTACTAAGATTTTATTTACAATACTCACCAATATTCTATATTTGGCTACAACTAGGTATAATCCAGATAATAGTTTGATGGAGCCGAGAAAACCACACACTGGTCGATATGCATTTGCAGGTATTGGAATTTTAACTGTGCCATATTCTGAAAAAAAAAACAGTATTTATTTTATTGCATATTTCATGAGTGTGGAGGAACGAGGTATCATGTTCCTCCAACACAGAGGAAGGATCTTCCGACCAGTGGGGTAATTGTGTAATGCATTCACATTGACATCAGCTTTCATTTTGAAATTACAGCAATATTCATTGCTTGGTACGTAGTTGTCAATATGACGGATTGTCAAAACACACAGAGTAATGAACATTGAAATCCAGATGATTGCGATCGCGAGTGAGTTACGCAATTAGGCAGCAGGCTGGGCGCAGGCGCAGGTGCAGAGTCTGGCGGGCCAACATTAGCCCAACGGTTGATGTTGGGCGCTTGTATACTGGGTGTCAGGGAAACGCTCCCGAAACTGAAAGGGTATTATTATACTACCTAAACACAATCGAATACCAATAACCATTAGCCTTATACTCATTGTTTTAGTTATTTGGTATTTTGCAAACCCGCAATGTAAAGCGTACAAAACTCGGGATCAATGCCGCGCGTACCTAACCTACTACGCTCGTTACGACACGGACTGCATATGCGAGCGGATGTCGTCCACCCCTAGCGCCAGCTGATATTTTATTTGAATTATTACATTGAGAACTTTAAAAAATTTAGTAAATAAATGGGGTTTCTTTGCAAATCAGTTTTATTTAACTGCCCAAAGCTGGTTACGTACGAAAAAGGCAAAAAAAAATATATGAAAAAATCTAAAAAAAGAATCGCATTTTTTTTGTGGTTTCGTATCAGTAATCACCACCACTATTACTTATCTTCGTTTTCGGAAGCGCTTCCCTGACACCCAGTATATGCTATGTTGCTCTACGTGCGTGATTCAGGATAGTTCCCATGTAGCGGGATAGATGTGGCTACATTACTCTCGTCATTGACTACGTCTCTGTTACTTTCCATTTAGCGAGATAGATGTCGCTACAAAAGTAAAAATAATTTTATATGGCCTCTTTATCAACGTTAAATCAAATTAATTAGCGGAACTTTACAGACGTGGTGGTTATCAATATCTAATCTAATGATAATAAACCAAGAAACAATATGATTTTCTAAACTCATCATTTCAACAATAGCCAGCTGATTAGGGGGTCAACGGCCGCGCGACACGAGCTGCTCTCGTGTTGCGCGGCCTTTGTCGGTGTCTTTTTTACCTAGGTATTTAGAAACAACTGTAGTGTGAAGGTGGTTTCACAGCAACGAGGCGTGGCGTGGATGTGGTGTAGTTTCTTCAGGATCCTAGGAGAATCGATTGAGATCGTTTTTAGGGTTCCGAAGTCCTACAAGGAACCCTTATAGTTTCGTCATGTCCGTCCGTCTGTCCGTCTGTCCTAATCCTTTACAGCTTAATAACTTCTACAGTTATAAACATAAGTAAATGAAATTTTGTTAAAAAATAGTCTGCATATAGATCTCAATTTTAAAAGAATAAAAAAATAGTTTTTACGTATTTCAATTAGTGCGCGCCGCGATCCGCCATTAGTCGGTTTTTTCGCCGAACACAAAGGGGACCGCAGTGTGCAGGGAGCGCCAGTGTGGATGGGTTTATTTATAATTTATGTACACACAATAACATATGTTAGGAGACAGCATTAAAATTATTTAGTACAAAGGTACTGCTTATTTCAAAGAAATTTCTACTAGCAGACCTGCGACCTGAGGGCGCTATGTTCGCCGCGCGCACGAAACAGATGCGAGTAGGTACATGCTCGGTTCATGCGCGCACTGCATCCTTATAAAATGCTACTTTCATGTTACATTGCATGTTACATTACAGCAGTCTGTACCCGCCTTTAGTGGCCTAATGACAATATATTATGAACCTTTATCACACAGTCTAAGGCCCGTATTACAGGACGATACTCAAGCATTGATCTCTGTTTAAAACTAGTTTTGAGTTGAGCTTTGATTTTAGAACGTTCCTCAAGCAGAGATTTATTGATCACAGTTCAGCCGAGTTTAGCTTTATTTTATACTGTCGCCTGTTTCGGTATTTGAGCAGAGTTTTGATCTGTAATCAGTCTAGTGTGGTCCAGACTACACTTGAGTAGAGATTTCTATTCAGTTTCAGGTCAAATTCGTGTGTTATGTTGTTGAATTAAAGTTTATAATTACCGTTCTGGAATAAGACCGATACTCAAGTAACGATTCTATCCTTAAGTAGTGATCAGGTGATTGGAGTTTAAACTGTACTTGAGGAAGCTTCTGTAATACGGGCCTAAGTACATAAATTAGTACAACTGACAAAATAAATGTACCTTTAACAACTGCTTCCCCAGTCACTCGATCTATTACCAATATTTCTGTGGGGTGTATTGTAGGCTCCAGATAAAACTTATCTGAGGTTGTGTATCTGAAAGAAAAATCTAATATTAATTAAGATAAGAGATGACTTACATTTGATTTGTTGAGATAGTACCATATTCCTCAACATTGTATACTGATAACAAAACTGTGTGACATACCAGTGGCCACAACACAACAGAAAATGGAATATTCCCATTTGTCCCCGAGTGTCTGTCCTTGAATGCGGACAGATAAGAATTTTCGTGTTATCTGTCCCCAAACTTATAAATGGGGACAAGTGGAAATTTAAAGGAACACGTCATTTTATTATCCATTGGAAATAGCAGCAATGGTGCAGAGTAGGATGTGTGAGGCGTCAATTAGAATAAGTATGAGAACAAAAATTACCGATTACTTTTACAATTATTTAGGAAAATAAATAATTACTTGCCACATCAATTTGTTACAATATAATTTGTTGAGTGTCTGAGGTTTTAAGATATTGAAATAACATATTGTATACCTATACATATAGATAAAGATAAATGTATTTGTTTGATACACAAAACTTGTAGTTTTGGTCTGTATGATGCACCTAAGTACACATACCTGATCAAATAATAACTATGTACTTTTACGTTGTGCGATAAAGTGGATTATTATTACATCAGGAAAACCAATTTATAGTAGTTTATGAAACTGTTGCATAATAGGGGTTATTAAAACACGAGTGTGAGTTTAAAAACCGAGCCGTAGGCGAGGTTTTTAATAGTATCACACGAGTGTTTTAATACCTAATTATGTCAGTTTCATACACTATTTTATCTACACTCATATAATTTTAAATAAAATACCAAAGTCAAAATCTTGGTAAAATTGTCGTTGTTTTTCTTGATTTCTCTGGTAAAAGATTGTTCGTCATTTACGTTGCTGCATCCAGAAATTCAGGCGGGGTCATATTCTCCACAGTTCAGTATCACTGCTGTAGTCAGATATTTTTGCCCAGAATAAAACTTTCGACATACAAAACCATAATAATAACGTAAACAATAACAATAAATTTACAAGTAACGATGTCCAAATCCAGTAGGTAGGGCGCGCGGCCGCGCACGCGCGCTGGTGCGCGCCTACACAGATAATAAAATATAGTCTGGCGACAACATTATAATCGGAACTAATTTTCTATCCTTGTCAGGATTCCGTCAATCTCTGTTTTATCATACAAAAAATATGCCTGTAAACACTTAAATATAATTAAAAGCAATATGACAATCAAAAGTTCTGCCAAAAACGCGATTTTAAACGATAAAAATTTTCAATGTATGACAAGTGGCGCCACCCTGAATTTTGTGTACTCATTGGTGCCAAACTGTACGACTGCTAAAAAAAAGGTTTGAAAACTCCTTGGTTAGGTCGAAGTGGCATTAAAAACTCCTTAGTTAGGCTGAAGTGTGCGGTTATGGAAAAAAAATTAAATTACCGCATTGTTTTGTTCAGCAAACTGTATCGTAATGAAACTTTTTAAATTCATAACAGGTGCATGTGCGTAAAGTATGTCATTATGTCATTACTTTCGAGTTCATAATTCGAATTTTACGATACGAGTGTAGATAAAATAATATATGCGATGTAATATGGTTAAACTTGTTTTATTATTATTAAGTTATGGAGTTTCTATGTAATGTGAGAATCTTTATAGTATCATAAAATACAGCATAAACAACTCATAAGACTATTGCCATGTTTCTGATACACTACTCAACTAAAAAAAAAAAACAAGTGTCAAGTGCTATGATTGTTGGTTGCAGTTTGGTCAACCAATTACAACCACATTGAACTGCTTCAAGAACAGATTTTGGAAACAGAATTTCCGAGAACAGAATTTGGAAATGTTTTTAGTTTAAGTAGGTACACACGGCTACACATCAAGCTATACATTTCCAGTATAAGCTGACCTCGCATTGTTTAGGTTTTCCGTACAATGCGAGATCAGCTTATACTGGAAATGTACAGCTTGATGTGTAGCCGTGTGTACCATGACATGGGGTGAATAGGGACAAAAGTGGGCAAGGTTTTTTTTTTTTTTTTTTCTTTAGTTCTGCTTAGTTTGGGACTAGATGGTGCTGTGTAAAAATGTCTGAAAAATATTTATTATTATTATTTATTTTAACATTGAAACAAGATAGTTTGTTGCCCGCAAAGACTTGAAAATTGTTCTGCCACTATTTGGTAAACATTCTAGTCTTTGTGGGCAGCAAACTATCTTATTTTAATGTTAAAATCCTTTCCCACTTTTGTCCCTATTCACCCCTGCATTCCTATTCAACCCGTTTTGCTCGGTATTGTTTGAATGTATTTCTAATTAATATTGTAAAACTGTTTTTCCCTCAAAAATAAATAAATAAACAGACTGGACCAAATCTCCTAATCGCAAGACACATGCATCAGCTTATTCGACGACTCTGTGGTCTAGTGGTTCGAGTGTCAGACTGCTGATAACGAGGTTGTGGGTTCGATTCCCACAGGATACAAATATTTGTGTGATGAACATAAGTGTTTGTGTTGGTCTGGGTGTTGCTTAAGTATTATAAGTATTAATAACTTCTTAGGTTTTCGCGATCACTACACATTATAATAAAACAAAGTTTAACCGGATTAAATCGCGTATATTATTTAAATTGGTTTCCCTGACGTTTCGAAAGCTTTGCAGCATTTCGTGGTCGCAGGTAGACTAAGATGACAAGCGTCGTTACAAATATTTCTAAAAAAATATTTTAATCTACCGTACAATATTATTAATTAAAATCGTTTCGATGCACGCAGTAATCACTCACAATATCATTATCTTTTACAGTGTTGCATGCTGTTTGGGACTTGATTATTTTTAGGACTGGGTTCCAAACAGGTGGTAGCTGCCAACCATCTTCTCTATTAAAATTAGGATGTTTTTTAATTTCAATAGCCTCACGGAGCATTCTAGGTACATATCGGTTTTCCTTCGCCAGAACTTGTGGTTTATCAAATCGAAGAAAATGGTTGGGTTTGTCTAGGGCATGTTCACACACTGCAGACTGTGGAGCGTCTGTTCTTGACGTCAGCTATATGTTCTTTAATTCTAGTGGCTATACTACGCTTTGTTTGCCCTATGTATGATAACCCACAATCACAATCAATCTTGTAGACCCCTGCATCTTGTAAGGGAATGTGACACTTCACCGGTCTGAGGAGTTGGCTGACCGCTTCTTCTTCTTCACTTCATGAAGTGATGGTCAGTTTTGATGTACAGTCCTTATTCACCAACCTACCAGTAAAGGACTGCCTGGAAGTTGTAAAGAAGCGGTTAAGTGATAATGACATGCCTCTAGCATATGCAGAGCTACTTGAACACTGCCTTACCAGCGGCTACCTACTGTGGGATAATGATTTTTACCTTCAAGTCGACGGTGTGGCCATGGGTTCACCGGTATCCCCGGTGGTAGCGGATATCTTCATGGAGGATTTTGAAGGGAGAGCTCTCCTGACCGCCCCGGCTATGCCGAAGATCTTCAAGAGGTACGTTGACGACACTTTCACCATCTTGCCTCACAGTAGTGTCTCTGCTTTCTTAGAACATCTAAATTATATACACAGTAAAATTCAATTTACTATGGAATTGGAGACAAACAAATCCTTAGCTTTTCTTGATATACAACTTATCCATAATCCTGATCATTCTGTTAGTCATACAGTGTATAGAAAGCCTACCCATACAGACAGGTACTTGAACGGTGAATCTCACCACCATCCTTGTCAGTTAGCTACCGTGGCTAAATCTTTGTTACAGAGAGCACACCGCATCTGCGATGCCGACCACCTGGCAGGGGAACTTTACCATGTGAAGCATGTTCTCAAGCATAATAACTTGCAAGCTCCACATCCCCATCGCAAACGCCGCCTGAAACCCAGCACAGTTGATCGTCGACCTGCTGTTCTACCATTCATCAAAGGGGTCACCGACAGAATTGGTCATATCTTGAAGCGTGCTTCTATCAAAACCTATTTCAAGCCCCAAAGAAAGATCAGCCAACTCCTCAGACCGGTGAAGTGTCACATTCCCTTACAAGATGCAGGGGTCTACAAGATTGATTGTGATTGTGGGTTATCATACATAGGGCAAACAAAGCGTAGTATAGCCACTAGAATTAAAGAACATATAGCTGACGTCAAGAACAGACGCTCCACAAAGTCTGCAGTGGGTGAACATGCCCTAGACAAACCCAACCATTTTCTTCGATTTGATAAACCACAAGTTCTGGTGAAGGAAAACCGATATGTACCTAGAATGCTCCGTGAGGCTATTGAAATTAAAAAACATCCTAATTTTAATAGAGAAGATGGTTGGCAGCTACCACCTGTTTGGAACCCAGTCCTAAAAATAATCAAGTCCCAAACAGCACGCAACACTGTAAAAGATAATGATATTGTGAGTGATTACTGCATGCATCGAAACGATTTTAATTAATAATATTGTACGGTAGATTAAAATAATTTTTTAGAAATATTTGTAACGACGCTTGTCATCTTAGTCTACCTGCGACCACGAAATGCTGCAAAGCTTTCGAAACGTCAGGGAAACCAATTTAAATAATATACGCGATTTAATCCGGTTAAACTTTGTTTTATTATTATAAGTATTTATTTACAAAAAAAAAAAAAAATATAAGTATTATATCCATTGTCGAGTACCCATAGCACAAGCTCTGCTTAGTTTGGGACTAGATGGTGCTGTGTAAAAATGTCTCAATGATATTTATTTTATTTATTTATTATTATGCTACTAGTGTGCTTTCCATATTATAACAATAATCACATAAATTGATGTAAGATTTCGGATTACTTTGATTAATTAGCCTTTGAGAGAATGAGGATATTACCATAGCAATATTATAATCAAATTTGTTTGAAACAACTATTATCCTTGGCTGATTATGGAATAAAACTTAAATTATCCTTGGCTGATTATGGAATAAAACTTAATTGTATATTTATTATTTATTGTATAATTGTGGAAAGAAAAATTTGCTCAAAAGCGGGATTTGATCCTGCGAGTCCTGGTTTGGTACACCAGTGCTTTATCCGCTAAGCTACCATGAACTCTGCTTGTGGTATCGAATTTAATCTTCACTTTGTATCTGTCTTTGGGCTATGTCAGCTATACACCTTATTAGGAAAAAGACCATGTTTCTTGACCATTGTCATCCATTGTTCCATTTTCCGAGTTTTAAACTTTGTATTTGTCAAAGGTTGGGTCAGTGTCGCCTTGTTGACATTATTAATGAATTACAAACAAGAGTTCATTGTGAGATCTTTAGCAATCCCATTCCCAGGACTGCAGACAGGTAGTCATTTTTATACTTACATATGGAGACTTCATAATGATGGCCTTTAGATATAAAATGATGCTTGAAGTCATCAAATTATTAGCCGTGACGTAATTATTACCCTCGGTTCGATGAAATTTACGACCGTAACTATTATAAACCATGACTTACTTATAAAATGAAGGCGATTGAGTATCGTAAATATAACATTGAAAACTGAGTTTTTACATAATGAAATGTATTTTTAGGCGTTTTTTACCGACTATTTATGAAAGATACACTGCATATTGATCTTATTTTTATACGGCTTCGGAGAAAACATGAATTTATGACATACGTGAGGTAGCTATTTGAACGAGCATTATTTACAAAATATCACAAGTAAACACTGAATTATTACATAAAACATATAACTTACAATTTAATATCATCGTGTATACTTAGCAGATCTGCCATTTTAATGATTTACTGGCGAAATAAATTTAATTTTCTATCATACACTTGCGAAAAGTTGACATATATGACATGACACTAGTGTTGTGCTGCCGGAAAATTATTTAATCACATTTATCAATTTATCACTAAAATACTAAACATCGACTAATAATAATTATAAAATCCTGATAATTTGTTTAAAAACTTTGAAGAATGTAAAAACTTCATTAAAAACACTGACTGTTGTCTGATTGTAAATTTTATAAATAAATTAATTTTCTCAGATGAATTATCTATATAATTGTATAATTGTCACATAAATCAAATTAGAATAAAATAAAACTATACAAGCATGTATTCAGAACTTCTGAACGAATCTAAAATCCATTACACGCAAACTCTCTTGTCTGCTTTTTACATTATTTGATTTTATTTGGTTTTGTTTGACACTTTATTAGTTATTTGTGATCACAGATGTTTGTGATGAAACGAAATATGAATGTGGAACGTTAAACCAGTATCTCTTGAGTATAATGTTCTGTGCTCTAAGTAGTCTGTGCGTTAAACTAAAGCAACATGCGATTTTGAAGGATAACCTCGAAATAAGTTTATTTACAAAAATAGATATTAGTGTTAGCATGTCGTGTGAATAAAATAAATAATAATGAAGAAATCTACAGAAATACCAGAATTTATCAAAACAATACACGATGGGGAGGAAGTTGAAGATTTCTCCGAAGAATCGGATGAAGAAGTTGAGGTAAACAGCATTTCACGTTTATTTTAAAAAGTAATTGATTTATTGGTAAAATAATTATAAAAAGTCTAAATGCGTGGAGTAATTATTAATGCAGAAGTCTTAACTACACGATTTTGTTTTAAGAAGGTCGTATATTATGAATAAATTACACCTGAAATATATAATAAATATCTCTAATTTCCAGTACCAACCCTCTAAACAGAAAGTGAAAAGGAAGGCAGACTTCAACCCTAAGTTCCAATTTGTTGCTTCTGTAGATGAGTATAACAAGGTATGTTTATTTATATTCATTATAATATACAAATATTCAACAACACAATTGGTGTAGTGGGCAAGTGCTTGGTTGCTACGCAACTATACCCTATTCCAAATACGAAGCCCTATTAAACACATCTATAGCACACCTCAGCCACTCAATACAATATAAATGCTAGCACCACCTACATACACAAGGTTACGTCTCTATACTATAAATATCTATGGGAATAAATAAATAATAAATATCTTTGGGACATTTTTACACAGCACCATCTAGTCCACACAAATATTTGTGTCCTGTGGGAATCGAACCCACAACCTCGTTAACAGCAGTCCGACACTCAAACCACTAGACCACAGAGGTCGTCAAATCAAACTATACAACCACACACACACATCACACACACAGTGCTCGCCGCTCGTAATGCCGACTCGCTTCTCAGTAGTTCTCAGAGATGGGGTGCTTGTATAGCAACAGATGATAGACATCCTTTGCAATATTGCAGTCCAATTGCTGTCAGACTGTGGGTGCGTGCGTGAAATCTTAAATTGATGGGGGGCGGTGAGTGGCCATTCTGTATGTTAGTACTATTAGATATTCTGTGTCTATAGTGTGTGTAACTCTGCACATTCAACATAATTTTCAAAAGTATACGTTTGTTAATGATAGTAAATCACTTAAAACTACAATCAACACAAATTATTTTATACAATTTCCAGTTAGTGAGATTTCATGATCTGTCATCCAGGACATAGTATTTGGAATAGGGTCTAGTCATGGGTTTGATTCTCGCACGGAATAAGTATGGCCTTCAGATAATTCCGTGGCTGATTGGCTGGTGTCCAAAACAATGATTTTACAGGGCAGCAATCTTAAAGTATGACATTTTTGTTGATAGTTTGGTGAACCGACTTGCGGTACCATTAAGGCAAAAGCCTAGGTATTAAAAAATCAAATGTTTTTTATTTCAAATAAACCTAATAACAGGCACTTTTGAAATGTCAGGCTCTAGTTGCACGGTTCCAAATTGTGGGTCCTATGGAGAAGAACCGGCAAGAAGCTCCATGGATAAACTCTTTTTAAAATAGGTTATTGTTTATTACATCAAATTTATTCAAATAATGTGAGTATAATGTAGGTTAATGCCAGATATAAACAAGAGTTTCAAAGTGAGAATATTGCCTTTAGAAATAAACGTAAAAAGAGTAGCCATAGTATGTAGGAGCTGACCTGTCCGACAGACGGCACCCGTTCCCGGTATTGCAGTTGTTATGGGCAAAGGTAACCTTTAAAGGTAGGCTTAACATCAGATGGGCCTTTAATTCGTTTCGCCATCCTACACTATAAAAAAATATTGTAATCTTATGTAGTTAACTTGATTAAGGATAATTTTATGCAGTTTTTCGATTGTTGTAATTTTTTTCCCAAGAAAAAATAGGCGTGGGTAGTGAATAAATAAAAAAAATATTATTTATTTTTTTATTTCCACAAAAAAAATACATACATTTGGCAGATACAGTGTAGAACATAAACCAGTTTAGGTTTTTCTGTACACCACTTGATCCGTCGACATTCATTACAACAAGATATGGGTGGGTGAACACAACGCATCGCGCTCTCTCGCCCCATGCAAAAATTCTCAAATACCATCAACTAATTTATATTACTTCTCAATAGCAAATTGCTTACAAAAATACAGCATGTTTTTTTTTTTCTTAATCCTATAAAATTTTAAGTTATTATTAAGTTTTAATTCCTCTAAAAGGTTTTGTTTATTAGGTTTTAATTCCTCTAAAAGGTGTTTTTTAAGTTAAGATTTTATGTTGTTTCGTGTTATGTCATTTTTTATTTTTGGTGGTAGTTTGTTTATTAAAAACATATATCTCGAGTTGTCAATATATTCACGCCAGCCATGGAATTGTTCTGGATCTGGCATCCACAATTAAATAGTAAGGTATACATACATATGATAGAGAATAAAAGAGAAATATGATGATGAAGACTGTACACATAGGTACTCTTCTTTATAAGATTAATTATTGTTGTTTTTCTTTTTAGCCCACTTCTGAACAACAATAACATAAAATATACTTTTGAATATCTTTTTGGTTGACTGGTAGAGACTGCTTTATGGGATTTATTCAACCTTAAGGTAGCATTTCGATGTTGGCGAACTTTGCGATCGGCATGACGACAGGCGGCCACGACCCTAGTTGCGTGTCACCTGGCAACTGGCAACAGTAGCTTACCGCGACCCAGTCGAGATAGATTGTCGCGGTTGTGTACCACTTTCGTCATTTCGTGCATTAAAGAATTTAATTAATTTTAATTCTTAATGTTAATCTTAATTTTTTCAGAACACATGGGACGATCTCCACAAGTATGTGAGACGCAATGTAAAGAGGACTATAGATGAGAAGATTGAGAGGAGGAGAGCTGCAGTGAAAGTACACGGCAATGCTGAAGATGTTGATACTGACTCAGATGTTGATAAGAAAGGTTAGACTTTTTATATAATAAGTTGTAACAAGGTCCAACTCGTTATGCTGCTCACCCTATTTGGTTCTTCTGGCCACTTTATTATACTTTAATCAATCCAAATTCAAAATTCAAAATTATTTTCAAAAATGGCTAATTTTCCACTGTTTTAGCTTAGTTCTATATTGTACGCTGAAAGACACTCATGTGTCTGTGACTGTGTCTTATAATCATTATATTATTTTATTAACAAATAGTCAATGTATCAATTTACCAGTTAAGTGAGATACAGTATACCAAAAACGTTCCTGCTTGTGTTTTTATTGTTTGTGCCGACCTACCAATCTACCTACCTACCTACCTGAATCCTGCCTCCAGCCCGAGCTCGCTGCATGGGCATAGCAGCAGCTCAATTGTTTTATAGTCGGAGTTGACCTACCACTCCTCCGGCCCTCCGTACTACTGACCCTCTCTGCCCTCCATACCTCAGAGGAGTTCCATAACTCCATACCACTAGTTCCTGCAGTTCCTGTACCACTAGTTCCTGTCGTTCCTGACTTCTGTTCCTGTAGTTCCTGTTCTCCTCCTACTTCCGTGTGTCACCGTGTGTCAAGCCACCGAACCTTCGACCCTGCGAGTCTCCTGCCTGAGCTACCCAACACCGGCCACGACGTGACAAAGTTTCAATGATACAGCCACTTTCCCTTCTTGTGGGTGTAAAAGGCAACTAAGTTTGTGTAAGGCTGCATCCTCGACGACAGCGGCTGGCGGGCCAGAACCAGACTACATTAATTTCGTTCTTTACATTTTAGATAGTGATGTTGGTGAGATGGAGATATCAGATGATGAGCTCAAGAGAGATGAAATCAAGACTAAGCCGAAAAAAATCACCAAGAAACAAAAATTGCAAGAGGTGAGTGAGGCTCAAACTGTTGGTGTCTGTCTGTATACAACATGTTGATCTGTATTCGTGCCATACTTGAGGAGATGATTATATCACTGATACTGAACACAAATCAATGAAAAATACAATACCAATATTTTTTTTACCTATTTGTAATCAAACAAATTCCCTCCGTGTGTTGCGTGCGACACAAAAACGGTGCGTGCGAAACCATCAAAACTATTTGCAGGTATTTCCACTCTGACTATGCCGCCGATGACTTCTTTTCAGAGTAGTTCGGGATTTATTCTTAAACCCTCGCTATGTTTCTATGTGAAAATTTGGGTATTCAATAATCGTAGAATTTTTCAAGTATTTTTAGATGACTACGCACATTATTTATCATTTGCTCTAGAAATATGGCACGGGTACAGATCAACAACTTGTATAGCCATATGGCATGTGTGGCAAGCAACATTCAGTCCTATACAACATTTAACAAAAACTCTGTTGTTCCTGTGAGCTACGTTATGAGAATCGATATTCATATGTAAGGACACAACTCGTTTGGAAAAAATAAAATACCTAAATAGGTAAACTGTGCTGATCCAAACTTGTGTAAGAACTGTAATGTACCACTGTTGGCACAATAAAGATTATGTTATTATTAATGCCGACTGGGTTCCAAGCGCTTTTTAGTAGTTCTCAAAGATGGCGTGCTTGTATAGCGAATGGTGATTGACGTCGATTGCAATCGTGCAGTCCAATTGCCGTCCAAAGTCCGTGTGGTACCCGACTTAAAGAATAGCACCACCCTTATCTCTTCTCATGGGTGTCGTAAAAGGCGACTAAGGGATTCACCAGAGGATGGGCAGCAACGTTCTCTGAGTATTTAACCAACCAACCGCGATCGCCAACCCGCCTGCCAAGCGTGGCGATTATGGCATATTAATTCCCTTAATTGGGGGAGGCCTATGTCCTGTAGTGGACGTCTTTCGGCTGAAATGATGAGTCCAATTGCCGGCAAACTTGCACCCAAATTTCCGATCAATGGAGAAAATATAACTGTAAGTATTCCATTTCGGTCGCGCGTCTACTAAAGGACGCCAGGGTATTGATTGCACTCGGGCGCTACATGGGCTAGAGCCGGCGCTGGTTGCCACACGTGGAGAAGGAGCTCGCCTGCTAGTGGCGAGCTGGGACCTGCCGGGGATGAATGTGCGATTACAGGAGTTTTTGCCACGCCCCCGGCCAAGGAAGGGTCGTTACAGGAACACCGTGGTGGTTTTTAGTCTTTATTCGGTAAGAGTCCGACACTGGCTCCGCCTTCCCCGGGCGGAGTGGGTCCACGAGGATTTTCCTAACGAAAAATAAAGTGGCAATCCCACAGTAGGCCCTCTGACGGATGAAGAAAGTCTGGTACTCACATCCTCTGCTATAACTTTTGGTAGTTTTTGCATTGCAATTTATCAAAAACTTTTGAATAGCATCTACCATGGTATAATAAGATGTTTTACCAGGTACTCTCTTCCCGTGACAGCTAGGTCACGTGATTGTCTACGTCATCGGCTGTGGAGCCAATAGCGGGCTGTTATCGTGACACTTGTCAGTTTGATGTGCTGTCACTTTGTGTTAATAAATTACCCGAGCAAAATAATGCTTTTCATTTACTTGCTTCTATAAAGAATCACTTTTGAAATAGTAATTTTATACAGTTTCCTTTAATAACTAATTAGATGAATAACACGAAATAACAAATAGTTAGGCTAGTTAAGAATTTATTTTATATTCATTATGAACAAAAATCTACTTAAATATATTGAAGAAATCAATAAATGGCAACACTGATCGTGAAGTAGCTTGGAGGCATCGCGCTGTCATCGCGGGAAGAGTATACCTGGTGAAACATCTTATTACACCATGGGATCTACTATCTTCTATCATTAATCCAGGATCTAGAAGACGAAGCAGAACAAGGCGCCCGCATAGAATACGATTCTGACTTCTTCGAGGAGCCGCCGGCTTACGACGAGAACGCTTCGTTCTACATGATGAACCTGTCGCGGCCGCTGCTGAAGGCCATCGGCGCGCTCAACTACGTGCACCCCACGCCTATACAAGCGGCTACTATACCTGTGGCTCTGTTAGGTGAGCCATGAAGTGTGTCACCAATTATTCTGGTATAACGAGAGTGAGCGAGATTCAGTTTTCAGGAATCCGTAGTCAAACAAGAAACCCTATACTTTCGCTAAGTCCGTCCGTCCGACTTTCTGTTACAGCCGTATTAGTCGAAGACAGAGTGCTATGGAGTTGTAAGGACATTGCTAACGTCGATATGGAAGTTATGAATAAAAGATGATGCTTACCAAATAAAATTCGATGAGGAGAATGTGTTGCAATCTATTTTAATAATAAACGGACAGTACTCCACAGATGTTGAATTTATTAAAATGTTAACTATTTTGAGGTTATGTTTTGTTTACAAAAATTATGTCAAACAAGTAACCACTTACCTAGCATACCTAGCTTATAATATCTAAAGTTAGATATGTTTATGATGGCTTTTTTAAAATTATAACTAAAAATTAGACTTCTCAAAACCATCATCATCGTCAACTCAGCCTATTGCAGTCCACTACTAGACATAGGACTCTCCAAAGTTGCTCCACAACACTCGGTCCTCTGCCTTCCGCTTCCAGTCCCCCCCAGACAGCCAGCAGTCTTCAAAAATTTTCAAAATTTTTTTATGCAAAATTCAAAAGTTTTTATTTCGAATAAGAATTTACATACACTTTCAAAACGTAAAGAATCTAGTTGCACGGTTCCAAAATTTTGGTTCTTTGGAGAAGAGCGGACAAGAAACTCCATGGAAATATTCTTATCATGTTAAATAGTACAAAGGTGGTAAGAATTGTGTGAGAATAATGTCATCGGTTCACCTTGCGGAGGTGCGTCCTGCGCTGCGCTGCTCAAAACCACTTTTTTAATAAGGCAGGGTTTTTTATTTTTTATTAAGTACTTTTAAAATTGTATTTCATATCCTTAGGGAAGGATGTGTGCGCCTGCGCAGCGACAGGTACCGGCAAGACTGCAGCCTACATGCTGCCTATCCTGGAAAGATTGTTGTACAAGACGGCAGGCGGCGAGAGATTGACGCGTGTACTCGTTTTGGTACCTACGAGAGAATTGGGCGCTCAGGTATGTGCGCCATCCAAATAACATTTTTTAGATCAATTTTTGCAAAGCTCTCTGTAACATTGCCGTTGGTGTAATATAGGGTAGCGATGGGCGATTATTACTACAATTAATCGAATCATTCGAATGTTAGGTTCATTCGAATGACAATCAGAATTAATCGAATTTTGGTCGATTCTTATCAAGCGCTTGGTGTGCGCGTGGACTCGTGGAGTGGATGAAGGAGGCGACCGCGATAGCGCAGCGCGCGCGTATTACTAATATTAGTAATTCGGCCGCACCGCAATGAACGAATAAATCGAATCGATGCACCGTCGCGTCTTTTTTTGTTTAGTATATAGCTAATTAGAACACCATGCAGAAGATGGTTTTGTAATTTTGCATAATTATACGTGATGTTAGTAATTAGAAACTACGAATAGGTATTTCATAATAATACTTTGAATTTTTTAGTAATAACAATGTTAGGATTTGTTTTTATTTATTTATAACATAATCGACTTCTTAAACTTTACTTAATATCTATAGTGTAAGGTCCTAGTACATTAAAGATGTTGTATTGTCTACTTTGGTTTTGTGAAGTATTATAATAGTCTATCAATCTATCTACATTAGAAAGTTAAGCACTGACTAAGTAATTTGTATGTTATATTTTTTATGGTTGATTAATTAATTATTTGAATTATCTCTTGTTAGCCGAATTTATTAGTAATTAATTAGATTGTCAATGTATTTCAGTAGATCAATTGACTTTTTATTAGCTACTGATTTGATTGAGGCCTCCCCACTTAAATGGTGGGATGGTTTGACACGTGAGGACATACACATATAATGGCGGGGATGCCTCGAGCGGGGGCAGTCGCGCTGGAGCACTGTATCAAGTAACAAGTGTATAGCATTAAAAGAATAAAAGTTAGTTATTGTGAAAACGTTACTTATTTAATTTCCTGACTCAATAATAGGTATCTATCTAAAATAATTCAAATTGTACCTGGCCTTTTAGGTACCTAGGTAACAAACTTAAGAACTCAACTGTAAGGTTTAGCGCGCGACCTTGACCTTGAATCGACAGAGACGAACTAAAAAATTGTTCATCATTCATTAGTTACTATACTAATATTCGAACGAAACGGCCCCCGCCTCACCGCAGGTCGCAGCGCACCTAGCGGTCGAGCTGCGACCACGCACCGCGGCTTTGCGGTTTGCGTCATTTAACGATTTAAATTAGACGTCGATTTTCATTCGAATGGCGATTTTCATTCGAATGATGATTCGTTCAGACGAATTAATCGACATTCGAATGTGCGTAGTAACAATGGTCGATTCATTCGAATGCTATTTTTGCAACAATCGCCCATCGCTAATACAGGGTCGTATTATTCATATACTATTTTGCAAAAAAGATCAGGTTTTATTTTTAGGGTTAATTTACACTGCCGCGGAAGAGAAGGGAAGGCGTCAATTTAGCCCCGATGCGCGAGAATGTTCGAGAATTCTCGCTAATTCTGTTGCACGCACAATCCACACAACCTATGTCAGCAATGCTTGACGCCGCACTGCATTGTTCTTCGCCCCTGTTCTCGCGGATTCTCTCAATGTCGCAGACGGCAGTCGCGGGAATTCCCGGGAAGATGTTCTACACGTTTGATATGATATATCGATTTGTATGTTACGCAATGGAGATAAATTTCAAAATACCTATGTACAATTTCGTTCAAAAATTCGCTTCGCTTCTCTTCCGCGGTAAATAAAAATATTGTAATGAAAATCAAATTATCTTTATCGCAGTAAATGAATTTTATAAGTATTATTTTCCATGCAGGTACACTCGGTAACTCGGCAGCTGTCACAGTTTACAGCTGTGACTGTCGGACTCTCCATCGGTGGGTTGGACGTCAAATATCAGGTTAGTGGATTCAATGGATTCACTCGTTACAACGAAGCATTCTTTTTTTTTATGAGATTTAGATCTGCTCTTGACCGCAATCTAGACAGCTGAGTGACAACCTCGTTGTCGCAGCTATGACATGCAAAGTTACTTTTCTTATGATATTACAACTATGTATCATATGTGTAATTAAATAAAAATATCAACAGCATTATGCTGAGCAATGACCTACATTTTTGCGCACATGCGACGTACAAAGATCACAGGCTCACAGCAGTATTTATAATACCTAGCATTTTTTATTATTGTTTTTGTTTTGATTAACTGTAAATCACAGACTATAATGTAGAACAAAAACCGATGATGTACCGTTATAACCACAGATCATGTATTGTTTATGTCCAGTGTTGTCAGTTGTCAATTTAACTGTAACTATACTAATTTGTCACGGAATTGTAAAGTATTATGTATAAGCATTGTAGTGTTTGCGTCAAATGGAGCGCAAGAATAAAATCTTTTTCTTTCTTTCTTTCTAATTCCTAAAATGTACCTAATGAAGTTATTTTTTATGTTCACCTACCGCACGTCGTTTTGTTATGGCAATAAATCATTTTCTTTCTTTCAAACTCGCTCATATAACGCCGTTGCACCGGCTCAATCAACTCAGCCTATCGCAGTCCACTGCTGGACATAGGCCTCTCCCAAGTTGCGCCACAACTCTCGGTCCCCTGCCTTCCGCATCCAGTCCCCCCAGCTACTTTAACCAGGTCGTCAGTCCACCTGGCGGCGGGGGGGGGGGGGGGCTACGCTGCGTTTGCCGAATGGTTCCACTCAAGGACTCGTCTGCTCTGTCAGCCATCGGTCCTTCGGCAGACATGGCCAGCCCACTGCCACTTCAGCTTACTGATCCTACAAGCTATGTCAGTCACTCTGGTTGCACTGGCTCGCCACATGTTAAAGTAAAAAAAGCGTGAAGTTTCGTGTCGTGGGACACTCGGCAGAAGCGAAGCTCTCTGTTTCGCTCACTCATATGGGCAACAATACGTGCTGCCAGCCAATGAGGTGCGTTTCAATACCGCGTTCGTGAATTTTCACTTTTTGTGAGTTTGGACCCCATCCTAAAGGTGCGTTAAGAAGCTTTGCTTAAAAAAACTAGACTAGATGCTGTTTCATACAGTTTTTTTTTATATTAGTATATGATGGCGAAACGAACTAAAGGCCCACCTGATGTTAAGCGGTTACCTTTGCCCATAACAACTGCAATACCACCTAGGCTGTTGCCTAAATGGTACAAGTCGGATCGCCAAACTGAGACATGAAGATGAAAAGTCCCATGTGATTGTAATTAAATAGTAATTAAGTAGTAATTCAATTGATATACCTATTTGTATTTTTTTTTAATTTATGATAATTTTAATATTAATGACAAACCTATTTTTAGACTCATTAGTAAACCTACTTAAATTTGCAGTGCCCTTGCAGGGTTCATGTACCAATAGTATTTAATTGTGCCATGGAAATGTAATGCATGCATATACTTTGTACATGAAGGCAAATAAATAAATAAATAAATAATTTCACCGGCACCCGTACGCGTACCCTTCACACCGAAACACAGCAATGCAAGCATCACTATTTGGCGGAGAAGTAGGCACGGTGGTAGTACTTCCCCGGACGAGCTCTTTCACAAAGGAGCTCTACTTCTACGAAAACAGTATATACAGTACGATTCAATTTCAAATACACGGCGCGTCGTCGGTGACGTCAACTCAACTTCACCTCAATTTATCGTCTCATCAGCTTCGCATATAAGTACATAAAATAGCATTAAAATTGTTGCCATCCCTTTCTTGTATCTACTATTAGTAAAAGAGAACGATAGTTTAAAATACGTTTAGTTTGTGACCAAGAGAATCGACACCACTATCTCAAAACTCACTTTAAGTCTTACTTTTTAGGAAACCATGCTCCGCCGTAACCCAGACATCGTGATAGCCACTCCGGGTCGTCTGATCGACCACATCAGGAACACGCCGTCTTTCGGGCTGCAGTCCATTGAAGTGTTGGTTTTAGATGAGGCTGATAGGTAAGATATATTAACTATCATTTTATCATAACTGTGATTACCGCAATTTTTCATGTTTATCTGTCTTTCCCAGGATGCTAGACGAGTACTTCGCGGAACAGATGAAGGAGATCATCCGGCAGTGCTCCCCCAAGCGGCAGAGCATGCTGTTCTCCGCCACCATGAGCGAGCAGGTCAAGGACCTGGCCGCCGTGTCGCTCAAGAAGCCGGTCAAGCTGTTCGTGGACTCCAACAAGGACGTCGCCTTCAACCTGCGCCAGGAGTTTGTGAGGTCAGTCACCTAAGTCCGATTTCCTGTAGTGAAAAAGGTCCGAAGTCCGATTTTGTCTCTGAACTTTTTCAATAGAGGAAATTGGACTTATGACTTTTTCACTAGAGGCCACAGACAGTAAAAAACATAGACGAAGTGCTGCGAACAATCATTGTGAAGCCAACAAAACCATGCTCCTCCGTGTACAAACCAGTGCTCACGCACACATCTTATCATTTTTTTTTTTTATTTCTACTTCACTCTTCTACTACACATACAAAATAATATTACTTGAAACTTTTGCTTCAAAATTAATTAATTAATATATTTTTCCATATTTCAATCTCTGGTACATTGATAACTCTTTTTCGATTGTACTGTATCTATGTCAGATTAAAATTGTTGGGGGACCTGGTGTCCTATAATACAGGCTCCGGCTTAGTTTAGGCACCAGTCTCCCACAAATAAATATATCATTCATTCATTCATTCAATAAATTCTTTATACCTGTGTAAATGCACAACCTTAAATAGCTCAAATGTATTAGTCTAAGATTTTATTTGTGAAAGAGAAAATAAACGTCTTATATTATTATTATTATTATCTTCGACAGACATGGCCAGCCCACTGCCACTTCAGCTTGCTAACTCTACAGGCAATGTCAAAAAGAAAATACGATAAAACTATTTAACAAAAAATTGAACCGACGAAAACAGAAACTAAAAAGCGAAAAATAACTAATTATGAGTCGGCGCCAAACGAACTTTTAACAAGCAAAGTGCGTGTAAGTTGCAAGTGGCCGAGCGGAGAACGCATTTTTGGAAAGTTATTATTGTTTATCGTTGAAAATTTCACGTTGTATTTGATGTGACGTTGTTTTTTTTATTTATTTAAAGTAATTTAATGATCTTCGTTGATTGGTTGTTTGGCGCCGACTCATAATTAGTTATTTTTCGCTTTTCAGTTTCTGTTTTCGTCGGTTCAATTTTTTGTTAAAAAGTTTTATTTTTTATTTTTTTGTGGTTAAAATCTAACTCCAGGTCTCCATTATGTCGTAGTGTCTAGAACTATATTTATGTGTGTCAAGTTTCAACAGAATCGGTTAACAGGTAAGAATTCAGTGGGTGAACAAACACTCATCCCCTGTTTTACTACCCTTAGGGGTGGATTTTGATTTTGAAATTTAAATGGGACCAACTTCGAGATATACCCTATCCATTAAAAAAAGAATCATCAAAATCGGACCACTCTGTAAAAAGTTATGCGTGGTCATACATAAAAAATAAAAATAAAAAAAAATATATATATATACGCGTCGAATTGAGAACCTCCTCCTTTTTTTCGTCGGTTAAAAATGAATATGTGTGAACAACAGTTTATTGTCATTCTAACTTGAACCTTCAGTCGTGAAAATAAGGTATATTTCAGGATACGTCGCGAACGCGAGTGTGACCGGGAGGCGATGCTGGCGGCGCTAGTGTGCCGGACATTCAGAGACAGGGCCGTCATCTTCGTGCAGACCAAGAAGCAAGCTCATAGACTGCATGTGGCGTTGGGACTTTTAGGAGTCAAGGTAATTACAATTAGTGATGTGCCGGATCGTTAAAAATTTATATCCGCGGATACGGATACGGACCACAACATTAGTAGTATTTCGTACTCTGTCGGTGCCAGTGCGCGTGACCTTGGACCGACAGGAGACGTTATAAGTTAAATAAAAAGAAATAAAAAGTAATTTGATTTGAAGTTAGTAGTATTTCATTGCTAACTATCTTTACAATTTCATATACGTAATGAAATTTATTAATGTAAAAGATCCGTACAAGATCCGCCGAAAATACGCCGGATACGGATACAGATCTTAATTTTACCTCGGATATCCGCGGATACGGATATCCGGAACATCACTAATTTCAATCAAACATATTGATCTGTAACCGTGCCAAATTTTATAAAATTTAATGTGAATGTGTGTTCACTTGGAAATATAGCGAGGGCACAGATAATATAATACTATACTAGTATTTGAGAATTAATCACGAACGACTCACAATCAACAATCGCATTTTGCTTCTCGGTCAATCAACGTTCCCATATCGCATGCGATGATCGTGTTTTGACGTTTGTTTCTCTGATCTCTGGTAAATCCATGGAGAAAAGAAGGGAGCGGAGGTGTTGCAAGGCAAAATCTCTTTAGAAAGAAGCGTCGCCTGAATGCGGGTGACAGGGGGACGAGGTACAGCAATGGCTCCACCTCACTATGGAAAATCCGCCCATTTTTTGTAGATCCATCTAGCGGTGAAATGAATTATTACAGCGTAACAGCACTAACAATTTTTCATTTTAGTTTGTCTACTCACCACTGTGGCGTACAAAGCACATTATTTTATTCCAGAACATTCTATGTGCGTTTTTGTGGTGAGAACATAACACTAATGAAATTGAATTTTACACAAATGACGTGGTCTTTAAAATGACTGATTAGAATTTGAAAAAAAGTAACGAAGTTGAAAAAGGTTAAAAGGGTATAATGTAAGGGTACCATATGGCACTTGCGGCTTGACCTTCAGATTACCAGTCCAGTATGAGTATTAAATAACGTCTAACTACACAACTTTTGTTTTACAACTTTACACAAAAGTACGTTAAAAACGTGCCATACATAGCGCCTAGCGCAATAAAGTATCCTCATGTAGATCACCTTGAAAATCACTCAAACCATCTTTTTAATTGTATAAACTGATTGCAAATACAACAAAAAAAAATTGATTGACAAAATTATATATTTTATTATTTTTAACGCATTTATGCATGCGAAGCGAAATCTAACGATTTATTTAGTATTTATTTATTTATTCATACATGTATAAATTTTGCAATATCACTGTGCCCCACAAAACCGTGTTATCGGTATTTAAATAGTGGAAAAAAAAAGAAGAATCACTGTTTCTTAATAAGATATCGCTGACGTCACCCAAAGACTGGCGTACTGAGCCAGGAGTCTCAGGTTCGAATCCTGCTCGTGAGCGATTTTTTCTTTCCACTATTTAAATCATTAAAAATATATATTATAAGAAATTAGTAGAAATACCTACTTATACAAATATCCAATCTTATCCTTAGTTTATACTAAATCTCTGGGATCATTGTACTCATCATTATGAACACATTTTACAGTGGAATCAACCCTGAAATCTCGAAAAAATCTGCTGTTCCCTATAATTATGTCGATTTATGTGAACACAAATGTAGGGAACCGCTGATATTTTTTTCGGTTTCAGGGTTGTTCCCATAGTAAAAGTTGTTCATTATGATGAGTACAATGACCCCTTAAGAGGTTTAGTATAAGCTAAGAATTAGGTTGTAGGTTGTATATAGAAATATAATTAAAAGTATGTTACATTCTGTTCATAAAAAATTTTTACCTAATGTTATTTTTTTTTTATTAATTAAAGTATTCAATACATTTTTGCTGAAATAATGCTACGTAATATTTGGAATTTTTGGATTATGATATATCAAGATTGCAGTTAACTATTGTCATAAAAACTTATTGGATACAAATTGAATAAAAAAAAACTAAATGTGTGCTGGGACACATAGTACAAGTGAAACTTCAACGGACAAGTGGAAAAAAAAAAAAAAAAAAAAAAAAAAAAAACGAATCGCAACGGACAAGTGGAAAAACGAATGGCAACTGATAAGTGGAAAAACGAATCGCAACAAAATTTTAAGTTGAAGTTTTACGGGCAGGTTTTCAAATTGAATAAGTACATTAACAATCAGCCCGTAAAACTTCAAGTTAAAATTTTGTTGTGATTCGTTTTTCCATTTGTCAGTTGCCATTCGTTTTTCCACTTGTCCGTTGCGATTCGTTTTTCCACTTGTCCGTTGAAGTTTCACTTCTACTATGTGTCCCAGCACACATTTCGTTTTTTTTTCGCAGTTTTACTGCAAATTATGTTTTGGTTAGGTTAGGTACATTTTAAGTGATTTTAATGAATGCATTTTTTATTTAAACATATTTTATTTTATCAAACAAAAAAACTGAATTAAATCCGGAACCAAAAAAAACATCCATTTTTCTTTCTCTCCCTCCGCCGCTATATATCGTCTACCCCCTCCACGCGGCCGAAACGCTTTTTCGTGAGAGAAAAATCCTAATATATAGAAGAAGATATATATATCTATCTTCTATATATAGAATTTTCACCATCATCATCATCAGCCTTTCAATCCCTCCGCCGCTGCCGTCTCTCGCCAAGCGATATATTGTCTACCCCCTCCATGCGGCCGTAACGTTTTTTCGTGACTAAAAATTCCTAATACCCCCCGTCTATACAGAAGTTTCACTTCAAAAAACGTATCCAAGGTTCCTTGTTTTTATTTCTCACTTAGATACCTTAGAATCACCATCGCCCGCTTCATTCAAGACCTTGTTATGTATTTTTGTTTTATAAAATCATGGTTATGAATGTTGTCCAGCTAGCAAATCATTAGTGTCCTACACATTTCATTCGCGATTAAAGAATTTCATTTGTGTAAAAACTTATTCATTCGTGTTTCTATTTTTTTGGTTTTCTTCTATTTTTAACAAGATGCGCCCTGTATTTTTACATAGTATGTGTATAACTTCATTATAGCAAACGTTAAATACCATCAGATAACAATAAAACGGGGGTTTACAAAAATCGTCAAAAATGTGTCATTTTAATTCGAAACATGAAATCGACCCTATTACTGACTACTCACCGATAGATGGCCTGATGGCCTATTTTTCTTATTTTAAATTGCTCTTATTTCATGTAATTATGTAATTTATCTATGAAATAACTAACATTTTAGAATTTAAAATGAATTAAAACAATGTGTTTATTATTTTCGTCATAATATGCATTGATAATGTAAAAACATGCAATCGGTGAGAAGTGATTAGTATGCATCTTTTCGACGACAGATGTCCCGAGCAACAATTTGGCGAAGAAACGAGAAAATGCATGTTTTAAAATTGAAAATATAAATATATGTGACTTACACATAAAATGTTATACCATCAATATGTTTTAGTTTTGATCCTGAACAATTTTTACATCCAACAACAGCGCACTTCATTGTTAAAACAAGAAAAATATTCAAAATCCTCTCAAAATCTATTTAAATCGAAGAGAACCGAACGCAGTGATGATTCACTTGAAATTAAGCTTTGCGGCTCCGCCCACTGTGACGTCATGACCAAATTGAAGGCGCATGACCAAATTGCCTTGCAGCACCTCCGCTCCCTTCTTTTCTCCATGGGTAAATCTCATACGACTATGAGCAACTGTTAGCAAAATCTAAGCTACAAAACTTAGCCCATAGACGCACAGTTGCTTGTTTGTCGGTGTTCTACAGGCTGTACTTTGGAGAGTGTGCGCAAGAGCTCCATGAGCTTATTCCGCCATCTCCTTTCTTTCATCGGACTACACGCCGCACTGCAGGATATCATCCACATTTGGTGGAAATCCCTACTATCAGGACCAAGCGCTTTGAGAATCTGTGTTTCCGGGCACTTATAACCCTAACGCCTTTAAAGCTGGAGTGAATCGGCACCTAATAGGTTTGCTCGCTCCATCGTCGACCACATCCTGACAAAGCTGTCTAGATTGTGGTCAAGAGCAGATCTATACATCATAAAAAAAAAGCCGTAATCTATCTTTATTGTGCCTTTTTATGTCTCTGTCTTTATTGTGTAGGTATCAATCGGAACGAAAGTTCATACTTCGTTTATTGTTCTTCAAACGCGAGTCCTCTGAAAACAATTCACCAGCGGCATAGTCAAAAGGCGGAAAATTGTGCGCATTTTTTTGTTGATTTCGCACAAATCGTTATCGTGTCGTGCGCGACCGACGCGACGCACAGTGGTTTAAAATTCACGCTCTATGGACTTAGAAACTGAATTTGGGTTTTGAGGAAAAAAAACCTGGAAATAGTTTGACTATATCCCATGCCATAATAATATGGCGATATGACTTCAATGGAAAACCAAAAAAAAACACAAATGGATTTGTGTGTTTTTTTTTTTTGTAGCTTTTATTTATATTTTTTGCGACTGATTCAAACTGATACCTTGTCTCTTACTCAAAAGCCAGCCCTCTTGTTACTTCCTAAACTTATAAATTATCTCGACCATTTTCTTCCCAGGTAGCAGAGCTCCACGGCGCATTGAACCAGCCCCAACGTTTGGACTCCCTCAAGCGGTTCAAAGAGGAGCAAGTGGATGTACTGGTGGCTACGGACGTGGCCGCCAGAGGGCTGGACATACCCGGCGTCAAGACCGTCATCAACTTCACACTGCCGGCCACTTTGGAGCATTATATCCATAGGGTGAGTTAATGCGTTTTTAGGTCATTGAATTCACTATTGTTATATTCATAGCGCGTCCAGTATAATAATGCCTTCAGGGTGCTGATGGGGCTGCCTCGCTTCTGTAGAGCATCAGGGATGTTTGCTGAAATGCATGTAGATTGCTTGTTTGCTACAATACGGAAAAGATGTGCATCCTTGGTGCGCCGGGTGCGGGCTAGCTCCAATAGCATCCTGGGCATGATTGCAGGCAGATTAGATTGCTGTCTTTTGAATCGCTGCTCCAGAATTTCTGCTGGAATTCTGAAGCAGTGATTCAAAAATCTTTATTGTTAATTTTTAGTTTTAAATTGTTTTATAATTGGATTGTATTTTAATTTTGATATTACAAACATGATTAATATAAACGGTTTCACTCACGTTATTTTATCGGGTGTGCCCGACCGGTTCACCGAATGGTGGGTCGGGCACACCCGATGAAATAACGTGAATGAAACCGTTTATATTAATCATTACAAACATAATTTTTGAGTAAATAATGTTACTAACCCAATGATCTTGGTTACTCAAATTAAATAAGTAATAATAATAATAATAGCGTCTTGCTAACGGCGAGTACTTGCACAGGCATAACCTGGTATAGTTGCCGGCACGAGTCGTGAGCACAAATTCCACTGCTTAAGTGGTCGAATTTCTGTTCACAGTACAACAGACCAGAAACGGGTACTTGTATTGGCTTAATAATATGATAATGCATAATTGAATATATGTAGAAAACGGAATACTAGAATACTGTGACGACAGAGACTACCAAGCAGGTACAATTTGTGCTCACGTCTCGTGCCGGGAACTATAGCCAGGATTATCCACCAGCAACTTGCTCTGAAATATAATCTTGTGGAATCGGAAGTACCGTACTACCAGTATGTGCCCGACCCAGTTCTTGTAAATAGTCATGCCACACTGTACTGGGACCGATCCATCATCACTGACAGTACTTGTTTTCAATAAACCTGACATAGTGGTGATAGATCGTTCAGAGCGCCGCGCAGTGATTGTTGATATCACGGTCCCTCTTGACGACAACCTCGTAAAAGCTGAGAAAGATAAACAAATCAAATATATTGACTTAGGTCACGAGATTGTCGACATGTGGGATGTGGACTCAGCAGTCATTGTACCGATAATCATCACAGCCAATGGCTTAATAGCCAAGAGCCTCGACCAACACCTAAGGAGGCTCTCGTTGGGTGGCAGGATCAAGGGCCAGATGCAGAAGGCAGTTCTCCTTGAAACGGCACGCATAGTGAGGAGGTTCCTTTCTCTGGGGCCCTGACCACCGGTAGCTTGGACCCTGTTCCCGATGCCGGTGGGCTACTATTTTTTTATAGTTTTAAATGTTTTTTATTTATTTAATATTTAAAAACGTAAATTATAAGTTTGTTAAAGTTAATAAATGGAATAATAGCAAAATTAAGGGTTATATTCAGAGACTAATGAAACGACGACGAGTGATGAATGTAAGCCTTAAGCCGTGTCTCCTGCGACCAAAATCTAACAAAACATGTAAAAATTTTGCTTAGGCCAATCAAATGTCGTCAAACAGCTAAGCCACGCCCCCGTTTTGAAAAACATTTTAGGTGTTAGAAATAAAAAAAATAACGTCGCAAGAAACGCGGCTTTAGAGTGCGCGGGTGGCGCTAACTTCAGAGCGGCCGTAAATTTGTCGTGTTGGATATTACTGGCCTGTTATTTTGTTGCGTACGGAAAAGAGCCATTTATTAATTAAATTTATGCACACAAGATAAATAATAATAAAATACATAGAAATGAATAGTACAAAGGCACTGCTTTTTTCTTTAAGAAATTCCGATTGTTTTTTTTTAAAGATTTAAATTGTGGAAAGAAAAAATCGCTCACGAGCAGGATTCGAACCTGCGACTCCTGGCTCAGTACGCCAGTGCTTTAGCCACTAAGCTACCGTGAACACTGCTCGTGGTATCGAAATTATCCTCCACTATACGTCTTTGGGTGACGTCAGCGATATCTTATTAAGAAACATTGTTTCTTGTTTCGCTTCGCATGCGTAAATGCGTTAAAATTTTTTTTTTTTTTTTTTTTAATATTCATTATTTCCGAGCAAGTGGGAGGAAATATAATTGGTATACTCCACAGGTGGGCAGGACAGCGAGGGCGGGGCGCGCGGGGGTGTCGGTGTCGCTGGCGGGCGAGGCGGAGCGCCAGCTGGTGAAGGGCATCGTGAGGAGGGCGCGCCGCCCCGTCAAGTCGCGCCAGGTGCCGCCCGACATCGTCGCCAAGTACACGCAGCGCCTGGCTCGGCTCGAGCCCGAGATAGGTTAGTTCATACCACCCGGTCTATTTTGAAGAATGTGTACAAGGAATAAGGTTTATGGGGAGGGATGATGATAAGATAAGATTTTTATTTTTTTATAGGATTGGATGGCGAAACGAGCTAAAGGCCCACCTGATGTTAAGCGGTTACCTTTGCCCATAACAACTTCAATACCACCTAGGCTGTTGCCTAAATGGTACCGCAAGTCGGTTCGCCAAACTGAGACATGAAGATGGAAAGTTTCATGTGACTAATTTCACTGGCACCCGTACCCTTCAGACCGAAACACAGATAATCATTTATTTGCCAAAAATAACTGTATTTTTACATTTCCTTAAGAGGTACATTACAGGTAGATAGTATTAGGTATAAGTAGTAGGTATTACATAAGGAAACAATTAACTTGTGAGTTGTGGATTCCACACTAGGACAAGCCTGTCCCGTGGAATCCTACGATACTATACTTAGAGAGTGATGGATATGAATGTTGATGGAGAGCGAGACCAAAGAAAAAATTGATGGATTGTGTGAAGATCATCCCACCATACATATGAAAAGGGAGTAAATGATGGGATGACGGCTGATAGACAGAAATGGAAGAAGACGTATAGCGCCGACAACAAGTAATTTGAGACCGGGGCAGGAAGATGATTCCTAGTTTATACTAAACCTCTTAAGGGGTCATTGTACTACGACAACAACAACAACAACTTTTACTACGAGGCCAAAACTGAAATAGCAAAAAAAAAACAGCTATTCCCTATATTTTGTCGGTTTATGTGAGCACAAATGTAAAAATCAGCATTTTTATTTTCGTGATATCAGGGTTGATCCCATAGTAAAAGTTGTTCATAATGATGAGTACAATGATCCGTAAGAGATTTTGTGTAAACTAAGAATGAGGTTGCTGCAATGGGTAACAATAATAATCCACTTTATTTCACTATTATCACATAAATAGTAATAATAATAATGTCCTCCCGGCCGAATTTCGGTCACGGCGGCCAATCTCAACGGACACTAGCCATCTGCGCGGGACATATTATAGTGCACAAGTGTGTGCGCAAACAGAGGTGTACACTATTCCCTCACTCTCATAATCCGATGGGACGGCAATTCGACACGACCGGAGAGAGATCAGGCGCAGGACCGACGGCTTTACGTGCTCTCCGAGGCACGAAGGGGTCTCGATGTGTAACGAAACGGTCACCCATCCACAGACTGACCGCGGCTAGTGCAGCTTAACCTTGCAGATCGTACAATCCACACGGTCGCTACTAAGCCACGAGCCCCTAAAGTCCCCTAGTGGTCTTTACTTTTACTATGGGACCAACCCTGAAATTACGAAAAATCAAAGAACCATGAAATTGACTCTTTATCATCAACTCCGTCTATTGCAGTCATAGACCAGTAAGCTTCAGTACACCGCTTAAATAATGTTTTGCATGAGAACACAGTCGTAAAATGCTGGCGGGGACCGGGGGGCGGACGGCGTGTTATGGTTGATCGGCTCAAAAGTTCGGTGATATGATTCCGTATGATTGGTGCCGCTCGCTGACGGACTGACGTCCCGATTGGTGGCGGAGCGTATGATATACAGTACTACTGCATATGCTTCGTGACCGGGGGGGGGGGGGGGTATCCCGCTAATCGGAGTCTAAAGGCTTACTGGTCTGTGTTCGAAGTCCACTGCTGGATGAGCCTCTCCCAAGTTGCGTCACAACACTCGGTCCTCTGCCTTCCGCATCCAGTCCCCCCCAGCTACCTTCTTCATGTCGTCGGTCCACCTGGCAGGGGGGTGCCCTACGCTGCGTTTGCCGATTCGCGGTCTCCACTCAAGGACTCGTACGCTCTAACGGCTATCGATCCTTCGACAGACATGGTCGACTATACACATCTTTATTTAAATGCCAGTGAGCTAATAGACAACAAACTTCTTTCATCGCACAAGTGTAAGAAATTAAGTTGAAAAAAAAACAGCAGTATTCGG
Source organism: Asteroscopus sphinx (assembly GCA_949699075.1). NCBI lineage: Eukaryota > Metazoa > Arthropoda > Insecta > Lepidoptera > Noctuidae > Asteroscopus > Asteroscopus sphinx. The sequence goes on from OX453023.1 coordinate 6,171,433, forward strand.
ATTCTTCCCACCACCGATACACTTGCCAAGCATTGTGGTTGTAGCAATATTTCCTCATTATCGTTTTGAAATATTCTATTTCATTCGATTAGAAGTAAATTTACAAGCGGTTTACCGACTGAAGTGATACAATAATAATTCTTGTCCAAAAATTATTATAAGCACAAAATACTCATTTTTTTTTTCTTTTTTTTTTCCAGCCGCGATTCTAGATGAGGAATACGCAGAGAAACAAATGAACAAGATGGAGAAACAGACAAACAAGCTCGAGGGGGCCATCAAGACGGAAGGGGGAGAACAGGTCGGGCCTAAAATCGAGTTGAAGAGGCAGCGCGACTGGTTCCAGACTCCGAAGCAAAAGAGAGAGGAGAAAGAACGGCTCGCACTCACCACCCATCCTGAGAAAGGTAAGATAAACCTTTTTTAAGGCACTTAGGCCGCTATTCCACTATCATATTTATATGATCCTACTTCTATGGTTCATAGAAATATGAGGAATTTATGACAGTATACATAGCGCGGCACATTGCTCACAGAACGGATGGCCGATGGGGCAGTTAAGTTCTGGAGTGGCGACCGCGTACTGGAAGGCGCAGCGTGGGTAGGCCCCCCACAAGGTGGAGCGACGACCTGGTGAAGGTCGCGGGAATCCGCTGGATGCGGAAAGCGCAGGACCGGTCGTTGTGGCGATGCTTGGGGGAGGCCTATGTCCAGCAGTGGACGTCTTTCGGCTGAAATGATGATGATGATAGTGTAATGGCAACGTATGAATCATATGTTGCCATTACAATTCTCATATTTCTATAAACCATAGAAGTATGTTTATACATGCTGAAATTTGAATCGCTTATTTCCTGAAAAGGGGTAATTGTACTCACTTAAATCGATAAAATGTAGGGACCAACTGCTTTTTTTTTTCGCGATTTCAGGGTTGGTCCCATAGTAAAAGTTGTTCATAATAATGAGTACAATTACCCCTTTTCGGGAAATAAGCGATTCAAATTTCAGCATGTATAAATGTGATAGTGGAATAGCGGCCTTACGAAAATAGGATTTTGAAGGTGGAATCACTGTGATTTAAATGGTTTCAGCTTCTTAGTGAATAGTGAATTCAGTTGCTTAAGTTAGGTCGCACACCGGTAACACGTTTGTTGCGCCACTATCATTACGCCACATTTTATCTTATCCATTGCTTATCGAGAAAACAAATGATTACACGTAAATGTGGCGAGCATGTAGCGTGTCTCTGGGAGGCGGAGCCGACCTTAACAAACTTAGAAAACGGCTGGGAGATTGATGAGCCCCATATAATTAGGTCGTATTTTATTGACCCAAGCCTGAAACACAGGCAAATCGCAACAAGTCTACTCGAAAAATCAACAATGACATAATCAAAACGACACGATATTGCTCCGAATACATCGGTCGTACCCTACTCTAATAAATATTCGGATTCTATGTCGTTTATTTCACAGACAAAATATTGAGATTTTTTACGACATTTATAACTAAGCGTAGGGTTACGCATTCACTGGATGCGGAAAGCACAGGACCGGTCGTTGTGGCGATGCTTGGGGGAGGCCTATGTCCAGCAGTGGACGTCTTTCAGCTGAAATGATGATGATGGTAGGGTTTTGAAAGAAAATTGACGATTAGTATCGTTCGATGCTTCGTATAAATTATAGTTAAATCGACGTTACTTAGAGAAGTTTTCGACACGAACAATTATAACGATATATTGATTTTGCGAATGGACCCCCTGGCTTTAGTATGAATCCGCTCGGTAATCCCCCGATGTCCTCAAAATCTTGTTCAACACATGGGCTAAAAAGCTCTTGGCTTAATCTCACACAATAAACTCTAATGGCCAACATTAATATCCTATCTATCCACGATTTATCCTACTAGAGATAGAAATTTGACATATTTTGTATAAAGCTTATGTCGAATTCCTATCTCTAGTAGGGCAAATCGTGGATAGATTGGAGATTAATTTTGGCCGTAAGTAAACCTGTGACAAAAAAAGATCTAGCATATCTACTTTTCATACTGAATTTTCTTTTTCCATTTGCAGGCAAAAATAAAGGTGGTAAGGGCAAGAAACGTAAGCACGATGATGACGATGACTCGGGCGACGACGGCGGGAGAAAGAAGAAGAAGCAAACGAAACACAAACCTAAGGACACGCCCGAGGAACGAGTCAACAGGGAAATGGAGAAGGTATGACACGTTCAGTCTTCCATTGCGGGGAAGGGAAGCATCCTAGTGGAGGAGGGGAGCACCTCAAACTTGCTAAGTTCCATATTATAGCTGTTGCAAAAATTCAATGTCGCTCAGCGAGCTATGCTTGGAGCTTTTTCTTAAGGATAAGAACCGTAACCGTATCCGGAGAAGAATCGGAGTGACCGACATAGCTTGTAGAATCAGTAAGCAGAAATGGCAGTGGGCTGGCCATGTATGTCGAAGGACCAACGGCCGTTAGAGCAGACGAGTCCTTGAGTGGAAAACGCGAATCGGCAAACGCGCGTAGGGTGCCCCCCCTCCCCCGCCAGGTGGTCTGGCGACCTGAAGGTAGCTGGGGGGACCGGATGCGGAAGGCAGAGGACTGAGTGCTGTAGCGCAACTTGGGAGAGGCCTATGTCCAGCAGTGGACTGCGATAGACGGAGTTGATATTATAGTTGGCCAACTGGCAGTAGAGTATAGTACTTGTATAGTAAGATATATTATTATCAAGATAAAACTCAAGTGTCGAGTTCATGTCCATATAATTTTAGTTCCCTAATTCACTGCCTATTCAATGTGTTATTGAAATAACTGAGGTCAACCTCTTAAGGGGTCATTGTACTCAACAGTATTAACAAATTTTACTATGGGACCAATCCAGAAATCGCGAAAAAATATCAGATGTTCCTTACATTTTGTCGATCAATGTGAAGTAGGGAACATGGGGTTTTTTTTGCGATTTCTGGATTGGTCCCATAGTAAAAGTTGTTCATACTGTTGAGTACAATGACCCCTTCACAGGTTCTCTGTTATCTGAAAGAAAAGAAAGAAAGAAAAAGAAAGAAAAATTATTTATTGCCACAACAAGACGACATGCGGTAGGTGCACATAAAAAATACTTAATTAGGTACATTTCTTGAATCATTTTATCAATGTATGATACCTACTTTGCATGTCGTAGCTGCGGCAAAGTGGTCAACACTCAGCATGATGCTGTGTTGTAACATGAGTCACAACACAGCGCTGATTTTCAGTGTCAACCCCAAGTGATGATGAGCGGGTGCCAAGCCAGCAAAAGCAGCCAATGATTATTATACCCAAAAACAAATAAAGCAATAATTATTATATAAGAGTGTGTGGGGTGTGTGTGGGGGGTGTGTGTGTGCGTGTGAACTGTTACAAATACTTTATGTTATATACACATACTTACATAACCATATTATTACATACATGATTATTATAAATGATAAAAAATTTAATAGAATCAACATTAATCAAGGGTTTGCTAATGAGACATACTGGACATAATAGATAAATTAAATCTCTAGTATCCCTGTGTAGTCTGTGGATAAATCGACTGTTTCGCCGCATCGCCGCATGTCAACGATCGACTCGTGTCGTGACGTGCCAGTGACCAACTTTTATTGTTTTGTCTCGCACAGAGAAAATAATCACTTGTCTCGCTCCTACAGTCTCGGTTGAGCTTACACAACACGTTTGGGTTATTTGTTTACTCATCTCAATAACACGTTGTATATACCTGCTTCAAATCAGAGAGTCAAAACCATCACATTTTCCTATAGTTAGTTAGTCACCTTCCGAACATATTTGTTAAATTGCTTGCCAATTTGGACTTCCAATCCGATGTATTGAACAAGGTCTATAGACTCATTATTTCGAGCTTCAAACTTTAGTATATTGAAGGACTCACAAATTCGAGAATATGAAACTTACTAATCGACTAAAACCAACAGGTGGCGCTTCTCCAATCCCGCATGGCGAAACGCAAGAAGAAGCAACGCAGGATCCGAACAGTTGACGACAACGATGACTTACCACAACAGAGGCCCAAGAGCTTCAACAAAAGCAAGAAGAAACAGAGCAACTTCGCCACCGACCTTACAGATACATCCCGATCTGCGACCAAAAGACTCCGGTACGACGCTAATAAGGCACAGAAGGGGGCCAGAATGCCGAACAAAGGGAAGCCTCCTAGAAGCAAGGGGCCCGGAGGCAATCCTGGGAAAGGGAAGGGACAGGGAGCTAAGCCTAAAGCGTTTGGCAAGCCCCAAGCTGGGAAGGGACGTAGGAAAAATTAATAAATGTACCTTTGTGTAATTGGTTTTTCATTTGCATTGATCCTATATTGCCTATCGCAGTTCACTGCTGGACATAGGCCTGTCCCACCACAACACTCGGTCCTCTGCCTTCCGCACTCAGTCCACCTGGCTGGAGTACACTGCGTTTGCCGGTTCGCGGAGACTCAAGGTGTTTTCAAACCAACGAGGCGAGGATTGGATGGGATGGGCGTGAATTGAAATCTCGCTGACCCTTTCACACCGAAAGATGTACATCGCGAGCACGCGCCGACCAGCGCCGGCTCCCGATATACCGTTTTGCAATGTAATAAATACTCTATTCATGCAGCAATAAAGTTTAATGTTGTACCAACAAATATTTCAATTCTCGCCTCTCACATCCTCGCCTATCCATATCCAGACTTTTCAAACCAGACTTTTTTTACATAATTTTGCTATACAAATTTCAATTCTTGCTCGGCCCATCCACGCCGGTGTAAAACCACCAAGGACACTTATTATTATCACTAAACTAAAGCGGTTTGTGGCGAAACTGCTTGCCAGGACATGCCAAAATAGTGTGACGATCAGTAAATAAACTCAATTTCTCCATTTCACAGTAGAAATACTGGAAAGCAATAGGGTTGGCAACACTGGCCAAAATACTTGATGCAGTTTGCCAACGACGACGATTAGTGATTCCCATTTAGTTTGATTATGTTCATATTGTTTTTCACATTTGCCTGCTCCATCTTTTCAATGTATAATGTACTGGTAGGAATAGCTGTTGTTTTTTTCTTTTTCATTTATCCCAAGCACAGATAATATAATACTATAGTATCCCAAGTAGTGGGAATAGTTAGAATATTTTATATTAATTCGCCTCTGGCTCTTTCGGTCTAACGAAATCTTTCTTCAATTTCAATTGATTTATTTATCTTTTTACATGTGTTGTCATGTCGTTCAATTAGCAAACTTGACCACCATCAACTTTTACCAAATACAGGGATAAACAACATAAATACAGGAATATAAAATAAAACTATTAACTTTTCGGCAACCATTTATTCACAAGTGGCCCCCTGCTTACTAGCAAAGTTGTCTTTAACCTATATAACCTAATTATACAATAGATCCTGCGTCCCCCGCCACTGTCAACACGTTTGCTCCATAAACTTGATATTATTTATACGATATCAGCATTACAGATGAATATTTGTATGTAAGAAAAGCTGAGAAATATTGCTCTCGTCTGATTGATTTTGAACAGAAAACAATAACTACCGCCAAACCCTACAAATGAAAAAACGAGTGTGCTTTAGAGCTCACGACTGAAGTAAAACTTCACTAACTTGTATCTCCCTCAATACCATTTCAATGAGAACAAAGGAATGGCGGCGCGGCGCGCGTACATCTGCCGGCGCTGTGTCGTGGCCGGCCTAGCGCGCGCCTCGTTCCCCGCGTCCCGCACTACCCCCTCCGTTCGCCTCACTTTTCGTAACTCCGTAACGCATTCACCAGCTTACTCCCCAAGTCAAGCGTGCCTAAAGAAGTTTTACTTCAATAAAAAAAGGACTGCCGACATTAGTGGAAACTTAAAACTGTCAAATTAGCATGTCGCGTGATGTCGATGACGCGACCAAAGTTTTGTACCAAAAAATCGCTTAACGCGCCCAAAGAGGTTATCACTTCAATAAAAAGTCCAGGGGTTAACCATGGTCCAAATCCCTGGTCGGCTTTTATCACATATTTCCATTATTAAACCATGAATTAGTAATGTTTATGTAGTTTGTTTTTTTGTTTTTTGTGAATTAGTCCCCAGGGATTTGGACCATAGTTGTATGACTTTCCTCGGTACTCGATCATTTCTTCTGTATAGGCACGACAGCTACAAGGGAATAGAGTCTGACCACGCTAACTCTGCAGTGGAATTCTGGCAACACAGTAAACAATAACTATCAAAATCTCTGTAGTGATCGTATTATTCCAATGCAGAGTTAGTTTTTGAAATACAGACCAGTAAATTTTGTGTTGGTGGGTAAAATGGTGTTGTCATAATTCCACTGCAGAGTTAGCGTGGTCAGACTAGCTCACGCTATGGTCAGGACCTTAACGACTCAGCTGATCAATCTCCTACTCTGATATTTCTTAGTTGGGATATTTTTTCTAGACGCAAATATTAGGAAAATCCCGAGATTGTTGATCAAATTACCAGAGGCACCGGTCGGTTGCTCTAAGTTTGAAAGCTCATTAAAATGGTAAATTTTTCAATGTTTTTGATTCAAAATCAGTCTGACCAATCAAATCAGGGTTTCTTACGTTTAAAAACTCGTCCATTTTCTCAAAATCATTACAAATAACATCAGGTTCACGCGCACAACAACATTTTGTAATAAGCAAGTCATTTACATTTTTTACATCAACACAAACGACCACAGAGGCCGGTCCCGCTAAAATTATAAACTACAATACAAGAAGCATCAGAGATTATAAACAATAGACTTTTATATGTCTAAAGCTGGTCTTCACCAACATTAATTATCTAGGGTCATACTATGACGTTTTAGAGCATCATTGTTTCGGTGCGAGAAAGATAGCGCTATACGCCCTGTATAGTTCTCTCTTTCTCTCGCAACGGAACAATAATGCCTTTAACACGTTCAGTATCCATACAGCAGACAACCGTTAAGCAATCGCCTTATACCATATAATATATCACTCATTGTACATGGAATGGGTTAAAACTTCATAATATGGCTCCTATGGATTTAAAATTTTAGAGCAAGAAAACTAATGTTGGTGAACGCCACTATAAATTATACTAAAAAGCTAAGCTTTGTTTAAAACGAGTCATGGTGCTAACGCCAATAATAAGTCTGTAGGGACGATCTTAACTAAAATGACATTACCTCTGCCGCATTTGTTTATTGCATCTGTGAGAAAAATGTGGAAGAGGGTCGAGTCATTTAAGTATTGTATACTCATCATGTATGAGAAATGCGTGGTCATATTTGGAGAGGTCATTCAAGGCATAGCATAGAACAACTTTTACTATGGCGACAAACCTGGGGCCTTACTCCCGACTGGTTCGAATCGAGCTAATGTCAATTCCAAGAGGAATGCAGTTCGAATTGACACTAACTCGAATTCAGATTAGATTGATACAGAACTCGACCCAGTTGGGAGAAAGGCCACTGAATTGTAAAAAAAACTTATTTCCTCTCGACAGAAATGTATCGAAGGGCTGATTAATTTTTCGCGATTTCAGGGTTGACCCCATAGGTCGATAGCATTTCCTGAACGAGTTCTCCAAATATGACCACGCATTTCTGATACACGTTGAAGCTGATCCCTACTTGGTTAAGGCTTCGAAGCATATTGGCTGGAGGAAACATCTCGCTTTATTAGGTGAAATCAATAGAACAGTAGAGTGAAAAGGGTTTTCCTTTATAAAAGAGTATTGATTAAATAAATACTTCATAGTCAAACATCTTAACGTAACGTCACGATCACCAGAAAAATTATAGCTATTCATTTGTAAAATAAAACAAATTTACACAAGTAAAATTATTAAATATTGATACTTTAAAGTACCCAAACATTATTGTAGCCAAGTGCTTCTAAGCCGAAAACTATTGATTTAAAACGCCACTTAATAATAATTATAGATAAATGAAGAATCGAAACATTCACTCTTGGTTTTTGAAATTCTGATCAATGCAAAAATTAACCAATCTGGTGAAATCACAGGTCAAGTGATGTGATTGGCTAGTATTTTGGTGAGCCAATTACACAATTAGGTTGAACGCTTGCCTTCCATGCAGCAGGGTCTGAGTTCAAACCCGGCCCGCACTTCGCTGACTTCGAATTCATGTGCGTATCAGAATTTGATTATCAGTTACTTAAACGATGAAGGAAAACATCGTGAGGAAACCTGCACACATAAAAGTGCTCCATACAGTACTCGATGGTGTGTGTAGTCTGTCAACCCGCACTAGGCCAGCCTGGACTAAGGCCTTAACCTTCTCATTCTGAGAAGAGGCCCGTGCCCAGCAGTGGTACAGTAATGGGCTGATGATGACAAGACAGTAATGCTATGTATCACTTCAATTGACGGGAGAATAGATTGATCAGTTTTTTAGAAACCAGAGTTCAAAGACAATAATTTAGCTAATTATTTCGTTAGAGATCGTGATTTTGGTTATACATTCTCAGTTGTAGTAATTATTAAAACGAAAATCATATACGTATCCTGCAAATTATAGTTACAGTTTTCATAGCCCACGTGTTGTCTCGATAACCGACAGAGCAAACCGCTTCGGCGCCTCGTTTAACTAAATATAACCCCTTATCAATAATCACTCTATAAGAGTCCATAATAAAATGCTCTATATCTTAACAAGTTTCATTGCAAAGACTTACGCTTTTATAGATGTGATATTTGTTTAAAACTACCAAAACAAAAATATTAAAATACACTCTCCAAAATATTTTTAAAACACTATATTTCCGTAAGTTTGGTTCGCACATTATTATGTTCGAGAGAACTCGACCGAGGCGCCCTCTCGTCGCAAGCCCTTGTACTTCGCATATACATACAAGTCTAAAAAAAAAATATTCAAACATTGCCACATAATTTTACTACCAATTATATGTATAATGAAAACTTTCATGTTTGCGTTTGAACTCTTGTAAATGAATTCACATGAACATCAGTTACTTTAATAGTAAGTTTTGAAAATAGTGCTGGAGGCCCAAATCCAAAACTATAAGGTATAGATAGATAGAGAAAGTCATCAATGAAGTCGTGAGCTCGATTTTGGAGAAAACAAAAACTGAATTTTTTGTTTTTTGAAAAAGCAGCTGGTTTGTCAAGGAATCGAATCCCATATTTTGCAAAAAAAAACATCACCCACATTATTGCAGCAATTGATAAGTTTGCTGATAAGCAATAAATTAAAGCAAAGATATGTTATGTGACAAATCAAAGTAAATCAAAGAAAATTATGTTCATTCTTTTTGGCCATATTAATCGGGGTTAACCATCAAAATGCTGTTTTAAATTATAAGTACTATGACAAGGTGTACATACTTTCGTCATGAGCTAATCCGACTCATTGCAAGTAGTTCAAACGTAATCATGCCTTAACAGTTTGCAAGTAGATGAAGCCACGCGCTGTATTTGGCGGTTTGTGCGTTTAACTTCACCTGCCTCCAAAAAGTAGACGAACCCCCAGTTTCTGGTAGGCTGATCAATTTGATCTGCTGTCAGATCTAATGTCAGCTCCTGTGATTGGTCGGCAAAAATACTCCCAACTAGTCACAATTCTTGATATGGGATTTGACAGCTTCAGAAACTGTAGGTAAGGGCCGAGAAAAATAGACGCTATTAACTACAGCCAACATCTAAAATATCAAGACAAATTGACTGTTGAAAATGATCTAAGCAACTGAGAAAATTAAACTACAATTAGACCAACTTATCTGTGAACTGAAGGAGGGCGTGAGGGTTGCTTTTGTGTTGCTAATCAATCGATAAGTTGATGTATTTTGGGAAATTTCACGTGTATATACATTTTTTTTTTCTTTAATAGTTTGGCAAAAAAATAATTATCGATTACCAAGCTAAAGTAATTTTTTCGTTGTTAATTGTAACTTATTAGTGACAATGTATCGTTTAAAAAAAATTACAGTGGTTAATTTTCATTTTATTTTAATTTTTCATCGATATGAAAAAATTAAAATTTTAACGGAAAAACACAAAATACTTGAAATTTCTTAATTCTTGTTGACAGTAGTGACAGTCGAAAGAAGTTTACAACATGGCGACTGTAGTTCCTTTTTTCGCCACTTCCCAGATATGTTGGTAGAAGTAAAGTGTATATCTCAATGACACAAGGGGTGTTCCAGAATGAACACAGTACACGCCAACTGTCATTATGACATGAATTTTATACCATTGAGATAAAGTTTAATTTTATTATTTCTTCTGATCATTTTGAACAGGCGCTGACTGTATGCGCCGAGCAGATTCCCTGTCACTTTCAGACTACAAGTGCAAGACAGAGACATGTCTTATTGCGCTTCACTTCGCGTATTTGTCCAATAATTCGTGCCATCTTGCCGACAAAAAATTTACTTTATTACAATAGAAAAAAATTCATTTTATATTGGCCAAATAACGCGAATATTTGGACAAATACGCCAAGTGAAGCTACGGCATTAGCCAAGGCATGTGGTTAATAATTTTTATTTGTCCCGGCCCAAGATACCTTGCACACCTGAAGTGTTGTATTTCTGTTTTAGAACAAGACTGAGTATGGTCACAATTAACGTTTTAATTTAATTAATACTCTTAATTATAGCCTTATTAGTGAGTCAGTCTTGTTTCTTACACATTCATATTTCAAGTTTATTGCTTCAAATAAAAAAATAAAACAATCTTTTTTTCAAGGAATCATCATTATCTATGTTGGTAAAATGTCACTTAAGCAAAGATTTTTGAACTTTTTGACAAAAAAATACAAAAAACTTCAGATGTGCAAGCAATCAAAACTAATATTAAAATAAAAAATACACGCTTTAACTGTTAAATCACGCCTGCTGGTATGACTACATAGAAATCAATAATAGGCACTGATTATTACTCTAACTTAAAAAATATTTACAAGTCTTAGATTAAAACATTTTAATATAATTCTATGTTCGCATTAAACTAATAACTTCAATCATAATAATAATATTCTAGTACTTCATTTACAGTCATACACAATTGTATGGTTCTACCTTTGATTGTTGTCTGGAAGAGTCCGGTTGTTACAAAAATATATCTATGTATGTACCAAAGTATATAAATATGCGACGAATATACGCTTCGTGTGTGAGCGTAAGTTATTGCGACATAAGACACGTTTTGTAAGTTTTGTTAATCAGACAATGGTATCGATTCTCTTGATCACGAACTAAACTTATTTTAACTATCGGTCTCTTTTACTAATAGTAGATACAAGAAAGGGATGGCAACAATTTTAGAACTGTCAAATTAGTTTACAAGTTACATTTCTTTGTATTTTAGTGGACACGTTCTGAGATCACGACTAAACTTTTATGGAAATCTAAATTTTGACTAATTTGACAGTTCTAAAATTGTAGCCATCCCTTTCTTGTATGTACTGTTAGTAAAAGAGAGCGATAGTTTAAAATAAGTTTAGTTCGTGAACAAGAGAATCGACACCATTATGTAGGTACGGTCGGCAGAATAATTGGTTTACCAGTTCTAACAAAATAATCAAAATATCTCCGTCTCTGGCAAAAAAGAGTAGTTAAATGGTGGCGCCACTAATCACACGAAGAAAATAATTAATCTTCTATTCATATTTTTTTCTGTTGGGGTTCATTTATGGCTTGATAAAACACACATGGACGTGGCAATGCCATTTCTAGACATTTATTCGACGCTATAACCAATTTAAAGATTAACCCCCAGTCGGCTGATCAACACACAAATTAATTAATCAGCTGTCAAATCTCAGGTTAAGCGATATGATTGGTTGTTAACATTTTCGCCGGCCAATCACAGAAGCTGACATTAGATTTGACAATAGATCAAATTGATCAGCCTTCTAGAAACTGGGGTTAACTTGATTATTTATCGCGACAAGCCAAAATAGCTCTTATTCATTTGTTTGACTGGTAAACCAATTTTCTGTGCCACTGTACATTATCTTGTTATTTAGCTAAGCAAGTAATGTAGTCTGTTATAAAATAACGTTCAATCTAGTGGTGTGAACCGGTTCTCAAAAAACCGGATAATCACTGGTAAGAGTGAGTACCGGAGACTAATCGGTGATTTCACTAAACTACCGGTTATTTGATTTGTTGCACAACGCACCCAAATATGCCTTTTTTTTCCAAGTATATAGATTTAGAGTATTTTGAATAACCGGAGATTATCCGGATAATCTCCGGTGATTCAATAAAATCTCCGCATAATCTCCGGAGGCTGAAATTGCCTCCAGTTCACACCACTAGTTCAATCTCCCAAACCAGCTTTCAGTGACATTGTAAATGTACAGTCGACTGCATGACAGCGGTAACACTCGAATTAGAAAACCGCCCTTATTGCTCACGAAATAAAGACGCTGTCAATGTCAAACTGTTACCAGTGACCTGCGGTCGACCGTACTACATACGGCAACAATACAGCAGTACCATCGGTACTATAAACATTGGCATTATTTTATCTACTTATAACTTTGCTAACGTAACTTTTCACCGACGTAAAGTGAACATAAAAATTAAGAGATGATTGCTTAGTTGTTGTACGATTGATTATTTTTTAAGGCAAAAATTGGATGTCATTATTTTTGTTAACAGATTATCTTAATTTTATGATAAATTTAGACACAAAATTAATTCTTCACATAATTTATTTTAAAATACATACTCATATATTGATGGACTCTTGCTGTTGGCTATACGGCGACAAGTTAAAAAGTTACATTAACTAAATCAGCTATAACCATTGTATATACCAAACAAATATATAATATAATATACTACTATAGTATGTGTTTGAAAATGAATACCTATGTTCCGTGAATTCCGTGATACACTATCCCGCCCTACAAATACACATTATGTACATAATCACAATTATTGTAAATTCTCCTCTAATGCTAATTATATAATCTTTTGATAAAACTGTTTCATTAAGGCGTCATTATCGGAATATTTGTTGCAGAATATTGTAATTTATTTCCATGTAATGTCTCGTTTAATATATCACTACTTTTAATTACCAAAAGCACTTTAAAGGTAGTTTCTTCTCATTATTTGGCGCTACTTTTACTATGGGACAAACTACAGGTACTAGCGTCGATTGGAACTTTGATATACTCTATGGGTACGTAATATTCTAATGTCACAGTTATATTTTGTTGGGGAATAGTAAAGTGCTTATTATATTATACTGAATTCAGAAATTCTGATTAGGATTTAGGAAAAGAACCTCCTGATTACACCGAACTAACTCTTGTCACACTTTCCTTATTTCCTTTCCTAAGTTTTGAATTCAGAGTAATGTAATAAGCACTTAACACTTACTGTCCCGTGTGAAGCGGACACAATACTTAAATAATCGCTGTTCATAATAACGAGGGTTTACCGTAAAAACTTGCATTTTTTTTTTACAAATCCATTAATAATAAAAATAAATATCTTTAGGACATTTTTACACAGCACCATCCAGTCCCAAACTAAGCTGAGCATGTGATACGGGTACTTTTTAAGCTATTGCATAGCTTCTATCGCGGGCCTTGAGCGTGGAGACCGAATCCAGAAATTCCGTAACGAAAATAACCTAACACTCCCCACTCCGACCGGCACAGCGGTGATACTTTTTAGTTTTGCCATCTATCGATGAATAGCAGAACTTTCAATGACTTTTTGAAATATCACGCTTGTCTCTTTAGTTCTGCAAATCGCCTCTAGGTGGCATTGGTTGTATCGGCGTTACTGCGCATGCGTAATCCCCCTCTTCGCCCCGCAATCTGGTGACTCATGCCTGCTTAGAGTTTCGGCGTTAGGGCACCTCCTCTTTGTATTTACATAATAAAACCGGCCAAGAGCATGTCGGGCCATGCTCAGTATTATAGGGTTCCTTAAGTAGGTGTAATTACAAACGAATCAAATCGAATATTAATCATGGCTATTTTAGTTTTTGCAATAATCGGCAGCATTCGCGACTCAGAGCGTGTTGTTAGTAGCGCCATCTAGGGTTAAATTCAAGAAGCCAAATTTAAGACGTTTGTCATTTCAAAGTTACTTTTTGTGATTTTTTCAAATAGAAAGTAGCTAAAGGAGCATTATTTGCTATAATAATTTTTCTCTAAGGTCAATGACCTTTGAACTAGGACGTTTTAAGTATTTTTCAGTTTTCTCTCTATAACTCAAAAAATTATAATCACATTATACTCGAAATAATTTTAAAAGAGAGTTTTCACAAAGGTCTATCAATGTGGAAGATTATAAGTTTCTACATTGCATAGTTTAGAAATGGCAGGGGGGGGGACACATTGCAAGCCACTTTGGCGGGCTATATTTCGCAGATAGTACACCTGATAAAAAAGTGGTGTATCAAACATTACCTTCATTTTAGTAGACCTATTCAACGATATCCCACACGAGGGGGTGCAGCGAAAAAAATTTTTTTTTCTCCATTTCACATGTATGGACGCCACCCCTAAAATACGGAAAAACGATTCTTTTATTCTTTTAAAATTGAGATCTATATGTAGACTATTTTTTAACAAAATTTCATTTACTTATGTTTATAACTGTAGAAGTTATTAAGCTGTAAAGGATTAGGACAGACGGACAGACGGACAGACGGACGGACATGACGAAACTATAAGGGTTCCTTGTAGGACTTCGGAACCCTAAAAAATGCTATGCAATAGCTTTACCGCGGCAGTCTCCGAGTGCCACACGTCTTTTTTTTTTGACAATGTATATAATACTTATATTTTTATTTTATTTTTTGTAAATACATACTTATAATACATAAGCAACACCAAGACCAACACAAACACTTATGTTCATCACACAAATATTTGTGTCCTGTGGGAATCAAACCCACAACCTCGTTATCAGCAGTCCAACACTCAAACCACTAGACCACAGAGGTTGACACACAAAGATTCTTATTTGTCTCTATAGTGGTAAAACCGGGTTAACTTAGCGTCTTTTGTTTATTTAGCAGGTTTTCAAAGTAAGCCCTCGATATATGACACCTCAAGGAAATGGCCGGTCTTATGTGACAATGTCCAAAGCTGTACAGTCTGGCACACAACTGAAAGTTCTTGGATTAAATATAAATAATTTGATGAAAAACTGTTCTTTTTTAGACCACGTTTTAAAACGAAAACGAATTAATATGGCATTGTTATCCAGTCCTGAGCTATGTTTAAAGTTTCAAGTCTCTATAGCTCATCGGGAAGTTTAAAATCGATTGCAAAATTTGTACCGAACTGAGGAAAGAGAGTTAATAAAAACTTGGTAAGACGGGTAATAATGTTGTTATTAATTTTGTTGTATTAATGATTATGTCGTATCATTTTTATAGTTTTTGCCTAATATTTAGTTTTATGTAATGTACACTACATGTAATGAACTTTGCGGTATATGAATACAATATATATCTACTGATATTTGTACATGTATATATTATTACAATTGGCAGTATTAAATTTAAGCACTCATGTTAACAATATGATAATACACTATGTTTATCACGTTCGTTTTAGGAGAATTATTAATATGCTTTTTTGAGTTAAAACAAATGTTTCGTACTTTATAGACGAACACTAGGATCCTCTGTGAGTGCTATTAACACAAAAATAGATAGAATGGTTGTAATCTCAATTTTACTTGCGATTCATGCGTGGCAACTTTCCGAACAAACTACGCCTTACATTTTGACGTCAATATATAGAAAAAAAAAAAATCATCAATTGTACTTTACAGCTTTTGTTTCTGCAGTTAGAAACAGCACAATAAGGCATTTTTGCCGGTTTTTGTTACAGTATTTCTAGTAACAAGATATAAGGCGTGCTGAGAATGGCTTTGAAATATCCTGCACTATGGTGCATGGTGCTGCCACGCGCGCCCTGCCCACATGGCCATTCTATCTATTTCTGTGGCTATTACATTTATGAATCACATACAAACCAGATTCTGGGCAAATGTATGAAGGTAGATAATTATAATAAATAGTTTTATCTAGCCGTAGTTTCTGAAATATAAACAACCTACCGAAGTCTCAAATATCTGAAGAAAATTTACGAACAATAACCATTTCCAAATTAAAACTACATATTTTGAAATGTGCACTTAGTATAGGCGTTTTATAACATACCTGTGATCGAGTCTATTAAAAATAGAAAAAATAAATAACAAGCACTCACTATGAATTCTTGTTAGCATATCTCAGAAAATTGCCTCGTATGTTTAATTTTAATTAAGTTTAGAATATAGCATTGCATGGCTGTGTTTTTAAATAATTTATTATACACATAATTATTAAGCTTATTACATTACTCTGAAACTGCCAAAAACAACATAACATCTTTGTAAAAACCATGTTTCTTGCTAATAAAAATATTTATCTTATCTTTATCTGAATTCAGAAATTCTAATTAGTATTTAGGAATGGACCCTCCTGATTACACAGACTGAACTCTTATCACTCTTTCCTTATTTCCGTCCCTAACTCCTAAATAGGATTTCTGAATTCAGAGTAATTTAATAAGCGCTATAGATTCGAATCCAGCTCCCGAGCGAATTTTTCTTTCCACGATTTTTATCTTTAGATTTCGCTTCAAAAATAATACAATAATTATTATACTGAAAAGCACTCACCAAAATTAAATCCAGGCTATGCTTTTAGTTGTCACGACGCAAAAAACAATTGCGAAGTATTAATACTTGTTCGGAATCTGGACATGTTTGTATGTGATTCGAGAGCGTAATAACACGACAGGTAAACATAACATGGACATAAGGGCGGGTCTCGCATACACTACTGGAAGTCAGCCAACGACTGTCTCCACGTCGCATGGAAGGGTATACGCAGCAACTTGAGCTTAGTGTGCGGCATCTGTTGTGACAGCAGGCGCTGTAGTGTAGGCAGTGGTAGGATCTCCACCTGGGGCGGGCCTGCTACCCCCGCATGTTCAGTGGGCAACTTGCATCCCGGTACAGGTTTCAATACAGGTATACATTCCCCTACGTCACGACGCGCCGGCGATCCCGCCTGCTCGCATTGGTCGATGAATAGTTCCGTAACTCTCAGCAACTCGATGGTAACACCCCACATGAGATGTGTAAGTGAGTTGCGCAGGCGCAGTACTCCGGATAACACTTGTTTATTGGTTGTAGCAGACTGCGACACGTATGTTGGTATGATGAGTAGTCGTTGGACGTTGGTGCACGTTGCTAACGCGTCATCGAAGCCTACCTTGACATCGATGTTGACTAGCTCTAGCCTCGTTAGTAAGGGCAGTGTTGCCAGAGCTCGCAGGATGTCGGGGGCGGCACAGTGCGGGGTCCCGCGTTCCAGTCGTAACCTCCGGAGGCGGCTGAGTTTCGCTAGAACTCCGGCGAACTCTGCCCGGAAAGTGCACTCGCCTAACTCTAATGATTCCAATGCTGGTAGTGAGCCGATAACGTCGCATGCGCACCAACCCAGCTCCTGTGAACGAAAAATTACGCTGTATTACTAGTGAGAAAAAATGTAATTCTAGGCAATTTTCATTAGTAATTCATCAGAAGAACAAACAAGAGGCTGTAGAAGTTTAGTGGTAATAGAGCTACTTGTTAAAGAGCTCTTCCGGGTAAGTACTATCACCGTTCGTACTTCTGCCGTCAAACAGTGATGCTTGCATTGCAGTGTCCCGGTGTGTAGGATTCGGGTGCCGGTCGGTGACATTACAATCACATGCGACTCTCCATCTTTGTCTCAGTTTGGAGGACGCGACTTGCGGTACCATTTAGGTAACAGTCTAGGTGGTATTACAGTTGTTATGAGCAAGGGTATTAATTTATCATCGAGTGGGCCTTTAGCTCGTTGTGCCATCCTACACTACAAAAAAAGCTTTATGGATATGTCCGACTCAAACATACTGTTTTTTAGAAGGAAAACATTTATTGGATTTTTTTGATGAATTTAAGATTAACACATAAATTAGGTTTTTAGGTACACGATATTTATTGTTTTAAAGGCTGAATGAGCATTTTTTTTTCAAAAGTTTGAAAGTAGAACAAGAACTGCGCGCGGCGAATTGACGCGAATGAAAATTAATTAGGAAAATTAGATACTGTTGAATTAATTTGTGTATTTGTTTTCTCGCAATTTTTTTTTTTATGAGATAAGATCTGATCTTGACCTCAATCTAGACAGCTTTGTCAAGATGTGGTCGACGATGGAGCGAGCAAACCTATTAGGTGCCAATTCACTCCAGCTTTAAAGGCGTTAGGGTAGTAAGTGCCCGGAAATACAGATGCTGGCAGTGAATTCCACAACTTGGCTGTGCGCATTATGAAAGAGTTCTCTAAGCGCTTGGTTGGCTTCTACAAAATGTGGATGATATCCTGCAGTGCGTCGTGTAGTCCGATGAAAAAAAGTTGGCGGAATAAGCTCATGGAGCTCTTGCGCACAGTTTCTAAAGTACAGCCTGTAGATGTAAATGAGATAAAACTACTATACAAGTCTCGGCCGAAATAGCAATTAACAGACTCGTTTAGATAGGCTTGCGCCTCGTCCTTTTAAAATCACTTCGGAAGTACTCGGCTTCACCTCGTCCTTCCAATATTACTCGGCCGTCTCGGTCACTCAATACAATATAAATGCTAGCACCACCTACATACACAAGATTACGTCTCTATACGAACGCGCACACACGTGTAGGTTAGGGATTCTCGCCGCTCGTAGTTCCGACTGGGTTCCAAGAGCTTCTCAGTAGTTTTTAGAGATGGCGTGCTTGTATAGCGACTGGCGATTGACATCCATTGTAATATTGCAGTCCAATTGCCGGCAAACCGTGGGTGGGTGCGGGGTGCGGGTGAGGAATCTTAAATTGGTTGGAGGCGGTGAGTGGCCGTTCGTTACGATAGTACTATTAGATATTCTGTGCCTCGATAGTAATGTCTTTTATAAAAAAATACTACCCACCTTAATGGAGGTGAGTGACAGATGCTGCAGCTTGGTCAAGGCCGCCAGATGGCGCAGGTCCTGCGTGAGCGACAGCCCCGCCATGCTCTTGAGGCGCAGCTCGTGCAGCAGCGGCAGCGCGGCCAGCGGCTCCGGGTCCAGCTGTGCATCGCGGATGGCCAGCGCGGACAGGGCGCGCAGCCCGGGCAGCCCGCGGCAGACAGACTCCACGGCACGAGCGGGGCAGCGGCACATTTCTATCCTGTATCAATTATGTTTTAAGAGATAGACTCCACTATACAGGTGACTTTTTAATCACCATCCAATTTTTTTGTAGGTATTAGATATCAACACTGTAAAAGATAAAGAAAGAAAGAAACATTTATTTGACACAAAGCACATAGATACACAGACACAATTCAACAGGAACACAATTAAATATACAAAAAAACGGATCATCGATGCTGTGTGTCTAGCGACTGTGCCAAAAAGGTCCAGTTCAGCATAAATGCCAGGCAACAAGTGCCTGACGCTGGTTTTCAACTGAACCTTCAATGGTAAACGTGACGGATGTGATTTTATTAATAAAAATTATAATAATTGTGATTCCTTTATATGAAAATAAAATAAATTTCAAACTGCAACTTATCTGTATATAATGTAAATAATGAAGTAATAATACATAAATTTTAAATATATATAAAAGTAAATAAAATGATTTTAAACGTAATAGAAAATCATAATTTACCGTTGCCAATGGGGATACAGCTTACGTTATTGTAACTTGTAACACACGCTCACGCATTATTAAACAATACCAGGCCCCTCAGAAAGTATTGCGAAAAAAAGTTTTTATATATGGGAGACTGGCCAGTTATAATGTTTTTCGAAAATATGATTATTTATAAGTAAAAATAAGTAAGTTCCAATTTCAAAATTTCCCTCCACATTTTTTGCGAGTTAATTCAAAGTATTGTGTCTCACTGAAATATGGATCTGCGCCGGGAACATTTTAGAGCTATGATTTTATACGATTTCAAGTGTCGCCTGAAACCGGATGAATCGTACGATAGACTTCAAATGGCATTCATGGATGAAGGCCCTTCCAAGGCAACCGTGTATCGTTGGTATAACGAATTCAAGCGCGGTCGACCAACTTTGGGGGATGACGAAAGAAGCGGTCGCCCTTTGACGGCTGTTACCGAAGAAAACGTGCTAGCAGTGAAAAATTTAATCCAAGACAATAGGCGAATTACATATCAGGAGATTCAACACATATTGAAGATTGGATCGGGAAGCGTTCACGAGATTCTACACAGCCATCTTCGCGTGAGGAGGATAGTATCACGCTGGGTGCCGCACAACCTCACCGATGCTCAGAAGCAGGCCCGGGTGGAATGGTGCCGTGATATGCTTAACAAATTTGAAGCAGGCTCGTCTCGGCGTGTTTACGACATCGTTACAGGTGATGAGTCCTGGATTTATCAATACGACCCAGAAACCAAGCGCCAGTCGACTGTTTGGGTGTTTCAAAATGAGCCAACGCCTACCAAAGTGAAGCGATCTAGAAGCGGGGG
Organism: Asteroscopus sphinx; assembly: GCA_949699075.1. NCBI lineage: Eukaryota > Metazoa > Arthropoda > Insecta > Lepidoptera > Noctuidae > Asteroscopus > Asteroscopus sphinx. Next base: position 6,192,022 of record OX453023.1, read on the forward strand.
TAAGATTTTGATCGCTATCTTTTTTAATTTGACTGGCCACTTGGTATCAATTCCCTTACGGGATCAAAGAAGCATTAATGCCGAATGGTATACTACCAAATGTTTGCCAGAAGTTTTCTCTGTTATAAGCAACAAGCGACCAAACACAGGGCTCCGCGGGCTACTGCTCCACCACGACAATGCACCTGCGCACACCGCACTCAAAACGAGGGACTTCCTGGACAGCACGCCAGTCAAACTCCTGGGTCACCCTCCTTACAGCCCTGATCTAGCACCGTGTGACTTCTTTTTATTCCCAAAAATAAAAAATCAGCTCAAAGGGATACAATTTTCGTCGCCGGAAGATGCGCTGGCTGCGTTCGAGCAGGCTGTAAACGAGGTGTCTGCGGCGGACTGGAAAAAGTGTTTTGAAAACTGGTTTAGGCGCATGAATCTTTGTATAGAGGCTGGTGGAAAGTACTTTGAAAAGATTTGATAAAAATATATGTACGTATAGTACAATTTTTTTTAGTTTCGCAAAACTTTCTGAGTGTCCCACGTACCTACAAGTAAGCATATTAAATAATAGAAATGTTTTGTATAGCCATATCTAGCTTCCGTTGTGCATCTATAAGGTACTGCCGTAGACGTCTTCTGAAGGTATCTATCGTATTGATTGATAATGATATTGTGAGTGATTACTGCGTGCGTGGACTTAAAGAATTGCACCACCCTTATCTCTTCTCATGGGTGTCGTAAAAGGCGCCTAAGGGATTCACCAGAGGATGGGCAGCAGCGTTCTCTGAGTATTTAACCAAACAACTGCGATCGCCAACCCGCCTGCCAAGCGTGGCGATTATGGCATATCCCCCCCTTAATTGGGAGAGGCCTATGTCCAGTAGTGGACGTCTATGGCTGAAATGATGATGAATGATGACTGCGTGCATCGAAATGATTTTAATTAATAATATTGTACGGTAGATTAATTTTTTTTTTTTTAAATATCTGTAAAGACGATTGTCATCTTAGTCTACCTGCGACCACGAAATGCTGCAAAGCTTTCGAAGCGTCAGGAAAACCAATTTAAATAATATACGCGATTTAATCCGGTTAAACTTTGTATTATTATAATATTAGATTTCATTCAAATACTCCATTTTTGAAAAACATATGGTAGGTAAAATTTTCGATGAAATTATTTTCCCGGAAAAATTATCAATTTCTATGTCGTTGCTACGTCAAACGTAATTTTTGAGATGCAACATCTCAATATTTTAGTAGTAAGTAAGTAACCAACCCATTACTGTCCCACTGCTGGGCACGGACCTCTTGTCAGTATGAGAAGGTTAAGGCTTTAGTCCACCACGCTGGCCTAGTGCGGGTTGGCGAACTACACACCATTGAGAACTGTATGGAGCACTCTCAGGTGTGCAGGTTTCCTCACGATTTTTTCCTTCACCGTTAAAGCAAGTGATAATCGAATATAAATCCGCACATGAATTCGAAAAGTCAGAGGTGCGGGCCGGGATCGAACTCACACCCTCCTGCATGGAAGGCAAGCGTTCAACCGCTAGGCTATCACTGCTCAATATTTTAGTACTTTAGTGATATCATCATTATCATCACAATCATAGAGATCCAAGTCAACTACTTCTGTATAAAACTTGTTTTTAGTGAAGTCTAAAGTCTTTTGTGCTTGACTTAGTAAAACCCTTATCTATCAATTTACTAGAAATTTCGACTGACCTTTCCAACGTGTCGACAGTGGATATGTGTTCAGCGAACTGTTCCCAGAAGACGGTGTCGTTTTGTGGTAGTAACATCTTGCGCAAGTCCAGTCTCTTAGTCCCGTGCCGCTTCAGAGCTTGACACAGTCCCCCCCAGTCGCTGACCTGTGTTAAAATTACGCAATTGATATTATTAAAGTGCGACAACCAAAAAGTCAAATAGAAAACAATAGATGCGTTATGATGATTGTACATTGAGTATACAGCCCATAGATGCCTCATACAAGGCGACCGATTTCTGTCAAAAAAATTTGACTAATAGATCTGTGGTCTTACGCTTGAAAATAATTCCGATCGATCGGCATTGGACTAATGTCAACTCGTACTTTTAAATGCAAAATTAGCATTAAATTGGTTCAAAATTTAGTGTTTTTATAATTAACTAGCTTTTACCCGCGGCTCCGCTCGCGTTAAATTCTGCTAACCCACGTCAGTCCAGTCCATTCCAGTCCACTGTCCCGCTGCCCCACTACACCACTGTCCAACTGCCCCGCTGCCCCGCTAACCCACTGCCCCACTATACCACTGCCCCGCTACCCCACTGCCCCGCTTCCCCTCTGCCCCACTGTCCCGCTACCCAACTGCCCCGCTGCCCCGGTACCCCACTGCCCAACTGCCCAGCTACTCCACTGCCCCGCTTCCCTACTGCCCCACTGTTACATTGCCCCACTGCCCCATTATCCCACTGCCCCGCTGCCCCGGTACCCCACTGCCCCGCTTCCCCACTGCCCCGCTGACCCCCGCTGCCCAACTGCCCCGCGGCCCCGCCACCCCACTGCCCCGCTTCCCCACTGCCCCGCCGCCCTACTGCCTCACTTCCCCGCTACCCCACTGCCCAACTTTCGCACTGCCCCGCTGCCCGCCCCCGCTACCCCACTTCGCCACTGCCCCGCGGTCCCGCTGCCCCACTGCCCCGATGCCACACTGCCCCGCTTCCCCACTGTCCCATTGCCTCACTGCCCCACTACCCCACTGCCCCGCTATCCCACTGCCCCGCTGACCAACTGCCCCGCCACCCCACTGCCCCACTATCCAATTGCCCCACTGCCCCGCTGCCCCACTATCCCACTGCCCCGCTACCCCACTGCAACGCTGCCTCGCTGTCCCACTGCCCACTGTCCCACTTTCTCACTGTCTCACTATCTCACTATATCACTATCGTCCCATGTCCCATATCCTGTCCCACTGTCTCACTATATCACTATCGTCCCGTCCCATGTCCCATCCTATGTCCAGTCCCATGTGCCGTCCCACTGTCCTGTCCCATGTCCCGTCTCATTTCCCGTCCCATGTTCCGTCCCCTGTCCCGTCCCCAGTCCCGTCCCCTGTCCCGTCCCCAGTCCCATCCCCTGTCCACTCCACTCCACTCCATCGTACATTACTATCCGCTCGTGCAAATGCATAGAAGCTTCGATCTGTCGGATGAGTACGCAACCCACGATTTTTTTTTTCTTTTTTTCTTTCTTTTTCAAAACCCATACCAGTTTTTAAGTCAGATCATCAGCTTTCAAACAAAAAAAAAACATCAAAATCGGTCCAGTAGTTTTAGCGTGATGCTGGAACAAACAAACAAACAGACAACTGACATTTAACAATTTTAAAATAGTAGTGATTTAACAATCTAATTTTTAATTAAGAAGAAATGAATGCAAAATATAAATACACATCTTATAATTAACTACTACCTATCTACATTAATATAAATAACTAGCTTTTACCCGCGGCTCCGCTCGCGTTAAATTCTGCTAACCCACGTCAGTCCAGTCCAGTCCATTCCAGTCCAGACCACTGTCCCACTGTCCCGCTGCCCCGCTGCCCCGCTTCCCCACTGCCCCAATGCCCCGCTACCCCACTGCCCCGCTGCACCACTGCCCCGCTGCCCCACTATCCCACTGTCCCACTGCCCCGCTGCCCCACTGCCCCGCTGCCCCAGTTCCCCGCTGCCCAGCTGTCCAGCTGCCCCACTGCCCCGCTGTCCCACTGCCCCACCGCCCCACTACCCCACTGCCCCGCTACCCCACTGCCCCGCTGCCCACTATCCCACTGCCACAGCCTGCCCCGCTGCCCCCCACTGACCCGCTGCCCCGCTACCTCACTGCCCCAATATCCCACTGCCCCGCTACCCCACTGTCCCACAGCCTGCCCCGCTGCCCCACAGCCCCGCTTCCCCGCTGCCACTCTGTCCGGCTGCCACGCTGCCCCGCTGCCCCATAGCCCCGCTGCCTACTATACCACTGCCCGACTGGCCCGGTAACCCACTGCTCCGCTGCCCCACAGCCCCGCTGCCCCGCTAACCCACTGCCCCACTATCCCACTGCCTGCCCCGCTGCCCCACTCCCCTACTGCCCCGCAGCCCCGCTACCCCGCTGCCCCGTTGCATCACTGCCCCACTGCCCAGCTGCCCCACTGCCCCGCTACCCCAATGACCCGCTGCCCCTCTATCCCATTGCCCCACTGCCCCGGTACCCCACAGCCCCGCTGCCTCGCTGCCCCGCACCCGCTGCCGCCCCGCTGCCCCGCTACCCCACTGCCCCGCTGACCCACTATCCCACTGCCCCACAGCCCCGCTGCCCCGGTACCCCATTGCCCCGCTGCTCCGCTCGCACGCTGCCCCATTGCCTCGCTGCCCCGCCCCCACTGCCCCACTGACCCACTGCCCCGCTGCCCCACTATCCCGATGCCCCACTGCCCCGCTGCCCCGGTACCACACGTCCCCGCTTCCCCCCTGGCACGCAGCCCCGCTGCCACGCTGCCCCACTGTCCCACTGCCTCGCTGTCCCGCTGCCCCACAACCCCACTGCCCCGCTACCCCATTGCCCCACTATCCCACTGGTCCACTGCCCCGCTGCCCCGGTACCACACCACCCCGCTGCCCCCCTGGCACGCAGCCCCGCTGCCCCACTGCCCCACTGTCCCGCTGCCTCGCTGTCCCGCTGCCCCACAACCCCACTGCCCCGCTACCCCATTGCCCCACTATCCCACTGGCCCACTGCCCCGCTACCCCACTGCCCCACTGTCCCACCGCCCCACCGTCCCGCTGCCACTGTCCTACTTTCCCATTGTCCCACTATCCCACTGTCCCACGGCCCACTGTCCCACTGTCTCACTATATCACTAAATCACTATCGTCCCGTCCCATGTCCCATGTCCTGTCCTGTCCCATGTCCCATCCTATGTCCAGTCCCATGTGCCGTCCCACTGTCCTGTCCCATGTCCCGTCTCATGTCCCGTCCCATTTCCTGTCCCCTGTCCCGTCCACTGTCTCGTCCCCAGTCCCGTCCCCTGTCCCGTCCCCAGTCCCATCCCCAGTCCCATCCCCTGTCCACTCCACTCCACTCCACTCCATCGTACATTACTATCCGCTCGTGCAAATGCATAGAAGCTTCGATCGGTCGGGTGAGTACGCAACCCACGATTTTTTTTTTCTTTTTTTCTTTCTTTCTCAAAACCCATACCAGTTTTTAAGTCAGATCATCAGCTTTCAAACAAAAAAAAAAAACATCAAAATCGGTCCAGTAGTTTTAGCGTGATGCTGGAACAAACAAACAAACAGACGTTTACAATTTTATAATAGTTAAGATTAAGAAGATAAGATTGAAGAAGAAGGTAATTAAAAATTGTAGACTGAAAATAGTATTTTTTTAATTACACCAAGATAACTTTATGCTTATTCGTAGGTATATTAAGATGGATACAATATAACAACGTTTAGGTACTTCTAAATTTTATTGCTTTTCATACAAAAAATTAGAGAAATCGCAATTTAGAGGTAGCTTCCGGTCCTTGTCTGTAAGTCGAAAGATTCTGATTTTCGGTTGGCTCAAAAGACTGCATTTCCAAGATGGCACCACCCACATACGACAGGATTTTTTTTACTACTCTATAAAATTCGGCCCGACCAAAAAGTTTTTAATGCAATTTCTTTAGCAGCCGTATTTTCTCTATGGAGGCGCGCGCCAGAGCGCATGCGTGTGAATGACAGCTGGATATGAGCGCCTTATTTACCTTGATGTATGCAAAATGTTGTAGAAAAATATAATTAAAAATCACCGGTTCCCGTCATCGTAGCGAGGTAAAATACATACCAGTTTTTAAGTCAAATCATAAGTTTTTAGTCACAAACCCTTTCAACAAAATCGGTCTAGTAGTTTTATAGTGATGCTGGAACAAACAAACAAACAAACAAACAAACAGACAACTGACATTTAACAATTTTATAATAGTAGTAGATATATACAATATAAACATGTATAAAAAACAGAAACAATAATATTAAAATATCATAAAAGTAGACTTAGGCGTCGAAGAATTCCTCCACATCACCGTCATCCGGAAGCGTGCCCAGAAGACTGGCAGCGTTGCCACGTTGAATGGCAACGCTTATTCGTTGCCCAAAGAACAAGCCAGCCCTCTGGTCACGCGAAGTGTCGACCAGTCTCTTAGATATTTCCTTGAAAAGGAGCCGAGCGCTCGGACCCCATGGCCCGAGCGTTTCGACCCCAAACGGCTCAAAATCATAGCATCCAATAAGATTACTATATTTGCGCCGCTTGAGGGTCTCCGCAGCTACAGCGGCAGCACAGCCACAGCCCGCCGAGCTAGGAAGATGGGATGGAGCAAGGGTGTCGACACAGGTTGCGTCCCACACCAGAGGCCTACCCAACTTCCAAGGTAATAACGTCATACCGTCTGGTCTCTTACCATCGTCACGTGCCAAGCCATTAGGTTCTAGTACGGCTGGTACGCCGGCGGTGGCAAGAGTACGGCGAATAATGTCGTTAATATTGGCGTGCCGTGATATGCGACCTGCACTCCTGCAACAAGAAAGGCCATGGTGTCCGAGGCTGTCGACAGCTTCACCACAATGACACCGATGTGGAGCAACGCATGGAGCGCCTAACCGTAGGCAGGTAGCGAACCGAATAGTAGTAGATTAAATCTTATTAGAATTAAAATTGTGTATACTGTATATTTTTAATCAAGAATACCACCTATTTATTCTTGTCACTTTTTGACATTGGTATTGGAATGAGATTGGAATTATTTTCAAGAGTAAGGCCACTGATATAGGTCACCACACAAAAATTTCGAATCACTTTCGTGGCCGCTTCTGGGAGCCGAAAATACTTCTACGTTAGTGAATAGCCAATAGCCGCCTTGGTAGAGCCAATCGGATTGCAGTACCCCGCTTCCTCGTACTTCAGCTAGTTGACATTCCACAATAGAGGTCTATAGGGCTGTATGGTCAACGGATTGTTACAGTACGCGTAATATAACTGTGCCGCTCTGATACCAGGCTTTGCGAAGGGCCGCGCACGTACAGTAGCGTAATAAGTGTGAGCAGGACATAAGAATGCATCGAACATTAACGAACGACTGAGACAGCGAGAACATGCGGTGCCCCGCCATCTTGTCACTCAGATCACCAACCGCGCCTGCGCACTACTGATTTGGTAGCAAAATTGACTACTGCGCAGCCGCCTGTTTCTCACTTAACAGCGGCAGTACACGTACTGTATAATAATCGATTACAACCAACAGAAAAAAATAACGACATTTTACATGTTTGAATAACATCTAGTATATTTATTTATCGATAGGTCCAATGATAAGAATCGAATCTCTTCAGTAAATACAGAGCTAAAATAAATGAATATAGTGAAATTCAACATTAATTTACAAGGATATAGGATATGATATTTTCCTTCAGGTGGCGTGTTTTTACAACGCTCTGTAGCATGATAAAAAGGCATAAACAACAACTGGATAAGTAGCTGGTAATAAATGTATGCTTACATGTGAATTCTTCATCCGCACATGCCTCCAGAGTGCAGGCGTGGCCGCTAGTTGCCGCCATAGCTTGCACACTCGCGCGCAGTTCGCCAGGTCCCGCATGCCCAGGTATTGCAACACCTGCAATAAATCAATGTTAAGACGTCACCAACACTAGCGTAGCGCGACTGCTGAGCGTGCGGTCCTGTCCCTGAATTTAATCATTCCTAGCCATAGATGGAAGCCCTATTTTTATATAGGTGTTCCCTAAGAGGAAATGCGGGTGGTCTTTTCTCCATACAAACGCTCTTAACTGTTTTATTTCTGGTTTATAACACTACAGCAATGATTTCTTACAGTAAAATAAGTATCAACTTATTCTATGTCCCTATGTTTTCGTTTTTGTTAATTATTTACTTCTAGAAGCCCTAAAAAATCTCAAAATTGCCTATGTAGACCGCTGTCTATAGAGTATTAGTGTATATATTTGACAACTTTTAATGAAAAAGGAAAAACATAGCAACACAGTACATATTCTTATTCAGTTTATAAAATATCTTTTAAATTTGTCCAGTTTCGGAGGAGAAAATAGTCGAGAATTAATATAATTAATTTTTTACTAAGGCTATTCAGTCGAAGCGAGAACAAGCGCTCACAAAGCGACAGCGAGTTTCTTCAAATACCTAATAGCCTACTCCATTATCATTATCATCATTTCAACCGAAAGGCCTGTCCCAAGCATCGCCACAACGACCGGTCCTGCGCCTTCCGCATCCAGGGGATTTCCGCGACCTTCGGTCGGCGTGGTCGTCGGTCCACCGCCTAACCCATACATAAAACGAATGCGTAAGTCGTGCTTACCTGTACAACAACATTATAATTCCTCTCCTGCGCTCTATTGTAGAAGGCGGTGAAGTGGTCGGTGTCGTCAACGCGTTGTCGGCCTCGTCGTCGTGGAGACATGGTGGCGGTGGGGGGCGACGCGGCGCCGTTCGTGACGCGACCGCGACGCTTGTCGTCACTGCTGACAAAACTGCGTCAAAGTATATGGGATAGTGAATAGTGACTAGTTGGAAAACTATCACCCCCTTATTACAAAAGTTTAGACCAGTTTTAGATCCTTCTTTATACCGGGTCTAACGTCAAACTCCATACAAAAAAAAGGCTTTTAAACCTACCGCTAAACCCGATTTTGTAACAAGGTGGTTAAGGTCTACAAATCTGCTAGATTTCTTACGACAAGAATAATACGTGTGAAAAAAACAGTTTTGACTACAAGTTAAAAGATATCGGGTTCTACGAATCTTCAAATTTTTCATGATTAGTGCAATTTTTTAATTACTGTTTTGAGATATTTTAAAGTTTATCGATCAACAAAACCAATCAATATGTAGAGACTTTTTTAATGGTGCCGTGTTTTAATGATAATGATTTTTACTTCTCTCTCCACAAAGGTACATAATATTTTTTATAGCTATTACAGTGTTATTTCCTTTCTGAGAGACTGGAGTCCGTACTAGGGAAACCCTGTGTGACAGATCTCCAGGCCCTCACCCGGAATACATCCTAAGCATCCGAAACATCAGTTAATAGAAATGATTATGAACAATATAATACAGAATACAAAGGATGCCTTTTTTATGTGCGTTCTAATTTTGAACACTACTAAGTGGAAAATAGAGTGATATTTCAGTTAAAATAGAATTTGTACTAAAAAAGTTATCATGCATGGTATTTTTGGGGCTATAAAATACAAAGTCTGAAAAAAGAAAACAAATAATTACATACCTTTTTTGATGAATTAAAAAAATTCCGGTGTTCCGTTAAATCAAAACGTGAGACGCATTCCGACTATTTTATTTTGCACTTTGTTTCAGTTTGATACATTCCTTTACAATGTGTATGGATAAATAATTATGTTTAAATAAATTAGGCAAAAATAATAACCACTACAAGGTTAGCGGAATGCGGTCTTTTACTACTCGCAGATAAAGGGATTGAAAATGGCGTCATTTGTATTTGACTCTCGCTCACACGTAAGATATTGTTTGAACCAAAGCCACATAGAACAATAGAAGTGCCGCCATTTTCAATCACATCCTGTATCTGCAAGAGTAGCAACTAATTTTACCACAGTTAGGCTACATAGTAACTTAAAAAAGATTTTTAAGCTCATCCAATAGTTTATTCAGAGAGAAGACATTTCATGATATTACAACGTCTGCTAAGACCACATTACCTCCAAACACGCGTGAATTGTGGTCGGGAGTTTATTTAATAATAGAGATACAGACTTAAAATTAACAATATAGAGTGACAACAAGCAAATTGTCTTTTATACTTAACATTGGTAAAATAAGATAATATGATGATTACTAATTACATAATAAATACATGTTTACACTTTTATGTCAGCTACACACATAACGATATATCGTAGCGATTTATTCTTAGAAACCGATCTGCGCAGATATATCGATCGTGTATATGAAAAATCGTTGCAAATTACTTCGTTTGCACAGTCGATCGGCGGTAGTTGCATTTTCTATTCGATAATAGTTGTCGATTGTGTTTGCGCAGTTATATGAGAATATAACTCTTTTTAGGAGCCAGTCCTTAAACCACACACTACGTGACTTTTTTCTTTAATCACATAATAAAGCCCAAATACGCAAGTACATCATGATCCACCGTGGACGTTTCTAGCGCCAGCATTTTACACAAAACTGACGATCGACGCAAATATCGGTTGCATGTGGAGAACAAAGTGCCGTCCGATTTAACACTGTTATTAAAAATCGTTACGTGTGTAGCGGGTATTACTAGTGCAAGTAATAATTAAATGTAATTATAGCTGGAAGCTCCTTTTTATAATTATTTCATAAATGCACTTTGAAAAAAAAACCTGTCACAAAACTAGGAGTAAACCATCTTCTAAGGTTTATAATTCACGTTTGCTTACATCACAATCCCCGACCAAGTCTATACTTAGTTCACAATCTCAAATTTCAATATTTATTAGCAACCAGCTTACTAACAACTCTAAGGGGGCTCGTGGCTAAGTAGCAAGCGTGTGGATTGTACGATCTGCAAGGTTAAGCTGCACTAGCCGCGGTCAGTCTGTGGATGGGTGACCATTTCGTTACACATCGAGACCCCTTCGTGCCTCGGAGAGCACGTAAAGCCGTCGGTCCTGCGCCTGATCTCTCTCCGGTCGTGTCGAATTGCCGTCCCATCAGATTATGAGAGTGAGGGAATAGAGTGTACACCTGTGTTTGCGCACACACTTGTGCACTATAATATGTCCCGCGCAGATGGCTAGTCTCCATTGAGATTGGCCGCCGTGACCGAAATTCGGCCGGGAGGACATTAACAACTCGAAAATACTAATTAATTTGTCGAAACGAAGAGATTGTAGCATTTATACCCACTATATGTTTGACATAGCAGTCATGTCAAACATATAGTGGGTATAAAGGCCCGCGCGCCGCATCCGGCCCTCGCACCATAATGATATAGCCCGCGACCAGAATCCAGATCTCATGATTTTAATCAATATACAACGTGTATCAGAAATGCGTGGTCATATTTTAAGAGCTCATTCAGGGCATCGCATAGAACAACTTTTACCATGGGACCAACCCTGAAATCTCAAATTTGTGCCTCTACCTACTTCGAGTTATGACCCGCATGTTCGTCGCTCACTCCGTGTTCGCAGTCATTTTTCGCTGCTCCAGCTCACTAGTTCAAACAGGTTTTTATTGAAATGGACATCTCTCGTGCAATGAACGACATCACTCAGATATATACTTTTCTTTGAGCCGTGAGCTGCGTATTTTGTCATTGAGGTGCAGCTCAACAGCTCCAGCTTATTATCTGTATATTTGAACCGCCTCTGAGCTGAGTTACACAACCCTACTTGCGACCACTAGACCAACGAGGCAGTCAAACAAACTCTTGAGGAAAATGTCACATGGATAACTAGGGTTCTTCCATTTGCTTTGTGTATGTTAAGACTGTCTGAGAAATATTAACCAATAGAATTCACGTCTCACTGCGCACGTGATTTTTGTACACAGCTATTGGTTAATATTTCTTCACTTCACTGCTCTGCTTCAGCGGACAAGCAACCTAACTGGCTGATTTGATGATAAAGTAAAAAGAAGGATACATACATTTCATAGCACCTGTTTTCTCTAAAGCTTTATCTTTTTAGTTTTTCCACCTTTTTTTTTCAAATCTTTGTTTTGTAATTTCTTCAGTGGAAGCTTGATATTTACATTCTTGTAAAGCTAGTTCACATACAGTCTTATAATAAGTAATATTATTTATCAATATGTTGATAAAAAACTAATTGTGATTACATGTTGAATATTTCTATGATTATTTCTGTGTGTTAAACCCTCCGATCAAATATAATATAGATGCACGGACTTGTACAAAATCAAACCCAAAAAAGGTCTCCGCGATGAAACGTACTAGTAATTATGCTTACAACAAAGACAAGTACAATACTCTATCGTTTACACATTTGGAGTACAGTTTTTATATTTTTTCTACACATTTTAGTACCGTGTCCCGTCTCACCGCTAGCGCGGTCGTGAAGAGACTGAGAGCGAAACTGTGCATGCGACTGATTATTGCAACGTTTTGATGAGGCCGTTTTTCGACCGGTGATCGTGCATCTATGATATATTTGATCGTTGGTTAAACCCCGAATTTGTCAAACGCTGTCTCATGCTGTCTCTGTCACTCTCAGGTGCATTCAAGTGACAGAACGACTTTTAGGAACACCTTAAGGTGAATGCTACCTGGTAGCATTCACCTTAAAGTTAAGCGTCGTTTGAGTATTCGGGGGTATGATACTTATACGTAAAAATAAGAGTTTTAGGCACTTTTGACTAAAAATAAATATGTTATGAATGCCTGCTCTAATAAATCACTAAACAGGTAGTCCCATCACTAGTGATCCAAGAGAAATGTAAAACCATCAATCTGCAGCAAATCGAAAGTCCTCACACTAATGCCGCAGACTTATAGCTAGACATTTGCTCTAACCATGGTTTTCCCTTGGACCACTGGTAACAGTACATCCTGTATACATTGCAATGTTAATTGGTTCTACATAAAATGTATTATAGAGTCGTCAATTATTTTAAATTTATTCAAATACAGCTATTTTAAATTCTGAATCATAAAACCGCTCTCTTAAAAAGATTTGTTACTTAACATAGAAATGCTTGAATTGCAACATCCAATGGCGATCATGGATTTTTTATAATTTTTTGGTATTCTTTAAAGGTACCTGACCTATTCTTAGTATTTAAATACGAAAAAAAAAAACAGGATATCATAATAGTCTAACTACTTCCTCCATACAGTCGTTCATCATTCAACAGACTTTTGATATTATCACATTGTATAAATAATAAAATCCTTAACATCAAACAGTCCAATAACGTGTAAAATAACCTCTTTAGTCACGTCCCAACTTTGAATAAGGCAGCTCGGGACGTAAGCTCCGCCCACTTCCACCCAAAATGTAACCGACTGTATAAAGCTAGTTTAAGTGCCTGTGTTATTTTAAATGTACATGATGTATCGTATATCATTTAGCGGAATTTTGCGCTGCGGCATTGACCATATTTCGTGGCACGACTACGAAGCGGCGGCCGTTGAATACCGCGAGGCCTTGTGGGAGCGCGGGGCGGGGGGCACGAGCCCGGCTCAGGACGACAGGTGATGGTACTGGGAGGGGCCTGCTGACCGGTACAGGTACGGGGAGGGGCTGCGGGGGCGGCGCCTGTATGGGCGGGGCCTGTGGAGCTGGTTGTGCGCCCGCTACGGCCCATACCCGTTCGCCGTCTGGCGTGCCGCCTGCCACCTATATGAAAACACAATTTTACTGAATGATTGCACGTCAGAAAGCAAACAAAATTCTGTGATTCCTAGTATAAATATCCCCTCTTTTTCTATAATCTCTGAATATCATAAAAGGCTATCCTATCAAATCGCGAAAGGATTCCAATTCAGATAGACAACAGTATTTTACTGTGAGCTGATAACTTTGAAAACTATGAACGTTTTCGTTTACAGCGCTGCTTTACTGACGCGCGGCTAATCCGCCTAACGTGAAAGCGCTCTTAGCTTATAGATTTTGCTGACATAGGTAGCGTGCTAAACATACCTACTCATTACTTTATAATTATTATGGGTTGCCATTGCCACCTCCAGATTTTCTTAAATGATAATATTATTGACTAAAAAAGTATGAAAATGCCTACAAAAACTAATATTTTATAGTTACCCACCTTCATTCTCAACAGCACCCGTTTATCACGCGGCACTTTAGCGGGAACCGGGACGGGTACGCGTCTCGGAACCGGCGCCACTACCGGGACCGGTACGGGCACAGGGGTCGGTGGCGGTATACTAATAGTTGTTACACCAGACTTGTGTGTGAGGGGCGGGGGTTCGAGGGGCGGTGATGATGATTTGCGGCAGTTCTGTAAAAAAATAAAAAGTAAAGTTTAAATGTGTGAAAGGGAGGGGGGGTGACGTCGCTTTTTGCTTTCTGCTTCAACCACACAGATTGATCGATTTGCGAGGTTAAGGACTAACTGCCACAATCAATATAACCTATCTCTATCCACGATTTCCCCTACTAGAGATGTATCTAGCAGGGGAAATCATGGTTAGATAGGTTATTGAAAACGGCCGTTAGTCATTGGGAGTCCGACATATCCCTCCGTTTTTCCCAGAAGGAGAATATCCATGAGGATTGTTAATCGAAAACAAAGAAGAGGTGTACCGTTACCCACAAATGTATTATTTTAGTAGGTCAATAATACCATCGAGCCCACAGAATCGAGACATTATTCTGTTTAGCTACGATAGACTAGACTTTCCCCTATACCATAGACAATAGTTTGTTTTATAGGTGCGGCACGTTATGATGGCGATTTTAGCGTTTGCCTGCTCATGAACAGAGCTGGGATACCGGTTAAATTTTTAAACCGTTATTATGTACCTTTAAATTTCGGTTTCGTTCAAATAAACCGGTTTTTTAAACGGGTATTTTGTGGGAACCTTACATAAAGGTTTTTTCGGATTAACCGGTTTAGAGCAATAAAAACCGGTTAATACAAACAAACGCCGTTTAGTTTTTAATTTTCTTTAGTAGAAAGACAATTTCTGTTTCGCGACGAACGTTTATTTCACTACTTCAATCAGATCCGCTGCAAAATATCCAAAAATGGGTAAGTATCTACTTTTCTTTTCTTTCTTACTTGGCGCTCGTCGATTAAACCGGTTAATTTAGGTTAAATAAAGTTATTTAAACGTTCACGTTCTCAAGAAAAGTACGGAGCTAAACCGCAATAAACCGGTACTAACCGGTTCCAAGCCTTGCTCATGAAGATCCGTAAATATTGACAGCTATGTATGAAGGAACAATTGTCGTACTTTATTGTCAATAGTGATGTACTGCTACAGCAATATAATTTTTCGAATTTCGAATCTATTATTCAAATTCAAATTCTATTTTTTTTTCTGTTTTTTACGTATGTCACAGAAAATTTGATTAAATAGCTATTAAACAAAATGACTAGACGTTACGTTTATTGAATAATTTGAAAAATCATTTACTTTATGTAGATATTATTCATAATAGCTAGTTGGAGTTGATCAAAGTAATAAACCTGGTCCCAATCGCTAATAATTTGAAATGTGTCACAACACTATTGGAAAATGTCAAAAACGCTATCATACCGTGCCGCGGGTATAGTCATAAAATTATAAAGTATTATGTACGGTCAACCGCACGTCGGTGGTAACACTTTGACATAAGCAGCATCTTTATTTCGTAAGCAGTAAGGGCGGTTTTCGAATTGAAGTGTTACCACTGTCATGCAGTCGACTGTACAAATATTGTAGTCTTACGACCTAAATTAATATCCAATCTATCCACGATTTGCCCTACTAGAGATAGGAATTTGACATAAGCTTCATACAAAATATGTCAAATTTCTATCTCTAGTAGGGCATATCGTGGATAAATTGGATATTAATTTTGGCCGTTTAGTTGTTGTGTGTGTCAAATTGAGCGCAAAAATAAAACCTTTTTGATACATTTTACACAGCACCATCTAGTCCAAAACTAAGCAGAGCTTGTAAAATAGGTACTAGACAATGGATATGATACATTTATACTCTTTTTTTTTGTAAGTACATACACAAAACTTGACCAGTTGCTCTCTTTGTAGACTTACCTTGCACATGAAGGGGTCAGGCGGCTTGACATGGGCGTAGCCTGCGCAGGCGGGGTGGTACAGACACAGGCAGGCCGCGCACGACAGCGACGGCACGGCGCCGCGCCCGCACGCCATGGAGCACGGCTGCACCTGCCGCCCGCGGGACGCCTCCGACTGGCGCACAGTACGCTCATTAGCTCACGAGATCTCAGGCAGGCTCTAAGGCAGCCATTCCCAAAGTGATAACGCCCCCCTGTAGCCGCTGCAGGCCGAAAGGGGGGCGGTAAGAGACCCAGAAAAAAAATGGGGGCGTTGTGTAAAGGCTTGAGGGGCGATTTGTTATTTCATCTAGCTAGGAGGACTCTTAGACACCGACTGAACTCTCGACTTTCACATAACATCACGCCTGTATTTCCCCGAAGGGGTAGGCATAGGCAGAGGTCTATAGTACACCCACATTTCGCCAGTTATGTTGTAAGTCCCATGTAATAGGGGGCGAGCCTATTGTCATTAACCGGGCACAAATCCAGACTCCGGGCTGCTACTGAGAATTTCCTAATGAAAAAACCTAATAACACTTTGCCCGACCCGGGAATCGAACCCAGGACCTCGACTTTCGAGTAGACAAAATAAGTTTGGGAACCACTGCTCTAAGGTGTTATCGCATTAGCGTTTGTTCAGTGACGAGAATCTAATACATTGGTCAAGTAACTTTTCTGTGCAAAATTTTGCCTATAACGATTTTTTGAAGTAAAACTTCTTTACGCACGATTGACTTGGGGAGTAAGCTGGCGAGAGCGTTACGAAGTGTGTTCGGGCGAGGCGAACGGAGGGGGTAGTGCGGCACGCGGGGAACGAGGCGCGCGCAAGGCCGGCCATGACACAGCGCCGCCATTCCTTTGTTCTCATTGTAATAGTATTGAAGGAGTTCTGAGTTAAGCTCGCCGATGTACATAAACTTTCCTACTGTAATATAAATGTATATCTGTGTGTACAATAAAGAATAAGAATAAGGAGATATAAGTAAGTGAATTACACGCTCTTTCTTTTTTAGAAAATTGCTTTTTTTTTCTATTACTTACAATATTCGACATAACGAAAATTGATTTTTAATTATTGTAATGTCGTCGCAGGAGTCATCGATCTCCGCATACGTGTTAAAATTGTGGTTTGTCCACCGGATCACCAAATTTTTTCATGGAATTCTTCATGTTAAGTGCAAAGACATTTCTATACTGACGTAATAGACCACTACAGTGTGCGACTGAGATACCGATCTTTACGAAAAAACCTATATGCTAGAAAGAGACATAATAAAATGTCAG
Organism: Asteroscopus sphinx; assembly: GCA_949699075.1. NCBI lineage: Eukaryota > Metazoa > Arthropoda > Insecta > Lepidoptera > Noctuidae > Asteroscopus > Asteroscopus sphinx. Next base: position 6,209,137 of record OX453023.1, read on the forward strand.
TAGAACCGATTTTGACAATTGTAATCTCCCATAGCGTCCCATCAAAATATAATCTCGTATTATTTTATGATTTATTTCACAATCGTTCTGTATTTTATCCAATTAATATCAATAATCGTATTCGTGTAGTATTCTGTGTCATACTGCTGTGTAATTTACATTATTAACCTAAAGAAAGAGATGTTTCACAGGTAAGTATCTGCAGGACAATACTACTTTCATAATGCTTATTTTCATAGAAGTTATTCTTAAAATTATTTAGTAATACATTAATAACATGCAGTAAATACCCTATTTTCTACATAATATGTTATTTTAAATAATTATGTGTTAGATAAAAAAATATTGTGTACGTGAAAATGAAACCGTTTCGCATATGGATTGCTCAAAATATATCGATATGTCGATAGTTTCAATTATATATTTTTTGTACTACCTAGCACCATACATGTCACAAGTTAGTGTCCGTTACTGCTTTAAAAAAAATACAATCGAATTGAGAACCTCCTCCTTTTTTTGAAGTCGGTTGAAAGTATTGAAAGGTTGATTTAGTCCGGCCGCACATTGGAAGGAAATCATAATGATTCATTCATTGATCACAGAAAAAATCTGACGCGCCGGAACCTATACCATGGTTGTACTTTTACGATGTTATAATAGTATGTTGTACGTCTATGGCAAAGAGACGTTTCACAGGTAAGTATCTGCAGGACAATACTACTTTCATAATGCTTATTTTACATTTATACAGTTAATTTTAGTACCAGCCCCGCAGACTGACAGAATTTTCCGGATCGTATGTCTGCTTTTGATATATTAAAATGTAAATACGGTGCTATTTTATGACAATGTGCGGCCGGGCTAAAAATGCTGTAAAATATTGACCGGCTAACTTCATAACTTCCAGATTTCCTGTCAATCAACTCAGCCTATCGCAGTCCACTGCTGGACATAGGCCTCTCCCAAGTTGCGCCACAACGCTCGGTCCTCTGCCTTCCGCATCCAGTCCCCCCCAGCCACGTTCTTTAGGTCGTCGGTCCACCTGGCAGGGGGGCGCCCTACGCTGCGTTTGCCGATTCGCGGTCTCCACTCAAGGACTCGTCTGCTCCAGCGGCCATCGATCCTTCGACAGACATGGCCAGCCCACTGCCACTTCAGCTTACTGATTCTACAAGCTATGTCGGTCACTCCGGTTCTTCTCCGGATAATCTCGTTTCGGATTTTATCCTTCAAAGAAACTCCAAGCATAGCTCGCTCCATAGCTCGCTGAGCGACTTTAAACTTGTGGACTAGCCCAACTGTCAGTGTCCACGTCTCGGCACCGTAAGTCATGACAGGCAGGACGCACTGGTTGAAGACTTTTGTCTTCAAACTTTGCGGTATAGGCGACGAGAAGACTCGGCGAAGTTTGCCAAATGCTGCCCAGCCCAGACGGATCCTTCTGTTGGCTTCTTTCTGATTTCCTGTAAATGCTGTTATTAAAGAAAAATGGATGGGCACAAATGTTAAAACGAATAAGTACCGTATCTACTATTCTCCGCCAAATAGTGATGCTTGCATTGCTGTGTGGTGCCGGTGTAATTACAATCACATGAGACTTTCCATTTTCATGTCACAGTTTGGCGAACCGACTTGCGGTACCATTTAGGTAACAGCCTAGATGGTATTGCAGTTGTTATTGGCAAAGGTAACCGCTTAACATATGGTGGGCTTTCAGATCGTTTCGCCATCCGATACAATAAAAAAAAAAAAAAAAAAAACTGAAAGCCTCGAAAAAACTACAGGGTTTGCAGTAGATATTTTAAGGATAACTGTATCTTTTAGTGAAATCACCAACGATCCATACCTACGGAATTTGTTCGGGTCGGTGTTTGTTTCTTATAAAGATCTTTACTTTAATAATGGTAAATATTCAAAGTGGTAAGTCTACGAAGTGACGAGTATAAAGTAAAAGTTAAAAATAAATATAATACAAGAAGAGTTAGAGATAAAAAACTAGTTCAACCGAAGATGACAAATTATTATGGAGACAGAAAGTCAAAATTTTTAGTTCCAAAAATCCTATCCTATCCTACTTCCTACTAATATTATAAATGTGAAAGTTTGTAAGTATGGATGGATGGATTGATGGATGGATGAAATAGAGGTGGAGTGAAGTGGAGTGCAACCAACCAACTGCGATCGCCAACCCGCCTGCCAAGCGTGGTGATTATGGCATATATGGCCAATATATGCTTGGGGGAGGCCTGTGTCCAGCGGGGTGCTGGCCAGGAAACCTCCACGTGTGTCTGACAGCTGCTTGTCCTTCTGGACACGTCTAGAGGGAACGGCAGTTGTTGGGCCGGTGCACCCTGGGCACGGGCAATAAGTCTCCTTTGGACCGGGGGACCTTATTTCCTGTGGCGAATATTCTGGCACGGGAGGGGTCCGATGTGGGCCAATGGGAAGTTGCTCCTCGTGTCCCTCTGAGAAAGCAGAGGACACTGCGGAGGAGCAGTGGCGGGCCCGGTGAGCACTCACCCTGCCACTGGGCAGGCAGCGGGGGGACTGTCCTTCCCTGCCCCCGTCGGTCTCGTAATCCCAGGAGTGCCTGCTGAGTAGTGTTCTCGCGCCTCTTGGGACCGAGGGTCTTGGCTTCACCGCCCGGACCGCGAGGAAGAAAACCTCTATAAAAAAATTACGGGAGGTAGGGCCTGTGAGCAGCAGACTCGGGGTAGTCTGCTGCCCGACCAGCAGCTGGCGTAGCTGGCACAGCCGGCGTAGTTGGCGCAGCTGGTAAAGGCCCATGACGTGAGGTGGCGTGCAGTGTTCCGTGTGCGCCACTGAGAAGGGTGCGGCCAACGTTAGGCCGCACGGTGAGAAGGGGCTCGCCTGCTTGTGGCGGGCCGGGACCTGTCGGGGGTGGTTGTGTGAATACTCACGGGTTCCCACGCCCCCGGCTAAGGTAGTTGAAGGAACACCGTGGTGGTTTTAGTCGGTAAGAGTCCAACACTGGCTTCGCCTACCCCGGGCGGAGTGCGTCCAAGAGGATTTCCCCACGGAAAAAAAAAAAAAAGGTCTGTGTCCAGCAGTGGACGTCTTACGGCTGAAATGATGATTAATTGATTTTTTAATTTTTTACTTATGTATTCCTTACCTTCGTGACATTAATAATGTAATTATAATATAGCCCTTAATTGCGTAACTCAATCTTTTAAAACAAATAAAATTATGTTTCAAATATCTGTAATTTTAAAACAATAGTTACTTAATAGCTTAGCAGTTTTAAAATACCACCACTCCTTAAAAGTAAGGCCGGTTGAACTATATCGATAATGCGGAAACGTCCATGTCACATCACTAAAAATCACTCCTACACGTGTCAATTTCGCACATATACTCATTTTGCTTTCGGTGACGTGATAATGAGGTGACAGTGCCTCTATTACGTCAGTATAATACCTTTATGGTTAAGTGGGTATGACAAGTAATAAATCTGCATGAAGAGTTAATTATAAATAATTAAATCAATAATAATTATAATTGACCCTGGTCTATATCTGGTTGCAGGGATATTGGCAAAGCTCACAGCTTTGATGCCCATTCAATGAAATTGACAAAAACCCATTGAATCATAATATAATTGAATATGTCGACGTTGTGGCGATGCTTGGGGGAGGCCTGTGACCAGCAGTGGACGTCTTTCTGCTGAAATGATGATGATGATGTTCAGTATAATAATAAATCCGTGATATTGTAAGAAATAGTGACTTGACAAAGATCGTCGTGATTAGTAAATGAACGCTAATGCGATATATCCTTAAAGCTCTCCATTGATACTTGTACAATCGGTGCCCTTAATTACCTGAACCCCCATAGAAACAATAAACATTAGAAAAAGGTAATTGAGGGCACTGACCGTACCAGCCACCAATTTTAATAGTTGATTTACTTGTCATAAGCCCCAATTTAGACGAATCACAAACCTATACGTATTTTTACTCGACTACTACGCCGTAGAGAGATTTTGGGCTAATGTATTTATATGTACCAAGTTTCAACAAAATTTGACAAAAAAATGCGCTCTCTAGAGAGAGAAGTTTTTTTATATACGCCAAATTACATATTTTGTTTGCACAGAGGCTCAGTTTCTCCTCAACTTACATTTATTTTTTATTCATTAGTAGAATAGGGTGTTTGACAATTTTTGAAAATGTACGTAAAACGATGGCGAAACATCCAATTAAAGCATTCATTAACAAATAATTACTAAAATATGCTTGTAAAATTAAATAATCAAGATTTTAAATTCTCATTTTTAATTTCGCACCAAAACGCTAAGTCACGTGACATTGGTGTCGATTCTCTTGTTCACAAACTAAACTTATTTTAAACTATCGCTCTCTTTTACTAAAAGTAGATACAAGAAAGGGATGGCAACCATTTTAGAACTGTCAAATTAGTTTACGTGTTACATTTCTTTGTATTTTAGTGGGCACGTTCCGAGATCACGACTAAACTTGTATGGAAATTTTAATTCCGTCTAATTTGACAGCTCTAAAATGGTTGCCATCCCTTTCTTGTATCTACTATTAGTAAAAGAGAGCGATAGTTTAAAATAAGTTTAGTTCGTGAACAAGAGAATCGACACCATTATCGTCAACCTACGTCACTGTTCTAGTTCCGGTCAGTGTTGCCGGTGTGAATTCCTATAAAAGTACGACACGCTTACCAAAAAGGTACGAATTTGACAAAAGGAAAAAAATCGGAACACGGTTTTTTTTTGTTATGAGACATGACTAAAACGTTTTGTAGTTTGTGTTTGAATCACGCACATACAAAACAAAAGCTTTTAAATTACGTTCAAATTACCTACAAATACTGATTAGTTTAATTGTGAGTAAGTTATAATGTACATAACCTGGCTCAATAAAATAAAAATGAACCTAAATTAACAATTAACATGAATATAATTATTAATAATATACCTACTCGTTCAAAATATGGTACATTTTATTTTTACGATCATGGCATCATTTGGCTCGCCCTACGTCGTAAAGGATTATAAATAAAATAAATAAAAATAAATAAACGTCGCCGTAACGTCGTAAAAAATAAAATGTAATTTGATTTGAAGATATTAGTATTTCATTGCTACCTTTCTTTAAAATTTCATATACCTACGTAATAAACTGTATTGTGAAACATCCGTTCAAGATCCGCCAAAACGTATTTTTTGATGATAAATTTACATAAAATAACTAGTTACCTCTCTCCTATTTTTTGCCGTGCCTGACAAGGCCCACATATGATATTTAAACCATATTGTAACACCTATAAATACTTGTGGAGTGCAATAAATGAATTGAGTGTTGAAAAGAAACGGATACGGATACATATCTTTTTTTACCTCGGATATCCGGCACATCACTAGTTATAATGCGTGACCAAAGAACTTATATATCAAGCTGGAAAGCGGACGGCTGACTAAAATTCGGTCCGATGATTGGGGAGCCCTTTGTCTCTTTCTATAGGGTGTCCATACATGCAGGAAAGGGACAGCGGGCTCTCGGTAATACTATCTGAGAACACCGGGCTAGACCGGTATTTTTTCCCTGATATTGATAAAAGATTTTGGACCTTATATGAACGGGATATTAATCATTTTTGAAGTTCTTAAATTTCTTCGTACGCATTCTATCTTGGAGAAGAACCAGAGTGACCGACATAGCTTGTAGGATCAGTAAGCTGAAGTGGCAGTGGGCTGGCCATGTCTGTCGAAGGACCGATGGCCGTTGGAGCAGAAGAGTCCTTGAGTGGAGACTGCGAATCGGCAAACGCAGCGTAGGGCGCCCCCCTGCCAGGTGCACCGACGACCTAAAGAACGTGGCTGGGGGGGACTGGAAGCGGAAGGCAGAGGACCGGGCGTTGTGGCGCAACTTGGGAGAGGCCTATGTCCAGCAGTGGACTGCGATAGGCTGAGTTGATTGATTGATTATATCTTGGGTAAAAATTCTTTGTGCGTGAAATAGGAAGGTGTCATACTCACTTTGGCGTCGGGCTCCCGTGGCGGCGCGGGGCGGCAGTGCAGCGGCGGCGGCGGCTGCGGCGGCCTGGCCGGGAGCGCACTACACTCGCCTCCGCTCAGTACCCGCAGGGAGGGTTAATTGCACGAGTCAATTAACCCCCCGGTGGCGCGACACACGGGTAGCGTCATATCATCCAATGCTTTACGAATAAACATCACAACATGCTTTCAACAGCCAAAAATATGATGCAAACGTGACTCTCAACAAGATCAACTCGTAAAGTCTATGAAAATGTATACGACGGATAGACGTATGAAAAGAATCATGGTGAGATTCAAACATTGGATTCAAGTTGGAATAAATTTACTATTCATCTTTGGACCATAAGGAATAATTTTCGGTATTTAAAATATATTTTTAACCCCGCAATAAATATGTAATATAATTTTACATCCCATTGTTATTATTGAGAAAATTTCCGGACGACTAAAATTGACAGCTGGCTGTATGACGCGTTCAGAAATTAGCTCAATTTCAAATGATTTTCTTTGAAATATTATATTTTATTCCAGGCATGGTATAATAAGATGTTGTACCAGGCACTCTCTTTCCGTGACAGCTAGGTCACGTGATTGCCTCCGGCTGTGGAGCCAATAGCGGGCTGTTATCGTGACACTTGTCAGTTTGATGTGCTGCCACTTTGTGTAAATAAATTACCCGAGCAACATGCAGATTTTCTATAAAGAATCACTTTTGAACTAGTAATTGTATACAGTTTCCTTTAATAACTAATTAGATGAATAACACGAGATAACAAATAGTTAGGATAGTTAGGAATTTATTTTATATTAATTATGAACAAAAATCTCCTGATCGTGACGTAGCTTGGAGGCATCGCGCTGTCAACGCGGGAAGAGAATACCTGGCGAAATATCTTATTATACCATGATTCCAGGATACTAATTTTTTTTTAAATATCCAAGGATCAATGTGAAAACTATTTTAACTACCAAAAATCTTATTTTTTTTGTACAAAATAAGCCATGATTCTTTACACGTCACACAGACGTATATAAAGCAAACACGTGCGTGATTAACATTTTCCATTTAATATAATTTAGTCCGTATTATATTTATTTCTAGACTGTATATATGGAATTTTATATTATGGCGACGTAATTCAGCATGGATTATATCACACCAAAATATCAAACAATAACAAAAAACTTTGAAAACTGATTCATAAATCAGTTATCAGAGTAATCAATAACAAAATAACATAAAGACAGTACATAACATAAACACCAATAACACCTTGTAGTTTTTTTTAATCGTAAAGGAATGTATCAAACGTTTTTCGAAACCGTGCAAAAGGAATGACGTCATCAAATAGAAACGCGCTTATCAACTAACATAAAGGTACGGTAGATTTCAATAACATTTAACAATAATGTAAACAAAATAATGCTTTGAAATTATATTCAATACTGCTTATTTTGAAGCATAGCCAGGAGCCGTCATGGTTTCAGTGCGAGAGAGGGATGGCGCTTTTCGCCCTATATAGGTCTGTCTCTCTCTCACAACGGAACAATAATGGCTTTAACACTTCATAATACGGCCCCAGGTTTAGAAATGAGAAAGTTTTCAAATACTGTTTATGGTCAGCGATCGCCAATGGGACGGCACAGCAAAGGATTTTTGAAAGCTGAAATGATTCTGAATCTTATTTTAATAACCTTAGCGCTCACATTTCATTGATATTCTCACAAGAATTGCCGCCGTATGATCCAAGTCTCCTTGTGACGGTATCAACGAAATGTCAGCGCTAAGTTCATCAAAATAAGGTTCAAATACATTTCAGTTTAGGAAAATCCTATGTCGTGCCGTTGATGACCGCCGATATTATTTGGGAGATGATTTTGGTCCTACTATTTATGCCTTTTTTACTACATATACAACGTGTATCAGAAATGCGTGGTCATATTTTAAGAGCTCATTCGAGGCATAGCATAGAACAACATTTACTATGGGACCAACCCTGAAATCGCAAAAAATATCATCTAAATCACTACAAAATCATCGATGTCGCTCGATAAAATGTAAGGATCAGCTGATTTTTTTTCGCGATTTCAGGGTTGGTGCCATAGTAAAAGTTGTTAGACAGCATCCCCTGAATAAGCTCTTTAAATATGACCACGCATTTCTGATACACGTTGTATATCGCAAAACTAGTATAATCAGAGCCTGTCTTATAAAAAACTTGCATACTAAGCCAGTTCCGCTAATAATGGTTAATCACATAACTTGGCCTGACTGTACATAAATTGGCCTTCTTAAAAAAGTAAATGTAATATTTTTATCGTTTTTTTTAAAATAATAATTCCATTATTTTGTTTACATAGTCGTAAAACTGCATACAGCGTATAATATTCATAATATATTGGTACCTCGGTTTTTTCCACGCGGCGGAATTATTGTTGTCGGTTGTAGTTGGAGTTGTTGTTGTCGGCGTCTGTTGTTGTTGCTGTTGTGGTTGCTGTTGTTGCGGCTTCTTCTGTTGTTTGACGGGAGGCGTGGCTGAGGCTGGCGGCGCGCTGTTGCTTAGTCGGGAACCCATTGATTTGACCTGCACAAATAAACGTATTAATCTTAATTTAAGTTTGCCTAAAGGTGGACCGACGACCTGGTGAAGGTCGCGGGGATCCGCTGGATGCGGAAGGCACAGGACTAGTCGTTGTGGCGATGCTTGAGGGAGGCCTACTCACTCCATAGATTTAATTTGAGTACCATAGTACTCAAATTAAAATACATGTCACTCTAGGATAGACGTGACAATATTATTGAGTCCAAAACATGAATGCACTTATTTGGCTCAATCATAAAATATCCAAACATACCTCGGAAACTGTTCATTTTCAAACAGTTTCCTAAATATATCCTCCATTTATTGGTATTTTAGTATGATATTTTACCTAAATATTGTTTTACTATTTTGAAATAATTTTACTGAGCCATTATATCGAAAATACACATATTTTCCGAGTATTTTTTTTTCGCTTATTTGCACTTTCATTTGGAGTGGCGTCAACTTCATGCCGCACTACTCCTTCCCGGCAAGCCTCGTATTTTGCTTCGCGCTCACTCTCATTCCGCGGCGTTCTGGGCCTTAAGCAAGATGAGAGGTGGAAGAGGTGGGGAGAAAATGGTTTCTGATTTACCGAGAACCACACGAAACAGCAGTTACTGCGATAAACTGCCTTCCAAATAGACCTTATGTTCAGATTCCCCACTTAAATGTTACACAGAAGGTAGCTTACCTTAATCTTAGCCGGCGGCGACTTGTTGGCAGCGGCCGCGGTGGCGGGCGGGGTGGGCTCGGGACTGGCTCCCTTGGGCGGCTTGGGCTTGGGAGTCCGCTTGCCCTCCACCGGAGCGACCACCGTCGCCGCTACTGGGGAGTCGATGCGACGAATCATTTTTGCGTCTCTGTGGAATACGGTTACGTTAAAACAAGATTTTTAGGCATGACTATGACAGTGGCGGCTCTAGCGGCTTTGAATAAACGCTGCCGCAAAATAAACAAGAAAATTGTGTCAATTCTCTTGTTAAAAACAGTATATCCATGGAGTTTCTTGCGGTTCTTCTCCATAGAACCCACAAATTGGAACCGTGCAACTAGAGCCTGACGTTTCAAAAGTGCCAGTAATTAAGTTTATTTGATATAAAAAAACATTTGAATTTAAAAGTTCACGAACTAAACTTGTTTTAAACTATCGCTCTCTTTTACTAATAATAGATACAAGACAGGGATGGCAACAATTTTAGTGCTGTCAAATTAGTCGGAATAAAAATTTCCATACAAGTTTAGTCTTGATCTCGGAACGTGCCCACTAAAATACAAAAAAATGTAACACGTAACTAATTTGACAGTTCTAAAATTGTTGCCATCCCTTTCTTGTATCTACTATTAGTAAAAGAGAGCGATAGTTTAAATTAGTTTAGTTCGTGAACAAGAGAATCGACACCATTGGCTACTTTCTAAACTGGTTTAGCTAATGCTATCTTTTGAAGCGAAGCTTCTATAGCGACGTTGCGCGCTCGGCCGGTCTCGGCTCGGTCGGCAGTAAGTAAACCGAGAAAAATTTCACCGTTAACTGCACTGTCTAGAATACACACACACACAGCTCTGCGCACGCACGTTCTATCCGTGCTTACAAATGCGTGGAAGCTTCGCTTCTGTCGAGCGTCATCCAACGCCAACCGTTTTTGAAGCGACGCTTCTATAGCGTCATTGCACCTTCGGCTGCCGGGAAGTAAAAACCGTAACCTTTCCCGCGCGTGCGTTCTATCTGCGCTTGCGTACACGCTTGTTTATACAAAATAGGCTCACCTTATGATTTCCTTCTCTGGGTCGTCAACACCGAGTGGCTCTTTGAAAAAGGAGAAATTTTCCGATGTCAGTCCTGTACCAGACAGATGTTCTGCAACCTGTAACATAATAAATAAACATTTTAGCATTTCCCAGATTTAGCTTATAACAAAATAGAGGATGCCCGCGGCTTCGCCCCCGTGGATGTCTTTTATCGCGTATACCGCAAGAACCCTTTCGTTTTTTGAAATAATAAGTAGTAGGTAGTCCTTCTTCAAGTCCCAAGATATATATTTGCCAAATTTCATTATGATCGGTTTATTTGTTTAGTCGTGATGAAGTCACAAACGACAAAGTGTTTTTTATAAGGCTCTGCTATCAGACCAACTGAGTTGTTGACTAGTTGAGACTTTAGAGTACTAGAAATATTAGAAATCGCTAAAAACTTTTCACATACATTTGCCTGCCCTTACTGCCCTCTCAAAAATTCATACTGAATATTATGACAGTAACATACCTCTCTAGTAGATCGCAACTTCTTGCCTTGCGGCGTGTAGTAGTATATGTCCGCATTCCGCCTCGAGTGCGCGTCTAAGGCGGCGCGGTACACCAGCTCTCTCTTCCAACCCCTCTCTAACGGCACTCGCAGTAAAGGAGAAGACATCTCCGTAGTAGCTCGACGACCGCGCTGTGCCGGCGACGATGTTGTACTGGCCTGTGTTCATGCCATTACAATAATAAATTATTTTTGTTAACATCAAGTTTCAGGATTAACTTTCGGTTTTTTAAGATTTTGATATTAAAGTCTGTAATTGTTATTCTATTATTGGAACGAAGTTCTTAACGCGGCTTGCGGTAGGGGAGAAAGTGTAACGTCATGTAATACTTTTGCGTTATGAGCAGGAATATAAGCAAACCGCGCGCTCTCTCTTTCTAGTGTGTATGTGTATGCGTGAGGAACTTCGTTCCTAACGGCGGTTTTAATGTATTAACACAAGCAGGGCGGAATCTAAAAATGTAAATTCCGCCCTGCTCGGTCCAAACCATGTTGTGCAGAAATGATCCAAACTGGGGCCTTAATCCCGACTGGATCGAATGCTGTATCAATCGAATTTGAATTCGAGTTAGTAGCAATTCATACTGCATTTTTCTAGGAATTCACATTAGCTCGATTTGCTTCAGAGCATGAACCAGTCGGGGGTAGGGATCCTGACCAAAATTCAAAGGTATTTAATATAATCTTATTTATCTCCAAATAAGGACTTCTTAAAAATAATAAATTATATCAAAATCAATATTCAATTATCTTTAAAATAATATGCAGAACATAATGTAATAAATATGGTTACTGTCACAAGAAAAATATATTTATCTTGCAAACGTGAATAACTTTCGTTGTTGTGGGTTGGAACATTTCTGCACAACATGGACCAATTGTGGAAAGAAAAAATCATTCACGAGCAGGATTTGAACCTGCAACCTCTGGTTTAGTACATCAAAAATTATTTATAATGTTGTATCAGAAATGCGTAGTCAAAGAGAGCTCATTCTGGGAATGCTATCAAACAACTTTTACTAGGGGGCCAACCATGAAATTACGAAAAATAAATAAGACCTTATTACCGTCAAGAAGTATTGCACTTTCTATAAAACAGCAGTTTTTTTTACTATTTCAGGGTTGTCGCCACATTAAAAGTTGGGATGTACTTTGGAGTGTGCGCAAGAGCTCCATGAGCTTATTCCGCCATCTCCTTTCTTTCATCGAACTACACGACGAACTGCAGGATATCCATCCACATTTGGTAGCAATCCCTACTATCAGGACCAAACGATTTGAGAAATCTTTCATAATTGGCAGGCAGTGAATTCCACAACTTGGCTGTATTTCCGGGCACTTACAACCCTAACGCCTATAAAGCTGGAGTGAATCGGTACTTAATAGGTTTGCTCGCACCATCGTCGACCACATCTTGACAAAGCTGTCTAGATTGCGGTCAAGAGCAGATCTATATCTCGTTAAAAAAAAGATAGCATTTCATTTCTTTTCATAGCTTTCCAAATATGACCACGCATTTCTGATACACGTCGTATATTTTTTTTATTTTTATTAATGATTTTTTCTTTCCTCAAAGTAGTCTTCAATTTCTAGTGGACCTTTGAGGCTGACATTGCTTTTCTATTACTACTGTGTCGCCCTGCGCACATTGTTTGCATTTTTACACACTAATTTAACACCTTATTAATATACCGTATATTACAGTGAAACTTATTTTCTACTTTTACATCAGGGTATTTGACTTTTACATCAGGGTATTTGACTATTACTCTTTTATTTTGAAGGAATAATAAAAAATAAATGACAACATGGAAGAAATAACGCCTTTTAAGTTTTTGGAGGGAGCATTTTCTGCCCGTCGCGCGAAACGGACATTGTACTGAGTGGTGTATCTTTTCGATGGCGTTAATGCGTTATGACGTCAGATGGTAGTAGTGCTATCTCTGTCTAGTAAACAATCTTGTAACGCTTATAACTTGGGCATTATAAAAAATACTTCATTAGTTTCTTCATTGTTGCTCATCTTTTTTCGAATAGATTTAAGATTTCTAATGAAAAAATAATAGTCAAATACCCTATTATAAACCTGTGACAAATAAAAATCTATTCTATTCTATGATAATAAATACCATAAAATTAGTATCCAAGTTGAAAATTTAAGGACAAAGCTGTCAGAAATCATGCAGACAACACGCCTGTCAATCCAGAAAGATAAACCTGTAAACCCATCTACTGGTTTGTACACCCACTATTACCATATTAAAGTATTTAGTCAAGAAAATGGAAACTAAATATACACTTAATAGCAAAGCCGATGAAAATTTTAGAAATTCCTAAACAATCATATCATGAACTTGTGGTTCGTAAAACATAGCTTGAATCCTGGGGGCCAAGTACGAGTTTGAAATTTACCGATACTTCCATCGAATTCGACGGCATTCATTCATAAATAAGTAGCGCCCCTGGCGGATACGTGTAGGAACTACTGATTTATTAATGAAAGTCGACGAAAACTATGAAAGTATTCTTAAGTGTCAAACTCGTACTAGACCCACAGTAGTTCCTCCTCGTATCCGCCAGGGGCGCTTCTGATTTATGAATGAAAGCCGACGAAAACCGAAAGTATGTATTCGTAAGTGTCAAACTCGTACTAGGCTGGTGTGACAGATGTCAAATACGTAAATTTTTAACGTATTTGACATTATTTGTACGTATTTGTCATCTGCTAGAGGACTCAAGCTATATTTTACGAACTATAATTGCAAAGAATTCACTTTTATTTCACTTCTCGTTAGCAAAATTATACTATTCAAGATTTCGTTCATATAATAATTTGGGTTTTTGATTTGAAATACGGCGTCCCAAACGGCCAGGAAATACTGAGCAAACTGTAATAGCCATTAAGTTTTTATTCAACTTGACGTGTTAGTATGTGTGTATAAAGTCTTGCAAGTACATTGTTATACTTATTTTGATTAGAAGACATTACATTCCACCACCACTTACTATTGTAGCTTGTTTGACAAGCAAAAAAGTTAAACCAACTACTACCCACTTTGCAAAAGGGTATTTTAATTAACAAATAAAATGTATAAATGAGATAGTTTTCATCATAAGAAATCTAATAATGTAGGTTTCAATTTACAAAAATATTCAAAAAAAAGAATGTATTTATTATTTTTAACGCATTAACGCATACGGAGCGAAATCTAAAGATATAATTTACAGGGTAATTGATAAAATACCCTAAACCTCTTAGCACTAACTTTGTATTATGACCCTGGACGTTTGTTCTACGACTTATCATAACTCGGATACTACAATATAAAAATACTCTGTAGTTTGCATATTCTAGACGGGCGCCCGGGGTCGTGTCGGCGAGGCTGCGCAGCTAGTATAAACGCGCTCGGGCTTGCGGCATGTTATGCTATAGTATACGCAAATTTTACACATTTCAAATAACCAAAATTACTTTTTCTCCCACTTGAACGGAAATTGCTTCATTATTTGAAAAAATTAATACATCAATCGGTTCTTTTCCGTACGCAACGAAATAACACGCCAGCAATTTCCAACACGACAATAATATAAACTGCTGGTAATTTTTTTTTTTATTGTATGATGACCTCTGTGGTCTAGTGGTTCGAGTGTCGGAAAGCTGATTACGAGGTCGTGGGTTCGATTCCCACAGGACACAAATATTTGTGTGATGAACATAAGTGTTTGTGTTGGCCTGGGTGTTTCTTATGTATTATAAGTATGTATTTACAAAAAAATGTATATAAGTATTATATCCATTGTCTAGTACCCATAGTACAAGCTTTGCTTAGTTTGGGACTAGATGGTGTTGTGTAAAAATGTCCCAAAAGTATTTATTATTATTTAATTAGCAATAGCACACGCCCTCAATACATTATTATTGTAATTTTGCTAAAGGTTTTTTAAGTACACACAGGTTAGTTGTTTTTAGGTACGTACACGATATTTATTATTGCGAATTTCTTTTTCAAAAGTTTGAAAATAGGACAAGAACCGGGCGCGGGCAAATTGGCGCGAATGAAAATTAGATACTGTTGAAATAATTTATTCTAAACAAGTCTCGGCCAAAATAGCAATTAACGGCCCCGTTTAGTTAAAAAGGAGGGGGCTAGCGCCTGGTCCTTTTAAAATCACTTCGGAAACTTACTCGGCTTCGCCTCTTCCTTCCAATCTTACTTGGCCGTCAGTTGCTTTATTTCAGGCCTCGACAGTAAAGTACTATTTTTGCCTATCCTGTTTAGTTTTGGCTAAAGTCGTAGAACAAACGTTATTCAGGATCGTGATACGAAGTGAGTACTTGTAGGCTTCGGGTATTTTTCAATTACCCTGTAAATTTTAAATTTAATTTTAAGAATTCGTTTTTATCTATCTATTCTACAACTAAGCGAAACGATAGCCGCCATAATGAATTATGACGTGACGTCATTATCATAGTAGACATCAAATTAAAAAACGCCATTCGCTTGTCATAGTGTCGTGGTGAAGTGGGTCAATCAACTTTTTTACCCAAACTTTGGAATGATTAAAAAGAATTTACCCGAACGTTTGTCGCAGTCTGAATGGCTCGTCAGCACTAACAGAGGATCGCCGGCCCGTGCGAAACAAGTTACGAAAAAACATAACCCTCCTTCTGGCGCAGTCGGGTAAAAAGACTAGTGCTTCCTGACTCAACTTTTTAGCGTAACTCAGCATACAGATTTTTGGGTGAGACAGTAATTAAAGATTTTTTTCTTCTAAAGTATTCGTTTACTTTTTTATATTTTGGATTATAAATTATGAAATATGTTGTTTTAGCTCTTAGTGCAATTAATATGTATCAACGAATCTATGGGAAAAGTTCGGAAAAATGGTCACAACAACACTACAGACTCGGGACACGCCACTTTTTGTATGGAGTTTTTTTTTTTGTAACAGTTTTAACATCAACATCGAAATAAATGTATTATTTTCAGACACTTTTACACGATTCCCGTAGTGCCTAATGAAGCAAAATACGTTTGGTATCGCATTTATGCATGTTATTATTGTAATTTAGTGTTTTTTTATCAGGAACTGTCGGGGACAGCAAAGTATGGGTAAAATAGTTTATTGAGTACGTGTCAATTTACTATTAAGATGACGTCACGAACCCAAGCAGTATAGCGGATAGCGTTATCGCCATTTTCCGCGCGAAAATTTGAACTAACAAAATCTTAATAACTTTTCAAGCCATGTATCGATTAAAAAAAAACTTGTGGGTTATTGTAAAAAAAGCTTCGAATTGAGACGCATTTCTAAAATGGCTTTAATACCCTATTATTGCTTTTGTCTTTCGCAACTGACTTCTAACCAAGAAATAATTTCAAAGTGAGTAGAAGTTCGTATACCTTTTTTTTTTGTTTTTTTTTTTAAATACGGTATACATTACAATCATGCATCAAATATTACACAAAAATAGGACAATGATAAAAGTCCTAACCTTTTTGCGTTTGATTTCAACCTCAATGTGAAATGCTGGCTAGATAAAAAAAAAATAAGTGTAAAAGTGTTAGTAAGAGGTCATATAAGGTGCCAACTAATTTACTCGATTGTTGCTAATCGATACATGCGATTGTAAAAAAATCGAGCATAAATTATATTTAGGGTAATTAGGGTACAGACATATCTTTTTATGGGAAGGCAGCTTTTCGATCAACAAAATCTATCAAATTTGTACGCACCTTTATTAATTTGAAGTCCTCTATTATGAATATGCCCTTACTCTTTACTCATAGATGTAATTAGTATTATATGGCTAATTATGGCTTTGATTAGGTTTGTGGCTAGCTTCAAGAGAGCAGCATTCACTTCCAAAGTGATATTAATTCCCACAAAACCAGCCCAATTTTGTCCCACTTGCTGGGCACAGGGCTCTTCTCAGAATGAGAAAGATTTGAGGCCTGAGTGGGCCCACGCAGGCTTGTTGCAGGTTGACAGAAGAATGTAGTCTTAGTAGTAGACTTAAGGGTCTGAAGGTGTAATAAATATGTTCAAAACATAGGTTTGATTAACTACATTGACACTCATATTCTAAGGCCCGTATTACAGAAAGTTCCTCAAGCGTTGATCACTGTTTAAAGAGTCGATTTCACATAAAATTGGGTACCACGAATGATTTTACACTAAAGAGACCATGACACAAATGAAATCTAAATCACGCTAATGGCATGCATATTTTTATTGGTTTACAAAGTAAGTTTAGCCTTATTTATATTGATGAAGATTACCGTCAACAAATTGTAAAAAAGTTTATCAATTGTTGTTTCGATGTCAAAGGTTTTAATATTGATCATAAGAAGACTTAATTTACATTTTTAAACCAATAAAAATATGCACAACATTAGTGTGATTTGGATATCATTGGTGTCACGATCTCATTAGTGTAACTTCATTCGTAGGCTGTGAAATCGACCATAAAACTAGTTTTGAGTTGAGATTTAATTTTAGAACATGCCTCTAGCAGAAATTTATTGATCACAGTTCAGCTGAGTTTAGCTTTATTTTATACTGTAACCTGTTTAAGTATTTGAGCAGAAATCTGTAATTACTCTAGTGTAGTCCAGACTACACTTGAGTAGAGATTTCTAATCTATTTCAGGTCAAATTCGTGTGTTATGTTGTTGAATTGAAGTTTATAATTACCGTATTGGAATAAGACCGATACTCAAGTAACGATTCTATCCTTAAGTAGTGATCAGGCGATTGGAGTTTAAACTGTACTTGAGGAACATTCTGTAATATGGGCATATGTTGTGTCCTTAAACGTTTCTAGACTTATACTCAGTCAAGGATGCCTTCAAGGGTTCCTCAAATAATATCAAAATCCGTATTCTTAGACATTTCCTCAATGTATCTTGTGGAAATAAATAACGCCGCGACGGATATTTGTATGGGTCTTAGTACTAATCCATAAATTCGTCAAAATCTGACATTTTTCAGAATAGAAACAACAATAACCACGTCGCAAATTACACTTTTCCAGTCTTGAGGAATCCTAGGTTGGTCGCGATGTATCTTGAGTTCTTCCTCATCTTAAGTAAATTATCAAGTGACGGAGAGTTTTTGGAACTGTAAATACCGCAGAGGAAATATTGTATTGAGTGAGGTTGAGTGGAGTCTAGAAACGTTTGAGGAAACAACTTAGTATATTGGTTCACACCCTACTTATCTATCCGACTTATCCTAATAATGTTCCGAGGTATCTTTTTTCGCATCAATCTCTTAATAGGAGGTTTTCTTCTGTACTGAATAGCTTCTGTTAGTATCTTCTCGCTAGCTGATAAGTAAGGGCCATATTCATCAGAGGACATGTTAATGAATGTTAGTGAGTAATCAAGTTTGAGGAGAAATTACTCACATCAGTGCCTCCGTCACCATCAGACCTTGAAGACAATGCTGATGACGGCCTGGATCCATCTGAAACAAGCACACATCTGTCAAGTCTAAGAAAAACTCTGTAGAGTGAATAATTGCACGTTAGCGGGCACGCAGGCTACTGAAATTTGCTGTAAAAAGTGCCTTTCTTATCTTAGTGGGTGTTTACGTTACAAAAGGAACCTACTATCCAAATTTCATGTTTCTAACTTGAGTAGCTGGGGCTGGTATGCACAGTGTAAAGGCCATGAGAAAAAAAAAAACAAAAAAAAACTTGAGTAGTTTCGGCTCTGCGTTGATGAATCCAACGACCATATAAGTCATAAGTCATATATCCCATAGACGCCTCATAACAGGCGACCGATGTCTGCAAAACTGTAGGTCGCCACTATTCGCCACTTGAAATCCCCAAATCAGTTTGAACACTTACGTGAGCCGGCAAAACTGCCGCGTTAGTGATTAGCCAATAGCCGCCTTGGTAGGGCCAATCGGATTGCAGTCTCAGCCTCAGCTAGTGGCAGAATTTATTGTACGCATTATATTCAACATTAGGCGTCTATTGGGCTGTATGGTCGTTGGATGAATCAGTCAGTCAGCACATGTCTTTTTATAAGTATAGAAGATGTCAATACTGATACAATTACTTATTCAGTGCTAAGGCACCTTGCCTTTGCCTTCGTTAGGTTGGTCTGTACCTGGCATGATATACGCACTTGGCCGTTTTTATTAGTCATAACTTTTGATTAGCTGAAAATCCAAGATTTTTATTTGAAAGTCAACGACCATGATCTTAACTGCAGACTTAAATCACCTCAAATTACACAATCAACTGCAAGTTTATTGCGAAAGCTTTATAAAACAATTATTTTGTTCTCAGTTTAGATTTCATATTGCAACACTAGTAAACACAGTATGCAATTAGTCTTTCAAGGTAGTCTGCGTTAGAAAAATCTTATCGGAAACATTTTTATGAAGAGTGAACTAAAGATATGAGAATACTATCTAGAAGATAATGATGTTAATAAGTAACTGTTTTAAACCTAATGTTAGTATTAATATTGTACTACTGTTTTTTATCCCGAAATAAAAAAAAAGACGTGTGGCACTCGGAGACTGCCGCGGTAAAGCTATTGCATAGCATTTTTTATGTAAATACAAAAAGGAGGTGCCCTAACGCCGAAACTCTAAGCAGGCATGAGTCACCAGATTGCGGGGCGAAGAGGGGGATTACGCATGCGCAGTAACGCCGATACAACCAATGCCACCTAGAGGCGATTTGCAGAACTAAAGAGACAAGCGTGATATTTCAAAAAGTCATTAAAAGTTCTGCTATTCATCGATAGATGGCAAAACTAAAAAGTATCACCGCTGTGCCGGTCGGAGTGGGGGGTGTTAGGTTATTTTCGTTACGGAATTTCTGGATTCGGTCTCCACGCTCAAGGCCCGCGATAGAAGCTATGCAATAGCTTAAGCGCAGTAACGCCGATACAACCAATGCCACCTAGAGGCGATTTGCAGAACTAAAGAGACGAGCGTGATATTTCAAAAAGTCATTAAAAGTTCTGCTATTCATCGATAGATGGCAAAACTAAAAAGAATCACCGCTGTGCCGGTCGGAGTGGGGGGTGTTAGGTTATTTTCGTCACGGAATTTCTGGATTCGGTCTCCACGCTCAAGGCCCGCGATAGAAGCTATGCAATAGCTTAATAAAATAAAATACTAGGTGATGCCAGCGGCTTCACTCACAGCGCCACCTATCGGGTAATTTTTTTTTTTCGAAAGGACATCTCGCATGCAGTACCTAGGTACTAAGTATGGCGGAGAGTCCCGTTAGGGTCTCCATCCTACCTATCGGGCCCAGATTTTGAGATTTTCTTTGTAGGCAAACCAGTAGGCCGATTTACTTAACTAAAGAAGTGCAGTTGTAGTTATGTTTCTATCAAAACAACGTCTTTTGTATTTTCTTATATTTAACGGTTGCTGTCAGATACGCTCGCGTCAAGTTCGCGTCATGCGAGCGTTATAATGGGGTGCTTCCACATTCTACCCACGTCTATTCAACCCAAATAATATTTTTCCACTTTGTACCCATTTCTATGCCACGTTCACCCCAGTCATTTGACAAGTCCACACACAACCCAAAATGTATGCCACGTTCAACCCACGTCAAAATTCAGTACGGTCAGCTTAAAAAACATCATGATGCAAGTTAATCATTATTAATAATTAATTGGTATCAATATCTAAAAAAAAAACGCCAGGCTCGATCACACATTAGGAACCCGACGACCATACACAACGCTACCATTGCATCGTCAATAATTAAATAAATACATATTTTGGGACATTTTGCACAGCACCATCTAGTCCCAAACTAAACAGAGCTTGTACTATGGGTACTAGACAATAGATTTGTTTAAACTTTAATACTTTTTTTGGCAAATAAATACTAATAATAAATAACAAGGTTAGTTTCTCTTTAAGTTTACTGAGAGGTACTCTGATTTTGATTTTATTTAGAATAATTGAGTTGATTTTAATTTTATTTTATTTTTCTGTCATCATTTATTTAATTATATTAATGCTGATTCCTTTCTATTTTTTTACTTTGTTTGATGTTATTATAAGATAAGATGTTACTTTGAATGTTTGATTTATTAGATTTCCATGTGATTTTATTTTCTTTAATTATGTAACTAGTGGATAAACTATGTTAAATTTCCTTTATTTTTGAGTTGTAAAGATACGATTTTAGTTTTGGAGTTTAATTAATTAATTATTTATTTCGAGGCTTTTATGTTTGTCCTTTTCTCTTTATAATGGTGTTTTCTTTTGTAAGTGATACTCAACCCAGGTTCTCAAGATACAGGCTTGCCTAGTTTGAAAACCGCTGCCAATTGTAACCAATGTACCAGTGTTTTTTTGGAAATAAATAAATTTATTATTATTATTATATTTTTTATAGATTTGAATCTCTCCCATTTCTGAGGAAATACGCCAAAGTTGCGGGCTTTTGGCCAAACAACCTTGGCGGTATACTGTTTAGTCTATTGAAAGAAACTTTCTGACGATTCTGCATGTAAATAATATTATTATAACTATGAAAAATGTACGGAATGTATTAAAATGTATCGACAAAGTAATGAATAAAGAAAATTAATCAAAAATGCAATGTCATTAAGTTTGATACTCAATATTCTTTTGCAGAATTAATTTCTTATCAGTCATCATGTCTATTGGTGCAATAATAGGTATAGTTTGGTGTTTTCAGCAAAAAGTCATTGGGTTCGTTTCATGGCTACATTTATCCAGGATCAATATCATGTCTTTAAGTCTTATTTGATGACTTTTCTCTACCTATTTCATCAATATATATGTACTACGTACTAGATGTGCTGTTTAGAAGAACAACATGGTTAGTTATGGTTCCGGAACCACACTGTCATTAGTTCACTTGACAGCTGTCTCGGGAACACAAGTAAATTTTAATTTGGAACATGCTGCTTATATGACATCGCGTGTCTATTTATTGACGTCGTCGACCTATTAATTAATATTTCAGATTTGGTTCTACCATTCCTATCTTAGATACTCACCGTGTATCATGACGACACCGGACACGATTGGCGCAAACACTGAGTGCTTAGCTACTGCAAAACGTGACGCGCATTTGATTTTCACACGGAATAATCGCTCGTTATTCACATAAATATAATGTTATGATATAGAAATTACAAAAATATCAAATAGAAAAACACAAAAAAAACCGGCCAAGTCAGAGTCGGATTCACGCAGAACGGGTTCTCCCAGTCCCACAGAAAAAGATTTAATTTATGAGAGTTCATCAAAAGACATCAACGCACCGTGTGCGAAATATAAATTTTTGAATCTGTTTCACACGCAGGTTATTTATGTTTGCCTTAATTTTAGTATTTGTTGCTAAACTACATATGATGCACTACAATCAGAACAAGTTTGACGCTGGTATGTATTACCGTTTTGAAGATAGAGCAGGAGCAAAAATGCTGAAATGCATGTTTTTCGAGGTGTCTTGTATGGGGACCGCCTATGGTTTTAGACTTTTTTATTTTTAGTATTTGTCGTGATAGGGGTCTAAGCAACACATATTCTAAGAAAATTACAACTGGCTACCTATTACCTTTCAAAAGATACAGCCCTATGACAGACAGACAGACGGACGGACAGACAGACAGCGTAACGAGAGTAATAGGGTCCCATTTGGCACCCTTTGGGTACGGAACCCTAAAAAAGGTATTCAATTTCAAATGTTTTTATTTCAAATAAACCTAATTACAGGCACTTTTGAAATGTTTGTCAATTATTATTTTAGTTTGTAAATCTGTCAATCTATAGGTTGCAATTCTAGGTACTTTGTAGCTAAAATATTTTTTATTTTATTTTACGTTATCCTACTAAAATAATTTTACTAACATTTGTTTTCTTTAGATTTTGCTTCGCATGCGTAAATGCGTTAAAATAATAAAATTATTTGTTTTCATTTCCAAAAACCGGCCAAGAGCATGTCGGGCCATGCTCAGTATCATAGGGTTCCTTAAGTAGGTCTAATTACAAACGAATCAGATCGAATATTAATCATTGCTATTTTAATTTTTGCAAACAGCGCCACCTAGTGCTAAATTTATGAAGCTAAATTTAAGAAGTGTGTTTCTTTTTGTGATTTTTTTAAATAGAAAGTAACTAAAGGAGCATTATTTGCTACGATCATTTTTCTCTAAGGTCAATGCCCTATGAACTAGGACGTCTTAAGTATTTTTCAGTTTTCTCACTATAACTCAATAATTTATAACCACATTATACTCGAAATAATTTTAAAAGAGAGTTTTTATACAGGTCTATCAATGTTGAAGACTATAAGTTTCTACGTTGCATAGTTTAGAAATGGCAAGGGGGGGGACACATTGCAAGCCACTTTGGCGAACTGTATTTCGCAGAGGGTATACCTGATAAAAAAGTTGTGTATGAAACATTACCTTCATTTTAGTAGACCTATTCAACAATACCCCACACGAGGGGGTGCAGCGAAAAAAATATTTTCATCGCCATTTCACATGTATGGGCGCCACCCCTAAAATACGTAATCAAGATTTTTTTATTCTTTTAAAATTGAGATCTATATCTATTCCATTTTTTGTCAAAATTTCATTTACTTATGTTTATAACTGTAGAAGTTATTAAGCGGTAAAGGATTAGGACAGACGGACAGACGGACGGACATGACGAAACTATAAGGGTTCCTTGTAGGACTTCGGAACCCTAAAAAGGTTAACTTCACTGCTTTTTTATGATTATCATGCACTGGGCCATAGAAACATTCATGCATATGTGACGCGAAAATTATACGAAGCCAGTAAATTGATCGCTAGTCAAGTAATTAAAAATGTATTAACAATAAAACAGAAAGCAATTACACGTGATATCTTTACCATTTTATAGATGTACACGTCTTAAAATATTTCGGATTAATATTGTAGGACCTTATACATATTATGCTGTAACATTATTAGCACCTAAGAGTGCTCCATACAGTTCTGTTTCCAATGGTGTGTGTAGTCCGCCAACCTGCACTAGGCCAGCGTGGTGGACTAAGGCCTTAGCCTTCTCGTACTGAGAAGAGGCCCGTGCCCAGCAGTGGGACAGTAATGGGCTGGTTATGAATGTTATGTATTATTAGCTGAGGGAGGTCCTTTTAGGGGGTGATTGTATTCCTTATGAACAAATGTTACTATGGACCAACCCAGAAATCTCGAAAAAACTGCTGTTGTGTTGTGTGTGTGATGTGTATTTATGTTCAGATAAAATGTCTATACATTTGTACATTTTACATATAAAAGAAAATAATGCCAAAAAAAATTTTTTTTGGCGTAAGTAGTTCAATCAAAATTTTTTTATGAATTACGGTCGGATTTCGACCATTGGGCGACCTCTCGTGCACTTAAACATTGTGATGTTTTCGGAAAACTTCAAAAACTTTGCGCTCGCTCCACTAGCGGTACTACATAATCAAGCTTTGTCGCTACTTACGTTTTCGCAACAAAATATAAAAATTACAGTCTCGCTTCACTCGCGTTTTCTATTCTTCAGGTAGTTTTATTTCTTATATCTTTCTGCAGCTGACTGTACCTAATTCCGATTTCTATTTAATTTATTATCAAAAAGAACAGTACGCCATGCGTAATGTTTTCTTTCAAGCTGACATATTTGTAGGATATAAAGGCTATGTGTATGAATGCTTGCGCTGTTTTGAAACTAAGTAGTTTATTCTTTGTTATTGATTTTGCTAACCATACCACAAAATATCTCATGGGTTGAATGTGGAACGTCAAAAATCTTCGGGTAGAACGTGGAAGGAAAACAAAATTAAATTAAATAGTGGGTTGAACTTTGGGTAGAAAATGGAAGCACTCCTATAATGTAATTCTACTGATGCGCGTCATTAGTGTGTGATTCCCGAACGTAATTCGATCGGTAAGAAAAGTGGTGCACTAAAATCAGTATTGGAATATTATTTTAAGATTCTATAACGTTATACATGTTGAAATTTTAATGGCTTCTTTCCCGAAAAGTGGTCATTGTACCCATCATTATGAACAACTTTTACTATGGGACCAACATTGAAATTGCGAAAAAAAAAATCAGGTGGTCCCTACATTTTATCGATTTAAGTGAACACAAATGTAGGAATTAACTGATTTTTTATCTCGATTTCAGGATTTCTCCCATAGTAAAAGTTGTTCATAATGATGAGTACAATTACCCCTTTTCGGGAAAGCAGCCATTTAAATTTCAGCATGTATTAATTGATACATAATCGATTCTATTCGATTATTTAGTGATTAATTTTTATTTCCTAATATAGCCACAACGTAGGTAAGTTTGGTTGTCGTGCAGTTGACGCGCAGTTCAAACATTACAAGAATACCATTTAGCAGTAAAACTTGAACATATCTGCAGCGTCACTGCAACTTAATCGGCGCGTCATGAAATTACGTGAATTAGGGCCCTGTTCGCTTAGTCCCATAGATCGAACTATGCGATCGAACCACGTGGTCTAACCTTGTGAATATGAGTCATTTTGGTCCATAAATATAGGTTAATAACTTCACTACAGCACCACCTATCGAATACCAGCGTTGCTATGAACTATGGACAATATTTTTATATTATAAATCTATGTGTGCGTCTGTTGGTAACTCTGTAACTTCTGATTGACTTTTCCGATTGAGGTCATATTTACACAATATGTTTGTTTTGTCGAGACAGTGGTTCATAGCTGTGCTAGGTTCCGACAGGTGGCGGTAGTCAAGTTATATTCACAATATATGTTTTTTTAGTACCAAGAAAGAAAATATAAAAAAAAAATTATTAACAAAAAAAAAAACCCGACTGCGTGTAAAAATAACAGAAAAGATATAAACAAGACTTATCAACACGCAGTCGGAGGCTACGATGTTTTTGGTCATGAATTACATAATATTTCATAGGCCTCCGCCTGCGTGTTGATAAGTCTTGTTTATATCTTTTCTGTTATTTTTACACGCAGTCGGGTTTTTTTTTTTGTTAATAATTTTTTTTATTTAATTTTTTTTAGTTTTGTCTTGTTTTATTTATCATGGGTTTTTTTTGAAAAGTCAAATTAATTTTTAACGTTGAATATTTTGTTGTTTTTTAGCATTTTTCATTCCAAATTACATTTAAACATATAAGTTGTATATATTTTTGTAAAGCATTTATTAATTTTTTAAATTTTGATGTACCCAGTGTCACTCTCAGGATTAAGACGAATCTAACGACACCTCTCAATCTCAAATCCATCAAGCCGTTTAGGCCACAGAGCGTGCCAAAGAAATATACATACATACACTCGAAAAACATAACCCTCCTTCTGGCGCAGTCGGGTAAAAATCAGGACCTGATAGATGGTGCTGTAGTCAAGTTATTAACAAATTTTATATTTATGGCCCAAAACGACTCATAAATAATAAATTAAATTAGTTGACGAAACTTTACATTCACAGATGTGATGAATTGATATCTAATGATAATATAACAAGAATAAATATGAATTTCAGAACTCATAATTTCAACTACAGCCAATTGATCAGGGGGTCAACGGCCGCCCGACGCGTTAAATGTATTTTATACGTATTTAAAAAACGGTTTAAAAAGAAAGAGAATGTACTCACCGGTGTCTTTGCGCGGTCGCTTGGAGGCTCTGCTGGGTGCGGGGGGCGTAGCCATCACAGTCCTCAGCGGCACCAGGTCCTTGCTGGCTGCTGTCACCTCCGCCTCCAGCCGTTCTGAACAAGAACAGATGATTGTTCGTTTATTTGAAAAACATGTCAAATTATAATTATGAGACCTGTTGTTTTTTAAATAATTTAAAAGGAAATTGTAAGGAAATATTTTTTTTAAAGAAAAAGAGTATGTCCATGGAGTTTCTTGCCGGCTCTTCTCCATAGGATCCACTTTTAGGAACTATGCTACTTGATTCATATTGACCATTTTGAAAGTGCATGTAAATGCTTATCTGATATAAAAACTTTTGACTTTGACTTTAATATATCATTTATTATATGTTTATAAAAAAATGCTAGTAGATGCTACTTACCTAAAATACGACTGTAGTCTTCTGTCTTGATTTCCAACTTGATCTCATCAAATCCTTTGAAATCATCATCAGCAATGTCACTTAATGCTTCCGAAGCTCTCCGCTTGATACCTCTTTTATCTTCCTCAAGATTATGCTCAAACGTCTCGACTTCATCGTTCATATCTTCATCCTCTTCTTTCTTTATTCCTAAGTCAATTTCTGTGTTCCCTAGCGGTATGTATGGGTCATCAGATTCAGGTTCTTCTTTTACTTCTGGTAGTTTTGCAGTCAATTGTTTAAGTTCAGGTTCTGGGTCAGGGGCAACTGTGAAGAAAAGGTTTATTCCTTGAGTTTACTGTTGTAATTTTGAGGGATCAAAATATGAAAATATTTATAAAGGTCAAGTCGGTCATTTTATGTCTCGTCGCATTCCGTTCCCATCATGCATTTGCGAATCCGCATAGGCAGCATAGAGCGCCCCCCGCCAGATGCACTGATGACCTGTAGAAGGTGGCTGGGGGGGGACTGGATGTGGATGGCAGAGGACAGAGTGCTATGTCCAGCAGTAGACTGTGATAGGCTGAGTGGATGATGAAGTTGCTGACAAATGATTTGACTTTTCATAAACCTTCAAGTAATAACATTAGAAGCAATAACAAAATGTGAGTCTACAACAGCCTAAACACAGTGCATAAAATGCATTTCTACAGAGTATGGTATAAGCAGCCTCCAACAGTTTGAGAATATAGGCTGAATAAACTTAAAAACACCTTACAATTTAGAAATGTCACAGACCAGTAAGCTACAAGACTCCGCATAAACAAAGTTTTGTATTCGAACGCAGTCGTAAAACGTTGGTGGGGTCAGGGGGGCGGACGGCGCGTTATGATTGGTCGGCTCAAAAGTTCGGTGGTATGATTCCTTATGATTGGTGCCGCTCGCTGATTGAGTGACGTTCCGATTGGCGGAGGGACGTATGATATGCAGTGGTAGAGCATATGCGTTGTGACCGGGGGTGTCCAGCTAACCGGCGTCTAGAGGCTTACTGGTCTGTGAGAAATGTATTATTTCCTATTAGGTCATTAAGCGTAACTAGTAGGCTACTAATGTGATTACATAAAATAATCGGCCCGTTACTGTACTGCACTTTAGGTTAGGTATTAATCCCCAAAGCTGGACTAATGTGGGTTGGCAGTCTTTTTTTTTTTTAAATTGTTTATTCAACGAAAAATTACACAATATACAATGTCAAACATCCTGCCAAACTGCAGAACAGTTTGTCGGCAGTATTCTCGTGGGTACACATTCATTTCAATATTATAAATATATCTATGATAGGTAGGTAGTTACATATTTATCGACATAATTGTCAATTGCTACACATAACTGAGGGCTACGGACACATCGATAAGTAATATTTTCTTAAAATTTTCATTAGTACAGTTTTTGAAACAGAGTCCGTAGCTATTTCTTTAGGTAATTCATTGAGAAACGTAGGGGTTAACCATTTTCGAGTCCGTTGCCCATAGTAATTGTAGGGACCACATATTTCTTTCTATGCACAACTTTAGATAGATAGATAGATAGAATATACTTTATTGTACACCATGAAAATAGTAGTAAACAGGAACAACGTACAAATTATGGGTACATGGGCGGTCTTATCGCTAAAAGCGATATCTTCCAGACAACCTTACGAATTGGTTGGTTATAGACCTTTATGGTTCTGTGTTCTACACGCCATTGAGAACTACATAAGGTCTTACTTTAATAATGGCAAATATTTAAAGTGGTGAACCTACTCATCATAGCAAACAACATTTACTATGGGAGCAAACCTGAAATCGCGAAGAATATATCAGCTGATACCTACATTTTGTGTTCACATAACTCAACAAAATGTAGGAATCAGTTGATAGTTTCGCGTTTTCAGGGTTGCTCCCATAGTAAATGTTGTTCGTTATGATGAATAGATTCACCACTTTAAATATTTGCCATCAATAAAAGTAAGACCTTATATGCCGCACTCATCAATCATGATGTTTAATCATCACTACTTAAGTAGTTTAGGTACTTCTTTTCTTTATTTTTAATTATTGCTAACTAGCCATCTAGGGCACTAGCCCTACTATAAAGTAATAATTAACTAGTTAAAGGCGCGTGCAAGAGAGATAAGAGAATGGCGAGGGTAGGTGCTCCCGTACTTCACATTATACTTGGCATCAGCATTCAAAATATGTGATTCAGGGTTAAAATTAGGTTCACCATTTTTAAGATTGGTGCTTTTGTGATTACAAAAGCACACAATCTTAAACAACCGAAAATGTGACAAAATAGATAAATTAAAACCGGCCAAGAGCATGTCGGGCCATGCTCAGTATTATAGTATAGGGTTCCTTAAGTAGGTGTTAAAAACAAATCGAATATTAATCATGGCTATTTTAGTTTTTGCAATAGACGGCAGCATTGGCGACTCAGATAGTGTTGTTAGTAGCCGCCGCTAGATGGCGCTTTAAAGTGCCAAATGCAATAGACAGCAGCATTGGCGGCTCAGAGAGTGTTGTTACTAGACGCTAGATGGCGCTGTACAGCGCCAAATTTAAGAAGTGTGTCATTTCAATATAACACAAAGTTACTTTTTGTGATTTTTTTAAATAGAAAGTAGCTAAAGGAGCATTATTTGCTAAGATAATTTTTCTCTAAGGTCAATGACCTTTGAACTAGGATGTTTTAAGTATTTTTCAGTTTTCTCTCTATAGCTCAAAAATTTATAATCAAATTATACTCGAAATAATTTTAAAAGAGAGTTTTTACAAAGGTCTATCAATGTGGAAGATTATAAGTTTCTACGTTGCATAGTTTAGAAATGGCTGGGGGGGACACATTGCAAGCCACTTTGGCGGGCTATATTTCGCAGATGGTACGCCTGATAAAAAAGTCATTTATGAAACATTGCCTTCATTTTAGTAGACCTATTCAATGATACCCAACACGAGGGGTAGCAGCGAAAAAAAAAATTCAGCCCCATTTCACATGTTTGGGCGCCAGTTATTAAGCTGTAAAGGATTAGGACAGACGGACAGATGGACAGACGGACGGACATGACGAATAGGGTTCCGTAGTCCTACAAGGAACCCTTATATTCCTTGTAGGACTACGGAACCCTATAAACAAACAAACTGTAGCAACCCTAATAACAAAAATACTACAATATTATTACTGTCCCATATTGGTCTTGACCAACCAATTTAGGGTCATGGCAAATATCTTGAAAAATGGGACCTCCCATGAAAATACAGGACATCTGGTCACCCTAGCTTTACCTCAAGCCAGGCCCTAAATGCATACAGTTTGGGTGTTTACTGTTTGACTGTATGTCATAACCTCTCTACCAATCTTGCTTACTAGGTAACTTTTACACCATGGCATGTATTAACTATAGCTTGTGCAGAAAAGAGAGAAGAACATCATCATGTTAAAGTATTAAGCCATAAACATGTGGAACTAAGAGGCCCGTTCTTCAGTCAATGTAAAGGTGGCTATACACGCAAGGTTATACCTGACAGTTTAATAGAGAAGATGGAGCATAATATGCAGCAATAACTGTACAGTTTTACCACATACATGCTACTGTTGCCTGCACAGTTCAACTATACAGGCAAACCATTGCGTGTATGGTCACCTTAAGGGTATGTTGTTAACTGATCTTATCATGTTATTATTCATTTTGGGACGATATTGTGACCACCTCAACTCATAAATAGGCATGGCCATAAAGATTGTCCCTCAGTTGTTTGAGCAAAAGGGATACAACAGTAATTACTGCATAAATTAAATGAAATATTTTTTCTCCCACTCCCACTTGCTCGGAAATTGGTTCATTATTGAAAAAAAGAATACATCAATCGGCTCTTTTCCATATGCAATGAAATAACACGCCAGCAATATCCAACATGACAATAAAAGAAATTGCTGGACAGTTTTTATTTTTTTTAATTATGCTAGCGAGGTTTTTAGCACACTTACGTAAATTAAGTGTTTTTAGGTACAAAATATTTATCATTATAAGGCTGAATGTGCATTTTTTTTTCAAAGAAAATAGAACAAGACCTAAGGAAATGAAAATTTAGACAGGGTTGAATTAATTTGTGTTTCATTTCCTCACAAATGACAGAAAAGTACTATACAAGTATCGGCCAAAATAGCAATTAACAGCCTCATTTAGTTAAAAAAGACTGCTTGTCACATCCTTTTAAAATCACTTTGGACCATCAATTGCTTAATTTCAGGCCATGACAGTAATGCAGGGTTGATTGATTTAAACAAAACCGATTTTAGTTCATTTATTCTCAATAAACTAAAATCTGTTTTGTTTGGATTCTCTCCACATGCACTGCTATACAATGACTTATATACAGAGAATCCAGACGGCCTTCTATCATGGCCATGATGCGGTTCACACTCTGCCGAGCAAGGATGCACATCACTTAAGAATAATGGTGTAAAAGTAGTCTACACCTGCTTCCGCAAACATTCCTGATGCACTGCAGAATCAAGGCAGTCCCAACAACGCCCGGAAAGCATTATTAGTTTGAACCAGTGTTGCCAGATCGATGAAACGAAAATACGGTGCACAGTGGGTCAAAATTACCAGAAATACGGTAAATCAGTTTAAAGAAATAAGGCAGATTTAGATTTACGGTGATACATTTTCAGAATTTTCTGCCTATAGTTGAAGGCAATACTAGTGATTGCGACTAGTAACCCCCGAAACTCAAAATTTCTTTCGTTTTTTGCAAGCTGTAGCTATATTTCACGTTATATACCTATTGATCGGAATATTTTTCGCGACAATAATCACAATATCTTAATAATATAGTGAGTAGTAGTAGGTATTTAGTACTAGTAGTATAACATCCTAGCTTTATAAGCTCCACAATATAAAGTTACTATCAAATTATCTATTATATTATCGAGCTTATAGAGCTAGGTTAATGTTATTATGAGCATTATTCAGTAGATCATCATCATCATTTCAACCAAAAAACGTCTACTGCTGGACATAAGCCTCCCGCACCTCCCCCAAGATTGAGTAGATATATTGTTACAACAACCTACAACGTGAATTAGAGCTACAATTTGCAAAGAACACAAGAAATTTTGAATTTCGCATGCTACTTGGTGCCCACTGACTTGAGTAGCACACTAAAGTGATATAAATTTTTAATTTTTTTGGAAAACTACCAGTTCCAGGTTGGATTCTAAAAATTACGGTAACTTTCATACACCGTAATTTATGACTACGGTAGGTGGCAGAAACAAAAATAAAAGCCAAAATTACAGCAGATCCGCCGTAATTACGGTGCATATGGCAACACTGGTTTGAACCCATAAAGTGTTGTATGATTTTCGAGTATATTTTACCCAGTTCCCATAGATTTCTCTGGGTTGCCACAGTCATACTGACTACTGAGCAAGATACACTAGATCCCAGTGTCAGCTTCTCTGCTTAGTGTTTACTCAAATCAAAGGCAACTTATTTACTCATATTAGCCTAAATAACTAAATACCATATCTAGTTTCATGCAAACTGTAGCTTCAGTCCCATTAACTTTATAAACTCATTTTTATGCACTAATCTGCAATGTAAAGTGGTTTGTAATTATCAAAATGTTGTATGTCCCTTCACAAATTATAATTTCAAAGTTTTCCTTTACATTGTTCACTCAAAAAATTTAAAATCACGAAAAATGATCTTAAACTACCACAACAATATGATTTATGTAACTCTAAATGATTTACACCGTGTCCCAAACATAATATAAATTCTAAAATTAGTAGGCTTAGATAGAACAATCAAAGTAGTGAAAAAAACTCAACATTTTGCTAATGATGCATATTTTCCAATATATGTGTAAAACAAGTTTAAAAATGTGAACAAATACTATTTTACATTTATTCAATATAAGGAATATTGACATTAAATAAATTATAAAGGTCATATGCCCTTTAACATAGCAGAGCAAAATAATGATGTCATCATCTCGTCACCACACAGAAACCAAGCCAGTCGTGAATTCCAATATAAAACAACAGTGGAATAAGTTCGCTGCAGCATTACGAATACATTAGTGTCTACGTCTCATAATTACTGTTTAATTACCACTAAATTATGCTCTGTTGGTATTCCAACCAGATAACTAAATACCAAGCTGGGAATTGGTAAACTAACTTATTAGGTTCCACTAAAAAAAACATGGAAGTGCAAACATTTGATTTGACTTCAATCTGAAATCGAGAGGCTACAACTGCAGTTTATCGTTATAAAAAGCAAAAAAATATAGTCCGATTGAAGAAAAAGTATGTCGTGATGTTGGCACTTAGGTTATGTGAAAGTTTATCTAAATTACCTTCTGCCAAAGTTGGTGGCTCCTTGACGGCAGGAACTGCAGGCTCGCTCGGCGCCTCCGACGCCACCTCCTCAGGCTCCGCGACCGTCGACGTCGTTGCCTCATCATTGCTAACTTTAGCTTCGTCCCCTGTTGTGTTATCAGACACCGCCATTTCCTCCGACATTGTCAAATATAACAATTTTTATCACGAGTCCACTGTCAAAATTTATATGGCCACATAACCAGGCTGTTACGACACTCCGCCAGAGCTCGTGAAGAAGAATCACGGTTTGTGCGCGTCACAACGTAGATTTCCCGCTATAATGGTCGCGAAATAAACTTTAGCCTTATTGGCATACACATAACGTCCATACGTCACTTCTTAATGGGTCTTTGTAGTTTTAGTAAAGATATCCAACGCAACCAGATTTTCAGACAAAATAAACCAAATAGACGAAGTTTTGATGAAATATATGTCCGATATCTAATTTCCAAGAGATTTTAGAAAATGTCGAGCATAAACAATATCCACTCGGACGACGCCACAGTGATTATCTATGGTTTCCTCCAGTGTGACCGTTTTTAAAACAGGTAATCAACTAAAAAATAATGTTTTCAGTACTAAAAACAACAAAAATAAGTACAGAAACTAAAATTGTACTAAAGTAAAAACAAAAGAAGTTGGGACAATAATTCAAATGAAACACCTACTTTCAATTTAAATTGTATCCTAATTTATTTTTTTATATATTCTTATAAGTCATTCATAAATTAAACAAAAAACCGTGTTTCTATTTTATATTAAACATATAAAATTGAAACATTGTAATTAAAAGGATGATATTTAAAAACTTTCGATACTTCGTCTTCATTAAAACCTCGATTACTTTCCCATTTCATTATATAAACTAGTACAATTTCTGTGTATTTTCCTTTCCCCAAACATTTCCGCCTAAATATTCCCAAAAACTATTTTTTTCGTATTTCGAACTATTTTTTAAAATTACGAAAACAAACCCCATTCTTGCAGCATAATTTGTGGGAGTAACCGGAAACTATTTGTACATACTACTTTAAAAAGGTTGTGAAGTTAAAATTGTACCAAAAAATACCATCATCTGAAATAATACCAAAAAAATACTAAACCAATTTTGCTGAGGCCAAATTATACCAATTTGGTGTTGAAAATACCAAAAACGGTCACACTGATGGTTTTTTTATTTTTTATTTATTTATGACCATGGATACATGTCCTTCAGTCGTAATCATTGAACATATTATACTATAGTGTTGAGTAGGACTTACAAGAGGCAGTACATTTGTCCCGTACATGTCAGAAAATTGTAATGACGGCTCAACTTTATAAAATGTACCACTTTAATATTTTTGTCGCGCTGCTCTTCTATTTTGTATGTAAGGTGAGTGAGTAGATGAGAGCGAAAGGCGAAAGAGGAAAGAATCGCGTTCTATCCACCAGTCGACAGTTGCGACTTCATTTCGCTACAATACTACATGATGACTGGGACAGGACGATAAACGACGCGCATGGACATGCATGAATGAATGAAATAATAATGTTTACACGTAGCGGACAATATAGATTTTTGGATAGTTATAGTAATTTTAAATGCAATAAAGCATATTCAGACTCATTCATAGAATAATAAAACAGGGACTGACTAAGATTAAAAAATAGTTTAGTTTTTAGACGTTATTCCGGACTGTAAACACTTTTCAAAATAATTATCTTCATTCATTAGTATTCGTTTTCTATAATCAAAAATTTCAATGTCATGTTCAGTACATTATAAAAAAGTCATACAATTGTAAGATTCAACTCGCATGTACATTGTACTGGCTCATTACAAAAAAGAGGCTACTCTTACAAACTCATTTCAAAACCGTGTCCTACTCAACATTATTATACTATATATCCTAGTAAAGTGATGGAAACTTTACTAGGCTTCTGAGGGGATGATGAGATAATACGAAAGTCATGTTTTTCAACTTTGTACCATTTATCCACACTTTTACACGTTAACGAGCACTTAACATTTAATAATCCACCATTATTACACATTAACACTCGTAGAAACACAAATTTTGGAAAATAATAAAAAATCCACAACACGATCTTTACGAATTTTCCCGCCAACCTCGATGGCAAAGAGAATATAACCACTACGTTTACTCGATGGTTTTTGATTTTTTTTTTTTTTTTTTTTTCAATTTATTCATGACCATGGATACTTGTCCTTCAGTCGTAATCATTGAACATATTATACTTGTATCCTAGTAAAGTGATGGAAACTTTACTAGGTTTCTGAGGGGATGATGAGATAATACGAAAGTCATGTTTTTCAACTTTGTACCATTTATCCACACTTGTACACGTTAACGAGCACTTAACATTTAATAATCCACCATTATTACACATTAACACTCGAAGAAACACAAATTTTGGAAAATAATAAAAAATCCACAACACGATCTTTACGAATTTTCCCGCCAAACCCCGATGGTTTTTGATCTTCTGCAGTGTTGCCAACTCCAAAAGTTCAAATATTATCGTATTTTCACTTCGAAATTATCGTTTTGACAAAATTATCGTACAATATGAATAGGTAGGTATATTGTCAGAAAAAAAGTAATGGTATTTTGACCAATTTTCAAATATCGTTCGACTTTTTGGCGGGGTTTCGACGACTGTAATGTTGTAATGTTTTTGATAGTGGAATTTTAATTTTTCTGTGATACACGACGTACTGTATAGTCACATCACAATCCTTCCCGGTGATATATTTTGACGACAGTCTCTTGAACGAATTCTGCTACATTATACGTACCTACGGCTGCCGTCGAACACTGAGCGCAAGCGATTTTAGTCTTAGTGGTGATTCACCAGAAAGTTTGCTGATAATACCTAGCTATTGGCCCTGGTGGGGGGAAATAAGAATTTCTTGTAGGTAATAAAAATCAGCGCCAGCGGAGTGAGCGGGATTTTTTTTTGGAGTTTTCTGATAACCTCAGAGCTTTCTAGTTGTGTTTTGAAAAGAGTTTTACGCTTTGTCTTTTCACATATATACCTACCTACTTGCCATTTGAGACTCTTTGGACAGCACCTAAATTAATTGCGTTTTTATTTAAGAAAAATTGACAAAAGCACAGTAGCGAGAGAGAACCGCAATTTTTTTTGGAGTTTGCAAAAATATCACACCATTTTAAAAGGAGTTTAAGGAACATCCAAATTGTTTGAAACTAGTTGGGCTGAACCTACTTATAGCGCACGTGCGCTATAAGAGAGCAGCACGAGTGCATATATTTCTTAATACATGATGTATTTTGTTATTCTTTTGACACCACAACTTGTTTGCCATCAATGACTAGTGGTGGCAAACAACAAAAAACCGATACGCAAATAGAGACAGAAAAAAATGTTATATCCTGCTCACACACGTACATTTTGACATATGTGTCATCTCACTTTCGCAATTAAGAGCATGTCTACCTTTATTCTCTGTCTACGCCTCAGCTAAACGTACGGTCTAGTCACAGATCTATTACCTAGGTCTAGTGGTGTTATAATACAACGTGTCCCAGAAATCAACGTCAAGCCGAAAACGGGCAATAGGACAAGTCGTGACAGTCATTAGAAAAATAAAATAAAAATCTTAGTTATGTACTTTTCAAATTTTATGGATTCAAAAATAAATCTCAAAAAGTGACACCCTGTGATGATTTTTCAAGTCCTGTTTTCTGTGACGTAACCATGAATAACCCTTCTGTAAATTACAGTTAAAAGTTGAAACATAACTACCTCATTTTTAAATAAAATGTTAGATTTTTGCCCAACATTGAATTCAAAATTATTGCATCACCCAACTTTAACCGCGTGTAGTGTAAAAAAAATGTATTACACTATTTTAACAAGTAACTTTAAAAGATGGCGCGTTTAGTCTGGATTTCAAAATGGTATGCCACTTACTAATTGCTACTTCTTAATTGAAGAAAAAAAAAATGTTAGTTTTAGGTGCGTTTGAAATAAAATTCAGTTGTTGGATTTCTTTAGTTATAGGTAAATCCATAGACAAAGCTGTAAACGTTACAACGGTTTATAATCTAAGGTTACAACCTTTGACTAAGGAACTATTGGACTTGAAATAAACGAAAAAAAACCGTGTCGATTTTTGAAATGTCCGTGACAAAATATGGCCGCCTAGTAGTGTTGGTCTTTACAAAAATATAATTGTAGTAGGTACTTATCGAGAGGTGTTTCAGATAAATTGTGATGATTCCTGGGTTAAAATGGATAATAAACGTTTTAATTCGTAGATGTTGTGGTTTTATTAACCGACTTAAAAAAATAAGGTTTATGATCGACTGTATGTATTTTTTATGTATGTTTACCGATTTCTTCGTCAATTGTGAACCGATTGTTAAAATTATTTTTTTGATTGAGAGGGTATTCTCCCAAAATGTGCTGCCGCTGCGTACGGAACATATTTTTCGTTGATTTTGTTAAGGTATGACATATCTCGACTCTGACTGCCTCGTTGGTCTAGTGGTTGCAAGCGCGACTGCTGAGCGTGGGGTCCTGGGTTCGATTCCCGGGTCGGGCAAAGTGTTATTGGGTTTTTTCATTAGGAAATTCTCAGTAGCAGCCCGGTGTCTGGATTTGTGCCCGGTCAATGGCAATAGACCCGCCCCCTATTACATGGGACTATAACATAACTGGCGAAATGTGGGTGTACTATACACCTCTGCCTACCCCTTCGGTGAAATACAGGCGTGATGTTATGTTATGACATATCTATACTTTTAAATATCATTATAAATAAAATAAACTAAAAAAAAGTATAAACTTACTTCAAAAAGAATGAAATAATTTGTGAGAAACAGTTTAGGAAGTCGGTGCCAATTTTTTCTTAAATCAAACTGAATCAAAGGCACCTACTTCTGTTACTGTACTGTTGTTCATACTGATGAGTACAATGACCGCTTAAGAGGTTTTTAGTTATTTCAATAACACGTGGTAGAGGTATGGTATCTTATACACGGTGAATTTTCGTTGGTTTTGGAAACGAAAAGGGGTCATTATGAACAACTTTTGCTATGGGACCAACCCTGAAATCGCGAAATAAAAATATCAGCTGATCCTTACATTTGTGTTTACATAAATCGACAAAATATAGGGAACAGCTGATTTTATTTTCGCGTTTTCGGGGTTGTTCCCATAATAAAAGTTGTTCATAATGATGAGTACTTAACCCCTTTTCGATTCCAAAACCAACGAAAATTCACCTTGAATAAAATAAAATCGAGTTACTAAAACTTTCGTAATTTATTGAATTCAAATTCAAATTGTTTTTATTTCTGATAGACCTAATAACAGGCACCTAAGAAACGTAAGACTCTAGTTGCACGGTTCCAAATGATGGGTCCTATGGAGAAAAACCGGCAAGAAAATCCATGAATACTATTTGCCTGTAGTTGTCGTTGATATAGTAAATGCACATGAAGTCTCGCTTAACATTGAGTTTGACAGCGATGCAGCAGTCTGAAATATATAAAGAGAAATATTTCAATTATCTTGACTTTACGTTAAGAGATTATAAAATTAATATCGTATCTATCCACGATTTGGCCTACTAGAGATAGAAATGTGAGACAATTTGTATGTAACCTATGTCAAATTTCTATCTCTAGTACAAAAGAAAGAAAGAAAGAAAAATAGTTTATTGTCACAGTTAGTAGGGTAAATCGTGGATAAATAGGATATAAATTTTGGCCGTAAGGCTGCGGGCACGAAACGAACGGTGGCCAGCGATGATGGGACGGCAGGCGGGATAAATAGGATTTGATTATCTTTTCGGTCGGCACTATTTATACCCAATTTAAATCTTCGTCATCGATAATAATTTCAAGAACATGAGCCCTCTAAGATACATCACTACGTATGTTTTCATTCTATACAAAATAAAGTATTTAATCTACAAATCTTATTGAGATTTCACTATCACTTACGGTAATTATAATCGGAACTTGATTTTTCTTATTATTACATAAAATAAAGGATATTTGATAAAAAAAGTTGTGACTAACCTGTGCAAAGTCAATCGAGTGTGATTTTTATCTTTTTTCGAGCCGCATTTCATAATAACACATGTGGGCATGATGGAAATTTGTTTTTATACAAGTACATTCACATCAAACATAATTTTTGTTGCGATTTCTTTTATAAATTTAAAATTTCTCGTAGCAAATGACACTGTTTGACAATCGATGTACCACAACAACTCGTGACAAAAAATGGCGGATTTACAAATAATCGCCACGCTCGGTAAAGTCATTTTAGAAATGTCACGGAAAACTGACATATGAAAGTAGTGTCGTATCTTTCCTTCACATGTGGATCCACGTATGTTAAAAAGAGAAGACTATAAATATCTTATCTGTAAAATTGCATAGACAATAATGTCGCTTCCATAGATTCCATTATCAAAGGTACTCACTGAAACGTAATGATTATATTCTCTTTGGTCACAGTCGGTCCCGCCTCCCGCACGAACACTCCCACCGCCCCCCACACTCGCCCGCCCGGATTACAGCGATCACTGAATAAGTGGGAGTCTGCATTTGCGAGGCCCTACTGTAGTTATAAATAAAACAGGCCTGAAAATTTCGAATAATTTTTAATAACGATAATAAATCATCAGTTGATGTACTCTTAAATCGAAGTGATTATGAAATAAATATCAGGACATTGACCTTACACGTATTGCTATCAAACTAACAGGATACAAATTACACTGTTTATAATTAAGTAAAATTAAAAGTTAGTCCGAAAGAGAGAGTGTTAAAGTTACCATAATTTAATTTTGCTGTAACTTTTCCAAAAAGTTGAGTTTTAAATAAATTGCTCTTCGAACATACTGTGGTCACGTAGGTAAATTATTATGTAGTTTTTTTCTACATGTAAAATAGTTTTTTTTTGTTCTTTTATAGTTTTAATTGCCCGTGGCTTAGTACCCCCGTTTCGAACATTACAACTCAATATCTGAACGATCTTATTTAGTGTACACTTGGTATAAAAAAAGTTAAGAAACAACACTGTTTATACAAATTCAAAGAGTAACATGCAACCTTTTTATTTATTTATTATATTCTTTATTGTACATACACCAAACGAAAACAAAGACAGTAGTTACATAGTTTAGACATTTTGTCTGAATTTCGTCCATAAATAATGTAGTTAGACTTATCGCAAGTTTCTATACATACAACGTGTTAATTAAATAACTGAAAACCTCTTAAGGGGTCATTGTACTCATCAGTATGAACAACTTTTACTACGGGACCAAGCCTGAAATCGCGAAAAAAAATCAAGTGTCCCTACATTTTGTCAATTTATGTGAACACGAATGTAGGGAACACATGATTTTTTTGATGAGTACAATGACCCCTTAAGAGGTTTTCAGTTATTTTAATAACACGTTGTTTAATTATATAAATTACTGGAAGTTACATTGGCTTATTTTAAGGTAGTTTAGATACATTTAATTCGAATATTACAAAGATTTCACCATCTTTCGTTACATAACCTCACAGTTACACATCATCTATTTTAGTGCTCAAAGGCTGTTATTTGGACGAAGTCAAGAGTAAACGAGGACACTCCCTCCATCATGAGAAAGGAACTTGGTACATTATTGACACAAAACCCCTCTTGTATGCTCCAGTATTTCTAAGATTTCGTCATTGTAAAATACATTTTTGCTGTATTTTTTTTACATCGTCGTTTTTTTTTGACATAAAAAACAGCCAATGTTTTTTTTCTTTTTTCTTTTTAATAAGTTATGTATTTAACAGGTTTTTTTGGTATTGCCACATTAAATACAAAAATATTTTTTATGCTACCGCTTTTTTTGACATCCTCCGCATACGCCTTGGCTAAGTCCATATGAAGATGTTGGTTTAGTCACAAGTAGCGTCTGGGTGCCTCTCGAGGATCATGGCGACGCCCTGGCCGCCGGCGGCGCAGGCGCTGATGACTCCGAACTGGCCGTCCTCGCGCACCAGGCGGTGGGCCGTGTGCATCGCTAGACGGACCTGGAATATTCAAAAATGTTAGTGGTCATTAAAAAAAAAGTTGTACAGTTTAACAAAGCAATTATCCAAGGTCGCCAGCACAGTGGCCTGATTCACAAACGTTCGAAAAGTTTCAAATTTAACCGGCAAACGAAACAAAAGGACCACTCCCTGCGACCACGAACGCTGCAAAGCATTCGGAACGTCAGGAAAACCAATTTTAATAAAAAGACGTGTGGCACTTGGAGACTGCCGCGGTAAAGCTATTGCATAGCATTTTTTATGTAAATACAAAGTGGAGGTGCCCTAACGCCGAAGCTCTAAGCAGGCATGAGTCACCAGATTGCGGGGCGAAGAGGGGGATTACGCATGCGCAGTAACGCTGATACAACCAATGCCACCTAGAGGCGATTTGCAGAACTAAAGAGACAAGCGTGATATTTCAAAAAGTCATTAAAAGTTCTGCTATTCATCGATAGATGGCAAAACTAAAAAGTATCACCGCTGTGCCGGTCGGAGTGGGGGGTGTTAGGTTATTTTCGTTACGGAATTTCTGGATTCGGTCTCCACGCTCAAGGCCCGCGATAGAAGCTATGCAATAGCTTAATAATACGCGATGTAATCCGGTTAAACATGTTTTATAACAAAACAAAACGATTTGAGAATCGAACGGATTCGGCATTAGCGGCGAGCATCCCTAACCTACAAGTATGTGTATATCTTGTGTATGTAGGTGGTGCTAGCGTTTATATTGTATTGAGTGGCCGAGGTGGGCCTATACAATGCCAGGTCATCTTATACTGGAAATGTACAGCTTGATGTGTAGCCGTGTGTACGTGCAATAAATTGTTAGTCTTACCCCGGTGGCGGCGAAGGGGTGTCCAATAGAGAGCGATCCGCCCCACTTGTTCCACTTGTCAAGGTCCGGAGCACCCACCTGCGAACACGAGAAAATCTCAGCTTAGCGTGATGCAGTCCACTGCTGCACATAGGAGCTTCTTAAAAAAGATAGGGTGTGTTTAGGCTAGGGTAAACTAGCCCATAAAATGTAGGGTATGTCTTCCTAGACATAGACTCCAGGCTAGAGTAAACTAGCCCATATAATGTAGGGTGTGTTCACAAAAACACATACATATTATCACGCCTCGTATATCCGTATCTCATTGGGGTAGGCAGAGACTACGAATTTCCACCAGCTACGATCCTGACACCTCTTTCGCTTGACTTACCTTAGTCTGACGGCCCAGGTAGGTCTGCGCGAACCAGTCGGAGTCCATGGCTTTCAGGTTTGCCAGGATTTGACCCTGAAATATTTCATTAGGTTATACTGACTGTAGACAATTTATAAAGGAGATGTCCGCTTTTTGTATGGACGTTGGTTTTTTATTCCGAGATAATTGACAACATTTCAAAATTATTAAGGTCCTAAAACAAAAATACCATTTCTTTATTCTCCTATCCTAATCACGAATATATATTTTTTTATTACTTGATTTCGGAGAAAATAAATAAAAACCAAAAAACATGTAATGACGTCACATATAAGAATAAGAATAATTTATTTCGCAAAAAATACGGGTCCAGACAGATAGATAAAGAGTCACAGTTAGTTTCCACATATTTTGCCATAAGTGGCACGCAAAAAATTTATAACAATAATAATTAAAATCAGATTAACATAACGTAACCAGCCCATTACTGTCCCACTGCTGGGCACGGGCCTCTTCGCTTTATGAGAAGGCTAATGCCTTAAAACAAATCCAAAAAAAAAAAAACAGATTAGTTTGGCATAAAAGAGTATACAAGGCGCCACTTGTCTTGTCTTGTTGGTTGACTTTATACGGCCGAATGAGATTCGTCTTTGCCTAAGCTTATTATATGATAATTTTATGAAAGGTGATAAATGTCATGCATGATATGTCAATGTCACTGTCACACAATATGTAATTTTTGGAAATTTATAAACATAATCTCTTCATCTATCGTCGTCGTCGTCTTATTACTTCACAATTAGAAAGTGTTGGGATTGAAATCGATTAAATCAATATAACAATAACAAACAATACAAGATAGACGCTCTAGATTGACAAGTGACGTTGACGTTTTTTGACAGGTCAGAGCGAAGCAAAGGTATAACGCCATTCGGCCGTGTGAATGACGTCATTTGGCGCTTACGTCTGTTTAGAATAAGACTAATTTCAGAATTAAAATTTTATATGAAAACAAGATCATACTCACAGCGAAAGCCTCGTGGATCTCCCAGGTGTCGATGTCGCTCATCTTAAGTCCAGCCTTCTCTAAGATCTTGGGGATGCCGTACGCGGGTCCCAGGAGCAGCTGGTCAACGGGGTCCTATGAGGGGGTGCATAGATTAGTCAAGTTTTTTAAAATACTTATTTATAAAAAAATGCAATTTAATTTGGGACTGTATGTAGTATTTAAGCTGTATAATTAGGACGACATGGTCGCTTTTCTTTTGTGTACCAAGTGCCTTTAGTGAATATGAAAAAAAATTGCATTTGTGTGATTAACAGCTTGCTTGAGGTGTCTCAACGAAGCTATTAATCCGGTGTGTCAAAAACAAATCTTTGATTTCAGTTTTATTCTCATAAATTCGCTAATACAAAATATACTTTATCAAAAAGTCGTCTTGTTGTGGCAATAAATAATTTTTCTTTCTTTCTTTCTTTTTTTTAAAAAGAAATAGGGTATATTTTGTGTTGGCAAAATATCACGAATATTTGGACAAATACGCTAAGTGACAGCAGTAAATTAAGAAATATGTACAACCTGAGCGACGTAAGTGAAGTCCCGCAGATATGCCTTGGGCTTGAGGCCGAGCTCCTTGGCCTTCGCCTCCGACATCACCAGGCAGGCCGAAGCGCCGTCGGTCTACAAGGAGGGTAGAAAGTTATTGCGTTAAAATGGCTTCCCACGGTGCGTGATTTTACGGATTAGAACGCACAGGTGGCTTCCTACGGTGCGTGATTTTACGGATTAGAACGCAC
Source organism: Asteroscopus sphinx (assembly GCA_949699075.1). NCBI lineage: Eukaryota > Metazoa > Arthropoda > Insecta > Lepidoptera > Noctuidae > Asteroscopus > Asteroscopus sphinx. Next base: position 6,253,621 of record OX453023.1, read on the forward strand.
AGGTGGCTTCCCACGGTGCGTGATTTTACGGATTAGAACGCACAGGTGGCTTCCTACGGTGCGTGATTTTACGGATTAGAACGCACAGGTGGCTTCCTACGGTGCGTGATTTTACGGATTAGAACGCACAGGTGGCTTCCTACGGTGCGTGATTTTACGGATTAGAACGCACAGGTGGCTTCCTACGGTGCGTGATTTTACGGATTAGAACGCACAGGTGGCTTCCTACGGTGCGTGATTTTACGGATTAGAACGCACAGGTGGCTTCCTACGGTGCGTGATTTTACGGATTAGAACGCACAGGTGGCTTCCTACGGTGCGTGATTTTACGGATTAGAACGCACAGGTGGCTTCCTACGGTGCGTGATTTTACGGATTAGAACGCACAGGTGGCTTCCTACGGTGCGTGATTTTACGGATTAGAACGCACAGGTGGATTTCCAACGGTGCGTGATTTTACGAATTAGCACGCATGAGCTGCACTGGACTGGAAGCGGAAGGCAGAGGACCGAGAGTTGCGGCGCAACTTGGGAGAGGCCTATGTCCAGCAGTGGACTGCGATAGGCTGAGTTGATGACGCATGAGCTCGCACCTCACCTTTGAAGTTGCCGACTCGCGGTGGTGCGTGGCTGTCCGTGATCATCGGCTGTGTGTCGTATCGTCCGTAAAATCACGCACCATTGGAAGTCACCTTTAGGTTGTTGTGGAATATCAGCGTTGCAGGCCATTAAGGTCCTTTCGAAGCTACAGCACATCAAAAATTAAACTCCATCATAGATGTAATCACATGTGATGTTTGAAATAAATTCCGCCAATTTTCGACTAAACAAAACGCGCCCTATATCTACTCATGGGTGTCGTAAAAGGCGACTAAGGGATTTACCAGAGTATGGGCAGCAGCGTTCTCTGAGTATTTAAGAGGACGCTCCCAAAACGAAATTCCCACCCTCGCACTCCCCTTACACACCGCAACTGCGGGGCGCTATCGTCAATTTTATGCGAGTTGCAATAGAACTCATTTTCGAGAAAATCATTCTCGCGTGTTTTACCACGGAAGTAAATGTCGTAAATCTCAAAACAGTTTTCTTTTTATTGCAAGAATACTAAACAATCTATACAAATTTCCGCTAGCTAGTATTTAATAAACTTTATTATCTTCCTATTTGCATATATTTCATATAGCTAAGTTAAATAATTCATTCATTCATTCATTTCAGCCGAAAGACGTCCACTGCTGGACATAGGCCTCCCCCAAGCATCGCCACAACGACCGGTCCTGTGCCTTCCGCATCCAGCGGATTCCCGCGACCTTCACCAGGTCGTCGGTCCACCTTGTGGGGGGCCTACCCACGCTGCGCCTTCCAGTACGCGGTCGCCACTCCAGAACTTTACTGCCCCATCGGCCATCCGTTCTGCGAGCAATGTGCCCCGCCCACTGCCACTTAAGTTAAATAATAAAGGAGAAATATTCGAAAAATCTCTAAAAACGCATGATTTTCAAAGAATAAAAGTATCGAACAAAAATCAACTAATTATGTAACTGTCTAGCCAAACGATGGATAAAAGTTCAAAAAAACATGTATCTAAATTTGACATTCATCAAGCATGTGTTCGACTCAGCATATGTTTTCAAAAACCGGCCAAGAGCATGTCGGGCCATGCTCAGTATTATAGGGTTCCTTAAGTAGGTGTAATTACAAACGAATCAAATCGAATATTAATCATGGCTATTTTAGTTTTTGCAATAATCGGCAGCATTCGCGACTCAGTGTGTTAGTAGCGCCATCTAGCGATAAATTCAAGAAGCCAAATTTAAGAAGTTATGTCATTTCAAAGTTACTTTTTGTGATTTTTTCAAATATAAAGTAGCTAAAGGAGCATTATTTGCTATGATAATTTTTCTCTAAGGTCAATGACATTTGAACTAGGACGTTTTAAGTATTTTTCAGTTTTCTCTCTATAACTCAAAAAATTATAATCACATTATGCACGAAATAATTTTAAAAGAGAGTTTTCACAAAGGTCTATCAATGTGGAAGATTATAAGTTTCTACATTGCATAGTTTGGAAATGGCAGGGGGGGGGACACATTGCAAGCCACTTTGGCGGGCTATATTTCGCAGATGGTACACCTGATAAAAAAGTGGTGTATGAAACATTACCTTCATTTTAGTAGACCTATTCAATGATACCCCACACGAGGGGGTGCAGCGAAAAAAAAATATTCATTCCCATTTCACATGTATGGACGCCACCCCTAAAATACGTAAAAATGATTTTTTTATTCTTTTAAAATTGAGATCTATATGTAGACTATTTTTTAACAAAATTTCATTTACTTATGTTTATAACTGTAGAAGTTATTAAACTGTAAAGGATTAGGACAGACGGACAGACGGACGGACATGACGAAACTATAAGGGTTCCTTGTAGGACTTCGGAACCCTAAAAAGTCACCTCATTTTGGGAGCCTAGCCTTAACTAACTAACTGCGATCGCCAACCCGGCTGCCTAGCGTGGCGATTATGGCATATCCCCCCCTTTTTGAGGAGGCCTATGTCCAGCAGTGGACGTCTTTTGGCATAAATGATGAAGATGATGATAACGCGCTATTGGTCTATTTCATATTTATCTGTGCAAATCAATAGAACAGTTTCGTAATTGGACAAACCCGTAATTTATGCCTATAGAATTTAATGCTGTCTGTGCCACAGTATTATGTGCATCGAGGGCGCCGGGGGACGTCTCGTTTCGAGAGGTGTTTTGTCATGGTAGAGATGGAACTATAATTTACAGAGTTAATAGGAACTCAATATACGTTATAAAAACCTCAGTTGGCTGGTAGGGAGGAATAGTAAGTTGTCAACCGACAATAAACTCCTTATATATAAGATAATATTAAAACCCTTTCTGGACCTACGGCATACAACTCTGGGGAAGCTGTTGCAACTCAAATATAAGCATCAGAGAGTGCAAAATGTAATTTTGAGATCCATATCGAATGTGCCCTGGTATGTGAAAAACACTGAAATCCATGAGCAACTCCAAATGAACACAGTAAAGGATGAAATCCTAATTGCATCTGTAGCATACCGAAGTAGACTGGATAACCACCCTAATGAACTGGCCGCTGCGCTGACAACTCGTTCCTACCAAAAGCGACTCCGACGAAAAGACATTCTGTCAACATCATCATAAAAAATCATACTGATTAAACTATGAGTAGTCGTCCTCACTGGAGGGCACACTCGAAACCTTAAAATCACTCAAACAATCTGCTTATAGTACGAACTGATTGCAGATTCAAAACCAAACAAAAAAAAAACATAGTTTCTGATTAAACTATAGTACCTGTATTTCAATAGTTAAAAACGAATTTTCGATAAATTATGTCTTCAGCGAGTAATATTTTTTTTACTGATGGGGGCGCCACTTTGCTGATACATGCGCCTTAATCTATACTACTACTACTATAAACTCTGAAACTACTGAACCGATTTTAATAATTCTTTCACCATTAGAAAGCTACTTTATCCAGAAGTAACTTAGGCTATATTTTATTTCAGTAAGCGGGCGAAGCCGCGAGCAAAGTCTAGTAATAAATAAATGTTTGTTGCAATTTGAAGATTTTCTAATGTTATAGCTATTTACCAAGAACGAAGCGTTGGCAGCGGTGACGGTGCCGTGCGGCTTGATGAAGGCAGGCTTCAGCTTGGCGAGCTGTTCCGGAGTGGAGACACGGATACCGTTGTCCTTATCCACCACGGCGTCCTTGCCGTCAACTGCATGTTACAAAAAAAAGTGAATAAAAAAAAGTCATGGAGCCGATTTGAAGTTGGCTAGCGGTGTTTTTCTTGATCAAAATTCGACGACGAGTACACTCGAAACATAAAAAAAAAACAACCTTATGCAATGCCCATAAGGTTTTAAATTGATTGCAGTCATGACGTGACGTTTTCTTCTATTTCTCTCACACGTTTCCGTATACTAGTGGCAGCGGCTGAGATTTTTTGCCTGCAGCGATGGTGCTCAGTGGTGGATCCAGGATTTTGATTTGGGGGGAGGCTGGGTAGGCTTTATCAGGATAAACAGTAAACTACAACTGAATTAGATTAGGGGGGCTTGAGCCCCTTAGCCCCCCCCCCTGGATCTGCCACTGATGGTGTTTGCTGATTGGTTAACCAATTTCCCGCGTATTTACATTCTGTCACCTGCGCAGGAACATCGGTGGGCCATATAAAATGTGTACTACTGTACTTCTTTTGATGCACCTACGCACTAGATTCCATTACTGGACGAATCTAGCTGCTGTTATTTCTTCTTGCTACTATGCTCACCTTTAACGGGCATCAGATCAGTGAAGTAGCCCTTCTGCTGAGCTTCATGCGCCAGCTTGTGGGAGCGGAGGGCGTAGTCGTCTTGTTCCTGACGCGAAGCCCCGAAGGCGGCGGCCAACCTGTCCGCGCTGTGCCCCATGGTCTCACCTGACGAGAATTCGGCGACAGCTGGTAACTGTAGGGGAAATAGGAAAAAAAAATTGCTTAATTTTCCTTTAATAGTGTAGGATGGTGAATCCAGCTAAAGGCCCATCTGATGTTAAGCGGCTACGTTTGCCCATAACATTTGCAATACCACCATCGACCAATACACCCCATAGACGCCTCATCAGCAAAACACAACACATCTATGAAATTACACTAATATAGGTCGCCACTATTTGCCACTTGAAATCTCCAAATCAGTTTCGACCACTTATATGAGCAGTCAAAACTGCCGCGTTAGTGATGAGCTAACAGCCGCCTTGGTAGGGCCATTCGAATTGCAGTACCCCACCTCAGTAGTGGCAGAATTTATAATTTATAGTAATACGCATTATATTCAACATCAGGCGTCTTTTGGGCTGTATGGTCGATGAATACCACCTAGGTGTAGCTTTTGTGTTAGCTTTCACATGGAAGGGGGGCTTGGATCCTTCGCACGCGTAGTGGCACTCTGAATCAACTCACAACTATCGTTCATTCCTTTGTCATCTATACTTTTTTTGTGGCACAGATACAATAGATGGAAATTCTGGCGAATATTTGCGTTTTTGCGTAGACTAAGGGGGTAATTTCTGTAACATTATCCAAGTTCCAAACCCTTCTTATTTCGAGAAGAGGCCCATACTCAGCAGTGGGACAGTAACAGGCTGATTCCGCTTACCTCAGGCGCGAAGAAGTCTGGTCTGATAGTCGCGATGAGCGACAGCCTCTGCGCAGGAGTCTTGGCGCGGTTGAGACGCAGCAGTAGGGAGCGCATCTTGCGCGAGTGTCGGATGGGCACGTCCGACATGAACTCCACGCCGCCGGCCACGATGACGTCATACGCACCGGCCGCGATCATGCCCACGCCTGGGCAAAATACACGGTATAATACACATCAATAATAGGGTAGTTGAATTTTTTTTATTAAATTACTTGAAACTCTTTTAAACATAAGCAACATACAGTACGCGTAATATAACTCAACTGTTTACTGACCTGTAGTAATTGCCTGATTGGAAGATATACACGCCATAGTAACAGTGTGTGACGGGGTTCTGTCACTAAAGCCGGCCGCTAGGGCTGCTTCGCGGCCAATGTTGGAAGTCTTCACCTCCTGGATAACCGTGCCGTACACGATGTAGTCGATCACATCCTTCGATACGCCGGTTTTTTGCAGGAGACCCCTGGTAGATGAAAAAAGATTGTGATGGCATTATAAGATTTCTTTGTAGGATTAGTTCCTTATCAGCAACTTTTTTAATTAGTGTAATAAGTTAATAAAATAGGGTGGTACTTTTTGCAAAAAAAATGTAGTTTGATATTTCACGGATAAGATCGCAGAATAAAAATATTTTTCTTTTTTTTTCAAAATTGAGGTCAGAACTCCTTGACTTACATTATTTACAATACAATACAAATACTCTTTATTGTACACAAAAGAAGATAGCAACATATATGACTTATATAGAACACATGTACAATGGGCGGTCTTATCGCTTAAGGCAATTTCTTCCAGACAACCTTAGGATGGACAATATGGGCAAGTAAAGAGAGGGGTAGTATGCAGTGTAACAACATAATATAATACATATACTACATAACATAAATACTATAAATATTGTAACGTACGTTTTTTTACGTCGTCACATCTATACTATAATAAAACTGTAAAGGTCGAAAAGTCTGTACATTGAGTTTTTTTTCGCGAAAACCGGCTAGGGGGACTAGAAATAAGCTATAGAACACGAATCAATCGTTTAAAAAATTTATGTCTGTCTGTCTGTCTGTCTGTTTGTTACCTCATCACGTGAAAACGGCTGAACGGATCGTAATGAAACTTAGCATTTGTATTGGTATTAGTCTAACTTAAAATATAGGGTATATTTTATCTGAATCGGTTGAGTAGATCCAGCGATACAGCTTGACCCCTCTATTGTATTAAGTTGCATACAAAGTAGAGGTCATGATTGTTGGTTGGATGCAGGTTGCAGGTTCCTAAAAATACAACTGGATTCTATTAGTGTTATAGAAAATATAGAATAACATAACATAGCCCATCACTGTCCCGCTGCTGGGCATAGCCCTCTTCTTGGAATGAGAAGAGTTAAGGAACTGGATATTGTTAGTGTAATAGATTATCATAACATAATCAGCTCATTACCTACTGCCCCACTGCTGGGCACGGACCTCTTCTCGGAACGAGAAGAGTTAAGAAACTAGAAAATATAGAATAACATAACGTAGTCAACCCATTACTGTCCCACTACTGGGTATGGCCCTCTTCTCAAAATGAGAAGAGTTAATGAACTGGATATTATTAGTATTCTAGAATAACATAACATTACCAGCCCATTACAGTCCCACTGCTGGACACGGGCCTCTTCTCAGCATAAGAAGAGATGTGGTTAGTGTTATAGAATAACATAATCAGCCCAATTACTTCCCACTGCTGGGCACGAGCGTCTTCTCAGAATGAGGGAGTTTAGGGCTAATTCCATGAAATTCCATCACCTTAGCCGGTTGGTTGTAAAAACAAAATATACTATGGTCGGTAAATAGTGTAATCGTCTGTGTAGGCGCTTATAGTGTTCATAATTATGACACGATGTTATTTTCCGACATCCACGCGGACGGAGTCGCGGGCACAGCTAGTGTTGAATAAAATTTTAAATTTCTGTGGTTTTTAGTGTAATTTTTAATTATCGAAGTGGCAACATTGGAGCGATATGTCACTTTGCGACAAAACCTTTTTACAAGATGGATTGATTTTTCTCGTCTTATTTCAATTTAATTTTTAATCCAGTCCCATACCACGTTTTTATCGTCGGAATGGGCTAGAATATTGTTATTCAAGGGGATGAACCCTTTTTGTTAATGTGGATTGCTGAATTTTAATCTGGTGAGTAGTAATATTTCTTCCTGAGACGGCATTTTGTCCGGTCGGATTTTGGAGGCTCATGATGCTAAAATATTCGTAATTTTACTTGTTACAGACTAATATCCACCTAATCACATCGATCTTGTCATCAACAGGCATCGATGTGTTATATTTTTTACGAAATTACCGGTGAGTTAATAACACGCGTTCGGAGTGATGACGATCGCTTTTGTCTTGTTTTGTTTTCGAAACTAATTGGAGCTATTTTTGTTACAGCCCATTTGTTGGCGGCTTATTTCGTGGGTCTTATTTCGTGGTTTTTATTTCGGTATGTTAATTTTGGAGTATAATGCGGTTCTCTCAATACCATGAAGTATCGTACATAATAATAAATTTAAATTAACCTTAAAGGATGCAATAATAATAATAATGATAACGATTAAAAGCCTACAGAAAATAAAACTAGTGTCTTGAAATCTGGTCTTTATTGAAGTTCTCCCGCTGAAAGATTAAAAGTTTCAGCTCTACTCGTTCAGCCAATCCAGGTATTTTTTTTTAAGTGTGGCTCCTGGCGCCCGAATTCCATTTTTTTTATATATATTTTGGAGCTCACACACCTTTAATGTATGCTATTAAGCAACAGTTCAAATAAATTATTATAAATATTTTTTTTTATTATTACAATATATCTATAACAAAACTACATAAATATAAGATACAATAAACATAATAAATACAATACAATATGTCTAAATATTACATAATGTACCAAAAATATAATGTAATGTGTAATGTTGTGTGTATTATTTATCCTTATAATTTCAGATTTAGCCCCCCCATCTTATCAAAGTCAAAACTTTTTATTTCGAATAAGCATTTACATACACTATCAAAACGTTATTTATGAATCTAGTTGCACGGTTCCAAAAAGTTTGTCCTATGGAGAAGAGCCGGCAAGAAACTACGTGGATATACTCTTATTTATTTATTTATTTATAATTTATGTACACACAATGACATATGAAAGGAGACAGCATTAAAATTATCTAGTACAAAGGTACTGCTTATTTCAAAGAAATTTCTACCAGCAGACCTGCGAGAGGAGAAATAAGTAAGAAATGTAGACAACAGTGTGTAAAAAGATAGGAAACTTAAAATTAGTTCTAATAAAGCAATAGATACTTAAATAAATACATATAAATTATATAGGTATAGGTAAATATGATATAAATATTATGCAATAACAAATTAAAAGGAAAGGTAATGCTCTTTAACACGTCTTTTGAAGACAGATATGGATTGAGAATTCCGTATGTTAGGCGGGAGTGAGTTCCATAATCTTACTGCATGCACAGAGAAGGCATAAGAATAGAAATCCGTTTTGTGAGGTTGAAATTTAAGAACAGTTTTAAGGTGAGATCTGCAAGGAGCATCAGAAGGTTTGAAAAAAGAAAAACGCTCTCGTAAGTAGGAAGGATATTTAGGATTGTAAAGGGTGTTATAAAGGAGACATAATATGCGAGTGTTCCTGCGAAGGCGAATCGGGAGCCACTTGAGTTCCTTGCGGAAGTGAGAAACATGATCGTATTTTCTAAGACCAAAAACAAAACGAATGCACAAGTTTTGCAGGCGCTCAAGCTTGTTTAGCAGCTCCTCAGTGGCATCCAAATAACAGGCGTCAGCGTAGTCGATAATCGGCTGAATCAGAGTTTGAGCGAGAGAAATCTTAGTCTTTAAGGGCAAGATATTCTGGAGACATTTTAGCGAATGAAAAGAGAAATGTACTTTACGACTTACCTGATTGACGTGTGTACGCCAAGAGAGATTAGAGTCTAACATGACACCAAGATTTTTAGCAGAATCGGTATAGTCAATTTGCACACCATCAAGATACAGAGGCAAAAGGGTTGACATATCAAGCGAATTGCGTACAAACCTGCTACCTATGACCATGGCTTGAGATTTAGTGGGATTGATTTGTAGGCCATAAGACCTAGCCCATTCGCTAACACAGGCCAGATCAAGGTTCATTGCAGCAATGGCTGAACCAGCATCCGCTGCAGGAAAATGACGGTAAAGCTGCAAATCGTCTGCGTAGAGATGGAAGTTTGAAGAAATCACTCTAGTGACAGAGTTAATGAAAATGGAGAAAAGAAGGGGAGAAAGGACGCCACCTTGAGGTACACCCGCAGCGAGATCACACCATTCAGAGAAGGTCTCTTCATGGCGGACGCACTGTGAGCGGCCCCGAAGATAAGAATCAAACCAGGTTAGAGAAGAAGAAGAAAAATTAATAGATTGGAGGATGCCCAGAAGGATATCAAAATCCACTGAATTAAATGCGCTGCTGAAGTCAAGTAAAACAAGGACAGTGAGGGACTTATTCTCCATCGCCCACCGGATGTCGTCAGTGACTTTTAAAAGTGCAGTAACAGTGCTGTGTCCCGGTCGAAATCCTGATTGGAAGGGAGAAATTAGAGAATTAGATGTCAAGAAGGTGGAAACCTGTCCATGGACAATGTGCTCGAGAACTTTAGAGAGAAAAGGGAGAATGGAGATAGGTCTAAAGTGGGATAAAGCAGATGGATTGGTAGTTTTCGGTAAAGGTATTATGTAAGCTTGTTTCCAAACTGAAGGAAAAGAACTACAGGTTAAGGAGTGATTAAAAATATGAGTGAGAATAGGAAGTAAATGAGGAAGAATAAGGCTTATCATTCTCGAACACAAGTAATCAGGGCCGACTGCTGCAGATGTAATAGCGAATAACGATTTCTTGACATCATCGACCGAGACAGTGGTAAGGTTAAAAGTAGAAGATATAGGTACCGGTAAACTAGAGAGGTCGCAGAGTGTAACAGTTTTAACGCTGGGATCAAAGGAAACAGGCGGGAGAGAGAAATGTTTATTGAGATCGTTTAGATTAACATCACTACTAGCGCTGATGGGAGATTTACCGATACCTACTGACTTGAGGAATCTCCACACGTCTGAAGAGTTACGGTTATCCAGAGATTCGTGAAAGTAGCGCCTCTTAGCATCTCGACACAGACGATTGCAGCGGTTGCGCAGAAGTTTATAATAATTGAGATTAATCGCAGAGGGTCTGCGCTTATATCTCCGTTTGGCTTTATCCCTGCGGGCCATAAGGTCTTTGATGAAAGGAGTAATCCATGGAGCAGGGTTATATTTAATCTTAACACGTCGGAGTGGTGCATGCTTGTCAAACAACTGGAGAACTGATGCATTGAAACAGTTCACCTTATCGTCAATGCTGGCGCTCTCGACCACCGAAGTCCAGTCAATAACACCAGCATCGCGCCGCAAAGCCTCCAGGTCAATGCTATTATAACTACGAAGTTTGAGAAATTGAGATTTACGCTTAGGAGTGCGAATATGGTACGACAAATAGATAAGATCGTGATAAGAGAAAACTGCAGTGAGTTGACCGAAGCATGAAACTTTATTAGGAGCAGAAACAATCATGAGATCTAATAAAGACGGCGTGCAGTTAGGAAAAAAGTGGGTAGCAGATGAAGGTAGAATCTCAAGATTGAAAGATGACAAGAGAGATTGAAGTTTATGAGTCCGGGAATTATTTTTAATTAAACATGTGTTAAAGTCGCCCATGATGATTACATGTTCATAAATGGGACATAGTTCGCTAAGAATACAATCAAGAGAGTCGAAATAGTCTATGTTTAGGTTGGGGCTATAGAAAGTTGATAACAAGATTTTGGTATGATTGACAGTTATCTCAAGAAACATATATTCAGCCGATTCCGAATACTGAGTGGGAGAAGATTTGACAATCTTGAATGGTATGTCAGCACGTAGATAGATGGCAACACCGCCATTAGCTTTGCCCGTTCTGTCGTTTCTGACCAAGACAAAACCAGGAAGTACATACTGACTGGAGGGGAGAGAGGGTTTTAAGAAACTCTCAGATATGAGTAGCGCATCAAGATGAGCACTGCTAAAGGATGCCAGAAGTTCAGAATAATGACCAGGAACACTTTGAGCATTAATATGAGCAATATTAAGGTTTTTAGGAAACTTAGAAAAAAGAGAGGAAATGTTATCGTGCAAAGTAAGAGCTGGAGAAGAGTCACTATCCGCACTGACAAAACTGCAACTAGCTGAAGAGCATGAGAAGAAGCTGTCGTTAAGATCAGCAGCTTCATCCATTAATAAGGACAGAGAATAAGCATAAACAATAAATACACTATAAATATATATATATACAAAGCTTAAATTACACCTAAAATAAAAACTTGTAAGTTAATTTATACAAGAAACAAAAACCACCCCAACTCGCTGGTAAAGAAAATGAAAATTATAAAAAAGAAATCACATTATTTTTAACTAAAAGAGTTACAGTCCGACCATGAATACAGATGTCTTTGAGTCCGACAAAAAAGACAAAAATATATATATGTTGAAAACATTGGGATATGGCGGTACTAGTTAAACAGTAAACAATTTATGTACCTAGTTAGCTACACATTTTCAGATAACATTTTGCATTATGCTTGATAGTAGGTACCTAAGGTTTGGCAGAAAATAGTACAGAAAACGGGAGCAACACTAGTCATATAGCCATTGAATTTAAACACTGAATAAATGATAATAAAAATATATATACGTTCCGTAAACTCATTAATGTAAGTCGGACTGCGATAAGAAATTACAAATTACAAACTAGGTAAATAAAAGTTTATTTAGCAAGATTAGTAAATTAACCGCTACGCACATAATCACAAACGTGCAGCACTGACGAAACGTCGAACAGGGCTGCGTTCACTCATATCGCCCGACGTCGTCGGACGACGCTCGCTGCAAAGCAAAGTACGCTCCGGGCGACGTCGGACGATAAAACTGAACACACCCCAGGTGACATTTAATATGTATGACAGCTGGCAGGTAACAAGACGGATGACAGCTGACTCGAGCTTACTGACAGAAATTGACAGATAGTCTCGGAAAGAATGAAATAGTATGGGTACCTACAAAACTTGTTTATAAACGACATGATAGTAAATTAAGTACCCGGCTTAAAGATATAAAGCGGCCAATTGTAGAAGTAACAACAGTTGAACACAGGATCATAACTACTTTTGCCTACGCGTTTTCTTCTGACGCTTGACGATAGTTTCAGTCGCCGTGCTCTTTGGAGAACCAAGCTCTTCAGACTGCGCAGAATCCTCAGTGTCGACAATACAAGCAGGATATCGAGCAATCAGTTCCTGGAGTTCAATCATTGTCTCAATTTTACGACGTGATTTGTCAGGACATAATATCACAATCTTGCCCTCGACTGACCAGCAGTTTTTCACATTGAAGTGCTTACGTGCAGCAGTAAATGTAACATGACGAGCTTGAGTCAGGAACTCGGAGATTGTGATGCCGGAGCCCTTTAGTGCTTTTTTGCTATCCCACACCAGTTGACGATGTTCCAAGCTAAAGAATCTGACGAGGATGGGTCGAGTCTTACGCTGTGAGGAGCCAAGTCTGTGACAAACATGGATAATTTCTTTACCCACATCTGTCAACTTAATTTGGTCGACTATGACTTTGTGAACGGCATCATAAAGATTCTCATCCTGTTTTTCGGGAACACCATGAATTAATAGGACTTTTCTACGCATGACTGTCTCGTGTCTGTCAAGCCCAAGTGCGAGAAGCTCGATCTGAGCCTTTAATTTGGAGAGAGCCTGCCAAACAAACAGTTTGAATTCTGAGAACTCACGTGAAATAGATGTTATATCAGAATGTACCGGTTTGGATCCAGAGGTGGCCTGCTGCAGTTTTTCTTCGTACTCACGCATCCGGGAGGCAAACAACTGTTCCAGATCTTCCAATCCAGTTGCGAGTTTGGAATCCATGATGCTTCAGTAGTGGTACTTTTAAATGCAGTTTAGAGTGATAGTAAAGCTGGATAACAGTAAGTAGCGAGTATCGGGTGGTTATGAACACAACTAGGTGTTAAATTTCATTAAAAAGTTATCTAAACTATATATTATTAATTTTAATTAAAACAGCAAGAAAAAAAACGTGTTACTGCTGTGCCTACCCACATAAGACCCTCTTTTCAAATAATAATAGTACAATTTAGTTATAGTAGGTTAATAACTGAGACAAATTCACTGAAGTTTACTAATTAAAGATTAATAATGATTTTTCAGTTTAGGCTCGACTATGATAGGAGGGAACCCAACGATCCGATACTCTATGCCATTAATAGCTACATTATGTTCACATTTACAGCGATCAATAAATAAATAAAAACCGGCCAAGAGCATGTCGGGCCATGCTCAGTATTATAGGGTTCCTAATTACAAACGAATCAATTCGAATATTAATCTTTATATTTTAGTTTTTGCAAACAGCGCCACCTAGCGCTGAATTTAAGAAGCTAAATTTTTAAAGTATGTCAAATCAATGTAACACAAAGTTACTTTTTGTGATTTTTTTAAATAGGAAGTAACTAAAGGAGCATTATTTGCTATGATAATTTTTCTCTAAGGTCAATGACCTATGAACTAGGACGTCTTAAGTATTTTGCAGTTTTCTCACTATAACTCAAAAATTTATAATCACATTATACTCGAAATAATTTTAAAAGAGAGTTTTTATAAAGGTCTATCAATGTGGAAGATTATAAGTTTCTACGTTGCATAGCTTAGAAATGGCAGGGGGGGGACACATTACAAGCCACTTTGGCAGGCTGTATTTCGCAGATGGTATACCTGATAAAAAAAGTTGTGTATCAAACATTACCTTCATTTTAGTAGACCTATTGAATGATACCCCACACGAGGGGGTGCAGCGAAAAAAATGTTCATCCCCATTTCACATGTATGGGCGCAACCCCTAAAATACGTTATCAAGATTTTTTTATTCTTTTAAAATTGAGATCTATATCTAAACCATTTTTTTACAAAATTTCATTTACTTCTGTTTATAACTGTAGAAGTTATTAAGCTGTAAAGGATTAGGACAGACGGACAGACGGACGGACATGACGAAACTATAAGGGTTCTTTGTAGGACTACGGAACCCTATAAAGTGTTAATAAGAAACTTAAATGTATGGATTTGTGCCCGGTTACTGGCAATAGGCTTGCCCCGTATTACATGGGACTTGGGACTATAACATAACTGGCGAAATGTGGACGTACTATACACCTCTACCTACCCCTTCGGGGAAATACAGGCGTGATGTTATGTTATGTTAAATGTCAAAAAAACATAAATATAAATTCAGTAAATCACAATGTCGAAAAAATACAAAATTTAGTATAATAAAATCCTAAAAACTTGCCTAACTCACAATTTATAAATACATAGCCTGCTAAAATCATAACCAGGGTTCGTGAGGATAATTACCAATTATAATAATGATGATGGTAATTATCTTATTAATAACAAAGAAACAAAACTGTAACCTGGGGGTCTACTCGCGTTTGACGATATTCGATTAATCGTAGCATTCATCGCACAATTTGCTACTTCGGCACAGAATATCTAATAGTACCGACTCCGGTCAATCATCGTTTTCATATCGCATGCGATGATCGTGCTTTTACGTCTGTTGCTCGACAACTGCGGCACGTGAGTCAAGTGTGGTGACCCTAATACAATTAACTGGTGCGTCACGTGAGTTAAGTGTGGTGACCATAGAAATAGATAGAATGGCCATGTGGGCAGGGCGCGCGTGGCAGCACCATGCACCATAGTGCAGGATATTTCAAAGCCTTTCTCAGCACGCCTCACGACTTGTTTCTATAAATACTGTAACAAAAACCCGCAAAAATGCCTTACTGTGCTGTTTCTAACTAAAACAGTTTCAGTTAGAAATTACATTTAATTAAAAAAATTTTTTTTTAAATAATGACGTCAAAATGCAAGGCGTAGTTTGTTCGGAAAGTTGCCACGTATGAATCGCAAGTAAAATTGTGATTACAACCATTCTATCTATATCTGTGGTGGTGACCCTACTACAATTAACTTTGTCCGCACTTCCACTCCTTCTAAATCTAGCAAGTTATAATGTAGGACCATAGAAATCGAAATAAAGGTAATAGAAGTGGCAACTTGTCGCCACGTACAGGTGTCTTTGAGGACACCAGTGCGCTAACCGTTTCCTTGATCAGCAGTGCGGTTTTGAATTTCGGATTTTTTTTAGGCTTAATTTTTTTTGCATTGAATGCTACAAACATGGTGGACGTGATTGCGTATTTATGTTGACGACATCTCTGGTCTAGTGGTTCGAGTGTCGGACTGCTGATCACGAGGTTGTGGGTTAGATTCCCACAGGACACAAATATTTGTGTGATGAACATAAGTGTTTTTGTTGGTCTGGGTGTTTCTTACGTATTATAAGTATGTATTTACAACAACAAAAAAAAGTATATAAGTATCATATCCATTATCTAGTACCCATAGTACAAGCTCTGCTTAGTTTGGGACTCGATGGTGCTGTGTAAAAATGTCCGAAAAATATTCATTTATTTATTTATGTGTTGCAGTTGCTGGCGGAAAACTGGCGACATGTGTTCCCGTAGTAAAAGACTGTAGATAACATTTCTATTACCTTATTATTTAGATTTCTATGTGTAAGACATTGTCGTCACATACCACACTGTCAACTTAGCATAATTTGGCTGTAAATAATACTTATGTATGCTTTATTATCTATCTACACCATTACACTGTTAGTCAAATAAAGTTATTTTTAATAAGTCTTCGACTGTCGTTTACTTAATTCGTGCGTGTTCCAATCACTTGGACTTTGGTCCTCGGAGTTTATTATCTCTAAACAGAATACAAGGATTGGATTATATAGTGAAAAAAAAAACACTTGTGTAGTTAAGTTATACCTGACAAACATAGTCTAGGCAACAGAATATAGAGTGTGGAATAAGCTTCCAGAAGATGTAGTCTCAGCCCAAAAGGTAATGCAATTTAAGAAAACTTTACAAACTGTTTGAGATAAAAAATAGTGGGGATCAGCAGGATACAGGAGCTTATCGGTTATTTCAACTGCCTGACGATTATTTATAATAATAATAGTGACTGAGCAATCGGCTTCTGCGCTTTGGGTCGCGGATTCGATTCCCGCACAGAACAAATATGTATGTGATCCCACAGACCTGGTGTGCACTCACCCTGCCACTGGGCAGGCAGTGGGGGGACTATCCTTCCCTGCCCCCGTCAATCTCGTAACCCCAGGAGTGCCTGCTGAGTAGTGTTCTCGCGCCTCTTGGGACCGCATAATGTCGAAACAAGATGGCGAATGTCGATTGTAAATAAATTTTCGTATTCTCCTAATGTCACGTTAGAGATATGTCTACGCCGAGCGCTCAAAATATAAAGAGTGGTTCATAGCAGTTGACATTACCAGCGACATTTTTCGTATAAATTTAAAATTCGAGTTAGACATTTATCTCTATAACGCGAGAATTGGGGCCCTGTAAGCCTTAAGACGCCGCATAAGCAAAGTTTTGCATGAGAACATAGTAGTAAAATGTTGGCGGGGGACTGGAGGCGGACGGAGCGTTATGATTGGTCGGCTCAAAAGTTCGGTGCTATGATTGGTGCCGCTCGCTGATGGAATGACGTCCCGATTGGCGGCAGGTCGTGATTGGTCGTGACCGGGGATATCCGACTAATTGGCGTCTAGAGGCTTACTGGTCTGTGTGTGATCCACAGATAGTTGTTCCGGTTCTGTTGTTTGTGCATGTGAGATTTTTGTTTGTCAACTCGCCTACGATGCAGGAGAAATCATAATGTGAGGCAAGACTAAAATTTATACTGGGTGTCAGGGAAACGCTCCCGAAACTGAAAGGCTATGTATTTATATACTGGGTGTCAGGGAAACGCTCCCGAAACTGAAAGGCTATGTTTTTATACTACCTAAACACAATCTAATACTAATAACCGTTAGCCTTATACTCATTGTTTTAGTGATTTGGTATTTTGCAAACCCGCAATGTAAAACGTACAAAACTCGGGATCAATGCCGCGCGTACCTAACCTACCTACGCTCGCTACGACACGGACTGCGTGTGCGAGCGGACGTCGTTCACCCCTAGCGCT
Organism: Asteroscopus sphinx; assembly: GCA_949699075.1. Lineage (NCBI taxonomy): Eukaryota > Metazoa > Arthropoda > Insecta > Lepidoptera > Noctuidae > Asteroscopus > Asteroscopus sphinx. Next base: position 6,271,119 of record OX453023.1, read on the forward strand.
AGCTGATATTTTATTTGAATTACATTGCGAACTTTAAAAAATTTAGTTAATAAATGGAGTTTTTTGTGCAAAACAGTTTTATTCATTTCATTTATTTATTTTGTTAAAATGTTAATGTTGTTGTTGTGTTTATTTAACTGCCCAAAGCTGGTTATGTATGAAAATTGAATAAAAAATGTGAAAAAATTTAAAAAAAGGATCACATTTTTTTGTGGTTTCGTATCAGTAATCACCAGCACTATCACCTACCTTCGTTTTCGGAAGCGTTTCCCTGACACCCAGTAATTAAAAATACTTTAAATGTTCCAGCAATACTTTTGTTACATGGTTATAACATAATTTTACAACATAACATAACGCCTGTATTTCCCCGAAGAGGTAGGCAGAGGTGTATAGTACACCCACATTATGTTATAAGTCCCATGTAATAGGGGCCAGCCTATTGCCATTAACCGGGCACAAATCCAGACTCCGAGCTGCTACTGAGAATTTCCTAACGAAAAAACGCAATAACACTTTGCCCGACCCAGGAATCGAACCCAGGACCCCACGCTCAGCAGTCGCGCTTGCGACCACTAGATCAACGAGGCAGTCTCATAATAACGTAACATAATTTTAGATGTTGGAAATCAGGTCTAGTCCGTCTAGATCACACTCGCATTGGTGGTCACAGCTGATATCATTTTTTTGATATGTCCGGAACAAGTTTGGACCATTTAATATTGAAATGCGATCTAGATGCGATTAATATTGGCTACTTAAATGCACAAATCGCATAAGTTTAAAAACATTATCATAACAATCATTAATCAAATCAAATAAAATCAAATATTTATTTGTTTTTAAATATGGTTACAGTAGGTGTTTTACAAATATATTTAATATACCTACTACCGAACTACCGTTCAGCATATTTTGTCATAACATAATGATATGCAAATATTAGAGTTCACAATAAAATCTTCCAAATATTCATTGACTGACTAAAAGGCTTTTTTAATAAGCAATTTACGTAAATAAATCAATCACATAGATTGATATAAATATGCTTCTTTAGATAGTTTAATAGAACATTTTATAGATTGATAATGGATCAAGTTTGCCCAGGAATAAAATCATGATTAGTTTTCAAGTTCAATCTTATTTACAAACATAGATAAATAATAAGTACTTATTATAAGCAATTTCCTAGTCATAATAATATATTAGTTTTCGCAAAACATGTCAATAAAATATAAAATTTAGTCTACATGGATTTATATAATTAATAATATGATTAAGCATTACATACATATTATTACATAGTTTTATGTAAATACATCATTTGGATCTACCACCGGTTTGATTTCAGTAATATTCAAATGATTGATTGTTTACATCATGGTATAATAACACCAGGTAGTCTCTTCCCGTGACAGCTAGGTCACGTGATTGCCTCCGTACTACGTCATCGGCCGTGGAGCCAATAGCGGGCTGTTAGCGTGACACTTGTTAGTTTGATGTGCTGCTACTTTGTGAAAATAAATTACCCGAGCAAAATGCATTTTAAAGATATAAATTGCGGAAAGAAAAAATCGCTCACGAGCTGGATTCGAACCTGCGACTGCTCCTGGCTCAGTACGCCAGTTTTTCTTTCCTCAATTTATATCTTTAGAATTCGCTTCGCATGCGTAAAATGCGTTAAAATAATAAAATAAAATGACATTTTTCATTTACTTTCTTCTATAAAGTATCACTTTTTAACTAGTAATTTAATATAGTTTCCTTTATTAACTAATTAGATGAATAACACGAGATAACAAATAGTTAGGCTAGTTAGGAATTTATTTTATATACATTATGAACAAAAATCTCCTTAAGTATATTGAAGATATCAATCAATGGCAGCACTGATAGTGACGTAGCTTGGAGGCATCGCGCTGTTATTGCGGGAAGAGAATACCTGGTGAAACATCTTATTATACCATGGTTTACATAATATGACATATGGTCAGGATAAAACCATACTACTAACTGATTGTGTCACTCATTAACCTACATTGTTCTCACACAATTCTTAGCAAATCATGTAACATAGATTTAATTTTGTACTATTTAACATGAAGAGTATTTCCATGGAGTTTCTTGCCGGCTCTTCTCTATAGGACCAAAATTTTGGAACCGTGCAACTAGATTCTTAACATTTTGAAAGTGCATGTAAGCGCTTATTCGAAATAAAAACTTTTGAATTTTGAATAAGAATCTTGTTTTTTTTTTTAAATTTTTAACTCAATTTTTATGATTTTCCTGTTTTTTTTAGGGTTCCGTAACCGAAAGGTGCCAAACGCGACCCTATTACTCTCGCTAAGCTGTCTGTCCGTCTGTCTGTCTGTCACAGGGCTGTATCTTGTGAACATAAATATGGTAATAGGTAGCCAGTTGAAAACTGCGTAAGGTACAAAAATTCACATTTCGCGCACTGTGCATTAACATAAACATAACATCACACCTGTATTTCCCCGAAGGGGTAGGCGTAGGTGTAAAGTACACCCACATTTCGCCAGTTATGTTATAGTCCCATGTAATAGGGGGCGAGCCTATTGCCATTAACTGGACACAAATCCATACTCTGGGCCGCTACTGAGAATTACCGAATGAAAAAACCCAATAACACTTTGCCCGACCCGGGAATGAACCCAGGACCCCACGCTCAGAAGTCCACCACCACCACTAGACCAAAGAGGCACTGTGCGTTGATGTCTTTTAATGAACTCTTGTAAATTAAATCAGTTTCTATGGGATATCAGGTTGATGGGTGGTACGGAACCCTAGCTGCATGCGTCCGACTCGCACTTGGCCGGTTTTTATTTATTATAATAATTATTATAATGTAAACTTCATGTTTTCAGATAGTATTATTATTAGATTTTAAAGTAAGATTTTATTTTTCTACAAAATTTTCACATAGATGTAAAATCATAGAAATGGAGTTAGTAGTTTAAACATTTTTGACAACAATATTATTATGACCTCAAATATCTATACTAATGTTATAAAGAGGAAAGTTTTGTTTGTTTTTAACCAAGTGATTTGTTTTATAAAAATCAGTGATTTTTATAAAAAAAATATAAAAATAAAACTTGATTTTTTTCCACAAAATTTCATTGATTTTTTAAATCATAATGTTATGTTGTTGTTGTTTATTTTTTAAAAAGAAAAAATCATATTAAAAATTATACAGTTTTTATTTTCTACTGAATATTGAATAAAATGGCAATAGATAAAACTTTTTAACAAAAAATCGAACCGACGAAAACAGAAACTGAAAAGCGAATTATAACTAATTATGAGTTGGCGCCAAACGAACTTTTAACAAGCAAAGTGCATTCAAGTTGCAAGTGGCCGAGCGGAGAACGCATTTTTGGAAAGGTATTGTTTATCGTTTAAAATTTCAGGTTGTATTTGATGTGACGTTGTTTTTATTATTTATTTAAAGTAATTTAATGATCTTCGTTGATTGGTTGTTTGGCGCCGACTCATAATTAGTTATTTTTCGCTTTTCAGTTTCTGTTTTCGTCGGTTCGATTTTTTTGTTAAAAAGTTTTATTTTTCATTTTTTTGTGGTTAAAATCTAACTCCAGGTCTCCATTATGTCGAAGTGTCTAGAACTATATTTATGTGTGTTAAGTTTCAACAGAATCGGTTAACAGGTAAGAATTCAGTGGGTGAACAAACACTCATCCCCTGTTTTACTACCCTTAGGGGTGGATTTTGATTTTGAAATTTAAATGGGACCAACTTCGAGATATACCCTATCCATTAAAAAAAGAATCATCAAAATCGGACCACTCTGTAAAAAGTTATGCTTGGTCATACATAAAAAAAAAATTAAAAAAAATACGCGTCGAATTGAGAACCTCCTCCTTTTTTTCGTCGGTTAAAAACTACAAATAGTCTAGAAAATCGAGTTAGGAAATGCTTCAATTTGATGTTGAATTTACTTTTCGGAACTGATCAATATACCTACCACTAAAAAGTATTAGAAGTTTTAATGAACTGTTTCCTACATTTCTGTACTTAATTAATACTGTCATACTAAGATAGATATACATGTTTTTTTTTAAATTCTTACAAAGTTGCATACTAGTAAAAAAAATCGTAAAAATATTCATAATAAGTGAATAAGTAAAAGTTAAGTAAATAAGGAGTAGTAGATAGGTCTTCTTCAAGTTTAGTAATTTTATTTAGACTTAGTAATTTTTGGCATAATTTTTTTTCATAAATGTTAATCTACTGATTCTATGTCAGTAGATTAAGATTTATGAAAACCATTTAACAAATGCCCGGTTAGTCGCAATAGGCTCGCCCCTTATTACATGGGACTATAACATAACTGGCGAAATGTGGGTGTACTATACACCTCTGCCTACCCCTTCGGGGAAATACAGGCGTGATGTTATGTTATTTAACAAATGAATAAATTGAATGAATGAATGAATTTGGCAATAGGCTCACCCCCTATTACATGGGACTTCTAACATAACTGGCGAAATGTGGGTGTAGGTAGGTACTATACGCCTCTGCCTACCCCTTTGGGGAAATACAGGCGTTATGTTATGTTAATTAACAAATGATAACTAGTTTTGGAGAATAAAATGTTTTTTTACTTAATTTGTTTTTTCTTCGGAACCATTGGGATTTTGTAGTCAATATTTGGAATATTGTCAGTAATGGGTATGTAAATAATAAAAATCAAGTTTAAATCCATCAAAGTCAAGTAAAAAGTGAAAAAAGAAACAAAAAAAACAATGATATTTTTGTTTATCTGTCATAAACAAAAACATCATGATTTTTATCAACCCTGTTTTTAACCAATTAACTCTGAAACTACTGAACCGATTTTATGAATTCCTTTACCATTTGAAAAATACTTTATCTAGAAGTAACATCTCGGCTCTATTTTATTTCCCGGCCCCTTTGGGGGAGTGCTTTGTCCAGCAGTGGACATCTTTGGGCTGAAATGATGAATGATGATGCGGACCAAGCCGCAGGAAAATTCAGTATTTTATAATCATGGGATGTTCTCAGCAATACTCACAACAAGGAATGTCTGGCTAGTTCATGAGGCATCATCTTGGCATAATCCGTAAAGGAAACCAAGAATGGTGTTCGTACTCCATCAACAAGGACCACATTTTTGCCAGTGCGGTCCGGCAGCGACTTCTTCTTTTGTTGTAAAGCTGCTCCTACACTGAGAGCTCGTCTGGCTGTGTCTAAAAAGGGATTTAATAGAATTTAGAATAATTAAATGCATAATAATATTATTGTCCTTCATATCTTATTATAGCAGAAACAATGTAAATATAGAATATAGAATTCCCTTCAGTACGTAATTACGTATATAACATGAACCTTGCACTCATGTTTTGGCTCAGAACTAAACGATATTAATTGCCAACAATGCCAGTATAAATTTCTTACAGTCCAAAGTTTACATCCATAAACAAATTATAAGAAAACTCCATAATTATAAGTGTTAAGTTACACATATATTGTATGTAATGAGTAGTTAAGATTTATTTACTAAAAATATTTCTCTGTAAATCATAAAAAATCATGAAGTAATTGAAAACCTACCGAATTTGGCCGTCGAGCTAACGTGGGAAACTTTGAATAAAGATTTTGATATTTGAGATGCCATGGCTGCCGGAAAACGAATGCTGATTATCACTGGACACGATGGAGACTTCTACAACAATTAATGTAAATTAATAACTACAAAAGATATCAATTAAAACATAAAATAAACTTATACGAAAGTTGGACTATGACCTGTCAACCACAGAATAAAAATGGGGTTGCTACAATCAATAATGAATGACACACAGGTTGCGAAAAATATTTTTGTAGATAACCGCGATTTTTCGTGATGATGCACCGCTGCGTATGCGCCGTTCAATAGAATTTGAACCTTCACAAATAACAAATAGAGTCTAAAAACACTTGGTTTCACTGGGGCGAAAACGTCTCAGCAGCGGTGTTTAAGGGTATTAACGATTTTCTTGGTGAAAAATAAAATAAATAAAAGATGGATGACTTCAGTAACATTTCTCTACCATTTAAGAAGTACTGAAAATTATTTAGTATTTTGAAGAAGGGCCAGCTTTAAACCCATTGGCGTAGCCAGGGTTTTGTTATGGGGGGCCTAGTAGGGGCCAGCCTGCAAAGGCGTTTTTTTTTTTGGGTTTACAAAAACATCACACCATTTAAAGTGCATTTTTAAAGGACTTTTAGGCTTTGTCTTCTCATGTATTTCCCATCTCAGCCTCCTTGGACTGTGCTTGAACAAACGTGCTATATAGGTACATATATTTACAAAGCTCCGTGAACGTAGGAAATATGAAGAATGATTTCTTTGAAAAATTGTTTTAAATGTAAGGCACAGACCAGTAAGCCTCTAGGCACCGATTAGCCGGATACCCGCGGTCACCACGCATATACAGTACCACTGCATATCATACGCCCCGCCGCCAATCGGAAAGTCACTCCGTCAGCGAGCTGCATCAATCATACCACCGAACTTTTGAGCCGACCAATCACAACGCACCGTCCGCCCCCCGCCAACATTTTACGGCTGTGTTCTCATGCAAAACTTTATTTATGCGGCGTCTTGAGGCTTACTGGTCTGTGGTGTAAGGTAACATCACTAATAAGAGACAAGTAGAGAGAGTGTAGAGATTCTAAGGCCCGTATTACAGAACGTCCCTCAAGCGTTGATCACTGTTTAAAACTAGTTTTGAGTTGGGTTTGAATTTTAGAACATGCCTCAAGCAGAAATTTATTGATCACAGTTCAGCTGAGTTTAGCTTTATTTTATACTGTCACCTGTTTCGGTATTTGAACAGAGATTTGTTCTGTAATCCGACTAATCACTTATCAAGTGTAATCGAGTTAACGCTTTTGTAGGGTCGCGACTTAAGTGGTAATTGACTGCTACTAAAACGATTGGATTTGATGCTAAAAATAGTTTATTCCGGTACTATGAAAAAATACGCTAAAATAATGATTTTTATGTAAACAAATGGAAGGCGAATGCACCCGGTTGCTGTCCGAATATGCACTGAGTTCGTCGCGTACTGAACGCGGCCTAATCCGCCTAATTTATTAGCTAGAATAGCTAGATCAAATTACATCGAACAGCTTGAGTAGAGATTTCATTCCTATTTCTGGTTATATACGTGTGCTGTGTTGTTGAATTGAAGTTTATAATTACCGTATTGGAATAAGATCGATGCTCAAGTAATGATTCTATCTATCCTTATGTAGTGATCAGTTGATTGATGATCAAACTTTACTTGAGGAACATTCTGTAATACGGGTCTAAGGGTTTTTGGGTCAGAAAAAAGAATTGCAGACGTATTTTGTTTTTTAAAAGTGATTAACTTTCATTCTGGGGTGGGCCTCAAGGCTTCTAGGGGAGCCCGTGCCGTGCCACCCATGCCCCTACCTGGCTACGCCAATGCTTAGGCCCGTATTACAGTAGCTTCCTCATGTACAGTTTAAACTCCAATCACCTGATCACTACTTAAGTATAGAATCGTTACTTGAGTATCGGTCTTATTCCAGAACGGTAATTATAAACTTTAATTCAACAACATAACACATGAATTTGACCTGAAATATAATAGAAATCTCTACTCAAGCGTAGTCTGGACCTCACTAGAGTGATTACAGATCAAATCTCAGCTTAAATACCGAAACAGGTGACAGTATAAAACAAAACTAAACTCAGCTGAACCGTGATCAATAAATCTCTGCTTGCGGAACGTTCTAAAATCAAAGCTCAACTCAAAACTAGTTTTAAACAGAGATCAACGCTTGAGTATCATTCTGTAATACGGGCCTAAGCCTTAGACCATCAATTTACCAATTATTTTAGTATTTAATTTTCATTGGCAACTTTCATTAAAACATTGCGGCTTACGTTTAGTTTATGCATTTTAGACGTTCTTCTACTACCCACTAATATATAAAAAAAACATTTAATGTAATTAAAATAATTTATCTTCTTTTAGTTTTTATTACCTTTATTTTGAATTGATTTAAAATTAATATTTAAATAATCATACATATTTGTTTCTTTTTAATATCCAAATAACTAACCCACTACTTCTGTAACAGGTGCTCTACCATAGATATAAAGTTTGTAAAACTATCTTTATGCGAATTGTAAACCTGTAAATTGTAAAACTATTTAGAAAATAAAGATTATTCTTCTTCTCTTACTACTTACGTTTTGTTATATATGCATGAGTTAAAATAGGTGGGTAGTTGAAAAATATTTTTGCTACGATATCGAAGTTAACAATTTCCGTTATGTTTGACTTCCGTTTTGTTGGAGCCACGTGAAGGAGTACAATCGTTTTCATAGAAATATTTTAATTACAATAACTTAAATTAATCTGTTGTTATTTTTTCAATGAAGAAACTACAGAAAACTTAAAAGTGAGTTTATTTGCATATTTGTTGTCGGGAATAAGATTGAGAATATTTTCGGGAGCACATTTTGTGAACATGTTTCCACGTTGCAACTTCAAACTTTTGAAGCATAACTATTAAGAGGGAAGCGAACCCAGATTTACGAAATAACACATTCTTTTTGTTACAGAATGAAATATTCAAGCATATTTTTCGTGGTCTACCTCGCGTGGACTAAAGCTGAGTTCGCCGACGATATGCAGGTGTATGAATCGGAATGCCTGGGCGAAGATAAATTCCCGTGCATGGGCGGAGGGTGTATATTACAGACGCAGTACTGCGACGGATACGTTGACTGCGACGATGGGACGGACGAGAACTTTTGCAGTAAGTTTTCCTAGTTCAATCTACCTACCATGGACTTTTTTTATTCGTCTGTGCTACCTACTTATGTTAATGGTTCAAATTCAATATTTTAGGAAAAATACGTGGCCACCTCAATAGCGTTAAGGTGGACACTGACGATGTATCCATTCGGACGTCGTTTTTATGACTACTTCCAAAAAAGCTTGACTTGTTCTAAAAATAACATACGTTTTCAACATTCACGGACAGATTTTGGAATGCGGCCACGCCATTCACACGGTTGGAAGCATCGTCAGTGGCCACCTTTATGTGTAGCCGCATAGAGTTCGTTCCTCGTGCAAGTGTTCAGACTTCGGGTGCAAGATACTCACTAGCAAGTGAGACATAGAATATTCTGGGTCACAGCAATATCTGCAGTTATCAATTTTTCATTTTTTTGTTTTCGGATGTTAATCCTCATGAATACCCTCCGCCCATCCTCCTTGCTTCGGACTCCTACTGATAAAATCACACGGTAGCCATCCTCTGCACCAAATAGTGAAGCTTTAGGAACACGCAACCATTACGTGTTGCTGCCCTCCCCAGGGTGCCCTCAATGGACACCTCGAGCACTCGAGTCCTCTTAGCGCCCTCGATTCTGAAGTTCCCGACCGTCATGTAGCGGCACCCACCACTGACTTAACGAATTCCTGTGGATCAGAAGTTGATTATCACTTGCTTTAACGGTGAACGAAAACATTGTGAGGACACCTGCACACCGGAGAGTGCTCCATACAGTTCTCGATGGTGTGTGTAGTCCGACAACCCACACTAGGCCAGCGTGGTGGACCAAGCCATGAAAAAATCAGCTGATCCCTACATTTGTGTTCACAGGAATCGACAAAATGTAGGGATCCGCTGTTTTTTTTTTTTCGCGATTTTAGGGTTGGTCCCATAGTAAAAGTTGTTCATACTGATGAAAACCAAATGACCCCTTTAGATTTTTGAGTTATTTCAACTACACGTATAATCTACATTTATCTATACATATCTATACTAATCTATACTTCTATACCAGGCCCCTCAGAAAGTATTGCGAAAAAAAGTTTTTATATATGGGAGACTGGCCAGTTATAATGTTTTTCGAAAATATGATTATTTATAAGTAAAAATAAGTAAGTTCCAATTTCAAAATTTCCCTCCACATTTTTTGCGAGTTAATTCAAAGTATTGTGTCTCACTGAAATATGGATCTGCGCCGGGAACATTTTAGAGCTATGATTTTATGGGTCATTCTACCGAATGATATTAAAATAAAATAAAAAATTGTTTTTACATAATCAACTTTTTATTGCGATAATATAATCAGTTTTAGTGTAATAATCATGTAAAAAATTGATTAAGAGATCGATCACAATAATATTATGATAAAATTGCACATTTTGATTTTATCACATCGACAGGAGTGATATGAATTTCGCCATGAGTGACAGAAATTTTCTAAAAACTACTAATTTAAGTAAGCTTGCAAAACATAACAATCAGTTTAAATTGTTTTTGGTGTCAACAGTCTTAATATATCAATTGAAAATACTAAAATTAAGCTAAGGTCTAAAAAAAATCAACATCTATATTCAACAGAAATGACGTTATCGTAACATTCCTGTAGAATAAAAATCTGAAAAGTTGGAACATTAAAAAATATCATTTTCTTCGTCTGACGAAGTAAAGAAGTCCATACGGAGTAGTGCTTCATCTTCGGCTAGCTCACTTTTTACTGTTGTAACAACTCTATGTTGAGTTATAATATTTAAAAGGTGCTTCATAAACTTGGGCAGCTTATCTTCAAGGAATATCATAACAAATATTTTACTTTTCGAGGAGAAAGATTCCTTGATAGTTTTTTGGCATAACTTTTCCTGACCTTTTATAACAATTGGGACTTTTTTAGTGATCCATCTTTCACAGGTAATCAACATGTCATTAGAATATCTATTTAGCTTTATTGATCTATTCTTGTAAAGATCGCATTGTCTAGCTACACAATCCTTCTTTAAATTACCTACACAGTACATACTTTTTACTAGGCTGATTACAGAATGTTCATTTATTATTGCTGCTTTTTTTAATGCTGTAACCATCAATTCTATGTTTGCATGTATCACACACAAACAAGTGTCCTCTTGTTAGCATTTGGAACTAAAACCCAAAAAGGACGATGTCGGCAGAAAAGAAAAAGAAAAGAGCGTAAGAAATTTTAATCTGAGTTTCCTCTTTAAACTTTTCATATAGATTAAGCATTGTGTCATTGATTATCGAATTTGTTTCTTTTGTTTCATTTTCGTAATAGTCTCTTTTTTCCCAGACGTGATTCGATTAGATTCATCTCTTTTGAAGAACTTGCGAACAGCTTCCTTTACTTCTATTTGTTTTCTTTTACGTCCCGTTATCCTTATTTCAGGTGGTTCAGCAGTTATTGTATCACTATGTTGCCTTGAGCGTAACAATTTCATCCTTTTATTAGCCAATAAGTTTTCCAATTGCAAAATTCTTCGTCTGAGATGCATATTTTCTAGTTTAAGTCTTCGCTTATTTTTGTCTGCAAGTCTTCTACCTAAAGAAGCTCTAGAAGATGTTGTAGATCTCTGTGAAACTGGACTTGAAGGAGTGTCTGCTTCCACAATTCTCTGCTCTGTAGCTTTTAATAGTTTTAATTTAATACGATGAGTTTGTGCACGCTCTCGCCAACTTTTTCTTATTGCTTTTTGTGCTCATGGTGTGTAGACTTTGATTAATTTTATATTCCCAGATTCTTTTTTATTTTTGTATCTTTCTCTATCTTTTCGACGTCTTTCTTCCAGTTCAGCTTCAGTCATATTTTCTCTTCTTTCGTATCCAGGCTTTCTTTTGTTCTTTTAAAGGATCTTTTTTTTCTTTGTCTGATCTCCTTTTACCCGCCATAACTGCAAATAACACCAAAATACCCATGCAAATCACTTCTGTAGAAAACAAGTCAATCCTGTCGTTAAAGATAAGTAAAAAGCAGTACAGTGTGTAAAATCATTCTGTCACCGATAGACACAATAAAAGGCAGCATCGTACGTTAAGCAAATTATAAATGTATGTGTATATTTTTATAAAACATAAAATAAATAAGCATAACAAGCAAATCATCACTTCTGTAGAAATAAAATCATTTCTGTAGAAAGCTACATCAACAGGAGTGAGTTCTACAGAAGTGATGTTTTATCATAAAAACACGTAAATAGTGCAAAATTTTAAGTTATTAAAACTAGATTCACTTGATTTCGGTAGTTAAACAACTAAATAATGAGACTATACGTAAATTGTATTTTTAAATTGATTACTTACTTTTTTTTGTTAAGTACAGGAATGAGTAATGAACTTTTACACTAGTGTAGAACACTTTTATAACTTTTCGATTCTCTGGACTGCAATCACTTGCGGAAATATGGCCGACACTGACAAAACATTTTTTTTTTTTTTTTTTAAATTTATTCATGACCATGGATACATGTCCTTCAGTCGTAATCATTGAACATATTATACTTGTATCCTAGTAAAGTGATGGAAACTTTACTAGGTTTCTGAGGGGATGATGAGATAATACGAAAGTCATGTTTTTCAACTTTGTACCATTTATCCACACTTGTACACGTTAACGAGCACTTAACATTTAATAATCCACCATTATTACACATTAACACTCGAAGAAACACAAATTTTGGAAAATAATAAAAAATCCACAACATGATATTTACGAATTTTCCCGCCAACCGACAAAACATTTTTTTTTTTTTTTTATATATATTTATTCTTGACCATGGATACATGTCCTTCAGTCGTAATCATTGAACATATTATACTTGTATCTTGCTTGTATCCTAGTAAAGTGATGGAAACTTTACTAGGTTTCAGAGGGGATGATGAGATAATACGAAAGTCATGATTTTCAACTTTGTACCATTTATCCACACTTGTACACGTTAACGAGCACTTAACATTTAATAATCCACCATTATTACACATTAACACTCGAAGAAACACAAATTTTGGAAAATAATACAAAATCCACACCATGATCTTTACGAATTTTCCCGCCAACCCGACAAAACATTTTTTTTTTTTTTTTTTTTTAATTTATTCATGACCATGGATACATGTCCTTCAGTCGTAATCATTGAACATATTATACTTGTATCCTAGTAAAGTGATGGAAACTTTACTAGGTTTCTGAGGGGATGATGAGATAATACGAAAGTCATGTTTTTCAACTTTGTACCATTTATCCACACTTGTACACGTTAACGAGCACTTAACATTTAATAATCCACCATTATTACACATTAACACTCGAAGAAACACAAATTTTGGAAAATAATAAAAAATCCACAACATGATCTTTACGAATTTTCCCGCCAACCGACAAAACATTACATAGTAAAGGGTTACCATAGATAGGAAATAATGTTTCTACTTGAAAAATATAAAAGTATACCATTTGGACATTTTAATTCGACAGGCGTGACTATTTTTCACGAACATTGTAGAATGTTAAACAACTTTTAAAATATTTGGTGATATTTTTTCTTATTTTACTGGTTGTTTCTTTGTTATATACTTTACACATTGGTTAATTTCATATACTTAAAAAATATTTTTAAATATTTTTTACAGACTCGACAATGTTATAACCTATGTCGCGAACATTCTACAGGACGTGAGTAATCACGTACTGTACTGGAAAAGTAAAGTAAATTTGTTAATTAATAATTACCATTGTTATACGTGGTGTTAGATAAGGTTATGAAGTTTATTAATTAAGTTTTGAAAGTGGTTAAAATCCAAAGAGCTACGCCTTATGTCGAGTGAACACAATCTTAATGTTTCCGTAGAATAACCCTTATACGATTTCAAGTGTCGCCTGAAACCGGATGAATCGTACGATAGACTTCAAATGGCATTCATGGATGAAGGCCCTTCCAAGGCAACCGTGTATCGTTGGTATAACGAATTCAAGCGCGGTCGACCAACTTTGGGGGATGACGAAAGAAGCGGTCGCCCTTTGACGGCTGTTACCGAAGAAAACGTGCTAGCAGTGAAAAATTTAATCCAAGACAATAGGCGAATTACATATCAGGAGATTCAACACATATTGAAGATTGGATCGGGAAGCGTTCACGAGATTCTACACAGCCATCTTCGCGTGAGGAGGATAGTATCACGCTGGGTGCCGCACAACCTCACCGATGCTCAGAAGCAGGCCCGGGTGGAATGGTGCCGTGATATGCTTAACAAATTTGAAGCAGGCTCGTCTCGGCGTGTTTACGACATCGTTACAGGTGATGAGTCCTGGATTTATCAATACGACCCAGAAACCAAGTGCCAGTCGACTGTTTGGGTGTTTCAAAATGAGCCAACGCCTACCAAAGTGAAGCGATCTAGAAGCGGGGGTAAGATTTTGATCGCTAGCTTTTTTAATTTGACTGGCCACTTGGTATCAATTCCCTTACGGGATCAAAGAAGCATTAATGCCGAATGGTATACTACCAAATGTTTGCCAGAAGTTTTCTCTGTTATAAGCAACAAGCGACCAAACACAGGGCTCCGCGGGCTACTGCTCCACCACGACAATGCACCTGCGCACACCGCACTCAAAACGAGGGACTTCCTGGACAGCACGCCAGTCTAACTCCTGGGTCACCCTCCTTACAGCCCTGATCTAGCACCGTGTGACTTCTTTTTATTCCCAAAAATAAAAAATCAGCTCAAAGGGATACAATTTTCGTCGCCGGAAGATGCGCTGGCTGCGTTCGAGCAGGCTGTAAACGAGGTGTCTGCGGCGGACTGGAAAAAGTGTTTTGAAAACTGGTTTAGGCGCATGAATCTTTGTATAGAGGCTGGTGGAAAGTACTTTGAAAAGATTTGATAAAAATATATGTACGTATAGAACAATTTTTTTTAGTTTCGCAAAACTTTCTGAGTGTCCCACATACTAATATTATAAAGAGGAAAGATTTGTATTTTTGTGTGTATGTTTGTAATGAATAAACTCAAAAACTTCTGTGCCGATTTCAATATGTTTTTCACCATTAGAAAGCTGCATTCACCCTGAGTAACATAGGCTATATTTTCATGTCCACCCGTGCGAAGCCGGGACGGACCACTAGTGTATAAATAAAATTGAAGTGTCTGTTTTGAAATAACTGACTTTTTTTAAGCTCATACGCTTTATTCTAAGCTCATACGCTTTATTCTAAGCTCATACGACTGTTTGCAAGTGACCTAACCCAAATTATCCGTTATTAAATTTTTGTCGGTCTGTTTGTCCGGGCTAATCTTCGAAATGGCTGAACCGATTGTGACGGGACTTTCACAGGCAGATAGAGGACTATGTAAGGTATAATATAGGCTAGTTTACTAATTAATTTGGAATTCCACGCGGACGAAGTCGCGGGTATAAAATATAATTACAATAATTAGTGTGGGTTATTAACTTATTACAAAAAATATAGAGCTGTTTAAAAAAAAGTGCTATTTTATCAACTATCTATTTACCTACATTTGGTTGTGGCACAAACTTAAAGACTACTACCCCATGGCATTCTTCTAACAAGATATTTCAATCTCCATCTTGTCCACAGCAAATCACAAGCCGGATGTTTTATTCTGCAATGAAACGCACCAGTACATGTGTGCGAATAACATGAAATGCATCCCCCTCACGTGGCTCTGTAACAACGACAGCGACTGTGACGATGGAAGCGACGAGGCCAACTGCACCGCGCTGCCCACCGCCAGGAATGATGTGCGTATAACATCCAATATACCTACTTATAGTACCTATAATTATATACTGGGTGTCAGGGAAACGCTCCCGAAACTGAAAGGCTATTGTTATACTACCTAAACACAATCGAATACCAATAACCATTAGCCTTTTATACTCATTGTTTTAGTGATTTGGTATTTTGGAAACCCGCAATGTAAAGGTGGGCACTGACGCTTTATCCATTCGGTCGTCGTTTTATTAACTACTCCAAAAAAAGCTTGACTTGTTCTAAAAATAATATACGTTTTCAACATTCACGGACAAATTTTGGAAAGCGGCCACGCCTTTCGGACGTTTGGATGCATCGTCAGTGGCACCCTTAAAGCTTACAAAACTCGGGATCAATACCGCGCGTACCTAACCTACCTACGCTCGCTACGACACGGACTGCGTCTATCACCTATCTTCGGTTTCGGAAGCGTTTCCCTGACACCCAGTATAGTAACTATAAATGTATATTGAAGATAGAAGATTAGGGATAGGACGACGCTGCTGCTCAGAGCCGTCTCTAGCTTATCTGGCGCCGGGGTGCGAACCCAGCTCAAGGCACCCCCTAGCCATTTCCGCCCCATTTTTTTACTTTGTTTAGTGTCCTTTGAAGACAACTATGGTGAGCAAGAGATGAGTGAGAGCAATAAAACAAAGTCAAAACTAAAGTTGACCTAAAGAACGTGGCTGGGGGGGACTGGATGCGGAAGGCAGAGGACCGAGCGTTGTGGCGCAACTTGGGAGAGGCCTATGTCCAGCAGTGGACTGCGATAGGCTGAGTTGATTGATTGATTGAAAACTAAAGTTTGACGTTTCCAAAACCAATTTAAATAATATACGCGATTTAATCCGGTTAAACTTTGATAAACAATAACTTTCCAAAAATCCGTTCCCCGCTCGACCAATTGCAACTTGCACGCACTTTGCTTGTTTGTTTGGCGCCGACTCATAATTAGTTATTACATTAGTTTAGTTAGGAAAAGACTAAAAGCTTAATTTTTTTTTTCGCTTTTCAGTTTCTGTTTTCGTCGGTTCAATTTTTTGTTAAAAAGTTTTATCGCTTTTCAGTTTCTGTTTTCGTCGGTTACATTTTTTTGTTAAAAAGTTTTATATTATTTCTATTTTATGTACCTATTCTTATAAACCTCTATTCTATATTATTCTATTCATTTTTGTTTTGTTCTAAGAGTTGTTATTCTTTTTAACAGTCCACCTGCAAAGGTTTCCAGTGCGGCGACGGCAAGTGCATCTCTAACTTGTGGGTGTGTGACGGCGTGTACGACTGTGAAGACAAGAGCGACGAGTATGCGCAGGATCTGTGCCGTAAGTGTTTTTGTATTACCTTTGTAAAAATACTTGCAGCGGAAAGAAAAAAGACGTGTGGCACTCGGAGACTGCCGTGGTAAAGCTATTGCATAGCATTTTTTATGTAAATACAAAGTGGAGGTGCCCTAACGCCGAAACTCTAAGCAGGCATGAGTCACCAGATTGCGGGGCGCAGAGGGGGATTACGCATGCGCAGTAACGCCGATACAACCAATGCCACCTAGAGGCGATTTGCAGAACTAAAGAGACAAGCGTGATATTTCAAAAAGTCATTAAAAGTTCTGCTATTCATCGATAGATGGCAAAACTAAAAAGTATCACCGCTGTGCCGGTCGGAGTGGGGAGTGTTAGGTTATTTTCGTTACGGAATTTCTGGATTCGGTCTCCACGCTCAAGGCCCGCGATAGAAGCTATGCAATAGCTTAAGCGCAGTAACGCCGATACAACCAATGCCACCTAGAGGCGATTTGCAGAACTAAAGAGACAAGCGTGATATTTCAAAAAGTCATTAAAAGTTCTGCTATTCATCGATAGATGGCAAAACTAAAAAGTATCACCGCTGTGCCGGTTGGAGTGGGGGGTGTTAGGTTATTTTCGTTACGGAATTTCTGGATTCGGTCTCCACGCTCAAGGCCCGCGATAGAAGCTATGCAGTAGCTTAAAATTCGCTCGTAAAAATATGGGAAAGAGATTTGGGAAATGAGGGAACTCGAGTGCAGCGTCGTGGTCGTGGCTAGGGGCTAGCCGCGTGGGAGGCTGCCACGGGCGCAAACCTCTAGTGGGCGCACTCGCAGCCTGCAGACCGCTAGGGCACAGGCACTTTCAACGATGACGATGACGACGATGACGATGATGGTGACGATTATGGTGATGGTGATGGTGATGATGTATTAATCCGCCTCTATGTCCGAGCTAAATGCATATAGGGTTTTATTATCTTGTCAGTTTTTCCTCACCACTTATTTTCGACTCCTCAAATTAATACATTTTTACAGGACACGTCTCCCTCCCTCACGCGATTCTAGACGGTTCCTACTGCCAAGAACTGCCCAGTCTAGGCGAACGCAACTACAAATGCGTAGACTCCTCCTACTGCCTGCCGAGCAGCATGATGTGTGACGGTATACACGACTGCCGCGACGGCAGCGATGAGGGACCCTTCTGTCATGATTGTGAGTATTTTTAACCGGCTTCAAAAAAGGAGGAGGTTCTCAAGTCGATTGTTTTTTTTTTTGTTACCCTCAGAACTCCGTCATTTATAAACCTATTTGGAAAAATCTTTTTTTATTTGAAAGGATATTATACTTCCGGATTGGTCCCATTTTTATCAAAATCCAGTTTTGATGATGGGATCCATGTGAAATTGAGGGAACTCCTGACTCCTCAAATATATACATAGATATAGCGATTTTGGTATTTTCATCAACAAGTCAAGCATTTGCATTCAGAAAGTATAATTTTGAGAAGATCTAATGAAAATCTTCGGAGATAAAGAAGGGAACTCTTCAATGGATGACAGCAAATCATCCGCGATTGTAGCATTTGCTTGTCTTTCTATTGTTAATGCCACTCAAAATAGAAAAATAAAATGAACTTTACAAAAAGTAAAAACCGACTTCAAAAATAATAAAATAATTTGAGTGAAACAGTTTAGGAAGGCGGTGCCAATTTTCTCTTAAATCAAACCGAATCAAAAGCAACTACTTCCTAAACTATTTCACACAAATTATTTTATTATTTTTGAAGTCTGCTTTTACATTTTTTTAAAGTTTATTTTACGAGTTTTAAACTAAAATTGTTACGTAAACACAACATAAACAAGCAAGTGAAAGAGTTTGTATACCTGGGTTCCATGTTTACGAGAGATGGCAAGCATGTGAAGGACATTGAAAGGAGAGTGAGTGCTGGTAATCAGGTGAATGGGGCACTACACACCTTCATGAACAGCCGCAAAGTGTCGGAAAAGGCACGGCTGGTTGCTCATGGGGGAGTGTTAGTGCCTACACTTATGTATTGTAGTGAAAGTTGGGTATGGCAGAAGAAACATGAAAGCAGAATAAAAGCAGTAGAAATGAGAGCTTTGAGAAGTATGTGTTGTGTAACTTTGAGAGATAAAGTAAGGAATAACGTGATGATAAGGGAGCATTGTGGAGTGAAAGAAGATGAAGTGAAGATTGAGAAAGGTGTGTTAAGATGGTTTGGACATATATAGAGTATGGAAGAGAGGAGATTGACGAAACAAGTATACGAAGCGAGTGTGGATGGAAGAGTTGGAAGGGGACGACCTTGGCGAACGTATCGCGATCAAATCGCGGACGTTCTCAAAACATGCCAGGTTAAGAGTTTAAGAGTACTCTAAACCGACGAGCATGCATGACGAGGTTAATATGAGTAACAAAGCGAGGAAAAAATCGTCAAGTACAGCAGTCATTGACAGTTATGTGCCATGTGTGTCAGAACAAGTAACTACTCTTGCATGGAAACAACGACCATACAGTCCGATAGACGCCTAATGTTAAATATAATGCGTACAATAAATTCTGCCACTAGCTGAGGCGGGGGGACCCTACCAAGGCGGCTATTGGCTAATCACTAACGCGGCAGTTTTGACGCCTCACGTAAGTGGTCGAAACTGATTTGAAGATTTCAAGTGGCGGATAGTGGCGACAGAAATTTTATAGTTGTGTTGCAGACATCGGTCGCCTCTTATGAGGCGTCTATGGGGTTTATGTTCGATGCATGGAAAGCATATGTAAAGCGGCATTATTTCACGTCCAACACGCTGATAAGACTTATTTCGCAGGGCATACAATGTGCATAAACTACAACTGCTCCGGCAACGACACGCAATGTTCCCCTGAACGGTACGGCCCCGCCTGCCTCTGCCTTCCATCCCTGTCCATGCGCCAGTACAACTACGTCACAAAAAAGTGTGATGACGTCAACGAGTGCCTGCTGGAGAGGCCGCAGTGTTCTCACACGTGTGTTAACGCTGATGGCCATTTCACTTGTGAATGTGATCATGGGTATACCAGGGATCAGTTTGGGTACCTGTGTTATGCTTCGGGTAAGTTGTTTTTTTTTTAAATTAATTTTTCGGTAAATTCGGTAGTGAATAATTTGCAGGCATTGGTGTAGATTATCTTGTTCACAAACTAAACTCATTTTAAAGTATCGCTCTCTTTTACTAATACAAGAAAGGGATGGCAACAATTTTAGTGCTGTCAAATTAGTCGGAATTTAAATTTCCATACCTACAAGTTGAAAGAAAGAAAGAAAAATGGTTTATTGACTAAAGTCACAGGGACACAATAACAATAATATACAATTTTATTATATCATTATAATACAACTTAATCCTAAAAGTATAATTGTGTGCCCTATCTTTGCCCCACGGCCTGCGCCAAATAGGCTCAGTTTAGCAAAAATGCCAGACAACTAGTGTCTGGCGCTGGTTTTTAACTGGACAAATCGTTGTCTTTTTGAAGTTTAATCGTGATCTCGGAACGTGCCGACTAAACATACGATTCTTCGTTCGTGACAGTTTACGTAACAAATTTGACAGTTCTAAAATTGTCGCCATCCCTTTCTTGCATCTACTATTAGCAAAAGATAGCGATAGTTTAAAAAAAGGTTATTTTGTGAACAAGAGAATTGACTCCAATAGCTTACTATAAAGTAGAAATTCATTTATTATTTTATTATTATATGAGACAGTTAATTTAAAAAAATTAGATCTTTCACAGCAATCTAAAGATTTCTGTGGTAGCTCTTTGTAATAACTACAAGTCACTTTCTCGTGAGTAGCTTTTTTGTTCCGTGGTAGCTATTATACCAAAACGCAATCGAGCTTCAATCAAAATACATAGTTTATAGTAAGGATAGTTTCAGAGCAGTGCGGATTTTCTGCGGAACGTCCGTACGGAGCTCCGAAGCAGAGACACATAATAACACAGAGGCGTTAGACGGTTAGAACATCGTTTTACAATGACGCGGATTGCTCCGTACGGAACACGCTCCGCGCAGAGTCCGTGCAAGACAATACTGAGATTCAGAGAACTGCGGGCTATACTGAAGCGGACGGCCCGCAGGCGGACGGTCTACTGACAGATCCGCATTGCGCTTACAAAACTCTGTTAGATAAAGTCATGTACCGCAGAATTATTAATAGTACCTACGAGTAAAAGGCATATTCATATTATATATTATTATTATTTATATTAGTCATATTGCACAATTTTAGGACCCGAAGCAATACTATTCTTTAGTACTCGGAACGATATCAGATACTTGAAGATCAAGTCCAAGCAGATGGTCACTGTGGCTGCCGACATCAAACAGGTCAGTATCATCCTTTATGCTATTTAAATTAATAAATTAATAAATATCTTTGGGACATTTTTACACAGCACCATCTAGTCCCAAAATAAGCAGAGCTTGTGCTATGGGTACTAGACAATGGATATAATACACAGACCTAGTACCTATAGATTTGCAGTAAGCATGGCTAGTTCAGTGCATCTCGCTTTAACAACGTGTGTTGCCATTAAAAAAATATTTCCTGTCAATTAGGGGAAATTACAATAACACAGACAATAATATTATTTCCCCTATTTATTTATATAAAGAAACACCAACAGCATAAAATAAATCTATTACTAAAACTAAAGTATATACCCTTATTTTTTAATTAACAAAAAAACTTTAAGGGTAGTTTCTGCTTATCATTATGAACAACTTTTACTATAGGACCAAGCCTGAAATCGCGAAAAATGTCAGCTGATCCCTACATTTGTGTTCACATAAATCGAGAAAATGTAGGTACCGGCTGATTTTATTTTCGCGATTTAACGGTTGGTCCCATAGTAAAAGTTGTTCATAAAAATGAGTAGAGACTACCCTTAAAGTTTTTTTAATTATAAAAAATAGGAATGTGTAATAAAAACGTTGACTGATTATTGTTTTGATCTACAGAAAATGGTTGATATTTCAGAAAGACTAGCTAATCTATGGAGAAATACAGACAACATAAATTGATAGCTTATAAAATTACTGCTATTCATTTAAAATATTAACACAATATTTTCAATTTAAAATAGACACTAGTGATACTAGTAGTTGGCCCTGAACTGAGATCTGGAGATGTTTTATTTGTAGTGTATTATAGCTAATGTTATGCTCGATTAGTCCACGGCGACGGCCACCCAAACATTGGGTGGACGACACACCGGTTGGATTGATGGCAAGGGCTCATGACCGCCAGGAGTGGAGGAATTTGGAGCCTACCTATATTTTATAAAAAATCCGTTTCACGTTTATTTGAAGTTTTTAGTGCTGAAATCTCAAGTCTTATGGACTCTTGACTTGTAATCCTCACAGGAAACAGGGGGTCTACTCGCGTTTTACGATCGACAAACGAAGTACGAACTTTCGTTCCGACTGATACTTACATAATAAATATAAGCACATAAAAAAGGCACAATTAAGATAGACTACGGTTCATAGTCTTATACAATTAACCGGAGATGAGAAACAGGATCAACTAAAACCACAAAAAGAAAACAATTAAATATTTACGCATTTGTCAAGCATCTCACTGAAATTTGTTTCTGATATTCCAAGAGTACGGTGTACGGTATCTTCATTTTGTATGATTTTAAAACGGGTCATGCATGAGTCCTGAAGAAAGTAAGTTAAAACAAATTACTGAAAAAAATATACTTAAGAACTGAATAGGTAAGTAATAATAAAAAGTAGGTAAGTAGTAATAATAAATATAATAATACACACATAATACATTTTAAATTTAAATTTTGATTATACCATTCCGGTTTCCTCACGATGATTGTGATGAATTAATTCTCTTTCGGTTGCCAATTGTGTCGATCCACCAATTAATTTCACTTTTTGTTAGTAACAGGATTAGGCGAAAACCTAAAAATACACATTTAATCATTTAAAAAAGCTTTAAAATAATATTAATTGTGTATCTGAAATTAGGGTAAAAGAAATGACGTTACTAGCAACACTACTCCTGAAATTGTTTTGATAAGGATACATTTATTATGAAAAATTGCACATTATTTCGTAATATTTTCAGTTAAGAGCCTGAAATTCCTAATTATCGTATCTCTGTTGATATCTACGATGTTATTAAAACCCTAATATTGTCGAAATAAGTCTACTTACGAATGAAATGTAACGCCGGCCAGATTTCTTTCGCTGCGTTGTTTGCAGCCCAAAATACTGCAACCTCCCATTATGCACACACTTATTTTCTCAATAATTAAATCTTATATTAATCACACAGGGTAAAACTTACATAAATATCCCAAAAATTCACAAAATATGTGAATGACATAACATCGTCCGACTTTGGATTGAACGGGTTTTAACGTTTTAACAACCATAAGGTCAAAAAAGGTTTAACTATGATAAAGACAAACAATATGAATTGCGTCTCCGTCTTTCTAAGGCGATCCGTGATTTTACGTTCATTGTCTAACCAGCCTTGACAGACGGTATTGCTTATCTTTAGGTAATAGGTCTGTGATATAATACTTACATACTTTTTTGTTGTTGTAAATACATACTTTTAATCATAAAGGTATTATACTGACGTAAAGAAATGTCTTTGCTTTTAATACATAAGAAACACCCAGACTAACACAAACACCTATGTTCATCACACAAATATATGTGTCCTGTGGGAATCGAACCCACGACCTCGTGATCAGTAGTCCGATACTCGAACCACTAGACCACAGAAGCTGTCATTTCTTCTTATCGAGTCGAACCTACTTCCTACTAATAATAAACGTGAAAGTTTGTGTGGAGGTATTTGTTACTCTTTCACACAAAAACTACTGTATGGATTTTAATGAAATTTGGCATACACATAGAACATAACCCGGATTACCATATAGGCTACTTTTTATCCCGGGAAGACGGTTCCCGAGGGACGCGCGATAATGCACGCGGGCAAAGCCGCGGGCTTGTGGTTCATAAATTTGACCACAACTTGACAAAGCGTTACGAATGTAGTCGTGTAAAGATAATCCCTCGTGCACATGGGTTCGGGCACAAGGGACAGCAGCAAGAGCTATAAATATCTATCGACAGAGATAGTTTTTGAGAGGCGGATGGAGTCCCCAATGGGATTCTCCGCCACCTGCCCGGTTAAGCAGTCCGGGTACCTATCTGCGAGGGTCCATTCGAAAAAAAAAATAGTTTTTGAGTATTTCTACCAATAGTACCAATAGATAGGTTTCGGAAACTTATACTAATGCTATCGATTTGAAAAAGTTTTAAACGTTTTTTTTTAGTTTTAATAGTTTTAAGTTAGTTTTTTAAGATTGAACCACTCGTACAGACGCACACGTCAAAAAGGCCCCTAAGCAGGTTGTATGCACTGACACCACTGCGACGTCCGCTTAGGTTCTTGTTGAGGCGTGCGTCTGTGTGAGTGGTTCAATCCGGAGCGTTAGGACGTAGTTTCTGTACTACATACTATATTTACTGTGGTTATAGCTAGATGAATAACTTTTTGTACGTCCAAGGAAGGTACGGAACCCTCGGTGCGCAAGTCAACTCGGCCAGTTTTAAATGTTTTCTTTTTCATAAAAGGCTCATGGCGTGTCCTTCGACGGTACGTACATTTACTGGGTGGAGACGGCGCAGGGCCACCAGTCCATCTTCAAGGCTCAACTCGATGATGTCAAGGATACTAAGCAGGTGAGCTAATCTTCTTCTTCGTGTCGATGGTATAGTATTTATGCAATCTCTTGGGTCAGATTTGGCAAGCCCAAAACTTTGCCACTTCAACGGCGTTATCAGTGGCAACGCAAAGGTCACCCAGGCTACAGGTTTCAAGGTGAGCTAATATCAAATATTAACTACTTACCTACTGCTGCTACTAAAATATTCAACTCCTTAAATTATAGTTCGGTTTAGTTGTAGATAGAAAATATGCGAAAAACAGACACTTTTGGCACTTATCTATCTTTAACTACAGCGAACTAATGAGTTCTGATTAAACTACAGTACCTTTACTTCAATTGGTAAAACCTAACTTTCGATAAATGATGTAGGTACTCGGCGAGTAATAATTTTTTGAAGTAAAACTTCTTTACGCACGCTTGACTTGGGGAGTAAGCAGTGAATGCGTTACGGAAAAGTGAGGCGAACGGAGGGGGTAGTGCGGGACGCGGGGAACGAGGCGCGCGCTAGGCCGGCCACGACACAGCGCCGGCAGATGTACGCGCGCCGCGCCGCCATTCCTTTGTTCTCATTGAAATAGTATTGAAGGAGATATAAGTTAGTGAAGTTTTACTTCAGTCGTGTGCTCTAAAGCACACTAGTTTTTTTTTTACTGATGGGAGTGCCACTTACCTGCTAGTAGCGCCTTAATTAACTACCTCACCTCAGGACGAGTGGTCGCTTGCGTAGCTCTTGAGGTTCTGGGCTGGCTCAGGTGTCAGCTTTTCCAATTGGAAAATTCTCAGTACCTAGTCTAGTAGTAGGAATCCGACGAGCTGTGTAGGGAAATAGCAACTGTCTCGACCTCTGTTTCATGGGTCAAAATACGGTCATCGTCGAAGTGAAGGTGCATACTTCTTCCTTCGTCCGTGTGGTGCCGGTCGTAAAGAATTCCACCATCCTTATCTCTTCTCATGGGTGTCGTAAAAGGCGACTAAGGGATTCACCAGAGGATGGGCAGTAGCTTTCTCTGAGTATTTAACCAACCAACTGCGATCGCCAACCCGCCTGCCAAGCGTGGCGATTGTGGCATATCCCCCCAACATACATATGCTTGGGGGAGGCCTATGTCTAGCAGTGGATATCTTTCGGCTGAAATGATGATTATGATGACTTCTTCCTTGCCCTTCAGGAAAGACTGGCATGATGTTATACATCTAGACTTTATCAGCGTGTAGCGCAATAAGCCTCAATAAGCTCTCGAGATGCAACGACCGCTGAGCGCTGACACATCTAGCCGATCTCTCCGGTCTCGGAGGGGTCAACTATCACTGAGGGTAGGAGATGACGTCAGAAATCCTGAATCGCGCAATCGAAGTGTGACAAGCAAGTTAATAGTAACTGAATATAGATACAGGATGAGTTTTGACAATAGTGCTGGAGGGCCAAACCCGAAACTATAAGGTATATTAGAGAAAAGTCAAAGGAGTCGTGAGCTCGATTTCGAAGAAAACAGAAACTGCATTTTTAGGCTTTTTAAAAAGTAACTAGTTTGGCTAGGAATAGAACCAAATCTATTTTACTTTATTTTAAATATCACCCTATATTGAACCAATTGATAAAGTAGCTTATATAACACATTGGTGAAATCAAGCCTTGTTTATACGGTAACCACGTTAAAAAGGGAGAAGATCTATTATTTTCACGGAACCACTAGACCACTCGACTCCCTATCAATAATACCATGAGTTTTTCCATCAAATAGTTAGTCTCTACGCATCCAAGTGTGAAAGAAAGAAGAAAGAATTTCTAACCATGTTTTCTTCTCAGGTGCTCGTAGGCCTCGGTCTCGAAGACCCGGGTGACATAGCAGTGGACTTCCTCGGCGGCAACATTTACTTCAGCGATGCGGAGCGTGGGATCATCTCGGCGTGCAGGGCCGACGGCTCCATATGCACAACAATCAAGGCCGATACCAAGCACCCCAGATTCGTTACCCTTGATGCTAGAAACGGGTAAGTTACTCACACTTTTAATTTTAAATGGCGCTTGTGTCGCTTGTCGAGCGGCGAGCGACGCGTAGGTCGAAAATCACTTAAATAATCGATTAAAATAATAATAGAATATATGTCTAATGAAAACAAAAGCAATCGGGTAGAATAGATCTATTCCAAAATAAATTACCTAATAATTCATATTATTTATGGAAGAAATGGGCGCTTCGGCCTCCTACGAAACCGTAGTTTCGATGAAAGCTTTTTTTTATTGTCTTGTAAGAAATTGCAAATCGAACTTAGTTCGGTATTTTTTTTCTATAGAGAAAATTTCATCGTATTGTTTATTGAACGGGTAAAGGAGAAAGAATGTTATCTGAAAAATTTCAGATTTTTTATGTCATAATTTGCAAATCAAAACAAACATCTAAAACAGGCAAAAACATGTACACCCAGCCTTGAGATGAGGAATTGACACTAACTCGACTTCAGATTCGTTGAAACAGAACTCGATCCAGTCGGGAATACGGCTCCTGGATAATCTTGGAAAGCCGTAGAACCTTTTTAGGGTTCCGAAGTCCTACAAGGAACCCTTATAGTTTCGTCATGTCCGTCCGTCTGTCCGTCTGTCCGTCTGTCCGTCTGTCCTAATCCTTTACAGCTTAATAACTTCTACAGTTATAAACATAAGTAAATGAAATTTTGTTAAAAAATATTCTACATATAGATCTCAATTTTAAAAGAATAAAAAAATCGTTTTTTCGTATTTTAGGGGTGGCGTCCATACATGTGAAATGGGGAAAAAAATATTTTTTTCGCTGCACCCCCTCGTGTGGGATATCATTGAATAGGTCTACTAAAATGAAGGTAATGTTTGATACACCACTTTTTTATCAGGTGTACCATCTGCGAAATATAGCCCGCCAAAGTGGCTTGCAATGTGTCCCCCCCCCTGCCATTTCTAAACTATGCAATGTAGAAACTTATAATCTTCCACATTGATAGACCTTTGTGAAAACTCTCTTTTAAAATTATTTCGAGTATAATGTGATTATAATTTTTTGAGTTATAGAGAGAAAACTGAAAAATACTTAAAACGTCCTAGTTCAAAGGTCATTGACCTTAGAGAAAAATGATCATAGCAAATAATGCTCCTTTAGCTACTTTCTATTTGAAAAAATCACAAAAAGTAACTTTGAAATGACAAACGTTTTAAATTTGGCTTCTTGAATTTATCGCTAGATGGCGCTACTAACAACACGCTCTGAGTCGCGAATGCTGCCGATTATTGCAAAAACTAAAATAGCCATGATTAATATTCGATTTGATTCGTTTGTAATTACACCTACTTAAGGAACCCTATAATACTGAGCATGGCCCGACATGCTCTTGGCCGGTTTTTATTCAAACATGTTGTTGTTTGTGCTGCCCAAAGTTTTGGCCTTGTTCTTGCGAAAATGCAAGATCGCAGACTGCAAGACCGAGACTTTGGGCAACACTATCAAAGCCTTGGTCTTGCGAAAATGCAAGACCGGAAGGCTGCAGGACCCCAGGACCAAGACTGTGTAACACTAGTTATTGTTCACAGTAAAATGTACTGGGCGGACTGGCACCAGCGCGCTGTAATAATGTCTGCGCGCATGGATGGGAGCCAGCCAGATGTGCTGGTGGACAGCATGAAAACGTTCGCGACGGGGCTGGCCATCGACGCGCCCAATGGACGCCTCTACTACGTCGACAAGACCGTCAAAGTCGTCATGATTAATGGGAAGCATGTTTATGTGAGTTCAGAAAATCCTTTAGTTACAAGCGACCTAATGAGTGCGGCCATTTTAGCTGTTCAGCTTACGGCGATTATTAACGCGATAGCGCCGCAGCTAGGCCCTGGGTGCGGGGGCGGCTGTCAAGGGCGCAAACTTGAAGGGGGCGCCTTGCAGGCCACAGGCCGCTGGGGCACGGGCTCATTAAGAACTTACCCGAAGTTATAACTTATAGCGAAGGTTAACCAGGATACTCTCTCGTCGCATAAGTCGTGGTAAGGCAGCTACGCGCTAACGTGTTTCCGAACGAACCGCGCGCATGCGCCTTGCGCTGACCAATAAGGATAGTTGCCGCGAGTCGCACTTCTACTGAAGACCTCTGATTGGCCATGTATGGGTATGGGGTTAAGGGAGTTCTAATAAGACTTGTAATGGTGGACGTTGTGTTTTTGTGTCTTATAGTTTTAATTAAAGTTTATGCAGTTTAACAAAGCCCTAATCATTTATACTGGCCCACCCCGACTATAAACTCGAGTTTATGTTTTTCTCTTCCTACAAAATGAATTTTGGGGGCGCCAAATTTAAACCTTGCCTTCGGCGTAAGTTTTGGGGGGTGCAAAATTCAAATCTTGCCCTGGGCGCTTGTCATGACCCACAGCTCTACGACACTAGATAGACTACTTACTTTCTCGTTCACACTGACTTACTTATGAATGGTTGAGGTTGCTTTAAAACTGAAATTTTTGATGTATTCAATATTATAGGCCTTACTAGGTAGGTAGGTATATCTCCTCCAAGATTATAGAAATAGGCCAACTTATTTTCATAGTTATGATATACATAATAATCTCCAACGATTTTTGACGATTCCAACCTTGGAATTACGATAAAGTTAACAGTACTCACTTTTCATATTTTGATAGATCTATTAATTCCAAACATTGCAACATTCCTGGGCATCAAAATCTAGTATTTTTCTTTTCCCAAACATTCATTGTACAGTCGACCGCACGTCAGTAGTGAACCGCTCTTACTGCTTACGAAATAAGGTGCTATCAAGGCCAAACTGTAGCACTGACGTGTGGTGGAGTGTTTCTTTGTTCCGAAAATTACCTTTTTGTTCGATTTTCCCTACAGTCATTATTCGAGGAGCCGTTCCACCACCCGTACTCCATCTCTGTGTTCGAGAACACAGTGTTCTGGAGTGACTGGACCTCCAACAGCATCCAGACGACGGACAAACTGCATGGCAGTGCGCAGAAGAGGAACGCGCTCCTGTCGCTTGATACTCCTGTACTTGGTGAGTTGACTTGCTACTTCTTCTTCTATCGTGTCGACATGAGCTACATAATGATAATAGCTCATGCCGTGGGGAAAAGATTAGCCAGTCAGCAGGTTTGTACTGTTTGTAGCAGGGCTGACTGCCCAGGGTACGCCGGACGATCAATTAAATATCGTCACTCGTGGAGGCTCTTTTAATGCACCCCTTGCTACTGTGAGAGCAGCATTGTTACGAGTAAATTGTTACGAGCCAGGTCAGAAACAGGATACATTAACGGCCAAAATTAATATCCAATCTATCGACGATTGCTCTACTAGAGATAGCAATTTGACATAAGCTCCAAACAAAATATGTCATATTTCCATCTCTAGTAGGGCAAATCGTGGATAGATTAGATATTAATTTTGACGTCACTGTACACGTCATAATTTTCAGTCCTTACGTCATCACATTTTTGTCTAACAATAAAATGGTTTATCTTTATAGCATCACCTAGGTTAATGAACGCAGACAAGACATGTAAACAATGTGAGTCGCCTGACTGATCTTCAATCAATCAAAGTTAACCATGTGATTGTAATCTGCTCAGGATATTTTTATACTCCATTTTTATTTGGTACTAATGACATAATATCACTATCATTAAACATACAGCCTTGAAATCAATGAGGTTAACAAGGTAGCGTTTTAGATTCGTATAAATAATAAAATAAAAATAAATAAATATCTTTGGGACATTTTTACACAGCACAATCTAGTCCCAAACTAAGCAGAGCTTGTGGTATGGGTACTAGACAATGGATATAATACGTATATACTTTTTTTTTGTAAATACATACTTATAATACATAAGCAACACACCCAGACCAACACAAACACTTATGTTCATCACACAAATATTTGTGTCCTGTGGGAATCGAACCCACGACCTCGTTATCAGCAGTCCGACACTCGAACCACTAGACCACAGAGGTCGTCAAAAAAAATATGAAAAAAATATGAATATATAGTATGAATGCAATCAGCATTTTTCCTTTGATGCTAGATGCTACGGCTCCACCTACGTTTAATGTTGCGGCTGCGGCAACCTCAGCCACTCAATACAATATAATTGCTAGCACCACCTACATACACAAGATTACGTCTCTATACGAACGGAGTTGTAGTGTAGGTTAGGGATGCTCGCCGCTCGTAGTGCCGACTGGGTTCCAAGAGATTCTCATAATAGAATAGCTTATAATCCCGCATTGCATGATAGCCCGCGTGCTGCGGTTATTATAGCTGTAATTAACGCGGGTAAAGCCGTGGCATCAGAAACTCTTCTTATTACTCTATTTTAGAGATTTGTCAGACTGAAGGGCCCGTTACACATTATAGATCGTGGCCTTTCTAGCTGACAAAACTGATGGACTGGAAAACCAGCTTGTAACCGCCTGTTCCATCTATCCCTACCAAGATATCCCCACGAGCAGCTATAAGAGCATATTTCTAGAGCAAATGATAAATAATGTACTTAGTCATCTAAAAATACTTACAAAATTCTACGATTATTTAATACCCAAATTTTCACTTGGTAACATAGCGAGGGTTTGAGAATAAATCCCGAATGACTGAAAATAAGTCATCGGCGGTATTGTCATGGGTGGAAATACCTGCAAATTGTTTTGATAGTTTCGCACGCATCGTTTTTGTTTAGCAGGCGACACATGGAGGGAATTTGTTTGTATACAAATAGGTAAAGAAAAAAGACGTGTGGCACTCGGAGACTGCCGCGGTAAAGCTATGGCATAGCATTTTTTATGTAAATACAAAGAGGAGGTGCCCTAACGCCGAAACTCTAAACAGGCATGAGTCACCAGATTGCGGGGCGAAGAGGGGGATTACGCATGCGCAGTAACGCCGATACAACCAATGCCACCTAGAGGCGATTTGCAGAACTAATGAGACAAGCGTGATATTTCAAAAAGTCATTAAAAGTTCTGCTATTTATCGATAGATGGCAAAACTAAAAAGTATCACCGCTGTGCCGGTCGGAGTGGGGGGTGTTAGGTTATTTTCGTTACGGAATTTCTGGATTCGGTCTCCACGCTCAAGGCCCGCGATAGAAGCTATGCAATAGCTTAAAAAATAAAATAATTGATTCGTGTTGTGTTCAGTGTCAGTGGTATAATCACCTCCTCCTCATATGGCACGAATACAAATCAACATGTTATAAAAACCCGAAGCTGCAACAAGCAAAATTACGTACATGAAAGCTTAAACCTATCTACCTGATTCTACCTGCAGGAAAATCAGAAGTACATCATAATGTCCGACCGAAATAAAGTATTTTTGCGTACTATACGTGGGACACTCAGAAAGTTTTGCGAAACTAAAAAAAATTGTTCTATACGTACATATATTTTTATCAAATCTTTTCAAAGTACTTTCCACCAGCCTCTATACAAAGATTCATGCGCCTAAACCAGTTTTCAAAACACTTTTTCCAGTCCGCCGCAGACACCTCGTTTACAGCCTGCTCGAACGCAGCCAGCGCATCTTCCGGCGACGAAAATTGTATCCCTTTGAGCTGATTTTTTATTTTTGGGAATAAAAAGAAGTCACACGGTGCTAGATCAGGGCTGTAAGGAGGGTGACCTAGGAGTTTGACTGGCGTGCTGTCCAGGAAGTCCCTCGTTTTGAGTGCGGTGTGCGCAGGTGCATTGTCGTGGTGGAGCAGTAGCCCGCGGAGCCCTGTGTTTGGTCGCTTGTTGCTTATAACAGAGAAAACTTCTGGCAAACATTTGGTAGTATACCATTCGGCATTAATGCTTCTTTGATCCTGTAAGGGAATTGATACCAAGTGGCCAGTCAAATTAAAAAAGCTAGCGATCAAAATCTTACCCCCGCTTCTAGATCGCTTCACTTTGGTAGGCGTTGGCTCATTTTGAAACACCCAAACAGTCGACTGGCGCTTGGTTTCTGGGTCGTATTGATAAATCCAGGACTCATCACCTGTAACGATGTCGTAAACACGCCGAGACGAGCCTGCTTCAAATTTGTTAAGCATATCACGGCACCATTCCACCCGGGCCTGCTTCTGAGCATCGGTGAGGTTGTGCGGCACCCAGCGTGATACTATCCTCCTCACGCGAAGATGGCTGTGTAGAATCTCGTGAACGCTTCCCGATCCAATCTTCAATATGTGTTGAATCTCCTGATATGTAATTCGCCTATTGTCTTGGATTAAATTTTTCACTGCTAGCACGTTTTCTTCGGTAACAGCCGTCAAAGGGCGACCGCTTCTTTCGTCATCCCCCAAAGTTGGTCGACCGCGCTTGAATTCGTTATACCAACGATACACGGTTGCCTTGGAAGGGCCTTCATCCATGAATGCCATTTGAAGTCTATCGTACGATTCATCCGGTTTCAGGCGACACTTGAAATCGTATAAAATCATAGCTCTAAAATGTTCCCGGCGCAGATCCATATTTCAGTGAGACACAATACTTTGAATTAACTCGCAAAAAATGAGGAGGGAAATTTTGAAATTGGAACTTACTTATTTTTACTTATAAATAATCATATTTTCGAAAAACATTATAACTGGCCAGTCTCCCATATATAAAAACTTTTTTTCGCAATACTTTCTGAGGGGCCTGGTACATGCTGAAATTTGAGTCGCTTATATTGAACTAAGTTTACGGGACTTGTCGCGCACAATTAAATCAAAATATAACAAACATTTTGACTAACCTCGACGTTTCGGTCAAGTGAGTCGCTTAATTCCCGAAAAGAGGTAATTGTACTCATCATTATGAACAACTTTTACTATGGGTCCAACGCTGAAATCGTGAAAAAAAAATCAATTGGTCCCAACATTTGTGTTCACTTAAATCAATAAAATATAGGGATCACCTGATAATTTTTTCGCGATTTCAGGGTTTGTCCCATAGTAAAAATTGTTCATAATGATGAGTACAATGACCCCTTTTCGGGAAATAAGCGATTCAAATTTCAGCGTGTATATTTATTCAACAGAATATAACCTAGTACACCGGTGGGCTAATTGTGTAATGCATTCACATTGACATTAGCTTCCATTTTGAAATGACAGCAATATTCATTGCGTGGTACATAGTTGCCGATAAGACGAATTGTCAAAACCCACGGAGCAATGAACATTGAAATCCTATTGATTGCGATCGTGAGTTACGCAATTCAGCAGCGGGTTGAAATATAGTAAAATACTATATTATATAGTATGTGACAAAAACCCTGTTGTTCCTATCAATTCTGATAACGCAGATTCAGCTTCAGAGTTTGTTTCGGTATTTCTTCTCAGAGGTAGTCATATAGGAAATGCCGATTACATCTAGTTTTTATAAATATAACCGACTTGTAAAAGTGATCTTTAACATCCAATTTGCAGAATAAATGATTTGTATTTGTATTTTGTTTGTATTTGTCAGCGATTTCGGGATTTCAGGATTGGTCCAATAGTAAAGTTGTTCATACTGATGAGTACAATGACCCCTTAAGAGTTTTTCAGTTATTTAATAATAATAATAAATAAATAAATTTTATTTCTCTCTTCACAAAGTTGGCTTAAAATAAATACATTTACGTGACATATAGGTGCGTAGAAGCCCCTAACACCCCCTATTTCAATAACACTGTATATTTACTAGGTAAATATCGGTACTGTTTGCCAGGTATGCACATGTACCACCCGGTGCTGATGAACGCGAGCTCGAGCCCGTGCATCAGCAACAACTGCTCGCACATCTGCCTCGTCACCTCCAGCGTGAGCCACGTCTGCGCCTGCCCCGACGGCATGAAGATACAATACAATGTGTGCCATCGTGAGTATTACCATTTTAGGCATTAGTCATCACCAGTGCCTTTCATCATCATCATCATCATCATTTCAGCCGAAAGACGTCCAATGCTGGACATAGGCCTCCCCAAGCATCGCCACAACGACCAGTCCTGCGCTTTCCGCATCCAGTAGATTCCCGCGAACTTCACCAGGTCGTTGGTCCACCTTGAGGCTGACCCACGCTGCAAAAAATCGAACCTGCGACAGTATTATTACTGGTGTATTTCTCTACACTATAAGTCATTCTGGCCAACTAAGCCAACACGATCTCTGCTTGTGGTGATGAATTTCCCTCCCACATTCATAACATAACCAGCCCATTATTGTCCTACTGCTGGGCACGGGCCTCTTCTTAAAATGAGAATGAGAATTGCTTAGTGCAGGTTGATGGATTACACACACCATTGAGAACTGTATGGAGCACTTGTAGGTGTGCAGGTTTCCTCGCGATGTTTTTCTTCACTGTATAAAGCAAACTTAATCAAATTCTGATCCACACTATGACTTCGAATGAGCCAAGTTCGGACTCATACCGTTCGGGACGGAAGGCAAGCGTTCAAAAAAGCAAGGCTATCACATATTGAATTATGGTGATTGAATGGCGAAGGGAAATTCGCTGGTCTATTGGAGATGGTCTACATGATACGGTACTCTTAATCACGATCAGCATCAGTAGTATGCAGTCTTTTGAAATTTTCATTGTCTCTCCACTTTCACACTTTGTATGTCCAGATGTCAGCGACTACCGTGCCAAGTACCTCGTGGTAGCCGGTGGACAACTCTTCACGAAGATACAGTATGACGCGCTCGGCAACCCGGAGAGTCATGCGACGCACTTCGATATTGGACGAGTGCAGGCCATGGCTTACGATCACTTTAGAGGTAAGTGACTATTACTGTGCCAAATACTTCATGGTAGCAGGAGCGGATCGTGAGTTTTTTGGCCCTGGGCTAGTACTACCTGGGGGCCTACCTAATAAAGCAACAAATTGATGCATGAAGCCTGTTCGACTGCGAATGACTGCGAGAAAATACAACCAAAAAAAGCGGCGGGGAATCCCTCGTTCCGTTGGATAGGCGCGCACACGGTTTAATTGATCTCAAGATTGCCAAAGTTATGATAAGATAGTTTTTTTTATTTAACAATATTGTATAGTAGTATTTCTCCTTAATCAATAATAAACTAAAAAAAACGTCTCCGGTAAAATTTGGTCAATGGTCGGTTGGACATTCAAGAACTGAGGCGACGATACTGTATAATTGTAGGGTATCACTGTATATAATTGTAGGCTTCCGATCTTACTCTTAATCCCCCCTGCCCCTAACCCTTGATCCCTTTGGTTTGTTCATCGTTGCCATCATCATAATAATGAATAAAAAAAATAAAAAAAAATATCTTCGGGACATTTTTACACAGCACCATCTAGTCCCACACTAAGCAGAGCTTGTGATATGGGTACTAGACAATGGATATAATACTTATATACTTTTTTTTTGTAAATACATACTTATAATACATAAGAAACACCCAGACCAACACAAACACTTATGTTCATCACACAAATATTTGTGTCCTGTGGGAATCGAACCCACGACCTCGTGATCAGAAGTCCGACACTCGAACCACTAATATAAATATTAATATTATAAACCTAATAACATAACAACAACATAACATCACGCCTGTATTTCCCCGAAGGGGTAGGCAGAGGTGTATAGTACACCCACATTTCGCCAGTTATGTTATAGTCCCATGGGGGCGAGCCTATTGCCATTAACCGGGCACAAATCCATACTCCGGGCTGCTACTGAGAATTTCCTAATGAAAAAACCCAATAACACTTTGCCCGACCCGGGAATCGAACCCAGGACCCCACACTCAGCAGTCACACCTAAACCGCACCAACCACCAAACCAACACCAACCAACCACCTAATAATACCTTATTAATATTATATACCTTCCAACGCCCAGGTGCTCCTGAATCGGCGTAGCTTAATTACTCGAGAGTTGATTAAGAGTCTCATAATGCCTTTGTTTTCAGATTCTCTATACTTATTTGATGGTCAGCGAAGAACTATAAACTACATCAACATGACCGACTTCACTCTTGGTCTTACGCATTTACTGGTCTACAATGGGCTGGAGAATGTCGTCGACATGGATTACGGTGAGTCAAATAGAGAATATAGCGGTATATAGAGGTGCTGAGATGCCTATACAACGCTGCTACCATGACTGTTCAGCTCCAGGACCAAAAGACGAAGCCAATCCAACTGCGCAGAGGGGTGAGACAAGGGGATGTAATATCCCCGAAATTGTTCACTAACGCGTTGGAGGACGTCTGCAAGACGCTGGACTGGACTGGACAGGGTATCAACGTTAACGGCGAGAACATCTCACATCTGCGTTTTGCCGATGACATCGTTGTAATGGCTGAGTCGCTGGAACAACTGGGCGAAATGCTGCACAGCTTAAACGGAGCCTCTCGACGTGTCGGTCTCGGCATGAATCTGGACAAGACTAAAGTCATGTTCAATATGCATGTCATGCCGAGGCCAATATTCGTCGAAGGGTCGGCACTCGAAGTTTTAACGGAATACGTCTACCTAGGGCAGGCAATTCAGCTTGGTAGACACAACTTCGAGAAAGAAGGCAACAGAAGGATCCGTTTGGGCTGGGCAGCATTTGGCAAACTTCGCCGAGTCTTCTCGTCGCCTATACCGCAAAGTTTGAAGACAAAGGTCTTCAACCAGTGCGTCCTGCCTGTCATGACTTACGGTGCCGAGACGTGGACACTGACAGTTGGACTAGTCCACAAGTTCAAAGTCGCTCAGCGAGCTATGGAGCGAGCTATGCTTGGAGTTTCTTTGAAGGATAAAATGCGTAACGAGATTATCCGGAGAAGAATCGGAGTGACCGACATAGCTTGTAGGATCAGTAAGCTGAAGTGGCAGTGGGCTGGCCATGTCTGTCGAAGGACCGATGGCCGCTGGAGCAGACGAGTCCTTGAGTGGAGACCGCGAATCGGCAAACGCAGCGTAGGGTGCCCCCCTGCCAGGTGGACCGACGACGTAAAGAACGTGGCTGGGGGGGACTGGATGCGGAAGGCAGAGGACCAAGTGTTGTGGCACAACTTGGGAAAGGCCTATGTCCAGCAGTGGACTGCGATAGGCTGAGTTGATTGATTGATTGAAATAGAGAATTTGACTTTGACAATCATTTATTTATTTATATATGCTTTATTTGTACACCATAAAAAACATTAAATTGAATATGCATTTAAACTGTTGTACAAATGGCGGCCTTATCGCGATCAGCGATTTCTTCCAGGCAACCTTAGGATGGACATGAATGAACTGTCATTATTTATTTATAATTATTTGTTTATTAGAAATCTCAAAACTATTAAAAAAGGATAATCAACGATGCAAAAGCGAATGAGATACCTATTTCTAATAATACCCAAGTTATAAGGGT
Organism: Asteroscopus sphinx; assembly: GCA_949699075.1. Lineage (NCBI taxonomy): Eukaryota > Metazoa > Arthropoda > Insecta > Lepidoptera > Noctuidae > Asteroscopus > Asteroscopus sphinx. Next base: position 6,309,163 of record OX453023.1, read on the forward strand.
TTTAAAATTAATTACTTGACAGAGACAGCACTACTGCGGGGTGATTCTCGTGTCGTAGACATTATCTCGAACTCGACATAATGTCGAAACAAGATGGCGAATGTCGATTGAAAATAAATATTCTTATTCTCTGAATGTCACGTTAGAGATATGTCTACGCCGAGCGCTCTAAATACAAAGAGTGGTTCATAGCAGTTGACATTACCGGCGATATTTTTCGTAGAGATTTAAAATTAGAGATTACCTCGAATTAGACATTTATCTCTACAACGCGAGAATTGGGGCCCTGGCCACTGACGTTATACATAACACATTAAAGCCATTTATAACTACACCAAACCACAGAGACCAAACTACACGCCACTGAGTACAATGTCATGTTTAACAACATCTCTTCAATTTTGTCATAGATTTTATTTAATTTTTAACAAAACGTGTCTATTCTTTATCTAATATAATAATAATAAAAATATTTAAATTTTAGTAAAAGTCTAATTATACACAACCGCTTTGGGTTCTAAAAAAATCCTGTAATGGTAGTTACAAAAAAGATAAATAGGTTTTATAATTATTATGGGGGTCCACCCTGTGTTACCGTAGCACTGCTACGCAGCTACGTAGGAAGATTTGCGAACAAAAGACAAACGCGTGATCTGGCCGTGTGCTGAGCTGCACTCGCGTTTGAACAACGACTTCATACATATATTATATATCGATGCGTTGGACGATATTCGATTCATCGTATGCTTCGATCAAATACTATAGTTGGACGGTCTTGTACAAAATTAAACCCAAAATATGTCTCCGCGATAAAATGGACTGTAGTAATTATGTTTACGACAGCTACAAGTTAGGAACTACATTGCTTGCACATTTGGAGTATAGTTTTTATTTTATTTTTCTACACATTTCAGCATCGTGCAACGTCTCACCGCTAGCGTGGTCAAGAAGCGACTGAGAGCGAAACTGTGCACGCGATTGATTATTGCAGTTTTAATGTCGCCATTTTTTGAGCGTCGTTTATGAACCTATAGTATATTTGATCGAAGATCGTATACCTATCATGTGCCATTCACTGCGCAATTTGCTTCTCTGGTCAACCATCATTCACATATTGCGTGCGATGGTCGTGTTTTAATTTTTTTGATGATCACCCTTACGGTCCATTTGTCCACAATTCTTATTCCGAGATCCGTATCCACCATAACCATTTCGTTCGTAGACTATGCAACAGACACGCTGTACGTGCTCGACGCGGGTCGTCGGCTGGTAGAAGCTGTGTCTCTGAGAACACAGAAGCGCGCTGTGGTGCACAGGTTCCATGAGCAGGAGGTGCCTATCAGCCTGTGTGTGATGCCGGACTACGGGTATGTACTGCAGAGTATTGTGTTAGTAGAAGCTGTGTCTCTGAGAACACAGAAGCGCGCTGTGGTGCACAGGTTCCATGAGCAGGAGGTGCCTATCAGCCTGTGTGTGATGCCGGACTACGGGTATGTACTGCAGAGTATTGTGTTAGTAGAAGCTGTGTCTCTGAGAACACAGAAGCGCGCTGTGGTGCACAGGTTCCATGAGCAGGAGGTGCCTATCAGCCTGTGTGTGATGCCGGACTACGGGTATGTATTGCAGAGTATTGTGTTAGTAGAAGCTGTGTCTCTGAGAACACAGAAGCACGCTGTGGTGCACAGGTTCCATGAGCAGGAGGTGCCTATCAGCCTGTGTGTGATGCCGGACTACGGGTATGTACTGCAGAGTATTGTGTTAGTAGAAGCTGTGTCTCTAAGGACACAGAAGCGCACTGTGGTGCACAGGTTCCATGAACAAGAGGCGCCTATCAGGTTGTATGTGATGCCGGACTACGGGTATGTACTGCAGAGTATTGCGTTAGTAGAAGATGTGTCTCTGGGGAGACAGAAGCGCTCTCACAAGCTAATTAACAGCAAACACCGATATCACTGTTAGCGATATTCTTGTGTATTTATCGTGGATTCGTGGGCAGTATGGAAACTGGTTATTTTTGGGAGGTTCACTGTCCAGATAAGCAAGTCGATTCATTAATTAATTTCAGCGGAAAGACTTCCACTACTGGACAAAGGCCTTCCCCAAAGGAGGGATATGCCATTCGCCATGCTTGACAGGCGGGTTGGTGATCACAGTTGGTTGTTTAAATACTCAGAGAACGCTGCTGTCCATCTTCTGGTGAATCCCTTAGTCGCTTTTTACGACACCCATGAGAAGAAAGAGGGTGGTGCAATTCTTTACGTTCGGCACTATACAGAAAAATAAGTAGTAGAAGCAAGTAGTTTCTCATAAACTCCTACGGTTGAATTAGATTATTGACTACCATCTAAAGAGAAATTTTATGCATCCTTGCAGAGCATCCTCAAAATGCTAATGATTCTTTCGACAAACTAAGTTTAGTCAGGTCTGCTGAAAGAGATTTCTTTAGAAATAAGCAGTGACTTTGTACTTTCTTTTCCTTCCAGTAATTTTTAATTTTCGGTATACGTACGGCTACCTAAGCTGACCTCGCATTGTATGGCTTTCCGTACAATAAAAGGTCAGCTTATACTGGAAATGTTAGCTTGATATGTAGCCGTGTGTACCTAGTTCAATAAATAAGTTTTAGCGGGTTTATAAAACTGGTTTCGATGTCCAGGAGGATGATGGTAGCCGTGGTCGAGAGTGACATGCACAACGATATCCACATCGACAGCATCGGGCTCGACGGGGAGGAAAGAAGACACGTCATCATGAACAACTTGAAAGGTGACAGATAACATCAGGCAATCATGAGAGTTAACGTACCGACGCGGCGACGAAGTGGCGGCAAAGTGTTTAATTTACACATACATATAGTAAAAAATATAGACTAAGTGCTGCGAACAACCATAGTGAAGCCAACAAAAACCGTGCTCCTTCATGTACACACGGCTACACATCAAGCTGTACATTTCCAGTATAAGCTGACCTCGCACGTATAGGTTTTCCTTACAACGCGAGGTCAGCCTATACTGGTTTTGTACAGGTTGATGTGTAGCCGTGTGTACAACCAGTGCTCACGTACACACCATGCACCTGAAGGATATTTGTTTTCGCGATGCTTACTGGACGATGCCGCGACATGTGAACTGAGAAGGGTGAGCACGATTTAAGGTGCATGTGTGAGCACTGCTTGTACATGAAGGAGCACCGTTTTTGTTGGCTTCACTATGGTTGTTCGCAGCACTTAGTCTATATTTTTTACTATGTCTGTGTTAATTTAGTAATCAATAAACCTCGAGTATAAAGGCCAACTTAGCTCACTAATGTACTATCATGTATGTTCAGGTCCTCACATTCGTCTGCGCTACGTCCAGCATTTGGACGAGGTGTATATATCAGACGAGAGCAATGGCGTCATCGACTACATTCATCCCAAAGGTAAGTCTTATCAAGCCTCTTCCTCATAACCTTTTCAAATTGTAGCCAATGAACACTCATAACATATTGAAACGTAGGCCACCAGCTTGTAACAAGAATGCAGGGAACTTGTTGACAGCCAACAAAATTACCCACATAATTATTGATTTCTACCTGCATCGAGATAATAATTAGTACTTTTATTTATTGTTCTCATGTAAGTGACGATTGTCTTAGGTGAGAAATCAAAACCCCATTATCTAGATCTTACGTCTACTTTTTCCATACAAAGGTTGTCTGGAAGATATCGCTTTTAGCAATAAGACCGGCCATGTACCCATAATTTATACGTTGTTCCTGTTTACTACTATATATTCTATCTATCTATCTACCCAATTATTATTTTTGAGATTCATTTTGGATCATTATCATCATCATCATTTCAGCCAAAAGACGTCCACTGCTGGACACAGGCCTCCCCCAAGCATCGCCACAACGACCGGTCCTGCGCTTTCCGCATCCAGTGGATTTCCGCGACCGTCACCAGCTCGTCGGTCCACAATTTTGGATCATCATCATCATTTCAGCCGAAAGACGTCCACTGCTGGACATAGGCCTCCCCCAAGCATCGCCACAATGACCGGACCTGCGCTTTCCGCATCCAGCGGATTCTCGCGACCTTCACCAGGTCGTCGGTCCACCTGGTGGGGGGCCTACCCTTTTATTTTATAAAATAAAAGTATATCAGCGGATCCCGAGTAGGTACTTGAGATCCAAGAAGACCAGCGAAATGGGTTACAGTGTATCAGGTAATTCCTGAATGGCATCCTGCAGCTATCTAGCAACCAAATCTGGACTTATTGATGAAAAAAAAAGAAAAACACAGTTACCAGTTCATCTTCAAAACATTCTAATTGGGGTGTTTTGGGTCTTGCGTTCATACTGTTACACTTTGTATATGGGCTACCAAGTTAAAACTCTTCTGAATCCACGCTCATTATTTCCACCAGGTACAGGCAGAGAGAACTACCGCGAGCTATCAACGACAGTTACCAGCCTCGCCATAGCTGATAACTACGTGTTCTGGACCGACAGACGCACCTCCAGGCTCTTCTGGTCAGACATACACGAGACCACGCGGAAGATACGCAGGATCGATCTTGGTAAGATTATTACATTGAACTAATTCCGGCTAAGTTCGGGAAATATGAATGAATTACACTAAAGCACAGTAAACATAACATACTACCTGTCAGCAACGAGAATGCCATTTCCCTTCCCCCAGCCCAAGGCGGATCCAGCCTTCGTGTCAGGGGGGGGGGGGGGTCGCGTACTTATATCCAGCTCCGGTTCTACATTTTTAAAAGAAGGGTGCAGTCCGATTCGCCGCCCTCAAGAAAAAAACTTTCAACTACCTAATAAAATTCTAGGATTTTCGTAATTTTTGCTAAAACATGAATTTAAGTTTTTAGAGCTTCAGAATTCCTCTTTGTAGAATATTAATGTAACGGAATAGTTACTTGCAATACCTATACCTATGCCAAAAAAGATGAAACGATAATATATATTGGCGCGAGCGTAGCAAGCGCGAAATTTTTCTTAGTTTTGGCTTTGTCTCTATTATATCTACGTCCAGTACGCAGAAGAAAGAAGTACAGAAAGGAATTTTTTAGACTGTTTATGAACAAACTGATTAGCTCTTCACCAAAGCATATAATATATTCTATGTCAAAAGAATACACATTTATTTGAGCGAAACCCGTTCTTGCGGCGCCTAGAGCGGCTAATAGTAGACGCTATAGCGTATAACTAATTATAGAGTCACTCTATGGTAGTCTTACATCTATTATTATATTTTTTTGCATACATTATATTTACTTACTTGATTTTTAAGAGCTTTTTTAATTTGGATGTTATTTTTCCATTCCGATTTTCAAAAAACCGAATTAGGTACTATTATCATCTAATATCGATATTTACAGGTTCTTAAATTATTACTTGAGCGAGGTTTAATAAGGTTAACATGGTACCTAGTTAAGTAGTTATTTCTGTTGTTTATGGTTATCTAAATATTCGATCGACGGTGTCGCAACGGGAAGATTGGAGAAGAACCTCGCGGCGTGGACGGTGCTGCAAAATCAAACTAAATCGCGCGAATATTTTTTACAATTAACGAACGGGTTCGGCTGCAAGTTCAATTTAGTAATTATAGGTGTGTGTCTTGTTTCATTCATTCATCATTGTAGAAAAAAACGATGGTTGGCCTAGGTCCAGGGATCCGCCCTTGCCCCAGCCACGTACCGCACCTCAAGTCAGACCTGGCTAGTACAGTCTGACAAAGCAATTAGTATACAGAGTCACCAGATATATATGAAGATTTCTCAGAAAGTTATTATTGAATGGTTTGCTTAGGGTTTTGTATAAATAGAGTTAAATTTTGTCCGTTATTAAAATGATATTTCACGCGAAAACATCCATAATCTTCTGAGAAAACTTAATTTATATCTCTCTACCCTGTATACCAAATGCTTTGTTAGACTCACAGACCAGTAAGCCTCAAGACGCCGCTTAAACAAAGTTTTGCATGAGAACGCAGTCGTAAAATGTTGGCGGGGACCGGGGGGCAAACGGCGCGTTATGATTGGTGGGCTCAAATGATCGGTGGTATGATTCCGTTTGATTGGTGCCGCTCGCTGACGGGCTAACGTCCTGATTGGCGATGGGACGTATTATATGCAGTGGTACTGCATATGCGTTGTGACCGGGGGTGCCCGGCTAAGCGGCGTCTAGATGTTTACTGGTCTGTGGTTAGACTGTACCAATACTGACCAATAGCAACGCTGTAAAGTGCCCTATGACGTCATTTTTAACGGTCGACCTGGGTTTGTAGCACTCTCCTTCATAATTATTTCAATTTTTTTCAGCTCTGTTCCCAAACAATACGCAACTACTAATTCAAGCGACCAACTCCCTCCCTGATCCTAAAGACCCACTTTTGAGCCATCCTTGTCTAAAGAACCCTTGTTCCGACGTTTGCGTTCAAGTAGCCCACGGGACTCCACACGAGAACCCCATCCACTTCCCAATGGGGTACAAGTGTTTGTGCCCCCCTGGCCTGTTGGTGAAGGATGGCCAATGCACCAAGTTGGCGAACTGTGATATGGATGAGATCCTGTGTCATAGGAGCAATGTGTGTGTGAAGAAAAGTGACAAGTGTGACAATAAAGTAGATTGTCCGATGGGGGAGGACGAAGAAGGCTGTGCGGGTAAGTGGCCATAGCTTTTTGTTACTTCACGATTCTTGGAAAGAAATTCTCGTGAATTATGTACACTCGACCAAACGGAATTTTGACCCACTATAAGCTTGATTTTCTACAAACATTACAATACATTTAGGTCGAATTTCGAATTAAACTATGCGGAACGGCAGTTAATTCGAAATTCAAAACGTAATTCCAGTTTTATCAAAAACGTTATTTTTTATCCAATTATTAATCTATTGCATTCATAACAAAGCTCAAAATTGCATAGACCTGTGACCCGTTTAAAGCAGTTTCCTTAATATTCAAAATGTCCTAAGTGCAGCACGACGGTAATAAGAACAAAATTTTACTGTTTTGACAATTTCATACGAATTATCGGCTGAGTGGTTCATGATTCCGATTGGTCGACTGTACATCTCCGCGAAGAGCTCTTTCTCAAAGTACTCTAGTACTGCAATCTATCCTTTGGTTTGAAAAAATGACCGGTAAACCTGTAGTCAATTCACGTGCAGTTGCAGTAAAGTTTCGATCAAAACAATGCTTTTCGCGTATCTATGTATGTATGTATGCCTGTATGTGGGATTATTTATACCCTCGAATCATCCCAATGGCTAGATGGATTTTAATGAATGATGTGTCTATCGACTCGGTTAAACCGTGCAATGGTTATATATAGGCTAGGTTTTGTTTTCAAAAATCTTTTGATATATCGTTTTAAAACCAAAATTGCGGCCGTGAAATGCAAAATGGAGGAAGATTTAAAAAAAACTCGGGTACCATATTTTTGTAGGGTATTTTAAAATTGACATTGTTTCTTTGACCATTTTACAGCCATAGGCTCCGTTTAAAAATTACACAACCTGAAAGTTGTGTATGATTTACATTTCCGACTTGTAGTTATATTTTGTGATGTAATTTTATAGGTGTATTTACATCAGTGGCGTGCATTGCATATAGGCAATTAGGCAATACCTACTGCCTTCCTCATTCAAATTCAATAGTGGTGTAAGTTATTATCTTTTTTTCAGAGTACGATGATTATTTATCTTAAAATAGACCTATTAATGCTAAATTAATCTTCCTACATCAAAAAATCAATAACTTACACCACAATTAAATTCAAGTGAAGTAGGCCAATGCACGCCACTGATATACATGTAGGCTAAATCAAGAGCCAAGGGAAGGTGTTTAAGACAAAAAAAACTTTATTTTTATTTTAATATATTCTTTATTGTACATACACCACACAAAACAAAGAAAGACAATGACATTGTGAGTGATTACTGCATGCATCGAAACGATTTTAATTAATAAAAATTGTACGTTAGATTAATATAATTTTTTAGAAATATCTATAAAGACGCTTGTCATCTTAGTCTTCCTGCGACTACGAATGCTGCAAAGCTTTCGAAAAGTCAGGAAACCAATCTAAATAATATACGCGATATAATCCGGTTAAACTTGTTTTATTACAAAACAAAGAAGTTAAACAAATAAGTTATTTAAAAACAAAAAAAACCCGACTGCGTGTAAAAAGATCTGAAAAGATGTAAACAATACGTAGGTATTTATTTAAAATCAAATCTTTCAGTAGCAAATAGCAAATCATAACAGGCAGTCGGAGGCTACGTAGGTAGGTATGTTTTTGGTCTGTTTGTGAATTGCATAGTTCGTAGGTAGCCTCCGACTGCGTGTTACGATTTGCTACTGAAAAATACCTACGTATTGTTTACATCTTTTCAGTTATTTTTACACGCTGTCGGGTTTTTTGTTGTTTTTAATTAATTTCATATCTTATTCATATTTTCAGTGGAGCCTACAAACATATGTTCATCTGATGAGGTGTTCTGCCACGGTTTGTGTATCAATAAGAATAGCATCTCTAGAGCGTCTTTATGCACATCCAATGGAAAACATATCAGTACAGGTAAGAGAGAGGTAGTTTTAGCTTAAGTTGAGAAAATGCTTTTATTATATTTGTTTGATTAAAATACATTATCATGAGCGTCCCAATATACAAGATGTTGATCTGTTACCGTGCCATATTTCTAGAGCAAATGAAGAAATAGTAGTTTATGAAACTGTTGCATAACAGGGGTTATTAAAACACGAGTTTGAGTTTAAAAACAGAGCCGTAGGCGAGGTTTTTAATAGTATCACACGAGGGTTTTAATACAAAGTTATGTCAGTTTCATATTTACACTTTACACTATTTTATCTAAGCTCATACAATTTTAAATAAAATACCAAAGTCAAAATCTTGGTAACATTGTCGTAGTTTTTCTTGATTTTTCTGGTAAAAGATTGTTCGTCATTTACGTTGCTGGATCCAGAAATTCAGGCGGGGTCATATTCTCCTCAGTTCAGTATCACTGCTGTAGTCAGATATTTTTGCGCAGAATAAAACTTTAGACATACAAAACCATAATAATAACGTAAACAATTACAATAAATTTACAAGTAACGATGACCAAATCCAGTAGGTCATGGCGCGCAGCCGCGCACGCGACCACACAGATAATAAAATATAGTCTGGCGAAATCATTATAATCGGAACTCATTTTCTATCCTTGTCAGGATTCCGTCAATCTCTGTTTTATCATACAAAAAATATGCCTGTAAACACTTAAATATAATTAAAAGCAATATGACAATCCAAAGTTCTGGCAAAAACGCGATTTTAAACGATAAAATTTTTCAATGTATCCTAGTGGCGCCACCCTGAATTTTGTGTACTCATTGGTGCCAAACTGTACGACTGCTAAAAAAAGGTTTGAAAACTCCTTGGTTGGGTCGAAGTGGCATTAAAAACTTCTTAGTTGGAGTGAAGTGTGCGGTTATGGAAAAAAAATTAAATTACCGCATTGTTTTGTTCAGCAAACTGAGCAAACTGTATCGTAATGAAACTTTTTAAATTCATTACAGGTGCATGTGAGTAAAGTATGTCATTATGACATTACTTTCGAGTTCATAATTCGAATTTTACGATACGAGTGTAGATAAAATTTGTTACACCATCTAAAAATACTTAACTAATCCTACGGTTATTTAATAACGTAATTTTCACTTGGAAACATAGCGAGGGTTTGAGAATAAATTTCGAACGACTTTGAAAATAAGTCACCGGCGGCATTGTTAATGGGCGTAAAATTCTGCCCATGTTTTTGGTGGTTTTGCACGCATCGTTTTTGAGTCACGCGCGACACACTATGCGATTTTTTTCGTTTACAAATAGGTATTTAAATAAAAGAATAAAATTGGTATTGTTTTTTTATTATTTCGTGTTCAGTATCAGTGGTATAGTCACCTCCTAAAATATGGCACGGATACAGACCAAAAAGTTGTATTGACGAAACTTCACAGACTTGATGACTCTATCTATTTATCTTATTGTGTTTCTTAATAAGATATCGCCGACGTCACCCAAAGACGTACCAAAGTGGAGGTTAATTTCGATACCACGAGCAGTGTTCACGGCAGCTTAGTAGCTCTGGTAGCACTGGCGTACTGAGCTAGGAGTCGTAGGTTCGAATACTGCTCGTGAGCGATTTTTAATTTCTACAAGTTAAATAATTAATTATGTATCTGTATCAGAAGTAAAAGTTTATCTACGGCACCCGAAATTTGTTACTGAAACACACCACCTCACTTTTTTTTACAAACCTCAAAAACCACCCCTTCAGATTTTCTTTTATTTCTTTCTGGTCTTGTAAAATCCTCGTCTTTTATTATTATTATTTATTTAGAAAAAAAGAAAGAAAGAAAGAAATATATTTATTTGGCACAACTGAGACACATACAAAAGAAAGGATATAGGTAAGGATACAAGAAATAGATTGTGAAGAACAAATCGAGGTAAAGTCATTGTCAGTCGTCTATTTAACAAGTAACAATGACTCAATGTTTTTTTTTTTTTTAATTTTCTTTGGGACATTTTTACACAGCACCATCTAGTCCCAAACTAAGCAGAGCTTGTGCTATGGGTACTAGACAATGGATATAATACTTATATACTTTTTTTTTGTAAATACATACTTATAATACATAAGCAACACCCAGACCAACACAAACACTTATGTTCATCACACAAATATTTGTGTCCTGTGGGAATCGAACCCACGACCTCGTTATCAGCAGTCCGACACTCGAACCACTAGACCACAGAGGTCGTCGTTTCCTCACGATGTTTTTCCTTCACCGTTAAAGTAAGTGATAATCGAATATAAATCTGCACATGAATTCGAAAATTCAGAGGTGCGGGCCGGGATCGAACTCACACCATACAAAGGTACTCTGTGCTCACACCCTCCTACATGGAAGGCAAGCGCACTGAGTACCTTTGTATCTATAGGCAAGTGTTCAACCGCTAGGCTATCAAAATCTTCAACGTCCATTGTTTTATTCCAACAGTCCCGACAGCAAGCTTGTGCAGCACCACCGAGTTTGAGTGCACGAACTACTCGGTGTGCATATCCCGCTCCCAGGTATGTGACAGGCACTTCGACTGTCCCAACGGCGCCGATGAAAAGGCCTCGGAATGTGACACTCACGCTTGTTTCGACACTGAGTTCATGTAAGAATTTTCATTAACTCGTTTTGTGCATCACTCACACCTCACCCCTGTTTTATGCTAACCATGTCCAATCTTTTTCCTACTTCTTCTATCGTGTTGACATGAGATACTAACGGCTAAAATTAATATCCAATATATCCACGATTTACCCTACTAGAGATTGAAATTTAATATATTTTGTATGGAGCTTACGTCAAATTCCTATCTCTAGTAGGGCAAATCGTGGATAGATTGGATATTAATTTTGGCCGTAAGTATACATTGGTGTCGATTCTCTTGTTCACGAACTAAACTTATTTTAAACTATCGCTCTCTTTTACTAATAGTAGACACAAGATAGGGATGGCAACAATTTAAGAACTGTCAAATTAGTCTGAATTTAGATTTCCATACAAGTCGTGATCTCGGAACGTTCCCACTAAAATACAAAGAAATGTAACACGTAAACTAATTTGACGGATTGCGAATTGTTGCCATCCCTTTCTTGTATCTACTATTAGTAAAAGAGAGCGATAGTTTAAAATAAGTTTAGTTCGTGAACAAGAGAATCGACACCAATGTTACTTTTTGTTTAAGCAATTTGAGAAACTAGTTCAGAATCACGAGGACAATCGATTGGGATGTTTTTTTTTCTAGTTCAAAAATTTACATGCTTTTATAGCCACTGTAAGTCGTTTCGGCCAAGTTGCGTTGGCCGTGGTCACGAGCAGACTGAAGTATGTGGGTGTCATCGTCTTGAGCGGCGGGTGTTTTCTCGAACTACCCGCGATTGGTTTTTTCGTAACGTCGCTGTCCGTACCACGATATGCTGATTCACGACACACAATGCTGACAGTTTCGGCGGACATACATGTAGACATACCACATATATCCATCTTCCCGATTGAAATTTTTATATTTCTTTATCTCAATCGCTTCTCCTACTATGCCACCCATGACCACGGCCAATGCAAGTTAGTCAAAATGTTCGTTATATTTTGATTTAATTGTGCGCGACAAGTCCCGTAAACATAAATATGTGTGAAATTCGCGAAATTTTAAAAACCTTATTTTTTCTTGTTCACAAAATAAACTTATTTTAAATTATCGCTCTCTTTTACGTCTGTAGATACAAGAAATAATTAAATTTTCCATACATGTTTAGTCGTGATCTCGGAACGTACCGTCTAAAAATACGAAGAAGTTGAAAACGTAAACTAATTTGACAGTTCCTTCGTGCTTAGCGTCACAGCTGCTCCTTGAGGTATGGAAGTCTTGAAATGACTTTATTTAGAACATGCTGGCGATTTGTTGCAGGTGCTCATCAGGCTCATGCATTCTGAAGACGTGGGCGTGTGATGGCGATGAGGACTGCAACGACGGTTCAGACGAAGTCAACTGTGGTAAGAGATAATTGCATCACAGAAGTGCTTTTTAGGGTTCCATACCCAAAGGGTAACGGGGCTCTTTTACTCTCGCTACGCTGTCCGTCCGTCCGTCTGTCTGTCACATTACTGTATCTTTGTAACGGTAATAGATAACCAGTTGAAATTTTCATAGAATATGTGTTACTATGGCGTGTATCACGACAAATACTAAAAACTAAAAAAGTCTAAAATCAAAGGGGTCCCTATACTATACAACCTAAAAAAATGCATTTTTCCAACGTTTTTTCTTCATGCTATATCTTCAAAACGGTAATACATACCAGCGTCAAGCTAAGTCCGATTATAGTGCATACTATGAAGTTAAGCAACAAATACTAAAAATAGGTCAAACAAAGACATTTGTGGTGGTACCTGCGTAAGAAAGAGATGCAAAAATGTATATATCACGCACTGTACGTTGATGTCTGTTGATAAACTCTCGTAAATTAAATCAGTTTGTTACAAGTTACAAAAAAAAAAAATAAACACGACGTATCGATTTGGTGCCGGTAATAGGTAGTCCACTGCTAAACCCATCGACAACACAGCCCAATAGACGCCTAGTGTTGAATATAATGTGTACAAAAAATTCAGTCAACTACCTGAGATGGGGTACTCGTACTGCAATGCGATTGGTCCTAGCAAGGCGGATATTGGCTAATCACTAAAGTCAGTGTAAAAATTTCGAAGATGGCTTATTGAAAAACGTATCTTTTTGTAGTGAATATGACCTGCAGACCAGGGTTCTATCAGTGCCGGAACAGAGATTGCGTGGAGTTGAGAAGAAGATGCGACGGTCATCAAGACTGCTTAGATTTCTCTGACGAAGAAGACTGCGATGAACCTGAAGTTGTGGAGATTAGGGTAAGTAGCATCTACAAACAGGGTCAGGTAAAATCCGGACCACCAGGTGGTGAGAACTTGGAACAAGAAAGTAGAGAAAAACAAATGGAATCATCATCATCATCATCATTTCAGCCGAAAGACTTCCACTGCTGGACATAGGCCTCCCTTTAAGCTTCGCCATAACGACCGGTGCTGAGCTTTCTGTATCCAGCGGATCCCCGCGACCTTCACCACAACAACAAACAATTTGTACAATAGGAATATTTTGGTGTAATGGTTTTAGCAACATTTGATGTTCTCTCGTCCAAACCAGGCCAGTGTAGCGAAGCTTCTATATCATCGTTGCACGCTCGGCCGCCGGGGAGTGAACCGAGAAAAAACGTCATCGTTAACTCGCGCACGCTTTCTATCCACGCTTGCAAATGTAAAGGCTTCGCTCCTCTCTAGCGTCCTTAGACACCACCCGTGCTTTATTTTATTTCATGGGTTTGCGTTTGAGCGCCACTTCACCTAATGTTAAGCGATGGTACGGTGAACGATGGCGATGGTATGCTCTTCCCCAGCAATAAAAACCTATTCACTTGAGCCTCAAAGACCACCAGACAGGGCCGAAGCCAGGGGTACTAAGGATTTCGAAATTTCTACGCGTAATTATTGAGTTGTACTGTACTAGCAGGCACGGTCTACTGTACTGTACTAGCAGGCTCGGTACTGTACAAAACTACTGTACTGTACCTACTAGCAGGCACGTATCCAGATGGTATTTGTACAGCCCTGAGCCTCGATCGAAGTATTTTCGAACTCGTTATGATCACATTATCAACCAGTGTTAGGGGCAGAAACGATCATCGGATAGCATTCCACGAAAATTTTGATCAGGGACGCGCTCATACAACTTATTCTTTTGTAAAGAGCTATCTCAGGTTTTTTCAAACACAGTCCAAAAAAATACGCGCCCGCTTCGCTCGCGCGTTGTATTCCTCCCTCGTTTGCTCTACCTATGTGATTGCCATACATTGAAAGCAACTTTTATTTTCCATACATTTATTTATATTTTATAATGATAAAAACCGAAACCGCCAAAAACATTATCAAAATTTTATCATGATTACTACAGTGAATGTAGTAACTTCGAATGTAACGCCGATTTCAAGTAGGCATTCGCTTTACAAAAAAAATACGGCTTTCAGCCTGCCCTGAACTTTTATGAGCCTGTCCTGACTACACAGTCTGGCTACGGCCCTGCCACCAGATTATACTTAACGGGAAACACAGCTGGCAAGGGATTCCACTTCTTAGCGGAACACTGATGTCTAAACTAGACCCACCTCTTTCTGAAAAGGGGACCTAGCAGTGGGATAGAAATGGGCTGATAAAGCTACCGCTTCAATGTACCGCTTCACCACCACTGAGCATTGGCGACACCGCTTGTACATGCTGAAATTTTAATCGCTTCTTTCCCGAAAAGGGGTCATTGTACTCATCATTATGAACAACTTTTACTATGGGACCAACCCTAAAATCGCGAAAAAATAATCAGTTGGTCCTTACATTTGTGTTCACTTAAATCGATAAAATGTAGGGACCACCTGATTTTTTTTCGCGAGTCCGAGACCCCTTTTCGGGAAAGAAGCCATTAAAATTTCATCATGTATGTATTGTAGATTCTTTCAAAGCTTTCTTAAATTAGCTTCTTTGCCACACTTCCACAGGTAGAAACTCGAAGATGCGCCCCCTGGGAGTACACTTGTGAACACAACAATAGCATTTGCTTGCCGCATACAGCTCGGTTAGAACAGCTTTCTGACATTTCCTTTGTGATGTTTTTTAAAGGTTATCGGTGGTGGGTGCCATTATTGGCTCTGTGTTGGGGAAAAGAACAGTCATGTTGTGTTCATTGTAGACTAGCGTTGCCAGATCCGTTTTTATATATATCGAGACTTAAATGAAAATGAAAGAAAAGCTGGACTGGGGTGAAAAAATCGGGATGTATAAAAAATCATAACGGTGAAATAAACAGCCGAATATGAAAACGCAGTAAGCCCAGAAGGAAATGGTGGTATGAGCTTGACTCCTGCTTAACGGACTGGGCCACAAATGGCCATAGACTGCGAAAAGTGGAAGAAAGGAAGGCATGCCTTTGCCCTGCAGTGGGATAAAACAGGCTCATAAGAAAATTGTTACAATCCGCAGTCACCTGCTCTCCTCGTGCGCTTCTTCCTTGATAATAGATTCATTTTAATAATAATAGGCCCATAGCGTGTTCATCAATCATCAATCATCAACTCAGCCTATCGCAGTCCACTGCTGGACATAGGCCTCTCCCAAGTTGCGCCACAACGCTCGGTCCTCTGCCTTCCGCATCCAGTCCCCCCCAGCCACGTTCTTTAGGTCGTCGGTCCACCTGGCAGGGGGGCGCCCTACGCTGCGTTTGCCGATACGCGGTCCCCACTCAAGGACTCGTCTGCTCCAACGGCCATCGGTCCTTCGACAGACATGGCCAGCCCACTGCCACTTCAGCTTACTGATCCTACAAGCTATGTCGGTCACTCCGGTTCTTCTTCGGATAATCTCGTTGCGGATTTTATCCTTCAAAGTAACTCCAAGCATAGCTCGCTCCATAGCTCGCTGAGCGACTTTAAATTTGTGGACTAGCCCAACTGTCAGTGTCCACGTCTCGGCACCGTAAGTCATGACTGGCAGGACGCACTGGTTGAAGACCTTTGTCTTCAAACTTTGCGCCATAGCGTGTTAGTATTACAAATTATAAACTATGTTAGTAGTAGAACATTAAGGTACACAAAGCAAACATAACAATCACAGGAAGCTTTGTCAATCTCCATGTAGTAGGTACATGTAGCTTGACAAACCTTCCCATTGTAGACCTATCCAGCCTCTCTGCAAATACCTTCAGGATGCTGTTGGTGCTTCCCCTCACTCAGCGTATTACTGAGGCAACTTGCTCACGCATTAATGCCTATACGGCCAAATTGGCTACTTAGCTGAAAAAGTTGGATTGTAGGCATCTCGCTCAGGGTGCTGGCGGGACGTCCTACGAGAAGCGGGACATCTGGCAACGCTATTGTAGACCTTTGTTTGTTGGTGATGGAATATGTTTTTATTTTCTCTTCCTAGTGTAAGAGAACAAAAACTGAAGCCTAGAAAAGTAAAACAATTTATTGGGAGTTGGGTCACCGAAAAACCGCCTTGAATTTGTTTTCAGATTTATTAGAAAATGATAAAGCAATTTTTTGTGATGTCTTGGCTAATTTTAAACCGCCTGGGCAAGGACTCACACACACAACGGTGTTCTTTTAATTACAATAAAATTTTGCTCATCCTGGGTCCTTCCATGGCGTAAACCATCCAACCATGGTGCCAGAGGTGCGAACGAGGAAAATGGGGCAGGGGGAGCCTATGGGCAGTATCCTTAAAGAAAAATAAATCTTAGATCTGGGGCTGCAGATATGCACGCCAAAGGCAAGTTATGTAGGAATATGTGGAAACTAATTGTAACTCTTTATGCTTCTGCCTGTACCCGTATTTTTTTCGAAATAAATTATTCTTATTCAATGTGCTCGCGTGGTTTTTTGTAACGTTATTGTATGCTAGATGTATTTATGTATTTCAGCTATATGGTGTCGGTGCACGGTGGATGCATTAATCACTCATGATCTCCGGAATCTTATAGGGTTATCTACATTGTAATCTCTGCATTTGTCAGTCTGTTATACTTTTATTTCTCGTAGCTGTAACATGAAGATAGACTGCCCTGGTGGTACGGACGAGCACGACTGCAACTTCCGCTGCTCGCCACACGGCATGTTCGAGTGCGGACAGCAGTTGATGTGCCTGCCTATGAACAGGGTCTGTAACAGGCAGCAGGACTGCGTCGATGGCTCCGATGAGACACCCGATGCTTGTGCGAGAGGTAAGAAAACTCCGAAGAAAAGCGAAGGAACTTGATTCATGATTCTAATGATTGAAGAAGATACTTCCATCGAATTCGACGACTTTCATTTATAAATCAGTAGCGTCCATGGCGTATATGAGGAGGAAATACTGATTTATGAATGAAAGTCGACGAAAACTATGAAAGTATTCTCAAATGGCAAACTCGAACTCCACCAACCCGCACTAGGTCAGCGAGGTGGCCTAAGGCCTTGACCTTCTCATATTGAGAAGAGGCCCGTGCCCAGCAGTGGGACAGTAATGGTCTGGTAATGTAAACTCGAACTAGGCCCCCAGTTTCCGTAGCCAGAAGACATTATATTTAGATGAATGTTTGCCAGCCCAAAGTGCGCTGTATTGTCACTCGTAGAGCCCATATCAATGCACCCGCAGTATCACTATTCATTAGTCGTAATTAATTAGTAAGATATTGTTCTCCTAAAAATACCCACGGGCGTAGCTATAGCTTTCATATGGGCGGGCTTGGCTCCGTCGCGCGCGTAGCGTGCTCAGGGCGTAGCTATAGCTTTCATATGGGCGGGCTTGGCTCCGTCACACGCGTAGCATGCTACGGGCGTAGCTATAGCTTTCATATGGGCGGGCTTGGCTCCGTCGCGCGCGTAGCGTGCTACGGGCGTAGCTATAGCTTTCATATGGGCGGGCTTGGCTCCGTCGCGCGCGTAGCGTGCTACGGGCGTAGCTATAGCTTTCATATGAGCGGGCTTGGCTCCGTCGCGCGCGTAGCGTGCTACGGGCGTAGCTATAGCTTTTATATGGGCGGGCTTGGCTCCGTCGCGCGCGTAGCGTGCTACGGGCGTAGCTATAGCTTTCATATGGGCGGGCTTGGCTCCGTCGCGCGCGTAGCGTGCTAAGGGCGTAGCTATAGCTTTTATATGGGCGGGCTTGGCTCCGTCGCGCGCGTAGCGTGCTACGGGCGTAGCTATAGCTTTTATATGGGCGGGCTTGGCTCCGTCGCGCACGTAGCGTGCTACGGGCGTAGCTATAGCTTTCATATGGGCGGGCTTGGCTCCGTCACCCGCGTAGCATGCTACGGGCGTAGCTATAGCTTTCATATGGGCGGGCTTGGCTCCGTCGCGCGCGTAGCGTGCTACGGGCGTAGCTATAGCTTTTATTTTCACTAAACACAACATCTTAGTAAAGGAACAGAAGGGTTTTAGAAAAAATAAATCCATAAATATGGCTATCTATGACTTTCTTAATATTATAATGACAGATATCGATCAAAGAATTCCCACTAGCGCTATATTTATGGATATGACGAAAGCTTTCGATCTAGTTGATCATAATATTTTATTACATAAACTTAACGCATACGGAATACGGGGAAATGCGCTTTCTCTTATACAATCTTACCTTGACAATAGAACACAGTGTACGGAAATTAAACGAATAAGTAAAAAGGATAAAAAAGAACTTAAATATATGTCAGGAAAACGTACAATCACTTTTGGCGTCCCACAGGGCAGCGTACTGGGCCCGCTATTGTTTTTAGTCTACATAAATGACTTTCCAAAACACGTCGCTTTTCCTATGGTTCTTTTTGCTGATGACAGTACAATAATTGTAAGACATGATAAAAATGGAAACTATGATTGTGATATCAAAGATGCATTGCAACAATCTATTAATTTGCTTGAACAAAATAATTTAATATTAAATTTAAATAAAACAAAAATTATGCAGTTTCGACAAAGAGTTACCACTCCTGACATTAATCTAACTTTTAATAATAATAAAATTGAAGAAGTAGAACATATAAAATTTCTTGGCTTGACAATTGACTGTAAACTGACTTGGAAAAAACATGCATCAATCCTAATTACAAAATTGAGTAGGTTTGCCTTCGTTCTTTATAAACTTAGGAAAGTAGTTAATCAGACAGCTGTCGTAACTGCGTATTATGGCTATGTAGATTCCATATTACGTTACGGAGTAATTTTTTGGGCTAATTCCTGCGAAAAAGATGATATTTTTAAAGCACAAAAGAGATGCATTAGATCCATATGCAATCTTAAACCGACAGAAAGTTGTAAACCGCATTTTATAGCACTCAATATACTAACACTACCTTGTCTTTACATATACGAGACCGCATTGTTCGTCAAGAAAAATAGCGAACTATTTAAAAAAGCTTCAGATCAACGTTATAAATTGATAAGACAAGAATATCGTCACGAATTATGCCTAAGAAGCTCAAAAACCACTCTTATGCACAAGAGTATACTCTGCATGGCTCCAAAAATATTGAATAAGCTACGAAATGACATCAAAGATTCAAACTTGACACAATTTAAACGTAAACTAAGTAGATTCCTAATTGATAAATGTTAATATACCATTGACGAATTCCTTCTTGACAAAATTTAATGTGACTGATTTTATGTATTATGCCAGATGTATCGAATGTTTCAGAATTGACATTTTAATAATTATTCTGAAATAATTTATAAAAAATAAAAAAATAATTAATATTTTTTTTTGTTAAATATTTCTTCTATAATTTCTTACATTGTTAAATAGTGTACGCCCTAGTGGGTAGATTTTTGATTTCCCGTAAAATATGTATAAGACCTACTGTATCACCAAAAATCACACTAATAAATACTTTGACTTTGACTTTATATGGGCGGGCTTGGCTTCGTCGCGCGCGTAACGTGCTACGGGCGTAGCTATAGCTTTTATATGGGCGGGCTTGGCTCCGTCGCGCGCGTAGCGTTCTACGGGCGTAGCTATAGCTTTCATATGGGCGGGCTTGGCTCCGTCACACGCGTAGCATGCTACGGGCGTAGCTATAGCTTTCATATGGGCGGGCTTGGCTCCGTCACACGCGTAGCATGCTACGGGCGTAGCTATAGCTTTCATATGGGTGGGCTTGGCTCCGTCACACGGTAGCATGCTACGGGCGTAGCTATAGCTTTCATATGGGCGGGCTTGGCTCCGTCACACGCGTAGCATGCTACGGGCGTAGCTATAGCTTTCATATGGGCGGGCTTGGCTCCGTCGCGCGCGTAGCGTACTACGGGCGTAGCTATAGCTTTTATATGGGCGGGCTTATCTCCGTCGCGTGCGTAGCGTGCTACGGGCGTAGCTATAGCTTTTATATGGGCGGGCGTGGCTCCGTCGCGCGCGTAGCGTGCTACGGGCGTAGCTATAGCTTTCATATGGGCGGGCTTGGCTCCGTCACACGCGTAGCATGCTACGGGCGTAGCTATAGCTTTCATATGGGCGGGCTTGGCTCCGTCACACGCGTAGCATGCTACGGGCGTAGCTATAGCTTTCATATGGGCGGGCTTGGCTCCGTCACACGCGTAGCATGCTACGGGCGTAGCTATAGCTTTCATATGGGCGGGCTTGGACGGAGCCATTGTGAACATTAGTGTTTTTGCGTAGAATAAAGGGGTCCGGGCATTTTTTTTTTTCGAATGGACTCTCGCACATCCGTACCCAAAGTAGGTGCCCTGACTGCTTAACTGGGCGTGTGGTGGAGAATCCCGTTAGGGACTTCATCCGCCGAAAGGATCCAGGCAAACATTATCCACCTTTATATACATACGTGAAGAGGGCCTCGTAGCGATGCAACGACTGCGCGGATTGTACGATCTGCAAGGTTAAGCTGCACTTGCCGTGGTCAGTCTGTGGATGGGTGACCGTTTCGTTACACGTTAAGCTGTCGGTCCCGGTTGTCATACGAATATCTATGGCAGTCGTTACGGGTAGTCAGAAGCCTGAAAGTCTGACAACTGGTCTAACCTCCGAATGTCAGTATTACCCAGTAACTGGGTTGCGGGGGTCTGATGGCAGTCGCTCCGTGTAAAATACTGATGTTCAGCCGCATCTGGCTAGACTCGAAACCGACCCCAATATAATTGGGAAAAGGCTCGGAGGATGATATACATACGTGAATACATACCTATTAATTCATTCGTAAATTATTTCTATTGAGGGGTGTGCCAAAAATATCCCAATGACCTTTGTTTATTTTCCAACAGTGAACAAGACCTCGCACCTGTTCCCATTGGTCCACTCTTTCAAAGAATGCAATGAAGGCTACCTCTGCGGCAACGGGCAGTGCATTGAATGGGTGCAAGTCTGCGACATTAAGAAGCACTGTATTGATGGAACAGACGAGAATGGACTCTGTGGTAAGGATATGAAAAACTATTTTGTATGATGTTGCTAAACTTTCAACTGTTACAGTACAATACAACACAGAGGGCTAATTCCGTCACTGCCGAATTTTACTAATCATGTGCTTGCTGCCAGTAAACAAAATCGATATAAATTAAGTCTCGACACAAAGTTTCAAATAGATATAAATTGTGTAAAGGAAAATTTGCTCACCAGAAGGATTAGAACCTGCGATTAAAAAATCATAATTTTTGAGTTATACAGTTTTGATCTAGGTGTGGGATGTGTGCTTTGGCCGGTATCGTCTTTTATAACAATCATAGAAAGACTCTTGTTCACGGGTTCATGATAACGTACGACGAGTCTGAGACACATCCAAATTATTAAGTAACTGGAACATAATACGCACATCTTATCCAATCACACACACACCCACACAATCTACGCACCCCTATCACACGCCACATAAACTCTAACGCATCCCTCACACAACACACACATTTACACACATTCATTCCTTTTGTTTATGTAATTAATAAGTCATTTAAACAAAACTGTTAACTTTTACAATCTTTTTCTACACCATTACTCATAAAAGAGTTAAAGGGTCTCTAAAAAAAAATTTAACAAAACAAACTGAATATTAACCTGCCTGGTCTGAAGGAAGGTGATGACACTCGTGATACAGGTCTTTCCTAATACGAACGCCAAAGCACTCCTTTGAAATTAAAATGTGTGCTTACGAATTAATGTAGTTTTATGTAAGGAGATATACTGTAAAAAAATCTGCAATAAATGATTTGTGAATGATTTCTCCTACAGCGTCAGCGTGCTCCAACAACACATGTTCGTTCCTATGCCAGCCCACTCCGCTGGGCCCGCACTGTCACTGTCCCTTCGGCTTCCAAATGGCGCCCGACCAGAGTTCCTGTGTGGACATCGACGAGTGCACGCAGGAAGTATGCTCGCAAGGATGCATCAACGTGCCGGGCTCCTTCTTGTGTTCGTGCTATCATGGATATGCACTCAGGTAAGAATTACGGACTGTGTCGAATTTTCTCGTCGCCTATTCCATCATCCTCCTTGCCTTTTCCTAATAATGTTGGGGTCGGTTTCCAGTCTAACCAAATGCGACTGAACATCCGTATTTCACACGGAGCAACTGCCATCAACCCCCGACCACTTCGCCATCATCCCTGTGGTCATTTTAGTGGACACGCAGAGTCCCCACTCAGAACGTTGTGATCTCAAAGGCTACCCGCGCTCTGTTCGAGTATCGATAGGGCGAGGAGTACGCCGTATAGTCCATCACGCTGGCCTAGTGCAGGTTGCCGGACTACACATACACATACCATCGAGAACTTTACACACTCTCAGCAGATTTCCTCAAGATGTTTTCCGTCACCAATAGCAGTGAAACCAGACGGCGCCGGAATGCTATGAATCCTAGCGGTTGAATGATTGCCTTCCACGCAGGAGGATTTGAGTTCGAGCCCGGCTCGCACCTCTGACTTTTCGAATTCATGTGCCAGAATTTGATCATCCCTTGCTTTAACGGTGAAAGAAAACATCGTGAGGAAATCTGCACACCTGAGAGTGCTCCATACAGTTTTCGATGGTGTGTGTAATCCGCCAACCCGCATTAGGCCAGCGTGGTGGACTATACGGCGCACTCCTCGCCCTATCGATACACGATCAGAGCGCGGGGAGCCTAGGGGTCACGACGTTCAGAGTGGGGACTCTGCGTGTCCACTAAAATGACCACAGGGATGGTGGCGAAGTGGTCACGTGCCACCATGTGCACCACATCGGAAAGGCGTACAGGGAGACAAAAGGTCTCCCGTGAGACGTGCCTTACAGGTATAGGAAAAGAAAGAAAGAAAGAAAATATTTATTTCAGTCTCGGTACAGGCGAGAGAAAAAAAAAATCTAAAAATAGTGTATTAACAATAAACTTAAAATGTATATGCCTGTATGAGACTAAAAAAGGCCCCCATCTCAGCATATGCTAAGGAACGGCTCTGGACTACTTTCATTGGCACTTGTAATGAACTAGCTGACATATTGAAACAGGACTTTTCTTCAGAAATGGCTAATACAGGTATTAACTTTTCATTCATACCGGCTACACTCCACACTTCGGTGGCTTATGGGAGTCTGCCGTAAAATCAACTAAGCATCACTTAAGGCGTATTAGGCTTCACACATCTCAACTATGAAGAGATGTCTACGTGTCTGATTCAGGTTGAGGCAATACTAAACTCTCGTCCTCTCACTCCACTTTCCAGTCTAATCCGGCTCGAAGGACCATAGTAAGAAGTGGGCTAATATCCTACGGGTGGTAGTAGAACTAGTAATGAAAACTCTTGGTAACAAATTGATAATGGACTGTATAATATTTAAGATGAACAACAAACGGTTACAAGATTCGTAAAACTATGATATTTAAACGCGTTAAATATGTATGCGCTCGGTAAGACGGACGATGACGCAGTCCTGTACTGGCCGGTCGAGCTCTGCGTGTCACCGCGCCCCCGCGCCCGCAGACCTCAGCCCGCGGTCACCCGGGCGTAGTGATGTTCTTAACATAGTATATTACCGGAGTCCCACTTATTGGGTTGAAGACGGCCACCAGAGGGGTTTTACTTGGTAAAAATCCCACATACCCTGGCCTCCGTCTTTATGAAGGTTTCCTCCTCGCAAACAAAAAAAACCAGCATGGTGGACTAAGGCCTGGACCTTCTCCCATTGAGAAAAGGTTCCCAGCAGTGGGTCGGTAATTAGCTGATTATGTTGATATATTCTAATAAATCCTTTGAACTCATCAGGTCAGACCGTCGCTCCTGCAAGGCGACGCGCAGCAACATGTCGATACTATACATTTCGGGGAACACCGTGCGTTCCATCTCAGCCGACGGCTATGGAGCCATCGAATACACGGATAAAGATGTAGCGGCCATTACTGATATGGACTTCAATGTCAGGTTAGTATAAGTGAAAGAAGATGTAGTGACAAAGATTGAGAAAGAATGTTAAGGTTAGGCATATAGAGAGGATGGACGATAGGAAATTGGCGAAACGAGTATATGACGTGAGAGTGGATGAAAGAGTTGGAGGGGAACGACCTCGGCAAACGTACCGCAATTCGCGGACTACCTTAAACCAGGTTTAGAGAAATCTAAGCCGAAGAGCATGTAAGGGGAGGTTGATGAACGTAGATGAAGCAGAAGGAGATGTGTCAGGATCAAAACGGTTAAATCTAGGTAAATAATGAGGTCTACTTTCTCCCTTAATAATGTTCCTTTATTATTCAGGATGAAGAAGTTATATGTGACGTCAGCGGAGTCTGGCAAGCTGATCGAAGTGAACAGCACTCAGAACGCCATCACCATCACCAACGTTGGAAGACCAGCACGGGTAAGCTGCCACTATGGCTGTAGCCTTCACAAGTTTATCTTTTAAACTTCTCCTGTTTCTTTTTTGTATAGTATAGAAAAACGAGCTAAAGGCCCACCTGATGTTAAACGGTTACCTTTGCCCATAACAACTGCAACACCACCTAGGCTGTTGCCTAAATGGTATTGCAAATCGCGTTTGTCAAACTGAGACCTGAAGATGGAAAGGCTCTTATTTCACAGAAATGCAAGCTTCACTGTTTGGCGGCAGAAATAGGCACGGTGGTAGTACCTTCTTCCATGGACGAGCTCTATCACAACAAGCGAGAATGGTTATAGACTTTTAATAGCCCATTACTGTCCACTACATTTACGGCAGCCATGGATTTAATTGCCGACGTCAGACAAAGAGTTCCAAAATCCGGGCGAAACCACATCTTTATCCAGGATACCCAAAAAAAAATTTCAATGTCAATATTTGATTCAATTAAACTACCAACGTGGCGAGCGGGACTCTTCTTAAGAACCCATGGACTCCCCCAGACATCCTCCCAAACCAGGACAAATCCGGGGAAACCCGAACGGATTGCAGCCCTAACTACATTGGCCTATTATTTCATGTTAGCGGACTACACACACACACCGTCGAGAATCGACAAACTTATGAAGCATAAGTAACACGACGTCATGATCATCTCCAGTAGTACAAGGTCTTTCCATTCCAGATGGCAGTGGACTGGGTGACCGGTAACGTGTACTTCGTGGACACGACACCTTCGAACAGTCGCGTGCGAGTCTGCCACGTGAAGAGGAAGCGATGCGCCAGCCTGCAGAAACTGCCTTCTGATGCCAAGGTATGTACAGGTGTTACTGAAAATAGGAGGTAGAAGGAGATTCCGATAATGGAGTACCCTAACCATCCAAAGAGTCATTCTAAATTCTAAATTTCCTAAGCAGCTTTTTTACGAGATATTGACAGCAATCCAGACAGCTTTGTCAAGATGTGGTCGACGATGGAGCGAGAAAACCTAATCAGTACTTTGAAACTGCCTGTCCCCTTTTGGAACAGTCGCTAAACACACAGCATCGATGATCCGATTTTGTATATTTAATTGTGTTCCTGTTGAATTGTGTCTGTGTATCTAAGTGCTTTGTGTCAAATAAATGTTTCTTTCTTTCTTTTCTTTCACTGCTACTGACATACTTTTGGTGTGTTGGAGCCACTAAAAACTGTCCTCATTCAAGCCCTTCTTTCTCTTTGAGATTGGCCTATATTTCTTAAGCAGATCACGGCAGATAGGATTTGCCTGCAGTGGGGATTTCGGAAATAATTCAGCGTATAGGTACTGCTCCATACTCTAGCAGTCAAAAAATCTTCTATCCTCAATTCAGGTGACATCTCTGATCGTGGACCCCAGTTCTGGCCGGATGTTCTACTGCGTGACCCGCGAGTTGGAGTCAGTCGTGTGGTCCGCGACCCTCTCCGGAAGGCAGGTCACCGACTTGACTACTGTCCGCAACTGTACCGGGCTAGCGGTAGACCCGTTTAAGAAGAAGCTCTATGTGGCAGAAACTGGACCGGCGCATATTATTAGGATGGATTATGCAGGAGAGAGCCAGTAAGTTGTTTTTTTTAACTATGCAGATATAAGCTTCAGACCTCTCCGTGCTTCGGAGAGCACGTTAAGCTATCGGTCCCGGTTGCTATACAAATATCTATGGCAGTCGTTACGGGAAGTCAGAAGCCAGAAAGTCTGACAACTGGTCTACCTAAGAAACTGGTCTATGTTTAGGATTTCAATATTTCCCAATAACTGAGTTGCGGGGGTCTGATGGCAGTCGCTCCGTGTAAAATACTGATTTTCAGCCGTATCTAGTTAGACTGAAAGCCGACCCCAACATGATTGGGAAAAGCCGCAGATAAAGAAGATGTAAGCTTTAGAACTAGGTCACAGGTGCCTATAGCAATTAGCTGCTGAACAAAAGGCTCTAGACTCTTCCTAAAAGGAAGGTAAATAAGTAAACAGAGATGGCCCCGCATAGTTTGGGAAGGAACTAACTCCTGAAACACAGGGATACCCTGACATAGGTGTTAGGGATTTATTTAAATTGTTTTATGGAATAAAGTTGGAGTATTATTATTTAAAACATAGCTGCTAAGTTGGACAGAAGGTGAAGTTATTCCAACGTCCATTGGTAGTTAAAGCCTCGTCAGTTACCAGCAGGTTGCACAACGCAAAGCTGCACTTACTGCAAAAGTAAAATATTGTCAATTTTTCCCGTTTCACTAAAAAGGCTTCAAGCTCAGTATGATGTTACGAAAATTAATGTATTCTTATTAGGTATGTGTATCAAACTAGGCCCTCTAGAACAGCAATTCCCTAAAGTGGGTGTTGCTGAATCCCTGGATTCCGTTAAAGTGAAGTCAGGATTCCGCGAAGAAGCAAAAAACATTTCAACAGATTGAATTCGTTTAGTTAGGTACCATTTGTACCTAGTGTTATACAAATCTTTTATTCTTCGGGTTCCGAAACCATAAAAGTTTGGGAATTTGCTGCTTTAGAAAACTAGCCTTCTTCTTCTGTCGTGTCGTCATGAGCTACATAATGATAATAGCTCATGTCGTGGTGTAAAGATTAGCCAGTCAGCAGGTTGGTAGCGGGCTGACTGCCCAGGGAGGCTCTTTTAATGCACCCCTTACTAGCCTTAAGTAATTGTCTTTTGCAAGGAAATCTTAACCACAATTTTAAATACAATTTCCAGCAAAAAAATCCTCGCGGATCACCCACAACTGCAAGCACCACACGACCTCGCCATCTTCGAAGACCACATCTACTACTTAGTAGCTAACTCCTTCCGGCTCAGCCGCTGCCTGCTCTTTGGCTCCAAACATTGCGAGACCTACATCTACCGCGTGTTTGACGCCAACACATTTGTCATACGTCATGAGAGCGTGCAAAGAGATGACCTGGTGGATAAATGTGAGGGCATAGTTTGTGCCAATGTTTGCGCGTTGGACGAGGATGGCCCGAAGTGTGTGTGTGATGATGGGGCGTTGGCGAAGGATGGGGAGTGCCCGGCTTTCGAGAAAAAGGATGTGAGTATAACTTTTTCTGTAACTTCGAGAGCTTAATTTTGCAGCCTATCTATTCGCAGTCTTTTGGTGAATATCTTTCACCAAAGTACACCTTACAGCACTAACCTCAATTTGCTTTGGTGTATTTAATAATACTAAAGTAGTTTATTAACATTACCGTATTGCGAACTTCGACCGGCCGCAGATTTAAACTTCATTCTTGATGGATTAAATGATAAAGGAAGAAATAGAGAATAAAGCTTGGGGGAAGCTATAACTTTCACACGAGGGGGGGGGGGTTGCCTTCGTCGCGCGTGTAGTATGTACATATGGGCGGGGGACGGACACTGCTATACGTCACAACTGTCATTTGTTTGTTGCTATATCAATCAAGCGGAACGTGCAACTAAGTATACTATTTTGTGGCACGGATACAAAAGGTGGATATTTGTCGAATATTAGCGTTTTTACGTAGACTAAGGGGGCGTGCGTACCCCTTAAACCCCCCTCTTATATAAGCCCGTATGTCACCATTTATACCAACCGAAAATTGGTGCAAAATGCCCGTGCAATCTTTACGAAAGGTGACAAAATATAGCACGAGATATTTTGCAGGGTAAATCTAACCCGTAGAATTATCTAACCAATAAACTTAATTCCACCGTGTAAGACAGCAGTTAAGAAAGTAGTAGTAGTGAAGTAGTCGAGGCCGCAGCCAGGAAGTAACTTTGGGGTGTCGAGTTCTCTGGACCAGAGACAAAAAGTATAAAATGTTACGTTAAAAACCGTCGTCACCACTGGTAGCGACACGAGTATTGAGAGTTTCGGGGCGGGAGGGGGTTGAACCCCCAATGCCCCCTGCCTACGGCCTTGAGTAGTAGGACTGCCTGTTCCTATAAAGTTAAGATTGAAATATTGAATTTCCTTGTTCTACTTACTTTCTCTCTACTCTTTATCCCCAGCTGCCCCTCTTCAACGGCTGGTCGTACGAGGAGCTGGCGAGCGCCCACAACATCTCCTTCACCGTCATCATCGCGGTCTTGGTGTTGGTGGTGATATATCTCTGCGTCTTCGTTTATTACCACTTCGTGTACAAACCCAGGAGGAATAGAGCGGCAGCTTATACTGAGTAAGTGTCATTTTAGTCCTAATAAAAGTCTAAGTTAGTTTAAGTCTTTGCTCAACATTAAGATAACTAGGTTCCGTGTGATGCCACACATAAAGAATTTCACCACCCTTATCTCTTCTCATGGGTGTCGTAAAAGGCGACCAAGGGGTTCACCAATCACCAGAGGATGGGTAGCAGCGTTCTCCGAGTATTTAACCAACCAATTGCGATCGTCAACCCGCCTGCCATTCGTGGCAATTATGGCATATCCCCCCTTAATTGGCGGAGGCCTATGTTCAGCAGTGGAAATCTTTCGGCTGAAATGATGATGATGAATGAAGATAACTAGGATTTCTTTTGTATCGAGGGTTAGTGAGTGCATTTGCTAAAGACAACTCTCCGCATGCACTAAGCTAGGTGGGGTTTGATTTACTCTATGGGAGCAAATCTGAAAACGCGATAAAAAACATCTGTCCCGTACATTTTATCTAGTGACATTGATGACTTTGAAAGCTGGGTACAGTAGTACACATTTTATATGGCCCACCGATGTACCGGCGCAATAAATTGTG
The DNA here is from genome assembly GCA_949699075.1 of Asteroscopus sphinx. Classification (NCBI taxonomy): domain Eukaryota; kingdom Metazoa; phylum Arthropoda; class Insecta; order Lepidoptera; family Noctuidae; genus Asteroscopus; species Asteroscopus sphinx. The sequence goes on from OX453023.1 coordinate 6,338,901, forward strand.
AGAAATTGGTTAACCAATCAGAAAGCTGCGCGCCAAAAATCTCAGCCGCTTCCGCTAGTGTTCGGAAGCATGTGAGCGAAATCGAAAAAGACGGCAAAGCAATCTATTTTAACACCTTTATTTTTTTAATGTTTCTGAACTCTGGTGTTTTCGTCGATAGTCTTTTTGTTTCTGCGGGAACGAAGATTGACGACGCGTCTTATCTTTTATGTCCATATTCCTTATTAGTTTGTGTTTGTCATTCTGTACGCAGTGAATATGATACTAAACATTTAAATCTTTATTTCCAGAGTTCGTTTTCAGAACACTGCGCTAGACAATACGCCCTTTCCTGCTAATTCTTCAGTACAGATGAACACGTCAAGGCAAGTACCTATCTACAGTATTTGACTACTTGACTCTCTTGGCCAGTAAGCCTCAAGATGCCGCATAAACAAATTCTTGCATTAGAACAGTCGTCAAATGTTGGGTGGGAACGGGGGGCGGACGGCGCGTTATGATTTGTCGGCTCAAAAGTTCGGTGGAATGATTCCGTATGATTGGTGCTGCTCGCTGACGGACTGAAGTCCTGATTGGCCGCGAAATGTAAGATATGTAATGCTACTGCATATGCGTGGTGACCGGGTGTCTGGCTAATTGACGTCTAGAGGCTTACTGGTCTGTGCTCTCGCTACATCGTCCGGGGAAGTACTACCACCGTACCTACGTCTGCCGTCAAACAGTGATGCTTGCATTGCAGTGTTCCGGTGCTCGTGGTACGGGTGCCGAGGACATTACAATCACATGAGACTATCCATCTTCATGTCTCAGTTTAGAAAACGCAATTTGCAGGCCTAGGTGGTATTGCAGTTGTTACGGGCAAAGGTAACCGCTTAACATCAGGTGGGCCTTTAGCTCGTTTCGTCATCCTATATAGGTATACCATAGGTTAAAAAAAAACAAGTAACCACCAAAACTAAACTTGCTTCCTGTAGTTCCCAGCAGAGAGGTCATCCTCTTCACCTGAGGGTGTCGGAAAAGGTATTTAGGTTATTGATTATATCAGAAGTGCAGGTAGGGTTACCGGATGTCAGGATTTGTCCTAATATGTAAGGATCATAGCACCGTATCAAATCGCGGTGCTATAAAACCAAAGGGCAAAGCACAAACATGAAATTAAAAATAAAAGACCCAATTAATAATAAAATAAAATAAAAATTTAAATATATATATACACACCGGCACAATTAGCGGAACAGAAAAAAAAGTGAGACTATGAGATAATAACGCATATATTTGACGAAAATGTAATTAGACACAAAATAACAAATTGATTAACATCTTTTAACAACGACTTTGTAAAGTCTTCGTTATTTTTTATTTAAAAATAAAGAAATATGAAATAAGTGAAATTTTTTAGATGATTATGAACCATCACAAAAAATAAAAAAAAGTAAGCATTAAATGATTTAACAATAAAATTAAAGCAAAATTAATAACGAGTGTTTCCCCCTCTTGCTCTGATTACGGTTTCCATTCGTCTGGGCATGCTACAGATTATGTTATCGATGATTTCTTGAGGCAACCGCTCCCACTCCTCAAGTAATGCGTTTCCAAGTTCATTCAGATTGTTGGGGGGTGGCATTCTGGATTTAACCCTTCTTTTGAGCAAGTCCCAGACATGCTCTATCGGATTCATATCGGGGGAATTTGCTGGCCACTGCATCACCGGTATACCTACGTGGCTCAGATATGCCTGTACCGATTGTGCACTATGAGCACGAGCATTATCTTGCATTAGAATAAAGTCGTCACCAATAAATGGGGCAAATGGTACAACATGTTCTTCTAAAATGTCTCTGATGTATCGATCTGCTGTCATGGTCCCTCCTGTGACTATCACTAACTCCGTGCGAGCTCCCAAACATATCCCTCCCCAAACCATAATCGAGCCGCCACCATAAGCCACTGTGTGTTCAAAATTAGACTGTATGTGGCGTTCTCCTTTGCGTCTCCATATTGGCTGTCTCCCATCAATCTGTTTTAAAAGAACTCTGCACTCATCAGTAAAGAGAACCTGCTGCCATTCGTTCAAATCCCAATGACGATGTTCTCGCGCATAGCTTAATCGGTTTACGCGGTGACGTCTCTCAAGTTTTGGGCCTTTGGCAGGTATATACGACCCTAAACCAACTTCTTCAAATCTCCTGCGAACTGTACGCTCACTTACTCGTACTCCTCGAACGTCTTCCAGTTCATTTCGAGCTTGTACAACCGTTAATCGCGTATTCCTACGAACTCCAAGTTGTAAAAAACTGTCATCTCGCCTCGATGTACATCTTTTTCTACCTTGACCCCTCCTCCTCACAAGAGAATTAGACGATCTGTACCGCTGGATGCTGCGATGAATCGTTGATACTGGTCGACGAAGCCTGGAGGCAATCGATCTGTAGGTATGGCCATTTCTTCTCATTTCATCAGCCCTAATGATTTCCAGTGATGTTAAGTCAGGCATAATAAAGAGCTTTTAATAAACAAAATTGCCTATAGAATAACAAATTTATAAAAAACCATTAAGTGCAATTTTTCAAAAAAATTACAATTACGTAGTTATTACTCGAACAAGTTGACAAAACGTATTGTTCGGGAAAATAAAACAAATGAATGAAAAAAGTGTATGTCATCTAATTTTCTATTTTCAAATTTGACAATAAATTAAAAAAAATATCATAACTGGCCAGTTCCTCAAGTAAAAGATTTTAAAATCCTGCTTTTTTTGTGTTCCGCTAATTGTGCCGGTGTGTATATACGTGGGACACTCAGAAAGTTTTGCGAAACTAAAAAAAATTGTTCTATACGTACATATATTTTTATCAAATCTTTTCAAAGTACTTTCCACCAGCCTCTATACAAAGATTCATGCGCCTAAACCAGTTTTCAAAACACTTTTTCCAGTCCGCCGCAGACACCTCGTTTACAGCCTGCTCGAACGCAGCCAGCGCATCTTCCGGCGACGAAAATTGTATCCCTTTGAGCTGATTGTTTATTTTTGGGAATAAAAAGAAGTCACACGGTGCTAGATCAGGGCTGTAAGGAGGGTGACCCAGGAGTTTGACTGGCGTGCTGTCCAGGAAGTCCCTCGTTTTGAGTGCGGTGTGCGCAGGTGCATTGTCGTGGTGGAGCAGTAGCCCGCGGAGCCCTGTGTTTGGTCGCTTGTTGCTTATAACAGAGAAAACTTCTGGCAAACATTTGGTAGTATACCATTCGGCATTAATGCTTCTTTGATCCCGTAAGGGAATTGATACCAAGTGGCCAGTCAAATTAAAAAAGCTAGCGATCAAAATCTTACCCCCGCTTCTAGATCGCTTCACTTTGGTAGGCGTTGGCTCATTTTGAAACACCCAAACAGTCGACTGGCGCTTGGTTTCTGGGTCGTATTGATAAATCCAGGACTCATCACCTGTAACGATGTCGTAAACACGCCGAGACGAGCCTGCTTCAAATTTGTTAAGCATATCACGGCACCATTCCACCCGGGCCTGCTTCTGAGCATCGGTGAGGTTGTGCGGCACCCAGCGTGATACTATCCTCCTCACGCGAAGATGGCTGTGTAGAATCTCGTGAACGCTTCCCGATCCAATCTTCAATATGTGTTGAATCTCCTGATATGTAATTCGCCTATTGTCTTGGATTAAATTTTTCACTGCTAGCACGTTTTCTTCGGTAACAGCCGTCAAAGGGCGACCGCTTCTTTCGTCATCCCCCAAAGTTGGTCGACCGCGCTTGAATTCGTTATACCAAACGATACACGGTTGCCTTGGAAGGGCCTTCATCCATGAATGCCATTTGAAGTCTATCGTACGATTCATCCGGTTTCAGGCGACACTTGAAATCGTATAAAATCATAGCTCTAAAATGTTCCCGGCGCAGATCCATATTTCAGTGAGACACAATACTTTGAATTAACTCGCAAAAAATGTGGAGGGAAATTTTGAAATTGGAACTTACTTATTTTTACTTATAAATAATCATATTTTCGAAAAACATTATAACTGGCCAGTCTCCCATATATAAAAACTTTTTTTCGCAATACTTTCTGAGGGGCCTGGTATATATGCACAGACCAGTAAGCTCTAGACGTCGATTAGCCGGACACCCCCGGTCACAACGCATATGCAGTAGCACTGCATATCATACGCCCCGCCGCCAATCAGGACATCAGTCCGTCAGCGAGCGGCACCAATCATACCACCGAACTTTTTAGCCGACCAATCATAACGCGCCGTCCACCCCCCGGTCCCTGCCAACATTTTACGACTGCGTTCTCATGCAAACCTTTGTTTAAGCGGTGTCTTGAGGCTTACTGGTCTGTGTATATATGTAAGGATTGTCAGGTAGGTATAGTGATTTTGGTTTTTTATAGTATTTCTTATGATTCAAATCCAGTTATGATGTAATTAGAATAAATCCAAATGACGTAATATAACAAATTGTAACTACCCAATTTTATTTTGTCAATGTTCATAAAATTTAATTAGGTATTTGTACACCAATTTTATTGGTAAAACCTAGAGACTTCACAATAAAGATTGATTTGATTTGACGTTTGACAAAACTGGTTGATGGGGGTCAGTCCTGCCTGTAGCCTTACACCCCTTGAAATACTTATTAAATAACTTTTTTGTATCTACAGCACCATGTCGCACGAGTTCACCAACCCTCTGCAGTACGTAAGGAACATGTGGTATAGCTCCTTCCGCAAGCACACGAAGCCAAACGTAAGTTGTTTTTAACCTACTTCAAAAAAAGAGGAGGTTCTCAATTCGGTTGTATTCTTTTTCATGTTTGTTACCTCAGAACACCGTCATTTAGGTATAACCCGATTTCGAAAATTCTTTTTTTATTGAAAGGATGTAGGTTCTTCCAGATTGGTCCCATTTTCATCAACCAGTTTTGATGATGGGATCCATGTGGAATTGAGGGAACTCCTCAAATATTATAGGCATACATGTAGCGATTTTGGTATTTTCATCAACAAGTCGAGCATTTACATTCAGAAAGTATGATTTGGTGAAGACCTGATGAAGATCTTCGGAGATAAAGAAGGGAACTGGAATGGCTGACAGCAAATCATCCGGGATTGCAGAAATCGCCTGTCTTTCTATTGTTAATCCCACTCAAAATAGAAAAATAAAATGAATTAAAAAAAAAGTAAAAACCGACTTCAAAAGAATAAAATTTGTAAACGGAAACAGTTTAGGAAGTCGATGCCAGTTTTTTCATAACTCAATCCGAATCAAAGGCACCTAGGTACTTCCTTAACTGTTTCACACAAATTTTATTATTTTTGAAGTCGGGTTTAACTTTTTTTTATTATGTATCTCAACAGGAAATATGAAGGCGCCTGGCAATGATGCTGTTACAGGTCGAATGACTGCTAGCCTGGCTTAGTCATCGAATATTAAACCTTACCAATAGAAGCCTACCAACCCTAAGAATAGTACCACAATCTGTTCTCGTGGGTGTCGTAAAAGGCGACTAAGGGGATCACCAGAGGATGGGCAGCAGCGTTCTCTGAGTATTTAATCAACCAACTGCGATCGCCAACCCGCCTGGCGAAGAGTAGCGATTATGGCATATCCCCCCTTTTTGGGGGAGGCTTATGTTCAGCAGCGGACGTCTTTCGGCTGAAATGATGTGGTACAGTCTGTTACAAAAATATAGTATAAGCTAGGGATCGATCTTATATAGTAGTAACAAATACAAAAGTACTGGCGTCCTAGCTAGAAAGACAAAGTTAGAGTTACAAAGAAGCCTGTGTTGTGATGATAGTGATGATACCCTACAGAGACGTAAACATTTAATTTGTTTGAAATAAAGTCCGCCAATTTTCGACTAGACGTAACGTGCTCCTATTGGCTCGGGCAATGTAACACGCGGGCGTGGCATTACGCAAGCCAATAGGCAGTTGCCTAAGTGCGCTCCTATTTCATATTTATCTATGTAAATCAATATAACAGTTTCGCAATTGGCATCCGTAATTCAATAGGGCTTAAGCTCGATGGGTTTAGCCAAAATCAAGGACGGCAGGGAAGACGCAGGTTTTGAAGGTCTCCTCTCAAAAAGAGCCCACGATACTCACAAGTTTATTACACAAACTAGGTACTTCCTACTGCAAGTAGGTAAGTGCCCCTGCAAACTATACTGGGAGACTTTACCGTCTGTAAAAAACAGGGTGTTATCAGTTACCATAACAGAATAGAAAAAAAAAAGCTGTTCTACACATTTTGTCTACTGAAATCAACTACAATTGACTTTGTTGTAACAGCTGATATTTTTTCGCTTATTATTCTTTTTTACATCATCATCATCATCATTTCAGCCGAAAGACGTCCACTGCTGGACATAGGCCTCCCCCAAACATCGCCACAACGACCGGTCCTGTGCCTTCTGCATCCAGCGGATTCCCGCGACCTTCACCAGGTCGTCGGTCCACCTTGTGGGGGGCCTACCCACGCTGCGCCTTCCAGTACGCGGTCGCCACTCCAGAACTTTACTGCCCCATCGGCCATCCGTTCTGCGAGCAATGTGCCCCGCCCACTGCCACTTAAGTTTGGCAATTCTTCGGGCTATGTCGGTTACTTTCGTTCTCCTGCGAATCTCCTCATTTCTGATTCGATCACGCAGGGACACTCCGAGCATAGCCCTCTCCATTGCCCTTTGAGTGACTTTGAGCCTTCTTATCAGGCCCATTGTGAGCGACCACGTTTCAGTACCGTAAGTAATTACTGGCAACACACACTGGTCAAAGACTTTCGTCTTGAGACACTGCGGTATTTTGGACGAGAAGATATTGCGTAGCTTCCCGAACGCTGCCCAACCGAGTCGGATTCGACGATTGACCTCTTTCTCGAAGTTGGACTTACCTAGCTGGACAGTTTGTCCTAGGTATACATAATCGTCAACAACTTCGAGTGTAGATTCTCCGATGTTTACGGGAATGGGTGCTATATGGGAATTCAACATAACCTTTGTCTTGTCCATATTCATTTTAAGACCCACTCTATCAGAAGCTCTACTGAGGTCATCGAGCATTGTACCGAGGTCCTCCATGGTCTCAGCCATGACTACTATGTCGTCGGCAAACCGAAGGTGAGTGATGTACTCGCCGTTTATGTTAATGCCTAGCCCCTTCCAGTCCAGAACCTTGAAGACATCCTCCAATGCAGCAGTGAACAGTTTCGGAGAGATCACATCTCCCTGTCTCACACCTCGCTGCAGAAGGATAGGTTTCGAGGCTTGGTCCTGTAATCGGACTGACATAGTGGCGTTTTCATACAAAGACTTTAACACTTCGATGTACCGATAGTCAATCTGGCACCGTTGAAGAGACTGTAGTACCGCCCAAGTCTCGATCGAATCGAAGGCTTTCTCGTAGTCCACAAACGCTAAACAAAGAGGCAAGTTATACTCTTCGGTCTTCTGTATAACCTGCCGCAGCGTATGTATGTGGTCTACGGTGCTAAAGCCTTTTTTACATAATTCGAAGCTATTACAGAAACTGATCACACTAATTCAAATGAGTACCACACCCTATTTTTTTCCAGACGATAAAAAAGTCACGACTCACCCAGTAGATGTTTAATCGGTGGATTTAGTCTGAATTCGGTGGCTTTTGGCTGTTAGCCTAAGCTGCCAGCTGCAGGCAGTTTACAAAACACTATTTGGTATTGGTATAGCGGGCCATTTACCGCAACTCCACGCTTGGCATGTATTTTGCTTGTGGGTGGTAATAACTTGTTAACTCAAGCCACCCCAGCTCCATGGAAAGCCAGCAGACGCCCGATGTTGCTGACGGTCTCTCGGAGAGTACCTGGATCTCTGAACTACTTAGCCCTGTATGAGGCGACCTCTGGGTAGTTGAGAAGCACGTGGGCCGCTGTTTCTTCTGTATATGGATCCAGAAGAAACAGCGAGCAACAGCAAGCTCTGCATAGGGACTGTCAGTTACACCTATGACAAAGAGGTGTTTATTAACCGTGTCCGGTATAGGCGGCTGTAACCGTGCGTAGTTATTGTTTTGACAGCCAGAGGAGCTGTTTGGTGATCCTACCATCGAAGACCGGGAGTGCTTCCGTAGCCTATCTGCATACCTCGTGGTTCATCCAGCAGTTGTTTGTCTAGTGCGGTTTCTTATCAGGGTACGAAAATGCTCAAAGGGGAGAAGTATTATAGGTTCAGTTCCTACAGAATCCGTACTCGATCCCTTCCTAGCGACAGCGAACTACAAAACGCTATGTATTCTGCCACCCACCCGATATACCGAAAGTCCGCCACTTTCAAGAAAATTATTCCTGATGCAGCAACGGCTGCCAGGGGGACATAGCGGCGGGATTCCCCCGCAATGCCCCAGTAAGCCGAGGTCCGTGCCCCCCCTTGGGGGGCGCCCTTATGCGGTTTTGCAACCGCGATTTTAGTTTACAAGTTGGGTTTATTTTCGGCGGATGGAGTCTCCGCCACCCGCCCGGTTAAGCAGTTAGGGTACCTATTATCGACCTCCGAGAGACCATTCATTAAAAAAAAAAACTATTTATGTATAGTATGGTAGAAACTTTGCTGTTCAATGAGTTATCTGTCTAATAATAAATAGGATGACCAGCCAATTTTCTATGTCATTAAGACTTTGTCAGAATGTTTTGTAAAATAAAATTATGTATCTAGCATTTAATAGGTATTTATTTATTTCCAGTGCACAGGAGAGTTACCGTTCAACATCCCAACATCGCCACCCCAGCAAGACTTGTCAGACACAGAATCAGATTTAGATGATAAGGAAAACAATAGAATTATAAGAAATAAATAATTTTTAATCAATTATGTCGAATTTTAGCTCTATGAATTTATAAATATCAACTCGATCTATAGGATTTTATTTTCAATGATTTGCGTGTTAAACGAATCTCAAAACACAGGCTTTCTTATTGAAAGCCTGTGGTTAGTTATGTTTAAATAATATTTTATTTTTATTAAAAATAAGTAAATAATGTTTTAAATAAGTTAAATAAATAAGCATGATTAAATATATTTAGAATTTTGTAATATTTTTGCATGAAGTTTAAAACTTATGGAATTGTACAATAAAGTTGAAAGATCTATGAATATAAACTTTGGTTTTTGTTTTTTCCAGTTTTCTCCCTTTTATTGCCTCGTTGGTCTAGTGGTTGCAAGCGCGACCGCTGAGAGTGAGGTCCTGGGTTCGATTCCCGGGTCGGGCAGTGTTATTGGGTTTTTCATTAGGAAATTCTCAGTAGCAGCCTGGAGTCTGGATTTGTGCCTGGTCAATGGCAATAGGCTCGCCCCCTATTACATGGGACTATAACATAACTGGTGAAATGTGGGTGTACTATTACACCTCTGCCTACCCATTCGGGGAAATACAGGTGTGATGTTATGTTATGTTCTCTCTTTTATTTTCCAGACAAGCAAATAGGCAAGGTTTTAATACATGTGGATGGATATAATAACACAAACATTTATGAAAAGACTTATAATTTCCTAAAACATAGCATACAGTAAAATGTTAGAATTACTTCCAAAGCTTCTTGATAGACATATTCTTCTCCGAATCCTTCTGCATGACCTTTGCTACGGCCATTTCAAAGTCTTCTTGAGTCACATGGACTCTGCGCTCACGGAGAGCATACATGCCAGCCTCTGTACACACACCCTTGACCTCAGCACCAGAGGCTCCAGGCATCAACTCTGCAATCTTACGTAGGTTGATGCCTCTAGTCAGATTCATCTTCCTTGAATGAATTTTCAAGATGTCAAGACGGGCTTCCTCATTCGGTGGAGGGAACTCAATCTTCCTGTCAATACGGCCAGGTCTAAGTAACGCAGGGTCAAGAATATCAATCCTGTTAGTTGCCATGATAACCTTGATGTTCTTAGTTGCTTCAAAACCATCCAGCTGGTTCAGCAATTCCAACATAGTTCTCTGTACCTCAGAATCTCCACCGCTGCCAGACTCAATACGTGATGAACCGATGGAATCAATTTCGTCCATGAAGATGATAGAGGGAGCATGTTCACGGGCCATTACGAAAAGCTCTCGGACCATACGACTGCCTTCACCAATGAATTTCTGTACCAACTCTGAACCTGAGACACGGATGAAGGTGCACTCTGTGTGGTGAGCTACAGCACGGGCTAGAAGGGTCTTGCCAGTACCAGGCGGGCCATATAACAAGACACCTTTGGGTTGGGCAATACCAAGAGCATCAAACAACTCTGGATGTTTTACTGGAAGCTCAATCACCTCTTTAATCTCCTTGATCTGCTTGTCTAGACCTCCAACCATCTCGTAAGTAGAATCGGGAACCTTTTCTACCATCATGAGAGATACCAAGGGATCCACTTTGTTCGGAAGGATTTTATGAAGGGTGTAGCTCTCGTTGCGAAGCGCGACCCGGCAGTTGGCGGTCACATCGTTGATATCTACATTCTTGTCCAAATCTACCACGAATTTACCTTCAGGGTGGACTTTCACGAGCACCTTTTTCTTGTCCATCGGCTTGACGACCTCGCCCACATAGGAGCCCTGTTCTTGCAGAAGCTGGAGCTCCTCGCGCAGCATACGAACTTTAGCATTAAGCTCATTACGCTGGGCTTGCAGACGACGAAGATTTTGGGATTTCTCGGCGACGACTAATTGCAGTTCTTCGATCTTTGTTATGTAGTATGGCCGGAATCCCTCACCTTTTCCCGAGTCCACCTCCATTTTACTAGTGAGAGTCATTTTGCTGTGTTATTTTAGCCACATTCAACACTTTTCTCTAACAAACTCAACACAATAATTTGATAGATAATTTCGACCGCACAATATTTTTCCGAGTCACGATGACCACAGAGTACATATATCATTAATCTGTGACCACAGAGAAAATAATCACTACGACGATGACGAGGGACATTCCAAAATGCTTAAATTCTACCCTGGAGGGAGGAATTAGTTTATTTGCTATGTAATAAAGTTTTGTTTTCCATCTAATTAACGAATAACGTCGGTTTTTTAAAAAAATGTGTTGATTTCATTCATCGAAATGTTGTATTATTAATATTCCACAAAATAAATTTCCATTATTAAAAGCTACCAAAGCTATTATCAATTTATTGATATTGCTACATTAAGAATATAATGCGTTCAAAATTAAAAATCCACGTTCTACCTATAACAACCTGAATCAAATCTAGAAAAATAGAAAATTAAATATTGAATAAATTATGAAATAACATAATGTAAAATAAAATCCAAATTACTGAAAATATTTACTCAAAATTTTAAGATAAGATAAGATAAGATAAGATAATGTTTATTTGTCATAACATGAGTATACACACAGAGTATGCAAGTTGTACAAAATTATTATAAGATCTATCATGTTATACCTTTACGGCATGGTATATACTCAAAGCTTTACGGCATACAAATTTATAACTAACTAATTAACTTATTTTTAACTGATATAATTTTAATAATTCCTTAACGTCATAATGTCACACCAGGGCTGCGTTCATCTGTGACTTATATCAACCGACGTCGTCTGACGATGCTCGGAGCATTATTTGGGCGTATTATGTTCCTTGGTTTGGGCGTTCATTTGTATTTGTATGATATGATGATCGCTCTGAGTAACGCTCTGAACGACTAAAGTACGCTCCGTGCGTCGTCGGGCGATATAAGTGAACGCAGCCCAGTTACTCACATCTATGACTATGAGTTACTCAGAGCGATCATACACAAAGAGAATATAAATCACTACGTTTAATCATACAAACCACGTCCAAACCACCATAGAATATACCACAGTACAATATACTCCTAGCGGAGGAATATGATAGAATACAAACGAACCATGAAGTTCTTTGAGTATACTCAAAGATGAAGTTAGATTAAAAAACGAACGTCCAAGGAACGCTCCGAGCGTCGTTCGACGACGTCGGGCGATATAACTGAACGCGGCCCAGTGGTCTTGAGCGAACGTCAAAATACAAAATCGGTAGAGCTGCCCCCAAAAATCAGTACATTTGTGCCTAAAATCGGTATAGATAGTATGTAAAAAAAGTACTAAATCGAATTTCTCAACCTAAAACTTCGTTATCCTTATAAATTACTAGATACTCACATTAGTCGCAACAGCCACCAGTGGCGGCCGTTGGGAATAATCCACTCAAACACATCTTAGTTTCATTAACAATATATTAAGTAAGAATGCACTGAAAATCTCTGTTAAAAGTCAAAAGTGTTCCGTTTTGAAAATGGGGGGATTTTATGGTAACGATAACGAAAGATAATTTAGATGATAGTTTTTATTCGAATGAATTTTCTTCACAGAGTACATTTATATATTCTTTTCATTGGATAGTCGATAATTTGATAGTTTAAATTAATATTTTCGAGCAAATATAGCTTATGGAGCTAGGTTTAATTAGGTAGGTTTTGTTAAGTGCGTTTACAAACATTATGTTCATTATCTCTAATGTAAAAGTATCAATTTTACCGAAAGACACGTACTGATGAAAAATACAATAATTATACAGTCTGCCACACCACCGCAGAGGCAATGTGACTGTGAAGTCTTAGGCCCGTATTCCAGATCGATACTCAAACGTTGATCACTGTTTAAAACTAGTTTTGAGTTGAGCTTTGATTTTAGAACGTCCCTCAAGCAGAGATTTGTTGATCACAGTTCAGCTGAGTTTAGTTTCGTTTTATATTGTCACCTGTTTCGGTATTTGGGCAGAGATTTGATCTGTAATCACTCAAGTGTGGTCCAGACTACGCTTGAGTAGAGATTTCTATTATATTTCAGGTCAAATTCGTGTGTTATGTTGTTGAATTAAATTTTATAATTACTGTTCTGGAATAAGAACGATACTCAAGTAAAGATTCTATCCTTAAGTAGTGATCAGGTGATTGGAGTTTAAACTGTACTTGAGGAAGCTTCTGTAATACGGGCCTTAGACTACTACCATGTACCATGTTAGATTGTATTACATTTTGACGACGTCTGTGCTGTGGTCTAGTGGTTCGAGTGTCGGACTGCTGATCACGAAGTCGTGGGTTCGATTCCCACAGGTATAAAATATTTATGTGATCTTCTTCTATCGTGTCAACATGGGCTACATAATGATAATAGGTCATGCCCTGGGGAAAAGATTAGCCAGTCAGCAGGTTGGTGGCGGGGCTGATTGCCCATCGTGCGCAGGACGATCAATTAAATATCGTCACTCGTGGAGAATCTTTTAATGCACCCCATGCATTTATGTGACGAACATAAGTGTTCTTATGTATTGAAAGTATGTATTAACAAAAAAAAAGTATATAAGTATTATATCTATTGATTGTCTAGTACCCATAGTACGCACGGCTACCACGTTTACGTTACGGAAAGCCTATACCATGTGAGGTCAGCTTATACTGGAAATGTACAGCTTGATGTGTAGCCATGTGTACAAGCTCTGCCTAGTTTGTGACTAGATGATGCTGTGTAAAAATTTCCCAAAATATTTATCTATTTATTCTGACCGCAGGCTGCAGTCGGCGTGTGGAAAGGGAGAATCCCAACCTCTAGATTGAGTCGATATCATCGATATTTCTTTTCTTGCACATATAAAATGATACATTACATAATTAGTAGAGACCGGATTATATGCAACTAAAAAGCTTGTTATATGCATGCAAATATACATGAAAAATGCTTTAAATATGCACGAAAATTGGCAGAATATGTGAAAAGAAAAGATCATCATCATCATTTCAGCCGAAAGACGTCCACTACTGGACATAGCCCCCCCCCAATTATGGGGGGGATATGCCATAATCGCCACGCTTGGCAGGCGGGTTGGCGATCGCAGTTGGTTGGTTAAATACTCAGAGAACGCTGCTGTTCATCCTCTGGTGAATCCCTTAGTCGCCTTTTACGACACCCATGAGAAGAGATAAGGGTGGTGCTATTCTTTAAGACCGGCACCACACGGACTAAAAAAGAAAAAAAATATTTTTTTTTTTTTTTTTGGAAAGAAAAGATAAATTTTAGGAACCCAAAAAAGAAGACAAGTAGTTCGCTTCGCACGCGTAAAATGCGTTAAAATAATAAAATAATTAGTAAGGGTAGGCATATCTATACGACTTTGATTTAACTGTAAAGTTAGTCGAGTCGGTTAAGGAACAATGTTTCTTAATAAGATATCGCTGACGTCACCCAAAGACGTATAGTGGAGGATAATTTCGATACCTCGAGCAGTGTTCACGGTAGCTTAGTGGCTAAAGCACTGGCGTGCTGAGCCAGGAGTCGCAGGTTCGAATCCTGCTCGTGAGCGATTTTTTCTTTCCACAATTTATATCTTAAGAAAAGTAAATTTTAATTTTTTTAATTTCAAAATCAGCATACAATTAGTAAATTATTTATTTATAATTTATGATGTACACACAATAACATATGAAAGGAAACAGCATTAAAATTATTTAGTACAAAGGTACTGCTTATTTCAAAGAAATTTCTACCAGCAGACCTGCGAGAGGAGAAATAAGTAAGAAACTTAAAATTAGTTCTAATAAAGCAATCGATACTTAAATAAATACATATAAATTATATAGGTATAGGTAAATATGATATAAATATTATGCAATAACAAATTAAAACGAAAGGTAATGCTCTTTAACACGTCTTTTGAAGACAGATATGGATTGAGAATTCCGTATGTTAGGCGGGAGTGAGTTCCATAATCTTACTGCATGCACAGAGAAGGCATAAGAATAGAAATCCGTTTTGTGAGGTTGAAATTTAAGAAGAGTTTTAATTATCTTTTAATAAGTAGACACATTTTGGGTACGCATCAAATTTCAAACAAATCAATAAAAAACTAAACTGCAGACCAATGAGCACGCACGTCAAGTATGAACAAGTAACAATTTATATGCGTAATAGGTGGGACGACTTTGCAGTAGGCGAGCGTGACGCTCTTCTGTCTCTTTTATTTTATTATCGTAAAGTAACTGCCAAAACAAAAGAAGCGCGCGGCTACTAACCCTGCGTTCCGAAATGCGATAAAAGATATAGGTATAAAGATTATATCGCGAATCCGATCAAAGTCACAAATTATTACTCAATAGCCCTTATATTTCGTGACTATTAAATTTGGTTGGATTCGCGATATTATCACTTTTATAGCATTTCGGAACGCAGGGTGAGTGTACTGCACTCGGAAAAATATTGTAAATGTACCGATAATATTCATCATAACTAGATCTTAGGTAAAATATGCTATTACCGCTGAGGATGGCTTAAATATGCAAATGCATATGCAAATACGCAAATGCATATAATCCGATCTCTATTAATTAGTAATTCAAGTAGCAAGCTATTCGAACAATTATACGAATGAATCGTTCACATTCGCCCATCACTAATTTCAAGTCGCAAAAGTCAACGTTTTATCTTTTCAAATTTAATAGTTAAACAAACATAATTAATTATGTTTATTTCTGTAATAGTTGTTTACAGTGAAACAGAATGAAACAATAATGTAAGGATACAAGCTTTCAAATTCTCGGCTCTTCAGCACAAGTTCACAACATGCCCGCTCAATCCCCTAAGGCGACACTCTTAACGAACATTTAACAAATCCAATCCAATGAAGACTATATTAATAAATATGTGTATACTAACAACAATTGTAGTTGTTGTGTGTAGTACACTCATCTTGAAAGTACTATGGCTGGTGCGGATGGGTTCCTTAGCCCATTGGAGTTACATAGTTGGCAATGCGTTGTACCCGCGAGACGCTACAGGAAGTTTAATTTTGAGCGCAAGCGTGTTCAGTTTCATAACGCTCGGAACAATAGTACCATCGTTTTTATTTCCAAGATTTAAATTTGTTGCAACTGCTATGAGTATACCTCCTCAGATCCATATGTTACTACTGTTACATAGAAACTTAGCGTCTCGCTTTGAAAATGACGCCGTTGCTAAATCTGTGCAAGCATATACGGCGATCACGTTAATTTCGACTTTGTGGACCATTATATCTCTACTAAGAAACCATTAAGTTATGTAATAGTACCCAATTTTTGAAGAAACAGCACTATATTCACTCAGAATCAGTAATATGGAAGCACAGACATAGTAAATATTTTTTTATATGTCTATGTATGGAAGAGATTGTCAACTAGTTTATTTGGAAATCCTTTTGGTCATGATTATGATTACAGTATCCACCAGGAAAATAAGATTTGCAAACTTTTCAATCATGAACATTATCATTTAATCATTCATAAAACCGTGTAGGTAGTAACAAGTAACCTAGGAAAATAAAAACTTATTGTCTCGTGACTTGTTGTTTTTATTTCCATTATCAATTAAAGTCAAGGCGTAAATTAAATTTCCAGATCAAAGCAAGTAAAAGTCTCGTGATTAAAGTTTATTTACACAAGAGATTCACGCTAATGGATCGTCATGAATGAATGAAATAGACCAAACGTGATCCACGGAACATTATTTAGGAATACGTGGATTAAACAACTGCATTTACTAATGCTCTCATCCTAAAAACTAGAGATAAAGAATGTGTAATCAATAAATTTCGAGGTGAAATAAGCCTCAAATATTTGTGTTTTATGGCGGTTTATTTCCAGTTCCCAAACCTAAAATCGCGATTCGCGATAAGGCAGTCGCTGTGACGCGACGACGAGCGCAAGTCGTTTCGCGCGGAATATCGTGACGCGTTTCAAATACCTTTTCCAGGTGCAGCAAGTTATTAAAAAAATTAAAAAACTCCTTGACATTGACGTTGCGTTGACAGCCTTGACTTGACAGGTAACCTATTTTAGTAAATTGTAATTTGGTCAAAAAATATTGATTTATTACTTTTAATGAATTCAGCGGCATGTTATCTTTTATAACTTTGGTTAATAATGTGAAGATACTCAATATTATGTGTTGTAAAAGTTTTTAATCGATCAAACAAGTAATTTTATGTGCAGTGTTTTTGCAGTTTGGGTTGATATTGTTTTTATGATTAAGGTAATGTTTATATATGTTGTTTACGGCATAAATTGGATTTAAATCGAATAATTCGATCTCATTTTATAATTTCCCTTCATTACGCAATATATATTAGAATACTTTTGTTATAAATTATTGTTTATTGTTATCTAAGGATATAAGTAAATACTGTTTTTTTCACTGTACCTGAGGTCGTTAAGCAATGTCATTGTTATACAAGTTTGGTAGTCAGGAAACATAAGGCTGTATATGTCCGGATGAATGTAGAAATAAGACTATTATTTAAGTTTATCTTCCTGTAATTCAAGGTGGAATAGTAATGTGACAAGGTTTTCTCTGTCATGTTAATGATGTGCTAAAACAAACAACATCACATGATGGCTACAGGTTCTTAAGAAAAAGCTAAAAATAAGTTTTGTAGTCATATACCTACCTATGTGTATACTCATAATTTGTTTTTTTTTTCTATGTATTATTATATTATAATACTGAATAATGACTTAACTTATTCTGTTTGAAAAATATATCCACTGCTTAGCTAAGTATTCTTTTAGAATTGTAGTGCCGCCATCAAGTTTCTTAAAGAGCTTGCAGGCTTTTTGTAAAAACAAAAACCATGCTGCAGTTGATTTATACTGGAATTAATTTTATTGATAAAAATTAAGCCTGTGTTATTGCATAAAGGTATATAACATTGCTAAGAGGAATCAAATATTGTAAAGGAATTACACCTCCTTTAATTCATCAAATAATATTAAGAAATAATGGATTTTTTACTGTTTTGCTGTCACAACCGGACTTAGATTTGTTCAGTTTGAGATCAGGGGCCATATTATGAGGTTATAGAATCATCATTGTTCCTTTGCGAGGGAGAGACAGAGTTATACAGGATGTATAGTGCCATCCCTCTTCACACCGGAACAATAATGGTTTTAAAACCTCATAATATGGCCCCAGTACAATATAAGAAGAAGCTTGCGATCACTTTAATTTTTAATTTTAATATTTAATTTTTGTCACTTAGTTTTGGTTTTGGCCATACAAAAGCATTATCTGCCAATTATAGTCCCATTGCTAGGTAATGGGCAATCATTCAGGCATTCAAACAGAATAAGAAGGGTTCTAAGTCTACCACTCTGACCTGGTATGGGTTAGCACAGGGGTTCCCAAAGTTTATCCAAAACTACTACTTTAAATGAAAATGCTGCACCCCCCATCTTCGCAATTTTACAGTATTTAAAAAATTAAAAATCTTTATTATTCATAGTGTGGTTCAACTTATCTATAAATAAATAAGTAAATAATTTTAGGACATTTTTACACAGCACCATCTAGTCCCATACTAAGCAGAGCTTGTGATATGGGTACTAAACAATGGATATAATACTTATATACTATTTTTTTTTGTAAATATATACTTATAATACATAAGAAACACGCAGACCAACAGAAACACTTATGTTCATCACACAAATATTTGTGTCCTGTGGGTATCGAACCCACAACCAGAACAGCAGTCCGACCCTTGAACCACTAGACCTGTAGACCACAGACGTCGTCAAATCTATCTATCTATTTTACTTAGATATTATCACAATATTGTTTTGAATGCACATATTTAAGATGAGTTAACGGTGGTGCCCATGCTAGTAAAATAACTGTGTGACAGACACTGGCGCCTTCATCAATTTTAGCAGTTAGATACAAATTTTGATTTACATATCTGTTAGAGAGTGGTAAGTAAAAATTATCTAGTGTCCACGTTGCATGCCCAGGGGGGCAACTTGATGAGTACAGTCATGCTTTAAACAATAGGTAATGAATAAAAATAACCCTGTATCAAGCCTGTATAAAGAAAATGGTGATTAAACAGTCACAAAACGTTTCGTGGCCCTGCCGTGAGCCTGACAACAGCCAACAGCCTTTCCCCCTCTTTACCCTTCTCTACAGCTACGACGCTACTTATATAGTCACTAACAATTAAAATGACAATGATAAAAACCATGTAATTAGTCAAAGTTAGTTTTAGTAAATGAAAGATTATCTTTATTATGAGTTCAGCATTTTACTACGATGCTACCTAATGAAAATACCGGAAGATAATACTGATAAAAACCTAATATTATGTGTTATTGAGAAGTCATGTGTAAGCGGTTTACTGTAAACAAATTAACAGGGAAAGTTATTGGATGACTATATGAGTTTAGAATTGGCACGATTGGCCCATAAGATTCGTAGTACAGTCGACTGCATGACAGTGGTAACACTTCAATTCGAAAATCGCCCTTACTGCTTACGAAATAAAGATGCTTCTAATGTCAAAGTGTTACAACCGACGTGCGGTCGGTCATACAAGTGTGGGTGGTTATTTTTTTTGAGCGTATGTTTACGGAGTTGTATACAGGGGCAGAGGCGGACTAGCAGTCTCGGCCGCCTTAGGCTTTTTTGTAGTAGCCAACCCTCTGCTGATTTTGCAGCATAAAAATGTGCGGGGAGCGCAGTTTGGCCGCCTCTAATATCTGGCTGCCCTAGGCCCGGGCCTAGTAAGCTGGTGCCGCCCTAACAGAGGCCAGCGGGCGATAGACTGGGGAGTCTGTCGTCCGCATTTTACGGCCCTCGAGTTGTAGTGATGTCCCAAGTGTACCCGGACATCGTCAAAGAAGAGTCTGTACAGGAAGAGGGACCCGGAAACGGGTCGCGAATGCCATGCATTGCAGTTCTCGTGGCTCATCCACCAAGGCGAGAGTAGGTACACGGCGGAGTTTTTAGTGGGTGCGAGCCCCACATACTAGTCGGCTTTTTGGAAAGTCCGCCTCTGCACAGAGGGTTTATTTACAGGATAGCTATAGCCCAGGGTAGCAATTTCGTAGGGGCCACGAATTATCTCATTGGGTGGCTCACAGATCTTGATTTACAGAAGAAGAAATAAGCTAAAATATATCAGCAGTGTTGCCCCGCCAAAAAATCCTTAGCTTTAAACCAAGGGTGGCAAAAATCTACACCCGTCCCTGGAGGTGTAGCATTAGTTTGGGGTTTGAAATTCAATGCAATTCGAAGAAACCAACTTTGAGGCTACTTGGTATTTGGTCGGTTGGGAATAGTCGTGATTGTTCAAGGTTAATAAAGCTAGTTTCCATATCGACGATGAAGTGACAATACCTCCTAACTGTATAAAATTTACAAAGAAAAACCAACTTAAACCTTATATTAAAAAAAGTTGAAAGTTGATTGTAACAAAAATTACAGTTACGAGGTATTGGCACTTCATCGTCGATCAGTTCTTATGTGCACTATATCAGTATTTATTACAGTATGCGTAATATAATTGTGCCGCTCTGAAACCAGGATTTGCGAAGGGCCGCGCAGGTACAGTCACGTAATAAGTGTGAGCAGGACATAAGGATACATCGAACATAAACGAACGACTGAGACAGCGAGAACATGAGGTCCCCCGCCATCTTGACATTCAGATGAACAACCTATCAGTCTTGCCGCCATTACAGCGCATGCGCGCTACCGATTTGGTTGCAAAATTGACTACTGCGCAGCCACCTGTTTCTCACTTAACAGCGGCACAGTTATGTTACTCGTACTGTACTCTTCCTTAACCCAACTAAAAGACGAAAACCGAGTGTTGTGTCAGAAATTAGGTAAGGCCTATGGGTTGCGTAATTGAACCTAACCATTAAACCTTTTTCAGAATGGGCAACACCAGCAAGAAGCTAGCAGCGAAATGCACACTCCTAACCAAAGATGAACAGAAGTACCTCGCGACTACCTTCAGGGCGGCCAGCAAGAACTCTGATAAGATACGGGAGGACGATCTCATCGTGAGTGGCAAAGTAGACGCAGTGTTACTAGAAGTGTGTTCATTTTCGTTTATTTTTTTAACTTTACGTTTAGTTTGAAGTTGGTTGGTGATCGGATTCTAAAGTGTTGCCATAAAATTTGAAAATTGAGGAAATTATTTAATACCCTTGTGGTTGTGATTTTTAAAATCTGTGTCTGATTTCCAAATGTTGATATTAGATCCCAAAACATGAATTCTTTAAAGAGTATTGGGACCAAAAGACCAATTCGCTACTGGCAACCCAAGATTTAATTATTAATTTAAATTACCAATCACTTTCAATTATAACTGGACTGGACTTCTTAGAATTGATATTTTTTCGAGAAAAGATAAATTAAGCTCATATTGTTGCAGTGATTTAACTATTGAAAGAGGAATATCCGAATTATCTCATCACCAATCAAGCTTTCATTACATACAAGATTCTGTAAGTAAAGAGTTTCCACACAAAAGTCCATACATTTACGTGTGTAACATAGTTTCATACATCTTCGTATAATCACCAATGTGCTCATATGATTCACAAATCCTCAAATGAGGGTAGGTGTTAAAACTTGTGAGTTAGCTTTCTGCTTAGTCAATAGATGGCGGTACTGTCATGTCATCTTGTCAATTCAATTTTTTGTGTTAAATAATAATAAAATTGTTACGAGCTGGGGGTTCGTAAATGGATAGAAAGCCAATTAACTGCGTAGAGAACACTTTATTACAGAACAATTATACTGAACCACTAATTAACACACAAAGTTACTAGTTAAATCGCTCCGAGTATCGCTTCGATGTTACCGCTTGTATCGCTTGATCCAAACTGAACTCCAACTGAACTCCACTGGTGCTGAGCTGCGCCGTTTATATACGCCGTGAGTCGTGGTACTAGGAAGTTCTCGAACGTCACCTATCCTTGTCATAAGATAACTCTTTCTCACTTGCACATTCTAGCGAACCGTGTCGAATCTCATCTATCCTCTATCTCACTCGCTCACTTCTAGAATGGAATGTTCTCGAAGCTTGTCGAATCTCGTCTATCCTTGTCTTATATTAGCGCTATCTCGCTCACTCTCTTCCAGAAGGTTCTTCGGCTATCCTTGTCTAAGATTTAGCTCTAACTCGCTCACTCTTCAACAATTTTACATGTGGGTGTCAAATGGCCATAAGGGGTCCTGAAAACGCCTGAAAACTGGTTTTCAGGAAATGACAGCATCGGATTTGTTAGCCCCTAAAACGGCCTGAAAACATGTTTCAGGCGACTTAGTCAAAATTTTGATTCTTTGGTATGTGATAGAGCCTCCTCTGATACGGACTGAAAATGCATTTCAGCCTGCTGAAAACGTCTCTAAAGGTGTTTCACACCGGCGAGGCGAGGCGTGGATGGGCCGAGCGAGAATTGAAATTTGTATGGCAAAATTTCAATTCACGTCACGCCCATCTTTGGTGTGAAAGGTCTGGATAGGCGAGGATGTGCGAGGCGAGAATTGAAATATTTGTTTGTACAACATTAAACTTTATTGCTGCATGAATAGAGTATTTATTGCATTGCAAAACGGTATATCGCGAGCAAGCGCGTGCCGGCGCGCGGCAGGGCCGGTCGGTGCGTGCTCGCGATGTACATCTTTCGGTGTGAAAGGGTCAGCGAGATTTCAATTCACGCCCATCCAATCCACTCCTCGCCTCGCCGGTGGGAAACCACCTTGAGTCCAGGAAAATCGAGGTTGAAGTATTTCAGTCCACTCTGCTTAATCCTCCGTCGTAACAATATTTTGTAAACAAAATTACTAATTAATTGTAACTTAGCCATAGATAGGCGAGGCGCAGAAGAATTAGTCTTCGGCATAAAACAGTCATTCCGACCGTTCTTCGTTAAAACTAACACACGTTCGTAAATTCGCCAATAAAGAAGCGTAAAATTTTTGCACACGCATTTACTGTAGCGACATATATTTCGCTACATGTAAACTACAACTGACTTACAGACATCGGCGATATGAATGAGATGACGTCAGAAATCCTGAATCGCGCTATCCAGATTTGTCGCGTAGCTAGCAAAAATACAAACGCCTGACATCAACCGGCAACGGCTCGCCAGGCAAAAAGACCCAGCTTGGTGCCTCCTTTTGTTTTGGAGGATTATAATACCTTGCCGTGTGGTATCCGGCAAATAAAAAGAATAGACCACCCCCCTTCTACCCATGGGTGTCGTAAAAGGCGACTAAGGTTTGAAATCAGGAGGATGGGCAGCAGCGTCCTTCTGTGCACCAACATCGTGCAACATCACCCACTGCCGTCACCAACCCGCCTGCCCAGCGTGGTGACTATGGGCATACATCCCTATGAACGCACAACACATACAACGGCCCCCAGTTCCCGGTGGTCCCTCTATTCCCGACTACGGTAGCGGTCGCGGTAACGGTGGGACGGGGGGTGCTAGGAATCCCCGGGTTACGGCAGGCTACCAAAACCGACGACTATATCTGGCAGCATACAATGGAAAAACGTTGAGACTGGACCATCACCTCGCCGAGCTTGAAGTAGAGTTAAGTCATATAAAATGGCATATACTGGGGTTATCCGAAGTCCGTAGAGAGGGAGAGGACACGATAACCCTGGAGTCAGGAAACTTACTCTACTTCCGCGAAGGTGATCAGCTCTCCCAAGGTGGTATTGGTTTTCTTGTGAATAAGGCCCTCGTAAACAACGTTGTGGAAATCGGTAGTGTGTCGACACGGGTAGCGTACCTTGTACTAAAGCTAAATGATAGGTACAAGCTGAAAATTGTGCAGGTATATGCGCCGACCTCGACACACTCTGACGATATAGCCGAAGCGATGTACGAAGACATAGCGAAGGCTATGAATAGTACCGCTAAGGCTCACTACAACGTTGTTATGGGGGACTTCAACGCTAAAGTGGGAGTACAAGAACGCGGCGAATCGAGAATCGGACCTTACGGTTTGGGGCGCAGAAACCACAGGGGCCAAATGTTGGTCAACTTCTTGGAGTCCCAGGGGCTCTTCTTAATGAACTCCTTCTTTAGGAAGAAGCCCCAAAGAAGATGGACCTGGAAAAGCCCCGACAAGGTGACAAGGAACGATATAGACTTTATCATGACGGATAAGAAGCACATATTTAGAGATGTCTCTGTGATCAATAGGTTCAACACCGGAAGCGATCACCGACTTATCCGAGGCACTCTAAATATCAATTTTAGAGCTGAAAGAACGCGCTTGATTAAGTCTACTCTCCGACCTTCGCCGCTCCAAACCAGTTTGGGCTCCGAAAGGTTCCAAGCGGAACTTCAAAATCGATTCGACTCGCTGGAAACCACGGGCAATATTGAGGAGAAAACCAACACCATGGTCAAAACATTGCAGGAACTGTCTCGAAAATTCTTTCCGCCGCAGCGTGGAAGCAAGATGCCCAAGCTTTCGAATGAGACTCTCGATCTGATGAGGAAAAGACGGGAAATGTCAGCCGCGCATTCGTTTTCATCAGATAATAGGTCCTTAAACCTACAGATTAGGAAGCTGATGCGACGTGACCTCCGCCGCTCCAACACCCACGCCATTGAGGCTGCGATTGAGCTAAATAGGGGGTCGAAAGTTTTCGCTCAGCAGCTAGGGAGGACCCATCTGATGAAACTGAAAGCCGCGGATGGCAAAATAGTCACCTCTAAGATCGAGATGCTTGATGAGGTCGAAAACTTCTATGGGCATTTGTATTCCACCAAAACGGCGAGACCAGCAGTTCCTAGCAATGACGATAAAAGAGCCCAGCTCACGCGCCATTACACCGAGGATCTTCCGGACGTTGACCAGGGCGAGATTAGGGCGGCCCTCGAGCAGCTTAAGAATAACAAAGCTCCGGGCGATGACGGCATTACTACTGAACTCCTAAAAGCAGGCGGGGCTCCGGTCCTGAAGGAGCTACAGAGTCTGTTTAATGCCGTCATCCAACAAGGCTCTACACCGGAGGCATGGAGCGGGAGTGCGGTGGTACTGTTCTTAAAAAAAGGGGATAAAACCCTACTGAAGAACTACAGACCCATCTCACTCCTGAGTCATGTATACAAGCTGTTCTCGAGGGTCATCACGAATCGTCTCGCCGGAAGACTCTACGAATTCCAGCCACCAGAGCAAGCTGGGTTTCGAAAAGGCTACAGCACCGTAGATCACATCCATACTGTTCGGCAGATCATACAGAAGACTGAAGAGTACAATCAGCCGCTGTGTATGGCATTCGTGGACTACGAGAAGGCCTTCGACTCTATCGAAACTTGGGCAGTTCTGGATGTTCTTCAGCGATGTCACATTGATGAGCGGTATATAGAGATGCTGAGATGCCTATACAACGCTGCTACCATGACTGTTCAGCTCCAGGACCAAAAGATGAAGCCAATCCAACTGCGCAGAGGGGTGAGACAAGGGGATGTAATATCCTGGACTGGACTGGACAGGGTATCAACGTTAACGGCGAGAACATCTCACATCTCCGTTTTGCCGATGACATCGTTGTAATGGCTAAGTCGCTGGAACAACTGGGCGAAATGATGCACAGCTTAAACGGAGCCTCTCGACGTGTCGGTCTCGGCATGAATCTGGACAAGACTAAAGTCATGTTCAATATGCATGTCATGCCGAGGCCAATATTCGTCGAAGGGTCGACACTCGAAGTTGTAACGGAATACGTCTACCTAGGGCAGGCAATTCAGCTTGGTAGACACAACTTCGAGAAAGAAGCCAGCAGAAGGATCCGTCTGGGCTGGGCAGCGTTTGGCAAACTTCGCCGAGTCTTCTCGTCGCCTATACCGCAAAGTTTGAAGACAAAAGTCTTCAACCAGTGCGTCCTGCCTGTCATGACTTACGGGTGCCGAGACGTGGACACTGACAGTTGGGCTAGTCCACAAGTTTAAAGTCGCTCAGCGAGCTATGGAGCGAGCTATGCTTTGAGTTTCTTTGAAGGATAAAATCCGAAACGAGATTATCCGGAGAAGAACCGGAGTGACCGACATAGCTTGTAGAATCAGTAAGCTGAAGTGGCAGTGGGCTGGCCATGTCTGTCGAAGGACCGATGGCCGCTGGAGCAGACGAGTCCTTGAGTGGAGACCGCGAATCGGCAAACGCAGCGTAGGGCGCCCCCCTGCCAGGTGGACCGACGACCTAAAGAGCGTGGCCGGGGGGGACTGGATGCGGAAGGCAGAGGATCGAGCGTTGTGGCGCAACTTGGGAGAGGCCTATGTCCAGCAGTGGACTGCGATAGGCTGAGTTGATGATTGATTGATTGAATACCTCGTTCCTCAATATTATTTACAAACGTCATAGTCTTCTCAAGAGACTTCTCTGGTCCTTAGATGTTACCAAATGCGACAATTAGCAAAAAGAGCCATTTTTTGACACGGGAATAAATTAAGTAAATAGCTAGCTGGCTCCATCTGTTTCTAGAAGGCTCTAAAAGAGATGTGAAAGTCATAAAGCAATAGTTTCAAGTTTTATGCCGAAAATAGTCATATTTTTTAAGCAGATTGGACCATTTCAGTCAAAATTAAAATGATATATTCAACGCAGTCTGACAATAGGCAGCCTCCAAAAACGCCCGCCCTTCATATGGGCAAAGAATACTCTAGCTTAAAGAAGAAAATCGAATAAGTATCAAAACTTGGTCTTTTGAATCGCCATTTGGATTTAAAATAAAAACATCTATAGAAGTCTCTAACACCTTCGTATGAGTACATTGGTCGTAAAACAATCATTTAAAAGTAACTTGTATGTAATAATAATTTAATTTTAAGTTACAGTTTGTCCCATTTTGTTTTCATCATTACAATGTCTTTAATTTTGTTTATTTGTCCCATTTTAGAAGCTTTTAGTTTTTATGTAGGTGGTGGTATAATTTTGTTACTAGCAATTTTATTTCAGCTTTTTTATTTAAAGTAATTTTTTATTCTTTACTTCGGTAACAGGTCTTGCCTGATTCAATCTTGAAATAAAATGAAATGTTTAATGTTTTTTTTCTTAGAAAAAAAAACTTAAAAAAAAAGTAAAACCGACTTCAAAAAGAATAAAATTATAAAATTTGTGTGAAGAAGTCTTTGAATCGGATTGATTTAAGTAAAAACTGGCACCGACTTCCAAAACTGTTTCACACAAATTTTATTATTTTATTCTTTTTGAAGTCGGTTTTAATTATTTTTAAGGTTTTTTTTATTTTTCTATTTTGAGTGGCATTAAAAATAGAAAGACAAGTGATTGCTGCAATCCCGGATGATTTGCTGTCATCCATTGAAGAGTTCCCTTCTTTATCTCCTTAAGACCTTCATCAGATCTTCTCCAAATGATACTTTCTGAATGCAAATGCTTGACTTGTTGATGAATATCCGAAAAATATTTATTTATTTAATATACCGAAATCGCTATATGTATGCATATAATATTTGAGGAGTTCCCTCTATTTCACATGGATCCCATCATCAAAACTGGATTTTTAAAATGGGACCAATCTGGAAGTATATTCTTTCAAATAAAAAAAGAATTTTCAAAATCGGTTTATAAATGACGGAGTTCTGAGGTAACACATACAAAAGAAAAAAAAAACATACAATCGAAATTGAGAACCTCCTCGTTTTTTGAAGTCGATTAAAAATCTGCTGTTTTGACTGCAACAGCCATTACGACACAGCACGACTAGATACCATGCGACGATTCATAGATCTTAGATTTACTCTATAATATCTTATGTAGGTTTTATTTTATCATTATGATTGTAGCTATCTACTATAGCTAGTAGTATAAATAAATGTACTGGATTGGCTACCTTAAAAGTCAATCCTGTTAAATAATAAAATTAATAGATGTGTCTAGGAGATCGGTGATAGTTTTCTTGTTCCAGGAATAATTGTTGTTTATTTTGTTCATGTGCCTTACATACTGGTCTCTCAGATTTCTTTTTATGCCATAGGAAGGCGCAACGAGCTAAAGGTCTACCATTGCTCATAACAACTGCAATACCACCTAGGCTGTTGCCTTAATGGTATTGCAAATAGCGTTCGCCAAACTGAGACCTGAAGATGGAAAGTCTCATGTGATTGTAAGGTCACCGGCACCCGTACCCTTCGCATCGGAACACGGCAATGCAAGCATCACTGTTAGGTGGCAGAAATAGATACGATGGTAGTACCTACTTCTCCGGATGAGCTCTTTTCCTACTTCTCCGGACGAGCTCTTTCACAAGGAACCCTCATCATTCTAGCCCGGTATCACCCACTGCTTGATATAGGCCTCCTTTAATTTTTGCCAGCCTTTTCGATCTGGTGCGTCCCTCATCCAGGTGTTTCCTGCGGCTTTGGCGATATCATCAACCCAGCGCGCTTTCGGACGGCCCGGGTTTCTCCGACCTGACCTTGGCCACCACTCGGTCAACGCTTTACTCCATCGGCCACCTCTATGCCGAGCCAGATGTCCTGCCCAACTCCACTTCAGCTTAATCGCGCTATCACCGACGTCGTAGACTTTCGTCCGACGACAGATGTCAGTGTTTCGGACTCGGTCGAGAAGATTTATGCCGAGCATAGCACGCTCCATGGCCCTTAGTGCCACTCGCACTCGGTGGACAGTCTCCTTTGTAAGCGTCCATGTCTGGGCACCATAAAGTCATGGATGGCAGAACACACTGGTTAAATAGACGTATTTTTAGGCACTGAGGGATTCTCCTTGACCGAAGGACATCTTCCAGCTTTCCGAATGCCGCCCACCTGAGCTATATTCTCTTGGAAATTTCTTTATAGGGATGCTTCTTGCAACAACAAGGAACAAGGAATTGACTATTACAAAATTACTTAATATTACATCTTCTTCTTCGTCGTTCCCTCACTGCTGAGGATCGCGACCACATACGACGCATTTCCAAGCTATGCGGTCTTCCGCTGTATGGACCGCTCGGTACATGCTGCCTCCGACAGCCCTCTAAATGGCGTCTGACCATCTTGCCGGTGCTCTGCCTTGAGCGCGCTACACAATAACATACTAACATTACATAATTACTTACTATTACAAAATTACTTACTATTACTAAATTTAATCTCAAATCCAATATACACCTAATACATAATACTAGAAATTACACCCACGACGTTACAATAAAATGAGGTACCTAACCGCTTAAAGCAACATCTATCAAGAAACTGTAAACAGTAGCATAGTCACTAATTACAGTTTTGACAGGTCGCCAGATCGTTCTCTAAGGCCTAATGGTTTCTGGACGGATTTAGATTGTACGTTCAAGAATATTGGGCAATTGAAATTGTGAATTATTACGCGTTAAGAACAGGATGTTGGAGAACGTAGGAAAACATAAGTTATGGTCAAAGACGATTTCGATATAAATTGAGAAGGTAATGCAGGTATACAAAGGTTCCCGCCGCCAAATGATGGTGGGGGTGGGGATCTTTGGAATCTCGAGTGCCAAGAGAAGGGGGACTCAATGCATCCATTTAGCGATCCTGGGGAAGAAAGCAGCACGTGGTGGTCGCGTTTTGCTGTTGGGGAAAACTTGTTGTTTCCCTCGAACATGCCAAAGGCGTAACACCGGCGCGGTCCACAGGAGTTTCCGGAGCTCCTCTATTTTGTGCCGTTGATGGCCACCGTGTGGTTTTAGTCGGTAAGAGCCTCCTGTGCAACGGGTTGCGAATACCTCACTACGCAAAAAAAAACTGCCCTTTGTCCACCTAATTTCTCTCACGAATATTATTGTTGGTTGGTTTGGCAATTTAATATGTTCTAGTACTTCTACAGTTAGAAGTTGTAGTATTTAAACATCTGTTTAACTAGAGAACTAATGTTGGTGACCACCAGCCTTAGTGCGCTAGAATGTGTAGAAATTTAGCGCAATGATTATAAACTCTGAATTCATCAGATTGCCTGCAGGTGGCTAATGTCATTAATTTATCAGCCATCAATGTAAATAAACTATTGCGATTTACAGCTGAAATTGTGGGAAACAATAATTTAGCTATTTACGTAATTTATGGATTTGGTGTTGAAGTGCAGAAATTCTAATGGCTTCTAATAAAGCTCAAAGATATTTTAGGTTCATCTTAATTTCGTAGAGGGTCTCAAAAGACCACTTTTTATTATTGAAGGACCAGGGGCCTTACTCCCGACTGGTTCGAGCTCTGAACCAAATCGACCTAATGTCAATTCCTAGAGGAATGCAGTACGAATTGACACTAACTCGAATTCAAATTCGATTCATACAGCACTCGATCCAGTCGGGAGTAAGTCCCCAGTTAAATAGTCTCGTGTCGAGCCATGTTTGCAGACCACTTTCCCCAATAATTTGGAGATAAAAAGTAGAATTCTCTATGATTATGCTATCAGAAGTACCTAATATGTTAGATACGAGATAGTGATCAGCTCGTGCAATTTGTGTGAGTCATGATATTAGCACATGATTTATGCTACGAGTTACGGTTTCTTAACCGACTTAAAAAACCAAATGAAGCTTCAAATTCCGTGTTTTTTAGAGCTCGAAACAGTCGGGAGTAAGGCCCCTGGTCGAATTAATTTTCAAACTGTAGTTTGTTCGATCTAATGGAATATTCTGTTAGTAATGTCATTAAATACATACTTCGTGCGCCCACGTCGTTTGCAGGCACAACTGATCTATGTTTACCTTAAAAACAGTGCCGTGAGTGCCGTGACTGACTGATATACAACGCACAGCCTAAACTGATGAACCTAGAAATTTGAAACTTGGAGGCCATATTCCTTGAGTACCCTAGAGGTGCACTAAGGAGGGATTTTTCGAAATTCCATCTCTAAAGGGGGTTAAAAGGGGTGGTGAAGAAAACACAGGAGTAGGCATGGGTAACTCCAGACACATCTATTTCTTCGGATATATATCCCAAAGCGGATATGTATCACTCCTTCACTATCAAAAAATTCAACATATCCTATATCCGAGTAACTCCTACGCCCGACGTTCGACACTGACGACAACGGTATAGAACGAAAAACAAAGTTTAGATAATCATTGTACATTATATTAAATTTTTAAATACTCCTTTCGCGCTAATCAAATCGGCTACATTATATCCAGGCTCACTCCGGTGGATTTATTTAGAAGCCGAAGTTATCTATCTCGGACATAGCATGCAACGTAAAGTTACTTAAGTCCCGGATATATTAAGCGAATATGGATATGCTAATCGGACAAAGTCAAAGTCAAAAGTTTTTATTTCGAATAAGCATTTACATGCACTTTCAAAACGTTAATTATGAATCTAGTTGCACGGTTCCAAAAAGTTGGTCCTATGGAGATGAGCCGGCAAGAAACTCCATGGATAGACTCTTTTCAAATAATAATAGTACAATGATTTGTTACATGAAAGAATTGTGTGAGAATAATGTAGGTTAATGACTGAGACAAATTCACTGAAGTAAATTAATTAAAGATTAATAATGATTCTTAAGTTTAGGCTTGACCATGATCAGAGGGAACCCAACGATCCGATACTCTATGCCATTAATAACTACATTATGTTCATAATGTCAAATTGTAAAGGAAAGTGTAAAAAAAGTATAGAATTTCAAGGCAAGTAGTACTTAGTTTGTAGATTGACATTTGTATGTTTCCTTTGACATTTTTTATTTGGTATTGATAATGTTTAAAGTATCATCTCCTTCTTTATGTACTTGACATCTGATTGTTATGTAATTTTAAATTGACATTTATTTTTTAATTTTATACTTTATATAGAGATATTAAATTACCATTTTATTTTTATACTGTACTTATAACATTCAGTTATAATACAAAAATGACGTGTAACTCAAATTACCAATAAATGACTATTGACTATTGCAAGTCAATAAAACATTGTCTGTGATCAGTAATGTGACTGAAGCGACTGTGGAGAATGACTCATGAAAATAATAACAGGCCGCCAGGGAAGCCACATGTGCAGAACTAAAGTATTCAACGCCATACATTCTTGTCTTCTACATAGTCTTTGATTTTATAGTAACTTTTTTTCAAAAGAACGGATTTAACATGTGCTTTAAATTTATTTCCAGTAATATCAGTTACAGTTTTTGGTAGCTTGTTATAAAAGCGTCCAGAATTACCTAAAAATTAATTGTCGGTTTTGGATAGTCTAAATCTAGGTACTACTATTTTGTGCTTATTTCTAGTGTTTATGTCGTGAATATCGCTATTGATGTTAAACTTTTTCAGATTTTTGCGAACATACATAATATTTATGGACATATATCTTTAAATGGAATGATATATTACAAATCCAATCTTTTAATTTTTTTTACTGGATTCAGTTAGCCCATGTCTACACGGGAGCAAGGCCAAGGGCGTCAGCTTGTTCTTTATAAGTATATTGCCAAGAACAAAAACGATTCTCTACATTATAATTTCTTAGGTTTTCGCGATCATTTTTTTTTGGGAATCCTTGGCGTCGACGTATCTAATGACGTTCAGTTTCGCGGTCACTTGGAGGGTAAAGCTAAATTAGCTTCCAAAAAACTCGGAGTGCTCAATAAAGCGAGACAATATTTCAGGCCGGATCATCGCCTTAAACTATATAAGGCACAAATCCGGCCACACATGGAATATTGCTCTCATCTCTGGGCTGGAGCACCCGAGTACCTTCTCCTTCCACTTGACCGCATTCAGCGTTAGAGCGGCTCGAATCGTTGGCGACTATATTTTTCCCAATCGGCTTGACCCTCTAGCCTTGCGTAGAGACGTTGCATCTGTATGTATACTCTATCGCATTTACAATGGGGAATGCTCTGAGGAATTGTTCAAACTTATACCAGCCGCTGACTTCCACCATCGTACCACTCGCCATAAATCTAAATTCCATCCTCACCATCTTGATGATTGGCGATCAACTACTGTACGTTTCACTCGTCATTTTTTGCCTCGTACAGCAAAACTGTGGAACCAACTCCCGTCAGCGGTTTTCCCGAAACAATTCGACATGGGAGCCTTCAAGAAACGAGCATACGTCTTTTTAAAAGGTCGGCAACGCATCGGTGACTCTGGTGGCGGCGGAGATTGCTTACCATCAGGTGACCCGCTTGGTCGTTTCCCTCCTATGTTATAAAAAAAAGAAAAAAAAAAGACCACTACACATCACTATCATTAAATCATTTACTATTTGTAAAGACGCTTGACGGCCAAAATTAATATCCAATCTATCCACGATTTGCCCTACTAGGAATTTGACATGTTTGTATGGAGCTTATGTCAAATTTCTATTTCTAGTAGGGCAAATCGTGGATAGATTGGATACACAGACCAGTAAGCCACAAGATGCCGCTTAAACAAAGTTTTGCATGGGAAAGCAGTCGTAAAATGTTGGCGGGGACCGGGGGGCGGACGGTGCGTCATGATTGGTCGGCTCAAAAGTTCGGTGGTACGATTCCGTGTGATTGGTGCCGTTCACTGACTGACTAACGTCCTGATTGGCAGCGGGGCGTACCATATGCAGTGCTACTGCATATGCGTTGTGACCGGGGGTGTCCGGCTAATTGGCGTCTAGAAGCTTACTGGTCTGTGATTGGATATTAATTTTGACCGTTAGTCTACCTGCGACCACGAAATGCTGCAAAGCTTTCGAAACGTCAGGAAAACCAATTTAAATAATATACGCGATTTAATCCGGTTAAACTTTGTTTTATTATAATATTCTCTACATTTACAAAAATTCAACACAATACTAAGAAACTAAATAAATTTACTGAAACGTTCGACGTTTTGATTTATTTCTCGTTTCGTGTTTACATTAAATTTTATCGATATTTCGAACCCTTTTACGAGAGTTGTGAGGTGAATGCAGTGTTTTAGTTTTATTTAAGCTTGCGCTTGTACGAGAATGTTAAACAGTGAACAGAGTAGACAAAACAGATATAGTTTTTTTATATTATAGGGTGGCGAAACGAGCTAAAGGCCCACCTGATGTTAAGTAGTTACCTTTGCCCATAACAACTGCAATACCACCTAGGCTGTTGCCTAAATGGCACCGCAAGTCGGTTCGTCAAACTGAGACATGAAGATGTGATTGTAATTAAAAGTAAAAGGTAATTAACAAAACCAAAAAACCCGACTGCGTGTAAAAATAACTGAAAAGATGTAAACAAGACTTGTGTACCTACACAATCGGAGGCTACGTATGTTTTTGGTCAAAGTAGTTCATAGCCTAAGTAGCCTCCGCCTGCCTGTTGATTTGATACTTTCACATGGGCTTACCTACACAAGTCTTGTTTACATCTTTTCAGTTATTTTTACACGCAGTCGGGATTTTTGGTTTTGTTAATTAACTTTTTTATTTTAAACTTTTTAGTTTTGTCATGTTTTATCGCGCTGATTCATTTTTAACGTTAAATATTTTGTTGTTTTTTAGCATTTCTCATTCCAAATTACATTTAAACATGTAAGTTGTATTTATTTTTGTAAAGCATTTATTACACCCTTTATTTTGATACCACACTCGATAGGTTTCGAAGGAAAAAAAAAATTGAAGCCATTAAATATGGCGCCAAAAAGCGGCCATTTTGATTTTTGTAATTTTAATATACCCAGTGTCACTCTCACGGTTAAGACGAATCTAACGACACCTCTCAAGCTAAAATCCATCAAGCCGTTTAGGCTACAGAGCGTGCCAAAGAAATATACATACATACATACATACATACATACGTACATACATACATACATACATACATACATACATACATACATACATACATACGTACATACATACATACATACACTCGAAAAACATAACCCTCCTTCTGGCGCAGTCGGGTAAATAATAATCAAAACAGCAGTCGATTGTACAGTTAAACGCATATAATAGGTAACACAGAGATTGCTCTGGGTTTGGATTTGTGCACAGTAAAAAGAGATTTGTTCGCCACGTTGATAGGACTAAAATAGCAATTTACTAATTTTAATTTAATAACGTTTTACTACAGTAGGTACTATAGTATTATATTATATGTACTACAGCGATGGTTATAGAAGGATTGTTTTTCTGACTATTTTGTTTTAATTCAGAGACCAAAGTGTTTGGATTGGATACCTATTTATTATTAGCAGGCTGGAACTTTTCGATACTTAGTTATAATAATAGGCTGGCTACAAAGGACCAAAACATAAGTACTTCCTTTAATTTTAAACTAAATCGTCAAAATGCTACCTACCGGCCAAAATGAATATCCAATCTATCCACGATTTGCCCTAATAGAGATAGAAATTTGACATAAGCTTCATACGCACAGGACACAAATATTTGTGTGATGAACATGAGTGTTTGTGTTGGTCTGGGTGTTTCTTATGTATTATAAGTATGTATTTACAAAAAAAATAAGTATCTAAGTATTATTGGGACATTTTTACACGGCACCATCTAGTCCCAAACTAAGCAGAGCTTGTGCTATGGGTACTAGACAATGGATATAATACTTATATACTTTTTTTTGTAAATACATACAAATACAAATAATTTATTCTGCAAATTGGATGTTAAAGATCACTTTTACAAGTCGGTTATTTATAAAAACTAGATGACATCGGGATTTCCTATATGACTATCTCTGAGAATAAATACCCACTAATAACCTACCACTAGTACCTACTTATAATACATAAGAAACACCCAGACCAACACAAACACTTATGTTCATCACACAAATATTTGTGTCCTGTGGGAATCGAACCCGTGATTAGCAGTCCGACACTTGAACCACCAGACCACAGACGTCGTCAAATCAATCTCGATCGGCGAAAACACGCCTAACTCCATATTTTTACCACAAACAATCATAAAGCCGTGCATACACGAGTAGTCTGTTCAAGTTTATAGTTCTAGCAGGCTGAGAACGTTCGCGATATGATTTACACCTCACTAAACCGATGTTTAGGTGTAAACTTAGTTTAAAATAGGAAATGTATCGTGTAGAACAGGATATGGCTTGTTAAACGGTTAGGCCTACTTTGGTTTATTAGTTTCCTTATGAACTAGGAAGCTTGGCATAGTGCATAAAATTATACATAATCATAACGCCATTGGTGTCGATTCTCTTGTTCACAAACTAAACTAATTTTAAACTATCGCTCTCTTTTACTAATAGTAGATTAGATACATGAAAGGGATGGCAACAATTTTAGTGCTGTCAAAATAGTTTACGTGTTACATTTCTTTCTATTTATTAACGGCCAAAATTAATATCCAATCTATCCACGATTTGCCATACTAGAGATAGGAATTTGACATAAGCTCCATACAAAATATGTCAGATTTCTATCTCTAGTAGGGTAAATCGTGGATAGATTGGATATTAATTTTGGCCGTAAGTCGGCACGTTCTGAGATCACGACTAAACTTGTATATGCAACGTGTATCAGAAATGCGTGGTCATATTTGAAGAGCTTATTCAGGGCATAGCATAGAACAACTTTTACTATGGGACCAACCCTGAAATCGCGAAAAAAATATCAGCTGATCCTTACATTTTGTCGAGCGACATCGATGGTTTAGTAGGGAACAACAATTATTTTTTTTGCGTTTTCAGGGTTGGTCCCATAGTAATGTTCTATGTTATGCCCTGAATGAGCTCTTCAAATATGACCACGCATTTCTGATACACGTTGTATATATATTTTTTGTATGGAAAACTTAATTTTGACTTATTTGACAATACTAAAATTGTTGCCATCCCTTTCTTGTATCTACTGTTAGTAAATAAAAGAGAGCTGTAGTTTAAAATAATTTTAGTTTGTTAACAAGAGAATTAACACCACTTTGTCATTTTGTCTATTTTTCCGTAGACAAAGATCTTGTCTACAGTGGTTATGCTACGCCTGCTGGCAGCAGGAGTAACAGTGACAGTGAGGAGTGTGGAGTCGTTCAGGATTTACACCATTTGTTGGTGGAATGTGTCCGATATGACTCTAATCGAAATTATTTAGTTAGGGCTCTGAATTTGAACAGGACTCTGAGATGTAGGTACATTTCACTAAGGGCCGGTATTTCAATAGTCTGTTAACTTTTAACTGAGGAATAATTGTGACGTTTTGACAGATTTTCTATACTACAACTGTCAAAATGTCAAACTTATTCAGCAGAAACGTTGACTGCCTATTGAAAGACCGACCCTAAGTATTAAATAACCCAATTGTGATTATGCAAAAGATACACAGCGCTCCAGCCGACGCGGGCCTGATAAGCGCCCGCGCACAGTGTGATGCCATCCTTTTTTTTGTATTTTTTTTTTTCGAATGTACTCTTGCAGAATTGGTACCCAAAAATAGGTACCCTAACTGCTTAACCGGGCGGGTGGTGGTGAATCCCGTTAGGGACTCCATCCGTGTGATGTCGTCCATATAAAATCAGGTAAATATACCCGCCGCGGGCCCGACCCGACCCGCGCCCGCGTTTTGTGTGGTTTGCGCTTAAATTCATGGCCCAGATAATATAGTTTATGTGTCGTGTTACTTTTGTTTAGGGTACGATGGGAATGTCATACGATACGTGGAAAAGTACCTTTAAAACATTAAGAAAAAAAAAAACCGGCCAAGTGTGAGTCGGACTCGCACAGTAAGGATTCCGTACCACCCATCGACCTGATACCCCAAGAAAATGATAAAATTCACGAGAGTTCATTAAAGGACACAAACGCACAGTGCGCGAAATATGAATTTTTGCATCTCTTTCTTACTCAGGTACCACCACATATGTCTATGTTTGTCCTGTTTTTAGTATTTGTTGCTAAACTACATAGTATGCACTATAATCTGACCAAGTTTGACGCTGGTATATATTACCGTTTTGAAGATAGATCAGGAACAAAAACGTTGAAAAAAATGCATGCTTTTTTATTTTTCTTGTATGGGGACCCCCTTTGGTTTTAGACTTTTTTTGTTCCTAGTATTTGTCGTGATACACCTTATACCAACACATATTCTGAGAAAATTTCAATCAGTTACCTATTGCCGTTCAAAATATACAGCCCTGTGACAGACAGACGTCCGTCTAGACGGACGGCCGGACGGACGGGCAGCGTAGCGAGAGTAATAGCACACCCCGGCCACTCAATACAATATGAATGCTAGCACCGCCTACATACGCAAGCTTACATCTTATACAAACACGCACACACGTGAATGAATAGGGTTGCTTGCCGCTCGAAATGCCGACTGCGTTCCAAACGCTTCTCAGTAGTTCTCAGAGATGGCGTTAGCTTGTGTAGCGAAAGTTATTCTTGCGCACGAACGCAGTGAGTTTGTACGGGCGGCGAAGAAAATAATTTAGTATTTTTAATTAGCTGCAGTAAATTGATAGTTTTATTTATTGTAAATTGTTACTTAAAGAGCTCGTACTACTTAATCACATTACTGAAGCTTATTAAAATACTATCAATCATTATTATATGTATATATTGGAAAATAAAATAAACAGTTAATTAATCAAAAAAATGTATTATATTATTATTTCCATAGAAATTATACATTATAATAAAAAAATTAAAAAACCCGCCGAATACATAACCTACTCCTTTTTTTGAAGTCGGTTAAAACAAGTTTAACCGGATTACATCGCGTAAATTGCATCGGTTGTATCTGACGATGTAATCCAGTAAAATTTATTTTATTGTAATGTGTAGTGATCGCGAAAACCTAATAAATTCTTAAATAAATTATATATTACACACACTGAAAAATTGACGCCTAAACGATTTAAATTGGCGGTTATTGAACCGTATGACATTGAAAATACGGAATCTCAAAAAAAGTTTTGTTTTGCATGCATTACAATTTATAATAATTCGTTCCTCTCTTATCATAAGTACGTAATTTTACAGTAAACAATCTCTCACTATAGTTGTAAAATTAAACTCTCGCGGTAAGTAGATACCTACCTTTAATAAAATACAATAAATAGGTACTCAAAGGAATCTGCTTTCAAGCATTACAAGCAAATTATTTTTTCCTTTTTGTAATAACTGGCAAAGTACAAAAAAATCGTTTAATTGTAAAATTAAATGCTCGCTGTTCTGTAGTTCTACCCATAAAGGTTTTTTGTGGCTTACCTTATTTCATCCTTCGGAAATCGAAAAAATCTTCTGTTTCCTTGTCTAGATGTAGACACACATCCGTGTAAAGCACAATACACTACCATTTTCAATTAAAATACAACTATAAACACCAAAAAAATATATTGCGTGACGCACTCGACTGGCGATTGACATCCATTGAATATTGCAGTCCAACTTGCCGCCAAACTGCGGGCACGTGCGGGGCGCGGGTGAGGAACTTAAATTGGCGGGGGGCGGTGAGTGGCCATTCTGTACGTTAGTACTATTAGATATTCTGTGGTAATAGGGTCCCGTTTGGCACCTTTCGGGTACGGAACCCTAAAAACAGTGGTTACGAAAGTGTGGCGAACCTGAAAAAAAATACCATTTACTTTTCTAAACACTATAAATTATAATGTGTTTTTAAAATACTACAAGACAAGACGTGAAAAATGTACGCATACTATTTTTCAATAGACTGAATGAACGTAGGTGTTACAGGATGTTATCGTTTCCCAGTAAACTACAATAAATATAATTTAAATAAACGAACATCATGAAGATGGTTTCACAACGGCGAGGCGTGGCGTGGATGGGCCGTGCGAGAATTGAAATTTGTATAGCAAAATTTAAATTCACGTCACACCCATCTCTGGTGTGAAAGGTCTGGATAGGCGAGGACGTGCGAGGCGAGAATTGAAATATTTGTTGGTACAACATTAAACTTTATTGCTGCATGAATAGAGTAATTATTACATTGCAAAACGGTACATCGCGAGCAGGCGCGTGCCGGCGCGAGACGGCGTACATCTTTCGGTGAGAAAGGGTCAGCGAGATTTCAATTCACACCCATTCCATCCAATCCTCGCCTCGCCGGTTTGAAACCATATATATACGTGTATCAGAAATGCGTGCTCATATTTTAAGAGCTCATCATTTAGGGAACAACTTTAGTTACGGGGACAACCCTAAAATCGCGAAAAATATATCAACTGATCAATACATTTTGTCGAGCGACATCGATGATTTTCTAGGAAACAGCTGCTTTTTTTACGGTTTCAGGGTTGGTCCCATAGTAAAAGTTGTTCTTTGCTATCCCCTGAAAGACCGCTTAAAATATGACCACGCGTTTCTGATACACGTAGTGTACAATATACATGCTGAAATTTTAATGGGTTCTTTCCCGAAAAGGGGTCATTGCACTCATCATTATGAACAACTTTTACTATGGGACCAACCCTGAAATCCGCGATAAAAAATCAGTTGGTACTTACAATTTGTGTTCACTTAAATCAATAAAATGTAGGGACCAGCTGATTTTTTATTTGCGATTTCAGTATTGGTCCCATAGTAAAAGTTGTTAGATAGAATATTCTTTATTGTACACCATTAATAATAATAAAACTTGGGACTAACATGTAAATTAAGGGTATATTGGCGGTCTTATCGCTAATAGCTAGTTGTTGTAGTTCATAATGATGAGTACAATGACCCTTTTTCGGGAAAGAAGCCATTAAAATTTCAGCATATATTCAGAACTATAGATTGAGAAAGGTATGTTAAGATGGTTTGTACATATAGAGAGGATGGACGAGAGGAGATTGACGAAACAAGTATACGGAGCGAGTGTGGATGCGGAAGAGTTGGAAGGGCACGACCTCGGCGAACGTATCGCGATCAAATCGCGGACGTTCTCAAAATATGCCAGGTTAAGAGTTCTCTAAACCGACGAACATGCATGACGAGGTTATTTAACGTAGATGAAGCGAAAGAGGTGTGTCAGGATCGTAGCAGGTGGAAATCCAGTCTCTGCCTACCCCAATGGGAAACAGGCGTGATAATATGTATGTATAAATAAATACTTTTGGGACATTTTACACAACACCATCTAGTCCCAAACTAAGCAGAGCTTGTACGCACGGCTACACATCAAGCTGTACATTTCCAGTATAAGCTGATCTCGCATTGAACGGAAAGCCTATACAATGCGAGGTCAACTTTTACTGGAAATGTACAGCTTGATGTGTAGCCGTGTGTACTATGGGTACTAGACAATGGATATAATACTTATATACTTCTTTTTTTTTTGTAAATACATACTTATAATACATAAGAAACACCCAGACCAACTCAAACTCTTATGTTCATCACACAAACCACTAGACCACACAGGTCGTATGTATGTATTTAGAACTATAGACTGACTGTAGTACAGTCTAGCACATATCGATGGTCTTCTATGAAACTTCATACATAGCTAGTTTGTATTAATTAATTATTAAATCCTGTTCCATTACAATGTTTTCCTTTACTGAATATCGATTTAAGAAACGGGTATATATCCAGTATGATTTCTGCCTTGTTTATAGGGCGTCCTGACGTCAGCAGTCTGTTTGTCTGTCCATGTAATTTATTTGCAACCGTCTGGAGGCGCGGCTTCACGTGTATGCCAATTTCGGATATGGATTCTGAATGGCATCGTTTTTTGTTCCTGTAATTTGTAGATTTGTTTCTTGTTGTACTGTTTGGTGGTAGATATCTAGTAGGTTGGTAGGTTTCCATCTTTAGTTGCTCAGTAAAAGGACTTGCTCCTTTAGGTAAGTAGTGGTTGACCAGCAACCGTGGATGTGTATCTTACACGTTATATGTAAAGGTCATTCCCGAACTTTCTTGAAGATATAAATACAACGTGTTATTGAATAAACTCAAAACTTGAAACTAGTTTGTTCAGAATCGAGAGTAGAATCCATTACACTACTTTTTAACTTAGGTTAATTTTTACAAAAAAAAAAACATACCATGCCGAGTCTAAATGTTTCATACGACGACGAGGAGCTGAGCGCAAAGGCGAGCGAGACCCAGTAAAAAAGTGTGATGGAAACTTTTGGTAACATTTGTTTCCTAAAAGTATTAACACTTAACTTAATTTTAACAGGATTCATCTCCACTCCCGACACAGTAGCGTCGCGGCACGTTAGTGAATGAATCTAGCGCTATGAATCGATTAGAGTTACCA
Source organism: Asteroscopus sphinx (assembly GCA_949699075.1). NCBI lineage: Eukaryota > Metazoa > Arthropoda > Insecta > Lepidoptera > Noctuidae > Asteroscopus > Asteroscopus sphinx. The sequence goes on from OX453023.1 coordinate 6,380,895, forward strand.
TTATACCAAAAATTACAAATATCTTCTACAATAATAAATGAAAATTAATAATTACTTTCCATATCAATTTATTATAATAACAATTAGTTGGGGTGTTCAGGAGGTTTTGAGTTATCCCAATAACACGTTGTATAGTATACCTATACATTTTAGATACACAAGCAGTGCTCTTGCGGCTTTGCCTGCGTAAAAAGTTTTAACATGCTTCATATAATATTTCCCGTCGTAGTATTGGGAAAAGCAATCAAGCAAGCAAGCTTTATCGATTAATAATCTTTGAATGTAGATTTTTTCATTTTATTTTTATTATTGTTACGAGCTGAGGGCTGAGGGTTCGTATATGGATAGAAAGCCAATTAACTGCGTAGAGAACACTTTATTATTACAGAAAAATTACACTGAACCACTAATTAACACACAAAGTTACTAGTTAAATCGCTCCAAGTATCGCTTCGATGTTATCGCTTGTATCGCTTGATCCAAACTGAACTCCAACTGAACCCTACTGGCGCTGAGCTGCGCCGTTTATATACGCCGCGAGTCGTGGTACTAGAAAGTCCTCGAACGTCGACTATCCTTGTCATAAGATAACTCTTTCTCACTTGCACATTCTCGTAATAGAAAGTTCTCGAACCTTGGCGAACTTCATCTATCCTCTATCTCGCTTACTCAGTTCTAGAAGGTTTTCGAAGCTTCTCGAATCTCGTCTATCCTTGTCTTATATTAGCTCTATCTTGCTCACTCTCTTTCAGAAGGTTCTTCGGCTATCCTTGTCTAAGATTTAGCTCTCTCTCGCTCACTCTTCAACAATTTTACATGTGGGTGTCAATTGGCCATAAGGGGTCCTGAAAACGCCTGAAAATCGGTTTTCAGGAAAAGTCGGCATCGGATTTGTTGGTTCCTGAAACGGCCAAAGAATTTCACCACCCTATATCTTCTCATGGGTGTCGTAAAAGGCGACTAAGGGATTCAACAGAAAATGGGCAGCAGCGTCCTCTGAGTATTTAACCAACCAACTGCGATCGCCAACCCGCCTGCCAAGCGTGGCGATTATGGCATATCCCCCCTTTTGGGGAGGCCCATGTCCAGTAGTGGACGTTTTTCGGCTGAAATGATGAATGATGATGATGAAACGGCCTGAAAACATGTTTCAGGCGCCTGAAAACGACGGCAACTTGGTCAAAATTTCGATTCTTTGGTATGTGATAGAGCCTCCTCTGATACGGACTGAAAATGCATTTCGGCCTGCTGAAAACGTCTCTAAGTCCAGGAAAATCGACGTTGAAGTATTTCAGTCCACTCTACTTAACCCTCCGTCGTAATATTATTTTAAGAGGCCTTTCACGTTTCACAGCCGACTCGCTCTAACTTTAACACTTTATTAAAGATTTCAAGAGATATTAGGCGAAATTGAAAAATGTGTTCTATTATTATCCTTCAGGGTAACATTAAAAAAGTGTAAAAAATTTCCCTCCATGAAGCATATCGATGGGACACGCAGTATAGGTATATCGTTTGTTCTAAACTTTTCTCCATAATCCGGTAGTTGACTACGGCTAAAAAATACCAAAAATCTTATATTATTTAAAATAAGATACAGAAGCAACAATATTGTTGAAAAAGATCATAAAGACCATGAAAAATGGAAGAGATACACGTTTTTTAAGTTTTTGGAGGGGACATTTTCTGTCCGCTTGTCGTGCGAAAGGGACATTTTCTGTCCGCTTGTCGTGCGAAACGGACATTGTACAGAGAGATATCAAGTTTCTATGAAGGTTTTGAACAATGACGTCATTCTTTAATAGTGCTGTCTCTGTCTGGTGAACAAATTAAAATCGCTTCTAAATTGGACATTTTATTAGATATTTAATTGTTTTTTTCACTATTTCATATTTTTTCTTGAAAAACTTTCGAGATTACCAATAAAAACTATTAAAAAAAAGTTTGTCACTTTCCCTATTGTCTCGTTTTTCGCTGAAATTACGTTGTTGCTATTTGCTATCAATTACCTAGCGTTGCCAACCTGCCCACACAAATAAACTTTTATTGCTAAAATTGCCACCCTTGGTGCTCCATTTAGTAATTACATTAATAGAGACAGCGCCATGGGACGTAAATAAGATGACGGCATTCGATCTCTATCTGTTAGCAATCGGCTAATGTAATCTAGGTGTTGCTTTTTATTAGGCATTTTGTCGCGTTTTCTTATTGGTGTGGACTGTGGCAAAGGACGTCACAAATAAGTAATTAGTTCATCTATTAATCAATAGATTTTCTATTGTTTCGCGGCTGTCGGCGGCTTTGTGCTCATTGATACACACCACCCTTATAGTGCACCAAAACGTAACAGGCCGGCGTGATGGAGCCCTTAAGGTAATTGTTCAGACCAGTAAAGCCTCTAGATGCCGATTAGCTGGTTACTCCCGGTCACCAAGCATATGCAGTAGTACCATATTATACGCCACGTTGTCGCTGACGCCACACCACCAATCGGGACGTACACACGGCTACACATCAAGCTGTTCATTTCCAGTATAAGCTGGCTTTATTTATTAATTATATTATTTATTGTACATACACCAAACGAAAACAAAGACAGTAGATAACAGATACATTATGTAAGTACAATGGGCGGTCTTATCGCACAAGGCAATCTCTTCCAGACAACCTTTGGATGGACTAGAAGAATGGGAACCGGTCGTGGGCAGTTACGGTGTGAAAGTAGTACGTTTCGTACATAATATACTACAACTAAGATACTACTACTTTTTTGGCTTTCCGTACAATGCGAGATCAGCTTAATATACTGGAAATGTACAGCTTGATGTGTAGCCGTGTGTACCTACACAGTCGCCTCATCTTTTCATCGACAGCTCATCGTATCTTACTCGTCTATACATTCTTCAAACTAATTTGACAAGTGAAGCGAACCTTACTAATCGCCTAAACAGAAGCAGCTCGTGATTGTTCAGATATATCTGGACATCCAGATGCTGATCAAACACCCACCAATGAACGTCAGCCGTGTTTATATGTCGGACAATGCTGCTGGTATCTCGGTAGGTTTTTGTAGGGCCATGAGGTTAGCGGCTTTGGTAGTATTTAACCGACTTCAAAAAAAGGAGGAGGTTATGTATTCCGCGGGTTTTTTTTTTTTTTTTTTTATGTACACCGATTACTCCGAGATTTGTGGGCCGATTTACGTGGTTGTTTTTTTATTTGGTAGAGAAAGTCCGCGCGGTGGTCCCATATAAATTTTATTGACTTAGGTTAAGTAGTTTTTTAACCAGCTTCAATAAATCAGTTTATTTTAGCTTTACGTATCTAGATGATCTGCTCATTGGTTCCACATTCTGAGAATTCTTGGCCGATATGCGTGTTTTTTTTTCACAATAGTGATTGGACGTTTGGAAGAACATGAGCGAGACCTTTGCCCAGCAGTGGGATAGCAAAGGTTAATAAAAATATATTCTCAAATTGGTTATATAAACATTTATGAATCAACCCTCAACTAAAAAGTATGAAATAAAAACTTTTTAACAATAAAAAATAAAACCGACTTCAAAAACCTTAACTAAAAAGTAAAAAATAATCATTGTATTTATTTTAAAATCTTAACTTAAACAACATTTTGAAGGCGGCGCGTGATTTTCATGTACGTTCACATTAACTGTTTTTAATATAGATATTGCGCTGGACTGTACATTACATGACGCAAAGGGTCAACCACGCGCCGCCTTAAAAATGTTGTTTAAGTTAAGATTTTAAAATAAATACAATGATTATTTTTTACTTTTTAGTTAAGGTTTTTGAAGTCGGTTTTATTTTTTGTTAAAAAGTTTTTATTTGGGTAGAGAGTTCAAGATAAAACAAGCAATACAATTTTTATATTTTACGCTAGATTAGAGATTATTTTTGATTTTTCACGAGTTTGCAAATATTTGTTGAGATGTATATTTTCCGAAGTCTGTCAATAATGATGCTTTCCGTAATAAGGCATTGAAGTGTTAACAAAATACCCGAAATTATAATACTGGTTCCTATGTTTACAGAAATAATTAGAAAAAATAAGAACTTACTTAAAAACTACAGTTATATGTACTTTATTTCCATACCCAAATTTTGAAGCTATTCCTGAAAAGAAAACGCTGCTGACAGCATCGGATATTATCTTGTAATTCCAATGAATTGCCAGACATTCCCTATACTGACGTCATGTCTGTTTACAATCAGTTTGGCACCTAATAAACCAAAAATGACTACTACCTTAACGATCGCTACCGCTCATTGAACCGCGGGTTGCGTGGCCACAAAGCTAAACAATGGTTAGTACAACCAAAGACTGCTTGAAGAAAACCATGCACAAACCATAAACATCGGAGCCCGACCTTAAATATTGTGAGAAAAAATTATAATGAGAATCTATGACCGCCTGATTGATTGGTTTATTGTTGTGAAGAAACTGTTTTGGACATAGCTGTTTTCTATTTCGAGGCATAGCAGTTTCTGTAGTAGGGATCGCAGAAGTGATGAAAACACTCGCCGTATTATTCATAAACGTTCGAAGTTTCCGTTACCGATGTGAAATTTGACCGGCAAACTAAACAAAACACAGATTTCTCTCATGTTGATATATTTAACTGTATTAAACCTACATTTAAAACACAGATAAGGAAAACAATAAATGAAGGCAAATAGCAAGCAACCCAGCTGTTCGTTATTCGGCATCATATAGGTAGTCTAACAATAAATTTACTTAATTTTAAACTTAAATCTAAGTATTATTGTATTTTTAACTTTAATTTTTTTCTTTGTAGTCCGTTCGCATGTTTTATACTTACCTGGTTACACAGGGAAACCTATTATTAGCCATACAATACTGTAATACACATATTCTGTAATTTATTATATGTATCGCTGTTGGTTTTCTAAATAAAATAAAAATAAAATAAAACGACCACTTCCTGCGACCACGAACGCTGCAAAGCATTTGAAACGTCTGGAAAACCAATTTTAATAATAATACAAGATGTAATCCGGTTAAACTTGTTTTATTATGAAACAAAACGATTTGAGAATCGAACGGATTCGGAAATGCTATTCATATTTATAATAAAACAAAGTTTAACCGGATTAAATCGCGTATATTATTTAAATTGGTTTCCCTGACGTTTCGAAAGCTTTGCGGCATTTCGTGGTCGCAGGTAGACTAAGATGACAAGCGTCTTTACAAATATTTCTAAAAAAAATATTTTAATCTACCGTACAATATTATTAATTAAAATCGTTTCGATGCACGCAGTAATCACTCACAATATCATTATCTTTTACAGTGCTGCTTGCTGTTTGGGACTTGATTATTTTTAGGACTGGGTTCCAAACAGGTGGTAGCTGCCAACCATCTTCTCTATTAAAATTAGGATGTTTTTTAATTTCAATAGCCTCACGGAGCATTCTAGGTACATATCGGTTTTCCTTCGCCAGAACTTGTGGTTTATCAAATCTAAGAAAATGGTTGGGTTTGTCTAGGGCATGTTCACACACTGCAGACTGTGGAGCGTCTGTTCTTGACGTCAGCTATATGTTCTTTAATTCTAGTGGCTATACTACGCTTTGTTTGCCCTATGTATGATAACCCACAATCACAATCAATCTTGTAGACCCCTGCATCTTGTAAGGGAATGTGACACTTCACCGGTCTGAGGAGTTGGCTGATCTTTCTTTGGGGCTTGAAATAGGTTTTGATAGAAGCACGCTTCAAGATATGACCAATTCTGTCGGTGACCCCTTTGATGAATGGTAGAACAGCAGGTCGACGATCAACTGTGCTGGGTTTCAGGCGGCGTTTGCGTTTCTATTCATATTTCTTTAATTTTACATCGAGTGCTTTCCTGCAACAACTGTCTCTCGGAAGAGTTTTCGTAAATTTCGCTTTGCGTTTCCGATATATATTTTATCATCAAGTCATAACAAAGTTAAAAAAATATCAACCACGTTCGCGAATCCGTAGTAAAACTAGTAGAGAACTATTAAATTATTTTCGTGTTCGCAGCTCCAATAAAATACACATAAAATTAAACATGAAAGCTCACTGACCCACGCAATATTGTTTTATTATAAAGAATACGTTTTAAATCTTGAATTTTTTAGCTACGAGTACATTGTACGAGTATATAGAGGATCCTCTTGAACTTGTGTGTTTTAAATAGGTGTATCCATAGCTCATCCCGCGTACGCGTGTGTCATCATCACAGAAAATCTAACCTTTAGTTAGATTTTCTGTGGTAATCATCATAATCATCATCAACTCAGCCTATCGCAGTCCCGCGTGTGTACTTTTATATTATTATCAAGAATGGAAAATTCCCAATGACCTTTTCCTTCTTAACAAATATCTTCAAAATTGGTTTGGTGTTTAGCGGTAAAATTATACAATGTGTTATTAAAATAAATGACTGATGACAAAAAAATCTGCTGATCCCACAGACATTTTTAGGGTTCCGTACCCGAAGGGTTCCAAATGGGACCCTATTACTCTCGCTACGCTGTCCGTCCGTCCGTCCGTCCGTCCGTCTGTCTGTCACAGGGCTGTATCTTTTGAACGGTAATAGGTAACCAGTTGAAATTTTCTCAGAATATGTGTTGCTATGAGGTGTATCACGACAAATACTAAAAACAAAAAAAAGTCTAAAACCAAAGGGGGTCCCTATACAAGAAACCTCAAAAAACATGCATTTTTTTCAACGTTTTTGTTCCTGCTCTATCTTCAAAACGGTAATATATACCAGCGTCAAACTTGGTCAGATTATAGTGCATATTATGTAGTTTAGTAACAAATACTAAAAATAAGACAAACATAGACATATGTGGTGGTAACTGCGTAAGAAAGACATGCAAAAATTCATATTTCGCGCACTGTGCGTTGATGTCTTTTGATAAACTCTCGTAAATTAAATCAGTTTTTATGGGGTATCAGGTCGTTGAGAGGTACGGAACCCTTACTGCGCGAGTCTGACTCGCACTTGGCCGGTTTTTTTTACTATGTCTGTGGCTGATCCCTACATTTTGTCGATTCATGTGAACACAAACGTAGGGATCAGCTCTTCTTTTTCGCTATTTGCAGGGTTGGTCCAATAGTAAAAGATGTTCATACTGATGAGTGCAATGACCCCTTAAGAAGTTTTCAGTTATTTCAATAACACGTTGTATATTTTATTATATTACATATTTTTTATACTTATTTAAGTAAATGCTATGAATTTTATATTATCATACTGGGTGTCAGGGAAACGCTTCCGAAAACGAAGATAGGTGATAGTGCTGGTGATTACTGATACGAAACCACAAAAAAAAGCGTTTTTTTTTTTTTTTTTGCATTTTTCATACAACCACCTATGACCAGTTAAATAAAACTGATTTGCAAAAAAAATCCCCATTGATTTACTTAATATTTAAAGTTCGCAATGTAATTCAAATAAAATATCAGCTGGCGCTAGGGGGGAACGACATCCGCTCGCATACGCAGTCCCTGTCTTAGCGAGCGTAGGTAGGTTAGGTGCGCGTGACATTGATCCCGAGTTTTGTACGCTTTACATTGCTGGTTCGCAAGATACCAAATCATTAAAACAATGAGTATAAGGCTAATGGTTATTGGTATTTTGAGTGTTTAGGTAGTTTAATAATAAATAGCCTTTCAGTTTCGGGAGCGTTTCCCTGACACCCAGTATGTAAGTATATTATGTACCCGTGATCGGTTCCCATTCTTCTAGTCCATTCAAAGGTTGTCTGAAAGAGATTGCCTTGTGCGATAAGACCGCTCGCACACTCTGTTTTTTCTAACTTGTCTTATTTAGTAAATTTGGCATGTCTTTTTAATGCAATGTGTCAATAATTATTAATTATTAAAATACATTATGTTAACAACCCTATTACTTGGGACTATAACATAACTTGCGAAATGTGGGTATACTATTACACCTCTGCCTACCCCTTTGGGGAAATACAGGCGTGATGTTGTTGTTGTGTTATTTTAACAATTTCACAAACTAGTTTTTTTTTTAACCTAATTACACGTGCAGAACTAAGAATTATATTTTGTTCGTAGTTATTTGTATAAAGAGACTGGCCAAGATTGTTTACTAAATAAGACAAGACAGAAAAAACAGACCTTACATTATAATGTAAGTTATCTTTCTCTAAACCACTATTTGTTTTTGTTCGGTGTACCACACTAATATTCTAAATGCGAAAGTACGAGTAATGTCTATCTGTTTGTTACCTTTTCACGACAACACCTCTGAACCGATCGTAATGTAATTTAGCAAAGCGGTAGCCTGGGATCTGGAGGAGATACTGACATAAGCTACTTTTTATCCCGGGAAGATAAACGGTATCCGAGGGATGCGCGATAATCTCTTTCTGTGATAAACCGAATTACACGCGTGCGAAACAGCAGAAGCTAGTCTACAGTAAAGAAGTGGGCTTTTCGTCGATCATTAATCTACGAGTACGTATTATATTCGATTCTAACGTCCGGTTGTGCCGATCAATGCCGACCCTGGCTATTTGTATAGTAACCCTAAAGCGCAAAATACACTGATAGGACGAGTGCGGGTCCGCCGCGGGTCGGGTCGGGAGTATGGCGGCATCGGGTCTATTAAGGCCCGTACAAACCAAAAGCAGGTCAGTAACAGCGTGGGGTATCAGCAGCGCGGCAGACGACACTAAAAGTAGGACAGTTTTAAAGCGTTTTGACGGCAGGCTCTCCATAGAACTGCTTTCAGTGTGACATGTTGTGGCAGTTGTCAAACAATACCACTGCCTCGTAACCGCTTTGACGTCACACTGACGCGCCGCCCTGTCCTGCTCCGATGTGGCCAGTTAGTATGGCAGCCGTGGTGATACAACGCAACTGAGCCGTTCCTGACCGCTCGCCGCGCTACCTAGTTTGTCGTCGACGGGTCCAGAGCAGGACAGGAGCGGCGCAGTTTCCCAGCTGGCACGCGCTACTATTTGGTGTCGTATTCCATATCGTTCCTTGTATTACAATTTGCGTGGCCCGTTTTCAACCTGCGCTGCTGCTGACCTGCTTTTGGCCTCTAACCTGTTTTTATATGGACGACAACACAAGAATCGCGGGAGCAGTCCGGGCGCGGATGCCCGCGTTTGATGTGTTGTAGTCCATATAAAAACAGGTTAATAGACCCGCCGTACTCCGGACCTGACCCGCGACCGACCCGACTCGTCCTGTGTGTTTTGCGCTTGGTTGGAAAACCGTAAACTCTTCCTACCACAACAAAATAAGAAACAGCCGTGAAACTCTTAAAGTAGGTATGTATGTATGAAGTATGTCGCTCCATCCTTCCTCTTGAACTGGTATAATCTTTTTACGACTTCCATCCATACGTCACCTGGGTGGAAGAGTGGCATATTCTTAACCGAATTTATGAACGTAATTTTATTTGCACCGTGTAAAGTGAATGCTTCAAATTCAATGTTGCTCTTACCGAAGCTGTGAAACGTATTTTGTTGTTCACTGAAATAGCTTCAGTTAATTAGGAATTTCAGCATGCGAAATGAGTAAAACGTACTTTACTCATATACCCACAACATGAGGTATTTGAGGAATTTGCTTTGTTTATTATAAGTCTGCAACGGCGTGAACTGTTTTTACCTAATTTTGTAGAAATGTAGACTGTATATGGTTTTGTAAAACTATTTTAAAACTAGACTACCCGCAGCTTTGCCAGCGTACTGAAATAAAATATAGCCTATGCTACTTCTGGTTCTGGATAAAGTAGCTTTCTAATGGTGAGAGAATGACTAAAAACGGTTCACTAGTTTCAGAGTATATCAATTACAAACAAACAAACAAATCTTTCCTCGTGTATACTTCTTGCATGTTACAGGCATGCAAGTAAGCAAATTGCATGCTAGTTTACATGCAAATACGCAGCGTGCCAGTTACTGCCATATGCCGTTAGCTGACATGCCAGTTACTGCTCCATTTTACAGGCATGTGTATTCCGGCCATTAAACCAATGCTTTGTCGAAAATCTAGTATAATAAATGAAATTTACTGCTTTGTTTGTGTGGGAATGCTTTTATATCTGGCCTAAAACGAGCTTTTATTGAAAATAAACAAATTCTTCGAATAGTCCATTGGTGCAGTCAATGTTTGAATTATTTATTGACATTATACATAGTCGAATAGTTATTGAATTCGTGTTGCAGGGAATGTTACGTATTTCCTCTTTGTGATGTGTAATAGGTTGGGTTACCATAATATCCTGAAACTGATACGGGACGTTTATGTGCTCGTGAAGGCAATGGTTTATTATTAAACTATTAAGGGGCCGAAACCCGTAAGTCAACAAACTAATGCGAATCCCGCTCTAAAACTACTCACTCTATAGTACTGAAATTAAAATACTGGTAACTCAAGGAAATACGTGACAATATTATTAAGTCCAAAACGTGAATGCACTTATTTGGCTAGATCATAAAAAAATCCAAACATACCTCGGAAATTGTTTTTCACACAGTTTCCTAAATATATCCAACATTTATTGGGATTTTGGTATGATATTTTACCTAAATATTGTTTTATTATGTTGAAATAATTTGACTGAGCCATTTTATCGAAAAAACATATTTCCTGAGTAATATTTTTTTTTCGCTTAAATGCACTTTCATTCGGAGTGGCGTCACTTCATGCCGCACTACTCCTTCCCGGCAAGCCTCGTATTTTGCTTCGCGCTCACTCTCATTCCGCGGCGTTCTGGGCCTTAATCAGCAATAATCATTGAGTGTCAATACTCAAAGAAGATTCAAAGGTGTATCTTTTTTCGCCCTTGCATATTTTGAAGTCAGTAGTAGGTTAGTAATAGGTTATAGTAGCAATGAGATATCTCTCTTGTACTTAGCTGAAAGACTTGGAGACAATTATTTAAGAATTTAACAGAAACAAGCTGACCACTACAATTTCAATTTCAATGTTTTTTATTTCAAATAAACCTAATTACAGGCACTTTTGAAAGGTCAGGCTCTAGTTGCACGGTTACAAATTGTGGGTCCTATGGAGAAGAACCGGCAAGAAACTCCATGGATAAACTCTTTTTAAAATAGGTTATTGTTTATTACATCAAATTTATTCAAATAATGTGAGTATAATGTAGGTTAATGTCAGAAATAAACAAGAGTTTAAAAGTGAGTATATTGCCTTTAGAAATAAACGTAAAAAGAGTTGCCATAGTATGTAGAAGCTGACCTGTCCCGACAGACGGCACCCGCAATACACACAATATACGCGTAGTACCATCAGTTTTTTACTAGTAGTAGGGGAGCCCATCATACTAAATGGGGATTTACTCGAGCGTCGTGGGGACGTACTGGATTTTGAAGATTAGATTGTAGAAAGAAATAGTACATTACTGTCGAGGCCTGAAATGAAGCAATTTACGGCCGAGTAATATTGGAAGTACGAGGCGAAGCCGAGTGCTTCCCAAGTGATTTTGAAAGGACGAGGCGCAAGCCGAGTCCTTTTTAACAAAACGAGGCCGTTAATTGCTATTTCGGCCGAGACTTGTATAGTACTTTTCTCTCATTTGCGAGGAAACACAACACAAATTAATTCAACAGTATCTCATTTTCATTCACGCCAATTCGCCCGCGCGCGCATCTTGTTCTATTTTCAAAGTTTTGAAAAAAAAATGCGCATTGAGCCTGTATTTAATTATAAATATTTTGTACCTGAAAACACCTAATTTATGTAAGTGTGTACTTAAAAACCTCGGTAGCATAAATTAAAAAATAAAAAGTGTCCAGCAATTTCTATTATTGTCCTGTTGGATATTACCGGCCTGTTATTTCGTTGCGTACGGAAAAGAGCCGATTGTTGTATTCTTTTTTTTGAATAATGAACCAATATCCGAGCAAGTGGGAGAAAAAAAGATTATATGATGTATTCCCTTTACCGGTGGGGGGAGCGCCAGGCTTTCAAAAATGTTAAAAAAACAGTCACATGGAAATACTCGAGCGCGTCAGATATTGATAGTGTAGATGTCCCACGTGTCTCTGATGACGGAGGTATGCTAATCTGACGGTTTCCATGGTGGGTGGTCCAAGGGTAATAAATGCAGAAAAATAAATATTCGAGAGCGTCTGATTTTCAGAGGCCGATTGTCTTTTACAGTGTTGCGTGTTGTTTGGGACTTGATTATTTTTAGAGCTGGGTTCCAAACGGTGGCAGGTGCTGGTGGTGGTAGTTCATGTCCCATACAGCACGCAACACTGTAAAAGACAATGACATTGTGATTGATTATAGGTGATCAAACGAACTTACCTGTGATGTTCGATCATTATTATACGAAGGGCTTCGTTCGAAGATATATGTATTAACCATGCAGCTTTCTCGAGTTACTCGGCAACTGAACGCAATTTTCAGAGCTAAAACTAAACGTAATTATAAGTACATTGTCTATGTCCTTACGTCAACTGTCATTCTTTTTAGAGTCTTGTAAGGTCTTCTCAATTTTACCGGGGGTGGGACGGGTAGGGTACATATATCTTCGAACGAAGCCCTTCGTATAATAATGATCGAACATCACAGGTAAGTTCGTTTGATCACCTATTATACTACAGGCTTCGTTCTCGATATATGTATTAACCATGCAGATGTTTAGAGAGATGGTAAACTTGAGATGAACCTTAAAATCATTATGGATTCCTATTGAATAAACATTTGTTATGGAATAAACATTTGTTATGGAATCACATTGTTTATTTAGAACCACTTAGATTCTTCTCTATGATTAAACATCTATAGAAATTCCAACGTTAATAATCTTAGAAAGTAAAAATGTTAACGATCAGTCTTATTTGCTATAAGAACAGGAAAGTGTTTTCTACTCGTGGCACTTATGATGTTTGAGATCAACAGTGACTAAGATAGTACTACTAGTAAATAAAATTATTTTTATTTATTCAGCACAGCATGGGCTAAATCCCCTGAATTAAAAATGGTTGGTCATAAACATTTTTGAAAATGTTTATGAGTTATTTATCCAACCAGCACTCTTTCTGATTACATCTAATAAGTTCCTTTTGACTTAGCTTTGGACGTAGAGGCGACATATTTAGCTAATATGTCCTGAAAAGCCACTCATATAAATATACCGCACACTGAGAGTACTTTAAATCCATTTACCAATGGTAGAAGCAGAAAACAGTTTTATTTTTTGATAATTAGAAATGGTTGTCATGCCCTCTATAGAGATATATATTGAATCATGTAATCACACAATTTGTGACTTGGCAGGGCAAATCAATTTTTATTTAATTTTTTATACACATTGTTAGTGATCATCGTAATCATACTATGTAATTAATGGCAATATTGGCTCAAACATCACTCAGTGTGAGCTATAATACTATTATATATTTTAATCTGATAATTATTGTTAGTTCTACTTATAATAACTTTGTAAAATAAATATATTTTATTTTTATAGCGTTATTTTAGATATTTTAGTAAATAATAAAGTTTGTGCTCATTCAGCTGTACTTAGTAGAAGCAAAAACCACCAGTGTTTTGACATACTACATCAAGACTTAATGCCATATTAGGAGTCCAGTTTTGTAAATACACTTAACACTTTATTTGGATCCCATGTTGCTTGATATTTTGCCAACGCTGGTTTGGACTTATGTCCTTTAAAGGGTCTCTTTGTACAAGCATCCTCCCCAATTTTAGAGCCCTACAAAGATAGAGCTGACTTATGAGAGTTTAAGTTTGAGGTACCATAGGCAGCCCCAGAATAAAATGATTTTGTTAGAAATATGTAATAAATGGTAGAGATGGAAGTAAATGTATCTAAACTGTAATGATACCAGGGTTGTGAAGGCCAGTGGGGCCTGACCATGATACCTGTAGCCTTTTAGTATTTTATAGGCATCTGAATATATAAAACAGTCGGGTTAGTTACACCATTTATAGGTCAAGAATGGCTGAACCGATTTTGATGAAATTTGGCGTACAGATAGAACATAACCCGGATTAGTGTATAGGCTACTTTTTATCCCGGGAAGATGAACAGTGCCGGAAGGGTGCACGATAAACGATATTCACGCGGGTGAAGTGGCGAGCATAGACTAGTAAATAAATAAAATATTAAATTGAATGGACAAAAGGCAAAGAAATATTCTGTCCAAGACAGAATATTTGGATTTTGTCGCCAACAGGCATAGAAAATACATTTAGAATTAGTGCGGGATGCAAATAATCTATTTTAGGTTCTCCCAGTTCAGGTACAATTGAAATGTCACAATATTTAATTCCCATTCTGTACTGATATTATTAGCCCAGCATTGCAGATCTAATTTTATTTCTGAATGTAAGTTTACTTTTACATTATTTATATTTATATTGCTTTCCTATTTTATTTTATTACATTGGAAAAATATGCCCGTTCTATAGATTAAAATGTAACCATATTTTATACCACATTTTATGAAAATAAAGATATAATAACATGTATGTAAAGATATTGTTTTTTTTTTTTTTTTTTTTTTTTTTTTTTTTTTTTTTTTTTTTTTTTTTTATTAAAATATTTCAATATGTAAATATTAATAAGAGAATGTAGCAAATAAAGGGAATAATTATGTAATTTTGTTTGTTTTTTGTTTGAACTATCATGACCTCTTGTGCAATAAAGAGGATAATAATAATTATTATTTTGACTTATGATGTTCTTAAAATTTGGTAGGTAACACCAACCATATGGTACCACAGTAGTGGCAGTGTGCCTAGGTGCCCCTGAGCAGGCTGTAATTAATATTCCAGATCTCTTATAATACAACTTTTCAGGTCTATGTACTTTTGGACAGACTTTTTAATGTTTAATACTTTGCCTGTAGGCAATATTGCAATGTCATATTTCTTGTGTCAGACACAAAACTTTGAATTTAATTATCAAGACTGATGGTACTATTATGCTTTTATCAAAATAAATAACAAATCTCAAGCACTAAGAGAACTAATATTTCTTTAATATCATCTAAACATGATTGATTACTAGATGCTTTACAAAGTAGGTCTTAGATGTGTCACCACAACTTTCATGATTATTAAGTACAGAGCCCAAGCTATAAGGGAGGGCAGTAAACTCATACAATTGAGACCTGTAACAGAGGTTCATCTAGTAAAGGCTCCAGCCTCTATAACATATGTTAAGTGAATATTGATGTTAATATCCTTAATGTGCTGGAGAAATAAATGTTTTTATTATTAGTATTAATAAATATGATTTCTTCAAATAAATTATTGCCACGTAATCTCCCGAAGACAGTGGTAATGTTGCCATCCTATAGTCCCCCATCTTGAAATGAGATGTGTCTACAAATCATTACAAATGTATTCAGAGACAAGTTTTCTCGTAAACTGCCTCGTTGGTCTAGTGGTTGCAAGCGCGACTGCTGAGCGTGGGGTCCTGGGTTCGATTCCCGGGTCGGGCAAAGTGTTATTGGGTTATTTCATTAGGAAATTCTCAGTAGCAGCCCGGAGTCAGGATTTGTGCCCGGTCAATGGCAATAGGCTCGCTCCCTATTACATGGGACTATAACATAACTGGCGAAATGTGGGTGTACTATACACCTCTGCCTTCCCCTTCGGGGAAATACAGGCGTGATGTTATGTTATGTTCTCGTAGGTACACTAAAATTATATTTTGGAATAAAAATATATGGCATGGCTTGTAAGGGGATATACACCTAATTTTATTATATTGCAGATAGCTATATATAGTATATCACGATCTTTCTCAGCTGATTTTACTGAAGCAGGTACTGGCACAAAATTCTAATGAGCCTTCTATACAATGGTAATTAGGTAACCTTTGATATAGTTAAGTATGGACTTGTCTTTGCAAATTTAATTCCAGCAAGGTAAAAAGTCTGCTAGCCTTCTGGCATGACTTACTTCAATGTTCGAGCAGAAGTTTTCTTCTGGTAGGCTTTGGTTTTCTTGACCGTGGACTGATAATGCTGGCTGTGATGTTCCCGGGCCTGCATTGAGGACTGGGTGTCCATACCTAAACCGCAGTTAAGTTTCCCTTATGATTTGTTGTAAGTTTGACTGACCGCTTTATTGACAAGTTTTCAAAACTTTGATCTTGTCACTAAGACTAGTTTCATAGATATACTACAGGGAAGTTGGTCCTTGATTTTGTTTGGACACAATTTAAATCCATAAATAAATAAATAAATATTCTTAGGACATTTTACACAGCACTATCTAAGCCCAAACTAAGCAGAGCTTGTACTGTGGGTACTAGACGATGGATATATCCATCAGGATCCTTCCAGCATCACTAAGTACCTAGTGAGATCAATTTCAATCGGTCTACTGTATCGTTACCAACAACAGTGATAATGCATTACTTACTATAGACAGTTTTTGTGTCTTTAAGACATTTTTCAAAATATAGCTCCAAATAAAAGCGAAGTCTCTATTTATAGGACCACATTTTGGCTTATCTGGCATAAGATGTGGCTTATCTGCTAACAATACCTTATAGCTTATTGTTGGTGCTGCTGAGGTACGCTCAGGATCAACCGTTAGGGTGGAGATAGTATTTTCCGCTAACAGAGGTTTGGGTTCTTTTGGAACCCGATCTGGTCATCCTGGTGGTGGTGTCCATACCACTGAAAAACTGATCGTACAAGTGATTGATAAAACTGCTTATTAAGGTCTCACGGACCTCACATAAGAGTAGAAGGATCTCGTGCGTATATCTCGTATAAGCCCCGAGACGAATGAGCACGTCAATGTATCTCGTACACCACCCGTGTCAACCGGTACAAAGGTTACGAAAAACCCTTGCGGCCTTACCTACTATAAAAGCTAGTAGCCGTACCGGTGTAATAGCAATCACAAGACAACGTATTATTACCTGGAACACTAAAAAAAGATGTCTATCACTTTTATTTTATGACGAATAATGTTCGTCTTTCCGACGACGCTTTATATTCTGGTTGAAATATAGTTTTAACACTCAATTATTTAAATAAACACAGAGAAACACAGTAACAGTTGCCGCGCAAACGAAAATAATGACAGTTGACGTAAGGACATAGACAATGTACTTATAATTACGTTTAGTTTTAGCTCTGAAAATTGCGTTCAGTTGCCGAGTAACTCGAGAAAGCTGCATGGTTAATACATATATCGAGAACGAAGCCTGTAGTATAATTGCGTTCATCGAAACGATTTTAATTAATAAAAATTGTACGGTAGATTAAAATATATTTTTAGAAATATCTGTAAAGACGCTTGTCATCTTAGTCTTCCTGCGACCTTCGAAACGTCAGAAAAACCAATTTAAATTTGTTTTATTATAATGTGTAGTGATCGCGAAAATCTAAGAAATTATTAAACAGACAATTACTTTCGCATTTACGTATTTAGTATGGATTCAGACAAACCGTTGAATTTTGATTAAATTGGCATTGTTTAAAAAAAGTAGTAAGTATCTATCTAGTTTTGTCGTTACCGTACTACGAAGATGGACCTTTCCCACAGTGTCAATTCTCGCTATCCCATAACCGCAAGGAAGCAAACGTGAAAATATACTTAGATAGAAGGATCTAACAGAAATCATGCGAAAATATAATAAAAATCGTGTCCACAATAATTAAATTACACAACAATGACTAATGCAAATCTAATGATATTTAGATTTACAATTCGAACCTAATAGTTTGACTCAATTTCGTTGTATACCCAATCCTTTTTTGAAGTAAAACTTCTTTACGTACGCTTGACTTGGAGAGTAAGCTGGTGAATGCGTTACGAAAAGTGAGGCGAACGGAGGGGGTAGTGCGGGACGCGGGGAACGAGGCGCGCGCTAGGCCGGCCACGACACAGCGCCGGCAGATGTACGCGCGCCGCGCCGCCATTCCTTTGTTCTCATTAAAATAAGTAACATAACATGAAAAACATAAGTGTTTGTGTTGGTCTGGGTGTTTCTTATGTATTATAAGCAAGTATTTACAAAAAATAAATAGTATATAAGTATTATATCCATTGTCTAGTACCCATAGTACAAGCTCTGCTTAGTTTGGGACTAGATGGTGCTGTGTGTAATAATGTCCCAAAGATATTTATTTTTATTTATTTATTGAAATAGTATTGAGTGAGATATAAGTTAGTAAAGTTTTACTTCAGTCGTCGACAGTCGTGTGGTCTAAAGCACACTCGTTTTTTTTCAATATTTATACAAATGTTTCAGTAAAAGCGAACAGACTTTTAAAAACAAATTACAGCCATTCATTACATTCGCTTAGAATACACACTCGACGTGAAGAATGGCATTATTTGAATCAGAACACGAAAAATACTAGATTTTACATAAAATAATTATTCTTATTCTTATTCTTATTCTTTATTGTACACACAGATATACATTTATATAACAGTAGGAAAGTTTATGTACATCGGCGAGCTTAACTCAGAACTGAGTTTTCTAACAGCAAACCTTAGAGCGATAGAGAAATGTTGAAATTACGTTTCTTGAGCGCATTTATTGTATGGAACCATACAAATCTAGATAATAAGGTAATAGAAATGTTATATCATCATCATTTCAGCCGAAAGACGTCCACTGCTGGACATAGGCCTCCCCCAAGCATCGCTACAGCGACCGGTCCTGCGCTTTCATCGGCCATCCGTTCAGCGAGCAATGTGCGGGCTATGTCGGTCGTTGTGGCGATGCCTGGGGGAGGCCTATGTCCAGCAGTGGACGTCTTTCGGCTGAAATGATGATGATGATGACGTAAAAGTATTTCACAGTTCTACACAAAACCCATGTCGAAAAACGTTCC
The DNA here is from genome assembly GCA_949699075.1 of Asteroscopus sphinx. Lineage (NCBI taxonomy): Eukaryota > Metazoa > Arthropoda > Insecta > Lepidoptera > Noctuidae > Asteroscopus > Asteroscopus sphinx. Next base: position 6,399,774 of record OX453023.1, read on the forward strand.
AAATTGCAGTGAAAACTATACCAAAATCTACCAAATAGTTTTTGAAATGATACCAGTCAAACATCGTTTTGTTAGATAGGCGTTAAGGAACATACAAGTGGCACCCGTTGCCAACCGTCTTCATTGGTCAAATTATAATACGTGGCTTTATTAAACGTGGCCAATAAATGAAAAAATGCATTTTGCTCGGGTAATTTATTTACACATAGTACAGCACACCAAACTGACACGTGTCACGGTAATTGGCTAACAGCTCGCTAATTGGCTCCACATTAGTGATGCGACTCGAGTCCAATTTTACTCGAGTGACATCGTAAAAAAACGTACTCGAGTGAAAAAAATATCGACTCGAGTTCACTCGGACTCGATCACTCGCCCACCACTCGAATCACTCGCCCACCATTCGCCGAGATAAACAGGTTTGTACCTGCTTTTTAAAAGAGATAAGTTAAAGTGCGTTGTTGTCACACTTGTTTGCACTTGTTGCGTATAGTGAACTCAAGTGAACTTTTGTGTTGAATGAGTTATCGACGTTTATGAGTGAGTGAGGTGAGTGACCGAGTGACTCGTGAACCACTCGAGTGACTCGACCACTCGAGTGATTGAGTGATTCGTATTTTTTGTTTAGTGGTCGAGTCACTCGAGTGGTACTCGAGTAAACTTGTAAAATGACTCGAATGACTCGAGTGGCAAAATCGGACTCGAGTCGTATCACTACTCCACATCCAATGACGTAGTGATGGGCAATCACGTGATCTAGCTGTCACGGGAAGAGACCACCTGGTGAAACATATTATACCATGGCGTGGCGTGTCATGTGTGCGGATCTGAATTCAATGATAGCTTGCTTTAATGGTGAAGGAAAACATCGTGAGAAAACCTGCACACCTGAGAGTGCTCCATACAGTTCTCAATGGTGTGTGTAGTCCGCCAACCCGCACTAGGCCAGCGAGGTAGGGGTGCTGGCCAGAAAACCTCCACGTGTGCCTAACGGCTGCTTGTCCTTCTGGACATGTCTAGAGGGATTGGCAGTTGTTTGGCCGGTGCATCCTGGGCACAGGCAATAAAATCCTGTCGAGGGATTAACCTTCGGGGGATTTTATTGCCTGTGGCGAATATTCTGGCGCGGGAGAGGCCCGTTGTGGGCCAGTGGGGAGTTGCTCTACGTGTCCCTCTGATATCAGCAGAGGGCACAGTGGAGGAGCAGGGGCGGGCCCGGTGTGCACTCACCCTGCCACTGGGCAGGCAGCGGAGGGACTGTCTTTCCCTGCCCCCGTCGATCTCGTAACCCCAGGAGTGCCCGCTGAGTAGTGTTCTCGCGCCTCTTGGGACCGAGGGTCTTGGCTTCACCGCCCGGACAACGAGGAAGAAAACCTCTATAAAAAATTACGGGAGGTAGGGCCTGCGAGCAGCAGACTCGGGGTAGTCTGCTGCCCGACCAGCAGCTGGCGTAGCTAGCACAGCCGGCGTAGTTGGCGCAGCTGGTAAAGGCCCATGAGGTGAGGTGGCGTGCAGTGTTACGTGTGCGCCACCTAGGAGGGTGCGGCTGACGTTAGGCCGCACGGGGAGAAGGGGCTCGCCTGCTTGTGGCGGGCCAGGACCTGTCGGGGGTGGTTGTGTGAATACTCACGGGTTCCCATGCCCCCGGCTAAGGTAGTTGAAGGAACACCGTGGTGGTTTTAGTCGGTAAGAGTCCGACACTGGCTCCGCCTACCCCGGGCGGAGTGCGTCCATGAGGATTTCACAACGGCCAAAAAAAAGGCCAGCGAGGTAGACTAAGGCCTTAGCCTTCTCGCACTGAGAAGAGGCTCGTGCCCAGCAGTGGGACAGTAATGGGCCGGTTATGTGTCGTGTCATAAGTTGTCATGGCCTGTTCCTTCCCTTATAGCTTTTAATTCCGTTTCCACATCCTAAAATTATTTTAACTACTAATTCTACTTTTTTTTTCCAGAGATTCTGGGGTCCCCAAATAGATCCTAGATTGGCTCAGTACCTGTCAAACTTCCTGTTCGGCGCGGGCGCACAAAAAGCAGCCTCGTGTGACTTCAACAGATTCGCCGAGTTGTACGTTTACAATGTAAGAGGTGAGTCTATTAATAGTAATAAATATTAAAAGCAAATCACGCCTGGTGGTCAATGGAAATGAGGATAGATCGAAGCAATGGAGCTATATTTGCTCAATAATAATTAAATCCTATTGTGCTGAAATCCATTTTGGCAAACTTCGCCGAGTCTTCTCGTCGCCTATACCGCAAAGTTTGAAGACAAAGGTCTTCAACCAGTGCGTCCTGCCAGTCATGACTTACGGTGCCGAGACGCGGACACTGACAGTTGGACTAGTCCACAAGTTCAAAGTCGCTCAGCGAGCTATGGAGCGAGCTATGCTTGGAGTTTCTTTGAAGGATCCGTAACGAGATTATCCGGAGAAGAACTGGAGTGACCGACTTAGCTTGTAGGATCAGTAAGCTGAACTGGCAGTGGGCTGGCCATGTCTGTCGAAGGACCGATGGCCACTGGAGCAGACGAGTCCTTGAGTGGAGACGCGAATCCGCAAACGCAGCGTTGGGCGCCCCCCTGCTAGGTGGACCGACGACCTAAAGAACGTGGCTGGGGGGGACTGGATGCGGAAGGCAGAGGACCGAGTGTTGTGGCGCAACTTGGGAGAGGCCTATGTCCAGCAGTGGACTGCGGTAGGCTGAGTTGATGATGTTGATTGTGCTGAAGATGGCCACTGACGAGGTTTTAGTGCGGTAAATATCCCACACACCCCAGCCTGTCCCACGAGGCTAGGGTTGCCATCTCTAAAATTTGGCAAACAGGACAAGACGCGTGAAAACCCCGGATTTTAGAGCCCAGACCCCGGACATGTCAACAGGTTTTTTAAACATAGTGTAATAAAAAACACAGTGTGGGCACAGTGCGTGTCGCGGATGGCCCAAGACTTTAATTTTTTAAACCCGGACTACAAATGAAGCCCTGCCCGGACGCTCCCCGGATGCCCTCTAAACTAGGACAAATCCGGGGAAACCCGGACGGATGGCAACCCTACACGAGGCTGACTCGGTCGCATAGTAGCGATGGCGATTCGAATCATTTAACTCGAGTTATCCTTTGAACTAGCTGATTCGAATTGTGTTTCTTCAAAACCGAGTTAATTCGTTTTACGTAACTATTCGCCAGTGCTCGGCTCGGTGATTCGCTCTCCAGGGCAAGTGGCGGTAAGCGAGCGAGTGAGACAGCGAATAGCTGCGAACTACGAGCTCAAGTGAGAGAAAAATATCAGGCGGTGCCGTCACTATTCGTGTATACGAATCAACTCGATCGATCCTTACCAATGACGTTACTCTCCCGATTCGACACCGCTCGCTGACTCTGATGGCTCGCTGTTTGATAACTTTAATGTAAAATGTATAACCGTGCCCAACTCGGTGGCTCGAGTCGGCTCTATGCATTAGAACATACGCGTCGCATTCGCACCAAGAGTTTGCTACTTCCGACCGAGTCGAATCAACTCGAATTGTGATTTGAATCATCGGTCACTTATCGAATCATTCGAGTTGAAAAAAATACGATTCGTCCAAAAAGTATGTAGGTATCTAGGATCCTATAGTAGTGAAAGTGTTTGGTATATACATATAAATAAACCTGTATATTATATGGCAGGTACGCCGGACGAGCGGATGATGGTAACGTACAACAGTCTGGGCATGGACTACAATGATTCCATAGAGCTGCCGTACCAGTTACTAAGAGAGGTAAGTCTTTAACACGTTTCTGCTGCGTACAAAAGTACTACAGAGAAAATTAGGAGATACTAAAGTATTTTATATTTACAACGGTTACGCTAAGTTTACCAGCAGGAATGTGACGCCCCTCTCGCTTTGCCTCGCTCACCTCCCCACGTTGTCGCGTCAGTGCGGTTTGCAGATTTGTTGTTGATACACGTCTTATTAATTTGCTTTTTTTGCATACCGTAGCAGAGCGTTGATATGACGTCATTGACGCAAGGTGCAAATTTAGCGTAACCGAGTTGTACTAGCTTCTTACACGTCAAATTAATTGTTCCTGCCTTGATAAGTCTAAAAAATGCTTATTACTTTCAAAAGCAGCATCAGGTGACCCGCATGCTCGTTGGCCCTCCTATGTTATAAAAAACCTTTTTTTTTGATGATGCAGATGATGATGGTACAATTTTTCTGATTGGCTGTATCATCATCATTTCAGCCGAAAGACGTCCACTGCTGGACATAGGCTTCCTCCAAGCATCGCCACAACGACCGGTCCTGCGCTTTCCGCATCCAGCGGATACCCGCGACCTTCACCAGGTCGTCGTCGTCGATTGGCTGTATAGTACTTGTTATTAAGGGTCGGCCTTTCAATAGCCTTTCAATCTTCTGACTGAGGAATAACTTTGACGTTTTGACAGTTGTAGTATAGAAAATCTGTCAAAACGTCACATTTATTCCTCAGTTCAAAACCGGCCCTAAGAAAATATACTTAAAATATATTCAGTACACTTTTTTGTTTACAGTACTGCGAAAGCATAGCCTCAACATACATCAAAGTATTAAAAGCATCATCATCAAAGCGAGCACAAACTTGGATCAGCAAAGGGTTCAGAGGGCGAGCGTCCCACGTGCAGGCGCTAGGCGAAGCGATAGCGGCGAGCGTGGGAGGCGATGCTGACGCTACCATGAACGCTTGTACCGCCGACCAGCTGAACAAGTGGTAAGTAACAGAGGGCTCAGATGAAAGGGGTCTTAGGTAGCCGCTAGAATATAGCCAAAATAAAGAATTATATTATATATATTGAGCAATTAGCACATTGCTCGCAGAACGGATGGCCGATGGGGCAGTAAAGTTCTGGAGTGGCGACCGCCTAATGGAAGGCGCAGCGTGGGTAGCCCCCCCACAAGGTGAACCGACGACCTGGTGAAGGTCGCGGGAATCCGCTGGATGCGGAGGGCGCAGGACCGGTCGTTGTGGCGATGCTTGGAGGAGGCCTATGTCCAGCAGTGGACGTCTTTCGGCTGAAATGATGATGATGATGAAAGGATTATAAACTGTGGAAAGATAAATTCTGACTTAAATTGTGGAAAGAAAAAAAATTCTTTCCACAATTTAAATCTTTAGATTTCGCTTCGCATACGTAAATGCGTTAAAAATAATAAAATTATAAATAATGACGTCACCGAAAGACGTATGTGGAAGTAAAATTCACTACCATGAAGAGAGGTCACGGTAGCTTACCGGCTGAAGCAGTGGTGTACTGAATCAGTAGTTGCAGGTACGAATCCAGCTCGTGAGCGAATCATTCCTTACACAATTATTATCTTTATTTTTTTTAAGTGCCATCTGTCGGCACCCGTTCTAAGAAATGAATACAGAGCCATCTAGTGACCTCGGTACATAGTTTGCAAAACTGATTTGAGAGTGGTGTATCTATCTCAGAGTATTAGTGTATTATCTGTGGTGATAGCGGCGAGCGTGGGGGGCGATGCTGACGCTACCAAGAGCGCTTGTACCGCCGACGAGCTGGACAAATGGTAAGAGTGAGGCTCAGATAGAGAAGGCTCACAGGTGACGCTAGGCGGTAGCGCAGAGCGTGGGGACGATGGTGACGCTCCCATGAACTCTTGTGAATTTACAGACACCAATGCATGTTTGCAATTGAATGTTCCAGATCCATGGAGCACATTTAAAATGTTAATAAATGCCACATCAACAACATACATTTACAAACATAAATACATTTTCAAATTGCAGGCTCCAATTCAACACGCTACTAAAACAGATGGCAGAGCTGGTGTTCGTGAATCTGTACGGCATCGACAAGAAGCAAGAAGACGAGAGTCCTTCGCCAGTAGCTCATCCAGTGCCTTCGCTGTTACCTGTGCCTGATGGTAAGGTTTATCCAGTAAATTGTAGGGTATCAACAAGAAGCAACAAGACGAGAGTCCTCTCCACCAGTAGCTCATCCGGTGCCTTCGCTGTTACCTGTGCCTGATGGTAAGGTTTATCCAGTAAATTGTAGGGTATCAACAAGAAGCAAGGAGACGAGAGTCCTCCGCCAGTAGCTCATCCAGTGCCTTCGCTGTTACCTGTGCCTGATGGTAAGGTTGAACCAGTAAATTGTAGGGTATCAACAAGAAGCAACAAGACGAGAGTCCTCTCCACCAGTAGCTCATCCGGTGCCTTCGCTGTTACCTGTACCTGATGGTAAGGTTTATCCAGTAAATTGTAGGGTATCAACAAGAAGCAACAAGACGAGAGTCCTCTCCGCCAGTAGCTCATCCAGTGCCTTCGCTGTTACCTGTGCCTGATGGTAAGGTTTATCCAGTAAATTGTAGGGTATCAACAAGAAGCGAGGAGACGAGAGTCCTCGGCCAGTAGCTCATCCAGTGCCTTCGCTGTTACCTGTGCCTGATGGTAAGGTTTATCCAGTAAATTGTAGGGTATCAACAAGAAGCAACCAGACGAGAGTCCTCTCCGCCAGTAGCTCATCCAGTCCCTTCGCTGTTACCTGTACCTGATGGTAAGGTTTATCCGGTAAATTGTAGGGAATCAACAAGAAGCAACAAGACGAGAGTCCTGCGCCAGTAGCTCATCCAGTGCCTTCGCTGTTACCTGTTCCCGATGGTAAGGTTTATCCAGTAAATTGTAGGGCATCAACAAGAAGCAAGAAGACCGAGAGTCCTCTGCCAGTAGCTCATGCCGTGTTTTCCTGTTACCCATGCCTGTTTATCCAGTAAATTGTAGGGCATCAACAAGAAGCGAGAAGACGAGAATCCTCCGCTAGTAGCTCATGCCGTGCCTTCACTGTTACCCCAGCCTGATGATAAAGTTTATCCAGTAAATTGTAGGGCATCAACAAGAAGCAAGAATACGAGAGTCCTCCGCTAGTAGTACATTCAATCCGTCTACGGCAACGGCAGCGACATCTGTTAACAGTTATTCAAATATAACGAACTTTACAGATTAAAATCAACACTTATTTGTTTCTAATATCGCTATCTCTTTCTTTCCCCCAGGACTAGACGCGATGCCCGACTACCCCGCCTTCATTGACCTCTCGCACATAGTGTGGCTAAACAGTCACATACCTCAGAAGCATCAGGACAAGTGGAGGTTCCTGTTTTCTTCACACATACACGGCGAGTCGTTCTCTACGATGGCAGGTATGTAAAGTTTCATCAACTCGGCCTATCGCAGTCCACTGCTGGACATAGGCCTCTCCCAAGTTGCGCCACAACACTCGGTCCTCTGCCTTCCGCATCCAGTCCCCCCCAGCCACGTTCTTCAGGTCGTCGGTCCACCTGGCGGGGGGGCGCCCTACGCTGCATTTGCCGATTCGCGGTCTCCAATGAAGGACTCGTCTGCTCCAGCGGCCATCGGTCCTTCGACAGACATGGCCAGCCCACTGCCACGTCAGCTTACTGATCCTACAAGCTATGTCGGTCACTCCGGTTCTTCTCCGAATAATCTCGTTACGGATTTTATCCTTCAAAGAAACTCCAAGCATAGCTCGCTCCATAGCTCGCTGAGCGACTTTAAATTTGTGGACTAGCCCAACTGTCAGTGTCCACGTCTCGGCACCGTAAGTCATGACAGGCAGGACGCACTGGTTGAAGACCTTTGTCTTCAAACTTTAGCGGTATAGGCGACGAGAAGACTCTGCGAAGTTTGCCAAAAGTAAAGTTTGTAAACCTTATATCATGTTCCATGCTGGCGATCGGCCGGTCAGGCCTTCAAGGGTAGTTTGCGACATAGCTCAAAAGTGTTACTAAAGAGGAAATGCGGGCAGAGAGACTTGAAAATTAGGTATTTGAAGAAATTATTGCTGTCGCTGTGAGAGCGCTCGGCTTCAAATAAGTGCGATAAGGACAACTGTAGGTCCGACTGAATAGCCTTAGTAAAAAAGTCAGAATTCGAGGTTTGGCTCTCGACTATTTTCTCCTCCGAAACTGGACCAATTTAAAAGATATTTCATAATATTAATAATAAGAATATGTACTGTGCCGCTTCGTTTTTATTTTTTCATTGATAGTTGTCGAATTTATACACTAGGCCAGCGATTCCTAAAGTGTGTTCCTGGGAACCTCTGGATTCCGTTGAAGGGAAGCCAGGGTTCCGCGAAAAAGCTAAAAGATTTGATTAAAACAAATTGAGTTCGTTTAGTTAGTGCTAGGGTTCCATTAAATGAAAAAAATATTTTATTTTATTTTTCGGGTTCCGAAACCAAAACAGTTTGGGAACCGCTTCACTAGGCGACTGTAGATAGCGGGTAAAATAGGCAATTTTGAGATTTTTTTAGGGCTTCTTGAAATAATTTATCAACAAAAACAAAAACATAGGGACACACAAAAAGTTGATATTTATTACATTGTAGTGAATACTTAACGTAGTTCGTAATTTAGTTAATGTATTTTATGTTTTGTTTATTTAGCTTTCGTTAGTTCATCAAAAATAGACATTATTTATTTTTGTATTAAATTCACGCGGGCGAAACCGAGTGCGCAGCTTAGTCGTCGGTAGCAAAACTTTAGTTGCCTTGCGTACGCGCAGGAATGTGAAAGGCCCGCTAACGGCCGCTGTACATGGCGTGCGCGCGGCAGGCCACCTCAGTGTTTTACCGGCTCCGACGGCGAATGCACGCTCGTTCGCGCCCCGCGCTTTGCTTACAAAATTCGGTCAAAACTATCGCAAATTACTCTGTTTAGCTTCTCTCATATTTCCTACTTATGTTCTTAGTGCTTGCCTACTCATTCTTAATCTGTACGCTTTGCTTTCGCGCTTTAATAACAGTAAAAACATAGTGTGTTCAAAAAGTGCGTTTTAATTATAAAACTTCCCGTACACCTATAACATATTGTTACGAGCTTGGGGTTCGTACACTGGATAGAAAGCCAATTAACTGCGTAGAAAACACTTTATTACATAACAATTACACTGAACAGCTAATTCACACACAAAGTTACTAGTTAAATTAAATCGCTCCGAGTATCGCTTCGATGTTATCGCTTGATCCAAACTGAACTCCAGCTGAACCCCACTGGCGCTTTTTTTTTTTTTTTTTTTTTTTTTTTTTTTTTTTTTTTTTTCTCGAATGTGCTTTCGCAGGTGGGACTGAAGTCCCATTCCTGCTTAACCGGACTTAGTTGGCGGAGAGTCCCATGTGGGAAAGTTTTTTCCCTAAATACTTACATATTAATAATACCGCGCAAGCGGGCGCCCCCCAAGGGGGGGGCTCGAACCTCGCTGGGGCATTGCAGGGGGACCCCGCCGTTCCTATGTCCCCCTAGCAGCCGTTGCTGCATCGAATTGGTTACCTCGAAAGTAGCGGACTTTCGGTCTATCGGGTGACGTGCTAAAACGCCGTTAAGCGGCAAGCCTCGCCGGCGAGGCTAAGACCTACCTAAAACCTAAACAGTGGCTACGCAATAGCCTGCTCCTAGGAACTACTCTAGAGCATAGGGCCGGTCTCGCGTGACGAGATTATCTCCGGTTGCTTACACCGTGAGGGCGTCCCCAGGGGGGAGCTCGGACCTCGACTCAGGGTGCAGCAGGGGGACCCCGCCACTGATCCCCCCAGCAGCCGGTGCTGCGTCGGCATGTGTTTCTGTTTCTCGAGAGTCGGACTCTCGGATTCTGTGTGTGTGTCGCGTCGGTCCTCGCCGGCGGGGACGATATTTTGGACGACGGCGTCGGAGTGTGCTTGTACTTTTATCTGACTCCTGGAGGAGTGTAATATCGTCATCGGGTTCAATGAGTGTGTGTCTGGGACGTCGGATTTTGCTAATAGCAGATGGCTGGTAGACGGTGGCCGCCACGACCAAGGGATTGGGGTGCTTGGGAGCGGAATCGAAATAGCGTTTAGAGGCACGCTTGAAAAACTGCTTGATGGTCGGCAGTTTGAGGTCTAGGTGGAGTTGGACATTGCGTAAGTACCAGGGGGTGCCTACGGCCCTTCGCATAAAACGGTTTTGGATGGTTTGGAGCATGTGAATTCTCACCGGCTTAACGTGTGCGAACACAACGCTAGCATAGGCGAGTATGGGGCGGATACAGGTGGTGTATATCCTTACTTTGAGAGGAGTTGGCAGCTTACTATGCGCATTGAGTAGGGGGTGGAGACGTCCGAGGACGAGGGCGGCACGGTTTTTCACCCTGCGGATATGCGGTCTGAAAGTCAGTCTACGGTCAAGGATCACGCCAAGGTATTTGGCTTCACGTTGCCATGGGATCTGTTTCCCGAACATTGAGACTGGTACGCTCAATTCTTTACGGTACTGTGACAGGGGTCTTTTATCGAAGAGGACCGCTGCACTTTTTTCCCACTGGCGCTGAGCTGCGCCGTTTATATACGCCGTGAGCCGTGGTACTAGGAAGTTCTCGAACGTCACCTATCCTTGTCATAAGATAAGTCTTTCTCACTTGCACATTCTCGTAATAGAAAGTTCTCGAACCTCGTCGAACCTCATCTATCGTCTATCTCGCTCACTCACTTCTAGAAGGTTTTCGAAGCTTCTAGAATCTCGTCTATCCTTGTCTTATATTAGCTCTATCTGACTCACTCTTTTCCAGAAGGTTCTTCGTCTATCCTTGTCTAAGATTTAGCTCTATCTCGCTCACTCTTCAACAATTTTACATGTGGGTGTCAAATGGGTAAGGGGTCCTGAAAACGCCTGAAAACGGGTTTTCAGGAAATATCGGCATCGGATTTGTTGGCTCCTGAAACGGCCTGAAAACATGTTTCAGGCGCCTGAAAATGACGGCAACATAGTCAAAATTTTGATTCTTTGATATGTGATAGAGCCTTCTCTGATACGGACTGAAAATGTATTTCAGCCTGCTGAAAACTTCTCTAAGTCCAGAAAAATCGAGGTTGAAGTATTTCAGTCCACTCTGCTTAATCCTCCGTCGAACAATATTATCATAATGTCTTCTTCCATTTTCCTCTGTCAGCCGTCATCACATTTACTCCCTTTTTATCCCATTCATATCATTATTCACGAAATCGATCCATTTGTTACTGGCGTCACTTTCTAACTCCCTCTAACTATTAGACGGAGTTCAGTTAGAGGGAGTTCTTTTAGAGCCACATCATTGTATCCAAAAAAATAGTCCCATGATTTGAAAATAAGACTCAATGTAATTTCTGGTTCGTTTTTCCACATAGAAATCCACATTTTGGAAAAATAAAGACGTAAATTATTTATAACAATTTATTGATTTGAACTTCTACTTATTGACTAAAGTAGTAGGGATTCGCCGATACTGGATCAAGTCTGGGGGCCGACGCTGCCGACTAGTCTCACATGGCACATATGACCGCGAAATGATTAAGTTAGTCTTATAAAACCGCGAATTAATTTGATTACACGTATCAAACCGCGAATTACTTTATCGATCCGCGAATAAATTTGATATCAAAACGCGAATTAATCAGACTACACGTATCAAACCGCGAATTATGTTGATTGATCGATCTGATCGCGGGTTTGGTCTTTGCTGGTAGTAGTAGGGATTCGCCGATACTGGATCAAGTCTGGGGGCCGACGCTGCCGACTAGTCTCACATGGCACATATGACCGCGAAATGATTAAGTTAGTCTTATAAAACCGCGAATTAATTTGATTACACGTATCAAACCGCGAATTAATTTGATATCAAACCGCGAATTACTTTATCGATCCGCGAATAAATTTGATATCAAAACGCGAATTAATCAGACTACACGTATCAAACCGCGAATTATGTTGATTGATCGATCTGATCGCGGGTTTGGTCTTTGCTGGTAGTAGTAGGGATTCGACGATACTGGATAAAGTTACTCTTGTCAAAGATTCACCGGCTAAGATAATGCCATAATCAGGTACTTCTTTTTTTGTTTTGGGGGCATTGTTAAGCGTTTATGAGTTGTATTTTTATTAATTCTATTGTAAGGATTTGCCTTATTCTTCTCAGAAACTGGCTATTGTGTTTTATTTTAATTACCTTTTGAAGCATTTTTTAATCCAATAGAGAGTTGTTCTAACGATCCGAGTAAATCATCAACTACTAATATTCAAAAACATGAAATGTATAGTTTTGGGTATTGTATAAAGCGTTCATATGACGACATATTATCAAAATGAGATATATAGTGCCCAAAAATTGTGTACAAGTATTCATGAAACATTTATGTAAAGACCTAAAAACAATATGTGAAAAAATTGCTTCAATCATGTCCTGTTTCATTAAAAAACGAAGATAAAAATATTATTTCAAACAAAAAAATCTGTCGTATTTGTGAAACTTAATTAACAGATGAACATTTTTATGATTTCGATTGGCATACTTGTATATTTAGAGGTGTTGCACATGAAATATGTAATTCTAAGTTTAGAACACCCCGTCATATTCCTGTTTTTTTTTTTTACGTAACTTAAGTTATTACGACGCTCATTTTATTGTTCACGGATTAAATTTTGATAACGGTGAAGTTGAAATTATTCTTCAAAATAAATAAAAATACATATCATTTTATAAAAAGTTAAAAATAAATAATCAACAAGTTAGCTAAAGGTTCGTAGACTCTTTAAATTTTTTATCATGTAGTTTAGATCAGTTGGCTAAAATTCTATAAAAGTGTTTTTATTTTTATATTATCAGACTCTAAGAAAATGTAATGGACATTATTCTTAGTTAATAAACATACACGTAACATAGAAAAATAATATAAATTTTGATGACAGTGATGTTGAAATTATTCTTCAAACTAAAGAAAAATAAATTTCCTTTTCTAAAAAGTTAAAAATAAATAATCAACAAGTTAGCTTATGATTCGTAGATTCCTTAATTTTTTTTATCATTTAGTTTTTTTATCAATTGGTTAAAAATTAAAATTCTGTAAAAGTGTTTTTAATTTTATATTATCAGACTCTAAGAAAATGTAATGGACATTATTCTTAGTTAATAAACATATTCCTTAATTATTTTTATCATTTAGTTTTTTTATGAATTGGTTAAAAATTCTGTAAAAGTGTTTTTAATTTTATATTATCAGACTCTAAGAAAATGTAATGGACATTATTCTTAGTTAATAAACATACAGGTAACATAGAAAAATAATATAAATTTTGATGACAGTGATTTTGAAATTATTCTTCAAACTAAAGAAAAATAAATTTCCTTTTATAAAAAGTTAAAAATAAATAATCAATAAGTTAGCTTATGATTCGTAGATTCCTTAATTTTTTTATCAGTTAGTTTTTTTATCAAATTGGTTAAAATTCTGTAAAAGTGTTTTTAATTTTATATTATCAGACTCTAAGAAAATGTAATGGACATTATTCTTAGTTAATAAACATACACGTAACGTAGAAAAATAAGTTAGATGAAAATTATTTTGTAGGCTAGATTGTAATGCATTATGAGAATAGTGTTTTTTTTTTTATAATAAGGAAAAAAAATTGTTTAGATCAGTTTGCTAAAAATCTTCATGACGACCAATTTGGAGAATTAAAAAGAAACTTCCCTAATAATCAAGATGTAATTGCTTAAAACTAACGTCACTACGTAACCAAGTCCATTTTATAGCTCACTTACAGATTCTCATATTCATATTAATTTATTTGTAAAGTCAATTTACACGTCATTAGTTTTATAAATCGTTACATATTATCATAGAATAGAATCTTATTAAGTAGGTGTTAAGGTAAAAATATAAAATTGTACAAAAATAAAATAAAGTTACAATAGAAAATACATGTCTAAAGAGTCAAATTCAAATGTCACAAAATAATAAAAAGTCAAAAAACTAAGCATGTCACAACTTTAAATTTAAATGATATTAATTACATTCAAAAACAGATGTCATAATTAAAATAATTAAATAATATTAACAAACATATCCAAACGATGATTACAATCATGCAAATGATATTTGACAACACTTTCATTGTCGTTAGTATGTTTGATTATTCGGACTTATATTTGAAAACGGATGTTTTACTTTTACTCGTGTATTTTTTAGAAGTTTGTTTGGAGTACCCTGATGTCCATGATTTACATTCGAACTATCCTTTATGTCCAGACAATATTTGTTTACTAAAGAAACTAAGTTCGTTAGATAAATTCATTACAGAAATCTAAAACAATGTATTGAAATGAGGATAAAGTTAGTTAAAATTCATAGAGTTTTAAGATTTAAACAGAGCCCTTGGTTAAAAAGATATATAGATTCAAATTTAAATTTCAGAACATTAGCTAAATCAGATTTTGAAAAACACTTTTACAAGTTAATGAACAATTCTGTCTTTGGTAAGACGATGGAAAATATTTTGATAAAATGGTAAATGTAAAATTGGTAACTCACTGGGAAAACCACGGTAAAATTTTCGGTGCTCAAGATTTAATTGCGAAACCGAGTTCCATAGTTTACCAATATTTTCAGAAAATTTAGTTGCGGTTCAAACGCGGAAAACCAAATTAACACATAACAACCCAATTCTTTTAGGATTTTAGATATTTCAAAAACTTTTATGTATGATTTTTATACATTTTTATAACTACATGTGTAAAAAATTTAACAACAAAATTATGTTATTATATACAAATACTGATAGTTTGATATTATCAAATTTTTACAAATGATTTTTATGATGATATAAAACCAGACCTCGATGTCCCTACATACTTTGATACATCAGACTATGACTCAAATATTGTTTTCGGATACCCAAAAAGAAATAAAAAGAAATTAGGTTATTTTAAAGACGAAAATAATAGAAAAAAAAAATGTAGGGTATAAGATAAAAACTTTATGCTTTTGATGTTGAGGATAAATTCATAGCAAAAGCGAAAGGTGTAAGCAAAAGTATTACCAAAAAGATAAATATGGTGAAGTCATGTCTATTTAATAAAAAAATTCAATATTGTAGTATGCTTACATTTACATTGCATTATATGATAAAGATATTTTGTTAAGTTTCTGAGTAAAAATTGTATGTTTTTAATTTTGATGACGGAAAGTTAAAAATAAATAATCAATAAGTTGAACTCGAGGAAGAATTGAGCAAGTTACGATAGGATATCATAGTCTGCTGCCCGATCAGTAGCTGGCGTAGCTTGGCGTGGCTGGCACAGCTGGCGTAGCTGACACAGTTGGCGTAGGTGGCGCGGCTGACGTAGCTGACACAGCTGGCGTAGCTGGCCCAGCTGGCGTAGTTGGCGCAGGTAGCGTAGCGTCGAGGGTGGTTGTGTGAATACTCACGGGTTCCTACGCCCCCGGCTAAGGTAGTTGAAGGAACACCGTGGTGGTTTTAGTCGGTAAGAGTCCGACACTGGCTCCACCTACCCCGGGCGGAGTGCGTTCATGAGGATTTCCCCACGGCAAAAAAAGGGTTATCTGAAGTCCGAAGACAGCGGGAGGGCGATCAACTTTCCCAGTGCGGTGTCGGGTTCATCGTCCACAAGTCTCTGGTGAACAACGTAGTGAAGATAGAGAGTGTGCGTCGACTAGGGTGGCGTACCTTATACTCAGATTAAGCAAAAGGTATTCGTTGAAGGTCGTACAGGTATACGTCCCGACCTTGACACATCCCTGAAGATATCCTCCAATGCAGCAGTGAACAGTTTCGGAGAAATCACATCTCTCTGTCTCACGCCTCGCTGCAGAAGGATAGGTTTCGAGGCTTGGTCCTATAATCGGACTGACATAGTGGCTTTTTCAAACAAACACTTTAACACTTCGATATATCGATAGTCAATCTGGCACCGTTGAAGAGACTGTTGTACAGCCCAAGTCTCGATCGAATGGAAGGCTTTCTCGTAGTCCACAAACGCTAAACAAAGAGGCAAGTTATATCAAAAAACTTCTGAAGGGCCTTAAGGATCGGTTTTCCACCAACCTTCAGGAGTTCGGCCGTAATTCCGTCATCACCCGGCGCCTTGTTTTTGAGCGGCTTCAGAGCTATCCTAATCTCGTACAGGCTGATGTCTGGAATATATTTGGTATAGTGTCGGGTCACTCGAGCTCTTTGGTTGTTCGCCCGATTTGCAGCGGGTTTCCGCGTGGACGTTTATAACTGTCCATTCTCGACCTCTTTCAAGAGCTCTGGCTTGGAGGATACGACTCTGCCATCGTCGTTCCTCAGTTTTGCAACCTGGGTCTGTCCAATAGACAGGTCCCTTGTGAAGACTTTGGAACCCTTGTCCTTCTCTATCGCGTCTTCAATACGTTCAGTATTAAATCGGCGTAGGTCACTTTTCAAGGACTTTGAGATCTGTCTATTGAGCCGCCAGTTCTACCCGGTGATTCCGATATCCATATCCAAATTGCCCCACTCGCAGCTTTTAGCTCGAAATTCAGAATCGTTTCGAATGTCTAGGGAGCTTAGTGGACGATTACAACCATGGGTTTGTAGAAATGCGGATAGACGCGAGATGATTCTCAGCCCTCAGATGATGCGACTAAGTACCGGCGGCTCAATAGACAGATCTCAAAGTCCTTGAAACGCCATTACTGCCGAGCTCCTGAAGGTTAGTGGAAAACCGATCGTTAAGGCACTTCAGAAGTTGTTTGATTCTGTCATTCTCGAGGGAAGAACGCCACAGGCATGGAGCAGAGGTGTGGTGGTGCTTTTCTTCAAAAAGGGCGATAATACTCTACTGAAGAACTATAGGCCTCATTCACTCCTGAACCACCAACACTTGTAGATAACAAGCTGTTTTCAAGAATCATTACGAACCGTCTTTCACGCAGGTTTGATGAATTCCAACCCCCCGAACAGGCTGGGTTCCGAAAAGGCTTTAACATCGTAGACTACATACATACGGTGCGGCAGGTAATACAGAAAACCGAAAAGTATAACTTGCCTCTTTGTTTAGCGTTTGTGGACTACGAGAAAGCCTTCCATTCGATCGAGACTTGGGCTGTACAACAGTCTCTTCAACGGTGCCAGATTGACTATCGATATATCGAAGTGTTAAAGTGTTTGTTTGAAAAAGCCACTATGTCAGTCCGATTATAGGACCAAGCCTCGAAACCTATCCTTCTGCAGCGAGGCGTGAGACAGAGAGATGTGATTTCTCCGAAACTGTTCACTGCTGCATTGGAGGATATCTTCAGGGATGTGTCAAGGTCGGGACGTATACCTGTACGACCTTCAACGAATACCTTTTGCTTAATCTGAGTATAAGGTACGCCACCCTAGTCGACGCACACTCTCTATCTTCACTACGTTGTTCACCAGAGACTTGTGGACGATGAACCCGACACCGCACTGGGAAAGTTGATCGCCCTCCCGCTGTCTTCGGACTTCAGATAACCCTTTTTTTGCCGTGGGGAAATCCTCATGAACGCACTCCGCCCGGGGTAGGTGGAGCCAGTGTCGGACTCTTACCGACTAAAACCACCACGGTGTTCCTTCAACTACCTTAGCCGGGGGCGTAGGAACCCGTGAGTATTCACACAACCACCCTCGACGCTACGCTACCTGCGCCAACTACGCCAGCTGGGCCAGCTACGCCAGCTGTGTCAGCTACGTCAGCCGCGCCACCTACGCCAACTGTGTCAGCTACGCCAGCTGTGCCAGCCACGCCAAGCTACGCCAGCTACTGATCGGGCAGCAGACTATGATATCCTATCGTAACTTGCTCAATTCTTCCTCGAGTTCAACTTATTGATTATTTATTTTTAACTTTCCGTCATCAAAATTAAAAACATACAATTTTTACTCAGAAACTTAACAAAATATCTTTATCATATAATGCAATGTAAATGTAAGCATACTACAATATTGAATTTTTTTATTAAATAGACATGACTTCACCATATTTATCTTTTTGGTAATACTTTTGCTTACACCTTTCGCTTTTGCTATGAATTTATCCTCAACATCAAAAGCATAAAGTTTTTATCTTATACCCTACATTTTTTTTTTCTATTATTTTCGTCTTTAAAATAACCTAATTTCTTTTTATTTCTTTTTGGGTATCCGAAAACAATATTTGAGTCATAGTCTGATGTATCAAAGTATGTAGGGACATCGAGGTCTGGTTTTATATCATCATAAAAATCATTTGTAAAAATTTGATAATATCAAACTATCAGTATTTGTATATAATAACATAATTTTGTTGTTAAATTTTTTACACATGTAGTTATAAAAATGTATAAAAATCATACATAAAAGTTTTTGAAATATCTAAAATCCTAAAAGAATTGGGTTGTTATGTGTTAATTTGGTTTTCCGCGTTTGAACCGCAACTAAATTTTCTGAAAATATTGGTAAACTATGGAACTCGGTTTCGCAATTAAATCTTGAGCACCGAAAATTTTACCGTGGTTTTCCCAGTGAGTTACCAATTTTACATTTACCATTTTATCAAAATATTTTCCATCGTCTTACCAAAGACAGAATTGTTCATTAACTTGTAAAAGTGTTTTTCAAAATCTGATTTAGCTAATGTTCTGAAATTTAAATTTGAATCTATATATCTTTTTAACCAAGGGCTCTGTTTAAATCTTAAAACTCTATGAATTTTAACTAACTTTATCCTCATTTCAATACATTGTTTTAGATTTCTGTAATGAATTTATCTAACGAACTTAGTTTCTTTAGTAAACAAATATTGTCTGGACATAAAGGATAGTTCGAATGTAAATCATGGACATCAGGGTACTCCAAACAAACTTCTAAAAAATACACGAGTAAAAGTAAAACATCCGTTTTCAAATATAAGTCCGAATAATCAAACATACTAACGACAATGAAAGTGTTGTCAAATATCATTTGCATGATTGTAATCATCGTTTGGATATGTTTGTTAATATTATTTAATTATTTTAATTATGACATCTGTTTTTGAATGTAATTAATATCATTTAAATTTAAAGTTGTGACATGCTTAGTTTTTTGACTTTTTATTATTTTGTGACATTTGAATTTGACTCTTTAGACATGTATTTTCTATTGTAACTTTATTTTATTTTTGTACAATTTTATATTTTTACCTTAACACCTACTTAATAAGATTCTATTCTATGATAATATGTAACGATTTATAAAACTAATGACGTGTAAATTGACTTTACAAATAAATTAATATGAATATGAGAATCTGTAAGTGAGCTATAAAATGGACTTGGTTACGTAGTGACGTTAGTTTTAAGCAATTACATCTTGATTATTAGGGAAGTTTCTTTTTAATTCTCCAAATTGGTCGTCATGAAGATTTTTAGCAAACTGATCTAAACAATTTTTTTTCCTTATTATAAAAAAAAAAACACTATTCTCATAATGCATTACAATCTAGCCTACAAAATAATTTTCATCTAACTTATTTTTCTACGTTACGTGTATGTTTATTAACTAAGAATAATGTCCATTACATTTTCTTAGAGTCTGATAATATAAAATTAAAAACACTTTTACAGAATTTTAACCAATTTGATAAAAAAACTAACTGATAAAAAAATTAAGGAATCTACGAATCATAAGCTAACTTATTGATTATTTATTTTTAACTTTTTATAAAAGGAAATTTATTTTTCTTTAGTTTGAAGAATAATTTCAAAATCACTGTCATCAAAATTTATATTATTTTTCTATGTTACCTGTATGTTTATTAACTAAGAATAATGTCCATTACATTTTCTTAGAGTCTGATAATATAAAATTAAAAACACTTTTACAGAATTTTTAACCAATTCATAAAAAAACTAAATGATAAAAATAATTAAGGAATATGTTTATTAACTAAGAATAATGTCCATTACATTTTCTTAGAGTCTGATAATATAAAATTAAAAACACTTTTACAGAATTTTAATTTTTAACCAATTGATAAAAAAACTAAATGATAAAAAAAATTAAGGAATCTACGAATCATAAGCTAACTTGTTGATTATTTATTTTTAACTTTTTAGAAAAGGAAATTTATTTTTCTTTAGTTTGAAGAATAATTTCAACATCACTGTCATCAAAATTTATATTATTTTTCTATGTTACGTGTATGTTTATTAACTAAGAATAATGTCCATTACATTTTCTTAGAGTCTGATAATATAAAAATAAAAACACTTTTATAGAATTTTAGCCAACTGATCTAAACTACATGATAAAAAATTTAAAGAGTCTACGAACCTTTAGCTAACTTGTTGATTATTTATTTTTAACTTTTTATAAAATGATATGTATTTTTATTTATTTTGAAGAATAATTTCAACTTCACCGTTATCAAAATTTAATCCGTGAACAATAAAATGAGCGTCGTAATAACTTAAGTTACGTAAAAAAAAAAAACAGGAATATGACGGGGTGTTCTAAACTTAGAATTACATATTTCATGTGCAACACCTCTAAATATACAAGTATGCCAATCGAAATCATAAAAATGTTCATCTGTTAATTAAGTTTCACAAATACGACAGATTTTTTTGTTTGAAATAATATTTTTATCTTCGTTTTTTAATGAAACAGGACATGATTGAAGCAATTTTTTCACATATTGTTTTTAGGTCTTTACATAAATGTTTCATGAATACTTGTACACAATTTTTGGGCACTATATATCTCATTTTGATAATATGTCGTCATATGAACGCTTTATACAATACCCAAAACTATACATTTCATGTTTTTGAATATTAGTAGTTGATGATTTACTCGGATCGTTAGAACAACTCTCTATTGGATTAAAAAATGCTTCAAAAGGTAATTAAAATAAAACACAATAGCCAGTTTCTGAGAAGAATAAGGCAAATCCTTACAATAGAATTAATAAAAATACAACTCATAAACGCTTAACAATGCCCCCAAAACAAAAAAAGAAGTACCTGATTATGGCATTATCTTAGCCGGTGAATCTTTGACAAGAGTAACTTTATCCAGTATCGTCGAATCCCTACTACTACCAGCAAAGACCAAACCCGCGATCAGATCGATCAATCAACATAATTCGCGGTTTGATACGTGTAGTCTGATTAATTCGCGTTTTGATATCAAATTTATTCGCGGATCGATAAAGTAATTCGCGGTTTGATATCAAATTAATTCGCGGTTTGATACGTGTAATCAAATTAATTCGCGGTTTTATAAGACTAACTTAATCATTTCGCGGTCATATGTGCCATGTGAGACTAGTCGGCAGCGTCGGCCCCCAGACTTGATCCAGTATCGGCGAATCCCTACTACTACCAGCAAAGACCAAACCCGCGATCAGATCGATCAATCAACATAATTCGCGGTTTGATACGTGTAGTCTGATTAATTCGCGTTTTGATATCAAATTTATTCGCGGATCGATAAAGTAATTCGCGGTTTGATACGTGTAATCAAATTAATTCGCGGTTTTATAAGACTAACTTAA
Source organism: Asteroscopus sphinx (assembly GCA_949699075.1). Classification (NCBI taxonomy): domain Eukaryota; kingdom Metazoa; phylum Arthropoda; class Insecta; order Lepidoptera; family Noctuidae; genus Asteroscopus; species Asteroscopus sphinx. Next base: position 6,421,131 of record OX453023.1, read on the forward strand.
TCATTTCGCGGTCATATGTGCCATGTGAGACTAGTCGGCAGCGTCGGCCCCCAGACTTGATCCAGTATCGGCGAATCCCTACTACTACCAGCAAAGACCAAACCCGCGATCAGATCGATCAATCAACATAATTCGCGGTTTGATACGTGTAGTCTGATTAATTCGCGTTTTGATATCAAATTTATTCGCGGATCGATAAAGTAATTCGCGGTTTGATATCAAATTAATTCGCGGTTTGATACGTGTAATCAAATTAATTCGCGGTTTTATAAGACTAACTTAATCATTTCGCGGTCATATGTGCCATGTGAGACTAGTCGGCAGCGTCGGCCCCCAGACTTGATCCAGTATCGGCGAATCCCTACTACTACCAGCAAAGACCAAACCCGCGATCAGATCGATCAATCAACATAATTCGCGGTTTGATACGTGTAGTCTGATTAATTCGCGTTTTGATATCAAATTTATTCGCGGATCGATAAAGTAATTCGCGGTTTGATATCAAATTAATTCGCGGTTTGATACGTGTAATCAAATTAATTCGCGGTTTTATAAGACTAACTTAATCATTTCGCGGTCATATGTGCCATGTGAGACTAGTCGGCAGCGTCGGCCCCCAGACTTGATCCAGTATCGGCGAATCCCTACTACTACCAGCAAAGACCAAACCCGCGATCAGATCGATCAATCAACATAATTCGCGGTTTGATACGTGTAGTCTGATTAATTCGCGTTTTGATATCAAATTTATTCGCGGATCGATAAAGTAATTCGCGGTTTGATACGTGTAATCAAATTAATTCGCGGTTTTATAAGACTAACTTAATCATTTCGCGGTCATATGTGCCATGTGAGACTAGTCGGCAGCGTCGGCCCCCAGACTTGATCCAGTATCGGCGAATCCCTACTACTGACTAACTGCACGAAGTTAGGTACAGTCGACTGCATGACAGTGGTAACACTTCAATTCGAAAACCGCCCTTACTGCTTACGAAATAAAGATGCTGCTAATGTCAAAGTGTTACCACCGACGTGCGGTCGACCGTACTACTCGCGCAGTTAAAGAAGGGATTTTTTTTTTTTAATCGTAGCATTTTTTTATATTTCAATAAACTTTTTTTTTGTTTTCCGTTTGTGTTTTGTTCCCTAGTTTGTGGCAATTATTTTTTTCTTTCTTTTCTTTCTTTCAAAAAATGGCGGCATTTGTATTTGCCTCTCACTCACACGTACGGTATAGTATGAACGAGAGGTACATAAAACAATGTAAGTGTCGCCGTTTTGAATCACATTCCTTGTCTGCGCGAGTAGTATCTTTCTGATATTCAGCTGGATCCGTTACACTGAAATCCGACTCCAACAAGGTTGTGAAAATGCTAGGCAGATGAGCTCAGCACTATTTTGAGTACTTCAATTCCAAAACTCCCATTCCAGGCCGCATCCAAGAGCAAGGCGCCTCAATAATAATAATCGAGGACAACTCTGGCTACATCTTCGGGGGCTACGCCCCGGAGCCCTGGGGGATGGGCCCCAGCTTCATAGGCACTGACGACTCGTTCTTGTTCACCGTGGCTCCCAAGATGCGGGTGTATCCCGCCACAACGTATAATAACCACTACCAGTACATGAATCATCATACGAAGACGCTGCCCAATGGATTGGTGAGTGAATTAAAGTAACTGGCAGTAAATATCACACATCGAGCTTTATTATTATTATTATACTTTATTGTACACACAAATACACATTAATATTACAATAGGAAAGCTTATTTACATCGGCGAGCTTAACTCAAAAATGAGTTTTCTTACAGCAAACAGAGCGATAGAGAGATGTTGATATATTAATAGAGGATAAAAACAAGTGTACAACAGAATAACAAAAATTTTGACTACATAACTTATCTAACAAAATTAAACTATTTAGAAAGAGATAATCGGGTAGCTAGCTTTATACAAAGTGGATATGACAATACGACATTAAATAAAACCACGTACAGAGTATCACGTCCTCTGACCGTATACAAAAATCAATCAAATCCAGTTAATAGCTTAGCCACAGGAAATTATTTTAATTTCATTAGTTTTGAATGTTGCACCAGTTTTCTAGGAAAAGATCGTTAGGTCAAAGACCTGTGCGAGTCCATATGATTTTAAACTCTCAATGATTACAGATTACAAATGGTGTTACATACTATTTTGATGTGTTAATATTTATTTTGTTTATAAATTAACATAACATAACATCACGCCTGTATTTCCCCGAAGGGGTAGGCAGAGGTGTAATAATACACCCACATTTCGCCAGTTATGTTATAGTCCCATGTAATAGGGGGCGAGCCTATTGCCATTGACCGGGCACAAATCCAGACTCCGGGCTGCTACTGAGAATTTCCTAATGAAAAAACCCAATAACACTTTGCCCGACCCGGGAATCGAACCCAGGACCCCACGCTCAGCAGTCGCGCTGTTTATAAAGTAGTTTATTTTTATTTTCGATAAACAACTTATTTATGTGTATAAAATGCTTCTATAGACTAGCTAGTTATAACCGTGTTTTCATTTAATGTCATATAGGTACAGTTGAAAACCAGCGTCAGGTACTAGTGACCTGACATATGCTGAACTGGACCTATTTGGCACAGCCGTGGGGCACACAATGTTATGTAAATCTACACTTCTTATTTATTATTTTGTGTCCCTAGTTTGTGGCAAATAAATTATTTCTTTCTTTCTTTTCTTTCTTTCTTTCTTAATGTCGTATTTTCATATCCACGTCGTATAGTGTCATCTCTGTCGCACCAACCACTAACAGTAAATCAACATAACATTAAACTCACCGGATCCAGTGATTAGTATTGTAACTGGCAAGTCGGTGATAAAAAATCATATATATATGTGTGACAGAGACGACGCTCCACGAAGCCGAAGGTATTATTTCTTTCTTAAGCTAATAATAAATAAGGTAGATTAATTAATTACTTTTAAGAATCACAAAGTATTTAAGAGTTGAACAGAACACTTGAGTTGAAAAAAATCTATTAATAAATAAATTAAAGAGACAAGCTTTTAAAGTTTATGGACAGAATATTTTCTGTGCACGAAACGATCATTGTACAGTGATGTGAAGTTACTATGAGGTTTCCGAAGAATGACGTCATTATTTTTCCAACTAATTGGAATCGCTTATAACATGTTTTTGTATATGTATTAAGGACGCTAGATAGCAGCACACTTTAGTTAAACTAATATTTTATTCACCTGTAGCTAATGGGAGGCCAATTCAACTTTGGAGGCATATGGGTGCCCGCTGACCCCTTCGGAGAAGGTTCTTCGGCGGAATCCTGCAGCACATACAAAGGGTACAAACGGCTCAGCAAGGAACCCACCTTCCACATCAAAAGCCTGGAAGTATGGGGAGTAGGAAACAAGCCTATGACTGCTAAGGAATCTGTGAGTATAGAAGTTTTTTTATATAGTACTAGCATTTACCCGCAGCTTCACTCGGGTTAAAGTCTGTTAACCCACGTGATGGATCATGTTAATAATTAGGTGTTTTTCTGGTACTATTACAACTCAACTCCACTCAACTCCACCCACTCCACTCCACCTCCACCACCTCTCCGCTTTCATTCATCCATCTATCCATCCATCGTACATTACTATCCGGTTGTTCACGGTAGCTTAGTGGCTAAAGCACTGGCGTACTGAGCCAGGAGTCGCAGGTTCGAATCCTGCTCGTGAGCGATTTTTTCTTTCCACAATTTAAATCGTAAGATTTCGCATCGCATGCGTACATGCGTTAATAATAATAAAATAATTACTATCCGCTCGTGCAAATGCATAGAAGCTTCGTATCCCGAGGACGCACCCCAAGAATTTATTTTTTTCTTTCTTTCTTCAATTCTTACCAGTTTTTAAGTCTAATCATCAGCTTTCAAACACAAAAGTTTAATCAAAATCGGTCCAGTAGTGTTAGCGAGATGCTCGAACAAACAATTTTATATAATTTTGTAATAGTTAAGATAAGATAAAAAGTAGCCTATATGTTAATCCAGGTTAAGTTCTATCTGTATGCCAAATTTCATTAAAATACATACAGTAGTTTTTGCGTGAAAGAGTAACAAACATCCATACATCCTCACAAATTTTCACATTTATAATATTAAGATAAGATAAGATAAAGTTTATTGGGCAACATTATTACAAGTATAACAAGGTACAAGAGTACGATAGTAGCTGCAGTAGTATGCACTGTGTCGCAGCTGCCATCGCCCACCTCAAGATTCTACAGGAATATAATGCAATAACTGTGCTTGAAAAACATGATCCAAAATAAAACCAGTGAAATAAATATTTAGATAAAATACAAATAGTTACTATTTAACATCATCTAAGTATTTGAGTGTGTATGTGTAATGTATGGATGTGTGAGAGGTATGTTTGTGTGTTGATGTATTATTGCGTGAGAATTATTAATTTATGACCAGACCCTCTGTATCTTCATAAGAAAGGGTATATTATAGTAGGATTATAATATTATTAGGATAGGATAGGATAAGATGGCGAAACGAGCTAAAGGCCCACCTGGTGGTATGCGGCTACCTTTGCTTGAAACAATTTCAATACCACCTAGGCTATTGCCTGAATGGTACTGCAAGTCGCGTTCGCCAAACTGAGACATAAAGATGGATAGTCTCATGTTTATGTAATTTGACCGGCACCCGTATCTTTCGCATCGGAACATAGCAATGCAAGCATCACTGTTTGGCGGCAGAAGTAGGTACAGTCAGAAATCTGTTGGGTGAACCACCACTAAGGCTAAAATCGCTTGCACTCAATGCTCGATGGCAGCGGTAGCTACGTGTAATGTAGCAAAATTCGTTCAAGGGATTTTGTCGACAAAATGTACCACCGGGAAGTATCGCGACCGTACGGTGGTAGTACTTCCCCGGACGAATTCTTTCACAAGGCGCTCTACTACTACTAAATTCTTGAACAGCTTCGTTTTATATGGGGGATATGTAGTCGTTTTTCGCACCCATGTACAGAGAACTTATTTTTTGCTCGGAACAACATTGCCAAAATAATTCTTTAAGTTTCCTTCGTCACCTCACCTGATGTTAAGCGATGGTCGACGATGCCCAATAAAAACCTATCCACTTAAGCCCTGAAGTCCACCATATTATACCTAACACATCCGCAAGGGATTCCACTCCTTACCGCTCAAATCCTCTAACCTTGTCCTTGACCTTAAAAGGGATCTTTTGAACTTTTTAAATAACATTGGCCCACTAGGCTTTCTTATTTATCGATCAAATCAAATCAAATCAAATTATTTATTTGATTGATTGAGGCTTACTGGTCTGTGGTGTCTGTAAACGCACATCGATACAGAAGAAAACCTAGTGAGCCAATGTTATTGAAAAAGTTCGAACGATTTCTTTTAAGGTCAAGGTAAAATGCACATATGGAAGCATTGGTGAGGCCGTCGGCGTCGCGCATAAAATCATAAGTCTCCTTTTGACTTTGCCGTAGTGGGATTTTAGAGATCACGTAATTTTTCAAGTTTATTATCTCCATACTAACTGTACTGTGGCTTAGGCCACTTTTGCGCTGACGGCCTCAAATTTGGTTGAGACGATCCCTAAAATGTATCCTTTATCCTACCCTAACCTGCCTTTCCCCCACCAGTATCCTTCAACGGCGAGCAGCAAAAGCAGCGTGCTAGACGAACATGAAACAGATCGAAAGTTCCTACAAATGTGCGGGAAAAATATTGAACATAGCGCGGGATTAAGACACGTGGACCCTGAACAGAGATGATCAGCTGTCAGACTGTATATTTGATGTCAGACTACGTATATTTAGAAGTCAGACTATATATTTGGAAGTTAGACTGATTATGTGGAAGCCAGATTGTACATTTGGAAATCAGACTGTATATTTGAAAGTCAGACTACTTATATTTAGAAGTCATACCATGTATATTTGGAAGTCAGACACTGTATATTTTGAAGTCAGACCATGTATATTTAGAAATATGACTAGGAAGTGAAAAAGTGAAGATAACGTCAATTAGACAATTTTTGTTAGCACACAATCTGTTCGTGAACGTATCTAAATAAAATGTAGTTATGTCATTATGTTCAAAATAAAGCAGTAACAAATGCAGTCAATAAGTTATCTGATTCAGTCTGACAGTTTGAATTGAAGACAAGACGATACAAAGAAATCAAATGTACAAGTAAGCTGTTTGTCAAATTCCTACAATCAGTATTAAAGTCAGTATTGTCAGTACAAATAATAATGTTAGTAAAGTCATAAATATAAATTCTAGTCTATTTTTTCTCTCTTGTCTTATTAATAACTACTGATAATAGTACATTATGATACAAGTGAGCTAAGTTGACTATTATACTCGAGGCTGAATTGCAGCCCGAGCCGAAGGCGAGGGCGTAATGGAGCCGAGAGTATAATAGTCAATGCTCACGCGTGTCATACGACGTTTTTCAACACACTTGCGAGGAAAAAAACATAAATTACACATTTTAGTATGGCATAAAAATGGCGCGCGGATCGTGCGGTGACATACAGCTATGCGCGCGCAGGTGGTCGAAGGAAACCGCCATACAGCCTAATATAAAAATATTATAAATAGATTTTTTTATTTATAACACAAATTAATATTAATTTGTTGACTAAAATTAATAATTTGATGAAATGAAATGTTTATATAGCATATTTTAATTAATACAGTTGATTTATTCCCAAAAATGTTTAATTTAGTTCAGGCATAAAAACTCTTTGCTGCGATTTAAAAATAAACTAAAGTAAAAAGCACTAGTGCGATAATATAATGAAAAACCCTAAAAAGCACGCGTGCGTTATAAGCCACATTATGAACCTAAAAGCGATGCAATAAGAGCCACTTTACGAGCAAGTGTGTTGAAAAATATAATTACTAGTTCTGCACATGTCATTAGGTTAAAAATGTTATTTAGTGTATGAAGTTTTTACCATAATGTCTTTTAATAATGATTATTGACGAATTGCATTAAAAAGACATGCCAAGATTGTTTACTAAATAAGACAAGTAAGAAAAAAATTAGTATAGAACGTTGTTGATTAACAAAATATCGTGAGCAATATTTTTTTTTACTTTTATCAGTAAGTTAGTAGTAAATTGCTCCAACTTTGCCCACATAACCCTACTTGGCCTATTTTTATTTATTAGTAAACGTACTAGCTATGATTTGGTTCTGGCAATAAAGTTATGAAGTGTCAGCGTATGTCAAAAATTCAGCAAATGCTGTCTCTGTCTAGTAAACAATTTAAACTCTTATAACTTGGGCATTATTAAAAATATATCATAATTTTTTTCATTGTTGCATGTCTTTTTTTACGAATTAAGATTTCGTATAAATTCAATTCAATTAATTTTTTTTTTCAAATAAAACTAATTACTGGCACTTTTGAAACTTCAGGCTCTAGTTGCACGGTTCCAAATTGTGGGTCCTATGGAGAAGAACCGGCATGAAACTCCATAGATAAATTATAGTCAAATATCCTATATTAGAATAATTAGTACTCAATAAGTATTTAAACCTCCAAAATATAAATAGTATCGTCTGATGCCGGCTACAGACCAACCGAACGAAGGCAAGCTTAGGCACTGAATAAGTAACTGTATCTGTATTGACTTAAAGTATAAAATTCAAAGTAGACGTCAAGGGCAATGTGTATTTAGTAGTTATAAAGCATCGAATTTATCTTCCCAACATCTAATGACAAAAACCTATCTTTTTCAGGACGAACGAGATGTAAGTGTGTTGGACACGAACCCTGAAGCCAAGGCGATCCTGGACATGGCCGGCCGCACGAGACACAGCGAGGGCATCCGTGAACCACCGCCCTTATAATGTAAATACTAATGTATAGCTTTCTATTACTAGCCCAAAATGTTTTGTATGAAGTCTAAACTTTTACATGAAACTAGCTGGCCTGGCGGACGTAACTCTGTCCTTTCAAGTAGCATATAAAATGTATTAATAACTCGGATATAGTGTGAATGGAAGAGTTGGAGGGGGACGACCTCGGCGAACGTATCGCAATCAAATCGCGGACGTTTTCGAAAAATGCCAGGTTAAGAGTACTCTAAATCAACGAGTAAAAAGTTTCGAATAATGTCAAAAATTCACATAAAGTCGAAGTTTCGTATAAAGTTGACATTTACTTTATGCTAATATAACTTATTAATAGAATAATTAACAGGAGTTTCGTATAAAGTTTACATTTACTTTATACGAAAGAAACCCGACCTGCCTGATCTCTCTCCGGTCGTGTCGAATGCCGTCCCATCGCATTATGAGAGTGAGGGAATAGAGAGTGCACCTGTGTTTGCGCACACACTTGTGCACTATAATATGTCCCGCGCAGATGGCTAGTCTCTGTTGAGATTGGCCGCCATGACCGAAATTCGGCCGGGAGGACATTATATTATTACATTTACTTTATGCTAATATAAATTATTAATATAACATGAAACGGAAATTAACGCGCGCATACCTATTTTAAGCTCGACGGCGACGTTTCGACCAGGTTCCACTGGTAGTCACCACGACCAGTAAAAATTAAATACAATTACACACAAGTTTAGACTTTATACAAAATACTATAGATCAAAATCTAGACTTTATACCAAACTAGATTAATGCCAGTCATTATGTAAGCTAGACTAATACGAACAATCTATAGTCGCGATTTATACCAACGTAAGTTAAAAGTGTATATTATATTTTCTATTTTAATCTTAACCTTCTTAATTTAATAACTTAAATGATTACAGTTACCATTTCTATCCATTGACTTTTGTCGGAAAAAACATCGACAATATAATCTGATCATTAGACCTTTTTCCGGATTCTATACCAGGTTTTTGGTTATTTCAATTATATGGGATCCGTTGGTTTAATACTGGATCGAAGGTAGACCGGATTATTGAAATAACTACTTAACTTGGGAATATTTTTGTACCAATAGAATAGATACCTATACAGGTATACAGTTATAGCTATACTGTCTATAGTATAGAATAGTAAGGGCAGTATAGCTATGTAGCGTAATTCTACCACATACAGTCAAGCCTTCAAATGGAGTAAGCAGAGGCCTCAAGCTCTTCATGAAGTCAAGTCGGTGTTTTCATTTCCTGAAAAATTCTCCCGGTGTCAAGAAATAATCCTTCAGTTCGGCGTATGAAGTCAACCTATAGGTACAGGGCGTCAGCGGCTCATACACACGGTATCGAGTTTCCGCCCGTCCGGTATATCTGCTGGTATATCTCTGGCAAAACAGTTTGTGATGCCATTTTGTAGTGGCCTATCACAACACAATTCAGTTCCCGCGGTTTTAGTTTGAGGATGAAACACGGTCAAGGACAAAATAATCGAGATATACTTTTTTTACTTTATGCACACATGCAAATCTATTTTGAAACTAAATTTGCATGTGTGTATATTTAGTTTCAAAATATTTATTCCAAAGTGATATTTTTCCCTTGTCCTTCATCCAAAAACGTCCTATAATATTCTGTATGTCTATCGCACAATTTTCTACTTTAATACCTTTATATAAGGACTATTATAAAATTATCTTATGATCTTATTATCGATGTTTACTTTTGAGTAGCTTGTGTCTGTGACTTCGCTTGTTTCTGCTTATTTGTGTAAGAATTTGTTACGGGTAAAGTCCAGTAGAAATGCAGAAAATGAATTAAGGATTTGTGTAAAATACGTTTTACGCGGTTTCGTTAAAGGACACGTATTACGGGTTCAGTATAGCGTATTCAGGGAAGCAAAAAACGAAGTTAAAATATTACTACCCACTTTCATCAAGTCAGCCTATCGCAGTCCACTGCTGGACATAGACCTGTCCCTAATTGCGCCACAACACTCGGTCCTCAGCCTTCCGCATCAGGTCGTCGGTCCACCTGGCGGGAGGTGCCCTACACTGATTTGCCGATTCGGGGTCTTCACTCAAGGACTCGTCTGCTCCAGCGGCCATCGCTCCTTCGACAGACATGGCCAGCCCACTGCCACTTCAGCTTACTGATCCTACAAGCTATGTCGGTCACTCCGGTTCTTCTCCGGCCTAGTTACGGATCGGAATCTACCCACTTTGAATAATAGGATATTTGACTATATTTATAATAAGAAGTCTTAAATCTATTAGAAAAAAAAAGATAAGCAACATAATGAAAAACTGATGAGAATTTTTTAATAATAACCAAGTTATAAGCGTTTCAAATTGTTTACTAGACAGAGACGGTAGTGCACTGACCACTGATGTCATAACACTTTAAAGCCATTGTAACTACACACCACTCAGTAAAATTTCCATTTCGTGTGACAAGGATAGAAAATACCCCCTCTAAAAACTCTTCCATTTTGTCATTTATTATATTTTTCAACAAATCGTATTATTTCTTCAAATTAATAAATAAAACTAAAAAGTTGAGTAATTATCAAAAACCTACCCTACTCCTTTGTTATCAACTCAGCCTATCGCAGTCCACTGCTGGACATAGGCCTCTCCCAAATTGCGCCACAACGCTCGGTCCTCTGCCTTCCGCATCCAGTCCCCCCCAGCCACGTTCTTTAGGTCGTCGGTCCACCTGGCAGGGGGGCGCCCTACGCTGCGTTTGCCGATACGCGGTCTCCACTCAAGGACTCGTCTGCTCCAACGGCCATCGGTCCTTCGACAGACATGGCCAGCCCACTGCCACTTCAGCTTACTGATCCTACAAGCTATGACAGTCACTCCGGTTCTTCTCCGGATAATCTCGTTACGGATTTTATCCTTCAAAGAAACTCCAAGCATAGCTCGCTCCATAGCTCGCTGAGCGACTTTAAATTTGTGGACTAGCCCAACTGTCAGTGTCCACGTCTCGGCACCGTAAGTCATGACTGGCAGGACGCACTGGTTGAAGACCTTTGTCTTCAAGCTTTGCGGTATAGGCGACGAGAAGACTCGGCGAAGTTTGCCAAATGCTGCCCAGCCCAGACGGATCCTTCTGTTGGCTTCTTTCTCGAAGTTGTGTCTACCAAGCTGAATTGCCTGCCCTAGGTAGACGTATTCCGTTACAACTTCGAGTGCCGACCCTTCGACGAATATTGGCCTCGGCATGACATGCATATTGAACATGACTTTAGTCTTGTCCAGATTCATGCCGAGACCGACACGTCGAGAGGCTCCGTTTAAGCTGTGCAGCATTTCGCCCAGTTGTTCCAGCGACTCAGCCATTACAACGATGTCATCGGCAAAACGGAGATGTGAGATGTTCTCGCCGTTAACGTTGATACCCTGTCCAGTCCAGTCCAGCGTCTTGAAGACGTCCTCCAACGCGTTAGTGAACAATTTCGGGGATATTACATCCCCTTGTCTCACCCCTCTGCGCAGTTGGATTGGCTTCGTCTTTTGGTCCTGAAGCTGAACAGTCATGGTAGCAGCGTTGTATAGGCATCTCAGCATCTCTATATACCGCTCATCAATGTGACATCGCTGAAGAGCATCCAGAACTGCCCAAGTTTCGATAGAGTCGAAGGCCTTCTCGTAGTCCACGAATGCCATACACAGCGGCTGATTGTACTCTTCAGACTTCTGTATGATCTGCCGAACAGTATGGATGTGGTCTACGGTGCTATAGCCTTTTCGAAACCCAGCTTGCTCTGGTGGCTGGAATTCGTCGAGTCTTCCGGCGAGACGATTCGTGATGACCCTCGAGAACAGCTTGTACACATGACTCAGGAGTGAGATGGGTCTGTAGTTCTTCAGAAGGGTTTTATCCCCTTTTTTGAAGAACAGTACCACCGCACTCCCGCTCCATGCCTCCGGTGTAGAGCCTTGTTGGATGACGGAATTAAACAGACTCTGTAGCTCCTTCAGGACCGGAGCCCCGCCTGCTTTTAGGAGTTCAGTAGTAATGCCGTCATCGCCCGGAGCTTTGTTGTTCTTAAGCTGCTCGAGGGCCGCCCCAATCTCGCCCTGGTCAACGTCCGGAAGATCCTCGGTGTAATGGCGCGTGAGCTGGGCTCTTTTGTCGTCATTGCTAGGAACCGCTGGTCTCGCCGTTTTCGTGGAATACAAATGCCCATAGAAGTTTTCGACCTCATCAAGCATCTCGATCTTAGAGGTGACAATTTTGCCATCCGCGGCTTTCAGTTTCATCAGATGGGTCCTCCCTAGCTGCTGACCGAAAACTTTCGACCCCCTATTTTGCTCAATCGCAGCCTCAACGGCGCGGGTGTTGGAGCGGCGGAGGTCACGTCGCATCAGCTTCCTAATCTGTAGGTTTAAGGACCTATTATCTGATGAAAACGAATGCGCGACTGACATTTCCCGTCTTTTCCTCATCAGATCGAGAGTCTCAGTCGAAAGCTTGGGCATCTTGCTTCCACGCTGCGGCGGAAAGAATTTTCGAGACAGTTCCTGCAATGTTTTGACTATGGTGTTGGTTTTCTCCTCAATATTGCCAGTGGTTTCCAGCGAGTCGAATCGATTTTGAAGTTCCGCTTGGAACCTTTCGGAGCCCAAACTGGTTTGGAGCGGCGAAGGTCGGAGAGTAGACTTAATCATGCGCGATCTTTCAGCTCTAAAATTGATATTTAGAGTGCCTCGGATAAGTCGGTGATCGCTTCCGGTGTTGAACCTATTGATCACAGAGACATCTCTAAATATGTGCTTCTTATCCGTCATGATAAAGTCTATCTCGTTCCTTGTCACCTTATCGGGGCTTTTCCAGGTCCATCTTCTTTGGGGCTTCTTCTTAAAGAAAGAGTTCATTAAGAAGAGCCCCTGGGACTCCAAGAAGTTGACCAACATTTGGCCCCTGTGGTTTCTGCGCCCCAAACCGTAAGGTCCGATTTTCGATTCGCCGCGTTCTTGTACTCCCACTTTAGCGTTGAAGTCCCCCATAACAACGTTGTAGTGAGCCTTAGCGGTACTATTCATAGCCTTAGCTATGTCTTCGTACATCGCTTCGGCTATATCGTCAGAGTGTGTCGAGGTCGGCGCATATACCTGCACTATTTTCAGCTTGTACCTATCATTTAGCTTTACTACAAGGTACGCTACCCGTGTCGACACACTACCGATTTCCACAACGTTGTTCACGAGGGCCTTATTGACAAGAAAACCAACACCACCTTGGGAGAGCTGATCACCTTCGCGGAAGTAGAGTAAGTGTCCTGACTCCAGGGTTATCGTGTCCTCTCCCTCTCTACGGACTTCGGATAACCCCAGTATATGCCATTTTATATGACATAACTCTACTTCAAGCTCGGCGAGGTGATGGTCCAGTCTCAACGTTTGTCCATTATACGCTGCCAGATAGAGTCGTCGGTTTTGGTAGCCTGCCGTAACCCGGGGATTCTTCGCACCCCCCGTCCCACCGTTACCACGACCGCTACCGTAGTCGGGAATAGAGGGACCACCGGGAACTGGGGGCCGTATTTTTAGTTGTGCGTGCATTGAGATGTATGCCCATAGTCACCACGCTGGGCAGGCGGGTTGGTGACCGCAGTGGGTGATGTTGCACGATGTTAGTGCACAGGAGGACGCTGCTGCCCATCCTCCTGATTTCAACCCTTAGTCGCCTTTTACGACACCCATGGGTAGAGGGGGGGTGGTCTATTCTTTTTATTTGCCGGATACCACACGCCAACTCCTTTGTTAAGTGGTGTCATTTTACACTGAACATAAAAGCGATCATTGTAGAGTTTATTATTATTCTTATTGTACACCAGAAAAGTACAGGATTAAATTACAAATAGTAATTACATGTACAAAGGCGAGCTTAACTCAAAAAAAACCGGCCAAGTGCGAGTCGGACTCGCGCAGTAAGGGTTCCGTACCTCTCAACGACCTGATACCCCATAAAAACTGATCTAATTTACGAGAGTTTATCAAAAGACATCAACGTACAGTGCGCTAAATATGAATTTTTGCATGTATTTCTTACGCAGGTACCACCACATATGTCTATGTTTGTCTTATTTTTAGTATTTGTTGCTAAACTACATAATATGCACTATAATCTGACCAAGTTTCACGCTGGTATATATTACCGTTTCGAAGATAGAGCAGGAACAAAAACGTTGAAAAAATGCATGTTTTTTGAGGTTTCTTGTATGGAGACCACCTTTGGTTTTAGACTTTTTTTTTGTTTTTATTATTTGTCGTGATACGCCTAATTGCAACACATAATCTGTGAAAATTTCAACTGGTTATCTATTACCGTTACAAAGATACAGCCCTGTGACAGACAGACGGACGGACGGACGGACAGCGTAGCGAGAGTAATAGGGTCCCGTTTGCCACCCTTCGGGTACGGTCCCTAAAAAAGAGTTTTCTACCAGCAAACCTTTGAGCGATAGAGGGAATGTAGAAAAGAGGCTTAGGGTAAAATTTTGTTACGTTTTATTACCTCTTCTTATTTGCTTCCTTAAATATGATAGTTTAAATAAAACATAAATTAATAACTTAAATTGTTGGTTAAAAGTTAATCAAGACCTTTCATTTAGATCTTTTGATCATTCTTCAAAAATGTTATCCGACTTTGCCCGTGAATCGACGATCTGTTATAAAAATATATATTATCAATAATAAGAAGTGCATTTAATTACTAGTGAGGTGCCTTTGTATTTGTGTCTGTTTTATTATTGTAGCTTTTATTCGTTGTTAAGTCGGCCACAAAATAACTATTACAAATAGAAAAATATGGTACAAAACCCGGTTTAAAAGCTGCTTAGAGTTTGAACGTGACTTTTTGAGATAAACAAAACAAAAACTAAGGGTTGGTCTTTCAATAGCCAGGTAACTTTTATCTGAGGAATAAGTTTGACGTTTTGACAGTTGTAGTGTAGAAAATCTATCAAAATTTATCTTTATTATTATCATTTATTCCTTAGTTAAAAGTTAGCAGACTATTGAAAAACCGGCCCTAAATGTTTACAATAAAATAAATTAAAAGTTTCGTATCGTACAAAAACAAAACTAGACATGGTTTTAAATTTAAGAAAAACATGAATAAAATCATGATTTTTGCATGTGCCAAGATCGACCCAAATATTTACTGTGTCATATTTAAATGCAATTTAAAAATCATTATTACCAGGTTGATAAAAAAGTACTAGCTAAAATCATTTAATAAAATACAGAAATATTGTTATTGTATGGAAATGGTGGCCGACAAAAAAAAACATTCTAAATAATTATAGGCGTTAGTTGTACATTTGCTGTCGCGTAGCTTAAGATGTCAGAATGTAGTTAAAGTATACAGGATGTCATTTTAAACCACGCAAGCTGTAACGAGGGATTTTATTACTGAATCAATCTACAGTAACATTATTTTAGAGCGTGTTTGACCATCTCCTAAGTTCGGTTAACTTATCTAAGGCGGCCCATACACCTACAATATAATTGCGTAATATTTGCAATTGCGCAATGATATTGACCGTGTAGGCGTAAGATTCAAAGACAAATGAGGATCGGGACGATACAATAATAATTGTGCAATATTAATATTGCCGAATATTTATTTATTATTTATTTATTGTATTCTTTATTGTACATTACACCAAAAGAAAACAGACACAATAGTTTACAGAAAGATTAAAATAAATACAATGGGCGGTCTTATCGCACAAGGCAATCTCTTCCAGACAACCTTTGGATGGACTAGAAGAATGGGAACCGATCGTGGGTAGGTACGGTGTAAAAGTAGGTACGATTCGTACATAATATACCTACTTAAATATAATAATATAAAGTACATGGAATTTACTTAAATAAGTATGAGAAATATATATCATATAATATACTAATAAATACAAATATAAAGTGTAGTGGTTAAGCAATTTCAAGAAGTAGTGAAACAGATTGACAAGTAGTGTTCCTTTACTAACTTTTTAAAACCGGTAGTGATTGTGCACGCCTCACATTTAGAGGTAATGCATTCCACAGGCGAGCAGCTTGTACAGTGAAGGATTTATCAAAAAAGGTGGTGAAATGCAAGGGCAAACTTAATTTAAGATTTTCTGATGATCTCAAGGATTTAGAAATAAATAATAAATAAATAAATAATATTGCCGAATATTGCGCAATTATATTGTAGGTGTATGGGCCGCTTAACAGATACATTTCTTACAAATCTTGTTCTATTTTCGAATTTATCTGTCAGCAATGATATTTAAAAGTAGAGTTATGCTACTGAGCTGGCAATCTGAAGACTCGAAAACGTCCTAATTAAGACGTTTTCTATTAATCCGCGTCAAGTAAGGCGCCGAGCGTGACCGGTGGCAAAAAAAAACTAAATTGCTGTCGTGTGTGTACAGAAAGTATTCCAATTATGACACGAAAGTAACTTGAAGTAATCAACTTACTTACTTTTTACTAGTTTATGTGTATAGTGCTGCCGCTGCGTACGGAACATTTTTTCCGTTGGTTTTGTTAGGGTATGAGATAATTATCTATATTTTTAAATATCATTGTCTGTCAGTTAGTGCCTACCTGGACATTGTGAAACAAGCTCTTGATATTCAGAATCGTTGAAGAACTTTTTTTTGGTGGTTAACAGGTGCTCAGGTTTAAAAAAACAGCCTGTATGTAGTTAGCAAATTTTCTCATCATCATACTAGTCATCGCTGTGAGTTCATAATTAATAAAATAATAAAAATATACACAATTATTATATTATTTTATATTTTGCTGCTTAATGTTGAAATGTATTGTATGTTACCATTTACACACAGTATTTATCGCTGTGATCAATAAAGTCTTAAAACAATTTAATTTCTTATGTATTATAAGTATGTATTTATAAAAAAAACTAAAGTATATAAGTATTATATCCATTGTCTAGTACCCATAGTACAAGCTCTGCTTAGTTTGGGACTAGATGGTGCTGTGTAAAAATTTCCCAAAATATTTATTTATTTATTTTATATCCTCGAGGCTGGATTGCAGCCCGAGCCGAAGGCGAGGGCGTAATGAAGCCGAGAGTATAAAAATCAAAATGTAATATAACTGTTGTGTTTTTGATACAAAAAACGCTTACATTAACGTTTCGATACGACAAAATTGTTCTTGCTAGGGCTACCGGTCTGTGTATGTATCAAAATATTATATTATTACAAGTTACTTAAAGTTGTTCATAAAGTCTACCTATGGTTGTATCAGCAGTGTAATCGAAAAATAAGGAAATCAAACCTTATTAAAAGTGTCAACTATTTAAAATAAGTGCCACAACACTATCTCACAATTTTTTCTAGATTTATTTTACACTTAATTCTATAAAAGTGCCAAGATTTGTCACTCATCAGTAGTCACACGTCACACATTACATCACATATGAGGAGCATAATGTTCAAAAATAATTATATCCTAATGACCATAAGGCTGAAATCAGTTAGTTTTTGTTTTGTACAACTAAGCATGCTAATTTGCACCTTATATTCATTGAGATAGTAACTGTTTTTGAACAGGCGCTCTTCATATATCTATATCTAAACTTACCATTGAATGAGGGTATGCGTTTTGTCTTCTTTCTATACAACCTTATTTTTAGTTTATACTAAACCTCTTAAAGAGTCATTGTACTCATCATTATAAACAACTTTTGCTTGGGACAAAAACTGAAATCGCGAAAAAAATACAGCCTGATCCCTACATTTGTTTTCACATAAATCGACAAAATATAGGGAACAGCAGTTATTTTTTCGCGATTTCAGGGTTGGTCCCATACTAAAAGTTGTTCAGAATGATGAGTACAATGACCCCTTAAGAGGTTTAATATAAACTAAAAATAAGGTTGCATAAATTATAAATAGTCTTGAAACCTCAATTCATACACTTTTATTCACTGAAATGATTTGATTTGCTTGTTTATGAAATATAGATAAACCGAACAGTCAATATAACGTTAGATTATATTAAAACAAGTTTTACCGGATTTCATAGCGTATAAAACTACGGACTACGCGTATCCGGTTAAACATGTTTATTAGTATTCGTTTAAAGGGACAAATAATATTCATAAACGCTCTAATAACTCTATTAAGGCGCTGCCCTAATACAAAGTGACTATGCCACAATCGCAAGCTCGCGCAAATCCCGTTCGCGCGCATTTTCATGTACGTGACATGACATTATCCAGCCCCGGATCTACAGTTTTAGAAGGGTGAGGGGGGGGACAGAATGCCTATTTTCCGCCCTCTACGCAAAATTATAATATAATATTTGCTGACGCGCCTCCCTCTCTCCGTTCTAAATCAAGATTCGATCGAGATCGAGAACGATCGATGAAAAAGTGAACTGAAATGAACGTTTGAAATACTAATGATCTACAAGTTTTCCTTAGACTCTTAATGTAGCATGATACACAGCAAACGTTATATTTGATAAACAAAAACTTTTCCAAAGATTTTGGGACTGCTTGACTTTGAATATTTCGTGATGCAGACACGAGATTATGTATACAGAGACTTTCAGCAAGTCTTTAGAAATTAAAAACTAAGGTTCCTGTAAAACAAACAAACCAGCAAGACTGGGGGCGGCCCCTTCTTTCTTTCCCGCCCCCTCTATATTGCCGGCATCTGTATTTTCGGGCACTTATAACCCTAACCAAGGTGGACCGACGACCTGGTGAAGGTCGCGGGAATCCGCTGGATGCGGAAGGTGCAGGAGCAGTCGTTGTGGCGATGCTTGGGGGAGGCCTATGTCCAGCAGTGGACGTCTTTCGGCTGAAATGATGATGATGATGATGATAACCCTAACGCCCTTAAAGCTGGAGTGAATCGGCACCTAATAGGTTTGCTCGCTCCATAGTCGACCACATCCTGACAAAGCTGTTATTATTCGACACCTGTACGTGTGATCACGTGCTTACATCAACGAAATTCGCACGAACTTACGATTGTCGCGTAGTCGCGTTGTATTAGGAAAGCGCCTGACTCATCTGGCTCAACGATCCAAAGTGAGTCATTATGGCTTCCGAAACGAGAACTCTCAACATTACACGATCTTGCGCGATATCTCGCCATTTTGTAACTAAATATAGATTTTTTTAAGCGCAAGAATAATATTGAATTTATTTTATTCGAAAACAAAGTGTATAAATTGAGATTAATAAAGAATATTCATTTGTGAAGAGTGTACACGATACGTATCCCTCATAATTACTTAAACATTACAGTTACCTCTTAATTATGCACTAAAGGAATTAATTAGCTTCCATAGAATATGTTAAAGCTTAATCATGTTGTGTATAAAGTTCTTTTTATTGTATGCTATGTGAACATTGGGGAAAGAACTACGTTAACTAGGCCCCGACAATTTATAGCTGTTTTAACAGTAACCTAAATTTTTTTGACGCGTTTGGACTCTACAAGTATCTTGCACGCTATTATAACTTTACACCCGTGTGTTGCTGGCATTAAAACTAGAGATGAAATAGATATCTGTTTGGTCGGATACCGGATATTCGGATATTGGCTGGCCGGATATTCGACCGAGAATTTCCATCGAGCTTGTCATACCGTATAGATACGAGTGAACCCGCGTAGGTGAGGCACGGACGATCGGGTGGATTGTTATGCTTGAGACCTCTTAATACAGAGAAACTGGTGTTAATCCACCCGAATAATATGCCCTTAGTTCAAGAGTGCTATTTATTAGTGCGATTCTTATGTTAAAATGAATAGCTAACAAAAGTAGTTTTTATTCGAAGATATTGTGACATTATTGTGCTTAAATTTGTAAAAAAAAATATAGTTATGAATTAATAAAGTCGATTTTACGAATATTCGTAATTTATTAAAAATCCGGTATCTGGCTGGATATACAAATGAGGCCAGATACCGGATATCCGTTTCGTCTCAGGTTTCGTGTTAGCTACTTGCATAATAAAAATGCGGCTTCAATCTATAAACTGACCAAATCTGACCCAAGAGATTACATAAATACCATACCATCGACACGAAGAAGAAGAAGAATCTATAAACTTTATAAAATTTATTTTGTAATCCAATAACTTATTTGATTAACCAGATATATAAATATTTTCGGGGTTTGTAACGTAGTTCCAACTTCAAGCAAAAGCTTAGATGTAATAACAAAGTGAAAGTAAGTTGTACAAATTGTATTTATTTATTTAATTTATTACTGTAATAAATTATTAAAATTATTTCGAAATTATTTATGTGTTTGTTTCTTTGATAGCACAAAAGGCGACAATTAATTAACGAAATCTATAAGGACTAAGAATCTGGTTGCTGACTCCATAATTCCGGAAAAATAAATAAATAAATTATTGTTAGACGTAGTTAGACGCACAAAAAGAAAATTCTGCCATATGTTGATCCAAGTGCTGTTTATCCTGACAAAGATGCAAATGTGAGTTGGATCCATATGGTACTTCTTAGGCTACGTCCGCACTGACAGGTCCTAGGTGCTTAGCGCCTAGAGCCTAGTGTCATAAATCTGGTTTCTGGCTAGATACTTGGTGGGCGCACTGAGGTGTGTTGCGTGTTGAGTCGCTAGGAGGCTAAGAGTAATTTACTTGTTGGTCGCCAAGATGTCACATTCAAAAATAGCTTTAAAACTGCTACTTACAGAGAATTCTTCTTTAAAATATACCATTCTACTACGGCCTTATCAGTCACCTTTCGGTTCATGGCACAAAGGAGTCAAGATCATAAGGAGAATAATGTGCATTTTTACGTAAATCTTACACATAGGTTATCTTTTAAGAACTGCTGCATATTTTACTTACAATGCAGTAGTGTGTTCCTTAATTATGCAAAATAACCTGTAAAATTTTGAGAATTCATTCAGAATACAGCATTTGTTTTACGTAAAAATGCCTAGTGAAAAAAAAAGCGGTCAAGTGCGAGTCGGACTCGCGCAGTAAGGGTTCCGTACCTCTCAACGACCTGATACCCCATAAAACTGATTTAATTTACGAGAGTTTATCAAAAGACAACAACGCACAGTGCGTGAAATATAGATTTTTGCATGTCTTTCTTACGCAGGTACCACCACATATGTCTATGTTTGTCTTATTTTTAGTATTTGTTGCTAAACTACATAATATATGCACTATAATCTGACCAAGTTTGACGCTGGTATATATTACCGTTTTGAAGATAGAGCAGGAACATTAACGTTGAAAAAAATGCATGTTTTTTGAGGTTTCTTGTATGGGTACCCCCTTTGGTTTTAGACTTTTTTTGTTTTTAGTATTTGTCGTGATACACCTCATAGCAACACAAAATTTCAACCGGTTACCTATTACCGTTCAAAAGATACAGCCCTGTGACAGACAGACGGACGGACAGCGTAGCGAGAGTAATAGGGTCCCGTTTGGCACCCTTCGGGTACGGAACCCTAAAAAACAAACATGTTTGTTTACTTCGCTACATAAAACGACCTTACAGCCCATAGACGCCTCATAACAGGTGACCGATGTCTGCAACACAAGTAATTTCACTAATGTAGGTCGCAACTATTCGCCACTTGAAATCTTCAAATCAGTTTCGGCCACTTAAGTACATGAGCAGTCAAAACTGCCTTGTTAGTAATTAGCCAATAGCCGCCTTGGTAGGCCCAATCGAATTGTATCGGCCTCAGCTAGTAGCAGAATTTATTGTACGCATGATAGTCAACATTAGGCGTCTATTGGGCTGTATGGTCGTTGGCTACACGCTAGACAACTAGCGATGGCGGCAAGCGCGCAGTGCTGCTGATCGCGTAAATTCTAGAACGTTTGTTTTACTTCGCTACACGCCAGGTGACTCGCTAGCCTCTAAGCGCTAAGCAAGCCACCTACCAGTGCGGACGTAGCCTAAAAAAATGCTATAGGTACTGGCAGCTACACTGTTACTGCGAGCCGCTATAGACTTTGGAGCTTATAAAAGGCAAAACAAAGCAACTTTCGTCTGCCTGTAGGAAAAAAGTTAAATAAAATGACACAACTACGTCCTTTAAAAATCAGTCCACCATTTTATTTTAATTCTTATTACATAGTCTTAGCCTAAATCTTCGTCCGTCCTCCGTTTCCCTATAGAAAGGTCTATAGGACCCTCGCAGTATTCACTAAAGTCTGCAGCGACCTTGGACTCCGGGTTATGTCTGATTATACCGTACATTGGCACTTGCACTGTAGGATCAGTTTTCGGTAATACTTTCACGACACTGTTGTATTTTGATGTGTTCCGAGTGTGCATCCTGAAACAAATTGATTGGAGATATAAGGAAATAGGGAAAAGCTCGCAACTCCCTGACGAAAATTTACAAGCTCGGTTTGCATAGTGGTTATGCTATGTGCTTGGTTTTGAGTCCCTTCAAAGCATGAAATTGTATACATAACGCCTTAGCCAGCCCATCACTGCTGGGCATGGGCCTCTTCTCAGAAAAGTTCTGACTTTGAGGTGCGGCCGGGCTTAAACTTAGACCCTCCTGCATGGAAGGCAAACTTTCAAGTGCTAGGCTATCTCTACGTTTTTTCGAATTTGTTTGGGTTACAGATATGACACCTAGTTGCTTGCTTAGCACTGACCATTAAGCCTCAAGACGCCGCTTAAACGAAGTTTTGCATGAGAACACAGTCGTAAAAGGTTGGCGGGGAACGGGACGGACGGCGCGTTATGATTGGTCGGCGGACAAAAGTTCGATGGTATGATTGGTGCCGCTTGCTGACGGAGTGACGTCTCGATTGGCGGCGGGGCATATGATATGCAGTGCTTATATATGCTTGGTGACCGGGGGTGTCCGGCTAATCGGCGTCTAGAGGCTTACTGGTCTGTATTGCTTGGGGAGTATGAGCTTCTTCATTAAATGAGGAAGTGGTGAAGGGCGAGCATTTTTGGTGGCTGCCCTGTATTAATTGTGTAACGTTCGAAATGAATCAAAAGAACTATTTTTTTACATTCGACTTGTGAGATTTGTGACTGCTCAGAGCAAAAACAAACGCTAGTTTTGAAGTATCTCGAATTACAGAACTTTTAGCTTCTTAAGTGCGGAAAAGTTTTGGTTTTGCAGACATCAAGCCTACTGTCCATTTAGATAATTACCCCCAGTTTCTGGAAGGCTGATCAACGCATAATTAACTAATCGACTGTCAAATCTCAGGTCAAGCGATGTGATTGGTTGTTAACATTTTCGCCGGCTAATCACAGAAGCTGACATTCAACTCAGCCTATCGCAGTCCACTGCTGGACATAGGCCTCTCCCAAGTTGCGCCACAACGCTCGGTCCTCTGCCTTCCGCATCCAGTCCCCGCCAGCCACGTTCTTTAGGTCGTCGGTCCACCTGGCAGGGGGGCGCCCTACGCTGCGTTTGCCGATACGCGGTCTCCACTCAAGGACTCGTCTGCTCCAACGGCCATCGGTCCTTCGACAGACATGGCCAGCCCACTTCTTCTTCTATCGTGTCGACATGAGCTTCATAATGATAATAGCTCATGCCGTGGGGAAAATATTAGCCAGTCAGCAGGTTGGTAGCGGTTTGCCACTTCAGCTTACTGATCCTACAAGCTATGTCGGTCACTCCGGTTCTTCTCCGGATAATCTCGTTACGGATTTTATCCTTCAAAGAAACTCCAAGCATAGCTCGCTCCATAGCCCACTGAGCGACTTGACTGAAATTTGTGGACTAGCCCAACTGTCAGTGTCCGCGTCTCGGCACCGTAAGTCATGACTGGCAGGACGCACTGGTTGAAGACCTTTGTATTCAAACTTTGCGGTATAGGCGACATTAGATTTGACAATATATCAAATTGATCAGCCTTCCAGAAACTGGAGGTTAGACTCCAAAATAAGGTATACTGCGATGGGAGATAGCTAGACTGATGAGGTGAGCTACAAGATTTACTTATCTTGTTTATTTTTAGCAGAGCGGGGAAAGACTCGCTGATCCGATCCGCCACTTAGGTAGGCAGGCGGCTTTTCGCCGAACTGATAAACCCCTAACAAAGGCCAGCGGGCGATTAATTGAAGAGTCGTCCTTCCACATTACACTGCCCTCGAGTTGCGGTGATCAACATAGGAAGAGAGAGGCCTGGAAGTGGGTCGTGCTGGATGAATCGCGAATGTATTGCATTGCAGTTCTCGCGACTTATCCACCCAAGGAGCCTAAGGAGGCCTATGTCCAGCAGTGGACGTCTTTCGGCTGAAATGATGATGACGATGATCCACCCAAGGCGAGAGTGGGTACACGGCGGAGTTATAAGCTGCGAGCCCCACATAACCACACCACCTCCCTGGGTGGTGTAACTCCCGGTAGAAATTTTCTCCGAAGAATAAAGGTCAGCTTACTTATACTTGCGGCAAGCGTCGTCCCTATGCCGCTCGAGGTACCGCCGCTGGCTGAACGCCTTGTCGCAGGCACCGCAACGCCACTGCCACGAGTGGTGGCCGCGAGTGCGCTGGTGAGCGCGGAGGTTTGAACTGCAGTGAAATGAGACCAGATGCCGTGTTCATGAGGTGTTAGAGCCATCATTGTTTCGTTGCGAGACAGTGACAGAACTATACAGGACGTGTATCGCCATCCCTCTTTTGCAACGGAATAATGATAGCTTAACACTTCATGGTTGGGCTAGAACACAAATTCAAAGTTGGTCGGCGAGCTATGCTTGGAGTTTCTTTGAAGGATAAAATCCGTAACGAGACCGCAGAAGAACTGGAGCGACCGACATAGCTTGTAGGATCAGTAAGCTGAAGTGGCAGTGGGCTGGCCATGTCTGTCGAAGGACCGACGGCCGCTGGAGCAGACGAGTCCTTGAGTGGAAACCGCAAATCGGCAAATGAAGCGTAGGGCGCGCCCCTGCCAGGTGGACTGATCACTTGAAGAAGGTGGCTGGGAGGGACTGGATGCGGAAGGCAGAGGACCGAGAGTTGTGACGCAACATGGGAGAGGCCTATGTCCAGCAGTGGACTGCGATAGGCTGAGTTAATAACACGACTGCTGGACCTGATTAAGAATTTGAGTTTGCCCCAGCCCCCAAGCTAATATAAAATTGACGCCTTATTTTTTTTCGTGCGGGAGTGCACGACCAACTTTTTACGCGAAAATTTCTCAGGCTGCTCGCTGGCTCAATTGGCACTCTTCAGAATCACACGCCCCGCGATTTCAGCCTGTTTAGCCTGTAACAGGTACAGGTGTAGCACGGTGGATCACGTAGGCAGGTGAACTGCGTACGCTGGTGATGAAGTACTGCTGCAGGGCCACTGCAGATAGCTCAGTCAGTAGCACACAGGTAGGCAGGTAGGCCAGGTATGCGCCACATCGAGAAGGTGTACAGAGGCAAAAGCTCTCCCTTGAAACATGCCTTACAGGCATAGCACAGGAAGGGCTCCGGAGGCATAACACATTCCCGCAGTCCCTCCTTATTTATTTCTGAAGATGGCTACAGGGGGGATGTTAGTGGGTAAAAATCCCACACCATTTCCTATGAGGCCGGCAGCCTTTTGAAGGATTCCTCAACACAAATAAAAGGTAGGTCAGGTGGCAGTTGCAGGGCTGCATGTAGACTCCGGACGTCATTGGCAGGGCCGGATTAACTATATCTGGGCCCTTAGGCAATGCGATTCTCGGGGCCCCTTTTCAGCCGTTTGAAGATCATCAACTCTTTTCAAGTTGATGAAGGGATCATGGTCGCAAAACTCACAAATTGCAATTACAGATCAAGCATTTCAAAACTTTTGTTTATCATACAAATACGCTACGTATCTATAACGCATCCATATTATTAGTTCTACTACTAGATACTAGATGGTTCTGTTCTGTAAGTATGCAGTATTTCATCAACTGACAGCATGCGTCGAAAAAAAGCAATAATACTTATTTTCATTGAGCATACAATTTTATTTAGAGGAGGTATGAAACATTTTCAATTAATTCTACGCGCGCGCGGGGCCTCTAGCCGATGCGGGGCCTCTAGGCAGTTGCCTGCTCTGCCTAATGGTTAATCCGGCCCTGGTCATAGGTCACAGTAGCCACCTGGCCTACCTGCCTATCTGAGTGCTACCGACTGAGCTCGCTGCAGTGGCCCTGCAGCAGTACTTCGTCAGCTTACGTAGTTCACCAGTCTACGCAGTTCACCAGCCTACGCAATCCACCGTGCTAACACATAACATCACGCCTGTATTTCCCCGAAGGGGTAGGCAGAGGTGTATTAAGTACACCTACATTTTGCCAGTTATGTTATAGTCCCATGTAATAGGGGGCGAGCCTATTGCCATTGACCGGGCACAAATCCAGACTCCGGGCTGCTACTGAGAATTTCCTAATGAAAAAACCCAATAACACCTGCACCTGCAGCAGTACTTCGTCAGCTTACGTAGTTCACCAGTCAACGCAGTTCACCGGCCTACGCAATCCACCGTGCTACGCCCGTACCTGTTACATTGGCGCCCAACGTGGGTCACCAATGTAAAGGGTACTGTAGGGGATGTAGCACAGTGGGTCATGGGTTGATAGGCTGATTTAGGGCAAATCAGGCTCTGAATTAAACTCCAAGAAGTGCTATAAATGGTTCAAAGGCTAGATGATGGCCGCCAACATCTAGAAATGATCTGTGACATAACAGCGACTTCCGCAAACTTGAGCCCGCGCACGTCGTAGACTACCTCGCTATGATCCCCTAATTATTGTACCGTTTGTAATTCAACGTGTTGATCTGTATTCGTGCCATATTTAAGTAGATGTCTATACCACTGATACTGAACACGAATCAATAAAAAAATCGATACCAAAAAAAAAAGAAAGACGTGTGGCACTCGGAGACTGCCGCGGTAAAGCAATTGCATAGCATTTTTTATGTAAATACAAAGAGGAGGTGCCCTAACGCCGAAACTCTAAGCAGGCATGAGTCACCAGATTGCGGGGCGAAGAGGGGGATTACGCATGCGCAGTAACGCCGGTACAACCAATGCCACCTAGAGGCGATTTGCAGAACTAAAGAGACAAGCGTGATATTTCAAAAAGTCATTAAAAGTTCTGCTATTCATCGATAGATGGCAAAACTAAAAAGTATCACCGCTGTGCCGGTCGGCGGAGTGGGGGGTGTTAGGTTATTTTCGGTACGGAATTTCTGGATTCGGTCTCCACGCTCAAGGCCCGCGATAGAAGCTATGCAATAGCTTAAAAAATTTAAAAACCTATTTGTAAACAAACAAATTCCCTCCGTGTGTCGCGTGTAACACAAAAACGATGTGTGCTAAACCACCAAAACAATTTGCATGTATTTCCACCCTTTGTAATGCCACTGATGACTTATTTTCAGAGTCGTTCGGGATTTATTCTCAAACCCTCGCCATGTTTCTAAATGAAAATTTGGGTATTAAATAATCGGAGAATTTTTTAAGTATTTTTGGATGACTAAGCACATCATTTATCATTTGCTCTAGAAATATGGCACGGTTACGGATCAACAACTTGTATCATCATCATCATTACAGCCGAAAGACGTCCACTACTGGACATAGGCCTCCCCCAAATAAGGGGGGGATATGCCATAATCGCCACGCTTGGCAGGCGGGTTGGCGATCGCAGTTGGTTGGTTAAATACTCAGAGAACGCCCTTAGTCGCCTTTTACGACACCCATGAGAAGAGATAAGGGTGGTGCTATTCTTTAAGTCACACACACACTAATAATATATAACAACTTGTATAACTAGGTATAGTTACTGAATCATAAATATTTTTGTTTATTATTGCAGCTACCATTCCGTTATCAGGTTCCTCCGAATTTGACAATAGGGCGAGGACGAGCTAATTATTTATTTACATATAATGCAGGTTAAATCTGTGTGGCTAAGGGGTTATAATTTGTCAGTGCGCAAGAAAATCTCTCTCATTCACATAATTCAATTTCTTTATCGTGGTGCTCTCTATTTTTATCTAATTGCGTACCAAAAACTACCCTAACACCACTTATTTTCCGTTAGTCAGGGCTGTCTCTAACTGATAAGTCAGGCGCCAGATATGTCGCCGCCCGTGGTCGAACCCAGCTGAGGCGCCCCCTAGCCATTTGGTAATGGCCGCAACACACGGCGCCCGGCGGAAATAACTGTTTGATAGATTTTGACGCCCTCGAAGCCTCGCCACCGACCCCTAGAGGCTAGGCGCTCCTGATGACTTAGCTCCCGCGCTGCATCCCTTGCGCCCCCAGGTGGAGACGGCCCTGCCGTTAGTAGAGTTTTCCAAATAAGAGTACCTGCCTATACTAATAAAATTCAAATGGATGTTGCATCAAAAAAGAGATCCTAGCAAGATTCAAGAACAACACGTCAATAGAAATTAAACGATATTAAATCTTACCGATCAGCAAACGTCCTGCCACAATGCTGATGAGGGCACGGGAAGGGTCTCTCCCCCGTGTGTAGCCGAAGGTGTCCCTTCAGCACCCAGGGCCGGTCGAATCCCTTGCCGCAGTACGTGCACGTGTGAGTGGCGCGGGCGCAACGACGGGGCTCTGACCACTCCCGAGGTTCTGGAGGCTCTGCGGGTATTGGTATAGGGTTGTTACAAAGGTTCCAAAAATAAAATTCAGAGCTCAATTTTCGGAATTTGTTTTTTAAGATACTCTTTAGAATATGTTGTTCCTTTTAAGAAAATCTGGCCAGCTTATCCTACAATCAGGCAGTAGTTGTGTGTAAACCATTTCAAATATTCAGATCAATAAACTTGAGCTGTTGAACCGCAGCTCACTGACAAAATACGCAGCTCACGGCTCCAATAAAAGTATCAGTCTGTGCGACATCGTTCGTTGCACGAGAGATAAAATATGTCAATATCAATAAAAATCTGTTTAAACCGGTGAGCGGGAGCGGCGACGATGCAGATGCGAGTCGCAGAGTGCGCGAGCGAGCGTAGCTGAAATAGATCGAACGCTCTATAAGCTCAGCGACTCGCATCACAGATCATAACTTGAAGTAGACAGAGTGAGCCGGTTCACAGCTCCGGTCCAAACACGTGAAACGTGAGCTGAGCTGCAGCTCACGCCTTTTTGATGAGTTACCCATGTCTATCAGGCATTAAGAATCTTGGGATCTCTTAAGCATTACTGTAGATGTAGATCGTAGTCAGTAAGATGTGATGCTATGAGGTAAAGTACAGGGATAATTAATATCGCCTTTAAGTTTTAAAATCTCCATCAGCGTATGATAATCTTAGAAATGGCGCAGTGCGAAGAAGCTAACAGACGAACGACAAATTCTGCTTTCGAGAATCGGCGGTAAAAAGACAATTCACATTACGACTTTTTAACGCTGATGGCAGTGCATGCAATGTGGGGACGTCTGCAGAATCCTGTGCTGTTTATCTGTAGGCACGTTTAGATTTTGATACAAGAGTCAAGGGCGGATCCAGCCTTTGTATCAGGGGGGGGGGGGGTCAAATACTTATATCCAGCCCTGGATATACATTTTTAAAAGGAGGGTGCAGTGTGTCGGTTTGCCGCCCTCTAGGATATAACTTTCAATCAATAAAATGCTTACTAGGATTTTAGTCATTTTTGCGAAAACATTAATTTGCGTGAATGTTTCTTTATAGAATACTAGCTTTTACCCGCGGCTCCGCTCGCGTTAAATTCTGCTAACCCACGTCAGTCCAGTCCAGTCCATTCCAGTCCACTGTCCCACTGTCCCGCTGTCCCGCTGCCCCGCTGCCCCACTCCCCCACAAACCCACTTCCCCGCTGCCCCACTACCCAACTACCCCGCTGCCCCGCTATCCCACTGCACCGCTACCCCACTGCCCTACTGCTCCGCTGACCCACTGCCCCGCTGCCCCACTATTCCACTGCCCAACTGCCCCGCCGCCCCGCTGCCCCACTGCCCCACTATCCCACTGCCCCACTGCCCCGCTACCCCACTGCCCCACTGCCCCGCTGCCCGGGTAACCCACTGCCACACTGCCACACTGCCCCACTGCACCGCTGCCCCGCTGCCCCTCTGCCCCACCGCCCCGCTGCCCCAGTGCCTCACTCCACCACTGCCCGCTGCCCCACTATCCCACTGCCCCACTGCCTCGATGCCCCGCTACCCCACTACCCCGCTGCCTCGCTATCCTGGCCCACTGCCCCACCGCCCCGCAGCCCGACTGCCCCGCTACCCCACTGCCCCACTTTCCCACTGCCCGCTACCCCACTGCCACGCTGCCCCGCTATCCCACTGCGCCGGTACCCCACTGCCCCGCTGCACCACTGCACGCTGCCCCACTGCCCCGCTGCCACACTATCACATTGCCCCACAGCCCCTCTGCCCCACTACCCCACTGCCCCACTGCCCCGCTGCCCCACTATACCAATGCCCCGCGTACCTACCGCGTAAATACTGGCGCGAGCGAAGCGAGAGCTTTTTCCCAGTTTCGGTTACCCAAGTCTCAATTGTATGTATCATATTAAAGAAGACAGAATAATTGCTTACAATAAATGTCCTGAACACAGAAGAGAAAAGAGTAGAAAAATAAGCGCGAGCGAAGCGAGCGCGAAATTTTTTGGACTATTAATGAAGAAACTGATTAGCTCTTTACATAAGTGTACGCATTTAGTAAAAAAAAAAGTATATACATTATCCTTAGTTGCACACTAAAGTAAGAGCATGATAAAGCAAATTGTCAACGGTTTTCTATTAAAATAACTATTTAATTTAATCTATCATCACAATAATCTGAAATTACCTAACTTTAGTAAAGTTGATAATTAAATAAATATTTGTGTAAAAAACCGCTAAACTATTCACATTATAGGAAATTATGAAAACCATATCTACATAATTATGTAATTTCCCAGTTTTTTTGCTTTTTTAAGCGCAACCCGTTCTTGTAGCGCTTAGAGTGGCTTTAAGCTTGAATATAGATTAATTATGGGGGGGTCATGCCCCCCATGCCCCCCCCCTGGATCCGCCCTTGACAAGAGTAGAGTAGAGAGGGCGTAGGTACAGATTTCACATGGGGTGCTGGCCAGAAAACCTCCACGTGTGTCTGACGGCTGCTTGTCCTTCTGGACACGTCTAGAGGGAACGGCAGTTGTTGGGCCGGTGCACCCTGGGCACGGGCAATAAGTCTCCTTTGGACCGGGGGACCTTATTGCCTGTGGCGAATATTCTGGCACGGGAGGGGCCCGATGTTGGCCAATGGGAAGTTGCTCCGCGTGTCCCTCTGAGAAAGCAGAGGGCACAGTGGAGGAGCAGGGGCGGGCCCGGTGTGCACTCACCATGCCACTGGGCAGGCAGTGGGGGGACTGTCCTTCCCTGCCCCCGTCGGTCTCGTAATCCCAGGAGTTCCTGCTGAGTAGTGTTCTCGCGCCTCTTGGGACCGAGGGTCTTGGCTTTACCGCCTGGACCGCGAGGAAGAACACCTCTATAAAAATTACAGGAGGATGGGCCTGCGAGCAGCAGACTCGGGGTAGTCTGCTGTCCGACCAGCAGCTGGCGTAGCTGGCGTAGTTGGCGCAGCTGGCGTAGCTGGTAAAGGCCCGTGAGGTGAGGTGGCGTGCAGTGTTCCGTGTACGCCACAGAGGAGGGTGCGGCCGTCGTTAGGCCGCACGGGGAGAAGGGGCTCGCCTGCTTGCGGCGAGCCGGGACCTGTCGGAGGTGGTTGTGTGAATACTAACGGGTTCCCACGCCCCCGGCTAAGGTAGTTGAAGGAACACCGTGGTGGTGTTAGTCGGTAAGAGTCCGACACTGGCTCCGCCTACCCCGGGCGGAGTGCGTCCATGAGGATTTCCCCACTGAAAAAAAAAAAAAAAAAAAAAAAAGGTACAGATTTCACATGCTTTCCACTTGGCTCCGTGACAGGCACACTCTGCTCGTACTACAATACTATTTTGTGGCCCGGATACAAAATGTTAATATTCTGCGAATCTTAGCGTTTTTGCGTAGAGTAAGATGGGTCTGGGCCCCCTAAACTCGCCCTTAATATACATCCGGGTTTAATAATACAATTCTTCCAACGGAACAACCTAGCACACAGCTATCTATATGTACATATTTCAATGCTACCACACAACAATTTTAAGACCGGTCCATATTTTATCCAAAGACACGAACTTGTTACATGATTTATGAATCACAAAAGATATTCTAGTCTAGAGATCCCTTTATTTATTTAGTTTATCTTCTAGTTCTTGTTCGTAACCGCTCGCATGAATAAGTTTTTTGTATGTTACCCAGGGGGACTGAGTAGGACAAAACTTTGCTATATTCAGTTTTCTGACAAAGATTCAAAATTTTATAGAGGTTGTTTGCAAATTAATGTATTTGAAATGTCAAAACGGAACACATTTATACCACGTTTTTATTACCTCGCTTTCCATCTTGTCTGTCCAGAGGCGGCGTCGGTGAATGACGCGCACACATCGCCGCGCTATGTGTGAGTGCACCACAGCGGCTGTGACAGCGGCTTAGCTTGGCTTCTGTATGAGTTTTTAGGGTTCCGTACCCGAAGGGTGCCAAACGGGACCCTATTACTCTCGCTACGCTGTCCGTCCGTCCGTCCGTCTGTCTGTCTGTCACAGGGCTGTATCTTTTGAACGGCAGTAGGTAGTCGGTTGAAAATTTTCAGAATATGTGTTGCTATGACTCCTATCGCGACAAATACTAAAAATAAAAATGGTGGTACCTACGTAAGAAAGAGATGCAAAAATTCACATTTCGTGTACAATCGTTGATGTCTTTTGATTAACTCTCGTAAATTAAATCAGTTTCTATGGGGTATCAGGTCGATAAGTGGTACGAAACCCTTACTGCGTGAGTCCGACTCACACATGGCCGGTTTTTATTCATATATGGCGATTGGCAAGACCATTCACACTTTACACACGATCACTGCCTGGCGACATTTTGTCCACTGTGGTATGGTTATGGTCACAGAAATGGATGAGCTATGGTGTCCTGAATAGACGTTTAAGGGCGGCATTCTCAAGCGCGTATCCGACCTGGCCCAATCTGGCGCTGCCCACACACTACACGAATCCTTCAGCTGAGGTTTTATTACGGTGAGCCCCTGCACACGTTTGCTTCTGTTTCACACGCCGCCAGTACTATCCAAGAAGGCTAAAGTAGCTATAACCGTCGGTGGCATATTAATTTTATCCAAGAAAAGAAAAAAGAAACGTGTTTGGATAAAGAAGTGGTTAAACAAACGACCAGAAACAGCCATCTAAACTATCCAATCTACTAAACGAGTCGGCCGACCAATCTTTTTGCACATACACACGTGGATTGGTCAGTGGGGTTACTCTTGAAAATAATTCCAATTTCAATACAATACCAATGTCAAAAAGTTACAAGAATTAATGGGTATTCTTGATAAAAAATATACACAATACACAATTTTAATTCTATATAATAAGGTTTAATTAATTCTAAAAACACTCAATTTCTAATCAATTTATTACTAATTTTGCATTTAAAAGTACGAATTGCCATTAGCCCAATGCAGATCGATCGGAATTATTTTCAAGAGTCGGGCCGCAGGTCCAGCATAGGTCTGAAGGGCGCTCGCCTGTCTAGCGAACGGACCCGCGATCCCGACACTGACCCACTGGGGAGGGTCTGGCGGACCCGTTCAACGCTTCCTTTCACGCACAGATTAGTCGTAGCGCGGTCGATGAATGAATGAATGAAAAATGATGAAAAAAAAATGAAATGATGAAATGATGGCGGACCGGTCTATACCCTAGAGTTTTGTAGCCAAATGCCAAAACCAATCCCTTGTAATTCTCCTGATATTCACTGCATCTTTAGTGTATAAGTATACGATAACTGCCGCTATAGAGCAACCGAGCAACCATGAAAAACTACTGTGTCTTATAACAGCGAAAACAAACACGCACACCACACCCTTGGCGACTAAACGAACCTTGAGGAATAAAAAAAGCGGTTGGAATCTCGCTAAACCTAAACAATAAGTGAAGCATCCATAGTAAGCCGGCTCGCTTAATAGTAAGAGCCGGCCACGCACACCTTCACATCCATCCATAGTATGCCAAAAAGCCGCGACGCAAAAAACCTAGTGTGACGGTTTCATTGGTGTAGTGTCACAAATAAAATAACAGTATAAATCTGGTGTGTTCAAATGCTTTCGAAATTATAGTGGGTTTAGGAAAAAATTAAATGCCTCAGTCTTTGTTTAGCGAGATTCTGTCCGCCTTTTTTATTCGTCCGAGTTTTGCGCAATAATTTTTAAGCTTAATTTATTTTGCATTGAATGCTATAAACATACATAATAATCAGCCCATTACTGTCCCACTGCTGGGCACGATAGCTAGAAACATGGTGGGCGTGATTGCGTATTTATGTGTGGCTGAAAACCGGCGACATGCGTTCCCGTAGTAAAAAACAGTAGATAACCTTTCTATTATTTAGTATGAGCCTGTGCTGTCCCACTCCTGGGCAAAGGCCTCCCTCCAATTCTTCCAGTTTTCCCGATCGATTTGAGGAATGCATCCATTTCGTGCCGCCATCTCCTTCGCGGCCTGCCACGACCTCGTGTAACTGCCTCGGGGTTCCAGTTCTGAGCCATTTGGGCCCACCGTACGTCGGGCATGCGGCAGACATGTCCTGCCCAGTCTCATTTCAGCTTGGCGGTCTTTTGAGCCACGTCTGCTATTTGTGTTTTAGAGCGCAGTACAGTTTTGAATTTAGAATTTTATTATTTCGATTTCTATGGGGCAAGGGTAACTGCTTAACATAAGGTGGATCTTTTGCTCGTTTCGCCATTCTATACTATAGAAAAGCAAGCTGAAATACACTTGATAGATTAACATTATTATTATGTCATGATACTCACCATTCTCCTTGACCTCTCCATCCTTCTCAGCGCCATCGACGCTATCCTTGTCGAACGACTCGGTGCAGGTCAGCAGCTCCTTATCCAGCTTCTCATCTGCACTGGCCTTCACGAGGCTCTTCAGCTTCTCCGCTATCTTGTCGATTTCTGAACCCCCTAGCGATGGGGATGCCGTTAATATTTATTAGTAGGTAATACCTATATTAAATACTTATTTATAAAGCTTTAATTATAATCACAGACCAGTTAGCCTCAAGACCCCGCTTAAACAAAGTTTTGCATGAGAAAACAGTCGTAAAATGTTGGCGGGGACCGGGGGGCGGACGGTGCGTTATGATTGGTCGGCTCAAAAGTTTGTTGGTACGATTCCGTATGATTGGTGCCGCTCGCTGACGGACTGACGTCCTGATTGGACGCGGGGCGTATCATATGCAGTGCTACTGCATATGCGTTGTGACCGGGGCTGTCCGGCTAATCGGCGTCTAGTCTTATTATAATTAAAAGAAATATTGCTTTATTTGAGGAAATCCGCCGTCGTACAGGTATGGCTAAAAGTGCAATGACCAATCTGAAAAAAATTTGAAGAACCGTGGTAACCGACGGAAAACCAAAATACGATTGGTCCAAGCATTGGTGTTCTCCATCTTTTTGTATGGCGCGGAAACGTAACTAAGTATGAAAGTCGCGATAGCAGCAAGATTGATGCCTTCGAGATGTGGTGTCGGCGAAGACTACTTCGAATACCATGGACTGCCATGAGAACTAATGTGTCCATACTGGAGGAGCTCAACATCACCAAACGACTATCTACAATATGCCAGGAGCGTGCCCTCAGCCTTTTCCGGACATATTATACGATCTCCTCGGCATTGTCTGAAAAGGCTCGTGATACTGGGTCGGATAGAAGGAAACTGGGCTCAAGGCAGAGCACCGGCAAGGTCAGACGCGATGAAGAGGGCTGTCGAAGGCAGCATGTACCGAGCGGTCCACACAGCGGAAGACCGCAAAGCTTGGAAATGGGTCGTATGTGCTCCCGATCCTCAGAAGTGAGGTAACGACGAAGAAGAAGAAGAATTATAATTAGCGATTTTTTTAACGTTATGTGCGATAGGCTGAGTTGATGATGAATATTGAATATGTTTCCACCATTATTTTTGGCTGGCCTTTTTTGGCTTCTGTAATAAATAAAATCTTGGCAGAAAAAAGTCAGCGACGATACTGTTATCATAATTGTATTCGTTAATTAATTAAATTAAGGCTGGCGACACCTTTCCAGCAACCGATTGACATGTTTTTTTTTTGGTGTATTGGGAACATAGCTAAACAGTTCGCAACAACGCAACGCAACTCCTGAATTCACCAGATCCGGTCTGCCAGATCGACGAAAGGGCCCTTCAGGTAAGTAAATTACCCGAGTTTCATCGACGATAAAATTACCGGAGCTTTTTGCTATTTGACTACTATACCGACATATTATGTCATTTTAATTGTTAAAAGAATTTTTAAAGTTGTTTTCAATATTTTTAACATTTTTCAAGTAAAGTGTAGGCTATTTGCATACGAGTTTATACAGTTTTTTTTTTACATAACATAACATGGTTAGCCCATTACTGTCCCACTGCTGGGCACGGGCCTCTTCTCAGTACGAGAAGGCTAAGGCCTTAGTCCACCACGCTCTACGCAGGCCTAGTGTTTTTTTAACTTGTTTCTGTCTTATTAGGATGGCTTCATCAACTCCTTTGGCCCCAAATAAATTTACAGTTTTTAGGGTTCCGTACCCGAAGGGTGCCAAACGGGACCCTATTACTCTCGCTACGCTGTCCGTCCGTCCGTCCATCCGTCTGTCTGTCACAGGGCTGTATCTTTTGAACGGTAATAGATAACCGGTTGAAATTTTCTCAGAATATGTGTTGCTATGAGTATCACGACAAATACTAAAAACAAAAAAAGTCTAAAACTAAAGGGGGTCCCCATACAAGAAACCTCAAAAAACATGCATTTTTTTCAACGTTTTTGTTCCTGCTCTATCTTCAACACGGTAATATATACCAACGTCAAACTTGGTCAGATTATAGTGCATATTATGTAGTTTAGCAACAAATACTAAAAATAGGACAAACATAGACAAATGTGGTGGGACCTACGTAATAAAGAGATGCAAAAATTCACATTTCGTGTATGATCGTTGATGTCTTTTGATTAACTCTCGTAAATTAAATCGGTTTCTGGGGTATTAGGTAGTACGGAACCCTTACTGCGTGAGTCCGACTCACAATTGGCCGGTTTTTTTATTATTCACAACACATTATTTCGAGCTTGAATAAAAATAAAGAAGAACATACCTTTATTATTAAATTTCAAAGGCTCCCGGCTTTTAATCTCTTCTATAATTGGCGCCAATGGTTCCTTGCGCGGTTTCCGTTTCCTGTTAACTTCCTGTATCAGTTCAGAAATGGATTGCGTTTCGTTGTCACACCCGTTTCGTTTCCTCCTATGCGTCTCATACGTTTTGCGTTCCGTTTTTGCTTCGGATGATCTTAAGTTATATGTTTTGTCAGTTTCTTTTTTTGTAAAATTTTTGTGTTTTGATAACTCGGGTGATTTAACTGCTTTTTCGCTTTCTGAGGCGTATTCGTAAGGTTCTGTGTCTTGAAAGTGTTGTAAGAATTGACTTTTCTTAAGTAATTGTAGGTAGAAACGTGTAGAAATAGGAACTTTGTCGTGGTAAATCGTTTCATTGGTTTTCAAAATATTTTTTTGACGCTTAATGTGAAATTTTGGAATTCTTGTGGATTTCATTTCATCTGAAACATTTTGAAAATGTACCGACTTAATAACAACACATAATAATATGACTGGGCATATCAAACCTTTCTTATGGATATGAGGAATAAACTTAGAATAAATGGAATAAAATACTGAAATAGCTATTCCGGGAAATTCCCAAGTATCATTTATGCATAGAGCTTGGAAATTCTAACTCATAAAAAAGCTTTCAAACGCGCATTAGTTGTGAAATCATGTATGTAAAGGCGTTATTTCCATTGGCAATCATCATTTAATGTGGCTATAGGGAGTGCACAACATCCTAAGATGTCAACGTCGCTTATTTTGCAGTCAGCCGCTGATCGAGGAAGCTCTGACGACAAGCATGAGCTGCATGAGGTGTTCCCCACCCAGCTAGTCATAGTATATTGACTCTATTAAACTGGCGACTATCAGCACTACTGATGAGATGAGATTAAACTTTTAATTCCCATCTGTCCCCATTTATAAGTTCAGGGACAGATAACACGAAAATTCCCATCTGCCCCCATTCGAGAACAGACACTCGGGGACAAATGGGAATACTCCGTGGCATTGCCCGAGCCAATAAAAGCGCGTATGTCTAGTCGAAAATCAGCGAAATTTATTTCAAAGACAGCAGATGCAAGATGCAATCATAGGCTTTAATGCTCTATGATCGACTTCATAAAAACAGCGATTATCAGCACGGACTGCGTCAAGCTCTGCTCTTGCGGAACCCCGTGTGTTGAGAACCCTTTGTGATGCTCGATTGAGAGAGGCCTATAGCAGAGGTCCGTGATGTCTAGATTTACAGCCCCTGTGCCTAGGCGTTATTTATTTATTTCGTGGGGAAATCCTAATAGACACACTCCACCCGGGGAAGGCGGAGCTAGTCTCCGACTCTTACCGACTAAAACCACCACGGTGTTCCTCTGTCTACCTTTGGCCGGGGGCGTGGGATATGCTCTGCGTTCAGCAAACCACCCCCGACAGGTCCCGGCTCGCCACTAGCAGGCGAGCCCCTTCTCCCAGCAGTGCAGCCTAAACACCAGCCACACCCTTTTACTGAACACAACGCGCCACCGCCACGGGCCTTGACTGATCGAGCGGCGGGCCACCCTGAGTTCGCTGCCCGCAGGCCCACTCCTAGGGTGGCTGGTGGTCGGCGTACCTGCACCCTCCTGTGGCACCCGGTCCGTCTCCTGCGGGTAGGAAGAGAGGTCGTCGCCTGTCGCACCCACTCCACCATCTCCCTCGCAAGCATCACCTCCTCACAGAAGGAGATGGCCTAGTAGGTGACCCAAGCTGGGCACTCCACCATAATTATATCAACTTGTATAAGAAGGCTTAAATTGTTGGTCAGAGTGTCGCCCTAGTGGCAGAATGCATAGCCTAGGGGCACGAATCACGATAACATTATAATTTCAAACGTATCGATTTATATAAATAGGCAATTATGAAAAATATTGTGACACTGTCAATCTAGTTCGAAAGATAAAGTTTAGAAAATAGTCAATAAGAAGCTGGAAAAACTATGAAATCATGAAAACCACCGTAAGTATTGTAGAATAACATATTCTCTATCGTTTTATCCCACAAACTACCCCTCGGTTATATAGCGTAGAAAAATATTTGGGAAAATTCTTAGAATACAAAGTGACTTACTTTCGACCGAAAATTCACCAAATTCCTGTATTAAACTCCTCTTGAGACGTCGCACAGAGTTTATAAAACACCTGGGCATGATGCCAACGACAGAAAAATATTTTATTTTATTACAGTTTACTTAAAATTATACATCAAAATATTAGTAGCTCGTAGTACTTGTGAGCACTTGCTGCAGGGAAAGACAGAAACAAACGACATTAAATTTTATTTTAAGAATTCCAAATTCGAATGCTGCGGCCATTGCTTGCCAGTCGGCAAAGGTTTTTATACATTTTCTGAAGTTTCTATTAAACCTCTGTGAGACATCGTAGGTAGGCGCGAATAATATTATCCTACGAAGATCTTCATAATGTTGTTATCATATTATTATACCACGCTCTGTTGTGGTGCATTAGTGGCAAGGAAAACAGTGTTTGAGTGTTTGTGACCTAGCGTGCCTAATCTCTTGATCTCCCGCCAAGATGTCATTAACTCCAGTGAAGAATCTATGAATTTATTGATGACTAGGCGGTAATATTGAACTCGACGTGATTGATTTAAATGTTAAGTGGCACAAGAAAATGTATTCGTTTTGAACATAACTGACAGTAACGGTATTAATACATTGCCAATATAGAAAATGAGAATTCTACAATTCAGAAAAGCTCTCATCGCATGTGTCGTGAAAAGCGTAGATAATAAGTGCGCGCCAGAGAGGCGCGCGCGGGTTGGGCGGGGGGAGTCTGCGCATCGATTATTCGCCGGCGAGCGCGCGTCGTGACTGCACGCGCGCACTCACGCTCGCGATTACCACCCGAAACGATCGCGACGCCGGGAAATGTTAAATTATTACATGAAACTAGATATTAGCGGTTTCGACGCGTGTGTATGTGTTATAATTGTGTGTAGTGCATGAGGTGACGGTGGTGCAGGTGATGACAAGCTAAGGGCGGCGCGGCCGAGCCGGCGACGACATGGGCAACTCTTGCAGCTCGGGGCAAGCACACAAGGACAAGGATAATGTATCACAACATTCTGAAGAGTGAGTACCGTGTGACTATAGATTGACGCGTGAAGGTCGAGACGCTCACAATACTATCGTTAGCTAAATGGGTTGAAAGAAAACAACGTAGTTATTTATGTATAATATTTGTTGTACGGTAGCCGCTGAGATAAGCGCACTGTTGTGAAATCGTCAAAATAAATCAATACATCGACAGCGCTTGCCTACAGGTTGTCTGGATTATTTACGGAGAATCCAGAGCCATTTGATCATTATGAAAATGTACGAACAACCTTGGACATAGTCAAGAAAAATAACCAAATTTTGATTTAGAACTGAACTCATTACATTACCTACACTAATATCTAAATAGTGCGCATATATTTATAGATACAGATAGTATGAATGAAAAAAATTATGATTATCAAGTAAAATACATATATCTACTAATTACAATACACTTAATGAATCAAGTTTTCCACTTGCAATCCGAGAAGATCCTGCCCATTACATTTCACCCATTTAGTGGAAATGTAATAATAGTGATAATATTTAACAT
This sequence comes from Asteroscopus sphinx, assembly GCA_949699075.1. NCBI lineage: Eukaryota > Metazoa > Arthropoda > Insecta > Lepidoptera > Noctuidae > Asteroscopus > Asteroscopus sphinx. The sequence goes on from OX453023.1 coordinate 6,461,971, forward strand.
CTATGAAGAAAACAATCAGTAAGAAAATCAAAAAGGCACAGAAGAAAACGAAGTGTCCAAATTGAATTTTGTTATGAATCTTTGTGATTAAGGAAATGGATGCGTCCATCTGTCCACATCTCAACTCAAGAAACCCCCTGATTAAGATTTCAAGAAAGTTCAAAACTCATTCATGACACAAAAATCACAATAATGGTGGGTGTTTGTGAAAAAAAGTGTAATTTAGAATGAATTTGGTGAGGTGGCGGTCAAACGCAATCCCTTTAGGAAAAAATAATGTTCTGTTCAGATATATAGCTTTTCTCAGCTTAGATGCTAAGTCTGAGACTAAAATGGCTTATCAATAAGGTTCCTTCCTGGAAAGAAAACTTAAAGGTTTTAACCATTTCAAGACTTCAATGTTGTAGGTATTACCCAACTCAGATCTGTAAACCTCTTGATCTCGAGTGGATAACCACGCCACCAGTACAATTTATTAGAACTTAGTACCTACCCTCCCTCATAGAAATATGCCGCCCTTCATCGTTCTAAAAAACGAATTCCAAAAATGACCCTTTCAACGCCAACGTAAAAGAGTGCTTTCATAGAATTACATTTAAAGCCTTTTATCTACAGAGAAAATAATCAGAGAAATATAATCTCGTTTATTTAATCACTTACTTTGATTTATTCTACGATTTCCGAGACCAAAGATGTAACAGTAATAGCCTTTTACAGACTATTTGATGTTTAATCCATCACGTGTCGTGATGGCTCTCTGGCTTTGAGCTGTTGTTTCCAATTAGAGATAGATAGAATATACTTTTTGTACACACTGACAATATTAAATAATAGTAACAACAATAAATTAAGGAAACATTGGCAGTCTTATCGCTAATAACGTAATCCTGAAGACAGCCAGAACGACATGAAAGATAAGTACAACAAAACAATAATATAATAGTAAGAAAAACTTAGAATTCATGCCGCATCCTAATAAAAAATACTCTGCTGAAGAAGAATCTTGATGTTAGAAGGTTTTTATGAAGTGGATGAAGAAATTGTCAATGATTATGTAATAGATGCAATAAAACTGATTTTCCAAGACGAAAAAGTTAGCGAAGTATTTTTGCGTACATAAAATGTTTCGACATCATCAGCGCATTTCCTTGCTGACTGCGAAAGTGTTTGAAACAAACTTAAATATGAATAAAATATTTTCATTTTGAAGTAGGAAATAAGAAATAATGTTGAAAATTATGAAGAAGCTGACGAAAATTGCGTTATTGCAAATTTTGTAACCACAAAACTCGACCAATGGTCTCCCCATGGTTTCATTTTTATAATTATGCTTATTTTGCTTTATTAAAAAAGAACAGTTACTTATAGTAATAATGTGCATACAGAATTCTTTCTGTCCCATGTACTTATTCTTGAATTTATTTACCATCCAAACTTTTCCCTCTTTGAAAATTTGTATCCTTTATTTAGTTTTCCTCTCACTTTTGCCCTGTTTGTGTATTTGTAAGCTTTGAAAAGTTGAAGAATAGTGAGCCAAGTAATCGTTAATTAACTGTACCTGGTGCTATTAGCAGCCGCCATTGTCTCACGAATGAGCTTACACAGGGCGACAATGAACAAGTTCGCTCAAACCGAAAGGGCGGGGTAAAAGCCAATAGATCAATCCGATTTATTTATAGGTGTTAACTTAATTGTGTTGTTTGTTAATCTAAAGTTTTATTTTACCTTTATTTGTACCTATATTTATCCATGAAGATCAATTAATTTGAATTTAACATCCAAGAAGAAAACAGAAGAAAATATGCAGTCAGCAGGATTTAAGTATACTCAATACTCAAATCCAAAAAGCACTGAACAAAACAAAGTTGAAAAAAGAACCGTTCATCATCAACATCAGGCATCGACTATACAGCCCAAAGACGCCTATGTTGAATATAATTTGTACTAAAATTCTTTTAACTAGCCGACGTACGAGAAAGCGGGGTACTGCAATCCGATTGGCCCTATTAAGGCGGCTATTCAATAGCGCTGAAGTATTACGACTCATTTAAGTGGTTGCAACGTATTTGAAGTCTTCAAGTGACGAATAGTGGCGACCGAATGAGATCTAGTAGTCAGATGTGTTGACAGACATCAGTCGCCTGCTGTGAGGCGCTATGGGCTATGGTCGATGTCATCAGCCTATAGCAGTTCCCTGAGTGTAGATTCTCCTATGTTTACGGAAATGGGTGCTATATGGGAATTCGACATAACCTTTGTCTTGTCCATATTCATTTTAAGACCCACTCTATTGTAAGCTTTACTGAGGTCATCAAGAATTGTACTGCGGTCCTCCATGAGCTCAGCCATGACTACTATATCGTCGGCAAACCGAAAGTGAGTGATGTACTCGCCGTTTATGTTAATGCCTAGCCATTTCCAGTCTAGAACCTTGAAGACATCCTCCAATGCAGCAGTGAGCAATTTCGGAGAGATCACATCTCCCCACCATCTTACCACTTCTATTGCCTTATTATTATTTTGTTTCTATGGGTTTAATGCTCTATAATGGCCTCTAATGCTACTGGACAAAACATACTTCAATTCGTTCAATGAAGGAACTGGTAGAATCGATGAGTTAAGAAAGACTTATAAATAAGACTTATGCCATGCGCCAAGCTTGATAAAGCTGTTATTTTAACGAATTTTGGTCTGTCGGTCCATAATTTTTGCTTCACAAATATATTAAAATTTGATGTAATATCCATTTCTGTTGCGTTTTCCAAAAATTGAGGTATTCGAGACATCTTTGATCGACGCTGCATATCACAGAAACAACAGCCTTCCCTATCGTGTTCTCTGTTACTTTTCCTTCCCCACAAAACAATGACACGAAGAAAGAAAGAAGGTTAGGTTTACCCTGAATATGATCGCAAACCTAAATATATGGCTGTGACTATTATTTTCTCTATCCGACCTTCATCTTTATGGAAATGTTTATTTCCTTACGGATTTAGCTGTGTACTTTCTTGTTCAGTTCCATTCTTGTGTTTATATTTGGATCGGCAATTTATTATTATTATTATTATTTCCTTGTATTCTTATCTACACTTTATGTTTTCCTTTGAAAGCTAATTCGAAGCGTATTTGACGTTGCATCGCTTAATACAGTGGATTATCTAAAGCCGCATCTTCAAGAACAAGCGTCTGTGATAAAATCAAACTTTTTTTAATTTCGCACGTTGTTCCAAGAAAGATTAATGTAGTTACTACAGCGTTATCTTTTGTAACATTTTCTGGGGCCTTACTCCCGACTCGATCGAATTCTGTAACAATCGAATTTGAATTCGAGTTAGTATCAATTTGTACTGCGTTTCTCCAGAAATTGATATTAGCTCGATTTGGTTCAGAGCCCGAACCAGTCGAGAGTAAGGCCCCAGGATGTAAGTTTCGTTTCCAAGTTGTCCCACTACACTTGGTTTCTGCTGAAGAACCAACTGAAGTGTGTCGATCGAAGCCACCTACTTCAAGACAACAGACAATTTTCAGAAAACATTTCAACTTGCGAATACTGACAAATAGATTCTATGTTTATCATTCAAAATTAAAATAGAATGAATGATATTTTTGTGTTTCTAAAATACGTCACATACGATAAATTGCGTCTGATTCACCGGCTATTTTGAAGTGAAGTCGACTAGACATTACACCGCAAAGAATTTAAATAAAAATAAATAGTCTATTTTAGCGGCTAGACCGTGACACTTGTTTCAGATGCAACATAAAACTAATTGTGTTCTCTTTAATAAAGCTTTGTTGTATTCTCTTCATCTTGGTTTCGTTTGAAATAATATGGAGCTGGCTTAACATTAAAATATTTACATCTTTTAAGAAGAGGAATTTTATGCCGATAACATTTTTTTTTTCACGAAGTAGGTACATGACCTACTTCATGATTTTTTTTTTTATCGGCAATTAGAGTTTGATGTCTAGAAGCTTTTGAGAGCCTCGGAGTCATACATGCAATTTAAAAGAATACATTGCCTTAATATAAAATTATCAAAAAGAAACTTGGACAATAGTTTTAAACACAGTTCATGAATCAGGGTGACGAAGACGGAAGATCTGTACACAACAGTATTTAAGCGAAAAACACCCATTCCATATCAGATCCTACTCTTATTATTCTCAAGAACAAATAACTTTAAAAAGCTTTTAATTTAATTATTCCTTTGTTAGAATTTATTCGTATCACTCGCAAATTCTGGGAGTTCATTGTTTAGAATCTTATCTTAATTAAGAATGCTTTTTAAATCAACTGCCAGCGTTTGTAGAAGGAAGTCTTTTTATACTATTTAAAGATAATTAAAATGAGCTGTTAATGATTGCATTCCAAAATGAATATAGATAGATAGATAGAATATTCTTTATTGTACACCAATAACATTATTAAACTTAGGACTAACATGTAAAATAAGGGTACATTGGCGGTCTTATCGCTAATAGCGATATCTTCCAGACAACCTTTGGATGGACAAGGAAGACGTGAAAAATAGATGGGGGCAGTATGTGGTGCACTTTCATAAAGTTTACTAATATTTAATATAATAAATAAATAAATATTTACCTACCATAGGAAATATTACATGTTTAAATATATAAAATAAATTCTAATATGTATCCATAAATATATACCAAATATATACAATATATACAAATGTAACAACAAATAATATTCTTTAATAAATAACGAAATAAAATACGTGTATATACCAGTGATAACAGTTTAGACAGAGAGATAATGTTCCTTTACAAGTTTTTTAAAAGAAGCTAGCGACTGAGCACGTCTTATAGGTACAGGTAACGCATTCCATAAACGAGCAGCTTGGACTGTGAAAGATTTGTCATATTCATAGAACAAAAAAAAATTGTATGTTATAATTAGATAACTATCATTTCTGCAATGGTTTATTGATAGACCAAATCCTAAGTAACAGTTGTCTGAATAAACGCAGAGTTGTAAAACCGCTGGTTCTTTAAAACGTGAAAGAAGTAAATGGTAGCTGTATGTAAGTTAATAAATAAATAAAAAAACTTTAACGTAAGTGATGTGGTTTTAATATTTTGTAGACATGAATATATTATTATTAATTTTTTGACATTTTTAACATTGACATTGTTTCTGAACCACTTACTTGATTTGATTTTATTATATTGTAGCAATTGTATGTATCGCCATTTTTAATTTCTTAATTAATTCAATGTATCTTGCATTTGATAGTAATATGAAATTATAGCCATTACCCAAATATTTGCATGCCTAAAGGTAGAATATAGAGGACTGTATCAATGTGACTTATAACACCAATGTTAACCTATGTTCAGTAAATAAAGAATTGCATTGTATTGTATTGATGATGTCCTCCTTGACGTGTCCGTGAACGGCGAACCTTGTTAGCTCCGGACATGAGAGCGGAGGTGGCTTGCGAACCAAATTTGGTTTTAAAGGTCCTGTTGTTTACAGTGCAACTGACCTGAAGAGTTATATGTGTAGGTATAGGAAGAGCTCGTGCAACAGAGAGGTCAATGGCGCATCTCTGTGAACAAGGCTGTTCAGGCTTTCGAAGAACGCCGTTTGCAAGACCTCGATGAAAAACGCTTTCGAAAAATGTGACCAAAGCCTTTAACGTAAGTAGACACGGAACAGAATTTCCCAAACTTGACTGGCAAGAAAAATTGGATAAAGGATATAAGGTAAGCAAGATAGGTCATGGAGCAATCTTCCTTTACCTGTCCCAAAATAAAATAAAGTATCTAAGCTAAGAAGCTAATAATAATTAAAGAAAACTTTTAGTACAGAAAATAGATTTGCATTGTAGTTACACGTGCAGAACACAAAGGCTTTAAAGGGATAGTAGCATCAAATACAGCGTAAAGGTCAGGGCTGCCAAGCCATTGATTAAAGGTAGCGAAGAAAACAGCGCGTTAAATATTTATCACTTGCGCTAATGGTGACAAATAAAAGAAAATCTCGATGGTGTGTGTAGTCCGCCAATCCTGGTGGCCTAAGGCACTTCTCATTCTAAGAGGCCTGTGGCTATAGTATTGTGGGCTGAATGTGTATGAACGTTATATTACTCTATATTCGCTAAACACTTTAACGGTGAAGGAACATTGTGAGGAAATCTGCACACCTGAGAGAGAGGAAAAATTTCCAAGATGGTGTATGCAGTCCACTAACCCACATCAAGCCATGCATGTCATGAGACCCAACGCCTTCGCATTCTGAGAAAAAGCCCATGCCTAGCCACTAACAATAACGGGCTGATTAATTGTTATGAATATTAACTGTAAACCCTTATAATGGTGACACGCCCTTACTGGGCACTGCAAACTGAATGAACACCTATACAGACTGGGCTTTAGTGATACCACAGTTTGCAGGTTATATCGTAAAAAGATGAGACGCCCACCCATATCCTATACGAATGTGATGCACCACATAATAAGCCAGCAACTTGGAGGCCACATCATCTCAACTGATATGACCAAATCCACCTCCGCCAAGGCCAAAGCCGATTACATGATTTATTTTGCAGCTAGGGGAGGTGTTGTAATATTGAAAGAGGCGCAATAGATCCTCTGATCCCCAGGTCGCAGTGGCTACGTCCAAGATCCCTACCTCTTTCCTCAGAACTACCTAAATAAATGGCGACATGGAAGCCTCGATGTGTCGCACAAGCTGCATCGATATATTGATATTGAGGGCGCATTTGTTGTTTTATTGATCCTAACACTGTAAAAGAAGCTCCTAATAGCATCATTAGAATACAATTTTAAGTAACATACTGCTGATTTTCTATAATATAGACTAAGAGTCTCGGACGAAGCTTCGGTATGCACAATAATGATCTCAAGGGCTGTGTTTTATCCAAATGAGCAGTTACAGAAATAATAAATAACTTCGAAAGGCCCGTTTCTTCGAGTTATACGATAGTAATTCTGATTTTCGGTAAAAATAATACTGTGACCAATCGATTCGATAATTAGTATAGAATCTGTTTTTAGTTTCCAAAACAACTAAACTTTCAGCGTATCTAATGTTCGATTATTATTTCGTCTTTTCATACTTATTAGGGTTTTAAAAGATCTGATAAGCCAACTTCACTTATGCTAATCATTCTACTAAAACCAACACATCTTGCTAGCAACTAAATTCAAAATTCACTCCTCAAGTCCTCATCCTATTTCAGATCGCATAAACCGAGTCACAGACACGGCTGAATTACCATCAGCACTCAGTCATAATTGTGCCAATTAGGATGCAGCGTGGCTGTCAGGTGGATCAATCATTTAATACATACGTGTTGACTGTTTTAAGTGGCCAGCATTTATGGTCTGTGTCCAGTTTAACTTGGCATGTGGCGGATTATGGAACTATGTGCAAATGTATTGGATTTGGTATATTGTCGTATATAGGTAATGTTTTTTCAAGTAAAACCACTTCTGAAACTGCCAAGACAAGATACGCTGGGTGGGTGTATGAATTAAATTTTGGAATGAGCAGCGTTTACATCATATTATATCGTAAACATCGAGAATTTAACCTTAATGTCTGGTAACACGGTGCGAGCTACTCGCCTGAGAGTAGACAGCAACTCACATTGTGTATTCGCATACAGTAGCTAGGCTCGCCTGTGCTGTTTACATAATGCGAGTAGCTGCCTGGTCTCATGCGAGTTATTGTTAATGCACACACCAACTACCTGTTAGTTCCTCTCGCGACTGGCGAGCTATCGCCAAATACAAACACGTCCTAACGATGCGAGATGAGATAAAAATAAAATTAGGATGTTTTTTCTTATAGTTTCGTCATGTCCGTCCGTCTGTCCTAATCCTTTACAGCTTAATAACTTCTACAGTTATAAACACAAGTAAATGAAATTTTGTTAAAAAATAGTCTAGATATAGATCTCAATAATAAAAGAATAAAAAAATCGTGATTACGTATTTTAGGGGTGGCGCCCAAGCGCCCATACATGTAAAATGGGGATGAAATTTTTTTTTTGCTGCACCCCCTCGTGTGGGGTATCATTGAATAGTTCTACTAAAATGAAGGTAATGTTTCCTACACAACTTTTTTATCAGGTATACCATCTGCGAAATACAGCCCACCAAAGTGGCTTGCAATGTGTCCCACCCTTTTTTTTTTTTTTGCCGTGGGGATATCCTCATGGACGCACTCTGCCCGGGGTAGGCGGAACCAGTGTCGGACTCTTACCGACTAAAACCACCACGGTGTTCCTTCAACTACCTTAGCCGGGGGCGTGGGAACCCGTGAGTATTCACACAACCACCCCCGACAGGTCCTGGCCCGCCTCAAGCAGGCGAGCCCCTTCTCCCCGTGCGGCCTAACGCTGGCCGCACCCTCCTCGGTGGCGTACACGGAACACTGCACGCCACCGCACCTCATGGGCCTTTACCAGCTGCGCCAACTACGCCGGCTATGCCAGCTACGCCAGCCGATGGTCGGGCAGCAGACTACCCCGAGTCTGCTGCTCGCAGGCCCTACATCCCGTAATTTTTTATAGAGGTTTTCTTCCTCGCGGTCCGGGCGGTGAAGCCAAGACCCTCGGTCCCAAGAGGCGCGAGAACACTACTCAGCGGGCACTCCTGGGGTTACGAGATCGACGGGGGCAGGGAAGGACAGTCCCCCTGCTGCCTGCCCAGTGGCAGGATGAATGCACACTGGGCCCGCCACTGCTCCTCCACTGTGCCCTCTGTTGGCAACAGAGGGACACGTGGAGCAACTCCCTCCTGGCCCAGAACGGGCACCTCCCGCGCCAGAATATTCGCCACAGGCAATAAAATCCCCCCAAGGTTAATCCCTCGAAAGGATATTACTGCCCGTGCCCAGGATGCACCGGCCAAACAGCTGCCGTTCCCTCCAGACGTGTCCAGAAGGACAAGCAGCCGTCAGGCACACGTGGAGGTTTTCTGGCCAGCACCCCAATGTGTCCTCCCCTGCCATTTCTAAACTATGCAACGTAGAAACTTATGATCTTCCACATTGATAGACCTTTTTATAAACTCTCTTTTAAAATTATTTCGAGCATAATGTGATAATAATTTTTTGAGTTATAGTGAGAAAACCGCAAAATACTTAAGACTTCCTAGTTCAAAGGTCACTGACCATAGAGAAAAATGTTCTTAGCAAACTGCTCCTTTATTTACTTTCTATTTAAAAATATCACAAAAAGTTACTTTGTGTAATATTGATATGACTGACACTTCTTCAATTTAGCTTCTTAAATTTAGCGCTAGGTCGTGCTGTTTGCAAAAACTAAAATTGCAATGATTAATATTCGATTTGATTAGTTTGTAATTAAACCTACTTAAGGAACCCTATAATACTGAGCATGGCCCGACATGCTCTTGGCCGGTTTTTAATTGCAATAGCCTCACGGAGGATTCTAGGTACATATCGGTTTTCCTTCACCAGGACTTGTGATGAACATGCCCTGAATCCAGTAGAGAAGATGGTTGGCAGCTACCACCTGTTTGGAACCCAGTTGTCCAGTTCTAAAAATAATCAAGTCTCAAACAGCACGCTACACTGTAAAACATAATGACACTGAGTGACTACTGCGTGCATCGAAACGATTTTAATTAATTAAAAATTGAAATATCCGTAGAGACGCTTGCCATCTTAGTCTTCCTGCTACCACGAACATTGCAAAGCTTTCGAAACTAATTTCAATAATATACGCGATGTAATCCGGTTACACTTGTAAAACAACACTTTCCCGACTGCCCCAGAAGGAGGGTAATTTAAATAATAACGAACGAAGATCGCGGTGCCTATATCGAGAAGAGATTATATCTCTGTACATTAGTATCACCAATACCAGAAATAGTATCATGGTAAAACAACATGCAAGTTTAAACAAGTAGTAGGTACGTAAAACGTAACTGCGTTGTTGCAATCAATGTAAGACGGAGCTTCGTAGTAAAGCTTACAAAAGAATGAAGAAAGTAAAAGAATAAAGAGTTGGTTCAAGTCAATAAGAACCATTATTTCAATGTTGAAAGTATCCGACTGTTACAAAAAAAATTGCAGTTTAATCAACACAACACAGAAACAGCTGAGCTTGATGAAAATAACAAATGGCCGCTATTTAAAGGCGGGTATAAATAGCAGGATAGATTTAAACACAAATGAAATGACATGAAATATAGTATAGTAGTTGTAGTAGCGTGGCTATGAATCACATACGGTGAGTTTCGTGGAACCAGAGATTCTTCGTGAGTTCGATTTTTTGACAGACGACGACGTGAGATTTCTCTGTTGACTTTTTCGCAGATATACCCAATTAGCCATAAAAAATACCTTGTTTTTAGAACCACGTGTGTATGCAAAATGGCCGCCAGATATAACGGGAACTAGCTGAATTGTCTTGCAAGATTCGTAGGCGATAGACAGACAAACAAATAAGCAATATAAAAAAATGGCAGTAGTTTTGGACCTAATTAAGACTTATCAATAATAAACGAGGGGTTCACCAGAGGATGGGCAGCAGAGCGTTCTCTGAGTATTTATTCAACCAACTGCGATCGCTAACCCGCCTGCCAAGCTTGGCGATTATGAAATTTCCTTTCCTTTTGGGTCAGGACATAGGTCCAGCAGTGGACGTCTTTCGGTGAAATGATGATAATAATGATAATACACCCTCAGAATATTTATTTATTATATTCTTTATTATTTTATTATTTTTAACGCATTTACGCATGCGAAGCGAAATCTAAAGACGAGCAGTGTTCACGGTAGCTTAGTGGCTAAAGCACTAGCGTACTGAGCCAGGAGTCGCAGGTTCGAATCCTGCTCATGAGCGATTTTTCTTTCCACAATTTAAATCTTTATTATATTCTTTATTGTACATTACACCAAACGAAAACAAAGACAACATTTTACAGAAAGAAAAAATCTTTGATTAGAACTGGATGTAAAAGTTGAAGGACCTAAGACGTATGGCACTATTAGTAAGGCTCATACGACCTCATTGATTTTCTTCGGTGTGAAAGGGAAATATCTACAACAAAAGAGTGTAATGATTGTAATATTACGTTTGCAAAAAAATAATTGAAGGACTGAATGGTCATAAACGTCATTCATAACTGAGCCCAATAATTCATCAATCCCAACTTTTGTGCTTTAAATAAAACCTCAGAACAAAGAAATAAAACCAAGACCTACTTCAAGATCATACGAGCTGAAAAATATAAAGAAGAAAATTATTTACCCAGCCGAGACAAACTATACAATTGAAAGATCTGCAACTACAATATTTTCAGAGGCGAGGCGATGCATGCGCAATTGAGCATCTTGCACTTGTGCCCATTAAAATGTTCAACATGATGCGTTAGCGCTATTTATTAGAACTGAAGGCCAATTGTCGTAATTAAAAACGTTAGAAATATCGTTCTAAACTAATCTCAATGCTTTAAATCTCAAGCTCCTGACAGTAGATTATTCTGATTGTCGTTTATTGGTGACATTAATTACCTAAGTGTCACAAATAAACGGCAAACGAACGTCTACTGTCAGGAGAAGAGTGGAATTCCTTGCCGACGTCAGTGTTTCCCGAGAAGTATAATCTGTTGGTCTTCAAGGCTCGAGTGAATAGGTTTTTGCTGGGCAAGCGTGTATCATCGTCGACCGCACCATCGGTTAACATCAGGTGAGGTGGCGGTCAAACGCAAGCCCGTTAAGAATAAAAAAATAAAACCGGCCGAGAGCATGTCGGGCCATGCTCAGTATTATAGGGTTCCTGATTACAAACGGACCAAATCGAATATTAATCAATGCTATTTTAGTTTTTGCAAACAGCGCCACCTAGCGCTGAATTTAAAAAGCAAAATTTAAGAAGTGTGTCATATCAATACATATAACACAAAGTTACTTTTTGTGATTTTTTTAAATAGGAAGTAACTAAAGAAGCATTATTTGCTTCATCAGATCATTTTTCTCTAAGGTCAACGACCTTTGAATTAGGACGTCTTAAGTATTTTGCAGTTTTCTCATTAATAATAATAACTCAAAAATTTATGATCACATTATACTCGAAATAGTTTTAAAAGAGAGTTTTTATAAAGGTCTATCAATATGGAAGATTATATGTTCCTATGTTGCATAGTTTAGAAATGGCAGGGGGGGGGACACATCGCAATCCACTTTGGCGGCCTGTATTTCGCAGATGGTATACCTGATAATAAAGTTATGTATGAAACATTACCTTCATTTTAGTAGACCTATTCAATGATACCCCACAAGAGGGGGTGCAGCGAAAAAAAAATTTTCATCCCCGTTTCACATGTATGGGCGCCACCCCTAAAATACGTGCTCAAGATTTTTTTTATTCTTTTAAAATTGAGATCTATATCTAGACCATTTTTTAACAAAATTTAATTTTCTTATGTTTATAACTGTAGAAGTTATTAAGCTGTAAAGGATTAGGACAGACGGACAGACGGACGGACATGACGAAACTATAAGAGTTCCTTGTAGGACTACGGAACCCTAAAAATGAATAAAAAAGATTGAAATTTAAAACATTGAGATTAGTTTAGCCTTCTGTTTTAATAACTGGGTTATACTATTAAAATACATTTTATACATTTCTAACTCACCTCCTATTTTATTTTAACAGATAAATCATCTTAATATATAAAACAAAGTCGGGTTAGTTACATCATTTATAACTCAAGAACGGCTGGACCGATTTTAATTAAATTAGATATACAGATAGAACATAACCCGGGTTAACATATAGGCTTTTTATCCCGGGAAGATGAATAGTTCCCGAGGGATGCGCGATAAACGATATTTACGCGGGCGAAGTCGCGGGCATAGGCTAGTATTATAATAAAACAAGTTTAACCGGATTACGTCGCGTATATTATTTAGAATGGTTTTCTTAACGTTTCGAAAGCTTTGCAGCGTTCGTGGTCGTAGGAAGACTAAGATGACAAGCGTCTACAAATACCTATTTCTAAAAATTATTTTAATCTACCGTACAATCTTTAATTGAAATCGTTTCGATGCACGCAGTAATCACTCACAAGTCACAACAATCTTTTATATCTTAGTCTTCCTGCGACCACGAACGCTGCAAAGCTTTCGAAACATCAGGAACACCAGTTATACGCGATGTAATCCGGTTAAACTTGTTTTATTATAATGTGTAGTGATCGCGAAAACTTAAGAAATTATTAGTAAAATCATATCTAAAAAATCAAACACCCATTGTCGGAAACCATGAATAATTTGCAGTCTAAATTCTGCAACGCACGTGCGATTAGGCTCGCACGCGCGCCAAAATCTCCATTAAACGCGTAAGTAATAATAAATATGCCATTTATTATTCTAAGAATTAACCAATAGCCATCATTGAAGCGCGTGACGAGTACTTTACGAGCTCTATGAAGGCCGTGGCTGCGTACTGATATAAAAATAAATAATGTTGAAATATACTCTGTGACGGGCCAAGACGCTCACGCCTGGGTCCTGTAAGAATTAAAAAGTTTGTTTTTCGTCAGATTTCTTATTTCTTAATTCGAATGATCACATTGATTGAAACAAAATGCTGCTAATTTTATTTTGCACTAAGTTAGCAGTTATTTGGAAAATATTCATTTTTAACAGACTTAAAAAAAAAAGAGGAGGTCAAACATAACCTCATACAACAACAACAATACCAATACATAACAATGTCGAATTTAATTATTTTTTTACATCATCATTGTTTTTATTGCATTTTATTTCTAGGGTTGGCTTTTTTACTTAAAGATTATTAAAAAAAAACGTACGGCTCTTCTACAACCAATCCGTAAAACGAAGAAACTTTCAACAACAATATTATTGATTTTATTGTTCTCAAACGAAACCCAAATCTAATTTTTGAGTTTCCGCAACCGCCTGTGGACTATTTCCGCTCATTTCCCGACGCGCGTGTGATCGACTATGAAGGCTGAACCCACAAAGATTTTCCTGTAGGTTTTGTATTTTGGTGAAGTGTGTTTATGTAGTCATAGGAATTTATTGGCAACTAAATGGTTAATTACAACATTGATTACAACGTTAAAAAGAGTATATCCATGGAGTTTCTTGCCGGTTCTTCTCCATATGACCCACAATTTGGAACCGTGCTTAGCAAACAACACCGCGCAACTAGTTTTTGCGTGCAATTAGAGCCTGACGTTTCAAAAGTGCCTGTAATTAGAGCCTGACGTTTCAAAAGTGCCTGTAATTAGGTTTATTTGAAAAAAAACCATTTGAATTAGAATTTTGTTGCTAAAATATAATTTGATAAAATGTTAATTCTATGTACTTATAATTTATGTGTCATCATCATTTCAGCCGAAAAACGTCCACTGCTGGACATAGGCCTCCCCCAAGCATCGCCACAACGACCGGTCCTGCGCCTTCCGCATCCAGTGGATTCCCGCGACCTTCACCAGGTCGTCGCTCCACCTTGTGGGGGGCCTACCCACGCTGCGCCTTCCAGTACGCGGTCGCCACTGCAGAACTTTACTGCCCCATCGGCTATCTGTTCTGCGAGCAATAATTTTGTGTACAAAAAAAAAAACTTAGGTACCTTTATCAAGTCAGGTAGACACTAACTAAACTTATGGGATGCGTGCTCAACTAGCCACTTTTTCAATAATATGTAGGTATTTGTTGCAACGCACTACCGAACTGGTGTGTTGCATGATACAACAACTTTGTTTGCTTGTGCGTCATTCTTCCACTAATGAACATCGAATAAACACATCGATTACAAATAATATTTATGTTCGATGTTTGTGTTCGTAAGTGCTGTAAGTTCGAAGAATATCGCTACCTTAAATGGCTTACGGTGTTAAGTTAAGCATAGGCACAGATAATACAAGTTGTTGATCTGTAACCGTGCCATTTTTCTAGAGCAAATGATAAATAATGTGCTTAGTCATCCAAAAATACTTGAAAAATTCTACGATCATTTAATATCCAAATTTTCACTTAGAAACATAGCGAGGGTTTGAGAATAAATCCCGAACGACTTTGAAAATAAGTCATCGGCGGCACTGTCAAAGGGTGAAAATACCTGCAAATTGTTTTGGTGGTTACGCACGCTCGTTATATCTATAGTAAAAAAACAGTATAAGTGAACGTACATGAAAATCACGCGCCGCCTTCAAAGTGTTGGTTTATGAAAAGATTTTGTAATACATACAAGGATTATTTTTTACTTTTTAGTTAAGGTTTTTGAAGTCGGTTTTTTTTTTGTTAATTTTTTTTTATTTCATACTTTTTAGTTGATAATTGCGAGGAATGATTCATAAGTGTTTATAGAACCAAATTGAGAATATATTTTTACTAACCTATGCTGTCCCACTGCTGGGCAAAGGTCTCACTCGTGTTCTTCAATACGTCCAATTATTGTCGTAAAAAAAAAACGCAAATCGGCCAAGAAATCTCAGAAAAACGAACATATGAGCAGATCATCTAGATAGGCGAAGCTAAAATAAACTGATTTATTGAAGCTGGTTAAAAAACTACTCAACCTATGTCAATAAAATTTATATGGGACCACCGCGCGGGCTTCCTCTACCAAATAAAAAAACAGCCACGTAAATCGGGCCAGAAATCTCAGAGTAATCGGTGTAGATACATGAAAAAAAAAAAACACTCCGAATACATAACATCGTCCATTTTTTTAAGCCGGTTAAAAACATCACTTCCAACTTCCGCAACCAACAAAAATGTTGCGCTCACAAGCTTTGTATCCGATAGGCTCTTGAAAAATCAGTACATTATAATAAAAAAGTCGGTTAACATGTTTAACCGGATTACATCGCGTATGTCATGGTATAATAAGATGGGTGTTATTATACCATGGCGTATATTATTTAAATCGGGTTTCCTGACATTTCGAAAAAAGCTTCATGTACCTACATGACTTTTCAAGAGCCTATCGGATACAAAGCTTGTGAGCGCAAATTTTTGTTGGTTGTGGAAGTTGGAAGTGATGTTTTTCCTTCTCACACACCACGAACTTCGAGAAATGATGACTCTTTTTTTTTTCAAAAAAATATTGCTTGGTTACAATAATTTTCGGCAAAGCACTGACGCATATCTGATTTGACGCATTTCTACACTTACCGTGACGAAATACGCATGGGCGTACATACCAAAGAATGAGTAGTCTATTAATAAACTTTCATAATTTGTAAAAACTTTTTTAATATCATAGATTTTCATCAGAGTAACTGCCATTAATTTGGAAGCAATTAAAAGTAGTTTGCTAGGCGAACTGATTTTCATCCCAAAAATTATTTTCATTAATTTTACAACAATATTCCATTAGTGAAATTAATTTTCTAAAGTTATACTCAGCTAAGGTTAATATCGAAATACTGACGCACTGCAGTGCTATAGACTTTCAACCAATGATTTAGCTCACTGCTTTCAACTTGGTACAATGCTGTGTGCAAAACACAAAATAAACTGTTATAATAATCATCATCATCATCATCATCCTCCTGCCCTTATCCCAATTTATTGGGGGTCGGCGCAGCATGTCTTTTTCTTCCATACATCTCTATCAGCCGTCATCTCTGTGTTCACTTTCTTTTTATCCATATCATCTTTCACACAATCCATCCATCTTTTCTTTGGTCTACCTCTTTTCTTATAGCCATCCACATTCATACACAAAATATGTTATAATAATATTGTGGAAATTTCTGTGGTGTCCGAAACTTTTCTCCGGTCGTTTTATAAATTTTATAGAAAATCAACGTCAAACGCCAGATAAATGGCTGTTTGCAGATTAACGCCGTGCCACTTCTAATAAAAAGTTTTTGACATTTATGCTGGCGAGAAATTATTTCTATAAAAAATGGCGCACGCAGGGAAATAGCTACGAACTCTGTAAGTGCATGTGAGATTTATAAATTGTTGAATGTTCAAAAAAAAAAACTAAATCTTTATTAATGGGAAATTAAAAGCTACGTGAGGATTTGTTCACAATGAATGAAATGAAATCTCAAATACATAGAGAAGAAATGAGAAAAGAAAACAAGTCGTACACTTGTTTTATTTGTTTATTAAATACGCTTCTAGCTATTTCAAATTCAATTTACCTTTTACAATCACTTCATAAAAAACCAAGCCAATAAACTCTAAGATGCATTAATTAAGTCTTATAACTATTTTGATACGAGGATCATCTGCTCTTGCATTTTAATCGTGTGTAAACGGTAAAAAAAATGGCGGCACGTCAATTCTAGCAGGATGCCAGAGACAACGCAGATCATTAAATACAAGATATTTGCTTCTCTGCCTATTTAATAGACACTTTTAAAATTATTTGTGAATCCCTACAGTGGTTCCATTTCGAAAAAAGGTGGACTTAAGGGTCGTGAGTCAGAATTTCGATCTTTTTTTTAATTAAAATTAAAAAAACGCCGCCCGAAATACATACATTAAAATACTATATTATATAGTACGATGGTTACCACCTTACAGGCTATACTTATACAAATTGACTATTTAACATATTTTACTACTTTACTGGTGCATCTACCTTATTCTTTGTCTCTGCATTACCCTAAGGTTGTCTGGTAGAGAACTTCTATGGCGTTAAGACCGCCTTTGTACCCTGTTGTGCATAAAGAAATAAATAAATTGTGATAGGATACAAATAGTCAAATAGGTATAAATAAGCCCACGCCTGTTTAACAAACTTCACAGTGTGCCTACGCACTCCTTATACACCCCAGACGTATCTAATTAGGACTCTGGTTCAGCACTAAATATATCAAAGTATCCTCACCACCTTATTAATGAGGTTATATAAAGTAGTACCTAACTATAATAAAGTTATGCTACTATTTCTGTAGTAAGGGTGACTATAGTCAGTGGTGGGTGGTACGAAACAGGGCACGACGCAATAACGGCGGTAAGACCCGTCATGGAGGAGTGGCTGGATAGGAGCCACGGTGCCCTCACCTAGCGGCTGACGCAGATACTCTCGAGGCACGGTTGCTTCGGGAAGTATCTGTGTCGCATAGGCCGGGAGCCTACATCCGAGTGTCATCACTGCGGGAGCTGCCCAGAGGAAACGGTGCGGGATACACTAGCCGGGCACTCCAGCTTGGGTCACGCAGCGCCATGACCTCATCACTACAGTAGGTGGCAGCGATCTCTCGCTTCCAGCCGTGTTTCTGTCTATGGTCGGGAGCGAGAGCGCTTGGGAAGGCGTCGTCTCCTTCTGCGAGGAGGTGATGCTCGCTAAGGAGGCGGCGGAGAAGGTTCGAGAGGCGTTGGCTGGGGGCAGGTGTTCTTGCGGCACTACAAAATCAGATTCTTCAAAAAAAAAGAAGAGCTTAGGCCTTAGTCTACCACACTTTGTTTGTTATCTTCTTCACGCTGTAACGGCTGAACAGGTTTGGGACACAGATAGACCGTGTGTTGAATTAATAAATAGGCTACTTTTTGTCCCGGGAAGGTAAACAGTTCCCGAGGGATGCGCGATAAACGAAATCCGCGTGGGCGAAGCCGGGTGCTAGTCTATTCCTACTAATATTATAAATGTGAAAGTATTATGTTTGTTCGTCTTTCAATCACTCTGAAACGGCTAAACACTTATAAGTATAAATAAGCAACACCCAAACCAACACAAAAAGTTACTTACTTGTGGAGGGAACAGCTGTTTTTTTCGCGTTTTCAGAGTTGGTCCCATACTCAGGTCCTATAGTAAAAGTTGTTCATACTGATATGTGCAATGATCCCTTAAGAGGTTTTCATTTATTTCAATAACACGTTCAATACAAATGGAAATTCAGCCCAGTTAAGGGGACTCCGGGAATATTTTATGCCTGAAGGAACCTAACATCCAAAGATCTTACCTAAGCTTTCTAGCCAGGTCATCTTAACCAGCGTTATACCACCATATAAAACAAACGCCATACCGGCGGCCCTACAATTCCACGCCAGTTAAATACAATGTAGACCCATAGACAAAGCGTGACGTCAGTAGTGCGTCATACAGTATGTAGGTCAACACAGAGCCATAGAGAATAGAAGCGGCTCTTTGAATCACAATGACCACTTCGTTACGGACCATGTTTGGGTTTTTCTTAGCATTTTTCATGGTTAATATGGTCGGCGGGGAGTTTGAGAGGTGTTTATGGATGATTACCTATTAACAAAAATAAATATTTTAAATATATTTCAGCTTCGACCTTGAAGTTTTTTCAACTTTGCACCATTTATAGCATTGTCGTTTTTATTACACATTGTAATAAAGTCCATAGTTAAAAAAAAACCAACACAGACTTTAACAGAACTTATTGGTCTAATGTTCTTCACTTACGTAATCCGTACAAAACTTTTTAAACAGATCTATGTTTAATCCAGATGATTCTCGGTGAAATGCATACATACCATAAACCGAAAATTACTTTCAGAAAACTAATGTTTTTAATGAAAATTTCACGTTCACAACAGTATTATTTTTTTTGCACTGAATTGCGAAATGAACTAAAGGCCTACCTGATATTACAAATCTTTTCCCATAGCAACTGCAATACGCATCCCCTGCCGCCACATCTGGCAGGGGACCTTCGGGATCGTGGACGCTAAGAGTGGGGGCACTCGAAGCGTCTATTAGGCGACCCTGGGAAGGACAGCAGTACGTGGTGGTCGTGTGCTACTTTGGGGGAAACAATATTGTTTTCCCAGGATGTGCCAAAGGCATAGCACTAGAGGGGCACCGACGCGGTCCAATGGAGTTCCCGGAGCTCCTCTTTTGTGTAGAGGATAGCCACCGTGTTGTTTTGGTCGGTAATAGTCCGACATAACCCTCCGCCGTCCCCAGACGGATGGTATCTATGAGGATTACCACGCGAAAACAAACAAAAAAAGGTTGTTGCCAAAATTGTACTGCAAGTCGCGTTTACCAAACATAGACATGAAGATGGAAAGTTTCATGTGATTGTAATTTCACCGGCACCCGTATCCTTCGCACCAACACAACATAGATAGATAGATAGATAGAATATACTTTATTGTACACCATGCAAAATTGAAAATAGTAGTAAACAGGAACAACGTATAGATTATGGGTACATGGGCGGTCTTATCGCTAAAAGCGATATCTTCCAGACAACCTTTGGATGGACAAAGAAGACGTAAGATCTAGATGATGGGGGCAGTCCGTGGTACGCCGTAATAGCGGCGAGGCCTATGTCCAGCAGTGGACGTCTTTCGGCTGAAATGATGATGATGATGATGAAAATTGTTGCCATCCCTTTCTTGTTTCTACCGTTAGTAAAAGAGAACGGTAGTTTACAATAAGTTTAGTTCGTGAACAAGAGATATGGCAATAGGCTCGCCCCCTATTACATGGGACTATAACATAACTGGCGAAATGTGGGTGTACTGTACTATTACACCTCTGCCTACCCCTTCCGGGAAATACAGGCGTGATGTTATGTTATGTTATGTTGTTGTGAACAAGAGAATCGACACCATTATCGAAACATCACTTTATTTACAATAAATTTTCTAACAAAAACGCTTTATTCTATTGCATCTTAGTAGTAGAACATCTATCATCTTGCATCTTAGTTCTTGCTTTAGAAATAGTAGAGCTCCTTTGTGAAAGAACTCGTCCGGGGAAGTACTACCACCGTGCCTACTTCTCCGCCAAATGGTGATGCTTGCATTGCTGTGTTTCGGTCTGAAGGGTGCGGGTGCCGGTGAAATTACAATCACATGAGACTTTCCATCTTCATGTCTCAGTTTGGCGAACCGACTTGCGGTACCGTTAAGGCAACAGCCTAGATGGCATTGCAGTTGTTATGGGCAAAGGTAACCGCTTAACATCAGGTGGGCCTTTAGCTCGTTTCGCCATCGTATACTATATAAAAAAGAAAAAAAAACTATCTCCATTACATAACACTGTAATATATAATCATGGCATAACTACATCATCAATCATCTGAATGATATTAAAGTGGTACTTAAATGACGCACGGAGAGTCCTTGCGACCATATTCAAGAATAAATAGACGTTTATCATTTCAAAATAGATGCAACATATGTATTGCTGTGACAATTCTTCTGTTTACCTGACTTTGGGCAGTGAATTTGATAAATAAGGTAGTGGGTACTTGAATTACGCGGACCTAGACCATCACTTAAAATGTCTGCGTAGTTAGGAACGACTCCTGACATCCACTACGCAGGCAATTCCTGCACTCATTAAAATACGAGGTATTTTGGTATGTATCTTATGTATTAAGAATAATATATAAGTCTATGATTAAAAGTATGTATTTACAAAAAAAGTATTTAACTACCTATTATATCCAATTATCCATTTTCTAGTACCCATAGCACAAGCTCTGCTTAGTCTGGGACTCGACTCAAAACTTTTATTGCATTCATGTGTACATAGGTGTTACATTTATAAGTCCTATAGGTACTTATATGGTTTCAACATGAAACCCGGACTAGACGGTGATGTGTAAAATGTCCCAAAAATATTCATTTATTTATTTTATTTATCATACAGGGTAACATTACTCATTAAAATACGAGGTATGTTGGTATGTGTGGCAACTCTCTCACATTTACAGATACGAAAGCTTCTAGGTTATTTTGTTCTCAAGTGCCAATCTTGAGAACAATAATACTATACAGGGTAATTGAAAAAATACCCGAAACCTTCAAGTACTAACTTCGTACCACGATCTTGAATAACGTTTGTTCTACGACTTTGGCCAAAATTAAACAGGATAGCCAAAAAATGTATGTTTATTTGAAGTGTGTAAAATTTGCGTATACTATAGCATATTATACCGCAAGCCCGAGCCGAGCGCCTTTATACTAGCTGCGCAGCCCCACCGATGCGACACCGGGCGCCCTCTCGTCGGCCGTCTAGAATATGCAAACTACAGAGTATTTTCTAAAGTTAGTGCTAAGAGATTTCGAGTATTTTTTTCAATTACCCTGTGTACAAAATAGCCACATCCAGAACACCAACATCCTTCACATCTTCCACACAAGGACGGGTGTCCCTGAAACCTGTCCAGCCTTTGTGCGGCTAATAGGATTCAAACAAGCACCTTTTTGCTTTTGTTTCACTTCTCATAAGAAAGAGAGATGCTGTCAGCTAATTGTAGCATACATGTTTTAAAGTAAGATTCATGGGCTTTTTAGAAATATATTAGCCAGATATTCTAGCACCTTTTTGCTTTTGTTTCACTTCTGGCTGGAATCTAATTTAATTCATTCTAAGTAATTTATTTATTTATGTAATTTCATTATACCTATGATGAAAACCGATTTTCGCAAAATCAAAATAAATTTCAAAATAGACAAACTTAAGTAGAAATCAAAGACGGCCCCCAAAAAATCACAGCCATTTCGCCCTATTTTTAAGCCTTTTTTAAAGATTTAAAGAGATTTTAGGCGATTTTATTCTAACATCCTTCAGTGTCACCACAAATATTTTAACAATGATTTTATTTCCGTACATGGTTTATATAGAAAGCAAAACAAAGATTTTTTCTCTCCTCCTCCTTCAATATAACAAATCAAGACGAAAATACGGAATAATTATGTTTGAAATATTCGTAATGTTACTTAAGAGACGATAAAATTAAATAAATAAATATTTTTGGAACATTTTACACAGCACCATCTAGTCCCAAACTAAGCAGAGCTGGGGCCTTAATATGAACTCTTATTTCCAGGCAGTTCTCGCTGTAAAGTGAACTGCCTGGCAAATTCGTATTAGTAACTCAATTGCCAGCGAGTCAGCGGTCACGTGACACTACAAGCCGACTTCTGCCCGTATTTTGGCTGACTGGCTAGCGATAACCGTATTATGAACGCTTATTTGACGTTTCATTTCTGTTTTTTTCAGTCAATAAGTGACATTAGAAACCAGTCAGTAAAAGCTGTCTTGGAGTACCTTTTATTGAATTGCTTTGAGTTCGTTTGGTAATAATAATAATTCTAACACTAACATGTGCGATTATTACGAAGTAATTGCGTTTCTGGAAAGCGACGCTTCAAGGCAGACATTCACAACATATAAAAAAATATAGACTAAGTGCTGCGAACAATCACAATGAAGCCAATCAAACCGTGCTCCTCCGTGAACAAACCAGCGCTCACGCACACATATGCTCTTGAAAGATATATTTTTTTGGCCATGCTTACTAGACGATGCCGTGACATGTGTACTGAGAGCGGTGAGCATGGTTTGATGTGCATGTGTGTGCGTGAGCGCTGGTTTGTACACGGAGGAGCACGGTTTTGGTGGCTTCACTATGATTGTTCGCAGCACTTGGTCTATATTTTTTACTATGAACTAAATAACATGAAATGAAAAATTATTTTCTTTGTATTTTATTACATATTTTAAGCCAAATAATATCACACATAGCACTTACGCCATTCTAATACGTATTGTTTAAAACATTAATTTAAAGTAATAAGAAAATAATAAGATGTATTGAAATCTCTTTGTTCCCACCCCACCTTCGATTAACTTCCCGCTGACTTTTAAATGGGGTGTCGTTCGGAAGCGTAACACCGCGAACCATTCATATAAATATACATTTAGCAAAATGTGGTAAAATCAACACATTATTATTTTTGTTGTTGGCAAAATACGATGCTTTAAATATTTCATTATACTTTTATGTTCATGCAACTAATATTTTGAATTTTTAATATTAATACATTACAAAATTAAAACCGTAACGTACCGACAAAAAAATTAATCTTGTTCCTAAACGTCACCGTCAAAAGTTAAAAGACAGCCATAGACAACTTATCCATCCAGAAGTCAGCCAGGTTTACGCATGTCATAATACGACATTTTACAAGGCAGAAATGGATTGCCTGGAACTTGCATGGTTTTTTAAAAGCTCATAATACGGCCCCTGGTACTATGTGTACTAGGCAATGGATATAAGAAACACCCAGACCAACACAAGCACTTATGTTCATCTCACAAATATTTTTGTCCTGTGGGAATTGAACCCACGACCTCGTGATCAGCAGTCCGACTCGAACCACTAGACCATAGACGTCGTCGATTACAGAATAGATTTTTTATTTCGCCTAAAATCTCTCGAAATCTTTAAAAACATGCTAAATTAGAGCAAAACGGCTGTGAAACATAAAAGGCCTCTTAATTGAATTTTATCCTAAGTATTACCTAATTTAGGAACAAAATCGTATGGCCTCAGAACAATATGCTTTGGTTCTGTTATTGTTCTGAGAGTTTTGCCAACGGGGACGTTTTTTTTATAGTATAAGATGGCGAAACCTTTGCCCATAATAACTTCAATACCACTTAGGGCACCTAGGCTGTTGCCTAAATGGTACCGCAAGTCCGTTCGCCAAACTGAGACATGAAGATGGAAAGTCTCATGTGATTGTAATTTCACCGGCACCCGTACCCTTCAGAACGAAACACAGCAACGCAAGCATCACTGTTTGTCGGAGAAGTGGTAGAACTTCCCCGGACGAGCTCTTTTACAAACGAGCTCTATACTACTAAATGCAATGCAAAACAAAAGCAGATGGCACCATCTGTATCGGTCACATTACAATGAATCAGAACGAGTTAAATTGACATTAATAATGCTGTCAAACAAATTTTAACCAGTAAAATCGTTTTGATTTTAAGTACCAACATGTAGCGCCCATAATTCCTTCATTGCTGGCTTTTTTAGAGTTCCGAAGTCCTACAAGGAACCCTTATAGTTTCGTCATGTACGTCCGTCTGTCCGTCTATCCGTCTGTCCTAATCCTTTACAGCTTAATAACTTCTACAGTTATAAACATAAGTAAATTAAATTTTGTAAAAAAATAGTCTACATATAGATCTCAATTTTAAAAGAACAAAACAATAGTTTTTACGTATTTTAGGGGTGGCGTCCATACATGTGAAATGGGGATGAAAAATTTTTTTTCGCTGCACCGCCTCGTGTGGGGTATCATTGAATAGGTCTACTAAAATGAAGGTAATGTTTCATACACCACTTTTTTATCAGGTGTACCATCTGCGAAATATAGCCCGCCAAAGTAGCTTGAAATGTGTCCCCCCCCCTGCCATTTCTAAACTATGCAACGTAGAAACTTATAATCTTCCACATTGATAGACCTTTGTGAAAACTCTCTTTTAAAATAATTTCGAGTATAATTTGATTATAATTTTTTGAGTTATAGAGAGAAAACTGAAAAATACTTAAAACGTCCTAGTTCAAAGGTCATTGACCTTAGAGAAAAATGATCATAGCAAATATGCTCCTTTAGCTACTTTCTATTTGAAAAAATCACAAAAAGTAACTTTGACATGACACACTTCTTAAATTTGGCTTCTTGAATTTATCGCTAGATGGCGCTACTAACAACCCCCTCTGAGTCGCGAATGCTACCGATTGTTGTAAAAACTAAAATAGCCATGATTAATATTCGATTTGATTCGTTTGTAATTACACCTACTTAAGGAACCCTATAATACTGAGCATGGCCCGACATGCTCTTGGCGGGTTTTTTACTCTGCAGAACTTCTACCATAGAAAAACTTCTAACTTGGCGGGCGCGTTTTTTTTGTTTTCAAATAATTTATTTATTAATTTATGTTACAGATCAGTTTGGTAGTAGTATAATTGTATATTTGTGTATTGTAGTTTTTAAATTTAGCTTTAGTGTTCATTCTTTTGCTGTAGTGGTAAGTTTTTAGTTTTATTTCTGGTCGTTCAATGAATGATCCGCCTGATCCGGGGGGCTTTGTCCCCCCGGCAGGTAATTATGTGACAATCCAGTCGAATGAGTCTGGAATGGATACCGATACATCCACTTCGGCCCGGTCCTTAAAGAGAAGTCGAATACACATGTGCAAGCACTGCAACAAACGCCGTAGGAAGCACCACGGTTCGGAGTCGTCGGGCTGTAGCTGTACTATTGAAAACATTTCGCAGTTACAATCATCACCTGAAGTAACTAAATTAGATAATGCACCAACCACCCAAGATCCTATTGCGTCATCCACTCAATCTCCAATTCCCTCCCCTGTGGGACGACAGCTTTATGAAAAAAGCGATGCTGCTCCTTTCATAATACATATACAAAAAATTCAATCGACACCTAATGATGGCACTACACTGCACCCAGTTACTTTTGGCAAATTCTTAAAGCAGAACACTTTTCAGAACATTATTAATGGCAGTGTGAAAAAGATAGGCCGTAATAAAATTTCTATTGCATTTTCTTCTTTCTCTGATGCGAATTCTTTTATTCAACACAAAAGCTTGGAGGCTCAGAAGTTAAAAGCTTTTATACCTACATTTAATGTAGCAAGAATGGGATTGATTCGTGGGATTCCTTCAGAATGGTCTCCGGAGGAAGTTATGGATAACATTTCAGTTCCTATAGGGTGTGGTCCAATAATTAAAGTCAGACGTCTTAATTTTAAAACATTTATTGACGGATCTGCTGTTTGGAAACCTTCTCAAACAATTGTTGCAACATTTGATGGGCAGATTTTACCAAAGCGTATTTTCATGTGCTACAATGCACTTCCGGTTGATCTTTACATTTTTCCTACAATTCAATGTTTTAATTGTTGCCGGTTTGGTCATACAAAAATGCAGTGTAGATCCAAACCCCGGTGTTTTAAATGTGGACACAACCACACAGCAGATAGCTGTAATTTAGAGCCTGAAAATGCATCTTGTTGCTTATGTTCTGGGTATCATTTTGCAACTGATAAGTCATGCCCTGAATTTCTAAGACAGAAAAATATAAAAACCTATATGGCCCAAAATTCTATATCTTATGCTGAATCTTCTAAATTACATCCACCGGTTTCAAAATCATTTGCTGATACACTACTTTCTCCCCCATCAAGAGATTCTTCCGATAAGCCCTTTATATCTTTTCAAAATAAAACATCCCCTTCTGGTCCTTCTGGTTATAAAAAAACTGTCTTTCTTAAACCTCGTTCTCCTCATAAACCTATCCATGGTTACAACAAAGATGCCCACAATGCAATCATTAATGATTATGCCATTCCAGAACCTTCAAATGGTTGTGCTCTAAATAATCAAAGCAAAGATGAATCTGATACTCAATTTTCACTGAATGATTTTATTACAGCCCTTTTAAGTCTTTTTGCACAGTTCAACTTTTCACCGTCCAACGTTGCCCCAGTCCTCAATAAACTCTCCCAGTCTGTCCATAATGGACCAACAAGCCAAACTCATTCAATGGAACTGCCGCAGTCTAAATAATAAAAAAAGTGATTTAATTTATCTAATTAATAAATACAAGCCTTTCGCTTGGCAGAGACATGGCTTAAACCAAATCAAGTTTTTAATATTCATAGCTATGTAATTATTAGAGATGATAGACCTGATGGGTATGCTGGTGCAGCTATACTTATTAAGGATTCTATTCCCTTCTCAGTAATTTCATTACCTCCTCATAGTGATGGAATATCAATGGTAGCAATTATATTTAATAATATTTGTCTTGTTTCTATTTATATTCCTTACCCTTCTTCTTCTATACTTCAAGAGATTGATAATCTCTTTTCTTTTCTTCCTAAACCTTTCCTAGTACTGGGGGATTTCAACTGCCATCACCAATCTTGGGGTAGTTCAATTTCTAATAATTATGGTGAAGAGTTATTAGATCTAGTAGATCTGCACAATCTATGCATTTTAAATTCGGGTTCTCCTACTAGGCGTACTGGTCCCAATGAGATTCTAAGTGCAGTTGACCTGTCTATCTGCTCTCCTAACTTAGCTTCTTCAGTAATATGGCAGACTTTAACCTCTACTTTTGGTAGTGATCATTTTTCTATTCTCATTTCTTTCCCTTTCTTAAAACAAACTTCTAAGATAAAAAGATCAAATTTAAAATACAAAATCCCTAACAGAAGTAGTTTTGACTGGGATAAATATAAAAATAAAGTTGACAGCAACATATCTTCTCTTCCCGTTATCTCCAATCGTAATGAAAATCAGTGTGCAGAACGTTTAGCGCATATTTTGATTAATGCAGCAGACGAGGTTTTTCCTGTTAAAAAGAACAATATTAGTACAATTCCCAAGCCCCCTTGGTGGGATTCTGAGTGTTCTGAGGCTGTCAATAAACGAAAACAAGCTGAAGAAACATATAACCTCAACATGTCCTTTTCTAATTTTGATTCCCTCTGTATCATTATCACAGAAACTCGTAAGCTTTTTAAAAAGAAAAAATATGAAGGTTGGCAAAAATTCTGTTCTTCAATTTCTCCTAATACACATCCCACAATAGTCTGGCGTAAAATTCGCAGATTTCGATCAGTTTTCAATAGACCTTTTTCTTCTCCTATTTCTGATTCACTTGCACATGACTTCTTAGATAAACTAGCTCCTCCATGGGTTCCTCAGGCTTTTAACTTAATTCGGCACAATGATCCCGGTAGCCTTACCCATAATGACTTAGACTGTCCGTTTACATTAAATGAACTGAAGGGTGTTATCATTAATACTGTAGATTCTGCTCCAGGCATTGACGGCATACCTTACTCCTTTTTTGCCAAATTAAGTGATAATGCTCTCAGTTACTATTTGAATCTTATTAATTCTATAATGAAAACAGGAAACATCCCAGTTGAATGGAAACGTCAAATGGTATTGCCATTTCTTAAGCCTCATAAACTACCATCCGATGTTTCTTCCTACCGCCCCATAGTTTTATCTTCCATTCTAATTAAGTTAGCAGAACATTTAATAAAAAACCGCCTTGAGTGGTATGTAGAAAGCAAAGGTTTATTGGCAGCTTCACAATACGGTTTTAGAAAGGGTAAAAGTACCATGGACTGCCTAAGTATTTTTACTACTGATGTCCGGTTATCCTTTTCTAATAATGAATCCACCATAGCTGTTTTTTTAGATATCAATGCAGCATATGATAATGTTTTGCTATCTGTTCTACAGAACAAAATGCATGCCTTACAAATTCCGATCAATCTGTCCAATTTCATTATGAATATACTATCCGAACGCACAGTAATTATGTCAGTTGCTGATCATCAATTAACTCGTCTTGTATGGAAAGGTCTTCCACAGGGTTCAGTGCTGAGTCCATTGTTGTATAATATTTACACTTTTGATTTAGATTCGTCTTTTACCAACCAAGTTAAAGTTCTCCAATATGCTGATGACTTATTGTTGTATTTTTCAAGTAATTCTGTTGAACAAGCCTGTTCCGTGCTTACTTCTGCCTTAAGTACTTTAGCATCATGGTTACATTTAAACGGCTTAGATTTATCCGCTTCCAAAAGTGCAGCTGTTTTATTCACCCGTAAAAGAATTGTTCCTCAAGTGAATGTGTTATATAATGACAACCCTATCCCAGTAAAAGATAATTTTAAGTACCTAGGAGTAATCTTAGACTCAAAGCTTACTGGTGTTCCACACTGCGATTATGTTATTAGTAAATGTGAACACCACTTAAATATTCTTAGATGTCTTTCCGGTGTTTGGTGGGGTGCACATCCATTCTCTTTGAAACTTATTTACAATGCTATTATTAGAAGCATTTTGGATTATGGACTATACAATTTAGAACCTGGTAGTGTTATGGCTTTAAAAAAATTAGATCGTATCCAATCTAAAGCTCTTCGTATTATATCAGGTGCGATGAAGTCCAGTCCCATTAACGCACTTCAAGTTGAGTGTGGCGAACCCCCTTTGCATTTAAGAAGGCAGTTCCTATCTGATAATTTTCTCTTTAGAATCATTCAGTTTACGGATCACCCTCTCATTCCAAAACTGGAATCTTTAGTATCGTATATTCAGTCTTCTAATTACTGGACTCATAAATCTGTGCCATGTTTAGTTGTAAGTTACCAAAAATTCCTCTCTTTATCATCACCTACTCACCGTTCCAATAAACTTCCTTTATTCACCTGCACTTATGACTCTCTTCAGTTTACTCCTGATATAAAATTTAACTGTTTTGATAAATCGGACCCTACTGTTAGCTATAATTTTAAAACTTTTCTTGCTGAGAATTTTGAAGGTTTCCATCATATTTTTACAGACGCTTCCAAGCCATCTCCGTCTGAATGTGTTGGAATTGGTGTCTATCATTCTCAGTATAATATTGTCCAAAAAATTAAGCTTCCTCCGGAGACATCTGTTTTTACGGGTGAATGTTTTGGCCTCCTCAAAGCAGTTGAATATGTTAACTTATTAAAAATTAAAAAATCCGTTATATTCTCTGACTCTTTAAGTGCTCTACAAGCCATTGGTAAATTTCCATTTAAATTAAAATCCCAATTACCTGTAATTTTTGAAATAAGAGAATTCGCATTTAGAGCCATGTCTAAGGATTTGGTCATAAAATTTGTCTGGATTCCTGCTCATGCTGGAATCCATGGCAATGAAATTGCTGATGGTCTTGCCAGTGACGCGGTGCAGTGTGGGGATTTGTTTCCTTACACAAATTTCTGTTCTGACCTTATAGCTTTACCAAAATCTTTTCTCCGTGACTCCTGGAAGGAAGCTTGGGATACGAGCAAAACATTAAAAGGTCGTTACTTTTCAAAGATTCAGCCTGACATTCCTGTAAAGCCGTGGTTCTTTCGGGCAAAGTTTGGCAAGGTGGAGACCTCTATATTAATACGAATCAGGCTTGGTCATGTTTGTTCTCCAGCCCACCTTGCCAAAATACATATTATTGACAGCCCCGTTTGCACATGTGGTATTGATGTAGGAGATTTAAATCACATTTTCTTTGCTTGTCCTCTGTATGACCGTGGTTCCTTCTTAAATAATCTTGTTTCCCTCTGTACTCCTTTCCCTACTTCTATTCTCTCATTACTTTGTACAAACAATCTTCAAATTTATAAATGTATAGCCTCTTTTATTTCTGTAAATAAAATTAGAATTTAATCCACCTAATGTAAATTGCTCATCTTCATACATCCTTTCTCCTTTTACAACCCATCTCATCTTTGAACAACCATCCTGATCCTATCCACGTTAAATCCGTTCTGTTTCCTTAAAATTTTTGTTTCCCTACCTTTTATTATCGTCGTTCTTCCTAAAATCTACCATAACCGTCATTGGCGAAATGCACAAACCGTGCAAAGCCATTAAAAAAAAAAAAAAAAAAAAAAAAAAAAAAAACTTCTACCATACTTTTAAGATAAAAGCTATTATGAACACATTAAAGTCCACCTCCATAGGTACTATAAATCTTCGACAAGACGCTACGAGACAGCATAAAATCCACAACTTAACGATTTGAACTTTGTTTCTCTTACCAAAGTTGCCGAGAAACTTTACCGACAGCTTTCTAATACTTTAATCTTAGATCTTGATATATATTGATTGATTCATATTGTCTTTCAGTAATTATGCTGTTTGGCAGCGTGTTGAAGTTTGGCTTTCGTTATTGTAATTAATTTTGTTTTGTTTAGTGTCGTAGGCACAGACATAGTAAAAAACATAGATGAAATGCTGCGAACAATCATAGTGCAGCCAAAAAAACCATGGTCTTCCGTGTATAAATCAGCGCTCACGCACACACTATGCACCTGAAGGATATTTGTTTTCGCGATGCTTACTGGACGATGCCGCGACATGTGTACTGAGAGCGGTGAGCATGGTTTGAGGTGTATGTGTGTGCGTGAGCGCTGGTTTGTACAAGGAGGAGCATGGTTTTTTTAGCTTCACTATATGATTGTTCGCAGCACTTGGTCTATATTTTTTACTGTGTCTGTGGTCGTAGGATACGATTTTATAACCAACCAAGAAATTGATCATTGACAGTTAATCACCAGTATTTTTTTTTTTCGGAAACCGATTTTCTGAAACACCATGATCAGTTCACAGAAACGATTTTTCGGAGATTTTGTTGAGACATCACTAGTTGTTGCAAATCTGATCAGTCTCAAAGAATTCTAAAATCGTTATGTCATCCCACACTATCTCGATGTTTATAAACAAGCAAAACATACTTCTACATTCGTAAAATGTTGCGAAACTGTTTGTTTCGTTTGCTCTCCATCACTAGCGTTGAGCAAAGCATCACGTTGGGAAACACGTAGTGTTTATCGCAACAGTTTTAACTGTTCAGAAACATGGCGATTCGCGTTTCTGGAACAGTGTTTAACAACAAACACTGAAAAAAATAAAACGAGACTTTTTACTGTTCTTGTACAGTAAAAAAAAAACGGTTCAGGCAACTTATTTTTATGTTACTGATTACTGACTTTATTTTCACTGTTTTTTCAGTTATTTTCACTGTTTTTTCAGTTAGTTTTACTTCTTTGGACAATTGGCTCTCTTTTTACTGACCAAAGCGGTGAATATTACTGAAAAATTGATGTTTTTTGTTTCAGTGAAGGTTCGTAGTGAATACATGGCATTAATTATTATTTAATTATCTTGAGGTTAATTTATGAACATGGAGGCCTTTCCATGACGGTTCATTTCTGAACATGGAGGCCTTTTCATGACTGCTTTTATCAACAAACACAAAGAAAATTGCCATAGTTTGGCAGACTGATTTGCTATCGCAATTTTTTGTCAGGAGCAAAGACATTTCTATACTGACGTAAGTATAATACCTTTATGGTCAGGAGCAAAGACATTTCTATACTGACGTAAAGTATAATACCTTTATGGTCAGGAGGATGTCCCCTGTCTTTCAGAAGCCTTTACTGAGCTGTTATGCTATCACAAGCCATATAATATTCTCATCGACGTAAGTTCCCAACGCTGTAATTGTAAATGTAATAATAGTTGTATAACACAGCGTTCCATGTAGTACTACATTAATAATTAATTCAACGCTGTGTAGACAACAGTATAAATAAGTAATAGTTGGATAGTGGTCGTTCTATAGGTGTTAGGTCACGATGAGGACGTGTTGTGTAGTGGTAGGTCGCTGCAACCGCGTCATTTGCGAGCCGATGCATTGTGGAAATGGCAGTGGAGATATAAGTATCAATATAGGTTTTAATATAGGTCGTAAAATGTAGCTTGTGTCTGATGACAAATAATTAAAAAAAACTTTTTGACAAAAAAATTAACCGACGAAAACAGAAAATGAAAAGCGAAAAATAAAATGAAGCTTTTTGTCTTAACCAATCTCCTAACTGAACTAATGTAAATAACTAATTATGAGTCGGCGCCAAATAAACATCCATTATGTCCATTGTGTCTAGAACTACATTTCGTTTTCCTACCCTTAGGGGTGGATTTTGATTTTCATTTAAATGGGACCTACTTCGAGATATACCCTATCCATTAAAAAAAGAATCATAAAAATCGAACTACTCTGTAAAAAGTTATAAGTGGTCATACATACAAAAAAAAAATACGCCTCGAATTGAGAACCGCCTCCTTTTTTTTCGTCGGTAAAAAAATCAATACAATATATATAAAAAGAAATGTTCTGACCACTCATTAACGTCCAGCCCAATCCCTTGGACCGAGAGGTTTGAAATTTCCACGGGATATAGGGAATAAAGAGGCTTTTTGCTTTAAACTTGCCTTATTATTAAAATCCACAAGGACGGAGTTGCGGGTAAAAGGTAGTGTCAGAATTCGAATGAACGTATTTGACGTCTGTCACAGGACTCAAGTTATATTTTACCATGGTATATAGTTGTCTTCAAAGGCAAGAATGGCTACTCAATTAAGTAATAGGCAGATACGTGGCCCTCGAGTTGACTGAACTGAACACCCTATTACTTTCAGTGGATATTTATGCTGAGAAAATAACTAGTTCTTCTTGGACACCCCTTGTAAAGTCTGTCAAACAACAAATACTTCATTTGAAAGATACGCAAGCCACGACCTCTTTAATGTTAAACAGAGGTGCCAATGAACGGATCAGAAAACCACTAGAACCAAGAATGAGACCCCCTCCTATTTTCTTCTCTGTCATGTTGGCACCACAGACATAGTAAAAAATATAGACGAGATGCTGCGAACAATCTAGTGAAGCTAAAAAAAACTATGCTCTTTCGTGTAGGTACACCCAGTGCTCACGCACACACATGCACCTCAAACCGTGCTCACTCCTCTCAGTACACCGGTCGCGACATCGTCCAGTAAGCATCGCGAAAGCAAATTTCCTTCAGGTGCATGGTGTGTGCGTGAGCGCTGGTTGTACACGATGGAGCATAGTTTTTTTTTTTTGCTTCACAATGATTGTTCGTAGTACTTCGTCTATGTGGTTGGCACAAGCTACGAAGCTAAAATACGTAACTTGTGGAAACATCCATAACCTTCAAAATACGAATCCCTGTTCGAAGCATTTTTCATATTCAGATGATTTTCCTTTTAAAATGACACATTTTCACAGCGGTGACACTCCCCTGTACGTGTGAGCTCGCTCGCCAGTGACCTTGAGGGAGCGCGTTTACATGCAATATATTGGCTGGGCAGCCGAGAGACTGCCCGTTCCACACGCCGCGCGCCGCGCACGGCCCCCGCGCTCGCCCCGACCCGCACACAGCCGTCAGGAATTTTACGAGCACACATGCTTAAGTGTCGCTTGTCGTTAGTATATATTCTATGACATTGGTGACTCAGTTTAGATGATACATAGTATTCATCCCTGCTACGGATATTCCAAACTTTGTACCTATTGAACCCACTGTTCCTCCCTGCATATCACCCCACCGTCCGTTGGCAAAACATCAAAGTGTAGCCGACAAGTGATACAGTCTGGTTACAGGTGCTGCGATAACTCGCGTTCGATTCACTCGCCTTCACCTCCGCTTTTATGAGGCTAGTTGTGGATGCAATCAATACTAATAAAACAATCTGTTTATAGAAAACGGGAGAATAATAGATACTTACCTACCTTTATTTAATTTGTGTCTTTGAAATCAATTAGATTATTCGGAGAAGAACCGAATATTGACCGACAAAGCTTGCGGAATTAGTATGCTGAAGTGGCAGACGGCTAGCCATGTCCGTTGGAGCAGACAAGTCCTTGAATAGGAATAGTAGCTGGGGGGACTGAATGCGAAAGGCGAAAGTCAAGTATTGTAGCGCGACTCAGGAGAGGCCTTTTTTTGACTGCAATAGGGTTGTATATTGATATCCAATAATCCCATCACGGATGGCCGATGGGGCAGTAAAGTTCTGTATAGGTGGACCGACGCCCTGGTGAAGGTCGCGGGAATCCGCTGGATGCGGACAGTGCAGGACCGGTCGTTGTGGCGATGCTTGGGGAAGGCCTATGTCCAGCAGTGGACGTCTTCGGCTGAAATAATGATGATGATGAGTCTCATCATTGCAGCTCCCCGATTTAGAAAATTTTAGCACATTGTCTCAGTGTGGCATTAGTTAAAATAAAATAGTTACAAATAACGCACGCACAGTTGTACCAGATCTCAGGGTAAACAATGAAAAAAGTAAACAATGTGCGTTGTACACAAATTATTGCAGCATTTATAAAACACCAGCAGACGCGCGCGGCTTTATTCGCGGGGTGTCGCTTATGTAACTATGCTGTTTTGTGTTAATCCCTTAAATGATCTTGGTATACTATAGTGTGCTAAATTTCATTCAAATCCGTTCAGGCGTTTTTTCTAATTTCTCGGCAATTGCAAACATCTTAAAAAAACACATTTGTAATAGTATATAACCTTCTTAGATACTCCCTCTTTTTATCGGTGAAATCGTATGAAAAACCATACAGTAGTTTCTGAGATTAGCCCGAACAAACACCAACTAAGCGCGGCGGGGGAATTAATTTATAATATATTAGCGGAACCGGCAGACGGCGTACTGCCCGGAAAAGCAGCGCCACCTACCGGGTCCAATTGTGAATATAAACTATTCTCGAATCCACTGGAAACTGGAACACACGAAAAATTTCATCCAAATCGGTCCAGCCGTTTAGGAGTTCAGTCACATACACACGCACAGAAGAATTATGTATGTAAAAAAAATAGTGATAGTAATGATTATAAGTAGAATTTTACCGTGTAGTTACCAGTTCCCAGGAATAGACTTACCGCAACCGTGGGTATCATCAAAAACGAGATAAAATGAATTTGGCCAAATAAAGCGAAATACCAACGTAACAAAACAAGTGTTGACCAATCTGACTGCCAAAAATACCAGTTCTTTACTGCCCCACTGCTGGGCACACACTTTTTCTCAGAGGGCGAGAAAAGTTCAGATTTTAGTCCAGAACGCTGGCCTGTTTTGGGTTGGCGCCCTAGAAACACCATCGAAAACTTTAGTCTACCAAACAAGATGATTTTGGTATAATAGCCTATTGTGATTATTCATTTTACTGATAATTTTGAAGCTAATGGTCAACTGAGGACATACGAGCGTCCACGGGCTTAAAAGATATGATAAGGCTGCGCCGATATTGCACCAAATAATCGGCAACTCATTGAAAGCCCATATAGGTTTTAACATATTCATCAATCTTACCATATCATTTTCAAATCCTTTCCAATTTATCCTAAAAAGTACAAATAATTCAAGTTTATTTGTTTTCAAAATAGGAAGGTACTTATTCCCTCAAAGAGGAAGCGAATAAGCAGATTTTAAAAAGGAATCCTTTATGTTCACCAATCCGTTTAAATTCGGAACAATATGGCGATCGGCCATTATTGGCAGGCTCTGGTTGAGAAATTACGTTATTGGTTTATCATTTACGCGGGGTTTGCAATTTACAATACCAGTTTCGT
This sequence comes from Asteroscopus sphinx, assembly GCA_949699075.1. NCBI lineage: Eukaryota > Metazoa > Arthropoda > Insecta > Lepidoptera > Noctuidae > Asteroscopus > Asteroscopus sphinx. The sequence goes on from OX453023.1 coordinate 6,498,756, forward strand.
GGAACTATTGACTCAATACTCCCTGACGTATCCCAGACAGATGTGAGGACAACCTTATTATGAGTACAGGTTGGACGCGTCTTTTAAGAGATTTATTTTATTTACGTTTTTTTAGTAAAATATCAAAAGTTTAGCAGAGTATACACTTAAAATTTATATTCACTTGACTTAATTATTCAACGATTGAACCATACTATGAATTTCCTGTATACAAAATACGTTATGTCACTTGTCGGGTGGCAATTGGAAAAAATGATTTCTTTATTACAAGCCAGCTGCTAGAGTGAAGATCATCGGCATTGCTAGGGCTTGCAATCGAATATTCGAATATATAGAAAAATCTAATGTATTCGAATATCCGACTTTTTATGACCGACTACCGAGCTTTTTATATGTATATTCGATTGCAAGCCCAGCAATGGCACTACAATCTTTTATTGTTTTACTTTTTTAACCAATTTTTATATTTATTCACTTAAAATACAACTTAAATACATAAACTAAACCTTATAATCCTATAAGTCAATACAATAAAATTATACAATATGAAGAACAAACAAAATAAAAGTAGGAGAATAAAATAATACATTTTATTATTATTAACGCATTTACGCATGCGAAGCGAAATCTAAAGATTTCAATTGTGGAAAGAAAAAGAAAAAAGAAAGAAAAAGTGTTCACGGTAGCTTAGTTGCTAAAGCACTGGCGTACTGAGCCAGGAGTCGCAGGTTCGAATCCTGCTCGTGAGCGATTTTTTCTTTCACAATTTAAATCTTTAAAATAATACATAGAAACGTAACAGACTTAGAATTTAATAAAAAACTATATAACTGGTTGTGTGAGAGAAGATTTTACTCAGTTGATGATTACTTTGAATTCAATTTTTTTCCAATCCACTGAAGCAAATTTTAAATTTATTAATGATGGATTGACATGGTTTTTTATTTTAAAATTAATTTTAATTATTTCAGTTATTTATTGATGTGTATAATGTAAATTGACGAAAATGTATTTAATTTATTGACTTTGTAATTTAATTGATGGAAATTTACATAGGTAGGTATATATATTTTTTTTTATTATTATTGATTCGCATAATGAAATTGTAAGGAAATTATTTTATTGCATGTTAATTTTTATTTAAATTTTGATTTATTTTTAAAAATGATGTACAATTAATTGAAAATCAAAATATTTGCACGACTGAAATGTCGAATGTAGTGATACCCAATTTTAACTTTAGACGAACTCAATGTTACCTATGTTCTTGCAAATAAATATATAATTTTTTATATCATTCATTCATTCATTCATTCATTCATATTTTTTTTCATATTAAATTTTATTTATTACCTTTTTTCTGCTCGCGAGTCTGCGAACTTCGATCAAATAAACAAATCGCATAGGAATAAGCTGAAACAGTGCCTTATTAATGTACATTTAAATGTAATGTTATTTATTTTATTGTGTTACTTTATTTGGGAAACAAACAGATAGTAACAAACATAAGTACACAAATATCTCCGTATGTGCCTACATAAAGTAAATGAATTATTATTATTTCGTGCAGGTACACCATATCATCTGGCGATGGAGAAAGGTTTTTACGAAGAGTTTTTGTTTTCGTTTGTCATCGATTTAATAAAAGTAACTAACAGTTTGCAGTGCAATGCCGTAACATGACTTTTATATTCTTTGCCTTTGGTTTTATATAAATTATACTTAAAACAAAAGACTAATAATTTTACTATGGGAAGAAATTTTGCTGCGTATAAAAACTCCGTGTAGAGAGCAGAGATCTCTGTCTCCTTCTTCTACTAACTCCTGTTCAGCGGTAATATGACAGTGTCCCCTCGTTAGAAGTCAACTTCATCCCATCATCTAAGCATGGAATAAAATAAAGTTATAGTATAAGAGCTGACTACCAAAAAGGTCAGGTAATTTTATCGTCGATGAAACTCAGGAGATATTACTTATAATAATTTCTTAGGTTTTCGCGATCACTACAAATTATAATTAAACAAGTTTAACCGGTTTACATCGCGTATATTATTTAAATTGGTTTTCCTGACTTTTCGAAAGCTTTGCAGCGTGTGGTCGCAGGAAGACTAAGATGACAAGCGTCTTTAGAGATATTACTATAAAAAAATTAATCTACCGTACAATTTATCTTAAGGGGAATGTAGCAGCCAAGTGACGCCCCCATCAGTAAAAAAATATTACTTTCTGAATACATCATTTATAGAAAATCCTTTTTAAACAATTGAAGTACAGTACTGTAATTTAATTAGAAATTAATAACTCTGTAGATACAAAATATGCGAAAAACGGCCACTTTTGGTACTTTTTGTATATCTACAACTACAGCGAACTATATTTTACAGAGTTGGTAGTTTCTAATTAAACTGCAGTACCTATACTTCAAACGTTAAAATAGGATTTTCGATAAATGATTTGTTTGTTCAGCGAGTAATTTTTTTACTGATGGGGGCGCCACTTGGCTACTACATTCCCCTTAATTAAAATCGTTTCGATGCACGCAGTAATCACTCACAATGTCATTATCAAGTCCCAAACAGCACGCTACACTGTAAAATACATAGACATTGTGAGTGATTACTGCGTGCATTGAAACGATTTTAATTAATAAAAATTGTACGGTAGTTTTTTTTTTTTTAAATATCTGTAAAGACGCTTGTCGTCTTCCTTCGCTTGTCTATCTGCGACCACGAACGCTGAAAAGCTTTCGAAACGTCAGGAAAACCAATTTAAATAATATACGCGATGTAGTCCGGTTAAACTTGTTTTATTATAATTATATTACTCATGTTGGTGGGTTGGTGTTATTTTTGTTTATAGAGTAAAAAAAAACAAACCTGAATCCACCAGGCGCGGCTTGCCAGATTGATGGTTTTCCCTGAGTTTCATCGACGATTAAATTACCTACCTGACCTTTTTGATCGTCAGCTCTCAGACTATTAATGTGCTTGCTCATTGAATGTTTGATTGATTGCATCTTATGGTATGGTAAACCGCCGTAAGCTTGACCCTCCTGATGGTTCGCGGGACGCGGGGCGGGTGAAGTGCTCGGCCATACATGATACGACGTTGATTTAATGAGTAATGACTCGATTATAGCCTTATGATTAAATCTTCCCATTGTCTTGGATAAAAATGGAATTTTATTTATTTATTCTTGTTTTAAGTATTTTTATATAGTTTACTTTTAATGAATCTTTTTTTTTTAATGTATATTATAAGTACGTATTTACAAAAAAAAAGTATTTGTATTTGTCATTGTCTAGTACCCATAGCACAAGCTCTGTTTAGTTTGGGACTAGATGGTGCTGTGTAAAATGTACCAAATATTTATTTATTTTATTTTATTTAATGTAGATTTTGTAATTTTTATTTGTACCTAAGTATTTTTTTTTATTAATTACGAAATATTTAATAATTATTTCGATAGTCTTAGTCATTTGGCAAACATTTTCGCCTGTCTGTTTAATTGTTTGTGACGCAGAGTAGGCAAAATAACCGTGTTGCTAAATAATACCGTGTGTAGTACTCATCGTTTCATCAGACAGCGGACGACTAGCTGATTGGTTGAGCGCACTCCCGCCCCGCATCCCGCGAACCATCACAGAAGGGCCATGGTTACGGCGGTTCTCCCTGAGCGGCTGCTGTATCTTAGCAAATACTTAACGTACAAAAGAGATAACTATATGCTGATTTTTATTTCATGATTTTTGGGCTGCTTCCATAGTAAATTTTGTTCATTATGTTGATTAGATTCACCACGTTAAATATTTGCTTTTACCTTATAATATATCTCACTCACATGCACAAAGTTTTTTTTCTATTAGTTTGTGTGCTATAACACTTTTACTAGTAAAACTAGCGTACCTTACCTACGTACGTTGTGTATCAGTTCAAGGCTAAACATTTTTGGCAACTCCACGCGATTCACATCCAAATTGTTTACTACGAGAAATTTGAGGAATTCTTCGCTAATGACAAAAAGCTGCTGCTACTCAGAAAAGCTATAAGTATGAGAGTTAAACAGAAGATATGTTATCTGCTGTTTATTTTATTTTTTTCTATCATTTTCCGCCTTTTGGAATCGCATTTAAAAGCCAATAAATCAGGTCAACCCGCAGTAGGCCAGCGTGGGGAGGATGAGGAAGAAAATCTCTGTATAAAATTACGGGAGGATAGGACATGCGGGCGGCGGACTCGGGGTAGTCTGCTGCCTGGCGTAGCTGGCGTGGCTGGTGTTGCTGGCGTGGCTTGCGTGGCTGGCGTGGCTGTAACATTAGGGTGTCAGCTGCGTCATGACGGGCCTCGGGAGAGGGCGCGCAGTGTGCGCCACCGGGGAAGGTGTAGCCGACGTTAGACCGCACGGGGAAAAGGGGCTCGCTTGTGGCGAGTTGGGACCTGTCAGGTGTAGTTACGTGAATACAGAGGTATCCCACGCCCCCGGCCAAACGTAGCTGGCGGAACACCGTGGGGGTTTTAGTCGGTAAGAGTCCGATACCGGCTCCGCCGTCCCCGGGCGGAGTGCGTTCATGACGATTTCTCCACGGCAAAAAAAGAAAAGCACTGAATCCGTCTCATTTTGAGAAGAGGCCCGTACCCAGCAGTGGTGGGCTGGGCACGGGCTGTGTAATGGGCTGGTTATGTATGTATTTAAGCGCAAAGCACACACCACACACTTAGCATCGGCGATTAGTGATTTTGCGACTGCTTCGTTGCTGCATCGCGAGAGGCTTGTGGCGAAATAACAACCACGCGGATACAATCTACGAGGTTAAGCTGCGCTTGCCGCGGTCAGTCCATGAATGGGTGACCGTTCCGTTACACATCGAGACCCCTCCGTGCATCGGAGAGCACGTTAAGCTGTCGGTTGTCATACAAATATCTGTGGCAGTTGTTACGGGTAGTCAGAATCCTGAAAGTCTGACAACTGGTCTAACTTCCGAATGTCGGTATTACCCAGTAACTGGGTTGCGTAAGTGTAAAATACTGATGTTCAGCCGCATCTGGTTAGACTGGAAGCCGACCCCAATATAATTGGGAAAAGGCGAGGAGGATGAGGATCTTTGCTGCATCGCGTTGTAGCGTTCTACTCTACCTACTTACTGCGTTCGATTGTTTTTTTTATTTATTTACTAGCTGTGCCCCGCGCATGGAGAAAAGAAGGGAGGCCCCGCGGTTTCACCAGCCGTGCGTCGCACCGCCCGGCCGCGCTATACTTCGTTTTCGCTTAGCGTTCTTTCTGACTTTTTTTTCTTTTTGGTTGTCTCCTAAGGTTCGTAGCGTGATGTAAAATAGCCTATACTATTCCTCATGAATCTGGCTATCATATACAAAAAAATAATTCGAATCCGACACTACCTGTCGTCCCTTCCAGGGATTAGCGCGTTTGAACAATCAAACAAAAAACTCGTTAGCTTTATTGTACTTGTATACAACGTGTAACAACGTGCAAATACAATGTCAGTACAATGACCCCTTAAAAGGTTTTCAGTTATTTCAATAATATGTTGTATATTGATATATGATTGTTGAAAGACCGGACTGTCCTATTCAAAGACACTAGGTCAATTCAAATAATTTATTGTTACAGTAATATAAGTCCTAACAACACTAATATAGCAAATAAGCACAATCTGTTACTAACTCATCACTAACAACTTATGGGATGATGCCTCAAATAAAGCATTTTTTTTTTCTTTTTTATTAAATTTATCGATGCTACTTCGGCTGGTAGAGGTGAAGCAATGGGGAGTCGCTCCATCTAGCTACCGAAACTAACGATCAGATGTTCAGAGGTCAATCGCAGCATCGAGTTAAAATGCCGAGTGTATGATTGTCTTTTGTTGGACGTCCACATATTTATGCAATAATAATAAAGTACGCCTCTTCCCCCAAGGGTATCATAAAAGGCTATTAATGTTTTATGTCAAAATTAAGGGAAACAGCATTTCCTTGTGCGATAAAAACCTTTGTCAGTCTCGTAATAATTGTTATAATAAGGTTATTCGTGGTTATTAAGCATACGTAGCGTCAGGAAGGCGCAGCGTGGGTAGGCCCCCCACAAGATGGACTAACGACCTGGTGAATGTCGCGGGAATCCGCTGGTTTCGGAAAGCGCAGGACCGATCGATGTGGCGATGCTTGGGGGAGGCCTATGTCCAGCAGTGGACGTCTTTCGGCTGAAATGATGATGATGAAACATACGAGGTTGTCGACATGTGGGACGTGGATTCGGCAATCGTTGTGCCGATAGTCGTAACGGCCAATGGTCTCATAGCCTAGACCAACATTTTAGGAGGCTCTAGTTAGGTGGCTAAGTCAAGGGCCAGATTTAGAAGGCAGTTCTTTTTGACATGGCATGTATTGTGAGGAGGTTCTTGTCTCTGGAACCCTAGCCATGGGTATAGCCTGGACCCTGCTCCCGATGCCGGTGGTACCCAATTTTTAACCTACGAAAAAAAAGGAGGAAGATCTCAATTATTTTTTTAGGACGCGTATTTTTATATTAGTTTAGTTAGGAGAATAGTAATTAAGACTAAAAAGCTTAATTTAATTTTTTTAGGTCGTGGGTTCGATTCCCACAGGACACAAATATTTGTGTGATGAACATGAGTGTTTGTGTTGGAGTGTTTCTTATGTACCTATTATGTATTCACAAAAAAAAAGAAAAAAAAAGTATTTAAGTATTATATCCATTGTCTTAGTACCCATAGCACAAGCTCTGCTTAGTTTGGGACTAGATGGTGATGTGTAAAATGTCTCAAAAATATTATTTATATTTATTTATTTATAATTTTTATACAAAATATTTAATAATGTATGTACTCGAGTGAATATTTATTAACATTAGATTGTGTACAAAATTGTGTGATTGTGATTTTGTATATTAAATTAAATTAAAATACCTTGAGTTCTATATTGCAGCCACAATCGAGCTTTGGGCTTTCCGGGCAAAGCTCATCTGCCAGAGCCCTTAGATTTAAAATGAGCTAATCGATGTGACAAAATTCAAAATCCATACATACAGATAACTTAGATATAAATTGTGAAAAAAAAAAAAAAAGATTTTTCTTTCCAATTTTATCTTTAGATTTCGCTTCGCATGCGTAAATACGTTAAAAATAATAAGATAATTACTGATAACTTGTCTATGACTTCCGTGATTTTATCGTCTGCGCGTCCCCCTATAAGTACCACATGTTTCCTTTATCAAAAATGAAGACCATGAACCCAATTTTCACTACAATCTCTGCAGCGACTCGTTACTCAACCTACAACGAACAGTAAAATATAGAAACAGGTCATAAATAAACAATTCAAAACCACGCGCTACGCATGCCGTAAAATCGTAAAAACGAAGAAACAACCATAGAATCAATTCATGCATCTGAATATCTCTGCTCGCTTTTAAACCACGCGCGGCTCTAAAAGCGCGCTAAACTAGGTCGCTATCGCGTCACGTTGACGTCACGGCGTTACGTCATAGCCCCTCCCCCTGCCACGCCTGGTACGTACGTGCGTACTTGTTGTGTTGGTGTATGTGTTGTTTTGTAGCGTCTGTAGGGAAGTGTAGGGATTTCTGAAAAATTTCACGGTTTTATAATCCTGTGATGTGTTTATTGTGTGTTAACTTGTGCCTGGTTTTCGGAATTTGGGCGTATACACGCACCTCACCACTCGTTATTTTTCCGCCAAAATAATGCATCTATGGGAGGGTGCGCGATCCAGCTGTATTTTGCAATATATTTACCCTTGGCACCGATGAATAATGAAGAGACTTTATAGCGTTTCTGAAAACTATGTTGGTTTTATCTGGGTGGAATCAGAGTTCGAATCAGAACTTGAGAACTTGACTTTACTAATGCCATAATAGGTGTAGGGAAAATAACGAAAATATTTGTTTTTCCTTTCCCAGAAGAGGATTTGTAGATTGAGATAAGCATTTAGGTAAAGTTCGGTTGTTTATCAGCGGGTGAAAGTCAAAAGAGTTCCAAATAAGTCGTTTTATTTTCATTTTTTATTTAGCCTCCCAACTGACTTGATATTTTTTATATGTATTGGTACGGTGATATGAAAAGGTCTCGATGTATAGGTAATAAGCAGTAATTGAAATAGGGCGTGCAACTACCTTAAGGCCCTGTCCCTGCACGAATTCCAAAAAAAACAATTGTTTCTTTCCATTTTTCGTCATCATTTTTTGAAGTAGGGAGAATGGAAAAAATATATGGTGGAGTTGAGTAGTTTATGTATCCATTTTGAAACATCGATACACGTTTTAAATAACTTCGCTTGATAGAAAAAAAATCCAAACCTAGCCAATTGTTGACACTTTGAATTCGTTTTATGACGAAAATTTATATAGAACATGATTTTGAAATTTACACGATATATTTTATCGCAAGCCAAGTAATCCATTTCAGAAAAAATTAAATGATAAAATTACTTTAATTTAATGTTTTACATAACTAATTGTCATCACGGGCCTCAGTGCTCCAGCTCCCCACTGTGCCCCGTAGTCCACCCCGAGACGTTTCGTGCAGGGACAGGGCCTTAAACACTAAATTAGTATGGATACACTAACAGGATTAAGGGATTATGTTAAAATCTTCAAAGGAGAAAACTTTATGTTTTAATAACTTTAAATGCATTATACAATGATTTTATTTAGTTATGCGAAGATAAATGTTTGAAGCAACTGTTTTTTTCGCGATTACAGGATTGGTCCCATAGTAAAAGTTGTTCATAATGATGAGTATAATGACCACTTAAGAGGTTTTCAGTTATTTCGATTACATGATTCTCGATGCTTAGCCGTTACTGAAACAAAAGTCGCAGGTTCGAATCCTGCTCACGAGCAAATTTTCTTTTCCACACACAACACACATAACATAACATCTGCCATAACATAAGTGCCAGTTTGCCGCCCTATAAGCAAACATTTCAAAAAAATAAAATACTGAAATTTTCACATAATTGTTTTTAATTATAAAATTGTAATAGTTCAGTAAAAAATTAATATTAATAGTTGTAATCTTGGACGAATAAAAAGGAAATATACTTAGTTAACTTTAGAACATCAAAACAAAAGATCCTGTAAAAACAAAAACATAGGTACAGAAAAAGCCAGACTGTTTTGTTTAAAACAGACAGACAGCGAGACTGGGGGCAGCCAGCCATAAGGGCTGGCTTCCCCTTCGTTCTTCGCCGCCCAGGGTGCGGCCAGCCACCAGGGATGGCCACTCCCTAGATTTCACCCCCTCGCCCGCCCCCCTTATATTCGGTCCTGCACTGTACAAATTTTTTGCGTCATTTTTTAGGGAATAGGTATGTTGACGGGAAAATTCGGAAAGATCGTATAGTGGATTTTGAATTATTTTCCAAAACTTGTGTTTCATCGAATGTTAATGTACCTATAATAATGATGGATGATTCAATCTTAAGTGTTGATGTGCACAAATGTGGTGAATGGCACAAAGTTGACGTAACGTAAAGAAACGTAACTTTTCGTACTTTTCATCAAGCCCTCAGAAACCTATTTTTTTTTTATAGTATAGGATGGCGAAACGAGCTAAAGGCCCACCTGATGTTAAGCGGTTACCTTTGCCCACGACAACTTCAATACCACCTAGGCTGTTGCCTAAATGGTACCGCAAGTCGGTTCGCCAAACTGAGACATGAAGATGGAAAGTCTCATGTGATTGTAATTTCACCGGCACCCGCACCCTTCAGACCGAAACACAGCAATGCAAGCATCACTATTTGGCGGAGAAGTAGGCACGGTGTGGCACGGTAGTACTTCCCCGGACGAGCTCTTTCACAAAGGAGCTCTACTACTACTAAAGTTCTTGTAAAGTTTCCATCACTTTACTAGCGTGTGTTTAATTAAAGACATGGGCTGACATGGCTAAAAGGTCCTAGCTACCAGGCCTACTATTAAATAATAATAAAAAACCGGCCAAGAGTGAGTCGGACTCACGCAGTAAGGGTTCCGTACCACCCATCGACTTGATACCCCATATAAACTGATTTAATTTACGAGAGTTTATCAAAAGACATCAAAGAACGTACGCGAAATGTGAATTTTTGCATCTCTTTCTTAAGTAGGTACCACCACACATGCCCATGTTTGTCCTGTTTTTAGTATTTGTTGCTAAACTACATAGTATGCACTATAATCAGACCAAGTTTGACGCTGGGTTGAAAAAAAAACATGTATTTCGAGGTTTCTTGTATGGGGACCCCCTTTAGTTTTAGACTTTTTTTATTTTTAGTAATAGTCGTAATAGGCACCATAGTTATACATATTCTGTGAAATTTTCAACTGGTTATCTATTACCGTTACAAATATACAGCCCTGTGACAGGCAGACGGACCAACGGACAGCGTAGCGAGAGTAATAGGGTCCCGTTTGCACCCTTTGGGTACGGAACCCTAAAAAGGTCCTAGCTACCAGACCTGCTATTAAATACTCTACTATTAAAACTTGGGGTACAGGGTTTTTATCAATTCTATTGATTTTTATCCTAAGTTTAAGCCCAATGAGGCCGATGAATAACCATCTAATTAAAAATAAACTGTCGGACGCAGCTAAATTCGTAATCTATCTGACAGTACAATATTTCGTATCAGCTGTTTCCATCTATACCCTTTAAAACGAATATTTATATTAAACATAAAGGTGCGTCAGCACCGCGAGTAGTATTCGTTAACGAGCATATGCTAGCGAGCCTTCTAATACGAGCATTTGAGTAGCGTGTACATTGAAACGAGCATTACAAATAGCGTTGCCAAATATCGGGACTTAAAGCGGACAAAAAAAAACGCGACTGGGGAAAAAATCCGGGATGTAGAAAACTGCATAACACTGGTTACAATCAGCAGTCACACACTACCCTCGTGCGCTCTTTCCTTCGCTGCCGAATTATTTTTAATACCTACCGCGCAAACTGGCTACTTAGATGAAAAAGCGGGATTTTGGGCGTCCCGCTCGAGGTGTTGCCGGGACGCATCCTGAGAGAGCTAAAAAACGATGCGAGACATCTGGCAACGCTAATTACAAAACTGGCACGTGAGTACAAAGTATCTTTGGTCAGGTACGCTTCAATGAACACCGCCGGCAAATTTTCAAACACACAAGCAAATTATTGGCTCGCAATATAATTTTCACAAAAAATTTAACGCTCGCTTCTTAATGCTCGCTAACAAAGGAAAAGGAAAAGTGACAGAATCAGGAACACAGAGATAAGGAAGATAACTAAAATAAAAGACGTCACGATAAAGATTATGAAACTAAAATGGAAATGGGCAGGACATACGGTAAGAGGACACGATAAATGGAGTAAGACCTTGATGTCGTGGTACCCAAGAGTCGGAAAAAGGAAGCGGGGACGACAATTTAGAAGATGGAAGGATGAAATCATAAGGGTGGCGGGAAGAATTTGTACTAGGACGGCACAGGACAGGAAAAAATGGAGGGAGTTAGAGGAGGCCTTCGTCACTGGACGAACGGACTTGAAATAATTGGTTTAAGCAGTATAGATTAAGAGAAATCTTGTAAATGTCCGAAATAAAGGCTTTTATTATTATTATTATAACAAATGCTTGCGATAGAGATGCTCCTTAAAGGCTTCTGCTCACTACCCCGTGCCATACGATGACCGTGCTATGAACGTATCAGGTACGAAAAAGACACGACGGGGGGGCGTAGTAGTGACTACACCCACTAGAACGTATCAACATTTGATGACCTCTGTGGTCTAGTGGTTCGAGTGAGTGTCGGACTTCTGATAACGAGGTCGTGGGTTCGATTCCCACAGGACACAAATATTTGTGTGATGAACATAAGTGTTTGTGTTGGTCTGGGTGTTGCTTATGTATTATAAGTATGTACTTACAAAAAAAATTATATCCATTGTCTAGTACCCATAGCACAAGCTCTGCTTAGTTTGGGATTAGATGGTGCTGTGTAAAAAATGTCCCAAAGATATTTATTTATTATTTATTTATAGTTAATTAACACGGTACAAAAACCAATTACATTAATTAACATAGAAACGATACACGATATAACGATGATATTTTATTCTTATTATTTTATTTTATTTTGGTTTCAAATATTTTCGTCGTGATTTCGATATCGGTCCGGTCATGGCACGCTACGGTGTTGGTCGGTGAAGGAACGGTCAAATGGCCGTTGTTTCATATTAATTCATACAAAAAATATTTTTTTCATGTACAGTTACGTTCATAGCACGGTCATGGTATGGAACGGTGTAATGGGCAGACTCCTTAACGCATATAACGTTTGATCCCCAGCTTATAATAAGTCAGCCCTTCTCCGATTTAAAGGATGATTAAGGAATTATTATATCAGGTAGACAGACGGCATGCGTACCCTGTAATGGATTCACAGAGGTAGCATTAGAAGGTAGGTCTGATTGGTTAAGGTGTACAGTCAACCGAATTCATATAAATGGTAACAGGATCATTATAATCGGAACTGGCTTAGTTAAAAATTATTATTAGAAATTATTATGACTTTATTAAGTTTTATACAAAACGGGTTCTGCTGTTACTATTTACCATCGGTATGATCTTGCCGTATCTCTTCTCATGGGTGTCGTAAAACTCGACCAAGGGATTCACCAGAAGATGGGCAGCAGCGTTCTCCGAGTATTTAACCAACAAGTCTATCCCACTAGTCCCATCGAGTTGTCCCGTGATGGGACAACTGCCACTATTTTGACCCAGTAGTCCCATGGGACAAGTGGCATCGATATCTTAGACCCACTTATCCCATCCAACTGCGACCGCCAACCCGCCTGCCAAGCGTGGCAATTATGGCATATGCGAAGGCCATCCCAAAAGTTGGACCGACGACCTGGTGAAGGTATTATTAGCTAGTACTGTAAGTAAATAAAGTAGGTTTAATTTATGTTGTACACTTGTTTCTGTCCTCTACATTCAACATTTCTCTATCGCTCTAAGGTTTGCTGTTAGAAAACTCAGTTCTGAGTTAAGCTCGCCGATGTACATAAACTTTCCTACTGTTATATAAATGTATATCTGTGTGTACAATAAAGAATAAGGTTGCGGGAATCCGCTGTATGCGGAAAGCGCAGGACTGGTCATTGTGGCGATGCTTGGGGGAGGCCTATGCCCAGCAGTGGAAGTCTTTCAGCTGAAATGATGATAATGATGAAAGAAAGAATGAAAATGTTTTATTGTCCTAGTTAACGGCGCGCAACATTTAAACATTTAAGCAAGTTGACAATCTACACAATCGTCAATCGTCAGCGCTAATAGAAAACGATCAAAATGTATGGGAATGACATATCTCAACGAAGAAATGTTGACGATTGTAGATTGTGTAGATTGTCAACTTGGCTAAGGGGGCAGTGATACAAAACGCAAACATGCACTTTATTGTACAGGCGATCGTGGCGTAGATGCGAGATTATTTGGACTTTAGGATTTCACCTGTCAGGTACACGAAGACCCAGAACAATTTTTTCACACACAACATCTTCATCACGCCTATATTTCTCCGAAGGAGTAGACAGAGGTACACCCAGGTATAGATAGGTAGTGGTGCTATGGGGTGCTGACCAGAAAACCTCCACGTGTAGTTACCTCACGGCTGCTTGTCCTGCTGGACACATCTGGAGGGAACGGCAGTTGTTAGGCCGGTGCTTCCTGGGTACGGGCAATAATTATCCTTTCGAGGAACATTATTATCCTTCGGGGATCTTATTGCCTGTGGCAAATATTCTGGCGCGAGAAGGGCTCGATCTGGGCTGGGGCGTGACTCCGCGTGTCCCTCTGAAGTTAGCAGAGGGCGCAGGTGGAGGATGAGGGATGAGGAAGAAAACCTCTATCAAAAATTACGGGAGGATAGGCCCTGCGGGTCGCGGACTTGGGCTAGTCTGCTGCCTGGCGTAGTTGGCCTGGCTGGTGTTGCTGGCGTGGCTGGCAAAGCTTGTGAGGGTGGCGTGGCTGGCGTGGCCCCCGTGGCTGGCAAGGCAGGCATGGCTGGTGTGGCTAGCGTAGCGTGGATATTGGCGTGTTAGCTGCGTCATGGCGGGACCCATGAGGTGGCACGCAACGTTGCGCATGCGCTGCAAGGGAGGGTGCGCCTGACGTTAGGCCGCACGAGGAGAAGGGGCTCGCCCGCTTGTGGTGGGCTGGGACCTGTCGGGGTTGGTTGTGCGAATACAGAGGGTTCCCACGCCCCTAGCCAAAGGTAGTTGAAGGAACACCGTGGTGGTTTTAGTCGGTAAGAGTCTGACACTGGCTTCGCCGTCCCCGGTTGGAGTGCGTCCATGAGGATTTCACCACGGCTATAAAAAAAAGGTAGTGGTGCTATATTTAGCACACATTTCGCCCGTTATGTTATAAGTCCCATGTGGGTAACACCGACATCCTAAGGTTAGAGTAGTTGTCAGACTTTCGGGCTTCTGACTACCCGTAACGACAGCCAAAGATATTCGTACAACGATCTCTTATTCGTATGGCAGCCGGGACCGACAGCTTAACTTGTTCTTCGAGACACGGAGGTGTCTCGATGTGTAACGAAAGTCATCTATCCAAGGACTGACCGCGACTAGCTATTTCTAAATAATAAAATAAAACAAAATAAATAAAAAAGTCTTTATTGATCAAAGTAGAGTTACAAAGAATACATAGGACACTAGCCTCTAAACTAGGATTCCCTGTGTCGTGGAGACTAGTCTCTTTCATCAGACTAACAATTAATTTAAAAGAATAACAAGAATTACAATAAATAACAATATTGTTGAATGTGTATCTTATGTTGTTTGTGTGATTAGATGTTTATGTGAAACAAAAAGTTCAAGTACGCTGATCTCGCATTGAACGGAAAGCTTATACAATGCGAGGTCAACTTTTACTGGAAATATACAGCTTGATGTGTAGCCGTGTGTACCATCCAGTTTTCATAAACAACCAACAGATACCACACGCTAACACAGCTAAATACTTAGGTATGACGCTTGACGCTAAGCTACGCTGGAGGGCTCACGTCAAGAAAAAGAGAGAAGAATAAGGCTTCCGCCACAAAAATATGTATTGGCTCCTTGGTAGACACTCAGCTGTCAATACACAATAAGCTATTGTTGTATAAGCAAGTCCTAATGCCAGTATGGACTTATGGCATACAACTATGGGGTTGTACACACGGCTACACATCAAGCTGTGCTGTGTACGGAAAGCCTGCACAATGCGAGGTCAGCTTATACTGGAAATGTACAGCTTGATGTGTAGCCGTGTGTTCCAAAGAGAGTAACATAAAAATAATACAGCGTTTCAAGAACAAAGTACTCAGGGACATCGTGAACGCACCCTGGTATATTAGAAATGACTATCTCCACCCGGACCTCAAAATGGACTTTGTTAAGGACATCATCAAAAAGTATGCCGAAGATCATGAATATAGACTTTATCATCATGTGAACGTCGAGGCTATCCAGCTCCTCGATAACATAGACTTAGTAGGAAGACTGAAAAGGACAAAGCCTTTTGAGTTAGTGTAGTTTTAAAATAATAATAGTGGTAGTGAATATTTATTAAAGACACATGAAAAAAGTGACTTCGCCTTAAGAGACGCTAAGATAGTGCCAGTGGACACATTCTTAGAAATAATATTATTAGCTAGCAGTTTAAGTTAACTGAGCACAGCCAGTCATAGGGTTGGACTGATGATGAATCGGTCAAAGACAAAGGTCATGACCAATTGCGTAGAACATAGGGTCGAGGTCGATGGGCAGGAAATACACTATGTCAATGAGTACATCTACCTGGGCCAGCTAGTCTCCTTCGAAAACAGGCAAGACAAGGAAATCGACCGTCGCATCGAAAACGCCTGGAAGAGCTACTGGTCCATGAAGACGCTCATGAAGGGTGACCTTCCTTTATCACTAAAGCGCAAACTTATCGACATGTGTATCCTGCCTATTCTAACTTATGGTGCTCAGACTTGGTCCTTGACTGAAGCTCAGAAGTCCAAACTTAAGATTTGCCAAAGGGCTATGGAGCGTAGTATATTAAAAATAAGACTCAGTGATCGGATTCGTAACACCACGATACGCTCCACGACCGGTATTGCCGATGTAGGCAACAAGTCTGCCAGATTAAAGTGGGAATGGGCGGGCCATATCAGCAGAATGCATCCAGAAAGGTGGGCAAGCATCGCTACACATTGGGTGCCTCAGGAAGGAATTCGTCGCCGGGGTAGACCGAGGAAACGCTGGCGGGATGATCTGGACATGTTTCTGAAGAATTGGACTGAAGAAGCTACTGATAGGGAAGTTTGGAAGAATATGGGGGAGACCTTTGCCCAGCAGTGGGACAGTACAGGTTGACACAAAAAAAAAAGTTTAAGTTAACATGAAATTAATTTTTAGTCTTCTAGACTAGATAGTAATTATATTAAGGTACTAGTAATTATCTATTAAGACCTTATACATAAAAAAAAGATGTTTATGTGTGTGTGTTGTTAACGATATTTGTATTGTGATTAAGGTATGGTGTGTGTGGGAGGTATGGTGTGTGTGGGAGGTATGGTGTGTTGGAGGTTGGGGTGTATGTGGATGGGTGAGTAGGGGATGTGTGTAAAGGTCTAATTAGAAATGTTTTATGTTCCTTTTTTGCCCCCAATTAACGCAGTAAATAATATTGCTAATGGGGTAAACAGAAATCTGATCTAACGTTATTTTCAATTTCTACGCCAACGTATTCCAAATATAGGTATGCCCATAGAAATCTAAATAATAAGGTAATAGAAGTGTTAAAAAAAAAAGTGGCGCGTGAACTTGTTGCCGCGTACAAGTGTCTCGTAGAACACCAGTGCGCGAATCGTTTACTTGATCATCAGTGCTGTTTTGGACGCAGAGTCATTAAAATTGTATTTTGCAGTATATCTAACAGCGGACTTGTTCATCATCATCATAATTTCAGCCGAAAGACGCCCACTACTGGACAAAGGCCTCCCCCAAGCATATGTTGGGGGGATATGCCATAATCGCCACGCTTGGCAGGCGGGTTGGCGATCGCAGTCGGTTGGTTAAATAATCAGAGAACGCTGCTGCCCATCCTCTGGTAAATCCCTTAGTCGCCTTTTACGACACCCATGAGAAGATATAGGTTGGTGCAATTCTTTACGTCCGGCACCACACGGAATTATTCATATTGAACTATATTTACGGGATTTTTCGCGGGACTCACTCGAGTCTGCTCGTGATCACGGCCAATGCAACTTGGCCGAAACGTCGAGGTTAGTCAAAATGTTTGTTTTGTTTTGATTTCATTGTGCGCGAAAAGTCCCATAAATATAGTTCAATATGAGTGAAATTCGCGAAAGCTTAAAAACTTTTAGTGGAACTGTTTTTAGGCTTAATTTATTTTGCATTTAATGCTAGAAACATGGTGGACGTGGTGTAATTGCGTATTTATGTGTTGGTGGCGGAAAACCGGCGACATTCGTTCCCGTAGTAAAAGACGGTAGATAACATTTCTATTATCTTATTATTTCGATTTCTATGGATATACTTAATATCCCCTTCTAATTATTAATCCGATCTTTGCATGGGTCCTCCTAATATTTATAGAACATAATCCACTATTTATATCTAAAAATAACAAACTGGTAGCTTAAGGTACGCGTCCACCTATCCGTACCGTACGCATTGGACGGATCGCATTGTATTCTGTTATTATATTAAGTTAGTTTACCATTTTCTTCGATTTGATAAACCACAAGTCCTGGCGAAGGAAAACCGATAGGTAACTAGAATGCTCCGTGAGGCTATTGAAATTAAAAAAACATCCTAATTTTAATAGAGAAGATGGTTGGCAGCTACCACCTGTTTGGAACCCAGTTCTAAAATTAACAATCAAGTCCCAAACAGCACGCAACACTGTAAAAGACAATGACATTGTGAGTGATTACTGCGTGCATCGAAACGATTTTAATTAATAAAAAATTGTACGGCAGTTTTTTTTTTTTTTTAATATTTGTAAAGACGCTTGTCATCTTAGTCTTCCTGCGACCACGAACGCTGCAAAGCTTTTGAAACGTCAGGAAACCAATCTAAATAATATACGCGATATAATCCGCTTAAACTTGTTTTATTATAACTACAATATTTATTTATTTATCACAACTTACTTCTATCATTTGGATGCGGAAGGCAGAGGACCGAGCGTTGTGGCGCAACTTGGGAGAGGCCTATGTCCAGCAGTGGACTGCGATAGGCTGAGTTGATGATGTTGGTGACTTCTATCATTTCAGGCTAGCCCCATATAAAGAGAAGTAATCACATACGAAAACATACGACAAAAATAACAAACAATCAATCAAAAACAATCAATCAATCACATAGCAATCAAATCACCTATACACAAACTATACCTAGAAACCTAACCTATACTGGTTTTGATTTTGCCAAATTAAGGGAAATGGCAAAATTCTTAGCTGATAAACGAGTCGTCTAGTAAAGTACGGGACATCTGGTCACCCTAGTGTAAAGGGACGATGGGTACCTACATATAATTTGTATAAACAGTATCCGAAAGTAAAAATGGGAAGCAAAGGCGCACTACTGCATTTCACCGATGATGACGTATTTTACCTCTAGAAGCGTATTTCCATTTTCCAAGAACAATTCCAATTCCTTAATAATAATACTATTATAATAAACTAATACTATTGCAGACTTAAGTAACGTTAAAATAATAACAGAATGAATTACAAAATTATTCCAATAATAAGGCAGGTATTCTACAGATTCTAGCCGAGAGCTACAGACTCTACGATCCTGCTACGTAGCTACGGCGCGTTTACGGTTTTCGTAGAACCTCGTAGCACAAGAAGTTTCGTAGCATAATAAGTTACTAAGCTTTCAAGGGCAACTTGAAATTCTTGCAGTGTAAGCTACCTTTACGTAGATCATAATTTTTCCTTTAAAGGTTTTTCACGTAATTTTCATCAGTCACTCTACACCCTGTTTTTTGTTCTTTTTTGTTTTCTTCTATGGTCTTAATTTTTGTTTTGTTTTCTTTTTTTTTGACGAATTACCATTAATTATTTTTTTTTATATCGGGGGGAAATCCGGGGAAAAAGAGTAACTTGCAAGTTGCAAGGAATATCAATATTCTGCATTTTATATTTCAACATCATAATATAATTATAAAGGAGACATAACACGAAATTAATAGATTAAATAGCATTACTATTTAATCTATTAAATAAGCGAACTTGTACTGTAATTTTAAAATACATTATACATAATTTTTACCCGACTGCGCCAGAAGGAGGGTTATGTTTTTCGAGTGTATGTATGTATGTATGTATATTTCTTTGGCACGCTCTGTAGCCTAAACGGCTTGATGGATCTTAGCTTGAGAGGTGTCGTTGGATTCGTCTTAATTGTGAGAGTGACACTGGGTATATCAAAATTATAAAAATCTAAATGGCCACTTTTTGGAGCCATTTTATGGTACTTTAAAAAATTTTTTTTGGTCAAAACCTATCGAGTGGGGTATCAAAATAAAGGGTTTTATAAATGGTTTACGAAAATATATACAACTTATATGTTTAAATGTAATTTGGAATGAGAAATGCTAAAAAACAACAAAATATTCAACGTTAAGAATAAATTTGACTTTTCAAAAAAAAACATTAATAGTATAGTATGATAAATAAAACATGACAAAACTAAAAAATTTAAAATAAAAATATTAATTAACAAAAACAAAAAACCCGACTGCGTGTAAAAATAACAGAAAAGATATAAACAAGACTTATCAACACGCAGGCGGAGGCTACCTATGAACTATTATGTAATTCATGAACAAAAAAACATACGTAGCCTCCGACTGCGTGTTGATAAGTCTTGTTTATATCTTTTCTGTTATTTTTACACGCAGTCGGGTTTTTGTTTTTGTTAATTAATATTTTTATTCGCAATGTTCACAATTTGAATTCTTCGCTAGAATTAGTAACATACATATATCTAATTTGATCAAACTTGTTTTTAATCAACTCATTTACTAGTGCAAATTAAGTACACACGCTTAATGCTAAATCACTAACACCTCACACAAGTCGAAAAAAAACTGCAGATTACATCTCATCACATTCCATTTCACGCAAACTCAGCATCATTCTCATCAGGTCAAACTGCTGCTCGCGCAGGTCACCGTCCTACCGGGTCACGAAGCCTTCCATCGACGCCAGCGCAGACCCGCAGGCGATGCCGGCACACCACCTGCTGGAACCCTCGTCCTCCATGAAGGAGAACAGGCCGCAGTTGAAGGGACCACGCCCGATTGGATCTAGTGTGTCGGGTGAGTAACTCTGCAGTTTGCATTGGAGTCTGCAATTTACATTGTAGACCTGTAATTATCCTGATAATAGCTCGTACATTTGCGAAAATCTTTCTAAGATTCCAATTCAATGACGACGTCTGTGGTCTAGTGGATCGAGTGTCGGACTGCTGATCACGACCTCGTAAAACTCGATAAATACCTCGTATGGGAATTGATTCCTTTCGACTTGAGCTTTCGACCCTTGTATAACAATCTACTATTTCACGTCAGTTGCGAATATTAAGATGTAGGTGCTAGTGATGTGTAAATTTCAGTTTGAAGTGTTTGGGTTCTTATATTGGAATTGCTCCTATGTTCCTAATATGTAGATATAGGGTTTAAAACCCTTGCCGTATAATTTATTATCATCCAAAGAAGCCGTGCACTTGATGTGTATAGATACCCTTTCCGTTATACACGTTATATAAGTTATAAGACAGTAGGTTAGTGGTTGCTTCATAAATTACGTGCTTATCATTAGGATATAATATAATTATCACATAAATTACTGGGCCATAAAAGCAGAAGCGAGTCGTTGCGAGTTAAATATAAATTACATTCAGCCTAGTTTTAAGTTTGTTAACACCTTTTTTATCAGTTTCAACAATTTCAATTAATACATAATAAAATATAAAAGCTTTTAATAAATTCCTTACATTACATAGTTAGATACCAAACGTTTTTGAAAATTAAGAAATTTAAAAATAAAATAAAAGTTGATATATGTATGTGTGTTAATAAAAAATAAAAATCTTATTTTCTATTTTGTTAGTGTTGTGTGCTAGTATCTTCCTCGCTAAATATAATATTTCCTCTATGTAAGCTGAGGCGGTAAAAGCCTCCTCCAAATGCTTCCACCTATCGCGTATTCTCGCTGTTTTAGCCCAAAGGTTACCAGTTTATTAATACATACCCTATCATTAATGTAATATTTAAAAATAAACTGTCATATTTCTACGCTAGCATTATGCTATACATTTGTAATTTATTACAACACCATTATTTAAATTAAACATTGTTGACTTAAACTAATTAAATTCAACATAACCTTATTACTTTAGCCTGCGTAAAACATCACACTACAATAAACAAATATGGCTGCGTAGTCACCTGTTAAAACTTCCAACAATTTTAATTTCGTAATAGCACATTGGACTGTGCCTGTGTACCTTCCTTTTCCATTAGTCTAATGAACAGACTGCTGATAAATTAATAATATTTTTCTTTTTACATATCAGCCTCTTATTTAAACTAATGGTATTTTATTTGGGAAAAGGATGCATTTGGAAATTAAGAATGAAATAATTGTACATTTGATTCTTTCATTCATTCATTTCAGCCGAAAGACGTCCACTGCTGGACATAGGCCTCCCCCAAGCATCGCCACAACGTCCGGTCCTGTGCCTTCCGCACCCAGCGGATTCCCGCGACCTTCACCAGGTCGTCGGTCCACCTTGATTCTTAATTTACGTTAATTGGGACACTAACAGGGCCTTAATCAATGAATCAATCAACTCAGCCTATCGCAGTCCACTGCTGGACATAGGCCTCTCCCAAGTTACATTACATAACATACATACAGGGCCTTAATATACATGCTAAAATGTGAATCGCTTATTTCCCGAAAAGGGGTATTGTACTCATCATTATGAACATTTTTTACTATGGGACCAACACTGAAATCGCGAAAAAAAATCAGTTGGTCCCTACATTTGTGTTCACTTAAATCGATAAAATGTAGGGACCATCTGATTTTTTTTTCGCGATTTCAGGATTGGTTCCGCAGTAAAAGTTGTTCATAATGATGAGTACAATTACCCCTTTTCTATCGGGAAGTAAGTGATTCAAATTTCAGCATGTATACAAAGTTACTTTTTGTGAAGGGGCATCTATTAGCAGCCAAGTGGCGCCCCCATCAGTAAAAACAATATTATTTGCTGAATACATCATTTATCGAAAATTGGTTTTTAATAATTGAAGTACAGGTACTGTAGTTTAATCAGAGACTATTAACTCTATAAATTATAGTTCGCTGTATTTTTAGATGGAAAAAGTGCGAAAAACGGTCACTTTTTGCACTTTTTTATCTTACAACTATAGACGACGACTGGTAGCACTAAAATTGTTGCCATCCCTTTCTTGTATTTACTATTAGTAAAAAGGTCGATTTCACAGCCTACGAATGAAGTTACACTAATGAGATCGTGACACAAATAATATCCAAATCACACTAATAATGTGCATATTTTTATTGGTTTAAAAATGTAAATTAAGTCTTCTTATGATCAATATTAAAACCTTTGACATCGAAACAACAATTGATAAACTTTTTTACAATTTGTTAACAGTAATCTTCATCAAGATGAATAAGGCATAAACTTACTTTGTAAACCAATAAAAATATGCATGCCATTAGCGTGATTTAGATTTCATTTGTGTCATGATCTCATTAGTGTAAAATCATTCGTGGTACCCAATTATATGTGAAATCGACCCAAAAGAGAGCGATAGTTTAAAATAAGTTTAGTTTAAGAGTATCGACACCAATATCTTCAATCCAACGATCTACTAATCTATCTTCCCACTATGACCTTATTCTAATCTGCTGCTGATGGTAGTTTGGTGACCTTAATAAGAAACTCATAGTAGTGATAGCCTAGCGGTTGAACGCTTGCCTTCCATGCAGGATGGTATGAGTTCGATCCCGGCCCGCACCTCTGACTTTTCGAATTCATGTGCGGATTTATATTCGATTATCACTTGCTTTAACGGTGAAGGAGGAAAGGAGTGAAGGAGGAAACCTACACACCAGAGAGTGATCCATACAATTCTCGATGGTGTGTGTAGTTCGCCTACCCGCACTAGGCCAGCGTGGTGGACTAAGGCCTTAGCCTTCTCATACTGAGAAGAGGCCCGTGCCCAGCAGTGGGACAATAATGGGCTGGTTATGTATGTATGTAATAAGAAACTCAACCATTTTCCACAGATTCCATATCCCTTTCGTCCCCGGTGGCATGCATGTCTCCCCGGGAGGACGTGCTGGGTCCTCCGATGCCATCCAACGTGTCTGCGCTGCCGGAAGAACACAAGTGTTGCCTGCTGGGGAAGGTGCCAGGGCTGAGGGTGCGAAGACGGCGCGCGATGCTGATCTATGTGTGCGCTGCGGATTCACAAGGTCAGATTGCTGGTGACAATTTTTAAAAAAAGAAATGCAATTTTTTGCTATAAAGAAATAGCTTTTTAGTTAGCAAAAAGTAGACCTTGATTGGGTAAGTGAGAACAGTTAACTTTTTTCAAGTATTATTGCACTCCTAGTTATCTTATTTTTTCGAATTCAAAATGTCTGTTTGCTGTAGACAATATTTAAAGAAAGAAATGCACAATGCAAAAGATAATGACATTGCATTGTGAGTGATTACTGCGTGCATCGAAACGATTTTAATTAATAAAAATTGTATGGTAGATTAAAATTATTTTTAGAAATATCTGTAAAGACGCATTAGTCTTCCTGTGGTCACAATATGACGACCTCTGTGGTCTAGTGGTTCGAGTATCGGACTGCTGATTACGAGGTCGTGGGTTCGATTCACACAGGACACAAATATTTGTGTGATGAACATAAGTGTTTGTGTTTGTCTGGGTGTTTCTTATGTATTCTAAATATGTATTTACAAAAAAAAAGTATATAAGTATTATATCCATTGTCTAGTACCCATAGTACAAGCTCTGCTTAGTTTGGGACTAGACGGTGCTGTGTAAAAATGTACCAAAAATATTGTTTTATTTTTTATTTTATAAAAACGAAGTAAACAATTTTTTTTCAAAAACCTTTACTAACTCTTTCAGTTCCAGAAGAATATTAATCAAATTAAAATAAATTGGTAAACTAACTGTCACTGCCCAGTAAAATTGATAACAAGTTTGTTGCCAGGGAAATATCTTTAAGCGAAATTCGACCTAATTGTATTAGAATAATTTTAGAAAATTAAGCTTATGGTGGGTCATGATTCCGTTTGGTCGAGTCACAGACCAGTAAGCCTCAAGACGCCACATAAACAAAGTTTTGCATGAGAACACAGTCGTAAAATGTTGGCGGGGACCGGGGGGCGGACGGCGCGTTATGATTGGTCGGCTCAAATGTTCGGTGATATGATTGGTGCCGCTCGCTGACGGAGTGACGTCCCGATTGGTGGCTGGGCGTAAGATATGCAGTGCTACTGCATATGCTTTGTGATCGGGGGTACCCGGCTAATAGGCGTCTAGAGGGTTACTGGTCTGTGGGTCGAGTGTACATCACATCTCTACGATTTCCAGACTGCTGCGCGGAGAAGGGCGCGCTGCAGTGTGGCGCGGCGGCGCGGCTGCGCGTGCTGGCGCGGCGGCGCGGCTGGCGAGTGCACGTGGCCGACCTGCACTGGCGGTCGCCGCTAGAACAGCAGCGCGACCACCGCTTCCCCGTTCTCTGCATTGCTGAGCTGGCTCGTGAGTACTCGACATACTAGGAAATCTATTGGCTGGGGGCAAGATGGCGGTGGGGACAGTCAAATAGATCGCAGCGCACGCTGTGACAGAAATACGAAACATATCAGCCTTGCGTAAAAGTCATTCGTTGAGATATGTCATTCCCATACATTTTGATTGTTTTCTATAGCGTTGACGAATGACGATTGTAGATTGTCAACTTGGCTAAAGGGGCTGTGTTTTGTACTTCCGCGTTAAATTCGTTGTCTTTTCGATTGAACTGCACAAATAATGAAAATAATAGTTTATGTAAATTTTGCAAGTTTCTTTCGAATTGGAGCTAATAAGAAATGAGAAATGGGTACTTAGCTGCTTTAAAAAGGAAAAAGAAAGTTACTGATCCTTAGGAGTTATCCTAATAATAGTTATATTACGATTTCACTGATTAGTTATAATAATCAAAAATAATAATGTTGAAACAAAGTTACTTTACTGGAAATCTTAGATTATATCTGCTGGAAATTAATAATTAAGGCACAATTTGGAGTACTTACATTTACGGATGTTTTGTAGAGTGTCAATGTCACTGAAAACACGCAATAATATAATTTTTTGGCTCATATTAAATAGCTTTGGCCGTTAATTCTTACTTTTTAAATTTTTCTCACATGTTCTGCTAAAACTAATTTTCTTCCTTTTGTCACAGCTTCAGGTTGGAAAGATACATTATGATGTATGCTTTCGAATCCTGTTCTTATTTCACAAATATCAAGTATCATTTACAAATAATGCACTTTAGTATCGTCAATGTTACACATTTCTCTAAATTTTTAACTTTATTTAGTAGATATTATCAAAACATAGCCTAATAACTAATTGTTAAGATAATTCACGGGTCCTGAAAATACACTTTTTGTTGCGGCTGCTAGGCGGCGCCCCTGTCGTGCACATAGCCAATACATAACATACATAATCAGCACATTAGGGCGGTAGGCCCCTGTTTGATGACGAGATGGTTTCTACCCGGGCCGGTGCAGGCTAAGCTAGTTGTGTTGAGCTTGGTTGCTTCGGCAAATACCCACACAAAGCATATACCAGGCCCCTCAGAAAGTATTGCGAAAAAAAGTTTTTATATATGGGAGACTGGCCAGTTATAATGTTTTTCGAAAATATGATTATTTATAAGTAAAAATAAGTAAGTTCCAATTTCAAAATTTCCCTCCACATTTTTTGCGAGTTAATTCAAAGTATTGTGTCTCACTGAAATATGGATCTGCGCCGGGAACATTTTAGAGCTATGATTTTATACGATTTCAAGTGTCGCCTGAAACCGGATGAATCGTACGATAGACTTCAAATGGCATTCATGGATGAAGGCCCTTCCAAGGCAACCGTGTATCGTTGGTATAACGAATTCAAGCGCGGTCGACCAACTTTGGGGGATGACGAAAGAAGCGGTCGCCCTTTGACGGCTGTTACCGAAGAAAACGTGCTAGCAGTGAAAAATTTAATCCAAGACAATAGGCGAATTACATATCAGGAGATTCAACACATATTGAAGATTGGATCGGGAAGCGTTCACGAGATTCTACACAGCCATCTTCGCGTGAGGAGGATAGTATCACGCTGGGTGCCGCACAACCTCACCGATGCTCAGAAGCAGGCCCGGGTGGAATGGTGCCGTGATATGCTTAACAAATTTGAAGCAGGCTCGTCTCGGCGTGTTTACGACATCGTTACAGGTGATGAGTCCTGGATTTATCAATACGACCCAGAAACCAAGCGCCAGTCGACTGTTTGGGTGTTTCAAAATGAGCCAACGCCTACCAAAGTGAAGCGATCTAGAAGCGGGGGTAAGATTTTGATCGCTAGCTTTTTTAATTTGACTGGCCACTTGGTATCAATTCCCTTACGGGATCAAAGAAGCATTAATGCCGAATGGTATACTACCAAATGTTTGCCAGAAGTTTTCTCTGTTATAAGCAACAAGCGACCAAACACAGGGCTCCGCGGGCTACTGCTCCACCACGACAATGCACCTGCGCACACCGCACTCAAAACGAGGGACTTCCTGGACAGCACGCCAGTCAAACTCCTGGGTCACCCTCCTTACAGCCCTGATCTAGCACCGTGTGACTTCTTTTTATTCCCAAAAATAAAAAATCAGCTCAAAGGGATACAATTTTCGTCGCCGGAAGATGCGCTGGCTGCGTTCGAGCAGGCTGTAAACGAGGTGTCTGCGGCGGACTGGAAAAAGTGTTTTGAAAACTGGTTTAGGCGCATGAATCTTTGTATAGAGGCTGGTGGAAAGTACTTTGAAAAGATTTGATAAAAATATATGTACGTATAGAACAATTTTTTTTAGTTTCGCAAAACTTTCTGAGTGTCCCACGTATTTACATGACATTATAATTATAATTTTATTATTATAGATATGGATAATTTATAATTTATTGTAATATATCTGAAATAAATGAATTGAATTGAAAAGCGGCGGAAGGCTTCTCTCCTGTGCCACCAGTGTGGCTGTAGTGGCCCATCATACTCTGGCGAAATGTTCTGCCTGGGCGGTACAGCGCCGTGCTCTCACTGCAGCAATCGGAGCTGACTCCTCACTGCTGGTCATGTTCAGAGCCATGGCTGACAATGGGGGGGGGGAGTGAGAGGGAGTCGCATTGCATTGCAGAAGGAAATGGCGGAGTGGGTCAGGTAGGAAGACTCCCTTGCTGATCTGATCCGATCGGAGTCTACTGTCCGTATTGCACGGCCCGTGCCAGGACATCGCCGAAAGAGAGTTAAGGTTAAATAAAAAGTGGAAGGCCCTGAAATGGGTAGCACTGGATGAGTCGCGAATGCCATGCATTACAGTCCTAGTGGCCCCATCACCCAAGGCGAGAGTAGGCTCACGGCGGAGTTTTAGCGGATGCGAGCCCCACATAACCACACAACCTCCCCGGGTGATTCTCCGACTCAAAAAAAAGGTTGAGCTTGTACACGAGCACGGTTTTTAGCCAGCTTGCATAATTTCAATGACAGCTGCATTTATGAATGGTTTTAGCATTAGCAAATGTCAAAGGAGAGGAACAAGACCTAAAGTTAGAACAAAAATGAGCGCGGCCTCTATGTTTAAGACCCCCTATTATTTGTTACAATCTCGGATCTCTCATCACTTGGTTGGAGCCGGGCTCATTTATGTCCTTGCTTTAGATCTTAAAATGAAATGAAATCTTGTTCCTCACAATTGGCATTTTAAAATACTCTTATACCAAAGACATTTCATCATCATCATCATTTCAGCCGAAAGACGTCCACTACTGGACATAGGCCTCCCCCAATTAAGGGGGGGATATGCCATAATCGCCACGCTTGGCAGGCGGGTTGGCGATCGCAGTTGGTTGGTTAAATACTCAGAGAACGCTGCTGCCCATACTCTGGTGAATCCCTTAGTCGCCTTTCGTCCCCGCGTACCTTTATGTCTTATACAGCTTAAGGTATTACTCATCATCCTCCTGCCCTTATCCCAATTTATTTAGGGTCGGCGCAGCATGTTTTTTTCTTCCATTCATCTCTATCAGCCGTCATCTCCGTGTTTACTTTCTTTCTATTCATATCATCTTTCACACAATCCATCCATATTTTCTTCGGTCTCCCTCTTTTCTTATAGCCATCAACATTCATACTTAAAACTTTCCTCGTAACATGCTCCCCATTCCTCCTCATCACATGTCCATACCATGATAGTCTGTTGCTACTTAACTTCTCTGTCACTGGCGCTACTTTCAGACTCCCTCTTACATATTCATTCCTTATCCTATCCATTCTCGTTACACCACACATTCCTCTTAACATTCTCATCTCAGCTGCATGCACTTGCCTTTCATTAATTCCTTTCGTAGCCCAACATTCCGATCCATACAGGACAGCAGGTCAGGCATGATAACATGGTCTTATAGATTTTCCCCTTCAGTTTAAGAGGAATTCGGGAGTCACATGTAGTTCCCGTGACCTGCCAAGCTTAAGGTATTACTGATGGACCAATTATGAAGCACGATGCAACTGGTATTACAAGAGCATTGAATTATACCTTTGAACAGTTTTTGTGTTACTTTGGCCCATCACTCTCTTTCTTGTAGTTCATCATCATCAGCATTTCAGCCGAAAGACGTCCACTGCTGGACAAAGGCCTCCCCCAAGGGGGGGATATGCCATAATCGCCACGCTTGACAGACGGGTTGGCGATCACAGTTGGTTGGTTAAATACTTAGAGAATGCTGCTACCCATCCTCTAGCGAATCCCTTAGTCGCCTTTTACGACACCCATGAGAAGATATAGGGTGGTGCAATTCTTTATGTCCGGCACCAAACGGAACTTTCTTGTAATTATTAAAAACCAATGGAATGCAATTAATTCCACATGAGAAATCCAGTTGTTATGCATATGTGATACTTTTTTTAGTGTACCAGATTTACTTGAGGCTAGCAGAAGCAATATAATTTACTCAACAACGATTATATCTTCCAGGTCAATCAGACCTAGGTGCGGTGGTGCCGGTGCTGTTCCTCAACTCAGGGTTGGGCACTCCGCTTCTGCCTCACACGTTGGAGTGCGCTGACTTCAAAGCTGCTCTGGAAACCGCTGAGGATGAGAGTGATAAGACGTTATTGAATAAGTGGTAAGATCGACAACTTGCTAACTAAGATCTCGTAATCTTGAGTTTGTTGATCTCCTTTCTTAGGCTTGATTTCACCAACGATAATTCTCTGGTTAAACGATCGTTTACGCACAATCTCAGTACATTTTTTGAGTAATCAGCCGATTAATAGTTTTTTTTTTTTTTTTTTTTTAATTATTAGAATAATTATTATTATTAGAGTGATTTTATCAAAGAAATTAAATAAATATTTCTTTTCAACGTAAAGACCTAACATTAAATCCCTAACGTTTCCGCATCCAGGTACACTTTAGACGCGAGCACGACGCCGCCATGCTACCGGCTGGTGCGGGGAGCGCCGGCGCGCTGGCGACGCGAGATGGCCAAGACATTAAACGTGCTGGTCCGGACCCTGCCGCAGGAGGCCTGCGACGCGTATCTAACTACTGTGGTCGAACAGGTCAGTCGAATGTTTCGGTCATACTAGTATGTCTGCTTACTGCAATAACTCATTGACTGCAGCTTTTATATATATATCAAATGGGCTTGCGTTTGACCTGATGTTAAGCGATGGTGCGGTCGACGATGATACACGCTTGCCCAGCAAAAACATATTCACTCGAGCCTTGAAGGCCACGTAGCCTTATTCACAATTATCGGGAAACACAGACGAGAATTCCACTCTTTAGCGGTACGCATGATAAAGCTATTAGCAAAACGGTTCGTGAGTAAGGGTGGAATGTCTACCATAAAGGAAATGTTTTTAACCAGTGCTCAAATTTTTTTTAGTGGTTCAGTATGAGTAATAGGACACATTTCCATTAATTGTTCAATACTTTTTTTTTATCCGACTTAAAATCAGCAAAATATGGACATAAACTGTTCGTAATAACATAAAATAAAAGCGCGCGACGGCTGGCTCATGCGGCTGCGGGTTTGCATCGGGGGAACAACCCCCTCCCGGACGTCGCGCGCTTTCATTGATGTTATTACGAACAGTTTATGTCCATATTTTGCTGATTATAAGTCAGATAAAAAAAAATTGAATAATTAATGCAAATGTGTTCTATTACTCATACCGAACCACCAAGAAAAATTTGCGCACTAGTTAGAAATTTTTCCTGTATAACGGTGGCGCATCGCCGTGCGTCTGGTTGTCTGATGATGAAAAGGGCTTGGGGTTGGGTCGGGCAAAGTGTTATTGGGTTTTTTCATTAGGAAATTCTCAGTAGCAGCCCGGAGTCTGGATTTGTGCCCGGTTAATGGCAATAGGCTCGCCCCCTATTACATGGGACTTACAACATAACTGGCGAAATGTGGGTGTACTATACACCCCTACCTACCCCTTCGGTGAAATACAGGCGTGATGTTATGTTATGTTATGAAAAGGGCTTGGGGGAATAAGATCGTGCAATTCCAACGCAAACTTTGCGCCGATGCTCGAGATTGTAGTTCGGCATCGACCAGCGTATCGTTGCAAATAAGCCTCGTGGCACGCCTCTTGATATCGGTAGCTGATATTTGGCCGAACCATCCCAAAGATGTGAGCAGTACTCCATACAGGACCGAACTTGTGCTTGGTACAATTTGAGCAGCTGTTCCGGTGTGAAGTCCGTCTCACATTAGACAGAATGCCTAGCTTTTTTTTAGCTCCGGTGTAGCTATAGCTTTGGGGGGGCTTGGCTACGTCGCGCGCGTAGTATGTGTGTGCGGAGGGTGGGGGACTAGCACACACTGCTTCACGTCACAACTATCGTTCGTTGCTATGTCAGCCAAGCGACGCGTGCAACTATTCTACGACTTTAAAAAAAAACATTAATAGCACGATAAAACACAACTAAATAATTTAAAATAAAAAAGTTAATTAACAAAACCAAAAACCCGACTGCATGTAAAATAACTGAAAAGATGAAAACAAGACTTTTGTAGGTAAGTCTAGGTGAAAGTATCAAATGAACACGCAGGCGGAGGCTACCTATGAACTACTTACTTATGTAATTCATGACGACGACGACGTCGTCTGTGGTCTGGTGGTTCGAGAGTCGGACTGCTGATCACGAGGTCGTGGGTTCGATTCCCACAGGACACAAATATTTGTGTGATGAACATAAGTGTTTGTGTTGGTCTGGGTGTTTCTTATGTATTATAAGTATGTATTTACAAAAAAAAAAGTATATAAGTATTATATCCATTGTCTAGTACTCATAGTACAAGCTCTGCTTAGTTTGGGGCTAGATGGTGCTGTGTAAAAAATATTTATTTATTCATTATTTCATTTGTGACGAAACAATACACAAATTATTTCAACAGTATCTAATTTTCATTCGCGCCAATTCTATTTTCAAAGTGTTGAAAAAAAAATGTGCATTTAGTCTTTATAATGATAAAAATTTTGTAGCTAAAAACACATAATTTACGTAAGTGTGTACAACCTCTGTAACATAATTTTGAAAATAAAAACTATCCAGCTATTTATATTAATTTCGTGTTGGATATTGCTGGCGTGTTATTTCATTGCGTACGGAAAAGAGCCGATTGATGTATTCCTTTTTTTAATAAATAACCAATTTCCGAGCAAGTGGGCGAAATATATTTTGAACCCCATGTATGTACAACCAGAAATCTTTTCGGTGAACCACCACTAAGGCTAAATTCGCTTAATGTTCGATAGCAGGCAATGTAGCAGGATTCGCTTATCGGAGATTTTGTCAACAAAAAACTCGCGACCAATGTCGAGGCTATCCAGCTCCTCGATAACACGGAAACATTTCGAGACTAAAGCGAACACAACCGTATGAATTAGTGTAGTGACTAGTGAATATTGAATTGCTGCCTATAAAGAACACATAAACAAAGTGTCTTGCCCTTGATAGAAACTAAGAAAAGTTATTGGACTCATTCTTACATTTTTACTTACCAATTTAGGATAAAATTAAATTACTCATTAGCCTCAAGGCTAGATTGTTATACAAATAAAATATCACTCTTGTATACTTTATAGTAAAAAAAAATGTCCTGGTCACTCCGGTTCTGCTCTGGATTTGATTTGTCCAAACTCCAAGAGTCATATTTTTACACAGAATTGAAAAAAAAATACAATCTGGCAGCACTGGGGGGGTCCGGTCTCCCAATCTCCCCTCTTTATACAACGTGTATCAGAAATGCGTGGTCATATAGAACAACTTTTACTATGGAACCAAACCTGAAATCGCGAAAAAAATATCAGCTGTTCCCTACTAAATCATCGATGTCGGTCGACAAAATGAATGGATCCCGTAATAAAAGCTGACCGATAGCATCCATTGAATGAGCTCTTAAAATATGACCACAGAATATGACCATGCATTTCTGATACACGTTGTTTACGCCCGGGAGTCTTTTATTGAAGTGTTCTGTGTTGTCTGCAGGAGGTGCAGCACACCGTGCTGATGAGCGTGGAGGCGGCGCGGCGCTGCGTGTGGGTGTGCCGCGCGGGGGGCTGCGCCCCGCCCGCGCCCCCCGAGCCCGCCGAGCCCGCCGACACCGCGCACCACCACGAGCTGCAGAGGAGGCTCAACAACCTGCAGAAGGATCTCAAGGTGAACCTTTAGCGGCTTGGCTATCTTTGAACAGGCCCAGAGAACTCAATTAAGGGGCCGAAACCCGTAAGTCAACAAACTAATGCGAATCCCGCTCAAAAACTACTCACTGTATGGTACTGAAAACAAAACAAGCGGTTTCGCTTAACAGGAACCATATAAGGATCCTGATTAGAACCCTTACAGGGCACTGTAAACTGAACAAACATCTGCACAGGATGGGCCTCACACATATCACAGTTTGCAGATTTTGTCGCGAAAAGGACGAAACGCCCATTCATATCCTATGCGAATGTGATGCAGTGCACCACATTAGAAGTCAGCATCTTGGAAGCCACACAATCTCAGCTGATGAGATCAGATCCTCAAACCCCAAAGCTATAGTCGACTATATGGTTGGCCTGCGGCTTGGAGAGGTGCTGTAGTCTACTATTAGAGGCGTTACAATAGATCTTTTAGGTCGCAGTGACATAAGGGACTTGCAAAGACCTTACCTCTTTTTCCAAAATAAATGGTACTGAAATTAAAATACATGATACTCATGGATAGACGTGATAATATTATTGGGTCCAAAACATGAATGCACTTAGGTATTTAGCTCGATCATAAAAATTCCAAAAATACCACTGAAACTGTTTATTTTCGGACAGTTTCCTAAATATATCCTACATTTATTGGTATTGCGATACGATATTGTACCTAAATATACTTAATTTAGGTACAATATCGTAATGATCGATGAATTTATTGTACTTAAATTCATCGATCGAGTCGTTAGTACTCGTCAGTACCTAATAAGCGATATCCGCGTGTGCTCCCTCGCACTTTTGTATTCTTATTAACCTTTGGTCCAATAATAAATTAATTATATGGTATTTTGAGTATCCTATAGCTAACTCCATAACTTTACAAATAGCTCTGTCTCTCTTTCGCAACGAAACAATGATGATTCCATGGTATAGTGAAACATCTTATTATACCATGGATGATTCTAACACTTCATAATACGGGCCGTGGTGTTGTTCAGCAACACCTGAGCGAGCGCAACGTGATCCGCGCGAGCGTGAGAGGGCGCGCGGCGCCGGGCGGCGAGGACGAGTACACGGAGGGGCTGAGCAGCGCGCTGGGCCAGCGCCTGCACGCGCTGCTGGACGCGCTGGTGGCGGAGCGCGACGTGCCGCCCGGCTGCAACGGGATCCCCACCAGGTAGCTTCCAATATATATTATTTCCATGATATTATTTTTTCATGTATAAGGTCATCATCATCATCATTTCAGCCGAAAGACGTCCACTGCTGGACATAGGCCTCCCCCAAGCATCGCCACAACGACCGGTCCTGTGCCTTCCGCATCCAGCGGATTCCCGCGACCTTCACCAGGTCGTCGGTCCACCTTGTGGGGGGGCCTACCCACGCTGCGCCTTCCAGTACGCGGTCGCCACTCCAAAACTTTACTGCCCCATCGGCCATCCGTTCTGCGAGCAATGTGCCCCGCCCACTGCCACTTAAGTTTGGAAATTCTTCGGGCTATGTCGGTTACTTTCGTTCTCCTGCGAATCTCCTCATTTCTGATTCGATCACGCAGGGACACTCCGAGCATAGCCCTCTCCATTGCCCTTTGAGTGACTTTGAGCCTTCTTATCAGGCCCATTGTGAGCGACCACGTTTCAGTACCGTAAGTAATTACTGGCAACACACACTGGTCAAAGACTTTCGTCTTGAGACACTGCGGTATTTTGGACGAGAAGATATTGCGTCGCTTCCCGAACGCTGCCCAACCGAGTCGGATTCGACGATTGACCTCTTTCTCGAAGTTGGACTTACCTAGCTGGACAGTTTGTCCTAGGTATACATAATCGTCAACAACTTCGAGTGTAGATTCTCCGATGTTTACGGGAATGGGTGCTATATGGGAATTCGACATAACCTTTGTCTTGTCCGTATTCATTTTAAGACCCCCTCTATCAGAAGCTCTACTGAGGTCATCGAGCATTGTACCGAGGTCCTCCATGGTCTCAGCCATGACTACTATGTCGTCGGCAAACCGAAGGTGAGTGATGTACTCGCCGTTTATGTTAATGCCTAGCCCCTTCCAGTCCAGAACCTTGAAGACATCCTCCAATGCAGCAGTGAACAGTTTCGGAGAGATCACATCTCCCTGTCTCACACCTCGCTGCAGAAGGATAGGTTTCGAGGCTTGGTCCTGTAATCGGACTGACATAGTGGCGTTTTCATACAAAGACTTTAACACTTCGATGTACCGATAGTCAATCTGGCACCGTTGAAGAGACTGTAGTACCGCCCAAGTCTCGATCGAATCGAAGGCTTTCTCGTAGTCCACAAACGCTAAACAAAGAGGCAAGTTATACTCTTCGGTCTTCTGTATAACCTGCCGCAGCGTATGTATGTGGTCTACGGTGCTAAAGCCTTTTCGGAAACCGGCTTGTTCTGGAGGCTGGAAGTCGTCAAACCTGCGCGAAAGACGGTTCGTAATGACTCTCGAAAACAGCTTGTAGACATGGCTCAGAAGTGAGATGGGCCTATAATTCTTCAGTAGAGCATTATTATAGATGGGTTTGTGGAAACTGTCCATACGGTCGGGTCTAGGATCTTTAGGACCCGTCGTACAAATAGAAACAAAAAGCTCTCTGACCACACTCTCGAGCTTATGGCGGAACGACGCGAGATGATTCTGCAGTCCTCAGATGATGCGACTAAGTACCGGCAGCTTAATAGACAGATCTCAAAGTCCTTGAAAAGTGACCTACGCCAATTTAATACGGAACGTATTAAAGACGCGATAGAGAAGAACAAGGGCTCCAAAGTCGTCGCAAGAGACCTGTCTATTGGGCAGAGCCAGCTTGCAAAACTGAGGACCGACGATGGCAGAGTCGTATCCTCCAAGCCAGAGCTATTGAAGGAGGTCGAGAAGTTCTATGGACAGTTATACACGTCCACCCGGACACCCGCTGTAAATCGGGCTCACGACCCAAGAGTTCGATTGACCCGACACTATACCGATGATATCCCGGACGTCAGCCTGTACGAGATTAGGATGGCTCTGAAGCAGCTCAAAAACAACAAGGCACCGGGTGATGACGGAATTACGGCCGAACTCCTGAAGGCGGGTGGAAAACCGATCCTTAAGGCCCTTCAGAAGCTGTTTGATTCCGTCATTCTCGAGGAAAGAACGCCACAGGCATGGAGCAGAGGTGTGGTGGTACTCTTCTTCAAAAAGGGCGATGTATAAGGTATTAATAGATAATTATTAGTACCTTATTATAATAACGATCTAGTCTACTACACCAATAAGTAATTTTATGTTAACTTAAACTTCTAGTTAATAATATTATTTCTACGAATGTGGCACTATCTTAGGGCGAAGTCACTTTTTTCATGTGTCTTTAATTAAGGTTCCAATATGTCGTCTCAATTGAAATGGGACACTAGACGAGCAGGTCACGTAGCAGTATTAAACTTTACCAGGAAGTCGGTGTGATTTGGAAGGACCCTCTTCAATACATATAAAAAGAAAAGTCCTGACTCACTTTCTGACTGAATCACCAACGCCCAGCACAAACCTTTGCACTCAGAAAACTGTAATTTTGCACAAAGGTTTCCTTTAAGTCCAAACTTTTTGAAACTCCCACGAGCTAGGGAGTAAAAAAGACGCCTGCGGACAGAGTCGCGGGCAAAAGCTTGTTAGCAATAAGAAATCATTGTAATCTTCTGAAAATAGGCTGTGACTTCCGGGACCAAATCAATGATCGCCAACCTGTATTTGCATTTTACGAAGCCATGCCCTGGACCATCTGAAAAATAAAAAACAAGTTCTATTCCTTTGCAGTTTGTTCGATGAGATGAACGAGCACCTCGCGTTCTGTCAGAAAGCGGCACAGTGTACTTCCAACAGAGAAATCACACTCAACGAGCTCAAGACGTAAGTAAAACTCACTCAAGAAACTCTTCAAAGACCAAAGTACAATTTGAATTGACCCAAGCCAAGAACGAGTTTCTGTCTTACATATTTAGTAAGCTTATTCTTCCTACTTTTAAAACGTTTACGGTCCGTTGTTCTGAGTCACCGGTTCAAGAACTTAACAATCAATGGTTCAAACGACCTTGGATCTTGACACTTTGATGGATAATGTCCTCCTGGCCGAATTTCGGTCGGGGTGGCCAATCTCAACAGAGACTATAAGTGTGTGCGCAAACACAGGTGCACTCTCTATTCCCTCACTCGCATAATCCGATGGGACGGCAATCCGACACGACCGGAGAGAGATCAGGTGCAGGACCGACGGCTTTACGTGCTCTCCGAGGCATGGGGGTGTTGCCACCCAACCACCAACTTCCTGACTCCGGGCTGCTACTGAGAAGATTTGTTGACAAAAAAAATCTAATCCCAAACTAACGAGGCAGTCTTGAAACTTTAGACCAGTCATAACCAGCCATGTATACTGATGATCTTCGCTACGGTCTTTGCCCTGCTGAATTTTGTTCCCCGTTCATTTCTAAATAATCTTTGGAATGTATAAGACGTTATGCTGAACTAAACGTTACATGGACTTATCTATCGCAGTCCACTGCTGGACATAGGCCTCTCCCAAGTTGCGCCACAACACTCGGTCCTCTGCCTTCCGCATCCAGTCCCCTCCAGCCACGTTCTTCAGGTCGTCGGTCCACCTGGCAGGAGGGTGCCCTACGCTGCGTTTGCCGATTCGCGGTCTCCACTCAAGGACTCGTCTGCTCCAGCGGCCATCGGTCCTTCGACAGACATGGCCAGCCCACTGCCACTTCAGCTTACTGATCCTACAAGCTATGTCGGTCACTCCGGTTCTTCTCCGAATAATCTCGTTACGGATTTTATCCTTCAAAGAAACTCCAAGAATAGCTCGCTCGCTTTCTGATTGGTTAACCAATTTCCCGCTTAATTAAATTGTTATGTGCGCAGGTATATCGGTGGGCCATATAAAATGCATGGCTTTTACGCTTCTTTTTTACGCTTGCTCAGCAAAAAAATCCTATTCACCAGAGCCTTGAAGACCACCAGCTTATACTTCTTGAAAAACACAGGCTAGGAATTTCACTCTTACGCCTTCTTCTTCTATCGTGTCGACATGAGCTACATAATGATAATTGCTCATGCCGTGGGAAAAATATTAGCCAGTCAGCAGGTTGTTAGCGGGGCTGACTGCCCAGGATGCGCCGGACGATCAATTAAATAACGTCACTCGTGGAGGCTCGTACTCCCTGATAAAGCTATTAGCAAATCGGTTCGTGTGTAAGGGTGGAATGTTTAAATGTTAAATCATCATGACTGCCTCGTTGGTCTAGTGGTTGCAAGCACGACTGCTGAGCGTGAGGTCCTGGGTTCAATTCCCGGGTCGGGCAAAGTGTTATTGGGTTTTTTCATTATGAAATTCTCAGTAGCAGCCCGGAGTCTGGATTTGTGCCCGGTTAATGGCAATAGGCTCGCCCCCTATTACATGGGACTCACAACATAACTGGCGAAATGTGGGTGTACTATACACCTCTGCCTACCCCTTCGGGGAAATACAGGCGTGATGTTATGTTATGTTATCATGTCTGGGATGTGATTTATGTCTGTGTTTTGTTTATTATATTCCAGGTATATAACAGGTGACAGCACGGTTCCTCTAGCGCTGATCGGAGGCGCGGGCTGCGGGAAGGCCACGCTGGTGGCGCGAGCGGTCACCCTCGCGCACTCTTACCAGCCGGACCTAGCTGTGATAGTCAGGTAATAACTATTCAAACGTCCTCCCAAACAATCAATCTATTCAATCGTTCTTACGTCTTCTTTGTCCATCCAAAGGTTGTCTGGAAGATATCGCTTTTAGCGATAAGACCGCTCATGTACCCATAATTTATACGTTGTTCCTGTTTACTACTATTTTCATGGTGTAAAATAAAGTATATTCTATCTATCTATCTGTCTATCTCCCATGGGCTTCCCTGAACGTCCACCTGAAACGACGACCGAAAAGCTTTTTTAAACCTGATGTAAATGGTAGTAGCACCATCTATTGATCGAGTCAAGTTGGTAACGGGCAGTAATGTAGATAGATATGGGTAAATCCTACCTTCTTTCTTCCTGTACTTCCTTAGGAGTGCACGTCGGGGTGATAGAATGAAACCCTCATTAGCATGTGTATGAGTTTATAATATAGCACACGAATGTCACGGAAGTAAGGATTATAAAGTTTTGTTTATATAGAATCACAGATAGAAAGACACAGTTCGAACAAAACACAGTAGAAACGAAAGCACAAGAGTTATATTACTGCAGTAAGCGTTTAGGAATAGATAATATAGCGAAACGAATCAATAATAACAATAAGCAAAAGCAGAGCGGTAAGCGGCCGAGTGGCGTGCGCTTCGCGTCGAGAGCTAGTCAAGACTGGCGTGGCCGCGCGGCCGGCGATGGGAGCGCGGCGCGTGCGTCGATGTTTCTGGTAAATGTGGTTGTCCACTTGCTACACAACGGCCAGAGTTCCGACACAAAACATTAACTATTTATTTATAGGAAATGTATTGATTACCAATGAAATATTAATAAATAAATAATAATAGGATATGTAAACATGTAAATAATAAGTATAATTTCCATATGTAAATACAAAGTATAATATGTGACGTAAATAGTGTGTGTCTATATGTATACATAAATATATATTATAATATGTATGTATGTCGCCACATCACTGAGACCTGGTTAAGGGCGATAATAGTCAGGAAATCTTACCACCCGACCAGAGCGGGTCGTATAGGGGGCGTCACGTGACCCATTTGAAGTAGGCAGATTTACGCTGCTTGGGTTAGGCAGTACGGGGACATTATTTTGATTTTCTTTATCGGCTAATATGTATGCTGGTTTAAGGCGATCAATAGTGACTGTCACTTCTTTGCCTCTAATTAACAATTTGAACACCTTGGTGCTTCGTTCAACAATTTTATGAGGACCAGTGTATGCCGGAGTTAGGGAACCATGCGACGCATCTTCTCTAAGAAATGCATAATTGCATGTGCTCAGGTCTTTGTAAACAAAGATTATATTTTTACTGTGGCGAGATGTTGGTACTGGCTGGAGTTTTTGAGCTATAGTGCGTAGACGTGCCGTAAAATCTGTCACGTCGGTAGTGCCACTTGAATTGTGCTCGAAAAATTCGCCAGGCGGCCGAGTGGCGTGCGCTTCGCGTCGAGAGCTAGTCAAGACTGGCGTGGCCGCGCAAAAAAAAAATGAAATAGGAAAAAAATAGGAAATGTATTGATTACCAATGAAATATTAATAAATAAATAATAATAGGATATGTAAACATGTAAATAATAAGTATAATTTCCATATGTAAATACAAAGTATAATATGTGACGTAAATAGTGTGTGTCTATATGTATACATAAATATATATTATAATATGTATGTATGTCGCCACAGTAACATCACATTTAAGGCCAACATTAATTCTTGTTCTTTATTGCTTGCACACAAGAAAATCACAACAATACATAATAGTTTTGAAATCACATGTACAGTCTAACATAGCAATTGGTATACGTGGTAGAGAGATATAAATGAAGTTTTCTCAGAAGATTATGTATGTTTTCGAGTGAAATATCATTTTAATAACGGACAAAGTAAAACTTTATTTATACAAAACCCTAATCAGACCATTCTATAATAACTTTCTGATAAATCTTCATCTATATCTGGCGACCCTGTATACTAATTGCTTTGTTAGATTGTACAAAGGCGAGCTTAACTCAAAATTGAGTTTTCTACCAGCAAACCTTTGAGTGATAGAGCACATATAAAATGTAAAACTGAGGGTTTCATAACATTTAATTAATATTATATTAAATTATAGTAAATTTACAACAATGAATGTATATAAGAGCACTAATTAATTAATTAGCAAAGTCTAGAATCTAGATAGTTTAACTAATTTTTAAGGGTCCTGACGAATATTATTTAGACTGTTCAGCGTGTTAACATTGTTTAATATTTGTACACCGAAAATGGTGAAATGTTAATTTTATTGTAACACCTTTACTTGAACCACATTTCACGCAAATAATAAAAAGGAAAGGGTAAACTTTCAGTGTACATAACGAATGTTCATTTAGAATTATAAAATAACCATACCAACAACATATATATACAGTGGTCAGGGCAATCAACGACCTAGTGGAACAAAGTCAGGAGAATCAAATGTTTACCTTCGTAACTTTGAACTGGAGTGACGAGAGGTTCTACCTTCTTCCACGATGTTCGAAACGCGACTAGCACTCGCATATCGACATGGACGCAAACTTCTACAACGTTCCACTAGTGATATACGTGTAGTTTTGTGACGTGCCAGTGGAATCAACGTGTAGTTTTGTGACACGCCAGTGGAATCAACGTTTAGCCCTGGACAAACCTTAGATATCTAATAACTTAAATTAAAACTACGATAAACACACATACAATTTTTTTTGCAATCTACAACTAATCCCCTAGCGGTTAAATCACATCAATAACTTAGTTTCCTTTCATAAGTCAGTGTTTTGAGGATAGTTTTCACAAAAAAAGTAGCGCGGACGCGCCAGGGGTATAAATTTTTAGGGATTTGGTATTTTTTTTCGACTATATGTATCCAAATTAGGCACTATCACTATCGTGCCCCAGTTAGATCATAGATTAAGGTAACCTAAAAAAAATAGTGTGGGTCCAAATTTTAATACTACGGGTAGTATTTCCCCCCGGACAGCGCAAAATGAGCCTCTCAAGATTCACCCATAAATAGATTTTTTTATTTATAACACAATATAATGTTAATTTGTGGACAAAAATAAATAATTTGATGAAATGAAATGATTATTTATCATATTTTAATTAATACAGTTGATTTATCCCCAAAAATGTTTAATTTTGATCAGGCTTAAAAACCCTTTGCTGCGATTTAAAAATAAACTGTAAAGTAAAATATAATGTAAAAAGCACGCGTGCGTAATAAGCTTCATTATGAACCTAAACTCGGTGCAATAAGAGACACTTTACGAGCAAGTGTGGTGAAAAAATATTTTTAAATATGAATCTTCAATATTTATCCAGTTTTCGCCTTGTTACAATTTAAATGATATTTGTCCCCAGGTTCGTGGGTCTAACGCCGCAGTCGAGCAGTTCCCACATGCTGCTCAAGTCCATCGTGGACCAGTGTCACGTGCTCATGACGGGGACCGTGTATCGAGGACGCAATGTAAATTTTCACATCTATTGTTTAGTTTTCCAAGTCCAAATTAGTGATGCCGTAATATCGATAGTCCTGCTATCGATAGTTGATCTTGAAAATCAATAGGATATCGATAGCGTGGTACGTGCTAGTACTATCGATAGTATCAATAGTATTGGACAGTGATAATGCTATCGAAATATTGATAGTCTATCGATACCATTGTTTTTTCGTGGACTATCTACGTGTTATTGAAATAACTGAAAAGCTCTTAAGGGGACATTGTACCTATCAGTATGAATAACTTTAACTATCGGACCAACCCTGAAATCGCGAAAAAATATCTGCCGTTCCCTACATTTTGTCGAT
This sequence comes from Asteroscopus sphinx, assembly GCA_949699075.1. Lineage (NCBI taxonomy): Eukaryota > Metazoa > Arthropoda > Insecta > Lepidoptera > Noctuidae > Asteroscopus > Asteroscopus sphinx. Next base: position 6,541,472 of record OX453023.1, read on the forward strand.
TTATGTAAACCCGGTAAACGATATTAAATTATATCTCAGGATATAATATACAAAGTGGATATGACAATACGACAATAAATGAAAACACGGTTATTACTAGTCTATGGAATCATTTTAAACACCATTCATTCATTTTCATTTTTTTTTTAGTTGTTTATCGAAAATTAAAAAAACGTTTTTTTTTACAAAATAAATATTAAAACATAGACAACGAAATAATAAGTAACAGAGAGTTTAAGATCATATGAACTCGCACAGGTCATTGCCCTAACGATCTATGCCAGAAAAATGATCCTACATTCAAAATTAATAAAATAAAATAATTTACTGTGGTTTAACTATTAACTCGTTTTGAATGATATCTTGTGTACAGTCAGAGAACGTGATATTCTGTACCATGGTATAATAAGATGTTTCACCAGGTATTCTCATCCCGCGATGACTCGAAGTTACGTCACGATCAGTATTGCCATTGATTGATATCTTCAATATATTTAAGGAGATTTTTGTTCATAATGATATAAAATAAATTCCTAACACTAGTTAATTATATGAATAACACGAGATAACAAATAGTAGTCTATTTGTTATCTCGTGTTATTCATATAATTAGTTATTAATAGAAACTGTATAAAATTACTAGTTCAAAAGAGCAGATTTCTGCAGCATACCAACTTGTCTATGGTAATACTTGTACTTACTTTTATACATGTAATAATTATGATCATTACCTACTGTTATGCTTATGTCTGTCTGTAACTTTGTGTAATAAATGAATTTTATTATTATTATTATTCCTTTATTCATTTATTTACATATTATTTACATTTTTAAATATTTCTATAAAAAATATAAAAAAACATTTAAAAATATAAAAAATAGTAGCCCACCGGCATCGGGAACAGGGTCCAAACTAACGGTGGTCCGGGCCTCAGAGAGAGGAACTTCCTGACGATACGCGCCGTATCCAGGAGTACGGCTTTCTGTATCAAGCCCTTGACCCAGCTGCCCAACGCGAGCCTCCTAAGATGTAGATCGAGGCTCTTGGCTATTAAGCCATTGGCCGTAACAACAATCGGCACAATGACTGCTGAGTCAACATCCCACATGTCGACACCTCGTGTGCCAAGTCAAGGTATCTGATTTCTTTATCCTTCTCGGCCTTCACGAGATTCTCGTCATGCGGGACAATAACATCAACAATCATTGTGCGGCGCTCTGAACGATCTATCACCACTATATCAGGCTTGTTGTGAGCGATAGTCCTGTCGGTGATGATAGATCGGTCCCAGTACAACGTGACATGGTCATTCTCAAGAACTGGGACGGGCACATACTTGTAGTATGGTACTTCCGCGCCCACAAGGCTGTATCTCAGGGCAAGTTGCTGGTGTATAATCCTGGCTACTAGGTTGTGCCTATGCAAATACTCGCCGTTAGCAAGACGAGAACAACCAGAAATAATATGACGGATGGATTCCCCGGTACAGTGGCATGCCCGACATATGTCAACTGTGCCGTCCTTTACAATATATTTCCGATAGTTGTTCGTCATGATAACTTCGTCCATAATTGCACAGACAAAACCTTCGGTCTCTCCGAAGAGATCGCCGAAGCGCAGCCAGGATACGGACGCTAAAAAGTCTACATCGGGCCCATGAAGGGCCCGGAAAAAGCGTCCCATGAAGCTCCTTGCTCTGCCATACCTCCTTGCGGTCAGTGGTATCAAGTACTACCGGTTTGCGCCAGTTCTCTTTAGCCAAGGAGCGCGGGGTCAGTCCTTTGTCCACTGCAACTACATCTCGATGCATCCCCACGTCGGCTTGGGTAAAATACTCCCTGAGATTGCACACCTCACGGTTGTGAAGGGTCTTGGCATTAAGAAAGCCTCGGCCCCCACACTTCCGCGGGATGTACAGCCTCATCACCGATGAACGTGGGTGATGCATTCGATAAGCAGTCAACAGTGTACGAACCCTCCTGTCCAGGGCGTCAAGTTCGGTCCGAGTCCATTTGAGTATGCCGAAAGAGTACATCAAGACCGGCATGACCCAACCGTTGAAGGCGCGCACCTTATTTCCACCCGACAAAAGACTTTTCAGTACTTTTGTCAGGCGGCTGTAGAAGCGCTCCCCCAGCGATTGCTTCATGTCAGTCTCATTGATGCCTAACGCCTCCGCCATACCCAAATATTTGTAGGTTTCGGTTGAAGAGAGGGATCTGAGGTTTATGGAATCTGAAAGTTGGGTTCCAATAGATTCCATAATCCCCCCCCGCTTTACATGCATGACTGCACATTTGTCCACACCAAATTCCATCCTAATGGAATTACTGAAATTTTCAGTATTATTATTAGCTTTTTTATAGAATCAAGTGAATGAAAAAATGCATTTGCTCGGGTAATTTATTTACGCAAAGTGGCAGCACATCAAACTGACAAGTGTCACGTATACAGCCCGCTATTGGCTCCACAGCCGATGACGTAGTACGGAGGCAATCACGTGACCTAGCTGTCACGGGAAGAGAGTACCTGGTGAAACATTTTATTATACCATGCCCTGTACCGTAGTACTTATAATAATAATAATAAAATGTTTCTTATTTGTACCATGCTCATAACCATGCAATAATAAGATGTTTCTTATTTGTACCATGCTCTGTACGTGGTTTTATTCAAATTATAATTCATAATCTTTATTTTCTCTTCACAAAGGTTCACAATTGATAGATTTGATTGACAATATGCAATTATTAATGATATACACTAGTATTGTATTACGATACGATGCGAACAAACGATTAAACGTCGTAACGATTTAATGACAGTAAATGAAAACACGGTTATTACTAGTCTATAGAAGCACTTTAAACACATAAATAAGTTGTTTATCGAAAATTAAAAAAACGTATTTTTTTACAAAACAAATATTAAAACATCGAAATATTAAGTAACATCATTTGTAATCATCTGTAATCATTGAGAAAGATTGTTTAAAATTGTATGGACTCGCACAGGTCTTTGACCTAACGATCTTGCCCTAGAAAAATGGTCCTACATTCAAAATTAATGAAATTAAAATAATTTCCTGTGGCTAAACTATTAATAGGATAAAATAACAATATATATCTGGTGTGTTAAAATTATGTCGAAATTGTAGTGGGTTTACGAAAACACGAAGTGCTTCAATCTTTTCTTAGCGAGATTGCGTCCGCCATTTTTATTCGTCCGAGTTGTATACAGTTTCCTTTAATAACTAATTAGATGAATAACACGAGACAACAAATAGTTAGGCTAGAAAGGAATTAATTTTATAACATAACATAACATCACGCCTGTATTTCCCCGAAGGGGTGGGTAGAGGTGTATAATACACCCACATTTCGCCAGTTATGTTTTAGTCCCATGTAATAGGGGGCGAGCCTATTGCCATTGACCGGGCACAAAATCCAGACTCCGGGCTGCTACTGAGAATTTCCTAATGGAAAAACCCAATAACACTTTGCCCGACCCGGGAATCGAAGCCAGGACCCCACGCTCAGCAGTCGCGCTTGCAACCACTAGACCAACGAGGCAATTTTTTTTAATTTTTTTTTAAATTTTATATTCATTATAAACAAAAATCTCCTTAAATATATTGAAGAAATCAATCAATGGCAACACTGATCGTGACGTAGCTTCGAGGCATCGCGGGAAGAGAATACCTGGTGAAACATCTTATTATACCATGCTCTGTACGTGGTTTTATTTGATGTCGTATTGTCATATCCACTTTGTATTATATTATATTCCGTAACAAAGCAATTGGTATTGGTAGGGTAGAGAGATATAAATTAAGTTTTTTCAGAAGATTATTAATGTTTTCGAGTGAAATATCATTTTAATAACGGACAAAGTTAAACTGTATTTATACAAAACCCTAATCAAACTATTCTATAATAACTCCCTATGATATCTCCATCTATATTTGGCGATCTTGTATACTAATTGCTTTGTTAGACTGTACAAAGCCAGCTTCATGTTGTGATCAGGACGTGTTCTCGCTGTCGGGCGCGCTGCCCGCGCTGCTGGGCGGCGTGGGGCGCTCGCGCGGCGCGCTGCTGTGCGTGGTGGGGGCCGACGCGCTGCGCGCCGCGCGCTGGCTGCCCGAGCGACTGCCGCACAACGTCAAGATGATCGTCACCGTCACCGAAGGTTACAAATCTAGTTATCATATTTATTTATTTATTTATTTTACTTTAATTACAACGGCTGGATGCCAATTACAAAAATTAAAGACAAAAACATAGATTAATAACACAAAAGATACCTAATCCACGCGCACAATTTGATGCAACAAATAGGGCGCCCAGGTGGGCACACTACGCCCGGCCGCTCCGTAGTGTTCAAGGTTAACGCGGTCCGAACGCATCTCCCGGAAAATAATTAAATGTGACGATTTGTGCGAAACACATCGGAAATACATAAAAAGTATATTAACATCACTTTTCACAATCAAGCTTTGATGATTTTTTAGTATTTTGACCTTTTAAGCAAATAAAAACAATCGTTTCATTTCATACTTACTAAAAGCTCAGTGTTGCAAGATATTAAAGAAATGGTTTTGCCATTTTAACTGTCTTATTTGCTCCGATTGATGAATTTATGAAGTAGTAACTGATATTTACGTATGTAATACGCACACGTATATGTACGTACAGTCAACCGCATTTCACTGGTAATACTTGAATTTCGAAAAACTCCCTTACTGCTTACGCAATAAAGATGCCATCAAGGTCAAACTGCTACCACTGACGTGCGGTCACCTGTACGTGAGTAAGTTAAAACATTTATATACCTAAAATGTATTTTTTCAAAGTTGAACTCTAAAAGAACTGCATCATATTTTTTTAATCATAACGTTTATTACGTGTTCTTGTTTAAAGAAGTCCTACTGACCCAATTATTGCTGAAAAATAGTTTATAAATAATAAGTCTCATCCGTAGGGAAGAATGTCGGGAACCACAAAAAAAAATTTTTGCGGACAACTTCTTTTTTCTGGCAGCCCCATTTTATAGTGGTGTGCGTGTGTAAACGTATCAGCGCTAGCACGCATAATGATTTTTTTGCATCAGTATTGCTAGCGCGTAATGTATGAAACTATCCTACTATGTGTAGTAATTCTATGGACAAAAATTAAATTAATTAACATAACATTAAAGAAAAAATTAATAATTATGTAAAATATTAATAATACATACTTTCATACACTCATCTCGCAGTACTCCAGACATACTGACAAAATCGTCTTCCATTCGTCGGCGAACACATCACAGTCAGACTTGGCGTCCAAGAGGGCGTTAAGTGCAGTGAGTGTGCGAGGTATGGGAGACAAGGCTCGCTAGATGATTGCGTTTCCACCACAGAAATAGATAGAATGGTTGTAACCACAATTTTACTTGCGATTCATGCGTGGCAACTTTCCGTACAAACTACGCCTTACATTTTGATGTCATTATTAAAAAAAAAAAAAAAACAAATGTACTTTGACAGCTTTTGTTTCTGCAGTTCGAAACAACACAATAAGGCATTTTTGCGGGTTTTTGATACAGTATTTATAGAAACAAGTCATAAGGCGTGTTGAGAAAGGCTTTGAAATACCCTGCTCTATGGTACATGGTGCTGCCACGCGCGCCCTGCCCATTGCCATTCTATCTATTTCTGTGGTTTCCACAATAAACAGAATGACGTGCGTTCTATTCATAAATTTTCGTGAGAAAACCGTCTTAGATCTCCGCCCGGAGTAGACGAAGGGAATTGTCCATTACGACGCGCCACAACGACAAAAAAGAAGCCGGGCACAAAATTGTATGAAAACGCGTAGGACAATTTGCATTTTCACACGAACCACAATTTGCAGTCGCGTTCATGTTATCGCGAACGTATATAGTCAATACCAACGATATCGTGGCCACAAACCACTCACGCGTCTGTAGCGAACCAGCGACCGGCCACAACGCAACTACTTGCACACGTAACGTACACGTTACTTGCACGTTATTGTATTATTCTGGACGTATGTAATGAATTATGCTATATTGTTTTAGACGCTTCAGTTAATAACTTGGCGTAGAATTGTGTATTTCCTGTTGCATGCTAAATGGCAGAATATAGCTGAACAAAGATTGTTTTTATGACAATATTCATGTAACACCTACCTTACCTATATTCGCAATAAACGATTGAATTGAATTGAATTGTAATTTGTAGCTGCGACAACACAACTTCAGGCAGCTACAGCGAAACAATTCACACACGACCATTACTTGGCGACGTTTTTGTCGCTGTAGTGTGGTTGTAGAGTAGCCTGTCTGGAAACTAAATAATCCTTAATTACGGTGTAAAACGTGGTGAAAAACCAATTTTGACTGGGGGTGCGAGTGGAACCTTATGGTTTCAAACCATAAGGATTGGATGGGATGGGCGAGAATTGAAATCTCGCTGACCCTTTCACACCGAAAGATGTACAGTCAGCTGCATTCATTGGTTACCCCACTTACGAGCGAACGAACAAACTCTCGAATAGTTAAACAGTCGGAGCAAGACTTCGCGAGACAGAGCGTGGTAGAGCGCGGCTGAGCGTGGCAGAGCGAGACCGCGCGGTACCTTGATGGCCGGTGCGAGATTTGTGTATCCGTTTTGCAATGTAATAAATACTCCATTCATTCAGCAATAAAGTTTAATTTTGTACCAACAAATATTGCAATTGATAAACTAAAACAAAAATACCATTTCTTTATTTTCCTATCCTTATCACAAATAGATATTTTTAATTTTTTTATTACTTGATTTCGGAGAAAAAAAATAAAAACCAAAAAACATATAATGACGTCACTGTAAAGGATACTTAGATGATATTGTTTTATAACTTGTGATTTATGACCATTTATTTCCGAGGTTATGAAAATGTTGGCCATGAATTTTATATGGTAGTATTTGCTCATTCATCAGCTTTCCGGAAAATGTCAATTGAGTGCCCAGAGTAGCATAGAGTTTTCACAGTTAGCATTTTTCCATCCGAAGTCGGAGAATATCCAAAAAATCTTAAAACTGCTATAACTCGAAAACAAATGACTGGCGCCCCCTGGTTCACGGGATCATTTTTGTTGCAAATGAGCTCTAGTATAACCCCTTTCAAGGAATAGGTTGAATTAAAAATCATCTCACTTTTCTTACCTTAATCTTTATCTGGTAGACAAAAAACACCTACAACTAAATTTACTTATTCACAGAAAAAGACGAGCCATCCAGCTCAGCCATCATGGCGGTACTATCATCAGAAGACGGGCCGAAAGTCGTTAGAGCTCCGCCAGTCGGGCCTGATGAAGCCAAAGCTGTACTTACAGCCTGTGCAGCAACGTATAGCAAGACTGGAGCAGCATCACCTCCTGAGGCAGCTGTGAAAGCTGTGCAAAAGTGTACTCTGCCGCTTTACGCTAAGGTAGGTTTTTGACTGCATTCGTCTACCAATTGTAATATCAGAAGTGGGATTTTAAATCAACAATGTTCCAATATGAGACGGAACGACTTGTAGACTATAAAAGATATTGATCTGTATCCGTGCCATATTTAAGGAGGTTACTATACTACCGATACTGAACACGAATCAATAAACATTACGTTTTTTTTTGTTTTAAATACCTATATGTAAACAAACAAATTCCCCCGTGTGTCGCGTGCGAAACTGAAACTATGCGGACAAATCCGCCAAAAAAACAGACAGATTTTTTCACCTTTTTACAATGCTGCCGGTGACTTATTCTCAGAGTCGTTCGGAATTTATCTCAAACTCTCGCTATTGTTTCTAAGTGAATATTTGGTTTTTATATAACCGTAGAATTAGTTAATTTATTTATTTATTTATTTCAAGTATAATGCACAACATTACAGTTTAATTAAAACTAATGTTAAATATTTTTAGCACATTTTATATCATTTGCTCTATAAATATGGCACGGTTACAGATTAATAGCTTGTAGACACGTTTAGATGCATGCAGAAATATACTTTCCAACTTCACTTCACGATTGATTTTTGAATAACAAACCACGCACTTCCAAAACTCCATCTCCTTTTCCAGATCCTAGCGTGGCAAATCTCGCTCTCAGCTGAAACCTACACGGAACTAACAGAACCAGAGACTACTCCAGAGCTCGTCATCTGCGAGGACTTGGAAGGTCAGCTGACGCAAATCCTGATCACCACGGAAGCGGCGCTGGGGGCTGACAGGGTGAAGACGTGTCTTGCTCTGCTGACTGCTTCAAGAAGGGGGCTCGATGATACAGAGATCCTGGATATATTGGCACATGATGAGCTGTTTAGAAGCGAAGAGACTTATTGTGAGTGGAAGTTTTTATTTTCAATTTTTGTTGTAATGTCTGTTTAATTGGATTGACACACAGACCAGTAAACCTCTAGACGCCGATTAGCCGGACACCCCCGGTCACAACGCATATGCAGTAGCACTGCATATCATACGCCCCACCGCCAATCAGGACGTCAGTCCGTCAGCGAGCGGCACCAATCATACGGAATCATACCACCGAACTTTTGAGCCGACCAATCATAACGCGCCGTCCGCCCCCCGGTCCCCGCCAACATTTTACGACTGCGTTCTCATGCAAACCTTTGTTTATGCGGCGTCTTGAGGCTTACTGGTCTGTGGATTGACATTCCAATTAAACAGAAAGGTAAACAAACGGGTTATTAACCACCAGACCATTTACTTGGTGTTTAGTGATGTACAATTGTAGTATCAATTACAAATCAATTAACTAGGTAATTGAATGATTCGATTTGATTCATTGAATGATTTAGAAAAAAAAATGCTTTTTTTTTAACCTTTTTATACTTTATAAGTGGTTTTTCTTGTAGCAGGCTACCAAGTGAATTTCCAAAAACAATTTAAGATCATTTTTAAATTGTTGTAATCAAATGAATATTGTTAAACAAGTGGTGAGCTATAAAGTTGAAACCTTTAAAATACGGATGAATGTGTTACTAATTCCATTTACTGAGTGATAGTGTGATAATTTTACCGAAATTGGATTTGTTTACCTTTTATTTAATTGAATTGACATAGACTAAAGCAGTTTTTTTTTAAATGAATAAAAACCTTCTTCATCAAATCAGCTTGTAAAATTCCATTTCCTCATCATCTATTCCATAGATTAAGACGTTCGGACCGATTGATTAATAGCAAATCATCATATCTGTGATGTAGATGTTATTTTCTTTTTAAAAGACTAATCATTTTCAATCAGATTCAAACTCATACCAATTACCAACTTAGGGTAGGCTACTATCATGATATGTCGTACTTTAATACTTTAGGGTTTATAAGCCGTTCGCAGTTTGATGTTTGCGAAACTTTGATGTTTTGGCCTTCTCCTTTAAAGCCCAGATCCCCAAAACTCATCATAGGACCTTCTTTCGCAGTACCGTGGGCCCCAGCATCCTTAGTCTGGCCACAGCTAGCAGCCCTCCTCTCCCCGTGGCTCCGCTGGGACGCGCGCGGTGCAGCTCGCTGGAGAGACGCCGCGCTCGCCGGTGCGGCTAGCGACAGATACCTCGCTGACTGCGACACGCACGTGCGACAAACACTTATAGACTACTATGAGGTGAGGACACTTCTAGCAGCCCTACTCTTCCCGTGGCTCCGCTGGGACGCGCGCGTTGCAGCTCGCTGGAGAGATGCAGTGCTCGCCAGTGTGGCTAGCGACAGATACCTCGCTGATTGTGATACGCACGTGTGATAAACACTTATAGATTACTAAGAGGTGAAGACACTCTCCCCGAGGTGAAGAGAAAAGAGAAAATATCTAAAAGCACATCATCATCAGCCCACCACACTCACATGAACGGACATGGATGACTCACTGCTGGGCACTGCCTTCTTCTCAGAATGAGCATGTTACATGCCCTAGTCCACCACGCTGGCCTCGTGCGGTTTGTCATACTACAGTACTACACACACTATCAAGAACTGTATAGAGTAGGTACTCTCAGGTGTGCAGGTTCCTCACGATGTTTTGTTAAAGCAAGTAATAATCAAATCATCAAGTAGGATATTATAAAAATAAGCATAAAAGGCATTTAAACAGCCTGAGATTGACGGTGCTTTAATAAGTCCATAACCCCCACTCCCGACCCTTTTGACCGGCTAGTCTTGTTACCAGGTCATGAGCTCTTCTCCTTTAGTTCTTGCCAATTATGATGGAAAATCTACATTGCCTAACTTAACTCAAATAGACTCCAGAATCTTGCAACTGGTTTGGCATTTAAAGACGTCATAACTGCGTGATTTTACGCAATTATGACCTTTTTTTCAACAGGTTTGGATCGATTTGACGTTTTTGAAATGTCAAACTAGCTCACGGAATTCTGGAGTCTAGCCTACTTTTAAACACACGGATGTATGCAAAGATACTCGTACTATTAGAGTCCCGCCCACTAGAAAGACTGTCGATGTGTCGCGCTAGTATTCGTAATTTGACCGGAATTCCTTTGAATTCAGTGCCAAGGAACATTTGGACCACAGTATGTATGAGACAGCTCGCAAATTGCATAATGAGCAGATAAATTCGTCTGAATTCATGCACCTGTTATTTCAATTATCTCTTCATACATCATATTTTAATTTAATATTATGTACTGCAACAACTCACTCGACAAATCTTTATGATCAACATCTCCTTTTGAATAATTAGGTACCAGTTTATGTCATGTATCATTCCTCACTGGCAAAGCCCCAGAATGCAGATAATAATGTTTAAAAAATGTGTTCACGTGTATGTAGATAACCATTTTTATGGAAAAAAAATACATTTGCAGGGTAAATGGTATTCAGAGAACGATCCTAAGATGGCTGGCCGTCTGATATCGCAAGAAAACAAGTTTTCCGAAGAATAGTAAGTACTATTATTACTAAATTACTTTTCAATACACAATATTTTTATTACATTCACAATGTATTACTTAGGTGATAGACTTAAAACTATGAGATCATTGTGAACCCTGCCGGACACGGCAAAGAAAATATGTAGGAGAGGAAGCTGACTTTTAAATAAAATATTGTCTACAACAACTGTTTCGTAACTCGAATACTTGCAAAATTGGCTCACGTGGCTAGGAAGAGCATCAAGTGAGAACTCAGACCAATTACTTGGTCTGAGAGTGAGATACATTGTTCTCTTTGCTTGCTAAAAAAAAGAAACATGTATTTTTCCTTTAAATAGAAAAAGACTTTCCAAAGTCATGGGTCCAACGATCACAAACAGAACAGCTCATCTAATTGCAACTTACCAAAAAATCTTTTCCACAGCTACAACACAAGAAAGCTCGACGAGCTTCCATTCCAGCACTACCACATCTACAAACTCACCCCAGAAACCTTCGCGAACCAGCCTTACTTCACCCAGCTGGACTGGGTTCACGACAAACTGGCCGCCACCGACTGTTGCCACTTCCTCGAAGATATCGCCCTAGTACATCTCGACACTCTCCCAGAACACATCGAAGTACTAAAAGATGTCTTTGAAACACACTCTTACGCATTGGATTACGACCATCGACAGTTTTATGGGCTACTACGAATGACGATGGAGAAAAGACAGCGCAATGGTCATCAAATCAAGAGTAAGATCGTTGAGGATTGGATGAAGGAGATCCGGGAGCCTCCGGTCCCGACGTTATATCCGGAGAATGTAGACTTCTGGAAGATTATGGAGTGTAAGGAGAAGAGGGAGTTTTCGATGAACGAAGGATTCGATTCGAAGACGTATGATCTGATCGTGAGGTTCGATAACAGGGGGAAGTTTGTGGCGACTGTTTCGACGGAACGAGAGGAGATCTGCGTTTGGGATATTTTGAAGTAAGTATCATAATAATAAAGGATTAGACTTAATATGTAAAGGATTAGACATAATATCGCTGTTGACTTAATATGTGTGGATGGGGGTTTAGGGACCCAAGTCTTGCACACTGTGACTGCGGTGACCCAGAGCAATCCATGTCACACTTGCTAACGTGTCCCTTCTGCCCGAATACCTGCACAAGAGATGACCTATTTGCCGCCACTAAAACGCCATTGAAGTGGCCACGTTCTATTCAAAAAACATCTAAACAAAACAGTTACGTATACTTATTTGAACCATTGATACGATAAGGAGAAGAAAGGATTAGATATTAGGTGGCTGGGTCAAGGGCCAGATTCAGAAGGCGGTTCTCCTCGACACTGCACGTATTGTGCCCTAACCTCCGGTAGCTTGAACCCTGCTCCCGATACTGGTGGAACATATATTTAAAAATGTATTCAATAAGTTAGTGAACTGAATATAGGATTAGATATATCCAATAAATCTTGTGTTGACAAAAGATTTGTGGAGGAACGAGATTTGATGTTCCCCCAACACAAAGAGAGGATCCTCCATCCGGGCTGGGTCTTCAAAAAACATAAATATCCATCATAAATATATCTAAAGCGCTTATTACACTACTCTGAATTCAGATAACCTAATTAGGATTTAGGAAAGGAAATAAGGAAAGTGTGATAAGAGTTAGGTCGATGTAATCAAGAGGTTCCTAATCCAATTTCTGAATTCAGTGTAATATAATAAGCGCTTAAAATATCCATCATATCAGGAAACTCTTAACAATAGTCCAACTGCACTTTGCTGATACTAAGAAGACAGTTTGACTACGTAAGTCAGTGTGGCCTACTTCTCATTATAAACGGTATTTGCTCCTTTTGCAGATGTCAACTAGTAAGAAAGATGGTAGGAGTAACCCATCCAATAAACTTGGTGCCAATTGACGAGTACAAGTGCGTGGTGCTATGTCGCAGGGAGCTTAGGGTGTACAATTTGGACCAGGTAAGTTACACTCTTAAGTTAAAATTTTCAACCTGAATTCTAAAGATATTTTTAGTTTTCAACTCAGGACTAAAAGCTGACCCTCGACATACTTTGGGAAAGTCCTAGAGGACGATAACATAAAACATTGTCTCTTAGGGTCATCGAAGACCTGGGCTGTCGAGCTTTAGGGCTTGGGTTCGATCCCCAGACTGGTTTTCCAAAGCACGGACGTATACCTACAAGAGGATAGAAGTTAGGGATTCCGACCCCCCCCCTCCATAGTTTTCGCTAATATTCACCGAATATCTACCTTTACTCTTACTCTTTGACTGCCTCGTTGGTCTAGTGGTTGCAAGCGCGACTGCTGAGTGTGGGGTCCTGGGTTCGATTCCCGGGTCGGGCAAAGTGTTATTGGGTTTTTTCATAAGGAAATTCTCAGTAGCAGCCCGGAGTCTGGATTTGTGCCCTGTCAATGGCAATAGGCTCACCCCCTATTACATGGGACTATAACATAACTAGCGAAATGTGGGTGTACTATACACCTCTGCCTACCCCTTCGGGGAAATACAGGCGTGATGTTATGTTATGTTATCTACCTTTTGCGTGCATGCCACAAAACAGTTTAGTTACACGCGACACTTGGTTGACATATAGCAACGAACGATAGTTGTGAGGTGAAGCAATATCCTCAATTTAATAGCATATATAGTCCCCCTCCCACAAAGACTGCGCGCGCGAAAGAGAAAGCCCCATTTCAGAGCCAAATTTTTTGTCACCCTTATGTCTCGTGCTTATTTTGGCGATAGAACGACTTTTAAAATAACTGAGCACTTCATATCCTCATAAGCCCACGTTGTTATCCAGGGCACGTTCCTAGTGGCGTTGAAAGGCGTGATGAACCAGAAGATGCCGTACTACGGCCTGCACGACCCCAAGCATCTCGTGGCGCTGTCCAGAAACAGGATGTACGTCAACCTTATGAATATTGAGACAGGTGAGCGGATAAAGGTTTTATTATAACGTTTGATTAGCGTAACCCCGGCTCCACACGTTGGCGCCAACGTTATTCGCCAACGTGTGGATCGGGGAAATGGAGTTGGCCCGAACGTCAGGGCGAGCATTGGCAGTTGGCCGTCGCATGTCGGTTTTATCAAATTATGCGCCAATGTTGGCGATGCGCCCACACGTTGGCGGTTTGCTCAGTCTTGCCGCAGCACTCGTGCAGTAAGGTGTATCGAAAAAGCTTGTTCCTACGGTCAACGCGTCTTGAAAATGTCATCCGCGTGGATAGACCCATTATTTATAGAATTTCTATAAAAAACATTTATGTTTATTAACAAATAATAATGATATTCTCTTCTATGTCAAAACATTTTTCAAAGATGACGTTCATTGTTTAACTATTGTGTTATTTCTATTGACAGTTCAGCTCTTAAGCACTTAATAATCTTACAGTGCGCAGTGCAACATCTATTTCAGACGTCTTTACATTGGCTCTGACGGAACTAAACTAACATTGTCTCCAACGTGTGGACGCTAGGCATAATTACGGGCCAACGCTCGCCCCAACGTTGAGGCCAACGTGTGGGGTCCGTCTAACTAATAGGACATTAACAAGAAACATACCTGCGGTATTATCATCCGTTCTGTGTCGAACATTCCGGTTCAAAGCCATTTAACGGAAGCGAATCCAGAGAAACTCATGAAATTGGCTGAAGCACTTACTTATGTGCCTCTTCAAAGTTCCCAAATTATGAAGTCGCCGGCAGCGGTAAAAGACAAAGAGCACTCCGACTCGGGTCTGGATCTGATTTGTTTCAAGGAGTGCTCTCACAGAACGCTATATTCCTTGAACGGAATGCCTTGATTTTGAGAGGGGCTTATGACCAGCATAGGCTTCTTATACTTCTTATAGGCTTAATAACTACCCTCCCCGTAATAATATTTGTCCTGCACACGGTAACTTTGCAAAAAAAATGATTCGATCTTATTATTCCAGGTGACTGCGTGACGACATTCAAGGCTGGAGAAGACAGATTCCTAAACTCCCTGCTGGTTTCCGGGGACGGAAGGTAAAATATATTTTTTCCTGAGCTAAGCAATTTGATAAGCAAAGATAGTTAATTACGTCTTGAACTCTTGGACAAGACCCCTCGCTTTGTCAAACTCCCTTAACTTCTATTACATAATCTGAACCGTTTTGGTCCTTCTCAAAATAAAATATTGTTGGTGAGAGTGCAATTCCATGTAACATTTGATAACATAAGGTCTAATTTTCAATGTTATTCAATACAAATCAATACAAAGTTAGATCTTATATCAAAATGCTGTTACGCGGTATTGCATTCTCACCGACCATATGTTCTAATTCTCCAGGATTCTAGTATGTGGTGATGAAACTCAGAAGCCCTTCCCTCTGCTGGTATGGTCGCTCACATCTCGCAAACTGCTGTACGACCTGAGGATACCGCATCATGACTTTATTACTAGCAAGGCCGCAATCACTTATGAAGGTATAAGTCTTACGTTCACTCCAGAATTTCGCGAGCTAGATTGATGATAAAAAAATATATGTAAACGTCATAATTGCATCATCATTTCAGCTGAAAGACGTCCACTGCTGGACATAGGCATCCCCCAAGCATCGCCACAACGATTGGTCCTGCGCTGTCCACCTTGTGGGGGGCCTACCCACGCTGCGCCTTCCAGTACGCGGTCGCCACTCCCGAACTTTACTGCCCCATTGGCCATCCGTTCTACGAGCAATGTGCCCTACCCAGTGCCACCTAAGTTGATTACTTTCGTTCTCCTGCGAATCTCCTCATTTCTGATTCGATCACGCAGGGACACTCCGAGCATAGCCCTCTCCATTACCCTTTGAGTGACTTTGAACTTGCTTATCAGACCAGGATAAATGAATTGTGGAGTCAACAATACGTCATTGCTAACACTTACACCACTTTTGCATGATTGCTTTATTTGAAATGATATCAGCGGTATATGGAGACCATTATTGAACATACACCTCAATAGAAACCACATAACAGGCGACCGATGTCTGTCAACACATCTGACGAATAGATCTGATGTAGTAGTTGCTAGATCTTTAGTAGTAGTAGAGCTACTTTGTGAAAAAACTCATCCGGGGAAGTACTACTACCGTACCTACTTCTCCGCCAAATAGTGATGCTTGCATTGCTCTCTTTCAGTCTGAAGGGTACGGGTGCCGGTGAAATTACAATCACATGAGACTTTCCATCTTCATGTCTCAGTTTGGCGAACCGACCTGCGGTACCATTTAGGCAACAGCCTAGGTGGTATTGCAGTTGTTTTGGGCAAAGGTAACCGCTTAACATCAGGTAGGCCTTTAGCTCGTTTCGCCATACTATAACATATGTAAAAAAAAATAAGGACGCCACTATTCGCCACTTGAAACCTTCAAATCAATTTCGTTCACTCATGTGAGCCGTCAATACTTCCGCGTTAGTGATCAGCCAGTAGCCGCCTTGGTAGGGCCAATCGGATTGCGGTCCCCGCTTCCTGTTACCTCAGTTAGTTAACAGAATTAATTGTACGCATTATAATTCCCCATCTCTGCTCGTGGGTGTTGTAAAAAGCGACTAAGTGGTTCACCAGAGTATGGGCAGCAGCGTTTTCTAAATATTTATTCAACCAACTGCGATCGATTATGGCTTATTATCCTTTTGGTAGAGGCCTATATCCAGCAGTGAACGTCTTTTGGCTGAAATGATGACGATGACGATGATTAAATTCAACAATAGGCGTCTATTTGGGTATATGGTTGATGATGGAGACAGTGTTAAAGTGGCGCCATCTACACCTCGTTTCGCTTTTTATATCTCATTCTCACTTATTCTCCAGGTTCCTACGTCTGCGTAGTTTCAAGAGAGCTGGACGAGCCCAGTCCGAACTTCATCGTGGTGTATGATCTGCAGTCAGGCACTCTCTTCAAAAAGTGGAAGCCTGGATGTGATACTGTAGCGTTAGCTATCAGCTCGGTTGATGGCTGTGTGGTGTCGGGGCTGGCCGATACCAGGATATTGGTGTGGGATCTAGTCACAGGTGAGTTCAAATCATTAGATAGGTCTCCATCATGCCACAAAGAAGGCAAAGTATAGAAAGCAGTGGCGATTGTTCCACCGACGAGAGCTAAGTCCTAAATTAAAGAAGAAAAGACATGTTTATAGTAGTTGTAAAATAACTGTGATGCTCTGATTTTGCGAAGGGCCGCGCAGGTACATAAGCGTAATAAGTGTGAGCAGGACATAAGGATGTATCAAACATTAAAGAACGACTGAGACAGCGAGAACATGTGGTCCCCCGCCATCTTGCCACTCAGATGAACAACCTATCAGTCTTGCCGTCACTATCGCGCATGCGCGCTACTGATTTTGTTGCAAAATTGACTACTGCGCAGCCACCTGTTTCTCACTTAACAGTGGCACAGTTATATTACGCGTATTTTAAATGTATACAGTTACCTACCGACTCAGTTTTCATAGTCTTTTCAAAGATGTATCAGTGAACAATCTTATTGTATAAGTTATTTGACGATTTTGACGACGGGGCCTTACTGTCAGTAGGTAATTCATCTGACACAGTCAGCTACTGTTTTTTAATCTGGAAGAATCAGCGAACAGGTAGAATTGTCCAACCAAGCGGCTGGTTTTTCTAGCGGGTCGCCTGCTTGGTTCTAACCAGAGAGTAGAGACCCTCTAGGGAGAACTCGGTTAGGTTAGGCTAGACTCTAGGGTCCTTTATTTTCTTTGTAAAAACAACACAACTCGTCTCCCAAAAAAAACATCTAACATCATCTACGTTTCCACAGGCATTTGCAGACAACTTACAATGGGCACTCGTAATAGATAGATAGAATATGCTTTATTGTACATCATAAAAATAGTAGTAAACAGGAACAACGTATAAATTATGGGTACATGGGCGGTCTTATCGCTGAAAGCGATATCTTCCAGACAACCTTTGGATGGACAAAGAAGACGTAAGATCTAGATAATGGGGGCAGTCCGTGGCGTACTACTGCATATAATATAACTATGCCTCTCTGAATAGATAGGTTTTGCGAAGGGCTCGCAGGTAAAGTCGCATATTAAGTGTGAGCAGGACGTCAGCAAGCATCGGCATCGAACTTTAACGAACGACTAAGACAGCGAGAACGTGACATGCAGTCCCCGCCATCTTGCCGCACAGATGGACTACTTTATATAATATATATATAATATATTAATATATATAATATATATTTTTATCAGAGTCTTGTCGCCATGACCGCGCATGCGCGCTACTGATTTGGTTGCAAAATTGACTACTGCGCAGCTACCTGTTGCGCACTTCACAGGGGCAGAGTTATTTTAATCGTAATTTAACTCTCGCTTGGCTTTTAATTCTTAAAGCATTCTGAAACCAAACGTTGCCCTTCTTTTAAAACTAACGTATATAAATAAATAAATATATAAATACTTTATTGACTTCCTCATAACAATTTAAATATATATATCACCATGTTATGATATATACGGTGATGTATACTTGGTGGTTCCGTGTGGTGCCGGACGTAAAGAATTGCACCACCCTATATCTTCTCATGGGTGTCGTAAAAGGCGACTAAGGGATTCACCAGAGGATAGGCAGCAGCGTTCTCTGAGTATTTACCAACTGCGATCGCCAACCCGCCTGCCAAGCGTGATTATGGCATATCCCAGTACACCCATTAAAATTAAGGAAAAATAAAAAAATAAAATTATGAACTAACAAATAAATAAAATAATGTTTCTGTATTGTACATTATTACTAACTACTGCATTGTATGTACGTTAGCCTACGAAGGAACACTGACTCCCAAAATACAGGTTATAACCTAGTTTGGGAGGCAGCGGTTTCAAAGGACAATGTCAGATTGGTGCCTAACATTGTAATGAAAATGTAAATGTATTGTACATATGTTAATAAAGCTAAAGTTAATCCCCCCAAACATGTTGGGGGAGGCCCATGTCCAGCAGTCAACGACCATTCAGCCCAATAGACCCCCAATGATGAATATAATGCATGCAATAAACGCCACTAGCTGAGGCGGGGTACTGCAATACGATTGGCCCTACCAAGGTGGCTATTGGCTAATCACTAACGCAGCAGTTTTGACGGCTCGTGTCGAAACTGATTTGACGATTTCAAGTGGCGAATAGTGGCGACCTACATTAGTGAAATTTCATAGATGTGTTGCAGACATCGGTCATCGGTCGGTGTTATGAGGCGTCTATGGGCTGTATGGTCGTCGACCTGTTTTTTCCTGTCACGAGTCCTGTATAAATTATTTCTTTCTCCCACCAGGGAACTGCCGCCTGACTCTGCGCGGTCACGTGGCGGCGCCGTCTTTACTGCGGCTGGCCAAGTCGGGAGGAGTGCTCATGTCAACAGATGATACCTGCAAGGACCTCTCCGTCAGGCTCTGGGACTTGCATACTGGTAAGTTTAAGGCGCAAGTAGCAACCAAGTGGCGCCTCCATCAGTAAAAAAACCGGCCAAGAGCATGTCGGGCCATGCTCAGTATTATAGGGTTCCTTGAGTAGGTGTAATTACAAACGAATCAAATCGAATATTAATCATGGCTATGCTATTTTAGTTTTTGCAATAATCGGCAGCATTCGCGACTCAGTGTGTTGTTAGTAACGCCATCTAGCGATAAATTCAAGAAGCCAAATTGAAGAAGTGTGTTCAACATAACACAAAGTTACTTTTTGTAATTTTTTCAAATAGAAAGTAACTAAAGGAGCATTATTTGCTAACATCATTTTTCTTTAAGGTCAATGACCTGTGAACTAGGACGTCTTAAGTATTTTTCAGTTTTCTCTCTATAACTCGAAAATGTATAATTACATTATACTCGAAATAATTTTATAAGACAGTTTTTACAAAGGTCTATTACTGTGGAAGATTATAAGTTTCTACGTTGCATATTTTAGAAATGGCAGGGGACACATTGCAAGCCACTTTGGCGGGCTATATTTCGCAGATGGTACACCTGATAAAAAAGTTATGTATGCAACATTACCTTCATTTTAGTAGACCTATTCAATGATACCCCAGACGAGGGGGTGCAGTGAAAACAAAAATTTCATCCCCATTTCACATGTATGGGCGCCACCCCTAAAATACGTAATCATGACTTTTTTATTCTTTTAAAATTGAGACCTATATCTAAACTTTTTTTTAACAAAATTTCATTTACTTATGTTTATAACTGTGGAAGTTATTAAGCTGTAAAGGATTAGGACAGACGGATAGACGGACAGACGGACGGACATGACGAAACTATAAGGGTTCCTTGTAGGACTACGGAACCCTAAAAAGTGCCAATGTTTTAGTAGTAGTAGAGCTCCTTTGTGAAAGAGCTCGGGGAAGAAGGTAGTACTACCACCGTACCTACTTCTCCGCCAAATAGTGATGCTTGCATTCGTGCTTGTTTCGGTCTGAAGCGTACGGGTGCCGATGAAATTACAATCACATGAGTCTTTCCATCTTCATGTCTCAGTTTGCGAACCGACTTCCGGTACCATTTAGGCAACAACCTGGGTGGTATTGAAGTTGTTATGGGCAAAACATCAGGTGGGCCTTTAGCTCGTTTTGCCATACTATACAATTTAAAAAAAAGTGCCAAAATGTGGGCCTCCAATAGGCTAAAGACGGCCCTATCCCCCTTGTTCTTCCATTACATTTATATTTATAATTAACAGATTATAATATCTTACTAAAAAAATGTTAGGGAACTTAATCAAAATTTAGTATTTGTATAAAAAATAATTTAATTTTAAAATAACTAAATTTACACTACAACTTAGAATCTAATTTTTATTAATGAATTTTGATAATTTAATAAACCAATAATTCAAATCAATTATTGAATTTCTCTGGAAATGTAAATTGTTATAGTTAAAATAAATAAATTGAAAATTTGTAGACTTTTAAATTAGAATTGTAGTTAATTTATTAAATATTATAATGATTAAGAAGGTAAAATAATAATCATGTGCATGCTCCAAACATATATAAGAAAAATGTAAGGTGGTAGTAGAATAAATGCCTTTTTTTAGGGTTCCGTACCCGAAGGGTATATCCAAGGTCCATACCCAAACGGGACCCTATTACTCTCGCTACGCTGTCCGTTCGTCCGTCCGTCTGTCTGTCACAGGGCTGTATCTTTTGAACGGTTATAGGTTTTTGTTCCTGCTCTATCTTCAAAACGGTAATATATACCAGCGTCAAACTTGGTCAGATTATAGTGCATATTATGTTGTTTAGCAACAAATACTAAAAATAAGACAAACATAGACATATGTGGTGGTACCTGCGTAAGAAAGACATGCAAAAATTCATATTTCGCGCACTGTGCGTTGATGTCTTTTGATAAACTCTCGTAAATTAAATCAGTTTTTATGGAGTATCAGGTCGATGGGTGGTACGGAACCCTTACTGCGTGAGTTCAACTCACACTTGGCCGGTTTTTTTATACTCTTGTAAAAATCCTTTCTTCTGTACCCAAGGGACTTATAAATCAAGGCTAAGGAAACTAAACAGTAACCCTTCATCCACAGGAAAACTCATAGCAGTATACACACCACCGGAAAGAATAACCGCCTGCGAGGTCCTCCTTGGCGGCTCAGTTCTAGCACTAGCCCTAGAAAACTACAAAGAGGTCTTATGCGTCAAACTCCATGGTCCGCCCGTCGAATCAGTTCACAGCGGGAAAGACGTCGAGTTCGATGACCGGGATTATGGAGACCAGAGTCTTGAAGGCAGGACCTTCGATGTGAAAGGGTTGGAGAACTCATAGCAGCTCCAGAAGTAATCATTGGCAAATGATTGGAATTGAAAGCCACTATAAATTGCTTTTTGTTTCGTTTTCTGTCAGAAGGTCAATTCTCATAACTAAAATCGGTCAAAATATAGTTTCAAATAAATAAATAAATATCTTTGGGACATTTTACACAGCACCATCTGGTCCCAAACTAAGCAGAGCTTGTGCTATGGGTACTAGACAATGGATATAATATTTTTTTTTTTTTTTTTTGTAAATACGTACTTATATTACATAAGAGACACCCAGACCAACACAAACACTTATGTTCATCACACAAATATTTGTGTCCTGTGGGAATCGAACCCACGACCTCGTGATCAGCAGTCCGACCCTCGAACCACTAGACCACAGACGTCATCTAAAACTAATCTCAATCTTCTGATAGTCACCATCATCATCATCATTTCAGCCGAAAGACGTCCACTGCTGGTCAAAGATCTCCCAAATCATGTTGGGGGTCATGCCATAACCGCCACGCTTGGCAGGCGGGTTCGCGATCGCAGTTGGTTGGTTAAATACTCAGAGAACGCTGCTGCCCATCCTCTGGTGAATCCCTTAGTCACCTTTTACGACACCCCTGAGAAGATATAGGGTAGGGTAGAATTAGTCTTCAGTTATAAATTGAGTTTTTACTTAATTTATAACTGAAGACTAATGAAAATAAATAATAATAATATAGTAAAAGAACTTTGTTTTAACCTAAGTATCACCCCATGTACACCCGTATTCAAGCAAATAAATGATTGATTGATTGATAGAGTCCAACAGTGGATTGTTAGAGACTGGCGATAAACGATTTCGGGCCAAAAATAATATCCAATCTATCCACAATTTGCCGTACTAGAAATAAAAATCTGACATAAGCTTCATAAAAAATATGTCTTTGTATGAAGCTTAGTCACCTTTTACGACACCCATGAGAAGATATAGGGTGGTGCAATTGTTTACGTCCGGCACCACACGGAACTCCTGATTAATAGTAGATGTTTCTGATTGCCGTTTATTAATGACATTAATAACTAGTGTCACAAAATAAACTGCAATCAGAAATATTTACTGTCAAGAGATTGAGAATAGTTTTGAACTGTATTTTGTACGTTTTAATTACGAGAATTGCCTTCTGATGTCTGACGCAAATTCTCGTATCGATAAAGTCATTTTATAAAACCTTTTTGGCAATAGAATTAGGTACCGACTTCATCAGGTCTTCAACAAATTTTTATGGGACCATTTCGGAAGAAAACTCTTACAAACAATAAAAGAATCAAAAAAATCGGTGCATATATGTTGTATTTATCCCCGAACAATACACAAAAAAAAATACAGACAAATAAATTGAGAAACTAAACCTTTTTGAAGTCGGTTAAAAGTCAATCGAGTTTCTATGCAGTCCAGTTTAAAGCCTTAACAGCCTGACTTGAGAATAATGCGTAAGGGGGCGTTCATAAAATACGTGAGATGTTTAAGGGAGGGAGGGGGTCGAGTCAAATCTCATCTAAACTTACGTTGGAGAGAGGGGGAGTCTCGGCAAATATCACGCAATTTTTTTTCTGATTGAAACAAAAAAAATATATACTATTTTGGTCCATTTAATCCAGATTGTATCTCATATAATAATTTTTTTGATTGATTCATATATCTTAAGCATGTACAAGATCATCTATTGTTAAATTTTTATTACACTTATAATTAAACTCTCAGCAATATTGATTACTAGTATTAAACTAGTCGTAAATAAAAGCACGAAGCAATTTTTTTATTTATTTTTACAATAACAATCCAACGCGTTTACGTAAGAAATCCACATTTTGAAAAATCTCACGTGAGATTGCGGGTGGGGGAGGGGGTTGAATAAAATCTCACGACATCTCACCAGGGGGGAGGGAGGGACAGAAAATAAAAAAAAACACCTCACGTAATTTATGGACGCCCCCCTAAATTACATTTCGCGATTTCCGGGTTTGTCCCATAGTAAAAGTTTATCATACCGATGAGTACGCACGGCTACACATCAAGCTGTACATGTCTAGTATAAGCTGACCTCTCATTGTACGGGTAACTTATACAATGCGAGGTCAGCTTATACTGGATATGTATAGCTTGATGTGTAGCCGTGTGTACAATGACCCCTCAAGAGGTTTTCAGTTATTTCAATAACACATTTTAAATTCGTTTTATGATACGCGCTTACAAGTATGCTTTGCGTATTCCAGTATGTTCACGCCAAGTTTTGATGAATCGAGCAAGGCGTTCATAGCGGCTCGCGCGTATCAGCTCGTATGACCCACAGACATAGTAAAAAATATAGACCAAGTGCTGCGAACAACCATAGTGAAGCCAACAAAAACCGTGCACCTTAAACCGTGCTCACCCCTCTCAGTTCACATGTCACGGCACCTTCCAGTAAGCATCGCAAAAACAAATATCCTTCAAGTGCATGGTGTGTACGTGAGCACTGATTGTACATGAAGGAGCATGGTTTTTGCTGGCTTCACTATGGTTGTTCGCAGCACTTAGTCTAATATGACTTAAAGCAATGTTTAGCTGACTTCCTCTTTCAATAGTTTTCATTGAAGTACATATTGTCAAAAATATGGTGTCAATATAGTGGGGCCCGTTCTGATAATTTATTTGAGTTATATCGACGGAATTTGGCGTAGGACATCAAAATAAATTTCTCACAATATTATTTCGATGTGATAAAAAAACCTAGAAATAAAACCTAGTAAAAATACCAAAATGAAATTATAGAAAATACCATTACCTAACTATGTTTATAAAAACTTTTTAATGGCTTCAAAACCTTTTCAAATCTCATAAAAAATAAGCAATCACAGTGGCTTAATCTCGCCAAGGTAACACGAAAAAAAGAAATTAATAAAAAAAACATTAACGTTTTGATCTATTACGCTTATTAATTACATTATTGAAATTGAATGAATTGTATTTAGTGAATTCTTTATCCGTAACGTTGATGTTTAGATGTAATTTTGTGGTGAAAAATAGGATAAGATTATAATCTAAGTATATTTCGTTTTTGAACTACCATTTTTCCTACCCTTCTCATTTTCCGTAGCTTTTATTACCTATCCATTTGAAGAAAATTTCTCCTCTTGGAAATGGCCCATTTTGTACACACTTTGAACTCCATCACTGTATTCGTACCTATACAAATGTTAAAAGTCCATCAAAATTAACAAGTGCGCATAGGCGGCATTGGTGATTTAATAGTAATTGCACAGGAATTATTTTATAATATAAGGCCACGTAACAACGGCTATAAATTTTATATAAGGCTACGTATGAACGATTATAATTTTTCCGTATGATTCATACTGCATTATATTTTACTAATTAAGGCTAGGCTCCCAAAATGAGGTGACTTTGAAAACATATGCTGAGTTGAACACATGCTTGATGAATGTCAAATTTAGATTCATGTTTTTTTGAACTTTTATCCATCGTTTGGCTAGACAGTTACATAATTAGTTGATTTTTGTTCGATGCTTTTATTTTCTCAAAATCATGCGTTTTTAGAGATTATTCGAATATTTCTCCTTCATAATTTAAGTGAAGTATATACAATTTAAGCAGATAGGAAGATAATAAAGTTCATTAAATATTGGTTTAAGGAAATTTGTATAGATTGTTTAGTATCCTTGTAATAAAACGAAAACTGTTTTGAGACTTACGTCATTTACTTCCGTGGTAAAAAGCGCGCGAATGATTTTCTCAAAAATGAGTTCTATTGCAACTCTCATAAAATTGACGAGAGCGGCTCGCAGTTGCGGGGTGTAAGGGGAGTGCGAGGGTGGGAATTACGTTTTGGGAGTGTCCTCTTAAAAATTTGTTCATGTGTCAAATCACTTTGACTGTGGTCAAATCACGTAAATTATTATGATAGAATTTCAAAATCGTGTTTTTGCAGTGTACATGGTGAATTTTCGTTGGTTTTGGAAACGAAAATGGGGCATTGTACTCATCTTATGAACAACTTGCTATGGGATCAATCCTAAAATCGTGAAAAAATTCAGCTGTTCCTTACATTTGTATAGTATTATATTATCTGTGCATTTGTGTTCACATAAATCAACAAAATGAAGGGACCAGTTGATTTTTTTCGCGATTTCAGGTTTGGTCCCATAGTAAAAGTTGTTCATACTGATGAGTACAATGACCCCTTAAGAGGTTTTCAGTTATTTCAATACCACGTTGTAGAATATGGTCGCCGTCTGAACGTGGCCTTAGTATTATTTAAAATACGAGCACAGCATTAGGGTGCTTGTGCATGCACTACACTGAATTTTAAGATCCTTAGGTCCGTAATTTAACTCCATTCATTATGTCAGTAATATTACGGATGCTGCAATATAGCAAAAATTAAAATTACAGTCGGTAAAAAAAATACGGATAGTGCACAAAGGCATACGTAAATTACTGGCCTGCTACATCAGACCTGAAAAAAACCGCCCAAGAGCATGTCGGGCCATGCTCAGTATTATAGGGTTCCTTAAGTAGGTTTAATTACAAACGAATCAAATCGAATAATAATCATTGCTATTTTAGTTTTTGCAAACAGCGCCACCTAGCGCTAAATTTAAGAAGCTAAATTTAAGAAGTGTGTCTTATCAATATAACACAAAGTTTCTTTTCGTGATTTTTTAAATAGAAAGTAACTAAAGGAGCATTATTTGCTAAGATCATTTTTCTTTAAGGTCAATGACCTATGAACTAGGACGTCTTAAGTATTTTTCAGTTTTCCCACTATAACTAAAAAATTTATAATTACATTATACTCGAAATAATTTTAAAAAGAGAGTTTTTATGAAGGTCTATCAATGTGGAAGACTATAAGTTTCTACGTTGCATATTTTAGAAATGGCAGGGGGGGGCAACTTTGCAAGCCACTTTGGCAAACTGTATTTCGCAGATGGTATAGGTACCTGATAAAAAAGTTATGTATGAAACATTACCTTCATTTTAGTAGACCTATTCAATGATACCCCACACGAGGGGGTGCAGCGAAAAAAAAGTTTTCATCCCCATTTCACATGTATGGGCGCCACCCCTAAAATATGTTATCAAGATTTTTTTATTCTTTTAAAATTGAGATCTATAGATATATCTAAACCATTTTTTAACAAAATTTCATTTACTTATGTTTATAACTGTAAAAGTTATTAAGCTGTAAAGGATTAGGACAGACGGACAGACGGAAGGACATGACAAAACTATAAGGGTTCCTTGTAGGACTACGGAACCCTAAAAAGGACCTATGAATCGTAAAATTCAGTGTAGTGCACAAGCGGCATTACTGTATGTATTACGTGTGCGTTGAGGTATTCCTTCATACAAAGTTCTATCTATCATGTTCATTTCATGTTCTATATAACGGGAAAACGATCAGCGCTCAAACCTGGCCGTGTTTTATTCAATCAAATTAGATTTTGGTTTTCGCGCCAATAATCTTCATATTCTTCATATGTCGCCACTTCTTAAGGTTTGATTCCATTGTTTCTCCTTATAAACAAAAACAAACAGCCTTTATGAAGTTGGGATCCAAAAAATATAGCTTAAAATCATCCTTAGCGTTTTATAAATCTTAGAACCCAGTCTGAATTTAAAAAAGAAAACCTTTTGTTAATGTGTTATTTTTTTAAATTCAGACTTTCACAAAAATCCCTTGTAAATGCCCTCATTTTATTTATACTGCCATTTTATACTTCTTAAATTATAAGTAAATAGCAAATTAAACATAGGATAATCATTCATGTTTGATTAATAGTAAGGAATGCACACAATAGTTACCTAATGCACATTATTTTGTTTTTCGTTGTATGCTCGAGGTAACATCGACGATTTGATCCTATCTGTAGTATAATAATAATAGTATAAATTAAACATTCGCTATGTGCAGCTTTACTTATCTGGTCTCAGTGACTCTCAGTCTGTCAGTCAGTCAGTCTCTAACGTACCTAGCAAAGTAGGGATTTCTCCATCCAATTTTTATACGTTGCATTAGCATCTCTGTGCATACGATATTGAAATTCTTTGACAAATACGATGAAGGGACGCACAATTTTAGTTTGATAATCTCTCCTCAAGCTTCCGCTTGATTCCCCCCGTACCCAGTGGTGTCCTCCTTAGAGCACCGCCGAACCCTCCGGTGTCCGCCGTCCCCAGGCGAAAATAAACTCTATCTTATAATATATTTAAGGTTCTATTTCGATTACACGGAATTTGAAAGCGTGGCCCACTAAAAATTTCGTAAAAAAACATAACAATATATTTTTTATGAGGCGTGGCGAAGGCGAGCGCGTGACGCCGGGGCCCCACGGAGTCTGTGCCGCAAAAGCGCACGGTCCCACCATACTTATACAGGCAAACGGTTAAATCGTCAATGTTAAATCCATGCAGTCAATTCGTCATTTAACCGTGCATTTTGGGTAGACTTCTGAAGGAAAAGGGGTGTAAAACTTTTTTAAATTCGTACCCCGTATTTTCACTTGTTTGACCTTTGGGCAAAGGAGGTATACAGGGAATTCTCAAGAAAATATATACCATAGTTGCGTGATAAAGATCAATGAATCCTATAAACCAATGTAGGTATACCCAAAACGCACGCATGCCTTCTTTATTTTTTGGACGTTTTGGCTGGACTAAAGCGTTTTATTTATTAGTTTGACCGTTAGTTTTATCGGTGGCTGTAAAAACTATATACGACCAAAGCAATCTTATACTATAACCTAGTTGTAATCTTGTATAGCTGTGAGATAAGTAATCACTGTTGTCAGATTTAATAGAACCACACCTTAACCATATATCAGTCGCTGAACTATTTATTTAAATGCTTTATTTAATAACAATAAAAATGCCTACTTTTATCTTAGTTAAAACTAACATTTGCCTTAAAGAGAACGTACGTACATTAAAAAGGTTGTTATTACTGATAATATAAAAATAAAGCCAAATATTAATACGTAAATACCTCATTAAAATTTGACTAACAAAGCGTATTGTAGACATAACACGAAATACTATAAATTAATTAGATTTGTTTCAAAATAATAAACGATGACTACTTATCTCATTCTACCTCTAAATTAATTGAGTAAAGTGATTGAACTGAATCTTAATGTCTTCTATGTGATTTATTTAACGTAACTTCCGCTGCCATACCTATTTAACTTCTTTATTTAATTATGTAAGTTAGGCTACCCTCACACAAGTCACTTGCAAGGGCAGCAAGTCTACGGAGGCAAGTGGCCCGTGTAAAGGTGTAGCCTTAATATTATTATGTTTTAATTTTAGGGTTCCGTAAATCTTTCTTTGTTTTTTGTTGTCGTCCATTTTGTCCGTCCGCAAACTAACATAAGATTAGTTCCGAAATGCCTGGTGCATGATGACAGCTTTCTGTTTGTACCTTTTAAAAACCTTTATTTATTTCTTGGATTCAAATGTTATTTTAAGCAGTTGCGTTTGCTCAATAAGTTTCTTGAAATAGTATTTACGGAACCCTACAAGCATACAATTCTGTATGGCTTGCCTAGATATCTATCGCACAAAATATAGGAACTTTTGATTTTTAACCTGTGAAACAAAATTCTTTAAAAGCGGTTAAAAATCAAAATTTAGTTTCGAATTTTGAATTTGAAAATGCGTTCCATATTCGCTCGCTGGAGATTATTATTTTCGCATCGTTTCGAGCGTACATTTGGAATGCATTTAATTTTGAAGCTGTTTACACATCAATAAAAAAAAAATCGTGGAAAATGCGGAAAAATTACCGCCATTTTCAAATTCGTTAATAAAACTGAATTGATGTGAAACAGTTATTATAAAATGTTTATTTTAGCATTGATTATTTGTAGTGGAAACAGGCTGGTCCCTGTCTTACTGATATTCTATGTTAGTCAAAGTAGCGATCAATTTGAACTAAAATCTAAGCGACTAATGTAACATAATCGATAAGGCAACGGTGTAATCGATTGAATTGTTAAAATTATTTATGTATTCTGGAAAGTTACGTATTACTTGATGTCCTGATTAAATTACTGGAAAAATTGGATGTGTTTTATTTATTCATTTAACTCACTTTTAGGTACCTACAATATACGCAGGAATATAACAAGGTGATGGCGGCGCATCTGAACGCGAAATACAAACATTTCTTGGTTTTTTTTTGCCAATTATAGCTCTATTTCATTATGTATACATAATTCAATTGTTGTTGATTCTCTTATTCACAAACTAAACTTATTTTAAACTATCGCTCTCTTTTACTAATAGTAGATACAAGAAAGGGATGGCAAACATTTACGAACTGTCAAATTAGTCGGAATTTATATTTCCATACAAGTTTAGTTGTGATCTCGAAACGTGCCCACTAAAGAACAACAATATAAATGTAACGCGTAAACTAATTTGACAGTTCTCTAAAATTGTTGCCATCCCTTTCATGTATCTAATATTAGTAAAAGAGAGCGATAGCTTAAAATAAGTTTAGTTCGTTAACAAGATAATCAACACCATTTTTACTTTACTATCAAATTATCGACTGATTGTATTGTGTGAGCAAGTGGCAAATAGAAGTGCCGCCATTTTCAATCCAAATCTTAAATTGACTGAGTTATAACAGGTGTTCCACAGGGCCCTATCCTGGGATCTTATTTTTTTTCTGATACAACTTCTGTGGATCAAACAATCTCTGTGAAGCAGTTTATATTTTTTTATCAACTTAGCTATCATCGTAATCGTATGTATGTGTGCAGTAGAGAAGGATTTCAAAGATAGAACACATTTGAGCACCTCTTGGTTGAAAGTAGACCCTTTTTACGAACTTATAACGTGCAATGAATGTCTTACTTGTCCATGGGTATGATATATGTAGGCCATCATAGTCCTCAGTCCTCAGGATGCTACTTAGCTGGTAAGCATATTACATATTTTTTAGCCTTTTCACCTTCAATGAGACCTATAGAAGACAAACGATTTCGTGCCCTCAGGGCCACGACTTTATAACTTTGTACTAACGTCCATACAATATTTGTCTCCTATAGAAGACGTGGCGCTGAAGACACGAAAACCTTTACGACGCAGTGGCGTTGAAAATGTTAATATCCTAATTAACGCAGAGTACCTAGGTACAATTGATTTTTGAGTAAGACCATACTTGATACCAGATACTTGGTCGTTAGCCCGTATTCGGGTATCAGAATTCGGGCACCCGACATGTTCCGTGTGGTGCCGGAAGTAAAGAATTGCACCATCCTATATCTTCTCATGGGTGTCGTAAAAGGCGACTAAAGGATTCACCAGAGGATGGGCAGCAGCGTTCTCTGAGTATTTAACCAACCAACTGCGATCGCCAACCCGCCTGCCAAGCGTGGCGATTATGGCATATCCCCCAACATATGCTTGGGGGAGGCCTATGTCCAGCAGTGGACGTCTTTCGGCTGAAATGATGATTACAGATTATTTAAACTGGCTGTTTACCCGAATTGGGTGTCTATTATGAGTATTAGGTACTATTACCAGTACCACAGATAATATAATACCAGTACCTACCCAAAACGACAAAACCTTTCGAACTTGGCCGTTCGCGACTTCTTTCATATACAATTGGTCGCTAGCCCAAATTCTATCGGCATCCAAATTCGGGTTAACCACAGACTCGAACTCATTATAAATCTATACTATAATAGTATTATATTATCTGTGACTATAATAAAACTGTAAAGGTCGAAAAGTCTGTACATTGAGTTTTTTTTCGCTAAAACCGGCTAGGGCGACTAGAAATAAGCAATATAACACGAATCAATCGTTTTTAAAATTTATGTCAGTCTGTCTGTCTGTTTGTTACCTCATCACGTGAAAACAGCTGAACGGATCGTAATGAAACTTTGCATTTGTATTGGTATTAGTCTAACTTAAAATATAGGGTATGTTTTATCTGAATCGGTTGACTAGATCCAGCGATACAGCTTGACCCCTCTATTGTATTAAATTGCATACAAAGTAGAGGTCATGATTGTTGGTTCTTTGCAGGTTCCTAAAAATACAACTAGATAGTGTTAGTATTATAGAAAATATAAAATAACATAACATAGTCAGCCCGTCACTGTCCCGCTTCTGGGCATGGGCCTCTTCTTGGAATGAGAAGAGTTAAGGAACTGGATATTGTTAGTGTAATAGATTATCATAACATAATCAGCTCATTACCTACTGCCCCACTGCTGGGCACGGACCTCTTCTCGGAACGAGAATAGTTAAGAAACTAGAAAATATAGAATAACATAACGTAGTCAACCCATTACTGTCCCACTACTGGGTATGGCCCTCTTCTCAAAATGAGAAGAGTTAATGAACTGGATATTATTAGTATTCTAGAATAACATAACATTACCAGCCCATTACAGTCCCACTGCTGGACACGGGCCTCTTCTCAGCATAAGAGATGTGGTTAGTGTTATAGAATAACATAATCAGCCCAATTACTTCCCACTGCTGGGCACGAGCGTCTTCTCAGAATGAGGGAGTTTAGGGCTAAATGGCTAATTCCATGAAATTCCATCACCTTAGCCGGTTGGTTGTAAAAACAAAATATAGTATGGTCGGTAAATAGTGTAATCGTCTGTGTAGGCGCTTATATGTATATATTTGAAGATATTGTGTTCATAATTATGACACGATGTTATTTTCCGACATCCACGCGGACGGAGTCGCGGGCACAGCTAGTCATAAATAAAAAACGAATTTTTACAACGTAATTTATTTATAATTATATCATTTTCACAGCGAAATAAAATTAATACTACACTCTAACTGTTCACGTTTAGCAGGATTGGAATAGACCCTTCTTCTTCATCTCTTCGAACTCCTTCTCGGCATCGTAAGTCCTGTAAGCAAAAAATAATATTATTGGAAACATTGAAAAAATAAAACTTTAAGATTCGGTTGCTATGCATCTAGAATAAACGAATATATGTCGTAGGATAATCGGACAGACCGAATCTTTGCGAAAATCCTAGGATAATTGCAAAAGACCGGATAATTGGAATCTAAGAAAGATTTTCGTTATCATACGAGCTATTACTGTGTGAGCTGTAATGGTAGCTGTATGTAAGTTAATAAATAAATAAATTACCAGGATCATTACGAAAATCCCAGTTTGTTTAGGACGATTGGAAACTTGAACGCTTATTGGCTAATCTATGATGAGAAAAGAGATGAATTCTGGCCTGTCCAATTACGAAACTGCACAGATAAATATCAGGCCACAAGCGCGCTTTTCAATAGAAGCACGTTATGTCCAGTCAACAGTCTCTATATAGTTTATTGCTCATGCCCATCGTTCTGGATGCATTCTGCTGATATGATCTTTATCTTTATCTTATCTTTATACTAGCACCACCTACATAGTACATACACAAAATTACGTCTGTATACGAACGCACACACGTGTAGGTTAGGGATGCTCGCCGTTCGTAATGCCGACTGGGTTCCAAGCGCTTCTCAGTAGTTCTCAGAGATGGCGTGCTTGTATAGCGACTGGCGATAGACATCCACTGCAATCTTGCAGACCGATTGCCGGCAAACCGCGGGTGGATGCCGGGTGCGGGTGAGGAATCTTAAATTGGCGGGGGGCGTTGAATGGCCGTTCTGTACGATAGTACTATTAGGTATTCTGTGGGAATATTATAAATTCTTTTCTCACCTGTAGAACTCAGCATACTTCCTCTTGCGCTCCTTGCCGATGATCTGTTGGAAGGCGACACCTGAGATGCCGGCGAGCACCAGCGACACGATCAGGTTGCGCTTGATCTGTGAGTTAAGGAGCCCCCGCATCATGGGCTTGCTGGCGGTCGACACTGCCTTGTCTGCCATCTGGGTTCAAAAAGGGTCAAAGTCAAAAGTTTTTATTTCGAATAAGCATTTACATACACTATCAAAACGTTATTTATGAATCTAGTTGCGCGGTTCCAAAAAGTTCGTCCTATGGAGAAGAGCCGGCAAGAAACTACGTGGATATACTCTTTTCAAATAATAATAGGTATTTTTTAAGGGTATATTTTTATGGGTATTTTTAATTGCTGAGTTCATTTTCATGAATGGTTGAACAAGTAGCTGCTGGGTCAAACAAATAAATATGTACCAACAGGCGATGATATTTAAAAGTTTTTCGTTTATTTATTTATTTATTAAAGCAATTTATTCAGACCAAGATAAATTTACAATATTAACACTCTTGCATACAAAAAAAAATTATTGTTACATTATACATAATTATATATTTTGTTTACATTAATTATTGTTTATTAATTTATCAACTATTAATTATTTCTTAGACACCGACTGCTTTGGTCGCTTTGGTCTGTGTGCCGTTTTGCAAAGGCCTCCTCCATTTCCTTACATTTCTCTCTGTTACTAGCTACTCTCGTCCATAATTTTCCGCCTATTTCTTTGATCTCGTCGCTCCTGCGTTTTTTCTGCCTTCCTCTGGATCTCTTGCCGTTTTTCTATTAGTCCGCGTCAAGTAAGGCGCCCAGCGTGGCGTGACAAAAAACAACTAAAATGCCGTCATGTGTGTACAGAAAGTGTACCAATTATGACGCGAAAGTAACTTAAAGTAACTAACTCCCTATTAACAAAATTATTATAAGCTACTTTTTATACTGGGAAGATAAACAGTTCCGAAGGATGGGATGCGTGATAAAGTACATACAGTGCAATATACATTTTATTAGTGATGCGACTCGAGTCCACTTTTACTTGAGTGACTCGAGTGACATAAAAAAACTTGTATTCAAGTGAAAAAAATATTGACTGAAGTTCACTCTGGCTCGAGTCACTAACCCATCACTCACAGAAACATGCGTAACGATTAAAGAGTTAGGTTAAATTAATCAAAACCTTGAATGAACCAATCATTTATGCTGTCAAGAACCACTAAATTGTTTACCAACCACTAAATTGTTTACCGGTGAAGTTAAGTTTTAATTTACTGCAATAACTCATAAAACGAATTATACACGAGTTTTGGTCATGATCAGTCAGTCAAATGCGGTTGTTTTTTTTTTTTTTTTTTAGTTATAGTATAGGATGGCGAAACGAGCTAAAGGCCCACCTGCTGTTAAGCGGTTACCTTTGCCCATGACAACTTCAATACCACCTAGGCTGTTGCCTAAATGGTACCGCAAGTCGGTTCGCCAAACTGAGACATGAAGATGCAAAGTCTCATGTGATTGTAATTTCACCGGCACCCGTACCCTTCAGACCGAAACACAGCAATGCAAGTATCACTATTTGGCGGAGAAGTAGGCACGGTGGTAGTACTTCCCCGGACAAGCTCTTTCACAAAGGAGCTCTACTACTACTAACTTTTTTTTAGGGTATTCGAAAACATGACATTATCTTATATGCACTTACAGGGAGTTGACAAAATTTTATTTAAAAGTTAGTTAAAATGTCAAAAAGAACTATTATTTGTGTTTCTATAATTATCTAAAGATTTATTAAACTCGAGCCATGATTCTAATGAACTTGCAAAATCAAAACAATTTTAAATAAGTATTATTATAATAAGTAGTATTGATCCGTGTGGGTGTGGTGCCAGACGTAAAGAATTGCACTACCCTATATCTTCTCATGGGTGTCGTAAAAGGTGACTAAGGGATTCACCAGAGGATGGGCAGCAGCGTTCTCTGAGTATTTAACCAACCAACTGCGATCGCCAACCCGCCTGCCAAGAGTGGCGATTATGGCATATCCCCCCAATATATGCTTGGGGGAGGCCTGTGTCCAGCAGTGGATGTCTTACGGCTGAAATGATGATGATGATGATGATAATAGGTAGTACGTATATTGATGATGTATGGCTTCACGGACCACTTGTGAAGCCTCCTTGTACCACCAGTGGTCTGCGAACCACCGGTTAAGAACTACTGCTATAGGGTCTTATGACAAGATGTATTGAAATATGTGTTCGCGACAACCCTAAAAATGTGCGCGGCAACCCTGTTTCAGTGTCGTTTTTTTTCTACTGAAAGACAGTAAAATCGCGAGTGAAAATTTCATAAGTCAAAAGACGATTTAGAGACAATAATAGTGAAATATTTAAGTAATTAGTACCGTAATACAGTAGATTCAGTGTGTTTATTAACCTAAATTCAGTGTAAGTGCTGAAACACGTAAGTTTTCATGATATTCTATGTGCTTAATAGTCAAAATAGTGAATTTCATAGTTTTTCGTAGAACGCATTTGACCCATGCAAATGGCAGGGAACAAGTTGCGCGGAGTGCGCGTCTCGAGCGAGGGCGCTGCCTCCAGTATATTTTTTATTTACTAGTACAGAATCGTAACTATGCACTTCATGAAAACTTATATCTTTATTATTTAAGTAAATATCAGTGTAATCTTTCAGGTATAGCGTTGTTTATGTTCGTTCTATATAGATTTATCCATTTATGTAGCATTTTAGCACTTTCATAGTAAAATTACAGTTTTATATAGAAAATTAAATTTAAAAACACAGTTTTTTGTATTAAATACATAACTTTTTATAGTAAATGAAACGTAAATAGAAGGAACATAGTAAATAACGCTATATACTGCAAATATTATGTAAATTTGTAAGTTATTTAATAGTTTTAACAATGTTTTAGAGTCATGAAATTTGTAAGTTTTAATTGTGAAATTAAACATAGTAAAATAATAGGTAGGTATGTGTATTGCCACCTACGGCTAGACAATGCATATATCTATAGTATACCATCAATAGAAAAACATTATCTTCAATAAATTTTGTCTGGGTTCGATAAGAAAAATGTAAACAAACCGATAAAAAATGTATGAAAAATTCACCCGTTTTGTAGAATATGTGTACCTAGCCTAGTTTACATCAAATAAACACTTTTATTATTGTTTTTTATTTAAAGCCAAAATGGTCGTGCAGGGGATACCGTATAGTAAATAGTCCCAACCCCAATAACAAAAAAGTTATTAAGGGTGAAAGTAATAAAAATCCCCTGACACGGCCAATTTTGCATAGAAAACCAAAACCTATGGATAATCTATGACACCTAGAATGATGAGTCATAGATCATTAGATAGCCTAGATTTTTGCCTATCCATAGGTTTTGGTTTCATAGAACAGAGACAGATAGATACATAGATATAGACAGAAATGTAAATATAAATAGAATAAATAAAGTTGTAAATGGCTTGAGGCGCCTGCGGCTCTCGTGCCGGTAAAGTTTAGTGCCGCGTTAGTAAACACAGTTTCAACAGAATTCGTAGCAAGTTACCAATAGAATAGATACCTATACAGGTATACAGTTATAGCTATACTGTCTATAGTATAGAACAGTAAGGGCATTATAGCTATGTAGCAAATCTACCATATAGTCAAGCCTTCAAAACAAATGGAGTAAGCAGAGGCCTCAAGCTCTTCATAAACAGTCAAGTCGGTGTTTTCATTTCCTGAAAAATTCTCCCGGTGTTCCCGAAATAATCCTTCAGTTCGGCGTGGGAAGTCAACCTATAGGTACAGGGCGTCAGCGGCTCATACACACGGTATCGAGTTCCGCCCGTCCGGTACAATATGTCTTGCTATAAGATCATTTTTAGGGTTCCGTACCCGAAGGGTTCCAAACAGGACCCTATTACTCTCGCTACGCTGTCCGTCCGTCCGTCCGTCTGTCTGTCACAGGGCTGTATCTTTGTAACTGTAATAGATAACCAGTTGAAATTTTCACAGAATATGTGTTGCTATGAGGTGTTTGTTCCAAACAGGACCCTATTACTCTCGCTACGCTGTCCGTCCGTCCGTCCGTCTGTCTGTCACAGGGCTGTATCTTTGTAACTGTAATAGATAACCAGTTGAAATTTTCACAGAATATGTGTTGCTATGAGGTGTTTCACGACAAATACTAAAAACAAAAAAAGTCTAAAACCAAATGGGGTCCCCATACAAGAAACCTCGAAAAACATACATTTTTTTCAACGTTTTTGTTCCTGTTCTATCTTCAAAACGGTAATACATACTAGCGTCAAACTTGGTCTGATTATAGTGCATACTATGTAGTTTCGCAACAAATACTAAAAACAGGACAAACATAGACATATATGGTGGTACCTACGGAAGAAAGAGATGCAAAAATTCACATTTCGCGTACGTCGTTGATGTCTTTTGATAAACTCTCTAAAATTCAATCAGTTTCTATGGGGTATTAGGTTGATGGGTTGTACGGAACCCTTACTGCGTGAGTCTGACTCACACTAGGCCGGTTTTATTTACATTATAGCTACCGATTGTTACAAGCCCTAATGCATGTAAGTATCTACTTACTATTCATGATATATCAATAAATGTTAGGTAAAATAATGTGCACTGCGCCACATTATTTTATTTAACTGCTAACTGAAAACATCATTATAGGATACAAGTTGCCTATATAACCTGTTACCTTTTTTCCTAATTATTATTTTGATCCAAGATCTAAAAGTTATATTTCTCAATCAGATAAGATGATAACAAGAATTGAATTATGAACATCATTTTATTGAAAAATGAATCAATATTAGTTAATGCAGGATACGCCCATATAGGAATTTGAAAAAAAAAAAAACAATTTAACCTTATTTTCTTACAAATAGGTAATAGAAATCTTAATGGAATGAGGAAAACGCAAATTATCATTCCCGTGAATCTATTGACAGCGTTCTTACATAACACTTTGAGGGTATTTTTCTAGCCCAAATTCACTTACAACTTAACCAAAACCGAAATAATTACATACAAAAACATTTTGAAATGAAATAAATAGTAATACTTACATTTATTTATATAATTTTACGAAAAATCGTAAAGCAACACGAGAACAGCAAGTACAAAGTGTTAATTACAACTGTTTTCTATTGCATTAAAATTCTGAAAGACATTTCACGTTTACGTTCCTATTGGCTTTAAAGCGATGCGTTAAAAATCAACCTATCAGAAGGCAAAAAAAGGTAAGGTAAAGCTTGCATGTTAAGCCTTCCGATTGGCTTTTACATGACGGCTGTGTTCTCGATATCAATTTCCAGTAACGTTCCATTTCATGCAGAAAAATTAAATGGTATTTCATCGATTTATGTCATGAAGTTTAGTTAGAGTAAATGTGATGTGATTCACAGACAATCATGTAGACCCTTTCCGTATGTATAAATGTACTCTGTTGTAGACCCTGGCTGACGTTTTTTTGACTTCTGTGGCGGGAACTTCGACGGGAATCAAACCCACGGGACAGTTCAATGCGCGGGACCCATCTCAGACATATTAATCTGAGGGACCCATAGCCACACTAGCCACCAAGGGCGGATCCAGGGGGGGGGTCATGGGGGTCATGACCCGCCCCCTGGGCCTAGGTCAACCACAGTTTTTTACCTGTTTAGGTACTATAATTTACTAAATGAATGTTCATTGAATGAATGAATGTATGTGTTATAAACATAAAATTACTAAATTGAACTCGCATCCGAACCCGTTCGTTCAATATGAATAATATTCGCGCGATTTAAAGTTTGATTCGGGCGCACCGCTCGCGCCGCGAGATTCTTCTCGCATAGCTCCGTCGCCGGCGTCACCGTCGATTGAATACCTACTTAACTAACCATCAAAAACAGAAATAACTACTTTTCTACCATGTTAGCCTTATAAAACCTCGCCCATGTAAAACTAATTCAAAAACCTGTTCTCCTTCTCCCCTGTTGCTACATAAATTGGAAAAAATCGGTGTTAGGGGTCAGTCGCTTGCTATTTTTGAGGACTATTTAAAAAACAGAACTCAAAGTGTCAAAATTAATAAGTACGTTAGTAAAGAGCTTCCTATAACATTCGGAGTTCCGCAGGGAAGCGTGCTTGGGTTTTTTTTTTTTTTTTTTTTTTTTTTTCTTTTTTCGAATGGGCTCTCGCAGGTGGGACCGAAGTCCCATTTCTGCTTAACCGGACTTAGTTGGCGGAGAGTCCCATGTGGGACTCCATTCGCCGAAAGTTTTTTCCCTAACTTATAAACTAAATACGCGCGGTATCATTAATACCGCGCGAAAGCGGGCGCCCCCCGAGGGGGGGGCTCGAACCTCGCTGGGGCATTGCAGGGGGACCCCGCCGTTCAACGTGCTTGGGCCGACTCTGTTCCTTGTATACCTAAATGAACTTTGCCAAATTAATTTATGTGACACCAAGGTAACGGCATTCGCCGACGATACAGCACTTACGTTCATTGGTGTCTCATGGCCAGAGGTCTTTAGTAAAGCACAGCATGGCTTCAATGTTGTAACAGCTTGGCTAGCCAAAAATTCACTGACCCTTAACACTGACAAAACCAACTACATGACGTTCTCGCTCCGTCAAATAACCCAACCTCCACCGTCACTATCCCTTCTCGCCCATTCATGTTCCTTGTCTCCTAACCAGTCCTGTAACTGCTCCAGTCTAGCACAAGTAACGAGTACCAAATATCTAGGCGTAACACTTGACAATAATCTTTCCTTCTCACTTCACATAGAGCTTCTACAAAAAAGAGTGAGAAAATTAATTTATATTTTTAAAACCCTCCGCCATGTAGCTGAAGCCCGAATCCTAAAACAAGTTTATTACGCTCTATGTCAATCGCTTCTAAGTTATTGCATATCATCCTGGGGTGGTGCGCCGAAAACACTTATTCTTAAACTATGCTTAAAGCTAATGAGCACAAAGGGCTATCCTAAAAGTGAGCACCTTTAGAAAGTACACATACCCGACTAGCGAACTTTACAAAAATTGTAAAGTATTGACTGTAAGGCAACTTTTTATATCGTATACAGTACTCATCCAACATGCTGCAACCCCGTTTCGAAAAATCACTAAAAGGCGTAAGGACATAATTTGTGAAACTAAAAAAGGAAATTTCACACACACTAAAAGGTTTAACTATTTCTTGGCACCTACCCTTTATAATAAAGTGAATAAGCTGCTCTCTATTTACCATCTCTCTAGTCGTGCTTGTAAAAAAGATATTAATAAGTGGCTTCTAAGCCTGACTTACCAAGAGACAGAAAATCTTATTACTCCAATGGTGTAGCACATTACTACCCAACCATATTAGAGACACATACACCCCACTCCACACACACACTACTCTCTCAACATACACATATACACCCCCAAACTCATGCACACCCACCCACATACACCCCCCCACACTCAGATACTCTCACCCACATAAGCATATGAAAGTTTTCATTAGCTTTAAGCATAATTTTAATTTAATTTAATTTTTCGTCAACTTTAACATGTAATTACCTATTTTGGATTGCCACGAAAAACTGCAAAAAAATTATTGTTATTATGTACTCACATTGGGGATAGGGACTGGTATCTTTAACACAGGTTACTTCGTAATCTAGCTAAGATGCCAGTTGCGATCCATATTGTAATCGTAAAACCAAAAATCACTGCCATGAATTTTATTTGTGTTATCCTAAGGTTTTATATTACTGTGTGTATTAATAAATAAATAAATAAAATAAATAAATAAACCCACAAACATCAATATTAGTTGATAAGTAATTCGTTTTTTGAAAATCGGAATGGAAAAACAACATTCCAAACAGAAAAGCTCTTAAATCTCAAGTAAGTAAATATAAACTGGGTGCAAAAAATACAAAAAATTGGCGCTCGCTACGCTCGCGCTCGTCCTCTATTTCATTGCCCGTACAGATGTGGGACTACCATAGCTTAAATGTATATTTAATTATTTACGCTAAAGCGTCTACTATTAGCCGCTCTAGGCGCCGGCGCCGCAAGAACAGGTTGCGCTCAAATAATGCGTACACTTTTGTTACGGAATATCTATGCTTTTATGAAGTGCTAATCAGTTTGTTCGTGAACAGTCAAAAAAGTTTCGCGCTCGCTTCGCTCGCGCTTTTCTTCCTGCATACTGAACGTATGTTGTAAGGAGCTATTCTGTAGGTAATAGAGACAGCCGAGACTAGGAAAAAGTTCGCGCTCGCTTCTCTCGCGCCAGTATATATTGGTATATTTTTTGCGTGTTGGTTATGTACGTATTCCGTTATATAAATATTATATAAAGAAAAAATCTAAAGCTCTAATAAAGTTCACTTAAATTCATGTTTTAGCTAAAATTAAGAAAATCCTAGAATTTTATTGGTTGAATGAAGGTTTTTTCCAAGAGGACGACTCTCTGCACCTCTCCATCACTACCACCACTCTCCTTTTAAAAATTTCGATCCGGGGCTGGATATAAGTACGCAACACGCAACCCCCCCTGACACAAAGGCTGGATCCGCCCTTGCTAGCCACCCCATAGAGAAACGACTAAAAGCAAATCCACCCTAGCAAGCTACTAATATAGTAATCTGTGATCCACCCATAGCGCAGAAAGCCACCACCACAGACCAAGTAGAGATGCTACGCATCAGACGACAATCTCCGAACAAGAAATTTGGTCAGTAGGGAACCAAAGAGTAACCTCAATAATAGAAAATGACAAGCACAGATAATACATTTTTTTCAACTTCCAACCAAGCAAAAGGTTTTTAAATTTCGGCCTTGGATACAAGGCTTTTGCCTCTTATTCATGCGTAGGTAGGTACCTATACATGCATTGCTAATATTTTATTTTTTATAGTGAAAGTGAAATAAAAACCATTACTTTTACATAAATCTGTTTATTTTTCAATTTTCTCCTATAAACATTATGTTTTTTTTCAGTTATTTCTAATCAGAATAAAATTCTACATTTTCTTGTTTGATTTGCATCCACAGGATCTTCCTAGCCACAGGAGTCATCGTCTTCAGTGTTGAAGGGACTGTTATTTGATTGTACATTACCTGCAAGGAAAATTAAGGCTTTCAACTACTTGGTTTTACATTAATATCTACATTGTTATCATTGCATTTACATAAATCAAACAAAATGAAAGAAAGAAATAAAATAATTATTTTAATCTTGTGACAGGCGAGAAAAAATAACACATCAACAATAAAATTAAAAATGATATGCCTGTAAAAGACTAAAAAGGCCCCCATCTCAGCATATGCTACAACACCGAAATGTTGCAGCACTGGTTTTCAGATGGGTCCCGGAATGAACATTATAACCTAGTAATTTAAAGTATAGCCTAGTGGTTGAATGCTTGCCATCCTTGCAGGGGGATCTGAGTTCGTACCCGGCCCACACCTCTGGCTTTTCGAAGTCAAGTGCGAATCAGAATTTGATTGTCACTTTTTACTTTAACGGTGAACGAAAACATCGTGAGGAAACCTACCCACTTGAGAGTGCTTCATACAGTTCTTGATGGTGTTTAGTCCACTAACCCGCAGTAGGCCAGCGTGGTGGACTCAGGCCTGAATCCTTCTGAGAAGAGGCCCGTGCCCAGAAGTGGAACAGTAACGGGCTGATAATGATGAACCATTTTTTAATAGAAATGTCTTTAGAACTTTACCCTGCCTACCGTCATGCTCAAACATTTCTCAGTTGATTGTGACATTCACACACAGCTTACTTTGTTGAGGCCAACTTATAATATTATTATTCATATTATTTTGTTTTTAAATATAAATGCCATTAAAGAAAATGAAAAAAGCTGTTGCTTACCTCATTTAACAAATGATTTCCAACAAAACTGTATGTAGGATGTGGCATCTCTGTATCTGAAATAATAAAAATTAGTTTTACAACAGCATTAATATTATTAAGATTCCACACCCGAAGGGTCCAAATGGAATCCTATTGCTGTGGCCAAGGGCAGATCCAGGATTTGTTTCTGGGAGGGGCACA
The DNA here is from genome assembly GCA_949699075.1 of Asteroscopus sphinx. Taxonomy (NCBI): domain Eukaryota; kingdom Metazoa; phylum Arthropoda; class Insecta; order Lepidoptera; family Noctuidae; genus Asteroscopus; species Asteroscopus sphinx. The sequence goes on from OX453023.1 coordinate 6,585,079, forward strand.
AGGGCCAGATAGGCAAGGAGTACTTAGAAGTTTTCCCTATAGTATTGCATTATGTGTGATATTTTATGATTTCCAACTTGCGGTAGCATGTAGTATACTTATGTTTGCAAAAAGAAACAAATAATATTCAAGCGGTATTGTATTAATCTCCCAACTCCTAGTTTTATTTGAACCCTGGTGGGAAGGGCTTGTTTCCCTGTGTATCAATTCATTAAGCTTCGTTTGGCCCCCAGAAGCCTGAAATAATCGTTTTCTGTAGTGTGTACTGCATGCAGATTGAAAAGTTCATTGTCAAATATTACACTTTAACATTGAAATGAAATATATTATTATTTGCTTACCTGATGTGATCATATAACAGTGGCTTGATGTGCTAGTGGCTAGTAGTAGACTTGTTTGTTGGGCAGACGTTAACAAACATTTCGTAACCGTAATTCGTAATGTACGTTTTTATTTAGTTATATTAAACTTTGTAGAAAACTGAATAATATCGCCCCTAAGGCGACACTCTGACCTATATTTCAACTTTTAAATGGGATAGGTACATAGTTTAGACTGCCCATTTTACAAAGAGTTAATTACAAAGAGAATTACTACAATAATTGAGATTATACATGTATACTACACATAGGTATATAACAACTAACAACAATATAATATATGCAGACCAGAAGGGGAAGGCCGAGGGGGACGAAGTAACTGTCAAAATCTATTATTGAACCCATCTAGAATCATAGACATAACGTTGAAAATTTTTGTTCTAAGATTACTACCCGTGGCCACCACCTCGACTCGGTGCCAAAATTGTCGCCGTAGTATCCCCTAGTATTCTGTGATTGTCGCCAAAGCAGCCATGCCATAAAAACGATTAATTTTGTCATTTTATTACACTTTACGCCGATCGGCGTATGCCGCACGCCGCACCCGATGAGGATATAAAGCGAATGGGTTAATTTTGGCTTGAATTTTTTGCAATCTGACCCTTGACTGACTGGTTATGATAGGTCAGCCGAAATGGACGCTGACGGAATGACGTACCGATTGGCGGCGGGCCGAATGTTATGCAGTGATACTGCATATGAAAAAGTGTTGTGTGCATATGCTTGGTGACCGGTGGTCGGGTATCCGGCTAAGTGGCGTCTTTTCTGGTCTGTGGTTTGAATATCGTTATTTCGGTACCATAGAATTATATTCTGTGTTCGGTACATACCACGATACTTATTACCACAGAGTACATTATATAGCTGAGTGATGGCTTGACATCAAGGTAGCGTCCCCACCAACAAGGCGCTACGCAGACTCCTGCCTGTTGTTACTCGCGAGCACGATCGCCACGAATTAACTCACCGGCGAACGCAGCATTTTTTCCTATGTGTGTTGTTGGTTGCTATCCTCCTATAAAAGCGCCTGATGGTCAAAAGGTTAAACCCTGGCTGTCCAGTTACGAAACTGATTTGCATAGATAAATATTAAATATGCCAAAAGGAGCGCGGGTTAGCGCCTTCATTTGTGCGCGTTGCATTTCCAGAGCCAATAGGAGCGCGTTTAGTCGAAAATTGGCGATTTTATTTCAAGCAACCTCTCTATAGGGAAAAAAAATTGATGGCCATACCGATTGTAGACAGGATAAGTTTTGAAAATAGTGCTGAAGGGCTAAATCTGGAACTACAAGGAATAGAAAAAAAGTCGCTAATGGAGTCGTGAGCCCGATTTTGGAGAAAACAAAAACTGCATTTTTAGATTATTTTTATAAGCAGCTGGTTCGTCAATAATAATGGTGCAATAATATTGTAGGATATTTTTTAATAAGCAACTTTGGGTTTGATGATTCCTGGCAGCAGAAATCTAAAAAATTAGTTTTCCGTAAAACGGGGTGAATAGGAATGCTGGGGTAATTAGGGACAAAAATGGGCAAGGATTTTAACATAGTTTTTAGATTTTAACAAGATAGTTTCTTCTTGCCCACAACTTCAAAAATGTTCTGCCATAATTTGGTAAACATTCCCACCTCTTCAAAGAAAATATAACCAATTGAAAATGTAGTAAGTACAAATGCTTCTGAAGATGAGTACATTCGAATAATACACATCTCGCGACCTAAAGCCACGGGGCCGGGCCAGCCTGACGCACGTAAGCCACGGAGCCGGGCCAGCCTGACGAACGTACTACTTTTACACCTCTTCACCCCTTTTTATCAGGTTCTCCAAAATTGAGCTCAGGACTCCTTTGACGGTTTTTGTCTATACTTTATAAAACTATAAGGTTACTAAAATGAATTAGCCAAGAAGAATTTACAATACGACACGAAAAAAATAAGGCGCTTTGTCAATCTTCGTTCGCGCATTCACGAAGAAAAGACGATCGACGCGAAACACCCAAAACATTAACAAAATATTATAATCAACTTTATGCAATGCTCATAACATAAGGTGCTAAAATTGATTGTATTCTTTGTCTATTTCGCTCACACGCTTACCTTTAGCGGCAGCGGCCAGCGGCAGACTTGGTGCGCAGCGAATCAGCGATGTTTTCAGATTGGTTAACCAATTTCCCGCGTAGTTAACGTTATCTGAGCAGGTACATCGGTGGGCCATATAAAATGTGCACTACTGTAGCTCTGATTACCATACGACGGCCATGATGATCAGAATTCATCAATCACTATCACTATGGTATAACAAGATGTTTCACCCATCTTATTATACCATGACTATCACCAAAGATCACATTTGGACGAAAATCGTGATGACATCAGACAAATTAGTAGTGTCCTTAGTTGAGGTAAGACGTATTTATAGTTGAGTTTGAAAAAAAAATAGTCCACAATTAAAACCACTTGTATTTTTTATTCATTTATTAATAAACTAACTTTACAAATTTAATAATAGCAGAACAATAATATTCCTTATTTCTTCATTCGTAATAATATGATAAATCAGCATGACTCAATCGTACTTTTATCAATATAATTTCTTCAATCGTTATAATAATGATGATAATCAGCCTGACTCATCGTACTTTTTATCAATATAATAATTATATGATTTTTAAAAATAATCTAGAAACGACAGTGAAAGCAACTTACACAGAAAATAATGCACAATATTATAAAACTGAACTTCATAGAATTGCCAGCAACAAAAAATAATTACAGGCATCATTTATCATTTTCCTAAATTGATTCCCCGCGGCCCAAGCCGCCCAACATGAACTAGAAAAAATATTATAACATAAAGTTAACTTTTATTGTATCAATTCTTTCATTTTACTATTTCTGCATGTATTTACAAGTTCCATAGAATGTAAACAAAACTATAACCTACTCTCGTGTGGTGTAACCCCTAAACTATATTTATAAGTGTTATTAAAACTATTTGTATTTCTCTTTCTTCATTGTAGATATATAAACGTACAATATAGATATTTATTTATCGGCATAAATTACTATCATTAGTCGAAAATAAAAACAAAACGAATAAACTAAAAATGATAACTATACACCCAATATACACAGCTAGTTGAGAGTTCATTCACTATATTTATATGGTACAAGCTTGCAAGTCATACTTTATATTACAGTATAAGGCTTTTGCATCTCTACTGGAGTCGGTCCTTGCGAGGAACGAATCGCTAGTCTCCAACGTCTATTTACAAACTCTACTCCCCAAACTAAATATGATTTTTTAAAGAAAACAAGTACTTAAAACGTAACATATATTAATATCCCCATCTATACATAAAAATTTACAAGAGATTGTACATCGGCCGGACCGATTTTTGTTATTAATAATTTAAGAAAAAAACAAACGTGTTTACAAAACAGTATCCCGCCGTCCAGCGCTCAGACTAGCCGCATCTCGCTCTATACACTAATATTTTCATTAACAGACACATTACCACGGCACACAGTTATAGGGCACAATTTATTCAGGCAATAAATTCATTACTAATTATTAAAATATTTTCTCATTATATCTACGTACGTACTATACAAGTTATGTATTGTAGCACTATCACTGTCCGACTAACATAGAACATCATCAGAGGGAGGGGAACGAACAAACAATTTGGGAGAAATTAAAAAATACTGTAATGTACGGCAATCTAAGCTAATAGTGTAAAAACTGTCTAAAATGTGCTTTAAATAAAATGTCACATCCAAAAATTATTGCTTTGGGTTTTTATTTATACACAGGGGCCTTATTCGCGACTGGATCGAGTATCAATCGAATTTGAATTCGAATTAGTGTCAATTCGTACTGCATTCCTCTAGGAATTGACATTAACTCGATTTGGTGCAGAGCATGGTATAATGTTTCACCAGATATTCTCTTCCCGCGATGACAGCGCGATGCCTTCAAGCTACGTCACGATCAGTGTTGCCATTGATTGATATCTTCAATATATTTAAGGAGATTTTTGTTCATAATGAACATAAAATAAATTCCTAACTAGCCTATTTGTTTTCTTGTGTTATTCATCTAATTAGTTATTAAAGGAAACTGTATCAAATAGCTAGTTCAAAAGTGATTCTTTATAGAAAGAATGCATTTTGCTCAGGTAATTTATTTACACAAAGTGGCAACAAATCAAAATGACAAGTGTCACGACAACAGCCCGCTATTGGCTCCACAGCCGATGACGTAGTATGGAGGCAATCACGTGACCTAGCTGTCACGGGAAGAGAGTACCTGGTGAAACATCTTATTATACCATGGTTCAGAGCTCGAAGCAGTCGGGAGTAAGGACCCAGCAACGAAACAAGTCTACACGAACAATAGATGCCTACAGATGCGTCGATCTACGTTTACCGACCGATAAATATTAATAATTAAAAATAGATCTGTAGGACATCCCACGTCGTCATGTCCACCATTTAATTCTCAAGTTTCATTATAAATTATTTTTGTTGTCCGCAAATTCTATATTGCAAGGTTCAATTTAGTTACAACCAATCTTTTCGTGAAAATGATGAACATTTAAGGCGAGCGAGTTCGGAATAACACGTTCCTAATTCAAGTGTTCAACAAATGTGATAAAAACACTAGCGTCTATACTAGAAAACTAAATTCATTCGATAATCGACTATGCATAGTGCGAAATAGAAGCTAAGATTCACTGGTTCATTATCTATGGTTTTGGTGTCAAATGTGTCAAAATTATCGTTTTATGAATGAGTTCTATCGATGGTGCGAACTACGGTCGACAAATGGAGGGAAAACGAAATAAATGGGGCGTCAAAATAAAATTTTAGTTATACTGGAAGCCCGAACAGACAAACTGTAACATTCAGTCGCGATTATTATCTCATTCACTAAGAAATTACCAAGTTCCACATTAATTACAATTATTGGTCGTGAATTCTCTTAAATATAAAAACGCTAACGTTACATCGTAATAGCGGCCAGCGTTTTGCGCGGGAGAACGCCATCTTGAAATTGAACCTATCACCGATTTATTCAGCAATTTCAAATGTCTGCTGAAAATCGATGTAATCTTGGTCGAATATTCACATATTACAAATAAAATACGTCGACCTCCCGCCAAAACTTTATAAAAACTACAACGCTGCGTCCACGTCACCGATACGACGTCACGAAGTTACGTGCAAAAACGTATGAAAATATTTAACTTTATGCATTTATTTCATTCTCTTTATATCTCTCGGGTATTTATTCTATTATAACAATGTGCCTATATGTCGAGTGCATTTTGTACAATAATGATACACGTCTATTCATTAGTAAACTAAGGCTCTCCACGGCGCAAACTCCACAGAGTCTTGCGTAGTGGCAACGTTTCAAGTTTTACACACGCACTAGTTTTAGCATTGTAATTAGTAGATTTATCAACATCCCATCACTATTATGTACCTATGGTTACTAAATTCTGTTTTAACTACAACTTGGTGTAGTTGAATTAAATCGTCTAATTAAAGTGACAAAACTAGGGCGTCAGCTTTCATGCTTACAGACAAACACTCTTAAAATTACTCGATAGATATTAACTTACAATTAAAAGAACAAAAAAAGTCGAGTGTTTTATAGTGAATGGTAACATTTTGTTCACTAAAAATAAATATACCAACAGTATGACTGCCAGCATTTGATTGGGTCCGGCATAATCGGTTCAACGTTGCGTAATCGACAATGAATATTAAAAGATTATGTGTTCAGGACGGATTTAGAAAGAATTAATTTTAGAGTAGATTTCGTCGTTGTTTTGTTATGGCCCATCGATCACAGATAACTGTGCCATTGAAATTGATATTAGGAACCTTGGACGAATAAAAAAAAGGCGGACGGAATCTCTAAACAAAAAGTAAAGCACCCATAGTAAGATGGCTCGCTTAAAAGTACGGGCTGGCATGCACACATTCACACACATAGTTTTTTTTAATGTGTTATAGATATGCTCTTGACCGCAATCTAGATAGGTTTCAGCTGTCAAGACAAAAAGCCGCGATTACGCAACAAATCTCGTGTGACGGTAGTCATTGTCATAGTCATCATTTCAGCCTTAAGACCACCACACATACACAGTACAGTACATAGTGTCAACAATAAAATTACAATATAAATCTGGTGTGTTAAAATTCTGTCGAAATTATAGTGGGTTTAGGAAAAAACGAAGTGCTTCAATCTTTTCTTCGCGAGATTTTGTCCGCACTGTTTTATTCGTCCGAGTTAGGAACATTCCTTATCAACATTATAACTTGCTATCAGTTTTAACTCTAAAGTAGCACTTGGAAAAAATTATAAAATCAAGTAGTACTTTTACAAGTGTTTATCGAGACTAAAAAGCGATTAGGTAGAAATGAGTAGTCTATCAGTTGAAAATGTCAGTCCAAAATATATTATATAAAATTGAACTATTCTAAAACCAATTTCACTAAATCCATATCTATTCCTGATTAGTGACGGAAGAGATTTGTACAAGCGACGAAAGCGACCAGAAGCCGGCAAATAATACTTTTATAGTCAAATTGATTTTTGTATTTGACTTTGAATAAATTAATAAAATATAAATGATTTATATAGTTTTTATAACTACGATGGTCAGAAATTTCAAATTCATGTTGAGACCGTTTTCGGTCGATTCCGTTGCACGGTTCGCGGTCGTCGCTTGCGCAAGCCCTTAGACAGAACGGCCGACGATACATGCGAATTTATAAATACACAACACACAATTTCATGTAATATTTCGTTAAATATCAACACAGTATTTCTCAAACGTTAGTATTGCAATTTTACTAGTCCCCACACTGGTGTTAATTCACAATCGGTTTAATTAATTGAGATTCATTAAAATGAACAATTACCAATCGCGTATTAGTGGACATCACCTCGGTTTTTTAGCTCGCAACGTATTTTAAAATTTAGATAAATTACGTAAATATAATCGTGACCCATACTGGTACAAAACAAGGTTTGAGTAAACTAGAACCGCGGACGCGATAGATTACCTCTATAGGTGTTCATTCAACGTTCTCTGTGTCTATTAATGGTATGATGGTCTCTCACATTCTGTTATGTAGAATGTTCGGAGCTGTGTCGAGACGGTGAGCGTTACCTATGCGCGCGGGTCCCGGCGGGGCGGTGCGGGGGTGGGGGCGGCGCCGCCGCTCGCCCGCTGCGCCACAAACATACACGTCATCACTCCGGGAAGTGTGGCAACGGATCAGTCTGTATTGACGCGCGACTCACCGGCACTTCTCGTTTTCCTGCGGACGGGCGCGGCGCCAGGCGGGGCGGGTGTGGGGGGCGCGGGCGGGGCGGGCCCGTGTCGCACAGACCGGCGCGTGCCCACCCCCTCCCGCGCAGGCCCTCGCACCACCTTGCCGCCCTTGCCGCGCACTTTACAGATGAGGGGCTCGTCGCTGTCGCTGTCGGAGTCCTTGCGCTTGCCGGGCGGCGGGGGCGCGGGGGGCGCGGGTGGTCGCGGCGCGTCTCGTCGCGGTTTCTTCTTGGGCTTGACGGCATCGTCGTCGCAGCTGAGCGTGGAGGCGCCGGAGCTCTCGGACTCGCGGCGGCGGCGTTTGGGTGGGGGGGCGCGGGGCGCGGGGCGCGGGCTGGGCTTGTCGTCGCGCAGGCGCGGGTGCGGCGAGTCGGCGCGCTCCAGTTTGGCGAGAGCAGGCGAGGTGCGCGGCTCGGCGGGGCTGCTCAGCTTGCTGCTGCTGCGCGTGCGCACGCTGCTGCGCGCCACCCGCTCCAGCGCCGACGGCGACGGCGACTCCGGCCTCTTGCCCGCGTAGTCCGGCGTCGGGATCTCAATCAACAGCTGCTCCAACAAACTCTTATCCGGGAAGTCCGCTTTGAGCGGCAACCTCTCTAGCTTCGGCTCGTCAGTACTAGGGTCACCATTCTCAGTGCGTTCCTCCTTGATATCGTCGACGTTGCCGAGCTTCTCCTGGTTCGAGTAGGTGTAGAGCGGCGGCGACACCCGGCTGGGCGGCGGGTCGAAGTCGTCGAGCTTGTCCTTGTCGGGGGCGGGGGCGGGCGGGCGCTCGCCGTTGACATCGGCGTGCATCTTGGCGAGCTCGGCCTCGATGTCGCCCAGCTCGTCGTGGCGGGGCGGGCCGGGCGGGTAGCGGGCCAGGCGCTGCAGCAGCTCGTCGGAGGCGGGCGGCGGCTCGATGACGCCGATGATGCGCTGCACGGAGGCGGGGCTGGTGGAGCGTGGCATGTCTAAACGCTCCTTGCGCTGCGGGCCGGGGGGTGACTGCGACGCCTGGTTGGGCGACTTCTCGGAGAGCGCGTCCATGGACTCGATGCCGGAGTCCTCGCCCTGCGCCTGGCTGGGCGAGCGGCTGCCGAACTTGTCGGCGTCGGGACGGGCGGCGCGCTCGGCCACCAGCTTGCAGTACGACTTGTCTTTAGGGCGCTCCTTGCGACGCGGGGAGGCGGGCGGGGACTCGGCGCGACTCGTTGGTATCGTGCCCACGTTCGTCGAGCCCGGAGGTTCTGGAACGTAAATAAACTCATGTGTACTGAAGAAAAAGTCAGAGATCTTTATCGATTTTTGCGGACGTGGCGGCAAGAC